>CM031236.1:628661222-631061222 GCA_018340775.1 Taxus wallichiana var. yunnanensis | reverse complement strand
GAGGATACATAGAGACAACAGATCATTGTGCATTTAATGCACTTTCATAGTCCCAAAGGAATATTTTGAAAGAAAATAGGAAAAATGATCTAAAGGCTTTAAGATACTTTTAAAATGATGTGACTGATAATTTTTTTCCAATGATAGAAGAAATTATAAACTTCAAACAAGCACATGATATGTTGCAAAATGCTTATCACAATATTGACAAGGTGAAAATAGTATGATTGCAGATGTTGAGGAGAGACTTTAAGACCATGCTGATGAAGCGACAACAATCAATCAATGATTTTTTCACAAGGACAATGACCATAGTTAATCCAGTGATAACAAATGAAAATTTAATTAAAAATCATATGGTCATAGAGAAGGTATTGAGAAGTCTTCCAACAAGATTTGATTTAGTTTTTGTTGCAATAGAAGTGTTTAGAGATTTGAGGAAAATGATCGCAGATGAATTGATGGGCTCTTTACAAACCCATCAACAAAGAATGAGTAGGAAAGACAACTCCTCCAATGAACAAGCCTTCAAAACAAACACAAATGTGAGAGGCAAGGGTAGAGGATCCTACAATAGAGGAAGAGGAAGATTTTGGAACCAGAATAAGGTGGAACACACAACCATCAAGAGCCACATGCAAGAGGAAGAGGAAGGCGTAGCAACACTTGTGGAGGTGGTTATATACAAAGGTATGATACATCAAATGTACAATGTTATTATTGCAAGAATTATAGACACTATGCTAGTGAACGTAAAAAGAAAGAGTATGATATGAGAACTTATAATGCAAGCTATTCTAATGCAAAATAGGTTGATCCTGAAAAGCATGAAAAAGATAGATATTTGTTTCTAACTTGCAATATAGCTAATAAAGGAAACAAAAAATTATGGTATTTGGATAGTGCATGTAGTAACCATATGTGTGACAATATCGAAATGCTCAACAATATAGATGAAGCACTCAAATCTAAAGTGAAGATGGGAACAAATAATAGGGTTACAATGATGGGAAAAGGAAACAAGTATCTATTCTCACCAAGAAAAGAGATAAGAGGTAGATTGAAGATGTCTTGTATGTGCTAAGGCTGAAATACGAGCTTCTAAGTATTGGGCAACTAGTCCAAAAGGGATACATGTTGAAATTTTAAAATGGATAATGCATTACTTATGATAGAAGTGGAAGTAATAGGAAGATTTCAATAGTCAAAATGACACAAAATAGAATGTTTTCCTTGAGGATGCAAAGTGAGGGAGAATCCGTGTTTAAAACAATAACAATCAATGAATCTACTCTTTGGTACCTTATTTTTAGGAATTTTATTTTTGGTAGATTGTATGTTCTTTATATGAAGAAAATGGTTTGAGTTATTCCCCCAATCTACAAGTAGACAAAGTATATAAAGGTTACATTTTGGGGAAGCAACATAGAAATGATTTTCCCTTAGGAAAAGCTTGGAGAGCGAGTTCACCTCTTGAGCTAATACAATCAGACGTGTGTGGTCCCATGAAGACCCCCTCATTTTGTAAGAGTGCGTATTTTATTAATTTCATAAAATTTCAACATAAGAACCTGGATTTATTTTTTCTTAAACAAAATAGAAGCACTTGATTTATTCAAGTAATCTAAGACCATGGTTGAGAAGCACAATTACCATTATATAAAAACCTTAAGAATAGATAGAGGGGGAGTGTACATATAAAATAAAATTTTAAACTTTTACATGGAGCATAGTATTAAGAAATAATTTATAACAAGGTATACATCACAGTAAAATTGTGTAGATGACAAGAAAAATCATACTATTCAAGAGAGGGCAAGAAGCATGATCAAAGCAAGAGAATTTCCAGATATTGGTTGGGAGGACTAAGGTAGAACAATAGTATTTTTTTGAATAGATTTCCTACAAAGAGTTTTAGGAATATGATACTTAAAGAGGCATGGAGCTAAACAAAGCAAAGTTTTATGCACTTAATATTTTTTTGGTGTGTAGTGTATGCACATGTGTCAAAGAAAAGAATAACTAAGTGGGATAATAGATGAGAAAAATACATCTTCATCATGTATAGTGAGCAATCCAAATCTTATAGATTGTACATTCCAATAAAAAAGGAACTCATAATAATCTAGGATGTTCAATTCATTGAGGAAGCATCTTACGAGGATGTACAAGAAATGAAACAATCACAAATAAAGACAAATACACCTTTTATTGAAGATGAAACAACAGATGGTAGAGTTAACAATGCACCAAGTTGGACCACTATCTCTTAAATGACCAAATATTCAAATGGAGTAATACAAAATAGCATGCAAGGATCTGCTCATGAGGCATCTTCATCATCTTTTGACTCAAATAATCACCAAGTTTGAATAGTGAGTATACAAGATATCTATGAGCAGTAAAGATATGTTGAAAATGAAGATGAAATGATTAATTTTATTTTATAAATAAGCAGATGATCCTATTTATTTTGAGGAAGCAATTAAGGAAAACAAATGGTGTGAAGCAATTGAAGAAGAAATGCATGTAATAGAGAATAATGAAACATGGGATTTAGTATCTAGATATTTTAGTGGGAAATGAAGTCATTGGAGTCAAGTGGGTTTAGAAAACTAGAAATACTCTGAAGGAAAGATTAAAATACATAAGGTAAGATTAGTTTTCAAAGAATACAAACAAAGTCCTAGATGTGATTATAATGAAACATTTACACCCGTGGCAAGGCTAGAAACTTTCATAAAAATCATCTCCATAACTTGTCATCACAAGTGGAAGCTTCATCAAAATAATGTCAAATAAGCCTTCTTGTTCAATGGCATGTTGATGTAGACACTAAATCACATACTTTAGGTATCTATGTAGTCCTCATCACATACTACTATTCATATGCTTCCTAAGAAATAAAATTACTAATTAACCCATGTCATTGGCCTTATTTTCTTGCTTTCAATTATCCTTATTAGTCTTACACTCCTTCTAGCCTAGTCTATCTTTTCATACTTTCGTATTTCTCATCCTAGACAACAGCCCCTAGCTAGTACATAAATGTCGGTGCCCCTATCCCCTCTGGGCACCCGTGACTGCTTTCAATTGGTTCACATCTTTTGTGTCCTTTCTAATCATTTGGGCATATTATCTTTTTGGTGGTTTTCCTTTGTGGGGTTAATTAAAAACTTCAAGCAAGGGAGTCATATTAATGTAAAGTCATGTGATCATAATAGGAACCAAGAACTAAGCATTAGCTATCATCATGTAAGGTTACATTCAAAGGAATTATTCATAGCATTCAAGCATCCATCTACCATCCACACACAAGGAAAGGGACTGATAGTTCTACATACACGCATAGGAAGAAGTTCATTCTTTCATGAACCATCTATTTCCATTTATTACATCTAGCTACCTTGCTCGCTATCAATTCTAAGATGTAAAAGAACCACCTAAAGAAAAATTCCACACACATGCACATAGAACTACAATGAGTCTAATATGTAGTGCATTTCTCATTCGTAAGATCACTTGTTTGATAGTTGAGGATAGTCTGACACCTCATTTGCATTATTTTATTTTTGAGATTTGATGTGCTATTGAGGGTTTTGGAATTCCTTTCTTCATTACAGGTAACAAGCAACATTTTCGGACTTGATGTGACATACTAAAAACAATAAGTGAAGGAAAATGAACATCTTGTGATTCTACAAAGCTAGTTTTCGTAACTTTTCAGAAGTCAAAGTGCTCATAACAGATCTCTCGACACCCTTTACCTCCGTAGGTGGGCTAGTCCTTGCTATTTCAACACCTCTACATTTTTCGAGATTAATTGTGTTAGTATACACTTTGTAAATTCCATTTTGATAGTTATGTGCACCTTTAGGATCATAAGCGAAACAACCAAGTCATTCTATCTCCTTATTTACCCTTAGGGTTTTAAATCTCAATTTATTATTTTTTGGATCTATTATGCACTTAATCGCTTATTCATTTACTACTACATTACAATTAGATTTAGCCATTTAGAGATCCTATATTGGATTAATCATTTCATGAACATGAATCGTTTTAAACATTCTTAGGTTCCTCATACTTTTATTTCTTTCATCTTCCTAGGATCATCTCATCATGGCTATTTCTATTCATGATTTCTTTATCACCTATCCTAATTTTCATGTTAAAATCACAAATCTTTTGGCTACTACTCCTATTCCTACAACTATTAATCTAGATGTTGTTTATCAAACATTTGCCAATGCATTATCTCGGCATATTACCTTTCCATCAGCTATAGCTTAAATATTGATGTTGATCCTCCTCTCTATACACAATTCAAGTATCAATAACTTAGGCATCAAGAAAATTTTAGTCGACAACTGGTTCTAAACTTAATGTTTGTCTTTATCATTCATTCAGGATCTACGCATTTTGGTTTCTTATCTTTACCCGACATCTCTTTTTGTGTGGGCATATGACTCTACTATGTGCCCATACTTTAGCACCCTCACATTTCCACACACGGTTGGGCCCAAAACTATTCCCATTCCATTTTTTCATTGATCTTCCATGTTCATATAATTTCTACCCGGTAGACTATGGCTCCATTAAATGCAAGCACTATCTTCAATGGTCCACCGATCTGTTAGATTCTTGCATGAGGGATTTGAATACAAAATCCCCGTTGACCATACACCATTCCAATAGTGGAATGTTGATCTAAATACTCCATTAGCTATTCCTAATTCTACTACTGTGCATCTATTGCTAATCCACGACCTAAAAATTATCTCGAAAATTTCCCTCCAATTGAAGGAACCATTTTCAGATTAGACATTATTCCACATGCTTTTGAGACCCTCTTTTGCTAATAATTCTACGGTACTTTATCAGGGGCTTGTCCAAACATTGGAAATTATTTCATTTACTTCACTTTCTCATGTGAAACACGCATTAACATGGCCTCCATTTACATACATGATTTTCATGAACGAATCTTATTGGGAGAACATTTCATTCGATCCTACTTGCTCTAATACTATATGCACACATGATGGATTGACTCGGATAGGATTTACAATAGAAAACATATTTCCTCCACCTCATGGTCCTAATATTTACCATGGATTTATCAACATTATTGTTGCTTGTGTTATTCACATATTTAATCGACCGTATTTATTAGACGTGCTCCTCCTACTTCTCCACTTATGCTCGGATAGTCTTGCCTTGATTATATGAGTGGTATATTCAATCCAAATTATATTGACATTTCATTCCACATGCCTTTTGGCCATGTTCTCACTTCGCAATAATTAATTTCATGGCTATTCACAACACCTCACTTGTTTTTATGCACTTTGATGTCCATTAGCACCTTTTCGCTGAATAGTAATATATAATGGGCATGTACAATTTATGCCTCAATGAATATTTAATTGATCAACCTGATATAGTTGTTTATCAAGTATCGATGCTTCACCATTCAGTTTTAACCATGAAAATGATGACCTCTTACATGATGTTACTTGATCACTCTCACCATCATACATTTTTGGGCCATCACACTTATTTCTCCCACCTTGTTTCTATCATTAACACATGTCTCATGTTCTCCTCACTTCACATCTAGTCTTTCACAAACATACTACACACATTTTTATACACTCTCTTGTATCATCGTTACCCAATGATGCACTCTTGTGTGATGGTTCACACTTGATTGTTGAGGGCATCCTATACACATGAACCTCACACACTACAAAATACACTACACACTAAACTACATGTTACACACTACACTACACATTCCATGCTACACATTACACATTACACACTTCACATTTCACACACTCATCACTTCATAAGTAACATCTACTATATCCATTAACAACATATCTTTCGGAATCTACTTCTACACGCTACGTTTATTACGTTGTCATTCACTCTAGTTCCATAGTCCATACTCAATCGATAAGGGTCTACATATCAAATGGAGCACATAACACTCACACATTCATTCACTCACTCAAGTGATCATTACACTCTATGCATTATCGAACACATCTTTTTACCACACACAATTTAAACCATTTCCCGATGACATGTTCTTGTTATTCGATTGATTATTGACTTCCGAGGTCACGTGTATAAATGAATATCATCACCTACATACTCATTCACATCCATTCTGGGGGAACACTTCTCCTACAACACTCACATTGCATTTCATTCCATCTCATCCACAACATCTTACATATCTTGGTCGCATTTAGTATTGTTTGTTTATGCTTATATGTAAACTTGTTACACATGCTAGAATGATATTTTGTATGTCATTATCTTTTCCAAACACACATGCGTGTTCACTTTCTTTCGAGTTATGATTGCAAATTATACAAATCGATAGACAAAGCATGAATGTTTGGCATAATAAATCTTACCACTACCACAACAGCTCCTCGAGGCATCAACTTTTGTAGAGATACGAGGTGCAATGTTTTCATTTTTCATAGCACACTATTGTATTAGATTATAAGCGTTGACATACGTTCTATCTTTCTAACATGCTAATGGGTCCTTCATGTGTAAAATTTTTCTTGCATTTCTATTTACTTTTATGGTTGTTTGATTCTCTTATTATTCTTGTTTGCATTAACTTGTCATTGTTTGTTGTATTTTCAATATGTCTTGTTTGTTCTCCGTATTCTTGTAGAAACTTTGGAAGTTTTTGTATTTCAACATCGTGAGTGATATCCCAAGTTTGAAACCCATTTTTATGGTCTTCTTTATCTGTTGTGTGTTTACATTAATGTTTTGTGTCTTAGCTTACATATTGTCATCTTGTTTGTTATCTTGTATATTGTATTTTACATGCATTTTTATCTTGTTTACACTAACACTTGTTTCCATCTAATTTTTTTTGTGTGACTTTCTTTCTACTAAGGACACTCCCTCTATAGGGCACATTTTCAACAAAATGTTAGTCCTATTTTGGGCCACATACTCCTCGGTGATGTTACATGAACCCCAAAAAGAGGGAACATCATTTGGGTGAATCAATCACCCCACACATCAACTCATATTCATCACATAACAAAATTTAGTACCAAGACAACACAATCATCAGTTATAGTGATGACAAAGAACCTCACTTAGATCCTTACTATAAAGCACAAAAACTAGTGCCTAAACTAGGAAAGTAACACTGGGTGCCCCTAACCCTTCATGGATTCCTATGAGCATGGGTAGTTACACAACATTGTTTATTCAAAGATAGTCTACAAGAGTTAACAACATTAGCTTTTACAAGACAATAATGCTTCAACACTTGGCATGCACTACACAACATTTTATGATTTGGCATTGGATTGGAATTGTTCCAAACAAATCATATTTTTACGCACCATCTATAGTGGTGTTGACATTCGGGAATTAGTTAAAGGTTGGAGAATGACATCAAATGTTTCTCCCTACACTTATTTCAAGTATGAGTGTGAGATCACCCAAAAAAATTGTACATAACACATCGGCATGAGATCACCGAAAAAGCATGTACTTCTACATCTTCTTCAATATCCTCTATATCTCAATCACTCATCATAGATTAGGTGCACATGCTTCTTTTTTCATTTTCACATATATACTTACATAATTTTTACTAGTTTTTATCATATACTTACGGAGATTTGGCTACTTGAACATTATTCTCTCTTGTAGGTCCATCCTTATGAAAATCGGTAGTCACATCACATAAAAATATCAACCAATCATCAATCACATGATCATCAACAATAGGTTCAATTGTTACATATACACATACACTCTCGCCCTAGGGTCATCATCATCACTTTTCACTTCCTCTTCTCTAGCTTCCATGCTTCACATTTTTATCACTCCACATTTTTCCTTGTCTCTCAACATGATTTTTACCATCAATCTACATGGTTATTAGGTACACATATTTTATCTACTTTATGTTATTGAGCTTTCACTCAACAACATAAAGTGGGGAAAATGTAGAAACTAAATCATGCACTTTGGGTATTTATCTAGTCTTGATCACATACTACTATTCATATGATTCCTAAGCAAGAAAAGTAATAATTAACCAATTTCTTTGGCCATCTTTAATTGCTTTGTATTATCCTTCTTGGTCTTGCACTCTTCTATCCTAGTTCGTATTTTCATACTTCAATATTTCTCATCCTAGAGACCATTTCCAACAAAACGCTACCTTGAGGTGTCCCCATCCTCCGGGTTCCCTGGACATGTTTTTACTTGGTTCACATATTTTGAGTCCTTTCTGGATGCTTGGGCATCTTATCTTCTTAGTATTTTCACTTTTCATGGTTAATTAAGAAATTTAAGTAAGGGAATTATATAAATGTATAGTTATGTGATTATAATAAGAGACCAAGAACTAAGCATTAGCTATCACCAAGTAAGGTTGTATTCAAAGGCCATTAACAAGACCATTCAAGAACCCATCTAGCATCCACACAAGGGTAAAGGATTGATACTTCGCATACATGCATAGGATGGGAACTACAATCTTTCATGCACACATCTTTTTACATTTCTTACATCTATCTACTTTCTTGCTATCAAGTATGACATGCACAAGAGCTACCTTGGGCACAATTTGGCACAAACACACATAGAAATACATTTGGTTTGATATGTAGTATAATGCATGATCATAATATCACTTGTTTGAAAAATGAGGACACTCAACCCCTCATTTTTATGATTTTTATTTTGGATTTTATGTGTATTTGAGCATTTTATAGGTCGATTCTTCATTACAAAGTTACATGAGATATTTATGGACTTAATGTGACATACTAGCCATAATAGTGATTGAGATAAAACATGTTGTGACCTACGAAACATGTTTTCTCGGCCTTCTTAGAAGAACACAGGCACCTAGAATAGGTCTTTAGTGCCACTTGCTCCCTTGGCCCTCCATAGATATCCTTGTCCTAGCTATCCTAACACCTTTGCATTTTCTAAGCTTAATTATGATAGTTCGATCTTCATATTTTCAAATTTTTTTAGTTATATGCACCTTTGATATCAAGTTAAAACAACTAATTAATTCTATCTCTTTATTTTCACATAGGGTTTTAAATCTTAATTGCATATTTTCTTGGGTCTATTATGCATTTAATCACTTAATCATTTAGTGCTCCATTGAAATTAGATTTAGGCATTAATAGATCCTATATTTTCATAATCAGTTAGAAGAAGAGGTGTAGGCGGGAAACCATCTAGCTATGAGATTCTAGGGAATGAGAACACGTTGTAAAAGCTCAAGAAAGTGATGTATGGAATTAAAAAGAACCAATGGCATGATACATAGAGATATACACTTAGGTGACAAGTAATGGTTTTAGAAAAGGCACAAGTGAGCCCACACTATACATTAATTAAAGAAATTAAGATGAGATTTATATTTTTGTTTTATATCTAGATGATATAATCTTTACTAGAAATGTAAATAACTCCATAGAAGAGTTCAAATCATCCAAGAAGAAGGGGTTTGAGATAGCTGATTTAGGATTTCTTGTTGAATATTGTGTGTTTTTGTTTTCATTTATTTAAATTCCATTAATAGAAAAAGGTTTCATGGTGTGATATTTGTCTCTATGTTGTGTTTTTCTATTGTCAAACATGAAGGTTGACTAATAGTGGCCATGTTTGATGAGTTCAGGAGGTCGATAGCTTAATTTTCTAGGCAGAGTCATGGTTTGAGTTTTCCAAAGTAAATTGGATGTTTCTATGAGGTCATACATATTCAAAGAGGTGTGTTATATATGTCTAAGGGTTTTCATGAGGTCAGTATTTTCAGGTCATGAGGTTTCATTGTTGACTAAGGTCTTTTTAGGCTTGTTTCTAGTCAAGAGCATCCAAAATGAGATGGAGGTGTAAGATTTGGAGTTGATCATTCCTGTCCAAGAATGGGAATAGTGTTGTGACATGATATAGTATATGTATGTTGAATTTCAGGTTAGTACTCAATTGTTTGGTGGTGTTTCATGATCCTTGAGAAGTAAACATGTGACCACAATGTAGATTTCACAGTAAATGAGATTGGATGAATATTTTGAGAGCTTTTGAAATGGATGGTGAATATGGACAAGTAAAGGATGGTTTTTTAATGCTTCATGACAATTTTCAGGTCATAGTTCTTAATATACTTGAATATATTCAAGACTTGGGAAAACTGGGTATGTTATAGTGTGTTTTAAAGCAAAACCTAAACTTTTGATACTTGTTGTAAACTATATGCTTTGGATGGGAACCTGATCTCTTTGGAATATCTTCCTAGTTAAATTATGAAGCTTTCATAAAAAAATTAGATGTTTTTATTGTCACGTTTAATGAACATTTCTTAATAAGGTAAGGTGGTTGAAACCCTAGCAAAATCCTAGCTAGGAGCAAATTGGAGAAAAATGAGTATAAAAAGTCTCTTTTGATCAGTTTTGTAAATGTGATGATTTTATGTTGTGAAGGACTCTCCTAGAATTCCATAAAGGTAAATTAGAGTATAAAACCATATGTGGGCCCCACCTAAAATTTCTTGTTTCGAAGATGTTTGATTTTTGGAGAAGTTCTCCAAAGAAACTAAATATTAAATTAACATTGTGTTTATGCCTTTAGTTGGTCATGATGATCATGAAGTTTTTAGGTCATGGTTTAGGTGAAAAAGGGAAAAGTGTACCCTATCTATGAAGAAGGATTTTAGGGTGGTTTAATGCAACTTTCAACAAAATTGAAATTGTTGGGGCTATAAGTTGAGTTATGATTCCATTAAAGTGTTTTTTTGATCATGGTTCCAAGATATTTCCAATTGTGTAATAAAATTTTTTTACATGTAATTCAAAAGTTCAAACCTTATCTCTAAGGTTGAAATCTAGAGGTTGCTTGTTTAGGAATGGTATGAAATGACTTCAAGATATAAAGTTATGATTCGAGTAGTTTACACTTGGTGAAGGTTTTGAGTGCTTAGAAATAATTTATAAGGGTGTTCCATGATTTGGTAAAGTTTGGTAGTAAGTTCTAAGGTGATGGACCATATTGAGCTCAAACTTGGTTCTTGAGTCCTAAAAGGCATAAGAAATAGTTTGCGAGAGATGGAATTGGTTCAAGGCTTTCCTATTAGATTTAGAAAGATTTCCTATATGTTATAGTAATAGGATTGAGATGTGTTTCGATTGGTATACATTTTTTCTCATGATGATGAGATTTTATGAGTCATATATGTCGGTTTGTGGAGATGAAGGTTTCATGATTTTGAGGACATGATTTGCTCGAGTTGAAAGAATGGAGTGGTTAAGGCATGAAATGGATTATTTGATTCTTTCTATAACCTAGAAAGTGACTAGGGATTAATTTTTAACATATTGAAGGCCTTTGTAGATCTTGAAAATTACAAAAAGGGTGCCAATTAGTTGAGTTTTCAAAACTTATTTTAGGGCATATTAGTTTGGCAAAGAGGACAGGTTGTGGTTTTATCATATTGATGTTTTAGGATGTATAACATACATGGATGAGTTCTACTAGTATTTTAATTTCCATAGAGTTGTTACATGTCATATTTGAGTTGATATTGGGTGGTATAGAGGACAAAAAGTGAAAATAAGGTGTTGGAAGTGACTATTTTGTTAAGGAAGTGATCATTTTGGCTTGTGTTATGAAATATTTAATTGTTCCATGCAACATTACAACCATGGATGATGTGTAAATTTCATATTACACATTTTTAATGATTTTTAGAGATTTACTATTCATGGTTTTGTTGTGAGTGGATTTTCCTATCGTAGTGATGGGGATTTTTGAGGCATATTTTGTGATTGAAATATGGATTTAATTAAATTGTATTTTTGAACTAGTCATGGACTAACCTCCTTTTGGTTCATATATGAAGCATATAAAATGAATTTATTTGAATTCAATTAAATTCAATGGATTTTTGAACTATGGATCATTATTTTAAGGATGAGGATGTGTGTTAACCTTTAATATTTATGGAGAGGATTTATGAGATGAGAAGTCATATTATTCCATGAAAGATCTAGAGAGAACAAGTTGAAGGTGTGTTTGAAGGAATCTAAACTTTGGAATCACTATCAGCTATATGGTATCAACATAATTTCATTAGAAATGATTCATAAAAAATATTTTCCGATAATTCATATTCATAGGAATCTCTTGTTGTGAGTAATATCAACAAGGGTTTAAGGGTTGGTGCATCACTAAATAAATATCTTGTGATGTGTAATATTCACTCGATTCTTTTTGTGTGTAGTATACGAAATTTTTTTGGTGGGTTTTCTTTTCCATGATGGTTTCCCAATTACATCTTGTGTCTATGTGTTCTCTCCCATGTTTCAAGTTCATTTTAATGTATGATGCACACTTAATAAGCTAATATGGAACATATGTGATTGAATGGATATATGATGGATGTTATAACAATGGTACATGAAGTAATTTTTTTAGGACTTATTCACCCTCCCTCTAAGTCCATTTTGATTCAAAAAATTAGTATCATAGTAAGTCCTTGAGTAGCAAGTATAACCACTTTAATGAGATCCATTGAAGCAAAAGTATTGAAGATTATCAAGGTTAAGTTGAAGAAAATCATTTAGTTAGATTGATATATTTATTGAAAAACTTATGTTTTGACATATGAAAATATATATTTGATGTTTATACTCCCTCTCCATTAGGTATAACTGATGATTATTTTCATAAAGAATAAAAATCACGTTATTGTGTTGATATTTAAGAAAGGTGTTCTAATGGAAAATTTATAGAAGACCTAGGAGCTGATATTTAAGGTATTCCCTAGGTTTGTGGCATTAAAGTTAATGATGGACATTTTTGTGACCTAAAAGATGAGTTTGAGATTGTTTGAACCAAAATTTTGGATTTCATGAAACACTAACCATGATAATGAGTCATAAAGAGATCCAAGAGTGTCTTGAGGTAGAGGTGTTCATAAATGAGAAGTAGATGATATTTTATTGATGAAATATTAAGGTTATATGCAAGTCTTTAAACCAAGAGGAAGTTAGCATTCTTAATAGAGGAGCTAGATGATTATCTCTCACTCTTTTATGCAAGGTATGAAGGTTTCTTCTATGATATATTCTCTTAAAGGGATCATATGACTATGGAAAAATAGAAGGAGGTGAAAAATGACATGTTTTGGATCTTGAAAGGTATATCACTTGTCTTTGAGGTGTATGTATGCATACAAGATTTATAGGGTTTATATATGTGGAAGATGATGCTTTCAAGATGAATATAAGAGATCCTCTATGTAAAATTTTTGCATGTACATGGTCATGACACTCATTTTTCATTGAGAAACTAGTTGTTAGTTATGCATGTGGTCTTATTGTCTTTATTAGTCCATCTAGGGTTAAGAAGTATGTTAACAAGTGTATATTTTCCATCAAGTTTGTACCATCCTAGTAAGTAATATTATTCTTCATAATTTGAAGGTTGGTTTTTCGTAAAGTAAATGTATCCCACATTCCCTAAGATTATTTGGGTAATCATGAAATGATTCCTTATTGATCTTAGTCTTGAAAAGTATTATGTAGCTTAAATTGCATGAAAACTTTGATCTTTGAGTCTTAAAATTCTAATTCTCCATAAAGTTAAGAGGGTTAGTTTGTCAAAATTTACAAGTGTCTCAAGGGTAAAAGTATTTGGAGTTTTTGCAAAGAAGTCTTAGTGAAAGTAGTCCTACGATTTGAAGTACTCATCCCTACAATGAATATATCAAGTATATTGTTATGAAGATATTTACACAATTTATCACCAAATAAGGAGTATCTATGAGAAAAGAGAGTCATTTAATGAGTCCAAGGTGTTGAATTAATATTTTAAGGTCACTTACTTCATACAAAGTGTCATTATTGTCTTATTAACATCCTGCTAGGGGGATGGTTGTCATAAGAGAAATGAAATTTTATTAGGTATTTCCTCATCATATTGTGAGGTCTTTGTAATTAGTTGAGTGATGAATTTTGGTTACCAATAAGGTATGGTAGGTGCTCTCATGATCTTAAGAGTATGAAATTGATAAAAAATCTTATAAATGTGATATCAAGATCAATTTCAAGAAAGGTACTATTCTTTGGGGTATCTCAAATCTATGACAAGAATCCCTAAGAGGTCGTAATTGTCTACAATTATTGCATCAAGATATTTTCAGTGGTTAGTTTACTATTATTAGGAGGACCTAATGATTAAGTGCAAAAATAAAAAGTGCACAAAGGTGGTTTGAATATGAAGACCATGTGTGCTTATAGTGTTCATAGCCTAAGCATGGTTGTTTAGTATTTCAAAGGAGTGGGTGCATATTATTCATGGTGAATGAGTAATGATTGGTCTATAAGCTAGTTGGTCAAAATATAAAAGTGTCTATGCAGTATTATTCATAGTGATTTGTTAGTTTATCAAGTGTCCTTCATTTCAATAGGTTTGATAAGAAAGGTCAAGATTCAAATATGCTAGAATAAAGATATGAGTTCATAGGGTAGAGTATCAATATTATGATGATTAGAGATATTTGATAAGATATTATAATAGTAAAAAGGTGTGTATCAATGCAAATTAGGGTCTATAATTCCTAAATAAATGTTACAATTCAAATAAAGGTGTGACAATGATCTTCAAGTAGGTAAAGATACTAGTAATGATTCTTATGAACATTTTTGTTAGTAGTTCCATAGTTTTAAGGTTTATTATGAATTTATAGCTCATAAATAGAGATAGTTGATCTTGATTCACCTCTAGAAGTATTCATGCACAAATGTGACTATGTGAAGAGTATCAGTGACTTTACTTTTATAATGTCATAACTATGTTGTACTTATAAGAATAAAATTTTAAGATCGGTGAAAGAGTTATGATAAGTATCTAGTGTGATCTCCTCCATCCGTGATTGAATATTATTAGTTTGATTTTGAGGTCATCAAAAGACTATGCAGGTGTAATTGAGGTATAAAAGCATGATCATGAAGAACAAATGATTGAATGTAAACTTCATAGTGATTTAGGATAATATAACTTGATGCTTGTAATTAGAGTACCCTGTAGAGTTTTTATTCATCAAAAGGGGTTTGGGTATTCATCAAAAGGGTTTTTAATCACTATCATTATGTTGTTAAATTTCATGAAGTATAGTTTGGTGGCAAGATGAAAATTTGATTATGAGATTGAAAATGACATCTATCGGACTTCATCAAGGAATTCAAGTTGTTTAAGGTGATAATATGATGTATAGTCTAAATAAGATCATGAAAATTCCTCTGTGATGATTGTGACAAGAAAATTGCATCTTAGAGTTAGAAAAATGAAGTTACAAGTCAAAAAGTTTAAAGTTTGTTTGAGTACAAGGCATAGATATGTCTAAGAAAGTTTGAAATAGAGTTGAAAAGAAATCATGTTGAAGGTAGGGGAGATTTTTCCTATTCCTTCATTAGATGTAAAATGGTGTTAAACGTTTGTAAGTAGGGAGTAATTGATGGGTTTATGAATTTTATAAAATTTCATAAATCTAAGAAAATATAAAAGGAAAACCTATAAAACTATAAAGATATGACCGAGTGTGTAGCATGGATCCTTGGTCTCTATCAGTGATACATAGGCTAAGATGGTATAAGAGAGAAGGAGGAGCTAAGTTTTTCTCATTTTAGGTTCTCTAGGGTTGAGTAGACCTTGTAAAGAAAGAGGAAGGATGAATTGAGGGTATGCATTAAGCACAAGAAAGCTTTAGACTCAAACAAGTGTAATAGATTGAAATAATGTTGAAGATGACCGAGAAATTGAGTTTGGACAGGAATGATATGATTGATACATCTACATGGCCTAAAAGCAAGGCATGTTATCGAATTTCATTATTACCTACTTGAGATGGTTTATATGAACGTAAAGCAGGGGGAGTTGGAGATTGGTTTGAATACCTAGGTTGATTTTATCTCTTTGAGAAGTTTTTCAATAATGCACTAAAAGGGTAATTTAGGGACAAGCGACTCTAAATTTAGTTTTGAAAGCTTGGAGCAAATTTTGTGACTTTTATAGGATGATATAGTCCTAATAAGTTATGATTGGGATTAATGACGGAGAATATGGAGAGTACATGTTCAAGGGGTGTATTTTTTTGGCTTGTTTAAGGTCCATGGATCCTCATTTGTTCTTATTAGATTCAAAGAAGAGAGGTTTCAATCCTAAGGAGAGTTACTTGTGAAAAGTAAGTTCATTTTGTACATTTTTGTCATTGTGTGTTGTATTTTTCCATGTATTTTTGTCATTATAGCCTTTTTCATAAATTGCCAAAGGGGGATAGAATTAAAAGAAGCATGGAAACTATTCTTGTATTGTGTTGGTCTTATTGCTTACCATCAATGCTTTTGATGGCTGTTTCCATCAATGATAAAGGGAAGATTATTGGCCATTATGTATTTGTTTGTCATTTATGTAAATTCCATTTATGGAGAAAGGTGTCATGGTGTAGTATGAGTCTCCATTTTTTGTTTTTCAATTTTCAAACATGAAGGTTGATTGGTAGTGTCTATGTTTTGTGAGTTCTCGGAGGTCTTGGATCTCGATTTTCTAGGTAGAGTCATGGTTTTAGTCTTCCCAAGTTGGTTGGATGTTTACATGACATCATACATATTTATAGATGTGTGTTACGAGATGTCTAAGGGTTTGCGTGAGGTCAATACGGTTAGGTCATGAGGTTTCATCGCTAAGTTAGGTATTCCTAGGTTTGTTTCTACCCTCGAAGCATGAAGAATGAGATGGAGGTGTGTGATTTGGAGCTTATCATTCATATCAAAGCATTTGATCAATGTTGTGACATGATATAATTGGTGTATGGTGAGTTTCATGTTAGTACTTAGTGATTTGGTGTTGTTTTAGGGCCCTAGAGAAGAAAACATGCGAGAACAAAATGTTAGTGCTAAATGAGATGGGCTAGAGATTTTGAGAGATATTTGAATCTGATGGTGAGCATGGATAGGTATATGATGTTTTCATGATGCTTCTTGAAAATCTTTAGCTCACAGTGCAAAAGATATTTAAAGATATTGCAAAATTTGGTAAAAGTGGGTATGTTAAAGTGTGTTTTTAAAGAAAAAGTGGACCTTATAATGCTCTTTGTGAATTTTATGATTTCCATTCGGACCGAGATCTTTTAAATAGCTTCCTAGGTATGTTTTATTGTCACATTTTTATGAACGATCATTAACAAGGAAAAGTGGTTTAAAACCCTAGCAAAACCCTACCTAGGAGAAGCTTGAGAAAAGTGAGTATATACCCTTTGTTTTGACTAGTTTTGAAAATTTTATGATTAAATGTTGTAGAGTAGTCTCCTATATTTCTGAATGGTGAATTAGAGCATTTGACCATATATAAGTCCCACCCAAAACTGATTTTTTCGAAAGAAGTTTGATTTGTGGAAAATTTCTCCAATGAAGGCAAATATTAAATTCAATTTTTTTATCCCTTCATTTTTAATTTATTTTTGTGAAGGTTTAAGGTCAAGGTTGATGTGAAAAATGGAGAAGTGTGACCTATTTATGAAGGCTATTTTTGGGGTAGTTTGGAGAAGCTTTAAGTAAAATTGTCATTCAGGAGTTGCATGTGGAGTTAGGACTCCATTAAAGTTTTGTTGTAATCATGGCTTGGAGATATTTCCAATGGTATATCAAAATGTTTTTTTATATGGTATAAAAAGTTATGATCTAATCTTTGAGGGTCAAATTTCGAGGTAGTTTGTTCTAGCAAGGTGTGAAATGAATTCAAGAGGTAAAATGACGATTTTGATTGGTTCATGCTTGGTGATGGTTTATGAGTAATTATAAATCATGTATAAGAGTGTTACTTGCTTTGGTCAAGTGTGGAAGTGAGTTTTTAGGTGATGGAGCATTTTGAGCTCAAGTTTGGTTCTTGAGTCCTAGAAGGCATAATAAGAAATTTGCGAGAAAGGGATTTGTCGAAGGCCTTCCATTTGGAGTTGGAAGGATTTCCAATATGTTCTCAAAAAATGATTTAGAGGGAATTATATAGTAGTATATTTTTGTCTCATGATTATTATACTAAATGGTTCTCCCGGAGTTAGTTTGTGTAGATAAAGGTTTATTGGTTTTCAGGACAAGAGGACTTAGTTTGAAACAATTAAGTGGTTGAGGTATGAAATGGATTGGTTGATGCTTTGTATCACATGGAACATGAATAGGGATGAATTTTAGCCATATTGAGAGAGTATTAAGAACAAAAATGAACACTAGTTTAAGGAAGTTTTAGGAAGATTAGTTTGGTGAAGAGGAAAGTTGATGTGCTTTTATCATATGAATGTTTCATAATGTGTAGCATGATTTTATGTGGTATACATGTCATAAAGTTTCCATAGAATTATTAGATGCCATATTTTAGTTAATAGTGGGTAGTCTTGAGGCCCAAAAATGAATACCTAGTGCTTTAAGAAGCTACTTTATGAAGCAAACAAGACTTTTGGCTTATGTTATGAAATATTTTATTGGTCAATCAAAATTACAACTAGAGATGATGTTTAAATTTCATATTACACATTTTTGATGATTTGTAGAGATTGAATAATCACGTTTCTGGTGTGAGTGGATTTTCCTCATCTTAGTGATGGGGTTTTGAGGCATTTTTGTGCTTTTATGGAGGATTTGGGCATGGACAACCTATATGGGTCATATGTGACCATTGTAATGAATGTAATAAAATTTATTAAGTTTTATTGGTTTAATTATTTATGAAGGACTGACCTCCTTTGCGTTTATGTGATGAGAAGCATATAAAAGTGAAGTTTTGAGTCCATTTTGGGACTAGTCTTGAATTGATGAAAAGTATGCCTCATAGGTCGGTTGAAGGAATAGAATGTGTGTTAAAGGTTGAATATTTATAGGGAGGATGTGTACAATGGTTTGAAGAAACATTAATCCATGAAACAACTAAAAGAGAAAGTTGAAGAAGGTGTGTTTGAAGGAATTTGGAGTTGAAATTTTGGATCACTATCGGATGTGGTATCTGCATATTTTCAGTTGTAATAATTAATAAAAATCTCTTATGGTTAGTGATATTCATAGGAGTCTCTTCTTGTGAGTAAAATCATGAAAGGTTTAGGAGTTGATGCTCCTTGTGTAGTTGGTGCCTCAATAAATAAATATTTTTGATGCGTAATATTCACTTGAGTATTTATTGTTTGTAAAATAAAAAAAAATAGTGTGTTTTCTTCCCCTTTAGGGTTTCCCACTTACATATTGTGTCTATGTTTCCAGTCTCATGTTTTATGTTCATTATAATGTATGATGCACACTTAACAAGCTAATATGGAATGCATGTGATTTAATAGATGTTCCAAAAATGGTAAATGCAATAAAAAAATTAGAGGAATGATTCACCCCCCTCAATTCATTATGGTTTGAACATTGTTGTGGTAATTTCTTGGTATTAAAGTCAAGAAAGTGTAACATTTCATATTTATTATCGATCAATATATGTAATGGATATTTTGAAATATTCATAATGTCCGATAGAAAACCAACATCTACATAGGATGAAATAAGTATGAAATTAACCAAATAAGGCTACGTAATTAATGTAGATCCCAATGGAGTGTGATATTTTTGAGCTTCTAACGGCTGAAAATTTGAATTTTGGCCACTATGGCGGTGTTCCGGTGTAGTCTAAGAGCCATTGTATGGCTATAAACCCACCTAGAATCCTAGTTGTGACAAAGATTCATGATGTACCTTTTCATGAAGGACGTGAGTGCAAAGTTACTTCACTCTTATAGACAAAAATTTGTAATTTAGTTGCAATAGAGCTATCCTAACACATTTGAGTGCAACTATTTGGCTATAGTACCACCTAAAATGTCAAGGGTGAAAGAGTCTCCTCTTATACATTCTCTTGAGAGACCCATAGAGTAAGAGATTGCCACATTGGTCGGGGTAAGCAAAGCTAACTCTATGGTTTCTTTACTGAAAAGGTGTGGGTCGTCTTATTGTGGGAACAATTAATGCAAATAATCTCAAACATGTTGTCCCTGCTCAGAAAAGACAAGGAACGTGGGTGGGAATCTTCAAGAAAGGATCAAGGAAAGATGTGGACCCCAATACATTTTGGCCCCCTGGCTACCCACTCTATTTTCTCGGAGCTTTATAGATGAGAAGTGTATTCACCACATCAATGACTATGAAATTTGTCTAAAAAGAGCTATTCAAAAGAATCAAATGGTGCTTACGGGTAAGTTTCTAGGTCCTAGACCTAACATAGATGTTGTTAGAAGATGGGCTTTAAGGAAATGGCGTCCTCTCGGGAGGTAATTGTTTCTTCGATGTCAAATGGATTTTCTTTTTCTTATTCACTGCCCAAGAAGATATGGATGTTGTGTTTCTAGGAGACCCTTAGGGCTTGGAGAAATATGGGTTTGTTCATGAAACATTGGTACCGGGGTTTGAAACCCAAAATTAAACATTAATACTATACTCCTTTCGTGTTAGTTACTGGCCTCCCTCTGCAATTATAGGACAATGAGATACTGTTGAATATTGCAAGTTTGATCTTCTCTTCCATTGGGTCAAACAAATCAACAAGGAATAGATCACGACTAACTTAGGCTAGATCCTGTGTCTTTGTAGATAATAATCAAGAGCTCTCGAGACCACATCATTCTTTAGATGGATTTTGGCCCTTGAATGTAATCTATGATATATGAATCTTTTCAAATGAGGTGTGCTAAATGTCATAAACTTGGACATTTCACCAGAAACTGTCCTAGTAAAAAGACCCTCCATGAAAAGAACAAAAACATTAAGTAGAATGGAAATATGACACCAGGAAAAGGTCAATCAAAGGATATGGCTTTCAAAACACCCACTAAGAAGCAACCGACTAGAAGATCCCTCTGGGTCCCCAAGACTCCTCTAAAAAAATAGATCTAAAGGAAGAGTCCAAGGAGAAAGGTGATAAATTGGTTGCCCTAAGCCTTCAGTATGAGGAGGATTAACAAATTGTCAAGGTCCTTCTAAAACCATATGATAATGGAAGCACTAAAGACAATGGTTTATCTACTATTCAATAAGAAATGCCATCTCCAAAAATCCTCTCACAAGATGAGTCTCAGACTTAGATTGACAACCTTTTTGTAGCTCTCGGTGTAGCCCATACCCAAAAGACATTGTACATTGCAAAAGAAATCCCTAATAAAGATGTGCGAGAAAATTAGTGAGATCCTTGTAAAATACACACATCAGATGCTATGCGGCCAAATCCTAACTCTTGAAGGCACTAATCGGGGAGTTAGCAATGTCACACCAATCAAAGAATACTCTTGCAGTCTAGTGGATTCACACCCCTTTAAGTAGATATATGAAGGTTTGTTGAATTCCCCAATCCTTCTAAGGAAGATGGAGAGATCACCCCAGTTTGTAGTCCATCCTTAAAGATAACAAAAAATATCCCGAGTTTACCCTTGTTTGTAGAGAAAAGAAGAAATCAAAAGATTTGAGAATATAAATTGATGCCCTATTTTTTTATAAGAAAAAGTCTCCTAGTAGCTAGGTCATGTCCACATCAAGGGTAACCAGGTCCACTATCAGACATGCAAATACATGTGCTAACACTTCAAAGGGTAGACCTTCCAAAAATGATTAGAGAAAAAGGAGATCAACAAAGCCTTGGCTGATGGCACTCAGTCTTCTCTAGACCATCTGGTCCACTCCTCTCCTCAAATTTTTTAATGAAGATTGTTTCTTGGAATATAGAGGCCTTAATGGAAGTGGAAAAAATTTACACTCAAGGATTTGAGGATAATTTTCAACCCTTCTATTATGGCTATTCAAGAAACCAAAATGAGTTCTGAGAACTTAAAATTTTTTGTAAAAAAATTGGAAAAAGGCTGAATGGGCAGCATTCAACTCTAGAGGAGTATCAAGAAAAATTGTGGTCTTCTTGGATCCTTCCAAGGTTAATGGTAAGCTTATCCTCTCCTCCCACTCCCATTTCGCACTCTCTTTTCATACTACTAATAAAAAATGGCAATGGATCTTTAAGATGATTTATGCACCTAACACTCTCTACGTAAAAAGATAGCTTTGGAAGTATTTATTAACCTTCTGTAATTCCTGCCCTAGATGGAATTGGTTGCTTTAATGGGAGACTTCAACTACCACCTATCCATTGCTGAAAAACTTGGAGGAGCTCAGAACACAATGCTTATATGGATGATCTTACAAAATTCTTTGATCAAGAAAAACTACTAGATTTTGAACTTAATGGAAATCCTTTTATCTAGTCCAATAAGTGAATTGGAATCAATCTAATTCAAGTTCAGTTGGATTATGCACTCATATATGTTGATTGGTTCCTTAGTCAATAATTTCACCTCTCTTCTTTTGGACCCATAATTACCTCGATCAAAATCCCATTGTCCGAATATGCTCATGAATGAGAGACCTGCTCAGTCCTCATTTAAATTCAAAAAATGTGGTTCGACCACCCGAGATCTTCTTGAAATAATTAAAGAGTGGTGGGGATTCAAGTGGAAGGAACAACTCAATACATAATTGTCTAGAAGCTCAAAAATATATAAAAAAGTTAGAGACTGGAACAAATAAGTTTTTGGCAATATCTTCAACAAGGAAAAAAATATCAAAGAAGACATTGATGCTTTGGAAAAGAAAGTTGCTACTATGGCATGAGTCAAGAGGATTACATTCATGAAAAAAAATTCTAGTAGAGTTCCATACCATTTGTGTAGGGAAGAATCCTACTGGAGACTTAAATCCAAAGAAATTTGGCTCAAAGATGGAGATAAGAACACAAATTTATTTCATATGATAGCCCTAAAACATAGAGCCCATAATAAAATACATGATGTTAAAAATAAAGTTAGCTTCATGACTTCAAATCCCAACTCAATCAAGGAAGAATCTGTTAATTTTTACAAATACCTGCTCAATGAAAATCCTCCTTTTTCTCAGGAAGTTGCAAACAAGATGCTATACTCTTTTCCAAACAACTTGGATAGGCCTAAAGATTTTGGTGCTCTTGCTAAACCAGCTATAATAGAAGAACTACAGAAGGTATTTTCTCCATGGAAGGTGATAAAGTCCCAAGCCCAGATGGATTCTCTACTTTCTTTTTCAATACACCTAGGAAACTTGTGTGGATGACCTCCTGAAAGTTGTTAATGATATCTTTATAACATGAAGAATTAGCAAGGAAATAAATAATACTTTCATTTTCCTAGTTCCAAAAAAGCCTAGGGTGAAGTAATTCAAGCATTTCAGACCCATAAGTCTCTCAAATGTGCTTTATAAAATATTCACTAAAATACTAACCTCAAGGCTACAACCGCTACTTCCAAAATTAATCTCTAGCTAGCACGAATGATTTGTAAAAGGGATACTTATCCAAGATGGAGTAATTATGGTTCATGAGACAATACACTTGATGGAGAAATGTAGAAAGACATGTATGGTGTGAAAACTAGATGTTAACAAAGCTTTCTGACATAAGTTTCTTGGTTTTTCTTAACCAATTGCTGATTTATTTATTTATGATAAGAAGTTTAGAAAATCAGATGGAACTACATTTCACCACCAAGATTCTTGGTGATTGTCAATGGTAGCCTGGTGGGTTTCTTCCCAAGTAGTCATGGCATCAAGGCAAGGCGATCCCATCTCTCCTATTCTCTTCATCATCATGGTAGACAACCTCAACCACACTATTAATAGAGCTATTTCATTGGGCTATCTCAATGGTTTTAGACCCTCCACCTTTGACTTAATGGTCTCCCATTAGCAGTTCATGGATGACACCATCCTTCTTCTCCTAGCCTCTATCATTGAAGCCAAAACTATGAAGCATATTCTACAACTTTATGAAGAAGCTTCAGGGAAACAAATCAATTTTGATAAAATATTTTTATACTTCTTTAACACTCCTGTAAGAAAAATGAATATTACACAAATATTGGGCTGTGAAATCAACTCTCTACCTACTACATACCTTGGGCTACCTCTTAGCACCAACAAAGTCCAAATGAGCATGTGGAATACCCTATTGGATAGGTTTTAGTGAAAGATTGTTGGTTGGAAGGGTTCTATTCTTTCAAGTGTTGGGAAATTCCTTCTTATTAAGAGCACACTTCAAAACTTGCCGATTTATATCATGTCCTTATTCTTTATTCCTATAGCTGTTATGGAAAAAATAGAAAGAATCCAAAAAAACATTCTTTGGATAGGAACTGAAGATAAGAACAGGATGCACTTGGTAGCTTGGGACAAAGCATGCAAGAATTTTTTTAGAGGTGTTGGCATCAAAACAATTCGACCATGAATGTTGCTATCGTTTATAAAATGGGGTGGTGACTAGTGAAGGATGAACAACTGTGGACCAATATCACTAAAGCTAAATATTGAAATGAAGGAAGCATCATGGACTACTTCAATAATGACAATCACCCTTTGGGATCTATGTTCTGGAACAACATCATCATGATCGAAAGCTCGCTAGCTGCAGGATGCAAAAGGACTTTGGGAATGGGTGAGAAATAAATTTTTTGATAAGAAACTAGGCTTATTTTAGCACTTTTTCAAACAAATTTTTTTTTGGAGAAACTCAAAGACAACCTTTCTACAACATTGGGACAACAAGTTTGTAACTACATTCAAAACATTGAGGGAAAATGGCACTAGAAAAACCTCAAGGCATTCACATCAAACAACACAGAGCTCCTTGGGGAACTCCAAACCACCTTAAACCTCATACCCATCAATCAAACCCAAAATGAAGATGAGTTTAATTGAGTTTCTTCATTTGATGGTAACTACATGGTGAGATCAGGCTATCAGTTGTTTTTCAACAAACCCATCAACAACATCCCTTGTGACAAGATTTGGTTCAAAGAGCTTACCCTAAAAATAAACTAGTTCCTATGGTTCGTGCTCAATAAAGGGATACTCACCATAGATGGCCTCATAAAAAGAGGATCAACCATGCCAAACATATGTTATCATTGTAATATGGACAATGAAATAATCCAACATTTTTCCTCCACTTTCCAATTGCTAATTATCTTTGGCAACACATCTTCAAAATATTTGATGTTAAGTGGTCTCTCCCTGAAGATATCACATAGATTTGTCTGCAGTGGAAGCCTCTATTTAAACATGATTTTCTTTGTAGGCTATGGAAAATCATATTCCCTCACACCATCTGGAGAATCTGGAAAGCCAGAAACTTAATCATTTTCAAAGATACTAGCAAGAGCATAAAAATCATCCTCAATGAAATCATGGTGGCTGCGAAGGAAAACATCTTGAATTTTAAACCACCAAAAAAGCCACATATCCCCAAGAGGAGGTCAAATTTCTTAAGGCATGGAATATTGATCTTAATCAGTGTACTACCCCCATCCAAAGCATTTATAGGTCTACTTTCCAATGGATTCCCCCTCTAAATCGCAAATTCCTAGAGAATTCCAAAACATCATTTCAAATGAATCACACTCACCCATTAGTACATCCCACTCAATGGTCAAAAACCATGTGCAATCCCAAGGCTAGATTGCATTGGAATTTTGGGCATGCCCGAATTTACTCTTCCAGGTCCTCAAAAATTGGTCACACTAAGTATTTTAGGGGGAAAGAAGTGGATTTTGTCTATGCCTCGTAAATACTTATAAGTTGTCAAAGGGCTATTGTAAATCTTACCGCTCACAATTCTTAGTTTAATCTAGTGAATTCTAAGGAGGTTTTTAGAATGGGTGGTGCCCCTTTCCATGTGGAACCTAAATTCGATCCCCAATGGCAAGAACAAGTTGAGTTGTGGGAGACCATCAATATGGATGGATTCACCAATTTTATCCAACGCATAAAAGGGCACAACTAGTATATCTCCATATAGTTCATGGTGAATTGGAAAGACCGTAATGTCTCCTTTGGAGATAAGAGATTTCAAATTATTGAGGAATTCATTTCTTTTATTACTAGTCTTAACATAGAAGGGAATAAATTTAAAAGGACAAAACAAACAAGGAAGCAAAAGAAAAATTGTTCTTGGATGATGGATAAACGTTCGACATCAAGGAGGTCATCCTAGTTTCCTCTATCCCGAGTCATATAATGAGGTGAATTGGATGATGGTACACTATGCCACTCTAGAATGGAGGTTCTACACCATTCCACAGTACCATCTTGTTTTTGGCAACCACTTTAGACGTGAACTAAAGGAAAGCTTCTCATATTACATTATGAAATTAATGGAAAAGTCAATCCTAGAAGTTCGGGGCCATAAGAGAACTATCCCCCTCCACCAAGGTGTCATATATCTAATTATTGAATACTTGTCTCGTATTGTTGGCAATGATCGATGTCTTGATGTGATTTCTCCCCCTCCAACAATACTTGTACCCATTATAAAAATCCTATGTATAAGGACCTGTCTTTGAACCACCCCTTAAAAAGGTTGTCCGTAGGAGTATCAAAGGTAAGGAAGTGGTGGAATCTTGTTCAAATGGAGAAGAAATTGTTGTTGATGATAGCCTCCTCTCTACTTTCCCTAATATTTATATTGGCACCAGTTTGAGAATAAATTTAACATGCAGGCTAGTGTGGTTAAAAACCTTGAAAAAATGTTTATTTTCTACTCAAATCTACTATCAAAGAGACATCCTCGGATCCTAATGTAGGCCTTAAAGATGAAATTTCTACCTTGGAAACAAAGTTTAAGGATCGGAGGACAAATACAACAACTATTTAGCTATGCATAATGCTATAATGGACCTTATGCAGTACACATCCATTAAATCGTGACTCTAGTGGCATCCTAGACACGACTTGGAAGAATGAAAAGATCACAAGGAAGTTCAAAGATTCTAACTGGGACCCCACCATCACCATTGCATTGAAACTCTATTAGGAATTAAATGTGGCTCTCAACATTTTTATCAAGTTTGTTAGAAATGTTATCGGTTCCTATTTTTGGTGTTGTAGAGTTTTTTGTGTTGTTGTATAGTTGTCGTTTTGTTGTTGATATATTATTCTTGGGTTCTTTGAGGTATTTATCCCCTTCTTTACTTTCTACTTCTTTTTTCTCTTATGGGTGGGGTGTGGACCTCAAAGATAAAAAAACCATAATGTTTCTCTTTGCTTATTTTGGCTACTAAGCCTTTCACTTTAAACTTGGGTAAGATCCCACCAAAACCTTTTACCAATAATTAAAAAACTTAGATCCCACATGGTACAAAAAGGTAGTTATAAACTTGATGTACTTGATTGCAACTAGACCAGATATCATATATGTAGTTAGCCTAATTTCTTGATTCATGGAGATTCCTTAGAGACGATTGTCAAGCGAAAAAAGAATTTTGAGTTATGTGAAAGGCACAAGAAATTATGGTATTTTTATGCTTTGTTGATAATGATTTTTAGTTAGTTAGATACATGTATAGTGATTGGGTAGGAAGCCTAGATCATAGAAAAACACATTTGGATATGTGTTTCATGTATATTGTTTCGAACTCAACCATTTTCCAAGTTATATGGAAAATAAGAATCCATTCATATTTGCATGAAGTGCAACAAGGAACATCTACTATTTTTTGTGATAATATATCTTCCATTGCCTTGTCAAAGAATCCTATTTTTTGTGGAGAAAGTGATCATATTGTAATCATGTATCATTTCATTCATGAATTAGTTGAAAAAGGTGAAATAGAGCTTAAAGTTTGCATGACAAAGTAATAGATTGTTGACATTTTTACCAAGACCTTTTCAAAAGATAGGTTTTAACATTTGAGAGGAATTTTAGCCGTAATTGATGTTAATACATTCATCTTCGACTAGATAGATCCAGCTCTAGATGAGTCAATGAACCCTCTCCAAACTTGTGATTTGGGTAGCTTCAAACTAGTTATATGGGTTGTTCAAGACTAGTTACATGGGTAGATCCGGACTAGTATAGAAGTAGCTTTGGAGTAATTAAATAGGAGCTCTGGACCAGTCATACAAGAAGATTCATACATTTTGTACAATCAACTCCGGATATCAAAAATCATTTTTTTGACTAATTTTTTGGTTTTAGTGTCTCAAGATTAAGGGAGTGTTGAAATTATTTAATCTTAAGTTGCGTGCATATTTTAAATTTGAATTATTTTTATTTCCTTTTTTTTTTGCCAACCCCTCATTAAACGATTTATTTAGGCACCTACATTTTGAAATCCAAATTTAGGAGGCAACAACATTCAATGAAAAGTTTTCTTTAATTAATTACAATTGTTTTGCGTAGTAGAAGAAGGAGACTATGCACAATAGTCTATAGAAATACAAAGAACTGGAAATGCACAATAGAAAGAGAACAAAAAATAGGAGAAATTTTTATGAAAATATAGCAAAGTAGCTCATGTAACATACACAACAGTTAGCAACAACTACAATAGAGATATACATGGGTATTTCTTGTATGCATCAGTAAAAATAGAGTAGCAGATTGGAAAATAGTGCAACAGATGTAAATCTCTATATTAAAAGGTTTTTGGATTTAATAGAATAAAATTTGTGTGTTTAATTTGGACTCATTATTCCTTATATTCTTCTTTTCTATAATTTTAGTTGTTTGGAATAAAAATCATTCAAACATAGGAATCTACTAAACCTATGAAAAACAAATCTAAAAAGGAATATAGTAATAGTTGGCCGAGATCTTGGAAAGGTTAGAAAACTTGATCATTCGAGAATTAAGGAATCTAGCCACTTCTAAAGACTTGATCAATAAAAAATTACAAGAAAAAATAAGAGGTGGCCCTATAAGGAATCTAGTAAAGCTTTGAAAGACACAAAAATGGGAGGAGTTGGTGAATAACACAATATATAGTATTTACATTACAAATCAAGAAACCTCGATTCTAAAGATTGTTATCTAAAGAGAAATGGAAGATAAGTAGTAACATTTAGTATCAAGGACTTTAAAAATAATTAAAGTGCAACCCATTTTATGGCATCGATAGTGCCATTTTTATTCTGATTCGGATCATATTAATCTTCATGTAAATCGATGTTAAAAATTACAGAATAACTAGTCTCAATTAATGCAAAATAACCACCATTCAAAATATCTTCTTGGTGTGGATGAGCATCCCACCATTCTTTGACAATGCCGACAAATCCATTTGCAATTACTTCAGCAATATTTCTAGGATATTTTCTATATAGCAAAAGTCGAGAATTTTCCCATCCTATTATGCTATGTATCAATTTTTCACTTGTTCAGGAGTTTTAGGAGTTGTTGATAATGATAAGCTTAAGAATACTTCTTTATTCTTAAGAGCAAGATTATGTGATATGAGTAGGATTAAAGAGTATTAGTGTTATATGCAAAAGCTATATTATAATTCTGGTAATATTAATGATCCTACTATGAGACTCAAGGTATATAGTCTTTTCTTACATTCTTTGCTACAGAATATAAGAAAGCCTGCGCATGGTAGGAAGAAAAAACAATTGAGTCTTGATGCTTTAAATCAGATCATAGATGAGACGATTTATCATCTCGCAAAGAGAAACAAGATCACATAGAAGCAACTAAGGCCCAAAAAGATTTAGGAACTAAATTCTCACATGCTTTTTAGATCTTGACCCATTTGGTTGTAAGCACTAGAACAAATCCAAAATCAAGAAGTCTTGTAAAGAGTGTTCTTCATTTTCAAAGGGGAAGGGTTAGTATAAGCATAAGAAGAAGTATAAGTTTTCTAGAAATAGATATTCAAAAGAGATCCCATATAGAAAGCAATATTTCGTAAAGAAGAAATATACGGGGAGAAAAGAAAATTTATACCTACTTGCTTCATTTGTAAAGGTAAGCATTATGCCAATGAATTCCCAAAAAGGATTCAGAGAAAGGAAAGGCAAAGATAAATATGCTTACAGCAAAAGGAATAACAGATCAAGATTATTGCTTAGTTTTTTATTCTGATTGTTATTCTTTAGATATTTCATATATCTCTTCAGAGGAAGATTTTCAAGTAAATATTATAGAACATTCTGAGTTAGATTCCAATAGTACGGGATCTAGTTATGATTCTTTTCCCTCTTATAAATATGATTGCGAGCTTTTGTCATCCTCTCATGTCAGTATCTTCTGAAGTCATATTAAAATAGTTAGAATTAAGGTAGAGTGAATTTGAAGACTGTCCCCCATGGGACACTGCCAAGAAGATTTTTCTCTCACAAAAGGTCAGAGAACTTGAAAGAAAATATACAATTCAAGTCAGAATTGAAAATGAAGCAAGAGAAAGAAAAGAAGAAGAGGAAGAAAGACAAAAATGGTCTCTTTAGCAAAGATCATCACCTACATCAAGGCCTCCTATGCAAGGACGTATTCGTCAAAGACAAATTAATTATAGAAGAAGAGGTCATGGTAGAGGAGGAAGACACTCTCCACCAAGAAGGAGCTCTCCATTTCTATTCCTAGAAGAGGATATGGAAAATGAATTCCATGTAACTACTTCCAAAGATAGATATTATTATTCCAGTTCCTAAAACAATGAGATTATGGAGAATAAATAGAATAGAGTTTTTACAAAAGGTGATTACTAAAGCTACAAATGAATATAAGAGACTAGTTGAAGAGGAAAATAGAGAGAAGAAAGAATTTGAAGGTGAAGAATAGTTTATAGAAGAAGCATATCAAAGCCAGGATCTATCAAGGAATGCCATACTCATGACTGGAAGTATGAGAAACTTGGATAATGACTCACGGTGTCCTTAATGTAGTAGCAGCTATTAAATGCAAAGAAGTTAATTTATCATACACTTGGTTATATGGGATCTTAGGCAATTTCCAAGCTGGTAATGGATCTGATTCGTTTTGTACATCTATAGTAGAATTGATAGGAAAACATGAGATAAAATTACAAGATCTTGATCTTCATTTTCTCCTTGCATGCATTGGAATGATCTCCAAACTCCATTACTGGTACTGATAAGCAACTCTTCAGCATGGCTTATAGTATCGGCCTTCAACCTAAAACTACGCACATCCACGGTGACTTACAAAGTGGGAGGCTCACCTCTTTGCCTAACTTACGAGGTATAAACTTATTTCACAGATGAAGAAAGAGAAATCATACACCAAATATCAAGATAGAAACACCAGCAAAACAAAATCTTGCAAATTTTATTGATTTCAAAGCTCTATTACATAGAGAACCATGCTCTGATACCATTCTAATGAGACTCGATAATTTTTTCACACTTCTCTCTTATAATATTCAACACCCAAATACTAACTCAAACTTACACACCAAAGTTAGACTCTCTTATGATTACTTCAAATGCTTCGATCTTTTCCGATGTAGTGAATGAGTCTCAACATGCCTATATATAGGAATGTGAGAGGCTTTTCACTGGATAGAAGGGCAACCTAGAAATCGAAACCAATAACCTAGGTAAACAAGAAGATTCCCAAAAAACAATGATTGAGTACGTACCACTCAACATGATAGCTTTAGATAGTGGGGAGGTCCACCATCCTTTCAAAATGACTAAACTAGAGTCACCTCAAAACTTTATTATCCGGATGACAACAAGCCTATCATCATAGCTTTATGGACTAAAATGGACTCTAGGACTATTGTCACTATCGATGAGGCTCGAAGATTCCTCCCAATCTCTTATTTTAGCAAAGTAGAGATCACGAGTGTTCCTCTCGTACCATAGTCTAGATAAGGATGATGTTCCATCATTATCTAGAGTAAATGCCATCTTGATGGAAAGAGATAATGATCTAGGAATCTATAGGAAGTGACCAGGTGTAGGATGATGGACATTCATTGTGCGATGGAGATAGATTCTTCTCCATAATTGTCCATTTGGATGAGCATGATGACCTTGTACAGGATTAGTCCTAATATAATAGGATACTTTTACATACCAAGGTATTTTACAATTGATTAGAATATTTCTAATTAGTCTGGGAGTTCTACATTAAGTAGTGGACTATAGATATTTTAGATATTTAGAAAGAAAATACTTAAAATGGTTAGCAATATACCGCCTATCTCCTGAATGCTCCAACATGTTTCATGCATCATTCTCCCTAGGATGTCCTTTGGGCCAAAGCTTGGAAAATTCAAATCTCCATAATGTGTTTGGTCTTGGGACTAGTTGTCTTAGGTGAATTCCTTCAATAGGATTATCATTAGGAGGATGTTCCACGGACTTGAGTGTCTCCATTTCCATCAGAGTGTAAAAACCATAGGTTCTTTCCGGTATGAAACTCTATGGTTGGGATCTCAGGATCAACAAATCATGATGCCGCCTATATCATATTCTAGGGAGAAACTAAAATAATCCCTCTAGAAAGTAATAGATGTTATACTTCATATGACATCTCATTGTCATTTCCTTTTAAGGATTCAAGGTAGTTATGATAAGAAGAGATTTCTATATTGATTCAACAAATTCATGGGTCACTGTGTAACATTTACATTTTTTGAATGATTTAATTCTCTATTGGAAAAATCAGAAAGAGAATTATCTTTTCCTTTGATAGGCTCAATTTCAAAACTAAAATTTTCAAACCATATTCCCCATCTTTGAAGTCTGTTGAATCCAGTCTTGTTTGTAGGATCTCCATTATTAAGTCTGGCTTTAAAATCCTTTAAGTCAGAGCTCAAAATAAAATGCTCATTTTGTATAAAAATAAGAAAGCTTTTATGGCTTTCTTAGCAGCTAGTATTTCTTTATGAGTAGAATGATATTTCAGCTATGATCCTTGAAAAGATCCAGATGTGTATCTACATATATTTTCTTTTCCATTACCCATTTTCTCTTTCAACACAACTCCCCAATAATTTTCACTAGCATCTATTTCTATGATCTTTAATCCTTGTCTGAGTAAGGACATAGCAGGAAGATTTTGAACTTGTGCCTTTATTCTTCTAACTTCTTGGGTCATTTCTTCTACCAACCCGGAGCATTCTTCTTAAATATTTTATTAAATAGAAATCTATCTACAACAATATTCTTATAAAAACTAGCAACATAATTAATGCAACCCAAAAATCTTTCTAACCGAATCTTTTCGAGATCCTCGGTATGGGGATTCTTGAATTTTTGACACAATATGAGATTTCATTTAATGGATCCATCTTTAATTCTAATCCCTAGGAAATCCATTCCATCTTTGAAAATCTCCATTTTGGTTGGAGATAAATATAAACCATTTTTGTAGACTATATCATAGAATTTCTCTAGATGATCTATGTGCTCTTTGGGAGATTTAGAGAATATCAATATATCATCAATATAGACTATGAGAAAATATGATGACTCACCAAAGATAAAATCCATTTTCTTTTGAAAGATGGATGGGAAAACAAGTATTTAATCCAAATGGAAGAACTTTCCACTCATATTGTCCTCCAGAACCACAAAAGTTATTTTGTAGGCATCCTTTGGTTTCAAGAATATTTTCCAAAAGCCACTTTTCAAATCAAACTTTCTGTATACTTTTGATCCTTTGATTCCTGATAGTAGATCATCCTTAGCAGGAATAGGATGTTGGATGGCTTTCACAAACTTTTTCAAATGCTTGTAATCAACAACAAGTCTTTTCTTTTGGAAAATCTCATTCACTTCTCTTGTTCACATAAAAAGCTGCACATGCCCAAGGAGTATTAGATTATTTAATGAAACCACCTTGGATTAGATTTTTAATCTCTTCATGGCATTCCTTTATTTCAAAAGGAATCATGCCTTTATGATGTGCTTTGAATTTAGGGATGATATCATTGCCTTAATCATCTTTTTGAAACTGCAGATCTAGTGAAGAGTAATGCTTTGTTCTATCAATAAAAGAATGAGGATTATCATAACAAAGATATTTCTTGATCTTTGCAACAATGTCATCTATATTACCTTTACATAAGGCTATAGATTTATGAATCCATTCATGGTTGGATTCCTTCTTTTGCTCTGGTAGAGGATTGATGGTTCTGAATGAATACTTTCTAGGGATTTGAACATCTGGATTGAATAAAGATATAAAATATTTATTTAAACTTAAAGTGCCACATTCTTGTAAAGTATTACTCCTATCAAGCAATCATATGAAAGCATATAATGCTGATAAAATTGTAATGTTCTTTCATAACCTTCAATCCTGATAGTGAAATATGTTGTATATCTTGAAATTACTTCTTTTTTATCAAAATTTATCTTTAGATATGTCTCATCCATTGAGTCTTGTTGGAGGTATGGCTCTATTTCTAAGTGGACTAATATCTACTCCGGTAATAATCATTGCATCTATAGAATAGTGATTGATATTTAGGATGTAAATATTAATTGTAATAAAAGGATTTTGAGCTCCTTTTATGGTACATACCTTTGTTTTAAATTCCTCTGATGGGATTGTTTCTTCTGCATTTTGATGTAGTATTTGCTCATATGCTTCTTCTATAAACTGTTCTTCACCTTAAGCTTCTTTCTTCTCTCTGTTTTCCTCTTCAACTAGTCTGTTATATTCATTTTTAGCTTCATAAAAATGATGTTCATGTGATCTTCAACTAGTCTCTTATATTCATTTTGTAGCTTCATAAAAATGATGCTCGATACCATTCTAATGAGACTCGTAATTTTTTCACACTTCTCTCTTATAATATTTAGGACCCAAATACTAACTTAGACTTACACACCAAAGTTAAACTCTCTTATGATTACTTCAAATGCTCCGATCTTTTCCGATGTAGTGAATGAGTCTCAACATGCCTATATATAGGAATGTGAGAGGATTTTCTTTGGATAGAAGGGAAACCTAGAAAAAAAGAACCAATAACCTAGGTAAACAAGAAGATTCCCACTAAGAGAAAAGTAAAAACAATGATTGAGTACATGCCACTCAACATGACACTTTAGATAGTGGGGAGGTCCACCATGCTTTGAAATGACTAAAGTAGAGTCACCTCAAACCTTTATTATCCGGATGACAACAAGCCTATCATCATAGCTTTATAGACTAAAATGGACTCTATGACTATTGTCACTATCTGACAAGCTGGAAGATTCTTCTCAATCTCTTCTTTCAGGAAAGTAGAGATCACGAGTGTTCCTTTCATACAAAATTCTGGATAAGGATGATGTTCAATCATTATCTAGAGAAGAGGATGTATATTTTATGGAAAGAGATAATGATCTAGAATCTGTAGGAAGTGACCATAGGAGGATGGACATCATATGTGATGAAATGCTCTTCACCATAATTGTCCATTTGGATGAGCATGATGTCCTCAGAGGATTAGTCTGACATAGTAGGATATTTTTACATACCAAGGGATTTTACAATTGATTAGAATATTTCTAACAGTGTCAGGTTCTACATGAAGAAGTGGACTGTCCGATATTTTTGTAGGTAGATATTTAGAAAGAAAATACTTAAAATGGTTTGCAATATATTGCCTATCTCCTGGAATGCTTGGCCTATTCCATGCATCATTCTCCATGGGATGTCCTTCGGGTCAAAGCTTGGAAAATTCAAACCTCCATATTTTTTTGGTCTTGGGACCAGTTGTCTTAGGTGAATTCCTTCAACAAGAACATCATCAGAAGGAGGTTCCACATACCTTGAGTGTCTCCATTGCCATTGTAGGTGTAAAAAACCATAGGTTCTTGCCTAGTATGAAAATCTGTGGTTGGAATCTTAGGATCAACAAATCTTGATGCCACCTGTCATAATATTGTAGGGAGAAACTGAAATAATCCTCTTTGGAAGGTAATAGATGTTCTGCTTCATATGACATCTCATTGTCATTCTTTTTAAGGATTCAAGGTAGTTGTGACAAGAAGAGGATATCCAGATTGATTCAACAAATTCATGGGTCACTTGTGTAACATTTACATTTTTGAATGATTTAATTCTCTACTGGCAAAATCAGCAAGAGAATTATCTTTTCCTTTGATAGGCTCGATTTCAAAACTAAAATTGTCAAACCACATTCCCCATCTTTGAAGTCTGTTGAATGTAGTCTTGTTTGTAGGATCTCCATTATTAAGTCTGGCTTTAAAATCCTTTAAGTCAGAGCGTCAGAATAATGTGCTCATTTTGTATAAAAATAAGAAAGCTTTTATGGCTTTCTTAGCAGCTAGTATTTCTTTATGAGTATAATGATATTTCAGCTCTGATCCTTGAAAAGATCCAGATGTGTATCTACATATCTTTTCTTTTCCATTATCCATTTTTTCTTTCAACACAACTCCCCAATAATTTTCACTAGCATCTGTTTCTATGATCTTTAATCCTTTTCAGGTAAGGACATAGCAGGAAGCTTTTGAACTTGTGCTTTTATTCTTCTAACAACTTGGGTCATTTCTTCTGACCAACTGGGAGCATTCTTCTTCAATCTTTTATTAAGAAGAATTCTATCTGCAACAATATTCTTATAAAAACTAGCAACATAATTTATGCAACCCAGAAATCTTTGTAACTGAATCTTTTCTGAGATCTGGTCTAGGAATTCTTGAATTTTGACACAATATGAGATTGCATTTAATGGATCCATCTTTGATTCTAATCCCTAGGAAATCCATTTCATCTTTGAAAATATCCATTTTTGTTGGAGATAAACATAAACCATTTTTGTAGACTATATCATAGAATTTCTCTAGATGATCAATATGCTCTTTGGGAGATTTAGAGAATATCAATATATCATCAATATAGACTATCAGAAAATCAGATGACTCACCAAAGATAGAATCCATTTTCTTTTGAAAGATGGATGGAGCAGTCTTTAATCCAAATGGAAGAACTTTCCACTCATATTGTCCTCTAGGAACCACAAAAGTTATTTTGTAGGTATCCTTTGGTTTTAAGAATATTTTCCAAAAGCCACTTTTCAAATCAAACTTGTTGTATACTTTTGATCCTTTGATTCTGGATAGCAGATCATCCTTAGTAGGAATAGGATGTTGGACTACTTTCACAAACTTGTTCAAAGGCTTGTAATCAACAACAAGTCTTTTCTTTTGGTGAATCTGTTCACTTCTCTTGTTCACATAAAAAGCTGCACATGCCCAAGGAGAATTAGATTCTTTGATGAAACCACCTTGGATTAGCTTTTTAATTTCTTCATGGCATTCCTTTCTTTCAGAAGGAATCATGCCTTTATGATGTGCTTTGAATTTAGGAATGATATCATTCCCTTTATCATCTTTTTGAAACTACAGATCTAGTGAACAATAATGCTTTTTCTATCAATAAAAGAATGAGGATTATCAGAACAAAGATCTTTCTTGATCTTTGTAACAATATCATTTATATTACTTTTACTTAAGCCTATAGATTTATGAATCCATTCATGTTGGATTCTTCTTTTTGTTCTCGGTAGAGGAATGATGGTTATGAATGAATACTTTCTAGGGATTTGAACATCTGGATTGAATAAAGATATAAAATCTTTATTTAAACTGAAAGTGCCACATTCCTGTAAAGCATCTACTCTATCAAGCAATCATATGAAAGCATATCATGCTGATAAAATTGTAATGTTCTTTCATAACCTTCAATCTGATAGGGACATATGTTGTATATCTAGAAATTACTTCTTTTTATCAAAATTTATCTTTAGATATGTCTCATCCAACAACTAGAGGTATGGCTCTAGTTTTAAGAAGTAGACTAATATCTACTCCAAAGTATCAATCATTACATCTATAGAATAGGGCTTGATATTCGGGATGCAAATATTAATAGTAATAAAAGGATTTTGAGCTCCTTTTATGGTACATACCTTTGTGTTGAATTCCTCGATGGGAATTGTTTCTTCTACATTTTGATGTAGTATTTGCTGATATGCTTCTTCAAACTGTTCTTCACCTTCAGCTTCTTTCTTCTCTCTGTTTTCTTCTTCAACTAGTCTCTTATATTCATTTGTAGCTTTAGCAATCACCTTTTATGAAAAGTATATTCTATTTCTTCTCCATAATCTCATTGTTACGTGGACCTGGAATAACAATATATCTACGGGAGAAGTTACTGAATTCATTTTCCATATCCTCTTCTGGGAATAGAAATGGAAAGCTCCTTCTTGGTGGAGAGTATCTTCCTCCTCTACGACGACCTCTTCCTCTATAGGGAGTTTTTCTGTGACGAATATGCCCTGCATATAGGAGGCCTTAATGTAGGTGATGATCTTTCTTTGAAGAGACCATTTTTGTATTTTTCCTCTTCTTCTTTTCTCTCTCTTGATTCATTTTTAGTTTTGACTTGAATTGTATATTTTCTTTCAAGTTCTCTGACCTTTTGAGAGAGAAAAGTCTTCTTAGCAGTGTCCCATGGGGGATAGTCTTCAAATTCACTCTGCCTTAATTCTAACTATTTTAATATGACTTGGAAGATACTTGGACATGAGAGGATGAGGAAAGCTAGCAATCATATTTACAAAAGAGGGAAAAGAATCATAACCAAATTCTGTACTATCTGAATCTGACTTAGAATGTTCTATAATATTTACTTGAAAATATTCCTCTCAAGATATATATCAAATATCTAAAGAATAGCAATCAATCGTAAAAAAATTGAGCAATAATCTTGATCTGTTATTCCTTTTGCTGTAAGCATATTTATCTTTTCCTTCCTTTCTCTCAATCCTTTTTTGGGCATTCATTATCATAATGCTTACCTTTTAAAATGAAGCAAGTACGTATAAATTTTCTTTTCTTCCCATATATTTCTTCTTTCTGAAATATGGCTTTCTATATGGGACTTCTTTTGAATATTTATTTCTGAAAAACTTATACTTTTTCTTATGCTTATATTGACCCTTCCCCTTTGAAAAAGAAGAACACTCTTTACTAGACTTCTTTATTTGGGACTTGTTCTGGGGATTACAACCAAATGGGTCAAGATCTAACAACTGACAGAATTTAGTTCCTAAGGCTTTTTGGGCCTTAGTACTTCTTTGTTATCTTTTTTCTCTTGGCAGAGACGAGCATTTGTCTCATCTATGATCTAATTTAAAGTACCAAGACTCAATTCTTCTGTATTCCTTCCATGTAGGGATTTCTTATATTCTGTAGCAAAGAATGCAGGAAAAGACTCTATATACCGGAGTCTCATAGTAGGATCATTTATATTACCAGAATTATAATATAATTTTTGCATATAACACTGATACTCTTTAATCCTACTCATGTCACATAATCTGGCTCTTAAGAATAAAGAAGTATTCTTAAGCTTATCATTATCAACAACTCCTAGAAACTCATGAATAAGGGCTGCAGTTAATGCAGAATAACCACCATTCAAAATCTCTTCTTGGTGTGGATGAGCATCCCACCATTCTTTGAAAATGCCGACAAATCCATTTGCAATTACTTCAGCAATATTTCTAGGATCTTTCCTATATAACAAAAGCTGAGAATTTTCCCATCCTATTATACCATGTATAAATTCTTTTACTTGCTTAGGAGTAGAGAAATATAGCTTATAATAATTAGGCTACGCAAGGTTTGTGTTCTCAGAGTGATGATGAGGCTCGATGTAGAGGCTTTAGAAGTTTCCTCCATCAAAAACATACTTTCTGCTTCTTCTGGAAGAAGCTTAGCCATACTAACTGATCCTTTATCTGGATTCTTTTTATCTGTAAGGAACAAAGGAATATGTTCTAGTAGAACAATCTTATGATGGGTAGAAGATTCGGAAGATTTAGCAACTTCTTTCCATAAACACTTTCTTGGACCAACTGTTCTACTTCTTCCGGTTTTTTTGTATTTTCCATAATTTGCTCTATTTGTGGGACTATCTCGTAAATGGGATTTACATATTCTTGGACTTGATCAACTTTGTGACTCAACTCAACAGTGGAATCATTTAATTGATGCTGACTATTTTGTACAATCTTGTGGGTAGTACCTAATTTGGAAGCAATATCTTTTTTAGTATCTTTAGTCTGGATAATGAGAGGTTGAACATCATCTATGACTTCTCTAGATATAATTTTGGGAATATCATGACAAGTAGATACATATCTAGTAGTATTCTCAATACTTTTATCAACTTTCTTTATATGAGTACTAACATCATCAACTTTTATATTTAACAATCTAAGAGAAGAAGATATATCTCCTTTTTGGTGGAGTTCTATGGCTTTTAATGTTTTTTCCATTTCTACTAGAATAGACTATTGTAATTGTAGACGATCATGTACAGACTTGACTACTTTGTTAGTCCAGTTTAACATTTTTGAGGACTCAGAGGGGTCAACATGTCTGTCTACAGTTCTTTGATACCAAAAGATAGCCTTTTGGGTTTCATCAGGTGACAAGACTTCACTACTGTCAAGAGATGGAAAAGATGCAGAAATATTGGATTCTCTAGAAGCCATGCTAATAGTTGGACCATTAGAAGGGACATATTTTTGTTTTATGATCTACTCACAATCTTTACACCAAATATAATCTGTATTTGGGTCATGAATTAAACTATTATGACTATAGATATAAGTTTTTCTTTCAGAGACTTTCTCAAAGGTTCAGTTGCCGAGAAAATAGAAGTATCTGATCTAAATGAACTAGATCTAGACATATTAGACACGGGTTTCTTAGATCTGAAAGACAAAGTTACATTTGACTTAGACTCATTTATTGTTGTAGCATTTTCTAGCTTAGGCTGATTTTTCTCAAGAAACATTTTGGATAAGGTCCATTCTTTTGGAACTCTAATCTGGGACTAGGATATAAGTTCAAGCTCTATTTTTATACTTTCTAAATTAGTATGACTCACCATGCTACGCTTTGGAAATGCCATGCTTAATCTTGGGGATGCATGGTATTGACAAGATGATAGATAATCTTGTAATGAATAGCTAAGGGACAAGCACCAAGTTTCATATGTAGACCTGTAGTAGCAATATGTAGACGAAAAACTTGTTTTAACAAATCTTCTCTTTAAAGGTTGACTGGATAATTTAGATAAACTTCAAAGGATATGGGGCCATTATGCAAACCAGTTTGGATAGCAGCTAACAGAGAATCTTTAAAGTTTTCAAAACGTAAATCCATAAGACAACATAATACTGAAGCATTTAAACCACGACGGAACAAAGTGGAGTGATACCTATCTGTACACAACCTATATGGGAAATCTTAAATGTCTTTTTGCTTATTAAGACATTGGATATCGAAGGATCTATCAAGGGAATATCATACTCATGACCAAAAGTCCGAGAAATTTGGATAACAAACTCATGGGTCTTTAATGTAGTAGCATCTATTAAATGGAAAGTAGTTAATTTATCATACACTTGGTTATATGGGATCTTAGGCAATTTCAAGCCAGAACGGATTTGATTCATGTTGTACATCTATAACGTAATTGACGGGAAAAACATCGATAAACCGACAAGATCTTGATCTTCATGTTCTCCTTGCATGCTTTGGAATGATCTCTAAACTCCATTACTAGTACTAGTAAGAAACTCTTCAACAGGGCTTATAATATCGACCTTCAACCTAAAACTACACACATCCATGACGACTTACAAAGTGGGAGGCTTGCCTCATTGCCTGAATTATGAGGTATAAACTTATTTCACGAGATGAAGAAAGAGAAATCAAACACCATATATCAATATAGAAACACAACAAAACAAAATCTTGCAAGCTTTATTGATTTCAAAGCTCTATTACATAGAAAACCAGCTCTGATAACATTCTAATGATACCCATAATTTTTTACACTTCTCTCTTATAATATTCATCACCCAAATACTAACTCGGACTTACACACCAAAATTAGACTCTCTTAGTATTTAATGCACATACCTCGACTTATCTATTCCACTCCCACTTAAGATATTTACATATGACCTAATCCCCATCCAAATTATGGCTCTCATTTTCTCAAACTATTTCACAATGTTCGAAGTTCTTAATTTAATGAATTTTATTGAATGGCAAGTGTCCTCACACGTATATGTTGTTTATATGAAATAACTAATTATAGTGATATTATAATTTAGGCTTTTGTGTAGCGAATCTTTGACAAAATTTATATGTAAGAGTTCGGTTTCTGGGTTGTTCAATATAATACAAATCATACCCTATATTATGGATTCATTTTTGTATTTCTCCCTTTGCTATTCACTTCATCTAGTGTAATAGTTTTAAGGTTCAACCTTAGGACTACAATGTTGTCCCTAGGTCGAAGACTTTTGTAGTCACCGGTTGAAGCAAGGCAACCAATTTTAGTTTAAGTCTCACAAACCTCCAACTTCAACAATTTGATGGTAAAATTATCAATATTTGTATATCACCATGAGATATCTATTTTATTGCAAAGACATATGGGTTTAAGTTTAAAACAAATACACATCACCTTAAGACCAACAAGGACATAAATTTTTTTCACAAGAAAACAAATATTTTTGCAAGGAGAACAATAAGTAAGTGATTTTCTACACTCTCTAAATTGTTCATCGACAATGTTTTCCATATTTACAACAACCAAAAAATCAAAGGAGGCATTGTATGTAGGAACATAAAAGGTTTAGGGTACTCTGCACTTGTTTTACAAAGCATAAAATGTGCAAGATCCAAGAAGCACATAGGAAAGAAAAGGAATCACCACGGAGTCAAGTGATGATTTTTAGAATTACAAGATTACTTTGCACAATGGTTATATGCAAAGAGTGTAATATACAGAGTGTGGAATATAAGTGGCTACACAATAGTTCATGGAAGGCTTACATATTAGACCAAGTGCTAAAATATAATTTGTAGTGGTACACATAAGATTTTTATAGAGTAGTGGAGTTGTGGCTCAACTTGATAGGATTGAGGTGATTGGGAGTTGCCAAGGAATTATGTAAAGTATAGAAGGAAGTGAAAATGGACAAAGGGATGGAGAAAATGTTACAGATTATCCACACTACAGAGAATACATGCGTAAATTTTAGTGAAGGCCCTAAATTCCCAAAGCAATGCCTAGTGATATTGAAGGTAGAATTTGGTTAAATATGTACGTGGAAAAAGAATGATAAAGCATGGCCAATGGTTACAAGAAAAGAGTGCATGAGTGAATGGGTAGTTGGAAGATATGATGGAAAATCCATAAATGACTTTTCTAAGTGGTTGATAAAATCCTAATGCTTATAATTTTCTTACCGACTAGGTGGACATTTGACATTGTAGAAAAACTAGGTTGCCTTGTATAAGCTCGCAGAGCCTTAGGGAGACTATGTTTAATTTAAGTCTAAGAAGGAAGAAAGAGAAAATGCATTGAGAAAAGCATGAAGGTGCAATAATATGACAAGAATGGGTTCTTTATAAAACAACAATAGGAACGGTAGAAAAATGGTAATAAGTGATATCGCAAGAGTGCAAAAGGGTTAAATAAGAAGTGGTAGAATAACTAAGAGGAGGAAAACCTCATACAAGGTTTATAAACACTCTTATGAGGCATAAAGTCTAGTCTATGATAGGTCTTTAGGAGAGAAACCATAGAATTTATAAGGATTTAGGAGATTTTATACACTCCTTAGAGAGAGAAGCTACATGTCAATTTCATTAAGGCATTAGGAAATCAATATACATATACAAATTATTAGGTAGTGTTTTATGAGACTATGTAGAGGGTCATCCATACCTTTTGTTAAATGGTATCGGGGCATGTTACTTTCCTATGAGTGAAAGAATTGGAATAGCTTGATAAATATTTAACATGAGGTAGCTAGCAAGGTTATTTTGCTCTCCACTTTGAGAAAGGTTGTTAATAATGCAAAGGATATCCCAAACTAAATCCCTCATAGGAAATATAGATCATTCACTTTAAGGAAATATGGTGCAAAGAAAAGAGGCTATTAGAATGTAATAGTTGCAGAGATGATGGAGGATATAGATGGTTTGAAGATATACTTGGACGATGTAGAGTAAAACCAATAAAGTGGATGAGTCCTTGTGGTGCATTATTCCTAAAAGATAAAGGTGAGTGACTTGATAAATATTCAACAACGTAAATAATATTGTGATAAGATGCCACTAGTAGGGTTGATCCATAAACTCGCTTAAATTTAACAACTACATATCACTATGCTTGTGAATATGAATAAAACATAGAAGAGTTATTTATTAACCAGTTAATGTGTTACTTCAACAACCATTAAAATTGTAAATTGAAAGGAAACAAAGCAAGAGAGAGACAAGATTTATCCTGGAGAAACCTAGTGTGGGAAAAATCCAGTGGGTGAGCAAATTAGCTCCCCTTCCACTATGTAATCTCAATTGATACAATTCACTACCAATTGGCCTTCAAGGAAGATATACAACTCTCCCTAATTGCATCTACTTGCTTACAATCTCTCAACATAAGAACTCTCCAACATGAACAATAAGAAAAGAATACAACTCCTCAATCTTGCTCAAAAATTTTCTTTCACCCAAACTCACTTGTTGGAATCCTTTAAAATGCTTCAATGTATAGATGCTCATCTCAAGACAAAGGTGGGAAGCCAAAACGAACTCATTGGGGAGTTTAAACATTTACAACTGTTGAAATCTCCATATTCTCGGACCATTAGTTATAGGACCGCCACTATCTACAGGCAGGAGGTCATGTAAGCGCCACTCTACACAATCCGGTGGTTACGTAACCATTGAGGAATTTGCATAAGTGTCCAAAGTGAAACAAGGAATATAAAATCCAAATAGAAGCTCAACTTCAACAAAAACACCTGAATCCCCTAAAAAAGAACATAAAATGGAAACAAACATCATTCGATGGTGTCTGGATCACCCCCAACCTGACTATACCATCTTATGATTGCATAATAAGTTGAGAACATATAGAGAAAGTATTATATATAGAGAATACGTATATTTGGGTTGTTTCTGATCCATTTTTGGATCATACCTCCCCAATTTGAGGCTTTTAAGTCCCTAAAAGCTTCAAGGACTAATGGTGTGTAGAAATTTCTTCCTTAAATCCTCTCTCGGAATACCACTTGCACCTCATAAGTGAATAAAAAAACATGTCTCAAATCTCCGAAAAGATAGCATCATTATCTCGCATGTTTGGCCAAAAATCATACTGTGTAAATACTAAATAGTTTCTTGTCATTACAAAAGAGTGACTAGCCACCCTTGAAATGTGTTCTTTCTCAAACAAAGACTATAATTATGGTTTTTATTCATAGGCATCCTTCATGGATTGTTTATGGAATCCCAAGTCTGGAAGTGGACCATCGGGTAACAACTGTATCACATGCTCAATTGGCCTATCTCGTGGGAAGCTCTATAGGATCTTCCTTGAAGTCTTGAATAATCTCTCCTATGTGCTTCTTCTCTTTTTTAGTAGTGGTTTATATGAAAACTTCGTCAACTTATCTATCCCTTAAAAAAGAAAATAAAATATTCCATTAGTAGTAAGTTTCTGGAATTCAATGGAACTTACCAATGAAATCTTTGAGTCTCCTGCAAAGGCTGAAATGACATAGCTCTTACCATCTATCACCAAACAATAATAGTTGGCTCTTCTTGTGAAGATGGCATCTCTTATATAAAAATACGAACTACCAAACACAACGCCACACACATCAAGGGGAACAACATCCACAGTGACTTCATGAATAATTTTTTTATCAATACTAAAAGCAATATTATGCGTTTTAGTAACCTTGAAGTCTACACCTTTATTTAACCAACCTAATGAGTAAGGACTTGGATGATTGTAAGTTTCCAACATCAGTATATCAACTAGATCTTTACTAACCAAATTATCTTTGGATCAAATATATGAAAGAGCATCCACTTTTGTTTTCTACAACTAAATATTTATATGAAAGAGCTTAATAAGCTTATTTTCTTGAGCATTACTACTATTACCCAAACATACCTATCTACGTAAAGAGGCAAAATAGATAGTCTCATCCACCTCTTCATTGCAAACCACTTCCTCTCCCCGGAGGGAAGCAATAGTGTTTTATTTTTCTTATTTTTCATTAGATGTAATTTTGGGTGGAGCTTCCAATGTTTTTCCTCAGAATTAGTGTCAACATCACAATGCCCAAAGTGAATTTTAGTATCCTTTTTGGAAATAGAAGTAGCGTTCTTCTTACCTTTCACTTTTCCTTTGTCCTTCTTTGTGTCATCTTATTTTTCTGAAGCATACTGAGAGGTAGATGGACCATTTTTGTTGTCCATCTCGAAAAAGTGAGCTTGAGTACAAGCCTCATCTACATCTGCAAGTTTGTCCAAAAGGACAGATCTCCTCAAATGGCTATGCAGTCCACCAATGTATTTCATCAAAAGGTCCCGGTCTGCCACATCCTTTCCCATCTGAATAGATTTCTTCCATAACTCATTGGTATACTTCTACACACTATGGACTTGATTCTACCGAGATACGCCACTACATGGACCTCTCCTCCTCATAACAAATAGGATAAAAACACTTTCAGATTATCTTCTTAAAAAATCCCCTTTAGTAACTAGAGGAAGATTCTTACCAACCAAGGTATGAACATAACTCTCAAACCAAGTTATATCATGTTTGGATAATTTTAACCAAGCAAAATAAATCTTTTGACTTTCATTAATGTGATGAAAACATAAGTATACCTCCAATTGAGCTAGCCAATGGTCTGGGAAAGCATCTTAGCGTTCACGTCTCCATCATAGGGTCAATCTTGATCTTGGCCTCAACTTTCAACAAAGGAGGTATGGGAATGACAAGGGATAGTTCTTCTTCATGAACCTCTCTTGATGGTCTTTCGGGGCCTCCTTCAAAACACCAACCTTCTACATGAGTAGTCTCATGATGGAATCCAATTTCCCCAAGGATGCTAAAATGTTCTCCATATCTTTAGATATATTTTCCACATTCTTCTCTAGCGTATAGAAACGTTCTTCACCATTATCATCTACATCATCTCTTTGATCCATCTCATAAATTCCTTTCTTTCACTTTTTTGTATGTGTGTGTGTGTTTTCAAAGGGAATCGTGGTTCCTTCACCCTTTCATTTCCCTTTTGGTAAAGGGGCATCTAACGCAATCTTAACAAAAGTCAAATAACACAAAAAGACTGAAATCTTAACTTCTCTGATACCAATTTGATCCATAAACTACTTAACTTTAACAACTACAAATCACTATGCTTGTGAAAATGAATGAAACATACAAGATTTCTTTATTAACTAGTTAATGTGTTACTTCAACAACCATTAAAACTGCAAATTGAAAGGAAATGAAGTAAGAGAGAGACAAGATTTATCCTAGAGAAACCCGATGTGGGAAAAATCTACTCGATGAGAAAATTAGCTCCCCTTCAACTATGTAATCTCAATTGATACAATTCACTACCAATTGACCTTCAAGGAAGATATGAAACTTTCGCTAAGTGGTGCATCTACTCTGCTTGCAATCTCTCTAGCACAAGAACTCTCCAACATAAAGAATAAGAGAAGAATACATCTCCTCAATCTAGCTCAAAAATTTTGCTTTCACCCAAAATCACATGCTAGAATCCTTCAAAATGCTTGAATATATATATGCTCATTTGAGGGAGGTGCGGGAAGCCGAAATGAACCAATTGGGGAGATCAAAAATTTGCAACTATTAAAATCCATGCATTTTGGACCATTAGTTACAAGACCACTGCTTGTTACTGATTGGTGGTTGTGTAATTATTGTGGTGGTTGTGTAACCACAACTCTCCACAAAGTGGTGGTTATGTAACCGTCAGGGAAGTCATGTAACCATCCACCTGAAACCAGCCGTAGACAACAACCGAACAACAACTCAATTGTAACTATACCAATGAATCCCTTGGAGAAGAACATCAAATGGCACAAAACATCATTCGAAGGTGTCTTGATCACCCCAAACATGACTATATGGTCTTACGAATCCATAATAAGATGAGAACATGTAGATAAAGTATTATATATAGAGAATTCATATAATTGGGTTTCGTGATCCATTTTGGATCAAGGGTGTTAGAGGGAATGTAAAGGTGTGTGTAGTGGCACAACCGAAGATTGGGTAGGCAAAGTGGTTAAGAGTGAAGATAAATAGTATGTGGGAGTACCTCAATAATATGCTTGAGAGAAAGCAAATGTTAAAAGCACACAACCGAGAAAGGTGTGAAATGAGAGGTCAACTAGGAAAGGTGGTAGTGCATAAGAATATTATGTTATGAAAGAAGGTTGTGTGAGGAGAGAAGATATTCATCATAGACCATGAGTACATAGAGGATTACACAAGCCTAAATATGAAGGAAGAATCCCCAATAGTGGAAAATGAGTGCACATGAAGGAACACACAAAAAGAAGATTAACATTATGGAGGACACATAGAAGAAAGGGAAGGATTCCATGAAGGAAACCAAATAAGAGCATCACTTCAACGATAATATTAGAAGGAAAGTGAAAAATAGTATATTGAGGAACAAGGATATTGATAGAGATCTCAAGAAAGAGTCTCGTAGACAAGAACATATGAGAAGAAGAGTGCAAGATAAATTTACACAAATAAGGAGAAATTAACACAAATGCAATTGATGAGAACCATTTTGAGGAGAATCTTGGTATAGTTTGTAGTGTGAGAGTCACATAGAAGAAATATTGTGTGAATGAGGAAGAGAACAAATGTGTGAAGATGTTGCATCATTTTCGCTATAGGAAATAGAGGAAGTAGGGAATCATTGTGAAAAATCTCCATAAGTTTTATACACTTAATAAGGTATAAGAGAAGAAACTTATGATAAGGAGTACGGTCAACAAAAATTTCCCGTGGTACATGAATATGATATGTTTCCTAAAGATGCCAACGTAGATTTCAATGTACATAAGTAGGAGCAAAATTAATAAAGAAGACAATAGAAATTGCATGTCCATGAGGGTGTACAAAGAAGAGGAGAAGATGGTATAGTAGCCATGAGAAACCTTAAGGTAAATGACTGCGAGAACGTAGATAATGTCCGAAAAATTCACCATTAGTATTAGTGTGGTCTATCAAAGGCATGGAAATAGAGAAGTGAAGGAAAATCCCGCGATCAGATATCAAGTAAGGAGATGAATCCTATATGAAATAAATGTGTATGGAAAAGAAAACATAATGAAGAGAAGCCCTAAAAGATAAGGATTAAGGTGGAGAAGAAGACTAACGGATGGATGGTCTTCAATATTTCTAAACCCATAAGTGTGTAAAAATAGACACGAAAAAGATGAAATATAATGCAATGCAACATACCGTACAAAGAAGATATGGTGCGCACGGAGTTAAAAAAGCAACATTTGTAAAAACGGAGAAGAGAAAATATGTTGTGTTGTATTGGAGAAAAGAGGAGAGAAGACGGGGAAAGGGGTAAGGATATAAACAACACTATAAGAACATAGAATGAAGAAAGACATAAACAAAACGAATTTAGAGGAGAAGAACTGCACATAGGATGAAACACATAGGAAGGAAGGCCAAAGATGAAGTGGGCTAGAGATAAACAAATCCTGATATAATTTAGGTGGAGTTGGATTGATGTTGGAAAGTATAGAATCAAAAAAGGAGAAAGTAAAAGAAAGAACATATTTGAAATGTCGAAGGATAAAAAATAAAGCCTTAAGAGGAAGAGAATGGTTCAGGGTAAGTAGAAATGTGCGAAGGAAAAGAGTGAGCAGAGACTTGCAAAGGATAAAAAATAGTTATACGTTTGGAGGAAGAGGTCAAACATTGGGGTATGAATCTCACCAAAGTATGCAAGGAAATGCAAATAAGTCACACAAATGTGATGGAGAACTAGAAGATATGTTGAAAGAAGAACAAAGTCTAGGATAAGGTTTGGAGAAACAAGGAACCCGAACTATCATCCTCAATAGTTAAAAGGGTGGTTTTATACTCATTTAGTCAACTTGAGATGGAGATAATGTTTAAGTACTTCGAGTGTTTGACACAAGAGCATCTAAGACCCCAAGAAATTGTGCAAATGTTTTTCTAAGATTGGGTGCATGAAAGGATGGAGAAGTGTATATGAATGAAGAGGAATGTTGCAGAGTTAATTACTGATTCGATGTAACTCTCTTTGTATTTTGTGAAATATTTATTAGCAAGAAATTCAATACACAAGTGCATAGATGAAGTGGGTGTGCAATAATGAAGATAAGGATTACAAAGTAGAGAAAGTGTGGAGGACTAATCTATAATTATGTGCATAAGATTTTTGTATCACAATGGATTTTTGTTAATCATGATAGGATAGATTGGTGTGGGAGTTGCAAAGAAGTTATGTGAAATAAAAATGATATGCAAAATGCTCAAGTGGATGTAAATAAGAATAGTATGTTATCCACACTACAGAGGAGACATGAAGAAGATTTAGTGAATGCTCAAAATACCCAGAGAAAGTGCACAACATTTTTGAAGGTATAACTTGAGTATATAGGTTCCTAATAGAAGAAGAAAATGCATAGACAAATACTGCAAGTGGATATTGCATGATACAATGGGTAGTTGGTGGAAATAATGGAAAATTTAGAACATGTGTTTCTAGGTAGCTGATAGAAATCTAACGTAGTAAAATCCTAAGGACTAAGTGGACGTGAAAATATAGAATAACTTGGTGGCGCTAAAATATCTAAGAGCGTTAATGAACTCAAGTTTTAATATGAATCTATGTTTGAATAAGAAGCTACTTAAGAGAGAATAACGATGGAAAAACTATATGACGATGATGGGTTATTCAGATAATAGTAAGTGGATCGGTAGAGAAATGAAAACAATTGAGAGCGTGAGGGTGCAAAAGGGATAAATAAGAGCTAGGATAATAGCTAAGAGGAAAACAACCTCAACATAGCTTGTTGATTTTTGTTGTTGCACAAATATTAGTCTAGAATAGCTATTTAGTAAAGACACCATAAAATCTATAATGTTCCATGGGATTTTCTACACTTCTTAGAGGGAGTAGTTACATGTATATGTCATTAAGTCCTTAAGAAATCAATAGAAATATACAAGTTGTTATGTAGTTAATTTCATGACTCTATAGCTGGGAACCCATAACCTGTAGAGGAAACACTTTAATGGGTATCTTCATTAATTAAAATATATTCAATATTTTTATATTGTAAATTGGTAAACTTTGTGTAGTTGTCTTGCTTGTTATTTCACCTAATTGTTTTGTATTTACTTTTTGGGTCAGTTTGCATAGCTTTTAAACCAATGGTTGATTTTTTATATTCAAATCACATTTTACGAAGAAGAGATTTTAAAAAGTCTCCTTGATATATATATATGATACTAATTCTAATTCAAATTCTAATTCTAGTTCTAATTTGATATTAAACATCAAATTCCACCTACAATTCCTTATCCGTGTGTGTTGATGATCGACTACATATTACATCCCTATGACAACATATTAAAAATGGTAGGTAGTATATCGCTATTGTATGATAATATGAAGTTATTATAATTGTTTTATTTATCACAACATATGTTGTTGATGATAAGAGCTAACAACATATGGTACCGATGGACAACTTATGATATCGGACGAAAGCATATACTAGCCGCTAATAAATAAAGCTATCGATTGATAGTTCTTTACTAGCCAAAAAAAAATTCAAATGATTCTCCGCCTTATGAAACCCATTTCCTTCTAAATTTTCCATGATTTTAAAAGTCATTTTCACAGTTTTTCCATGTAATATCTATGGATTTAAAAGGGGATCTTAAAATTTTCCATTAGCATGGTATACTTTTTGTGTCACATATCAAGGTATAGATAAGGTTAAGACTACTATGTCATAAAGACATACAAGATACTTTGATATTATTTATTTGAAATAAAATGTCTATAGATTCATTCTTCAATCATATCCTTGTCTTAATTAACTAGAAATGGTGTCATTGAGACACTTGAAGAGAGAAATGTGGTTGAGAAAATATTGAGAAATGTAACTCCTAAATTTTAATACATGATAGTTTCCATTTAGAAGACAATAAATATAACATAGTTCATGCCTCTCTCATGTAATGTAAGCGGAGGATCAATCAAATCTCGATTTTATTGGAGCATGCATAAAAATCTAAGATTCAATTATTCGTGGAAGAAGTAGAGGATGATCACAATCAATATGTAGAGGAAGAAGTCAGAGAGGCAAAGGTGCTCATATTTTGATGCGCTTGTAATTAGCAGGAACTTGACAAGGTCATAACTTGAGTTCGGGTGTCCGTTTGAGTCCATTTTTTTTTTTTTTTGAAACCACGTGTTTCGATGAGATGAACGCAGCGGAAACCCGCCCTACTAGTTGGGGCAAGTTTTCGACATGTTTTCGGGCCCTAAATCTGCCATCTTGAGGCCAAAAATTAGGATTTAAGTTATAGTTCAATTTTTTCCTATTTTTGAGCATTAGTTAATTTTAGTCTATTAATTACATTATGAGTTAGAAATTTGGCAATTCCTCTAATTTAGGGATGTAGAAGATGCATGGCAATTTCTGTGCTCGTAGGAATAAGCATGCGAACTTACTAAGAATAGTAGGTTTTAGTAAACTGCTAAAAATAGTAATTTCGCCACCTAGAGTAGATTTAGTCAGAGTTAGCTAGAGTTTACTTGGCAACTTGAGTTGGGAGTTGTTTTCCTATTTAGGAAACATTGTAATTCATTATTTGATAACAAATAAGGAGATCTATTTTCTTTTGGAGTTCATAATATTTGCAGCATATCTGGTTTGTTCTTAATTTGGCTACATTACATTTCCTTTTTGCATGTATGAGACCATTTTAAGACTTCAAGAGATATAATCATACTAGATTATAAAGTGACATATCTTATGCTAATGTATTAATGAAGTAAGATAAAATTCCATTAAAGCTACATAATGGGTTTAGTCTTAAATTCCTTCTTTCCATTGTCACGCTAAACCTGAAAGAACTATTTATCCTGAAACAAAGGGTATATGATTACTACATATAGCATGATCTAATTCCTCATCTCTTGTAGTTGATCCTAAGCCTAAAAATATAAACAAAAGATTGATTAGTTGAAAAATGACATGGCATGTGGAATAATATGTCTCGTAATTTCTAAGGATATTTAGTATGCTTTTATGTATATTAAGTGACTTTTCACTACTTACTTAATTCATCCATAGTTATATGGAACCATGACTATCCATCATATTTTGATTCTTAATCAGATAATTGTTCATATGTGGATGATATCTTGAGACTACTACGAATCTTCCAACTATTGATACCCCATATATAGTTGATCAAATATCTATTGTACATATTTCTTATTCAAGATATCAAATAAACTTCTTTGAGAATTTCCAATGCTACTTTGATATAGGATCATGAAATTCCTTCTATATGTGTTGCTACATCGACTTTAGAGTTACTTTTCTTAAGGCTTCCATTGATTCTTTACAACAAGATCATATATATGTATTTTGTATTAATCGATATATGTATATGCTTACCATAAATTACTTGATTTATTTGTAGATTCCCACATTTTTAATACATATGACACAATTGAGGACATTACTCTCCTTTTTCAATACATTCGCCCATCACTTTTATTTAATATTTTCTTCTTCAAGGGCTTCAAGTGGTTCTTTATAACAATTTTATTCATGTCTATAAGATCCACTTCATTTTGAATTCTACTTACCCAACTTCTCATATATCTATTTATTGACTCTTAGTTTTACGATCTTGATGAAAATATTGAGGATATTTTTCTGCTCTTTGATTGAATGTTTGAATGCATTTTATCTACCATTGTATGCTTACATTTTCACATGGCTTGCACATCCTCAATATTGTAATTTATCTTTGTCATCAATCATTTGGATACCTTCAATATTAGTACTTAGTTCTTTATTTAGTTCTCATGACAATATTGGAAACCATCCTAAGTCATTTTTGGTACTTGGTTTGATTCATCAATAGTTGACATAGTTGACCGTTGACTTTATTCATTTGCATCTGGAGATATTCTCCATTTCATCTACCTTTGATACATAGTGGCTTAGTGCAACAATGGGAATTATTTATTGGGATATAGTCTTTAATTCGTCCTTTACTAATAAAAGAATTCTTCACATGTGGGATGTATTTCATGTTCATGAGACTTCATCTTTTTGGGAGGTTGGCTAGTCCTCTCTTCTTCTCTTATTTCTCTCTTTATTTCATGGGGATTCTTGTTTGTATAATGAGAGATATATTATATGTACTTATATTTTATGTCTTTTGGGGATTATTTTTTCCTACAAATTTTACCCCTTTCCCTCTTTATGAGCGATTTAGTATGTACTTTGGGAAAACTAATCAGTAATTTGTTTTCAAGACCTAATTCTTCTACCTACCTTAACTATGCTTATCGGAATTTTAGTGTAGGCTTTTTATTCCAGTGCATGATTTTTCCTACACAAGTGGTTATATTTCTTGGGTTTCATTAGAATATATGGTATTTATACTTCTCCACATTTATATGTGGAGTTGACACTTCCCCACTTCATGTTTATACACCTCTTGTAAAGCTACTTTTTCATGTAATGAATACAAGCTATATTATAGCTCATGATTTGTTCCCCTCTGTCAATACATTACTTTGTTTTTTTTTCATATTTTATCGTTAATCAATATAAACCCACATTCACATATAAGTTACATTAGAAGGATGTAAAATATACATTCGTACATGTATTTATATAAGAAGTGTTTATTTGGTGCAACTAACTTGCTATGATATTTTAGGTCATATGAATAAGGCTTGTAAGTTGAAAAAGGTATTTAATGGCCTCATGGAAGCACCAAGGGCATGGTACAACCACGTAGTGTCATATATGTTGAGAAATTTATTTGAAAATATAGGAAAGCACCGAACTTTCCACACAAGGTATACAACCAAGGTGAAATTTGAATTGTTGTCTTGCAAGTAGATGAGATGAATTTTAATGGAAATACAAATGTTTCTATACAAGAGTTAAAAATAGGAATGATGAGAAGTTTTGAGATGTTATATTTAGAACCCATGTAGTATTTTCATTACATTTAGATGAAATATATGGATAATAGAATTTTTATATCTAAACCCAAGTATACTAATGAAATCTTGAATAGATTTAGATTGTTAAAAAGATGGAAAAAAACACTAATTTCCATAGGTTTACAAGTAAAGAAGGATGATTGTAGTAGAAATGTTAATCCAACATTGTATAATATCGAGCAAAGAAGATTAATAAATTAGACATAAAATAAGATATGACATTACATATGTATTTTTCATTATCTCCATATTTATTGACACTCCAAAAGATACACTATCAAAAGTAAAGAAGAATATATATATCAAAGGCAAAAAAATCACAAATTATTTATACTAGCGATATATTAATTATGATTTTTTTGAAAATAGATATAGTTACTAGGAAGGAAGTGTCGGTGAATAAAAAGAGATTATAGATATGTGTGCAATGTTTGGTTAGGATCCATTTCATGGGATTAAAAATAATAGACTAATTATTTGATACTGCATGGGTGAAGTAGAGTACATATCTACAAAGATAACATTATCTAAAGATAGTTGGATCAAATGAATCATATTACATTTAAATGAGGAGAAAATAAGAGGAAGCAATAAGTTGGTGCTATCAAAGGATTTGATTTTCCATGGATGAAGAAAACACATGCTGATAAGATCTCACTTCTTTAAATAAAATGTTGAGAGTGGAGAAATAAAGTTAGAATATTGCGAGTTAGAGAAAAACATCATATAAATGATCAATATGCTATTATCAAACCAAATTTTGAATCACTCAAAAGCAACCTAGGAATTACAAATGAAGAAGAAACAATGTTTAACTATTTATCTATACATTTGTGGAGTGTTAGAGACCTCATAAAATCTAGATCACGAGTCAGACAATCATGTCCAAAGTATATATAATGGAGATTAGGAGTCACACACATGGCTCCAAATGTCAGACACAAACATTTACAAAATATTCTAGATAGTTCTTTAGTATATACATTAAAATCTAGACTACCTCTAAAATAGTTCTTGAGTTTCATCGATTATTGAAAGATAGTGATAAAGTGTCTTCAAAGTTGGAGAAATGTATAGTAAACATGGTAACAATATCAATATTAAGGTGGAGTGTTGAACATTGAATCTTAATATGTTTTCACTAATTGTAAATGATATTATTAATTTAAAATAACTTGTTGGATATATTTTATCAACAATTTATTTCCCATCTATATAATCATTAAATGTTGATAATAGTTGTTTAAACTTTAAATTAGTGCCACTCATTTTAAATTTAATTTCAATGTAAGATAAATGAGAAAAATATTATGGAATAGAATTTATATCAACTCACATACACAAATATCAGGTTATAAGAACATAAAAAAAATAGAGAGATTATAAAAAAATCAAAAAGTTATTAAAATATAGAACAATTCAATTTTGAAGAATAGAGCATAGATTAAATAGGGTCCAAACACATAAAATATAGATAATAAGGTAAATAATAAAATAAGAAGAACAAATATAATAATAGTAAATGAATGACTATAGCAATAGCTATTGGGAAGACAATTCTACCATATTTTTGTAATCAATTGGATCTTTATTATATATGTGTGTTCACACACACACACACACACACACACACACACACACACACACACACACACACACACACACACACACACACACACACACACATGCGTGTGCAAACAAAGGCACATACACAAATACATACATACATACATACATACATACGTACATATATACATGCACATATATATTACTTTCTTTTTGTGGATTATTACTATTTGATAGAACTTTTTATGTGATATTGTTTTATCTTGTAGAGCTTCCCCTATTAAAAAACTTAGGATATACATTTTTACAACAATTATTGGTATCACAACTTTGAATATTATGAAGATTTTATTTATTTCTAATCGTGCAGATGTTCCTAAACATGAACACAAGAATTTGACATTAAATTACTCTTTATGTATAAAAAAATTCAACTAATATATGAAGTGGAGTGTTACATACCTTTACTTATAGTTCATATGTCGCAAACTTGTTTTTGAAAAATTATATTTTAAATCATCCTACTTAGAATGCATATCTACACTAAAAATAAAATAACTTAACAAAATATTACACATAATAATACCTCAATGTCTTACATGGCCCTCAAACCATCCAAAATTGTACCCCTAGTTAAACAATCTCATTATAGAATTTCCTCGCATATATATATAAGTGATTGCATCTATTCCACGTGATGGTTATCACTTGTTTCTACCTCTATTACCAAGTTTCTCATTTGATTTATATCCATAATGTCTCCAATGTTGAGCACCAAGATATTTACACACATAAGCATTAATGATATCAAAACATATTCTCTCCCTATAAAGGAAGATATCTAGCACATGCTCTCCACATTTGCAGTTATTTATTCTAGTATAGGTATCTCCATCACTCTTCTGAGATGGGATATATCCCTAAGTATTGACATATTTCTCAATAATGATATCTATCTCCTATGTCTATAGCCCTTTAATCACATTTTCATCCAACTTCCTCTTATGTCTACATCCTGATTCCCATGGTTTACATTTGCGTGTTTAAGCTCTTAAAGGTGGTATCATGTGATTTGGTTCTTATGCACCACTACATATCATATCTTTAACATGTTGTAAATTGTATAATCAAAGGTTTGATGTTGTAATGGGATCAGAATGTCATAACTTTTATTATATTCTATCAATTATTTTTTTCTCTTCATAGTAGTATATGTAATTAAGGCATTTGACTTCTTTTATAACCCATGTGATCACTATAGTTTTCAAAGATTATAACCTCTCTATGGTTCTCGTATACTAGGGACTCCACATCATTTTCTCCATTTTTACATTGGGTAGTCTTGGATATCCTACCCAAGATTTTATTATTGAGTATCCCTCTTAATATAGAAGTATCAATCCATTTGTTGATATCTTTAGTGGAGTCTTTATAAGGCTATATATTAAAACTAATACGACATCCATACAAATATTGGAATGAATTTCCGAATAACCATCCATTATCTCACTCTAATACCAAATTTAAAAATAATGTACAAGAGGCACATATGTGAATTCCACATTCCTATATACATAGTATATTTTTATAGTACATCCGAATGTAGCAACTAAAATAAATAGTTGGATTCTTGGATTGGACTTATGTTAAAACATTATGTGTTTTGTCTACACCTATAATCATCTTTGACATATCTAAATGAGTAAACTATAAAATATCCTTTGTCACAATATCAAATATCATTTATCGTACCAATCCACACTCTACAATGAAATATTCCATCTTTTTTCTTTCATAACCTATCTTGGTAGCAATATAAAAATAATACTTTGTATCTAGAGATGTAATGTAGCCAAATTATGAACAAACCTAATATACTGCAAATAATATGAACTCCAAAAGAAAATAGATTTCCTTCTTTGTTATTGAATAATGAATTACAATGTTTCCTAAATAGGAAAACAACTCCCAACTTGAGTTTCCAAGCAAACTCTAACTAACTCTTACTAAATCTACTCTACGTGGAGGAAATTACTATTTTTAGCAGTTTTATTAGAACTTGCTTTTCTTAGTAAGTTCGTATGCTTATTCGTGACGGCACAAAATTGTCACCCATCTTCTACATCCCTAAATTAGAGGAATTTCCAACTTTCTAACTCATAATGCAACTAATAGACTAAAATTAACTAATGCCCAAAAATAGGAAAAAACCTAACTATAACTTAAATCCTAATTTTTGGCCTCAAGATGGCGGATTTAGGGCCCGAAAATGTGTCAAAAACTTTCCCCAATCAGTAGGGAAGGTTACCACCGCATTCGTCTCATCGAAACATGTGGTTTCAAAATAAAATAAAAATGGACTCAAAAGGACACCCGGAGCTCAAATTATGACCTTGTCAAGTTCCTACTAATTCGCGCATCAAGATGGTCCCATTAACACATAAATATTCTCCAATGTGAATGTGGTAACGATCATGTATCTTTTGACCCTTTATTTAAAGTCTCGTGAGTCGATCTCCAATTAAATAATAAACATTTCATAAAAATTCTACATCAAATTAAATATGAATTATTTGCATAATCCCTTTTAAACCCAATGCCACTAAATTTGACCTATAATTTTCCAACAGAAAAATGAAAATATCTAACAAAAATGTGGCATCAATTATATTCCATATCTAAACACATAAGTCTACCTATAAAATAGATAAATTAATGTTAAGGGTAAATACTCAATCAATGAATAATATGATAAATATATCGAACTAGTCAAAATGAATTAAAACCCCTTCATTCATATGTCAATTTCCATGCAACATAGCTACTTCATAAATATGGAAAAAGAAAATATTAACTATAATACATAAACCATGTTCCATGATATGCCATAAATAATATCCTTAGCATTTTTCATTCCCAAAAACATATTCCATACTGAAAACTACATTGGGAATGCTTGGGAAAATTGCTTGAATTTGAGTTTTTGTTACATTTTTTATCCAACATAGAAAATGAGATTCTAGTGAGAAACACACGTCCTTTTTATAATCAATATTTCAAAATGACCTATTTTGTGACCCATGATCCTTATCTTCATGGTTAGTTGTTTCACTTTATATCAATTTTTTTCAATGTTTATCCTTTCTTCAATATCATTTGCATATTCTTTCTTATAACATCTATACATTCTATTTCATTCATCTTATTTCTATTTCCAACCTACCTTATAATTTTAAACCATTTTTAATGCTTCTATTAGTTTGTTCTTAGTTTAGGAATTACTACTTAAATGTCAATCCAATCTTTTTACTCCTTTTGAGTTCTTTATTACTTAGGTTATTATAATAACTCTTTATAAATTTTGTGATTTACTATGATGAAATTAGTGTTGAAATGTAAGAATTATCTATGTTAGTTCATTTGTTTATTAGTTATTTCTAGTCATTCAATTTGGTCATATTGATTTTCAAATTATTTATCCTTTTTCAAATACATATCATTTTGTAGATGCTAAATTTCCCTTGAAATCATTATTACACCATGTTTATATATATTTTTATAATGAAATTAAATATTAATAATATAATTCCTTATTTTATTTCTCTCATATTTTTTTATTGGCTATCATTTATTAAATATCAGGGATAATTCATATTTATTAATGTCATATCATAATTATTACCTTTCTATGGTATTTGAATTTGGTAAGGAACCGTGCAACATGGACTAGACAATCCTATGCGCAGGTGTAAAGATATCTTATTCCATCCTTCTTTTTCTTTCGATATTTTTTAACCATTAGAAATATTTGTTACAATTCTTAATTGGATTAATTATGGTTTGTCTCAATATTACAGGACAACATTTTGTTATTTCAAAATAAAGGATAATTATATATCTCTGTGTATGCGCATACACACATTTATCATATAAAAATTTAAAGTAGGAATTCATCATGTATAAATCATCTATTCACAATCGATGCATTATCTACAAGCAAAGGATTGTTATACCAGATCTCATGAGAACATCATTTGGGGGAATTACTTATAAAATAATTGTTCTCATTTGTATACATGGATTTCAATTGACATGCTTAGTTATCCTGTTATGCATGTTGAGTCACAAACTAATATCTAGGTCAAGGACACTATACACATACGCACATTCCCACACATACAGAGATGCCCACATAATACGATATCTACATGCAATTTAATATTTATTATAATCCGCCGTATAAATCATATGACGTGACCTTTGAGTAAATGAAATTTAGAAAGCATATCCTCACTTTTTAATCTAATGTGTGCTTGCAGAATTTTGGAGGAAGCTAAGGTTTATTGTAAGTATAGGCATAAACGTGAGGGTTAAGGGAAGATGGAAATATGAAGACATGTAATACGTGAAGGTGAATAAATAGAGGAAAAATTATAAGCAAAATAAATTCAGGAAGCATAAATTTGGGAAACACCGTGTCGTATAGCCTAAATTACAAAGTTGTACAATGTGGTATTCTTACGTAAAAGAAGATAATGCCATGTTAGAGACATTTTAAATTGTATATACCTCCCAGATCAATTAATGACATAGTTATGCAATCTTTAGAAAGAGATAATTCACTTCTCAAAGCCCTATTACACTCTTACTTTCCTTATCAAATAATCATTCTTACAAATCTCTAATTTTCAATCTTATAAATTGATGTAGATGATATAAACTCCTTATTTATTTCCTTTATTTATTTTTATTTAAAACATTAGGTTAACCTATTATTAATTTTAACCATTCACTGGTTTTGTTAACGTTAGCTACTCTAACTACAAATTTTGTTTGTAAACTCCAATCGTCTAGCATTTTTCATTTCTCATTGATGGCAAGTTTTTTCTTGAGTTGTATAATAAGTTCTCCAATGTGTATCCGTGGATTTATTACAATGGGATAAGATTGGTCACCACTTGTGTTCTTAAATATTTTGGATAAAATCGCAGGTACACACAAGATGTGTGTGTGTGTGTGTGTGTGGGTGGGTGTGTGGCGTGTGCGTGTGCATGCGTGCGTATGCATGTGCTAGTGTGTAGGTGTGCGTGTACATGTGCGGGTTTGCATGTGCGCGTGTGGGTGTGCGTGTGCACGTGCGGGTGTGCGTGTGGGCATGCGTGTGCATGTGCATATACGTGCGTGTGCGAGTGCGCGCGTGTGTATGTGCGTGTGTGGTGTGTGCGTGTGTGCATGCGTGCGTGCGTGCGTGCGTGCGTGCGTGCGTGCGTGCGTGCGTGCGTGCGTGCGTGCGTGCGTGCGTGCGTGCGTGTGCGTGTGTGTGTGTGTGTGTGTGTGTGTGTGTGTGTGTGTGTGTGTGTGTGTGTGTGTGTGTGTGTGTGTGTGTGTGTGTGTGTGTGTGTGTGTGTGTGAGGCCTATTCCTAAGATAAAGAGACGTATCAACTAGGATTTGGAATAAGACAACATCAATAGATGGATAAATACAAGGTGAGTAATATAATAAGATAAACAAATGGAGTAAAGTAAATATACACATGCCATAATCTATAAAAATGAATTTTCAATGATATACGTAATAATAAACATCAAAAAATTATAAATAATGGTTATACATACTTACTAGAGGTATGACCATATATTCATTTACCATCCCCAAGGATAAATACCACTAAGAGGTAATCACTATGGTTGGGGAAGGGGATAACTCAAGAAGAATACCTCCATACCTAGCTCACTATGGTGACATTAATGGAAAAGGATAAGATAAAAATAACAAATCTAGCAACTAGATGCATATATGTATTTAAATTTCTAATGTGGAAGTAAAGTGAAGTCCATAGAGTAATGACTTATTGATACTAAAATTACGAAAGGATAGGGGTGTATAGAAAATGTTAGTTCCTATCGGGTATTTCATTAGCCATGGTAGAAACAAACCTAGATGTGTTTATCCATGGGTGATTGTGATAGGCTTGGGGAAATATATTTTTAAAGCATGAAAGCTAATAAGGAAAGGGAAGAAAATAAATAATGATGGCATGTGGAAGGTATAGGATGATGGAAGCGGTAAAAAATAAAATTTACTCGAGGAAAAGTTAACATTGTGATTAAAACATGTGAACAATAGAGGATAGGGTAAGTATTGTATAAAGGAAAATACAACATATCTCAAATGTTACGATCTAGCCCACATGAGCAAGTTGGATCACACCCCGATCACAACAGGATCCTTAAGAAATCATCTCATGAGGATAATGCATCGTAGCCTCTACATAAGGGAAAAGGTTAATAATCCTTTAAAATGAGGTGTATACATATTTCCTAACTAAATATATTTTTTTGTCAAAATAGTGAAACATGAAATAGTTTTCATTAAAAGACTCGATGTAATCCCCAAAATAAAAAGTAGGTGCTAAAAATGAAAATAATGTGAGTGTAAGAAGGAAATAATTAACTTTTCCAAGGGAAATATACTAACATCATGCCTAATGTTTGGTGTCATCCATGTTTCGCATTGTGGGTGAAATCACTACTTATAACCTTAAAGAAGAAAGACTAAAAAGATACACTAGAATATAATTAGTAAAATAACACATAAATGACCTAGCTAGGGTGCCATTGGAAGGTGAGGAGTTTTACCCAATATTTGTAGAGCTACATTTAATATGTTAAAGATTGTTGGCCTACCAAAATGGTCATGGTAAAACTTATGCAATATTTTTACATTATTTTAAACATATATGAAGTTTTGAATATTAGGAAAGAAACATTAAAATCAAGTTTACAAATTTCTATAAATAGTAAAGAGAACATGCCATTTTTCACTTTTAAATTAAAATTAAGATATTCCTAGCTCTAAAATAATCTTATTTAAGTGACTTTAGTGACAATTGTGGGAGTACAAAGTGGAAATCAATACGTATGAGATATGACATCAAAAATAAAAGCGTGGTAGATTTTTCATTTAATATGAGAAACGATGCATAGGAGAAGAGTGAGACTATTATAGGCACCAAAATATGGTTCACTAACCCTCCATTTCGTGTTCACTCACCCCTTCGTCATCATTGTGCGCACTCGTACACATGTCCCTGATCATAATTCCATTTTCTTCAAAAATCAAATTTATTTACATTAGTTACTATTTTCCTATCTTAATTCTATCTCATCACTTTTATTCCATCCCATCCTTAATAGTTTCCATTATCACATTATTTCATCTCCCCTTATACACCATAATTACATTTATCACCCATAATCAATTACTCATCCCTAAACATATTTATTACCTTAATTACTTCCAAAAATATCCCATTTATCCCTTCTAGACTCACCGCATACCCCCATTTAATTTTTCCAAACACCTTTTTCTTTATCAAATACACTTCAACCGGTTCCAACCACAATTTTCCATCTTTATGAAACTCAACATCTCTTCCAATCGCCAAAATAAATTCTAGCTCAAATTGCCAACTAATTGGGCTTCTATTGAGTTTTACATCATCCACATAAGCAAGATCAACCACACCCCACAATTGACGAAAACCCTATGGGGTGCCAAAAACCCTATATAGACACCATCAACCCCTTCCCAAAAGGATGAAACTCTTGAGATTCAACCTCTAAATGATTTTTTTTAGGTTTCCTACCTTCTTCTAAGTTTCCACCAACCTCTAAAAGCCACTTTGGAGCATCTGTCTACCATTTTAGAAGATTTGGAGCGTGGATATTTTTGGAAGACCTCTTATGTTATCATCACTTCTTCATCAACCACTTCCGTGTCCATTTTTCATTTTGGAGCTCTGAAATCACATAAGTTGGCTTTGTTTACTTCACATATCTCATTTAACACTCATCAATGCCTAAGTCAACCTCGGTCATCACCGATTGTTCCCGAGTCCGTGTCGATGAATCGCTTCAATTTTTTCTTGCATCTTATCCCTTCTACTATTAGTCTCTTTGTCGCTAAAAACCTAGATACTTGAATTTTTTTCTTATTCCCTGAAAGACATCCTAGGACCTTACTTTTCTTTCTCATTCTCTATCAAATTCTCTCTGGTCACCGTAAACCTCCTCTACTCCAATTGCATTTTCATCTATTTACCGCATCTTCTTGAAATATGTGGTTTATCTTCTTCTTTTGTCCCTATACCTGACGAAAGACATTTTATTTGATTTGTTTTATCATCGTCAATTATCTTTGGATCACATCAATATTTCGGTAACCATCAACCTACATCAAGCTTGCATTCTTTGTCTTAATTTATCATTGTATGTATTATCTGATCTCTATTTTATCATATCTCTGAACATTTATGTTCTTTTTATCTTCTGTATGTTACATATTCCTTGTTTTCAATCAATTTTCTAAGGAAGTGGGATGCCATCCTTATGCAGAATTTCATCCCTTCCTAGGATTGGCTTTGGTCAACCATCCCACCATACAAATATACTAATCTTGTCTTGTGTAGCTATCTTTGTGATGTTCATGTCATCAAGCTCATTACAGAAAGGATTTGTGCACCTGTATTCCATCACCATCACTATCAAACATTGGAGGTAGCCTTAAACCCTCCCATCTTTAGAGTTTCTTGTTTTCTAGCATGTTATTTCATTAACTTGGAACAAGAGCAGAAAAATTGTCAAACATTATAGCATGCCCAGTGGGACCCACCTACTCCTTTGGTGAGTTCCTTATTCATTTTCAATTCCTATTCTATATTCTATTTTCCTCTTTCCACTAACTCTGCATGTTATATTTTTCACTTGTGTGCTTGGGAGTTCGCTTTCTTACTCAACAATGTGTATGTAATTTGGAAAAAGGAAAAGTGTATCTAGGTATTCCTATTTTGATTTGTGTTTTTCATTTCAAGGATAATTCTTCCCTCCCATTTCTTGCTTGTCTTTATTGAATGTCATATTTCAGTTTGGATCTAAAACAAAAAAATTTAGATTTGCTTGACAACATAACTTAATTAGGAATTAACACTTTGCATTCACATTTTCTTCACACACAACCAAACGACATGCAAAATCTACACATCCAAACAATTTCTACCCATGTGGAGCTATTGGGATTTCATCACCGAATAAGGAATCCGACATATTTTTCTGGGTCGTGTATGATTTTTTTGCCTATTAGTATATATGATAAGCATGTGACACCCTTATCGTTGTGGTGTGTGAAGTGATGGGGTAGACCCTTATATCAAGACATGTACCAATAGTCATCACAGATTTGGGCCTCACATACCTTCCGCTATATTGAGCACTCCATCTCTAAACACACACGAAACCATCTATATATTGGACATTTATCTAGGTTCCCTTTGATCCTCTTCCTTATTCACATTATATGAATAAACAATATATATAAAAATTGTTTCTTCACATGCATGTTGCATTAATTGTTTGCAAAATATTTTTCTTGTTTATTTCATGCCAATTATTATTCACTCCCAAGCTAAGAGAATGGAGCAATCAACCACTTTTAATGACATCCCCATCTCATACAACCCCTCATTAAAAACATCCACACTTACTCTTGTTTATTATACACCCAAGACCTCATCCTTCACCTCCCTATCCACTAGTCCTACGGCTCATCCTCATGGGTCTCATATAGATGAAGGATATCCCCATATAGAGACCAATCCATGTGTCTACCATGACTCCATCCTTTTATAACATCCAAACCTCATTGTATTACTTCCTTAGAAGCACTTGGACCCTCCACTATACCTCGTGGATGCTTGGAATTTTAAGAATTGCTTGATGCTTTGCACGTTTCCCTCTATGAATATTTAGTTTAAAAATCCATCCATATCGCTATTTATTGATCCCCTCTTAAATAACATTATAATTATTCCCATAATCCAAATCTACTAAAGTCCTCACATCCCACATCACGTATTTTTCCTAGGTCTACGGATGACACAACATTAGCCTAAAACAAACATGTCCCTCATGAATACTCTATCATATCTCCCGTAAATAACAATCCAAAAAAATAGTGGTTCTTATCCCACCTAATCTACTACGTATAAGTTATTCTATAACCATCCCCAAATCTTGCATTCCCATTCCCTCCTCATCTACCGTTATCATAAACACTCCCTCCCAAACTCTTCAAGACTCCAAGATACTTCCTTAATCACCCAATCAACACCTTCAAAGTTTGTTTCCTCTTTTAACATCCCATGCCCATCCTAATTTTTCTATATCACAACATCCCACTTCGGATTTGAATCAAACTAACCGAACTCCACTCCAAAGAATATTTCAGTAATCGTTTTCCAATAAACCCCTTCAAAAATCTCAACCGTGTCATGTACATACCTAAAATCATCCAACAAAAATCCAATCCTATCCCCCTATCACTCAAAAAAACCTCACAATTCTACCCATCCAACTACATACCTTTACAACATCCTACTTCATAACCCACCCAATCAAAAACCTTTAATTATGTTCCTCCCTTTCAACCACCACAAAAATGCCCAACTATGCCAAACATTATCAATCTTACAAACAACCTAGCCAATCTACTTCCTATAATCCACAAAGCAACATCAATAAGGTCCCCATCCTCATACATCATATGATCTTATGCAATCCTCAATTAGTATAATCGTTAACTTATAGGATGTTGCCTTGGTCCTAAAAAGTATATTTACTAATGAGAAAATATGTATCAAACAAATCAATCCATCCATTCTGTTAAGCCATATCCTCCACATTGGGATCTTCCAAAATCTCTAAAATCCATAACAAATGAGATCCCCAACTACATCTCCATGCCTTTAGGCACTCATTCTACCTTATCATGCATGATCAAGATTATATGCTTTGTGACTTCTCTCTGTGTCATTAGTCGGTCCTTCTTTAGACTAACAAAATGAAATCCCTCAACATTATCTCTTTTATTTCACACAACTTGTGTAGATTTTCCTTAAAAAATTCTCCATGAACATAATGTGTAAGATAACCATAATCGATATTTATGCCACCACATAGTTTGAGGATGAATCCATTTCGGTTTCATCACTATGTGGCACAATATTATTAATTAACTATCCTTCTCAATACCTCAAACTAAACTAATAAAAAAATTAGATCATAAATAAAGAACATTTCATCTACCCTTTAAATTTAGTGCTTCTAAACCTTCGAGGAAGCTTTTAAAATGGCTCTATTGGTGCTCAATTTGGTCTCATCCCGTTTGTCATTGAAATTCTTTAGTTTCGGAGCTCTATCGTGTTTTCTATCTCCCCGTATTGATGCATAAAAACTCGTCCTCCATTTGGTTGCCATGATCAGTCCCTTCCTGGCGATGATCACTTTAAAGTCTAGAATTTATTTTTCGTTCCTCTATCCATGTGAAAGAGTCGTAGAATTTGGGAGTAAACTTGGGTTTTTTCCCTTTCTTCCATTTTCTCTGATCACGTTTTGTTGTCCCCGTATTTTTGTCCTAAGTATCTATGTAAACGTGATTGGATGCAGCTTTAAGGATCATATTTGGGCCTTATATCATTTCCAAATTCTATGTCTTGTAAGAAAGATTCATTTCCAAGCTCAAATGGTGATTTTCATGCATTCTACGAGTTTGAAGGAAGTGTTTTTCCCCATCAAATTTACATCTCAAAGATCTCAGTGAAAATGTGTCCCTTTTTGGTTGGATGCCGCTTTAAGGGGCACTTTACAAAATATAATGCCCGATTCAACTCAAAAATTTCCACGTGGAGGGTTGGCGCTCATCTAAAAATTTTCCCTTTGGTTTGGCCTTGGAGTTATGCCAGAAGACATGTGGAGGTTTCCGCTACCTTGCCCTGAGACTTAGAATTTTCTTTCATGTAGCAGTCTGACTTTTGCGAGACCATCAAATGTGGAGGGCCGGTGCTCATTTGAGGATAAGCCTCATGGTCCCACCTTAACAATTGTGATAGGGAGACATGTGGAGGCTTCCGCCAAATCCACTCTATAGTCAAACTTTTCAAAGTGATTTTGAAAGGCCTGAGACATGTGGAGGGACCACGTGTGTTTGGGGACCGACCCCTACATTTTATTTTCAAGAAACACCAGGAGGAAACTTGGAGGTTTCCGCTCACTTCTTCCCTTGCTTGGACTTTTCAATGGCAAAGGAAAACTATCTCGGACCTTAGACACATGGCGCATTTCGCTCATCCTTACACTTTTTAACAGCTCTCGACAGACTAAGACACATTGTGAGCACACACTTGTTTGGGGTCTCCAATTTTGGGGACCATCTCAAAGTGCGCCATTGAGACACGTGGAGTCTTTCACTAGCTCCATTTTTGCTGAGATTTTTTCAAAGGCCAAAAGGTGTTTTTCTTGGGCCCAAGGTACGAGGAAGGCCCACACTTGTTTGGAAGCTTGCCCCTATACTTTTCATTTGTAGTTGTTCCAAGGAAACATGTGGATGGTTATAAAATAAAGTAGATAAGGGGTAAAATAAATGGTTGTGCATTAAGTCCGGTTTTCGCCATTTTTACTCCAAGACTCACGGGGATGTGAATATGCAATGTTTCTCATCATTTTTGATGAAATTCCTTGTCATCTATATCTCGTAAAGTGTCATTGAATGGATTCGAGCTTAGTTTGTGAGTCAAAGGATTGTCAATGTCGATATTTTGAGGTTGGAATTACTTAGGCACTTGTAAAAATGAGAATTACTAGAGAAGCTAGATATGGGACAAAGTTGTAGAGGAAAGAAAGGGAAAAGTATAAAATGATGAAAGTTACATGCGCAAAAGATGAAAAAGGTGTTTCCTTATGAGTGAAAAGGATTACCTGTCATATCCAGTTGTGCAGACCCTCTAGAAAATGATTAAAAAGGGGATTTCTCGCATGACAGAATTAGAATGATTAGAAGGATTTCCAAAAAGTTGTGGCATGGCATCCTAGTCATTATTTGAGGGCCCAAGAAATGTGATCAGTTCACAATTGGTCCACCTATTAGCTTTTGGATGTAAATTTGTTAAACATCACTTTATGAGGAAAATTTGAGAAAGTTGTCTTCCTAAGAGACCAATCGAGATAACATATTAATTCCTTTTGTGTGTTATATTTTAGGTCATATCAACTTGGTTGTAGATGTATAGCCATTGATGAGCACTGATATTTCTCTGGAAGCTTTCCCCTACTGATGAATCTAAGCAAATTTGAAATTAATTTGTGTTCAATCTCTAGTAATTTGTGTTTTCTTTGTTTCAAAATGTCTCTAAATAGTTTATTTCATTCCTATTGTAATCTTACATTGAATTTTTGTGGAATCACACAAGATCTTGTCCTGTGAAAATTTAGTGGCATTTTCAATTTCATTTTAGGAAGATCCTTCATCATGTGATGAGGTAAACAAATTTAAAATCACTCCTTGTCATTTTTGATAAAGATTTCTTGTAAGTCTTTGGGTGTAACTTCAGCATGATTGATCATAGATTTTGGTGTTTAATTGAGTCTTTTAACTCAAGCCTTCGTGTTAGAGTCTCAAATATTGTGTGAAAACATGTTGATCTAGGCCTCCATTGAAGCACACCTTCTAGTTGAAGGAACATCTTAACTATTTTGAAGCTTTATGTTGTTGAGTTGTCCATTGTTGTGAATTCCCTCAAATATCTAGTATAATCAACTTTATCCTACTTAATCTCCCACCAAAATCATTCAAAAACCATGAATCCATCCTAAACTACCCTGTTTTCCCTGTATATCCACAAAGGAACAAAATCTATTTACTAAAATATGTAGAATAATCAGGATTCCTTAATGTCTTCATAAACTTAGCCTTGTATTGAAAGTATCTCCATCTTTTAGAAGTGACAACTCTTAAGAGTTAAATTATGGAGTATTGACCATTTCCCAAGGTTATCTTCATAAAATTTACACAAAAGAAGGATATCTCCATCTCCTTCATCAAACAGAGGTTACAGTATGGGTCCTCTCACTCTTGTCGAAAGGCATGGCCTAAAGTAGTGAGGATAGGTCAAATCCTCTTGAAGGTGTTATCCATCTCTCTAAAAATCTAAGTGAAAAATTGTCGGTTAGATCATATCCCCACTATAAAACAAAACACATTATGATCTATTTGTCTTTAAGCTCTATGTCTACTACTATGTGATCTTTGCTCATCTTGAAAATGAGAACAAATTTTGATACCAACACTCGTGGTGCTACTTCCGGGGATTATTTGAGCTCCAAGATTTATATGTGTGGCAACAACACTCATGGCACCATTGCCAGTGACATGAAAGTTGAGTTCAAAGTTTGAACACCATCAGCAACACATATAGACTATAGTAATACTTCTTGCAAATTTTACGGTCTGCAAATACATTCTTGAAACGTCATTATCTATTCAGATCTGTAAGAATTTTTCAAAGTTGTAAGTTCTGAGCGCAATATTTCAAGCTTATATAGTTATTGCACTAAATTTTGTATCATCATTGATAAATTTCGGTAAAATAAGAGTAGATCTTGTAAGCTTTACATGAATCTAGTATTGACATACATTTGATAGGTTTTTCATAGTGTATTCGTACAAACTAACATGAAAATCCTTAGTGGCGACTCCATGTTGTTTAAACTCTTAATAAATACTAGTGTCTTAACATATAACATGTAAGATTTTTCACTAATATCTGTAAAGATGGAAGGAAGAAGATTTGTCTTTGCTAGGGACCCTAGTAGAAGGTTGTTTCAAGAGTTGGGAAAGTCTAATTTAGAAGGAAGAAAAATTTGGAAGGTTGTTGGAGATCAAACATCAAGAATAGAGATCTCCATTGGTGAAACTAATCATCCTATGATTGAAGATTGTAATAATTCCTAAAGCACTTTTGAATTAGGTAGTCCCTTTGTTGAATTGAATTATCCATCGGAGAGGGTCCTTATTTTGAATTTGAAACATTTACTTCTCAATCAGCCCCGTATTTTCCAAATATGATAGAGTTTTCCAAGAAACAGAGCCTTTAGAGGGCGGTCATTCTGGGAATTGCGTCCCTGTACTACAGACCCCTCACTCTTCATCATTTTATTTCTCTTGTAAGATCACCTCCTTAGAATAATATGGCTTGGTCTCCACCTTTGACATCCATTTTTGTTAATACTTTTGGTCCCATCAACTTTAGAGGTATGGTTAGCTATCTAAATGTTGTGCCACAAGATGTAAGAAATAGATTGTGTAACTTTTTAGGAAATAATGCAATCACTTGGTGATCAACACTTGAAGGTCTTTGTCAATATGATAGAGGACTTCAAAATATAATTTGAGGATGTATACATTAAATTGTTTATCCATGCTCTAGAAGAAGATGCGAGGATTGGTATAAATCTCTACGAGATAATTCCATGACTCTGGACAGAGATGAAGAATTATTTTAGAATGCGTATGGTGATAAAACACACCTTAGGTTTCTTTTATCATAGTTTGAAAATATAAAAATAATCCTAATGAATCGGTGCATGATTTCAATACAATATGTAACAAAACATTGAGAAGACTACATGTTAATTTGAGGCCATGTGATTAATCATGTATGATAAAGTATTCACATGGATTTGATAAGAAAGTTTACTATTTGAGGGATAAGAACCCTGGAAATTTGAGGCAGGCCTTTACCATGGCACCGAAAAAATTGAGAACAACATTAAATTAGTTTCAAAACCTCCTAAGAGGAAGAGTGTTAAATTGATCAACCTAGAAAAGCCTCAATCAAGTAAGGTTGTGGATCTTGAGGAATTTGTACACACTTTGGCAGGAGCTATCAAATAAATCTCTTTACAAGCTAGCTGGGCAGCGAAGGGAATTGGAAAAGGTTCTCAAGGTCAGATAGGCGAAAAGGAAAAGACAGATTTACAAATTATCAAGAAATGATCAGAGATTTGTTGATAGAGGTAAAGGACCCGTGGGATCTAGACAACCCCAAGCTAGGAGAATACGAGTTTTTGTTGTTGAAGAGATAAATCAAATTGATTGGTGTGACAAATGTTTCTTACCCCACCCATTATTTGAAGTAGATTAGCAAGTTTGAAGAATCTGATGATGATGACAATATTGATGATTATGCATGCATGGTGGAATATTGTACAAGCTCACAACAAGGAAAAACTTTAACTAAGTTAATAAGTGTCGGAACTACTGCAAGTTTTTAGGATTGCATTCACCGGTACCTCTTCTTCCTCCCTCTCATGCTTTAGAAATAGATATGGTACAAGCTTTCAAACTTCCTAATAATGATTTTGACTACTTAAGAGCTTTAATGATTAATAATTATGATGGAGGAATCCCATCAAAAGAGTATAGAATAATTTGAATGAATGTTGTTATTGCCTCAAGAAAAAGAGTATAATACAAGAAGTAAAGTTGTCAAAGGGGTAGGGCCTCAAGCCAAACCAAAAACCCTAGATCTCACCAATGTCCCAAAAGAAAATCCAATGAAATATGCATCTAGAAAAGGCCTTGTTGTCCCAACTACAAATGGTGTTTCCATCCATGCCCAAAATTTGAAAAATATTGTGGCATCCGATGAGTTTGTCAATCTTTCTCCAAATGTTGCTTTGCCCAAATACATTCCCTGTGACATTGCCCAAGTCTTGAGTCAAATCAAGATTTTTTTCCCAATTGTGGAACTGCTTAGGATTCTTGAGCACAAGAAGAGGGCTTTTGATTATTTGGGATTGGAAGAAAATAGGAGTACCCAAGGTAGAAATATAAATAATGTAAACACTCCTCCTCAAACCATTGCATACCTAGAAAAACCACCAGCATTAGAGGAGATAGCTCAACCACTTGAAGTTTACTTGGGAACATCATTGGTTGAGTCTCAATTAAATGATGATCCATTTTTTACAACACTGATTATTAAGGACAGACTGTTACATAATTGTATGTTTGATTCTGGAGCATCATGCAATGTTATGCCTCTAGAAGTCATGAATGAATTGAACATTAAAGTGACAACAACTTATGGCAAGTGTACTGTAATGGATTCTAGAGAGGTGCCAGTTGTAGGGTGTGTAAAAGATTTGGTGGTACAACTTGCAGCTTATCCGGGTAAGAACTTGAAACTTGATGTTGTTATTGTTGATTTCCCTACCAAATAGGGCATGTTGTTATCAAGAAAGTGGGCTGCAAGTGTTGGTGGAAGTTTTCATATGGATATGTCTTTTGCCACCATTCCAATTGAAGGCAGCCTTGTAAAGTTGTACGGAGAGAAGAAAATTTTATAGCTTATTGAGGACCCCAACAATGCTTCTTATGAAGTATTGTATGCAGATATTGCTATTGATAACATTATGAGCTATGTTTCTTTCAAGGAATATGAAATTGATCAATGCAGGTATCATGAGCGGGATGATTTTCATGAGACTTCGATGTGTGATGCAGCCTTGAAGGATGTTAAAACAATTAACCAGGCACAAAGGATAAGCCTTAAAAATGTGGTCAGATAGTGACTTGGATGGAAAGGAGAGACAATCATATAAAAAGTTGTTAAAGACATCAAAATTGCTTATCATAGTCATATCCAAAATGGTAGGCACTTGAAGTTTTTCCTTGATTGTTTTCTTTGAATCAGGATGCTCACCATTGTACAGTGTATAGTCTTTTGGTTTCTTTCTGCTTTCATGTTTTTCTATTTTTGTTTGTCTTGGTCCTTTGCGGCCATTTTTTTGATTCTCGGTTTGTCCTTGGGGAGTTTGTTATTATTGTTCTACTCTGTAAGCTCATTCTCTCGACTTAATTTCCAAATGGTTTATTTTTGGCACTTGGTCTCCTACTTGTTCTTTTGGTAATCATAAGGAGTGCCCATCTCCGAGTCAAAGCCAATGTTCATGCTCAATTTAGTCTTCCCCATTTGTCATTGAAATTCTTTAGTTTTGAGTGCTCACCATGTTTTTGATATCCCCGTATTGATGCATAAAAATTTGTCCTCCATTTGGTTACCATGATCAGTCCGTTCCTTGGTCAAGGATTACTTAAAAGTCAAAATTTGGTTTTCATTTCTCTGTCTATGAAAAAGATTCTATAAATTGGGTGTAAACTCAAGTTTTTTGCCTTCCTTCGGTTTTCCACAATCACGTTTTATTGTCCCTGTCTTTTTTGTCCCAAGTATCTATGAAAACATGACTGGATGCGGCTTGGAGGATTGTATTTGGGCCTTATATCATTTCCAAATTTTCTATCTTGAAAGAAAGATTCATTTCTGGGCTCAAATGGTGATTTTCCCGCATTTTATGGTTTAACAGGAGTGTTTTCCCCATCAAATTTACATTTCAGCATCTGTGGAAATGTGGCCCTTTCTAGTTGGATGCAACTCAATGGGGCACTTTGAAAATCTAAGGCCTAATTCAAATCAAAAATTTTCCATGTGGAGGGCAAGACGCTCATCTAAAAATTTTCCTTTTGGTTTGGCCTTAAAGTTACGTCGGGGAGACACATGGAGGTTTCCATTGCCTTTCCCAAACTTAGACAATTTTTTCATGTAGCTGGTACAACTTTGGCGGACCATGGACACGTGGAGGGCCGACGCTCATTTGAGGATTAGCCACAAGGTTCCACCTTAACAATTGTGATAGGAAGACATGTGGAGGCTTTCGTCAGCTCTACTCTATACTTAAACTTTTCAAAGTGATTTTGAAAGGCACTGAAACATGTGGAGGAACCACGCCTATTTTGGGACTCGGCCCTAAATTTTTGTTTGAAGAAGCGCCAGAAAACACTTGGAGGCTTCTTCTCACTTCTTCCCTTGCTTGGACTTTTCAATAGCTAAGGAAAACTATCTCGGACCCTAGACACATGGCACCTTCCATTGATCCTTCAAATTTTTAACAACTCTACGGACTGAGACACGTGGTGAGCCCGTGCTTGTTTGGGGTCTTTGATTTTGGGGACCATCTCAAAGTGTGCCATTGAGACACGTGGATGCTTCCACTGGCTCCTTTTTTGCTGATATTTTTCAATGGCCAAAAGGTGTTTTTCTTGGGCCTAGGGCACGAGGAAGGCTGCGCTTGTTTGGAAACTTCCCCTATACTTATCCGTTGTTGCAATTGACTAAGGAAACACGTGGACGATTATAAAATAAAGCGTAGAAGGGGCATAATCAATGGTTGTTGTGCATTACGTCTAGTTTTCTAACTTTTTTCTCCAAGACTCTGGGATGTGAAGACGCACAGCTTTTTCATCATTTTTTTATGAAATTCCTTGTCGTTTCTATTTGTAAAGTGCCATTAAATGGATTCGGAACTTAATTTGTGAGTCCAAGGATTGTTAAGGTCGATATTTTGAAGTTAGAATTGCTCGGCACTTACAAAAATAGGAATTACCATAGAAGCAAGATGTGGTACGAGTTGCAGAGGAAAAAAGGAAAAAGGATGAAATCATGAAAGTTACAGGTGCAAAAGATGAAGAAGGTGTTACCTTGAGAGTGAAAATGATTACCTATCATATCTGGTCGTGCAGAGCCTCTCGAAAATGATTAAAAAGTGGATTTCTCACATGACACAATCAAAATTTATAGAAGGATTGCCAAAAATATGTGGCATGGCATCCTAGTCATTTGTAGAGGGCCCAAGAAACATGATCGAGTTCATAATTGTCCACTTGGCAAGTTTCGGATGTAAATTTGTTAAATGTCACTTTTAAGGAAAATTGGTGACAAGCAAAAGTCCCTCAAATATTATACTCTTTTGGGGAAAATTGAGTGAGTAAAATGTATAAATGTAATGATAATACTTTTGTAAAAGGTTAGGGGTTCAATTCTTAAGAGAAAATTTGAGAATGTCGTCTTCCTGAGAGACCAATCGAGATAACCTATTAATTCCTTCGTATGTTATATTTCCTATCATATCAAGTTGGTTGCAGATGTATAGCCATTGACAAGCACTTGAGATTGCTTTATGGAAGCTTTCCCCTACTTGATGAATCTAAGGAATTTCGAAATTAATTTGTGTTCAATCTCTAGAAATTTGTGTTTTCTTTATTTCAGAAAGTCTGAAAATAGTTCCTTTCATTCCTATTACAATCTTACATTGAAATCTTTGTGAAAACACACAAGATCTCATCCCTATGAAAATTTACTAGAATTTTAGATTTCATTTCGGAAGAGCCTTCATATTATGATGAGATAAACAAATGTAAAATCACTCCACCATCATTTGTTGATAAAGATTACTTGTAAGTCTTTAGGTGTACCTTAGGTGTGATTGATGAGATATTTTGGTCTTTAATTGAGTCTTTTAACTCAAAACTTTGTGTTAGAGTCTCAAAGATTGTGTGAAAATGTGTTGATCTAGGCCTCCATTGAAGCACACCTTCTGGTTGAAGGAATGTCTTAATTCTGAAGCTTTCTATTGTTGAGTTGTCCATTATTGTGAAGTCCCTCAAAGATCTAGTATAGTAAAATTTATCCTTCTTAATCTCCCACCAAAATCATTCAAAAACCATGAATCCATCCTAAACAACCCCAGTTTTCCCTATATATCCAAAAAGGAACAAAATCTATTTACTAAAATGTGTAGAACAGTCAGGATTCCTTAATGTCTTGATAACCTTAGCCTTGTGTTGAAAGTATCTCCATCTTTGAGAAGTGACAACTCTTAAGAGTTATATTATGGAGTATTGACCGTATTTTCCCAAGGTCTTCTTCATAAAATTTGTGCAAAATAAGGTTATCTCTATCTCCTTCAGCAAACAGAGGTTACACTACGGGTCCTTTTACCCTAGTCAAAAGGTACAACCTAAAGTAGTGAGGATAGGTCAAATCCTCTTGAAGGTGCTATCCATCTCTCCACAAATCTGAGTGACAAAGGGCCAGTTAAATACCATCCCCATCTATAAAATGACACACATTATGATCTATCTGTCTCTAAGCTCTATGTCGAATATTTGATGCTTCTCAACTTGAAAAGGAGAACAAATTTGGATACCAGCAGGATCACAAGTTAGAACTACGTGCCCTTTAGTAAGGCCATATTAAACATCACTCTAATAAACCTAAGGATGAATTCAAAAACCATTCACCCAAAATGAAAAATGCAATAATGTGGAAAATGGTGTTTTTTTCAAAACTCCTTGTAATCCACATCTCATGCCAAACCTCCACAAAGAGCACCTCGACCATCCCTTGACTATAGTCCTCTTAGTGAATCATACATATACATCTTTGACAAGCTCACGGTCATATACCTTTTAAAAATTTCCTCACCTCCACCCTATTGATGGCTCATGTCCTCAACCCAGATCATATCATGAGGATAATTACTAAAAATAACATCAATTCTATTATTATGAATTTGATAAATATCATACCTTTTAGAATTTAGTGCAACGGATTATTGATGCATGAGGCCTCCACCAAGACAATCAAAAATTTCCCCATGATTAGCCATTGTATGTTTTCAAACAATCATTTACAAATCATCCACCAAGAAACCAAGCTAACCCTCCCACATCTCAAATGTCCGATGCCCACGCAAGCAACACTTTAAGTTAGGATTCAACATCGACACCCACATCTACTTCTACACCTACATCTACATCTACATCTACACCTATATCTATATCTACATCTATATCTACATTTATAACCACATCTACATCCACATCCACGTCTATATCATCTCTTGAAACCTCTATAAAACAAAAATCTCCCCTTGATTTTTTTCATAAGTAATATCTCAATCCCATCCTTATCCCTACAAAATACAAAAACATATATATCAACACTTATAAATGTCATAAAATCCACATCCCTTATGATTCTACAAATGGTGTTACTTAAGAATCATCTCCATCCTCAAACATCACATCTACAACACAACCCACGTCTAAACCATCTTATCCCACTTTTAAAGAATGCTCTATTGTCGAAATCATTATTATTGCTACCAAAGGAAAATCTCCAAAATAAACTGTTATCCAATTTTGCTCCTTGGGAAAAATTTGTCAAAACAAGAGCTTGCACACAGTGAAAATGGAGGAGTTTTTTCAGTCATGGAGGCTTGCATTTTTTATTTGGGTGAATGTGGTTAAAACAAGTCAAGCATATTGCAAGGAAGCTCAGGAGCTTGAGATTTTTTGAAGAACTAAGAAGTTTGAAGCTAGAAATTTTAGACTTCAGAGGTAGAGATTTTCAGAGATCTCGGCAGGGAAAATGTCCAAAAGTCCGTGTTGGTGCTCAAATAAGTGTCTCCCCATTTATCATTGAAATTCCTCAATTTGCAGCCTCCGTCATGTTTTTGTCTCCCGTATTGGTGCTTGAAGACTTTGTCCTCCATTTGGTTACCATGACAAGTCCCTTCATTGGTCGAGGATGACTTAAAAGGTCAAAAATTTGTTTTTCATTTCTCTGTCCATCTCGAAGGAGTCTCAGTAAATTGGGTGTAAAATTCGGGTTGTTCCTTTCCTTTCATTTTCGCACTCACCATTTTTTTCCCTGTCATTTTTGTCCTAAATACCCAAGGAAACATTATTGTATATAGCTCAAAGGATCATGTTTGAACCTTATAACATTTTTAAATTCTCTGTCCTTGAAGAAAAATTCATCTTCGAGCTCAAATGGTGGTCTTCTTGCATTTTTACGGTTTGATGGGTGTGTTTTTCCCATCAAATTTACATCTCTGCATCAATGGAAACATGGCCCTTTTTTTTTTTTTGGATGTGGCTCAATGGGGAACTCTAAAAACTCTTTGGCTCACCTCAACCCAAAACTTTTCCACGTGGAGGAATGACACTCATTTGAAAATTCACATTTTGGTTTGGCCTTGGAGTCGTGTCGGGGGACACGTGGAGGATTTTTTCGCTTTTAAAGGATTAAGACAAGTTTTTCATGCACTGGTATAGTTTTTGGCAGGCCATGGACACGTGGTGGGTTGGCACTCATTTGAGGATCTCCTTAGGGTCCCACCTTAACAATTGTGATAGGGGGATAGGTGGAGGCTTCTATCGGCTCCTCTTTATACTTAAACTTTTCAAAGCAATTTTCTGAATCTTGGGACACATGGTGAGCCCATGCTCATTTAGGGTCTCCGCTCTTGGGCACCATCTTGAAGTTGCACCATAAAGACATGTGGAGGTTTCTACAGGCCTTCCCTTCCCTTAGAATTTTCAAGCAACTTCCTAAAGGGCTGGGACACGTGGAGGGAATGCACATGTTTGGGGACCGGCCCCTGAGTTTTATTTTGAAGAACCGCCACGAGGACACTTAGAGGCTTCTACTCACTTTGTCTTTTTCCTTGGACTTTTCAATAGCCGAAGGAGACTATCACGGACCTTAGACACATGGTGCCTTCCACTGAACCTTCAAATTTTTAACAGAATCTACCAAACTGAGACACGTGTTGAGCCCACACTTGTTTAGGGTTTCTATTTTTGGGGGCCATCTCAAAATGATCCATTGAGACATGTGAAGACTCCCGCTGGCTCTTTTTTTCTCTAAGACTTTTCAGAGGCCAAAAGATAATTTTCTTGGGCCCAAGGTATGTGGAAGGCTCGTGCTTGATTGAGACTTTCCTCTCGTGCTTCTCTTTTGAAGTCGCGCCAACGAAACACGTGAAAAGGGGAAGGATTAATGGTTGATGTGTATTTCACCTATTTTTCCACCGTTTTTCTCCAAGACTCTTGGAGACGCAAATACACATTGTTTTTCATCATTCTTTGATGAAATTATTTGTCATCTCTGTCGGTAAGGTGTCATTGAATGGATTCAAAACTTAAATTGTGAGTCCAAGGATTGTTGAGGTTGATATTTTGAATATGGAATTACTTAGGTACTCAAAAAAATGGGAATTACCAAAGTAGATGGGCACATGAAAAGGAGGGAAAAAGGATGAAATGATGAAAGTGTAGGCGCAAAAGGTGAAAAAGGTGTTGCCTCGAGAGTAAAAAGGGATGACCTGTCAAGTCCAACTATGTAGAGGCTCCAAAAATGATTAAAAAGGGGATTTCTCGCATGATAGAATCAGAATGATTAAAGGGACTCCCAAAAAGTTGTGGCATGGCATCCTAGTCATTAGTCGAGGGCCCAAGAAATGTGATTAGTTCATAATTGGTCCACCTAGCAGATTTCAGATCTGAATTTGTTAAACATCGTTGTCTGAAACAAATTGGTAACAAGCAAAGGTCCTTGAATATTCTTCTCTTTTGGGGGGAAAATTGAGTGGGAAAAAATTTATAAATTTAATGACAATACTCTTGCAAATAGTCAGAGTTTGAATTCTTGAGATTTTTTTTTAGAAATCCATCTTTACGAGAGACCAAAGCTGAGATAACTCGTTATTTTCTTCTATGTTAAATTTTATCTGTCAAGTTGGTTTGCGAGATGTATATCCATTGACAAGCACCGAGATTGCTCTAGAAGATTTCCCCGCCTATTTGATGAATCTAAGCAATTTTGGAATTTATTTATTTCTAATCTCTAGCAATTTTGTGTTTGCTTTGTTTTAGAATGTCTGCAAAATAGTTTCTTTCATTCCTATTGAAATATTACACTAATTTTTTGTGAAATCACACAGGATATCATCCCTGTGACAATCTAATGGTATTTTCAATTTCATTTCAAGAAGAGACTTCATCTAGGATGAGATAAACAAATTTAAAATCAATTCACTATCATTTGTTGATAAATATTGTCTGTAAGTCTTCGGGTGTACCTTAGGCGTGATTAATTAGAAAATTTAGTGTTTAATTGAGTCTTTCAATTTGAGCCTTCATGTTGGAGTCTAAAATATTATGTGAAAACGTGTTGAATTAGGCCTCCATTAAAGCACACCTTCTGGTTGAAGGAACATCTTGACTATTCTAAAGTTTTATGTTGTGAAGTTGTTCATTGTTGTGTAGTCCCTTTCAAGATCGGGTATACTCAACTTTATCATGCTTCATATCCCACCAAAATCATTTAAAACCCATTGATCCACCCTAAACTTACCCTATTTTCCCTCTGCATCAACAAAGGAACAAAATCTACTTGCAAAAATATACATAACAATAAGGATTTCTTAATGTCTTGAGTAACCTAATCCTTGTCTTGAAAATATCTTCATCGTTTAAAAGTGACAACTCTTCAAAGTTAAATCATGCAAGCATTGACCGTATTTTCCAAAGGTTCCCTTCATAGAATTTGTGAAAAGGAAGGATATATCCATCTCCTTCATCAAACAGAGGTTACACTAAGGGTCCTCTTACCCTGGTTGAAGAGGAATGGTCTAAAGCAGTGAGGACAAGTCAAATCCTCTCAAATGTGCTATCCATCTCTCCACAAATCTAAGTAACAAAGGGTCAGTTAGATATCATCCCAAGCTACAAAATGACACACACTATTATCTATATTCCTCTAAGATCCCTGTTGAATCTCTGTTGCTTCTTGGCTTGAAAAGGAGAATGAATTCGGATACCAATACTCATGCCATTGTTCAGGGGACTCTTTGAAGTATTCAAACAAAGGTGTACACATACAAACCACAGTAATGCTTTTAAAGATTTTAAAGTACAACTACATTGTTGAAACACCATTATTTGCTCAAATATGTAAGAATTGTTCAAAGTTGTGAGTTCGAGTATAATATTTCAAGCTTATACAGTTATTGTACTAGGATTTATATCATCATTAATAAATTTGGGTGAAAGAAGAGCAAATCTTGTAAGTTTGTGCATGAATATGGTATTAAAGTGAAATTTGATAGGTCTTTCATAGTACACAAATTAAGGTGAGAATCCTTAGTGGCGACTCTGCTCTATTTAAAGTTTTTATAAATACCAATGTCTTGAACATATATCAAGAAAGATTTATCACTTATATCTCCAAATCTAGAAGGAAGAAGATCTTTCTTCGCAAGGACCCTAGTAGAAGGTTGTTTTAGGAGTTGGGAAAGTCTAGTAGAAGGTTGTTTTAGGAGTTGGGAAAGTAGTTAGAAAACATCCTAAGAGGGAGGGTGTTAACTGATCAACCCTCGAAACCTCAATCAAGTAAAGCAAAGTGTATCTTGAGGAAGTTCTAAGAAATTTGGCTAGGACTATCAAAGAAATCTCTTATAAGTTGGTCGGGGAAAAAGGAATTGGACAAGGTCCTTAGGGTCAGCATAGGCAACAAGGACAAGACAAACTTGTGAATCATCTTATAAATGATCGGAGGTCTCGATGATATAGGTAAAGGACCCATGGGAGCTAGACAACCCCAAGCTAGGGAAAATAGAGTAGTGACTGATCCTCTAAATACCAGATTTGTTGTTATTGAAGAGAAAAATCAAATGGATTGGTGTGACAAATGATTCTTACCCCACCCAAAATGTGAAGTAGATCAACAAGTTGAATAATTTGATGATGATGATAACACTAATGATGATGCATGCATGGTGGATTCCTTTATGAGTTCACAGTAGATAGCAACCTCAATTGCGCTGATGAGTGCAAGAATTACTAAATATTTCTGGTATTGCATTCATCGGGTATTACCTCTTCCTCCCACTCATACTTCTAAAATTGATATGGTGCAAGATTTTTAACTTCCTAATAATGATTTTGAGTACCTAAGAGTGATAATTATTGAGAAGGATGATCGAGGGATACCTTCTAAGGAGGATAGGTAGTTGTTAATTAATGTTTTGGTTTTCCATTAAAAATAATATAATACCAGGAGTAGGGTTACCAAAGGGGTAGGGCCTCAGGAAAAACCAAAAATTCTAGTGCTTACCAGTATCCCAAAAGAGACTCCGAAGAAAGATACATCTAGAAAAGGCCTTGTTGTCTGAAGTAGAACTTGTGTCCCTCCCTATGCTTAGACTATAAAAAATCCTATGCCATCAGATGAATTTGTAAACCTCCCTCCTAACACTGCATTACCCAAATATGTTCCTTGTGACATAGCCCAAATCTTGAGTCAAATCAAGATTTCTGTTCCTATTGTTGAATTGCTTAGAATCCCTGAGCATAGGAACAGAGCATTGGAATATTTGGGGTTTAGGGAAGAAAAGTCACCCAAGGTAGAAATTTTGAGACTCCTCCTAGCATTTCTGAGTTGAAAAAACCTCAAGTATTGGAGGATCTAGGTGAACCACTTGAAGTTTACTTGGGTACATCTTTGGTTGAGTCTCAATTAAATGTTGATCTAGTTTTTACAACACTGATTATTAAAGACAAACTGGTGCACAATTGTATGTTTGATTTTGGTGCATCATGCAATGTTATGCCTTTGGAAGTCATGAATGAATTGAACATTAAAGTAATAACAATGACTTATGGAAAGTGTCTTGGAATGGATTCTAGAGAGGTGCCTATTGTACGATGTGTAAAAGGTTTGGTAGTACAACTTACTGACTTATCCGGTTAAGAACTTTAAACTTGATGTTGTCGTTGATTGCTTTACCAAGTGGGGTATGTTGTTATCAAGAAAGTGGGATGCAAGTGTTGGTGGAAATGTTCAGATGGATATGTCTTATGCCACCATACCAATTGAGGGAAACCTTGTGAAGTTACCTAGTGAAAAGAAGATGTTATAACTTATTGAGGACCCCAACAATGCTTCTTATGAAGTATTGCATGCAGATATTGATATTGATAACTCTGTGAGTTATGTTATTTTCAAGGAATATGAAATTGATCAATGTAGGTATCATGAGCAGGATGATTTTCCTGAGACTTTGATGTTTGATGTAGCCTCGAAAGATGTTAGAAAACTTGACCTAGGAACAAAGGATAAGCCTGATGAAATGTGGTCAGATAGCGACTCGGATGGAAAAGAGAAGCAATCATATGACCAGTTGTTAAGAACATATCAAAACTGCTTAGCATGCTCATATCTAGAATGGCAGGAACTTAAAGTTTTTCCTTGATTTTTTTCATTCAATCAAGATGCTCTCTATTGTATAGTGTATAGTTCTTTGTTTTCATTCTGCTTATGTGTTTTTTTCATTCTGGTCCTGGGTGACTGGTTTTGCTAGTTTCTCAGTTCCTATTTTGGAGGATGGTTATGGTTGTTCTTCTCTACAAGCTTATTCTTTGACTCCATTTCCGAATGGTATATTTTTGGCACTTGTTCTGATATTTATTCTTGTGACACTCATAGGGAGTGCCCATCCATAAGTCAGAGCTGATGTTGGTTCTCAAATTAGTCTCACCCCATTTTTCATTGAAATTCCTTAGTTTGCGGCCTTTGTCATGTTTTCTGTCTCCCCGTATTGGTGCTTGAAGAGTCTGTCCTCCATTTGCTTGCCATGATCAGTCCCTTCCTTTATGGAGGATCACTTAAAAGGTCCAAAAAAAATTCGTTTCTCTGTCCATTTGAAGGAGTTTGTAAATTAAGCGTAAAACTCAGATTGTTCCTTTCCTTTCATTTTTCGCACGCACATTTTTTTGTCCCTGTCATTTTTGTCCCAAATAACCAAGGAGACGTGATTGGATATAGCTCAAAGGATCATGTTTGAACCTTATAACATTTTGAAATTCTCTGTCCTTAAAGAAAAATTCATCTCCGGGCTCAAATGGTGGTTTTCCTAAATTTTACGGTTTGATGGGTGTGTTTTTCCCATCAAATTTACATCTCTCGCATCAATGTAAAATGGCCCTTTCTCGGTTCGATGTGGCTCGGTGGGGCACTCTAAAAACTCTATGGCTCACCTCAACGAAAATTTGTCCACGTGGAGGAATGACACTCATTTTAAAATTCATAATTTCATTTGGCCTTGGAGTTGTGTCGAGGGACATGTGGAGGATTTCACTATTTTTTCCGGATTAAGACAAATTTTTCATGCATCTGGTAGAGTTTTGGCGGGCCATGGAAACATGGTGGGTTGGCGCTCATTTGAGGATCCACCTCAAGGTCCCACCTTAACAATTGTGATAGGGGATAGGTGGAGGCTTCTACCAGATCCGCTTTGTACTTAAACTTTTCAAAGTAATTTTTGAATCCTGGGACATGTTGTGAACCCACTCTCGTTCATGGTCTCCGCTCTTAGGAACCATCTTGAATTTGTGCCATAAAGACATGTGGAGGTTTCTGTCGGGCCTTCCCTTCCCTTAGAATTTTCAAGAAACTTCTTAAATGGTCTGGGACACGTGGAGGGATCGCGCATGTTTGGGGACCGCCCCTGAGTTTTATTTTAAAGAAGCGCCAGGAGGACACTTGGAGGCTTCCGCTCACTCTGTCATTTTTCTTAGACTTTTCAACGGCCAAAGGAGACTGACTCGGACCTTAGACTCATGGCACCTTCCACTGAACCTTCAAATTTTTAACAGACTTTGCCAGATTGAGACATGTGTTGATCCTGCACTTTTTTGGGGTTACTAATTTTGGGGACCAACAAAAAATGTGCCACTGAGACACATGGAGGCTCCCGATGGTTATTTTTTTCACCAAGACTTTTCAAAGGTGAAAAGGCATTTTTCGTGGGCCTGGGTATGTGGAAGGCTCACACTTGTTTAACACTTGCCTTTGTGCTTCTCCTTTGTAGTTGTGCCAAGGAAACACATGGATGGATACGATATAAAGCGGAAAAGGGGTAGGATCAATGGTTGCTGTGCATTTCAACTATTTTTCAACCTTTTTTTCTCCAAGATGTAAATATGCATTGTTTTTCATTACTCTTTGATGAAGTTCTTTTTCATCTCTCTCGATAAGGTGCCATTGAATGGATTCAAAACTTAAATTGTGAGTCCAAGGATCATTAAGGTTGATATTTTAAAGAGGGAATTACTCAAGCACTCAAAAAAATGGGAATTACCAGAGGAGATGGATGCGGGGTAGAATTGCAGAGGAAAAGGAGGGAAAAGGATGAAATGATGAAAGTGTAGGCGCAAAAGGTGAAAAAGGTGTTGCCTCAAGAGTAAAAAGGGATGACTTGTCAATTCCAGCTATGCAGAGGCTCTGATAAATTATTAAAAGGGGATTTCTCGCATGAAAAAATTAGAATGATTAAAGGGACTCCCAAAAATTTGTGGCATGACATCCTAGTCATTAGAGGGCCTAAGAAATGTGATCAATTCACAATTTTTCCACCTTGGAGATTTTGGATCTGAATTTATTAAACGTCGATGTCTCAAACAAATTAGTAACAAGCAAAGGTACCGAGAATATTCTTCTCTATTGGGGGGAAAATTGAGTGGGCAAAAATGTATAAATGCAATGAGAATACTCTTACAAATGGTTGAAGTTTGAATTCTTGAGAAAAAAATTGAGAAAGTCATCTTCCCGAGAGACCAAAGTCGAGATAACCAGTTATTTTATTATATGTTAGATTTTTTGTCATATAAAGTTGGTTGCCGATGTATAACCATTGACAAGCACGATATTACTTTGGAAGCTTTCCCTATTTGATGAATCTAAGTCATTTTGGAATTTGTTTGTGTCTAATCTCTAGAAATTTTGTGTCTATTTTGTTTGAGAATTTATACAAATAGTTTCTTTCATTCCTATTGCAATCTTACTCGAATTTTTGTGAAATCACACGGGATCTTGTCCCTATGATAGTCTAATGGTATTTGCAATTTCATTTCAAGAAGATCCTTCATCTTGGATGAGATAAACAAATTTAAAATCAATTCACTATCATTTGTTGATAAAGATTGTCTATAAGTCTTTGGGTGTACCTTAGGCATGATTAATTAGAAACTTTAGTGTTTAATTGAGTCTTTCAATTTGAGCCTTTGTGTTGGAGTCTCAAATATTATGTGAAAACATGCTGATTTGGGCCTCCATTAAAGCACACCTTTTGGTTGAAGGAACGTCTTGACTATTATGAAGTTTTCTATTGTGAAGTTGTTCATTGTTGTGTAGTCCCTTTGAAGATCGGGTATAATCAACTTTATCCTGCTTCATCTCCTACAAAAATCATTTAAAAACCATTGATCCACCCTGAACTACCCTGTTTTCCCTGTGTATCAACAAAGGAACAAAATCTACTTGCAAAAATATGCAGAACAATCAAGATTTCTTAATGTCTTCAGTAACCTTAGCCTTGTGTTGAAAATATCTCCATCGTTTAGAAGTGACAACTCTTAAGAGTTAAATCATGGAGCATTGACCATATTTTCCCAAGGTTCCCTTCATAGAATTTGTGTAAAGGAAGGATATCTCCATCTCCTTCATCAAACAGAGGTTACACTAAGGGTCCTCTCACCCTGGTCAAAGAGGCATGGCCTAAAGCAGTGAGGATAGGTCAAATCCTCTCAAAGGTGTTATCCATCTCTCCACAAATATGAGTAACAAAGCGTCAATTAGATCTCATCCCCAACTACAAAATGACACACAATATGACATATCTACCTCTAAGATCCTTATCAAATATGTGTTGTTGTTCGGCTTGAAAAGGAGATTGAATTTGGATACCACTTGTCTGAATGTCTTAAATTTTGGACTTTTGGGTTTCAGGGTTTTAGAGGTCTCGGGGTGTGAAATTGGAAAAATGGAGCAAAAATCCTAAAATCCAAAATTTCATACTTTTGGGTTTCAAAGTTTCAATGGTGCAGGATTTGTGGTTTCAGAAGTTTCGATGACAAAATCAAAAAAATGAATGGAAATGTCTGAAATCCTGAAAGTCTAAATCTCGAAAGGGTTCATATTTCAAAGGTCAATGCATGTTTTGGGTCAATGCGGTGGTGTTTTTAGACTTAGGAGGTTCACGTTTTCAGACTTCGAAGTCTTCAGTGAGTAAAGGTGAAAAAGGCAAGTCGATGTCCAAAATTGTGAATTTTGAAATTCCAAAATTTTAGACTTTTGGGTTTTCATGTATCGGAATTTCAGAACTCTCAGGTGATTTTGAGCACTAAACAATGTTACAACTTCCGAAAAGGAAATGTCTAAAAGTCTAAATTTCAGAATTTTGGAGGTTGCATGCATGTCGAATTTGAAGACATCAGATCACCAATTGGACATTTTTTATAGAATGCCATCTCGACCTTCAGATGGCCATATCTTTTGACTGGAAGCTTGGATTTGAGCAAGAGAGGAATTTTTGGAAACCTTCTCACCTACCACCATAATGAAGGAAGAGAGGATTTGAGCAAGTGAGACTAAGTTAGTCAAAATGAAGAAATATAGTTTGCCATTTTTAGATGGTTTTCCAAGTTTCTCACCTACCACCACAATGAATGTATGGACTTCCTTTCTTGCCCAACAAGGAATAGTACATGAAGGCATGGGTTTTGTAGTAGAACCCATCGTTTTTGTAGGTGAATTCAATGCTCTTTTGGGTTGGTTAGAGTAGGATTCAAATTCTCTCTTCCCCTTCTCTCTTATTCTTCCTATATATTGTAAGGAGGGGCATTTACTAAAAGGTCGGACATTTTTTCCTTGCAGCCTCCTTCTTCTCGGGTATTTAATTCCTTTGGCCCCTTTGACCCTCTAAAATTGTTTAAGGAATATTTAACTATGATGTTAATTTAATTACTTATTAAGTTAACTCCTAAGAGAAATTTAACTATAATTGGATTAATTATACTCATTAATTTTATAATATGGATCCAATGTATGTTACAATGAGAAAATTTCATTTAGTAAATTATAATTGACTTGAATCCTTGTTGTAGCCCCTTTGTTGCTTGAAGTCTAGAAGTGGTCACGTTTTTTCCGAAAAACATTATTCCATAATTTTTCTATCTAAACCTAGGTTGTTCTTGGGTCTCGAGTGGTCGTTTTAGCGAGTGTTATATTTGGCACTAAAATATCTTTGGTATAACTATCCAAAGTGACTTTTGCAAAACATACCTTTATATTTTTAAAAGTTTACAAAAAACATATTTCCTACTTATCCATTCATTCGATTATTTTCTTTTTAGAAATATTGTATTCATCATCAAATATTGCTCTTTTTTATTCATGAGTATTCTTTATAATTGTGTAATGTAAGTGGTCTCATTAATGTTTTTGTATAGTATTAGGATTTCCCTAATTTTTTATAATATTATGTTTTAGTCTTTTGGGAAATCACGAGCTTCGTTACTAAATTATATAATTTAAAGCATGTAGTTATGAGGATTATTTCTTTTTTATTTTCCTCTCTCTATTTTTAATGAGATGAGCCTTATATTGATGCATTATTATTACTATGACAAGGTCAACCTTCTCCTTGAGGAGTATGTTATTCTCTACTCGCTAGCATTTGATCGGGGTTCATTCTAAGACACCTCTTCGAAATTAGAGGTGGAAAATACCTGGTGAATATCCACGGAACCGGTTTCGCGAGAAGGAAATTTTTTTGGGGGTTGTATGAAAAAATTTCTCTTGATTTTCCAGTGGTGTGATAGAAGGTTGCAGATGCGCGATGGGAGATTCGCTATCATGTGTCAAAAAAATGCATTGACACACGTCGTGGACCTCATTAACATGTGCGTCAACAACCTTGTTGACGTGCGTTAAAGAGGTTTGTTGATGCACGCGTCAATGAGGGTGCTATATGAATCTCCCATCGTGCGTCTGCGCCGGCAGCCTCGCCTCTGCTTCGCGATCGAAAAAATCTTTGTGTCATGTGTCAACAAACTCTTTGTCGTGTGTCTGCTATGTGTCAATATCTGTAGTACCTCCTTATTGTGTGCGTCAACTATCTGTCAGTGTCACACATCAACAAATAACCCCATTGTCAAGCGTCTGCAAACCCTCCTTGCCACGCATTAATAACTTACCCCCTTTTCACTCATCTGTAATACAGGATATATCATATTGTTGACAAAATGTGAAGTAGAAGTGTTCTACCTGGCGAATAATCTAGGATTATATAGGGGATATTTTTCAAGGGTAGGTGAAGCCGACCCCTAAAAAAAATTAAAGTGTAATTTTTAGGCGAATAGGTCACTGACCCGCGCCAAAAAAATTTCCTTTTCAAAATTTTCAAAAATGGAATATTCACCACTAAAATTTTCCCCGCATTTGATTTATCATTTCCCTTGAATATATACAATGTGTGATTTTTATTTATTTATTTTTCTTATTGCTAAAAGGAGGGTTTTAGCAGGCCCTACCTGCTTACAACAAAAGTTCTAATATCCTAGATAGAATAATAAGCACAACATGAAACAAAACTAGAGCATGAGCCTTACAAATGAAAGAGAACTAAATAACAACGGTTTTCCTATGATTTTTCTTTTTATTATGTATCACTTTCCAATCCTTCTTGTCATCCTCAACTAGAAGGAGAAATTTAAAAGACTTCATCCCCACATATGAGTTATCAATGTTAGGAGAAGTAGGAGGTACATTCTCGCTTGTCGCTTCCACGGGGTTGGTGCTTTTAGAGGCAGCACCAGGTCCCATATGGGATTTTCGGAACACCATCATCGACATAAGAATTAGATTCAAGATCAATTTCAATCTTTTCATTGATTACAATATGACATGGGCGGGAATCTTTCCACCAAGTAGATCTCACATGCTTCCACTTCTCTAAATGAGAGTCACGCACAATATGGCCCAAAGAAAAACATTTCCTACATTTGAAGGGAAACCCTTCATAATCTAGCGGTTGAGTCTAGGTTCTATCTTGGACTTTAAGATCAATCTTTTCGTAAGTTCTTTTGAAGTTCCAATTTCAATGAGGATTTTGGCATAAGTTGTGTGCATATAGGAGTTAGTATCATCATCAATGTCAATAATCTTTTCTAAAGAGTTTTCAATGGAAATAAGATAATTTTTCGTCCAAAATTGAAGTGGAAAATGTGGCACTCTAGTCCACACCAACTTGGTTGAGAATGATTTCGCTAATGGGTTAAAAGATGGCTACCAAGGTTTCAAAATAAGATAATGAGGTTTCTTAATCTAGATAGTTTTAGCTATAGTATTCTTATCACTAATCTCATTGAAAACAACAACGAAAATTCCTTTGGCACTAAATATCTACCTAACTTATTTTATTTTTATTTATTAGTTTCTTCTTCATAACTTATTTTCCTATAGTTTCAATGAAAATTTATAATGTTCTTCCATAGTTCGTAATATGACGACTTTATTTTTAGATTCGATTTATATATCTTCCGATATTTTCTTGGTCTACATAATGGTGAGTAGACCATAGGGTAACCCTAAATGAACCACTACCATAATTTTTCATATTGAGATCTTTTGGCCTCATACTATAAAAGTTCTTCAAGTACAATTTCTAATATATGGGAAGAAATTATTTGTTTAACATGGTAACCATTATATATGCTCATGTATATATCTATTTACCCAAAGATATTTCTCACCATTTATACTTGTTTCTACCATATGAATGCATGTCATTGTGAATTTTCTTAAGAATTTTTGTCTCCTCTGGGGTCATCCACAATATCGGACATAAAATATATATGACCTTTGAAACAAGATCCATCAAATTCACGTGGATCGATTTTTAATAAAGCTATGAATTCCAATAGTTTTCTTTTCGAATTTTACAAATAGCTTTAGTAAGTCTATCAATAATTACATCAAAGTAATGATCATTTTGTTTCTACAATTCTCTTTCTCTATTTTTATCTCTTCTTCTATATCATTCAAATCTCTTGGTGTAAAACATCTTCTTATGTCTGAAATAAATACCATCCATTAAGAAGCAACTACAAGAATGAATGTAATGTAATTAACTATCACTACCATAATGGAATATATTTATCTACTTGTACGAATCTTTTTAATGCATCCTCGCAATTTTCCATTGTAAACCATCGATTTTTTATTAAATTACAAAAATATCAAAAATCAAATAATTTTCCTAAGTGAAATAATATTTTTATTGATCGATTACTATTACTCGAGTTGTACATAACAATGATGTACCTTTAACTTATAAATGTGGTTATTGCCATCTCTATGTGAGCATATAAGTTGTTAAAATCTAGATTGTTGTACTAACTTAGTTATTTTTGTGGTAGAGATCATGATGCTCTTTTCCATTACATATTCTTTTGTTGTTTGTTCTATGCATAAAAACATTATTCGATCTCGATAACTAGCTAATATGTTTGCATAAACTATAGTCAAACTTAACCCATCTAAGAAATTTTCATTTTTGCACATCATTAAATGAGAAGATAAATATGTAAGATTAGATTAGAATTATATATATATTAAGTATAAATTTTGTATTTAATGTTGCTCAATATATTTTCATCTATAAGGTGAAATAATATGATCAAATTTGATATTATATATGATTTCTAAGGTTATTCACATTTGGTAGTGTTTCATACATAATTGTGACATAATTCAGCCACTATGACCAACCCTAAAGGTAAGACTATAGAATTTTACAGAAATAAATGGTTGAATTTTATTCCAAAAGCTAATCTTCATTGATAGCTACATTCTATGTTTTTATTTTCATATTGTTTTTATTTATTTATTTTCGTCAAATTAAGAGTTTTACTAGAATATTTCTCGATACCGAAGAGAAGAAAGACTCCTCAACACGATTGTTCTCAATATTTTATAGAGATATGTATTTAGGACATAGATATGGTTTCAATTTATGGTTAATAGAACTATGCCTTCAAGGTTTTAACACTGAACATAAATGATAGAAACAACTGAAACATGGTAGTATTATGATATATCTCGGCACCCTTTTCAGTAGATGTCTCACTTGCTCAAATCTGACACTGAAATTTAAACAGATCTAATAGAAAGAGTCGGGAGGAGATATTTTTATCCATGGAAAGAAGAGTGCACCTTGTTAACAACATCTTCCTAGTTAGTTATGTTTATTTCTCATGTCCATTTGCCTCCGTACATGCTCTCTCCATTTTTGCAAAATATTTGTCTCATTTTATGGGTTAAGTGGGAATGTCTATCATTGACCCCTTGAAATCCTTGACTGTTTAGAGGGAAGAAAGTGCCAAATATTCTCGTTACCCATTAAATGCAACCGGCAAGTATGGAGTAACGGCAATATGTTAGCATTCATGTTAAGCTACGAAATACCAAATTTGATCAAATTTAAAGGCTTTCCTCATGTCTGCAGCATTTGGAAGGTGTGGTTAAATTTGTCTCGGATTCATTTATGGAAATACACGTCACATAGACATGGCCTTTGGTTTCCGAATTCCTCTAAATGGTTGAATATGTTGACTGAGAGATACAACCTTCGGTTGCCTCTGTTGAAGCGGCTACTAGGCTTACAATTGTTTAACAAAGGGATTTGTTGTTTTAAAGACCTTTTTCACCTGCTCAATAAATTATGCCCAATCACATTTATTATGTAGTAAATGTTATTTCATTGGTTGATGAAAATTTATTGATAATCTGAAGGAGCTTGTAATTTTATTAAATATTTTCATTTTGATTAGATAAATGGATGACGTTTTGAAAGGTTCTTCCAAATTTTATATAAATATACAAAAGATAAAATATTTAAATCCTAACACCAACTGTCATAGTTCAATCTAATTATACGAGCACAGTATCCACTCCTCTAACAACAACTATTTCCATAAATAGTAAACTTAGAATTACAAGAGCGTTGAAAAGTCCACTACTAGGTAGCAGAAATTTCAATAGTCAATTGTCATACTCACCCTCATTTTGAGAGCAGAGTTTCATCTTACCTTGTTCGAATAACCTCTTTGATTGAACGTTTTCTTCTTATCCACTATTTCCTAGTCCATAGCCTCCTCTCTCACGGTGAGTAGGATAACAATTTTCATTCCTATGATGATAGATGTATCACCTTGATTTGTTTGGAGCAAATAATAGACATGACATAATAGTTCATATCTTGATCACTATGCTTTTGCAGATACTTATCTTCACCTTCTTCCCATTATGTTATTTCTGATGTGTTTAGAAATGAAACTTTCATGAAAACAACTAGATATGTCTCTATAGTGGCGTCTAGAATCAAACTTAATTGATAATAATATCAAAAAAATCTTTGGAGATTTCATTACTACAAATATAAAATGAACAAAATGCTTAGATCTATTCAAAACATCATACTTTTATGCCATTTCTTCAAAAATAATGAGAATCCTACATACCTTTACAAGTTGTGAATTTGTTAAATTCAATAGGAGTGAGATTCAACAGAATTTGTGAGGACTTTTCTCCTTTAAGACAACAAAATTCTCTTCTAGGAACTTGGATATATTATTTTTTAATTTATTGTAATTCATGAGACTTTAATCGACTTCATCTTTTTCTATTCACTTATTTGTATGATATTATGAAGTATTTTCTTGCAAATGAGGAATTGGGTAAGCAAATGAAAGAAATCAGAATGCAGCCTATGCACCTTGTGGATATCTATATGAAGGCTTAGTTAAAAAATTGTGAAATGAACAACTTAATTGATAATTTCCCTTAGGATGCCTTCAATTCTTGTGTTGTTTATACATGTTTCTCTTGTGGTGTTTTTTTCTTTGTTTTGGTTGTACTATTGTTGTGCTCAATGCCCTATTTGTAAAAGTGACCATTATTGTGATTTTTCCGTAGAAAGCTTTGATATGTTTGTATTGTTGTATTCTATCTATCTCATATAACATTCTCAGAAATAAATAGATTATTTAGAAGGATAGGGAAGTCCTGAAGTATAGTATTACATATATTATTGACCGATATCACGTAATAAACTATCAATTCTATAGAAAAAGATGACTAACATTACATAGTATGTCCCTGCCTTTATACAGCTGGCCGCACTCCTACATGGTCATTTGTCTCCTCACAATTATGCAAGCTCCCTATGGATTTATTGTTACCCCTGTAAAATTAATGGACCCCATCAAATAATTAAGTTGTCTACCGACAACTGAAAACATATGCAACGGCCAGCATACTTAAATGTGAGAACAGTTTCTTACTAATATTAGCAATAATGTGCCTTGATATCACTGTATTTCCAATCTCATAATTAGGTGGTTGATTATTATATGTACCAGCCATTTATTAGTTATATCTTTCACCGAATGAGCCTATGTCAACATCACCTTATTGACTACAATTAAAATGGTACGTGGAGGAAAATAAATAAATAATTTAATTTTTCTTCGGGACAATCAAATCAAACTGTGGCAAGTGGCAAGCAAAACCTAAATGTCCTCCACTGGGTACAAGCACCAACGACAAACCAGACAGTACCATTTGGACAAACAGAATTGCACTAGTCTTTTTATTAAATTTGTATGCCTGGGAAATCTGTTGTTTCTAAAAAAATTCATGAAGCTTCCAAAAGGGGACCCCATAATTTTTAATTTTTAACTACTCTCAGAAACATTCATCCAACTTAACTTCTACAATCTTGCAGGCTATTAAAATAAAATAAAAAGCGCATTCGTTGTGTCAATATTTCATGCTTGATATTCACCCAGATATATTGCATTTGTTTTCAGTAAGAAAAACCTCATGAATGTGACTAATCAGCCATATTAAACATGACCCTATTGGTAATGGAAATACAAAGAGAATTTATTATGTACCTGTTACTGGAAAATTCATAGAGCTTCCCAGTGGCAGAGAAGATAATGAGAGCCACTTCTGCGTCACAAAGCAGAGAAAGCTCACAAGCCTTCTTCAACGACCCATTTTTTCTCTTACAGAATGTAACCTGCCTGTTGGTCCTGTTCTCAATCTTTTTCAACTGAACCTTCCCTCGCCCCATTGATGGCCTCTAAAAACCCTCTTGAAACCTGGATTCAAGCCAAATCTTTTTATTAGCAAACAAATCCCAAATAGCAGCCATATTTACATAAATAAATACCCTCCATAGAAGCTACAAGCGTTAAAATATTTTTTATATAAATATATATAATAACCTAGATCTGATAAGGGTTAGTGAACCAGAGAGATTTTGATGAGCTTTTGTGTAAAGTGTTTTATGTGGGTTAGAAGAATATGAATATATGGTTTCCAGGTCACTCAATCACGTGGCAACTTGGTGAGGACAATGTTTCCAGTAATAAAAAAATGTCTGAGATAAGGCAAGTACGAAGGCGACATATTTCGTTAGCCCATGTGAAACCCCAATGATAGAAAAATTAGTTTAGTACATGGTTTCAATGTTTAGTTACTAGTCAATATTTTCTATGTTTTCCCTTTATAGCTCATGTAGGTCACTTTAATCAACCGAAGGATATCCCACAAAAAATTACATATTATTAATATATGTCAGTTGCTCGCCCTAGAATTCAACCACCAAACATTTTTTTATAGGCCGAGAGGCATGATTCTCTTGTTACGATAGTATGAAAAGTTTATTTAAAAAAATTGAATTTCAGTTTTGTTATAAATTTTATATGACAGCGTGATGTCTATATTATAAACAATAAGATTTGTATTTTTATTTGGAGAAGACAATCCATATTTCTTACTACTATGGTGGTTGATTGGTTGGAGGATGAATATGTATAGTTAATTTGCTTTATTCTTTTGTTCATTATATACAGCTTCTTAATCCAAAAGCACATAAAACTATTATCTTTAAATATGTTTTATTATCCAAAGTCTTATTTTCTGTATCGTCAGTGCATCTTGAAAATATTTTAACTACTCGAAAAAGTCATCATGCATTGAAACAATAGTTTATAACTCTTAAAATATATATGTTTAAGATAAATACACTATGAATGTAATAGTCTAGGTGCACTAATATTAAGTTCAATTATGATAGTTTAACTAGATCTAGAATTACATGTGCATATCTCTAATGCTAAAATAGGATGAGTGTACAATTAATGTCACACTCATATTTCTAATATTATAATTTTTACAATAATTATGTTTAAGATAATTAATTTAGCGGTGCAATTTGTTATGTGTACTTATATTAAGTTGTGTTATGTTATCTTAACCCGGCAAAAAAATTAGCGGCAAATTTTCACCAACTCACAAAGATTTGGGGTTTTGAATTGGAATTTGAAAATTTCGAGTGGTACACGGCACCCGTTTCACCTAACTCATTGTGATGCAAATTATTTTTCCACGTCGGACCACCTAAATTTTAAAATAAAATTCATGTTTTTCAATGTATATCACCACTACCTCTCAAAACGGTGAGATTCGCTAATATATACCTATAAAGCTACTAAAAACTATAGTTTCCTTTTTTCAATGACTCATTTATTGCAGTTTTTATAAACTACTTAAATTAATTTTGATATTATTTGCATTGTTGTTTTGGCGAAACATATATAGTAAAGATATGTCCATAAATTACGAACGAGTTTGATCTACGGTAGATATTGCAAATGAGAGATTAAAATACATGGGAAAGAAATGAAATCATATTTCAATCAATGGAAAATAATTCAATGGAACATGTTAGAGTTACATAAATGTTGAAACATTATCATTGTCATTGGATACTCTTAGAGTAATTTGATTTACATGAACATAATAGTTCTTTATGGATCCTAGAAATTACAATGAATATATAAAAACCTAATTTTATTTTTCTTAAATAGTTGTTTCCTCTTTAACATGTATTTACAAAATGTTGAAAATATTTTCCTTTCTAATTTTAGTGATCAATGATATGAATTCATTTACATGAATATGACAGATAATTCTATATTATTCCTAATGAAAACTAACATTTTTGAACTAAAATATTGTAGCATAATATTTTAAATCAAGGAAACGTTTTGAATAATATTGAATTTATTATTATTTATGTTTGTTAATTTTGGTTTGAAATAGAGCAAGGAATAAGAGATAAAGCGTAATCTACAATAATGTCGATGGAAGAGAGTTACAAGATATGGTTTAAAATAATTTAATTTTTTCTTTGTGTGTTTCTTTCATCTTCTAGTTTGAACCAACATTATAGCCTTTAAAATCCATCGAAGAAGAAAGTAGATTACTTTAGTTTATTTTGGAGGGATTTCTTTATGGAAGAAATCAAACCTCTGATGGAGAAATGATTGCATCCAACTAGAATAACATCTTTGTGATAGATAAAATGGATCCATTTCTAATGTTAGTGAAAAATAGATTTGATCATTCATTTTGGTTAAGACAAATTTAGTTTAGAGAAAAAATGTATTACACAACCACTTATGATTAATTAGCTTTCATTATTTAGTTAATATACAATTTTTGACTTTCTTGCAAGCGTATGTTTTTGTTCAAGAAAGAATGCAAAATTCATTTTATGTCTATTTCATGATATTAATTAAATACATGATTTGTTTCAACTATCATTGATTAAACACATGAAATATCACATGCATTTAGATGATTTGGTTCGATTAAGAATACATAATTTTAATAGATTTAATATATAATTTAGTTTTAATAAATGCCACAATATTATCATTATATTTTGCTTTCAAAGTTTTAACTACATTTAATATAGTTTATGTATAGATAAATATTTTGTATGAAAGTTGTAACCATTATTTTAGGTATTTTATCTATAGGTGTATTGTGTGTGTGGGGTTTTTACTATACATACATATGATTTGGTCAAAATGTATTTACATATGCACTACATAACTTTGTACAAGTGAGATTCAATCATTTACGTTCACAAGAAATTAAATTTTCGTTAAAGAAAATTGGTTGTGTTTATTGTCATCTTTTTCATAGGAATTAATTAACATTTATTTATGTCATATCCCACACATCCAAATCACTTTTATGGGTCATTCCTTTCTATATCTATGGTTGAGAAGTTTTAATGAAAAATTATTTGATTTTGGGGACTAATTTTTACACAAACTCCCCTTCCTTTTTGTGGGATTTTTTTCACAAATTGGAGTAGTGTTATCTTTGTATTGTTGATTTCATTGACATATTTAAATGCATGCCTATTTTTCTTCTTAAACTATCATTTCTAGTGTTGACATTGATTCATTGCCACATCTACTTCTTCCTTATGCCCCCAAGATTTGTAAACTTGAAACTACAACAATTTCTTGTTAGACAAGAAGTAAAATTGGGTTTGGGAATGTAGGTTTCTTGAAATGTGATCTATGTGGTGTCAAATCACATATGTTTCATAAGTCATTTCATGGTGCTTAGTGGCTTGTTTGAATTGTTTGAAAAAATATATTTTTCGAAAAAATTGGTATAGGCTAGAATATGGTTTTAGAACGAACCATCATAATTCATAAAACATCATGTTGAATTTTTTTTTAATATTTAATACTTTGGATTGTATAAGTGGAAAAAGGACCCCACCACCCTTATTTTCCTACCATGCTTTGATTATTTATCTTCTTTCAATATAAATTTTGATAGATATATCTTTGTCTTAGATCAATGTGATATGAAAATACCTTTCAATTCTTAAAAAAGTTGTAAGAAGAAATTGTATAGAAATCACAGGCAATGTCTTAAAAAAACAAAAAAGTAAATTCTACATATTATTTACAAATTCATGACGATCTTATTAAAGACAGTTACACTGCATCCATAAATGATGATATTCTATAATAATGTATTTTCTCTTATAGCACAATGAATGCTGCTTTTAAATAACCAATCACTATATCAAATTACAACTAATGTCTATGTGGAATACCGTGATACACAAAATAATTAATACAAAAATCAAAAGAGATATATATTATTTTATTATTATAAATTTAAAGATTTATTAAACGAGATCTTATTAATTCCTTTCCTTTCTTACGTACATTGTTTTACATTAATGTAGCTTTTATTGTATTTTATTACAATATTCCAAATATTAGAGTACACTTTTTCAAAAATGAAATTTCTCAAACCTTTGAGACGGGTTCAAGTATTTCCACAACATGATTCCAATATTGATCAAATTGGATTCCACTTTGAGAAATATTTTTAAAAACATAGAGTTTCAATTACTATCATTTTGATTGTAAGTGATTATTCAATTACCATTTCCTTTTCACACATGGTGACAGCTATCTAATTTTTAAAGTAAATATTTACTTAATAATGTTACTCTATAGGAATTTTTACTAATTTCACTACTTTGGAGAGTAAGTTTTATCTGTTTTGTATATGTAAGGGAAATTTGATACTTATGCATCCATAAATTCAAAATTTTATATTTTTAGTGCTATCTTTGTTTAGGTGAAACTAGGTGGTGTAATGTGAAATGACATGAGAATTATTTCTCAGAAATGTTTTTAAAAAGTCATGTATTTTACATTTCAAATCATAATTTAAAATTATAATTTAGTTTGTAAATTTTTTATTCTTAAACTATCAATAAATTTTATACTTAATTTAATTAAAGCATGACATGGATAATTATTGAGACGTGGAATTAAAATGTTTCTTGAATTTTCCATATGGTAATTGCTTTGTATTGGATTCAAATTTATTGTGAGATGGATTCTAATATTCCCAAAAGTGGATTAAAAAACCATCCAAAAAGAGCTCCAATGGTCCCTAAAATATAGTCTAGAACATCATAATTGAATTCCAATATTCCATATATTGCATTCAAGTAACTACATTATCGTAGCTAAGTGGGAAGTCACCCTAATATAGATGAGTTTTAGAAATAGGTATCTTCGGAAGTGGGTGCGTAAAGGATCTATGGATATAGTGGCCTAGGAAAACTCTTTATACGTCACCCTATCCCTGGAAGAAGACCTTTTTAATATCCTTGTTGGAGGTCCATGGTTCATGGGTAGGGTAGTGTTGTTGTGTCAAAATTTTCAACCGGGTTTCAATCCCCTCGAAATCACTATCAAGGAATACCCGGTCTAGGTTAGACTCCCAGGTTTACCTTTATAACATTGGGATATGGATATCTTTAAGGGGCACCAAAAGATATTGGCTCTCTGGTTATTATTGACCCAGTCACTAGTGCTAAATATCGACTACTTTTTGATGTTTTGTATGTCAATGTGGTGCCATCTTCCGATATCCCTCGAGCATAAATACTAAATAAAAATGGGGAGTTCATGTCCATAAAATTGATTATGATTTTGCAATTTTCATGTGATTTTCTTTATATAGAGAGGTCATAATGCCAAAATGTGTCCAAAGGCCAAAGACCAAAGTATATCCTTAAGGCCCAAACTTTAAAAGAACAAAGGGAACTCTAGAAAAGAGTTGAAAGGTAAAGGAATCATGAATCAAGAAGCAATTGGACCCTCTAAGATAGTTCCCACATGGATGCAACTTAACAAACCATATTTTCTTAAGGATAAAATCTTGTAACAAATGGTCACAGTAATGAAGGAAGTTGCAAAGTAGTTGAGTGTTAGAAAATGTTAGTGAAAATAAAGCTTTGCCAAAACTAGAAACATTGTAGGAGATAGTGTAATTTACTTCATTATAGGAAGGAAATATCTTAGGATGCTAGCTTCTTTGCACAAATACTTGAGTAACAACCCCTGGAAACTAGTAACAACTTTAACTTGTTGGATATCCACCTGGAGGATATTCCCATAGTTGAAGAGGACTTACAACGAGTCCTAAAGACTATTAAAAGTGATGATAGATTGGAATCCTCACACCCAAATGTGTCTTCTTCTCAAATTGGTGACAACCTATCCAAGGAAGATGAATATAAGAGAATTTTAGTAAGAAAAAGGAAGGGGGGAATGATGTTAGCAAAGGGTCGGGCTTCCCTATTCTAACCTAAGCGGAATAAAAGAAAAGAACTAGAGTTTCCTGAAATGGAAAACTACTCCCAAGACAAGAGGATCTTGTAACAAGGAAAGTGTGGGGACAAACAAAGCCTCTCAGCCACGGAGACCATCGAGAAAAGAAAGACAAGAAAGAGCCTCCAGGAAGGAAATAATGGAATATGTGGAAATAGTTTCTAATAGATGATTGTTATTTCCTAGAATGTATGGGGTTTAAATAATTGCAGTAAACATAGGATTTTGACATCTATTAGGAGTTAAAAAAACTAAATATTTTGATGCTTCAAAAAACAAAGATGAATAAGGCTAGGATGGAAGAGTTTAGTAGTTTTTTTGGAAAGAAGTTGGCTTCCACTATCAAGATTTAGTTGGAGCTTTAGGTGGACTGCTTTGTATGTGGAATAATAATGTTCTTGAGAGATAACTTATATTTAATAGTCAACGTCACATAGACATTTTATTCACAATTATAAGTTCCTATAAACAATTTATTCTTTCAAATGTCTATACTCCCAAGACTAGCACACGGGCGACGTGTGCTTTGGGAGGAAATTATAGGATTCAGAAAGATGTTTAATGAGCCAAGCTTGATTACAAGGGGGTGATTTCAATGCTTCCGTAATACCCTCTAAGAAGACAGAGATGATGTTAACTTGTATACGAAAGGTATGGAAGGCTTAACTAACTTCATTAGTTGAAATATGCTATTGCATATTGTGCTTAGTGCATCTAAATATACTTGGATAAGTAGACGTAGTGGAGATGATTTGATAAAATCAGATTGGACCATTTCTTGGTAAATTATCAATGGATTCAATAATAACAATACTCTCTTTCCTCTATGGCTCATATAGGGTCTGATCATAACCCAATCATCCTCAACTATGGTGAAATGCAGAAAACTAAAGGCAAACACTTTAGGTTTTAAATATTTTGAATTTCCATCCGAATCTAGAAAAAATAATAGAGGAATGGAAAAATATTGAAATAAGAGGAAACTACATGTTCTAAGTGACAACCAAATTAAAGAACCCTTTGTGGCTATAGTGGTTATCTCAATGTCAAGGAGAAGACTCTACCCAACCTTTCCAATTCAAATTATGATGAGAACGATGAAATCAGCCTTAGGTTTACCAACTTTAATCTTCTCAATGCAATGATCCCACAATTACCTCCCACTTTTGACCTTTATTTCTTGATAAGGATGATAACCACATCCTTATCACCCTTAATAACACTAATCATCCTCTTGTAGAACATCTCGTTTAACCTAAGACTATTATCAATTTTTGTGCTATCACGTTATTCGCTATTAGGAATCACTACACTCTACTCTTAGTCATAACGTCAACACTATCATCATCTCCTCGTAAGGAATACATAGTACCTTTGATCTAGAGGTATATGATCTTATGCATGATGGTGATACTTATTCGAATTTTAATGCATGATGGTGATACTTATTGAATTTTAATCTAAGTACGAGATCATGAACTATACTCCACAACTTTCTCCATCAAATAACCACTTTATGTATCTTATTGTGACATCTCCCACTCCTCTGTAATGCCCACTTCTCTTGAAACTTATTATACTCTTTTTATCATTGTTGATTAGAGACATGAACATTAGTTTATTTTGATTATCCTATTTGATAGACAAGTATAGATGTTTATATATTATTTAGATGGTGTGACTCGTATGATTGATTATATGCATGGGTTCATATTTAGGTATTGTTGATGATCTAGAGTTACTATCTTATATATACTTGACACTTTGGATTTCATCGTATATATTTTATTAAGCGATCTAACTAGTCTTGTGGTCTCATTGTTGTTGATGAAATGATAGAATTGAAATATTTTGAAATTGTAAACAATTGATGGAACTGCTTGATTTTGATGATGATTCAGTTGTGTTATTTGATGATGTGAATTGATACATACATACATACATACATACATACATATATATATCTATGCATTTTATTGTTTTCATGTCATTGATATGGCCATGAGGCCGAAGAGGTATCGTATATATTTTTGTAGGAAATTATATCACAACTAACAAATGTGATAGGAGACCAACAATGAAAGAATATTGGGCATTAGAAACTAGGTCACCTTGGCAACTTGTTTTTTTGTATGTTGTTATCTTATTGAAGAATTTTCTAGGAGGTCCCCATTGGGGAGTGGCCTCAAATGTGACCATGGGTATATGTGTTGTTTTCCTTTCCATTTTATTTATTTGTGGAATATGTGATTTATTATTGTAATGTGTTTCACTTTAATATTGTTAATTAATGTGCTCTTATTTAAGTTGATTAATCATGTTAATTAAATTAATTGGGGATGGGACCAAAGGGGCATTTAATTTTGGTAGATTTTCCTTATTTTATCATGGATTTGAAAGGGATTTTATTATTTTTGGATTTGTGTACACAACCTTACTTGTCGAACTCGAATTTTGGCCTTAGAGCCATTTTTATAGGCTTGTGGGACAATTTAAGCTTGTCCCACACCTCTTAAATTCACCTACCAAATATACCTATGGGGTAAGGGTAAAAATTAGACCCCATTATGTGATTTGGAAGGAAAAAGGTGAAATTATTGCACTTTCTTACATGAGATTTTAATTTTTTCCTTAGAAGTAGGGTTAATGGTTTGTGTGTGGAAGGAGAACTTGTCATATTCTCACCCACCAATTTATGATCTTTGGGCTTTGTGTTTGACCATGTGAAGTGGGTGGAGGAGAAGTTATGTTGCATTCTACATGGAGCCACATCACCACTCTCTCCTTTTATTTTTATTTATGTATGTTGTTTTGATGTTTTTGGGGTTAAATATTTTTATTTCACACTTGTATTTTTGAAGGAGCTTGTTTTGGAGTTCTTGTTGGGAGCTTGGGAGATTTTTTTATTCTTGATTTGGACTTGGAAAATATTTGATCTTGTGCTTGTGGATTGGAGATTTCTTGCAATGGCAAGGTAGGGACTTCACCCATGCATTTCTTTTATTTGTTGTGCAAATGGTTGTAAAATGAATGAATGTTGTTTTGTTTGGGTTTGGGGATAGTATGGACTTAAGGTTGTGTAGGAGAAATAAAATGGGGATCTTATGAGGGAGGGATAATAGTTTTTTTATTAATTTGGAGGGAATTTGGGTTGGGTGTCCCACCTTGTGATAGTAAGAAATATTTCTTATTTATCTTGATATATTCTATTTGAGGGAGTGATATGAGATTGAGGGAAAGATAAGAGATCGAGGGAGGGATAAGATTTTGGTGGTGGTTGTGTGGATAAAGTATTTGGAGGATTATAAGGTGGAAACTTAACCCATTGGGAGACATAAGTTATTCCCATATTTATTTTTCTCCTTGGTTCGGAAAATAATCCCTTGTGCTTGGGAATATTGTATGTTTGTTGTCATTATTGTATTTTTATTATTGTCTTGAAATTTTTTTATGAATTGTTGTTGTTGAATCCTTGTAAATGTTTCCATGGTGGATTGATAACCTTTATTACTTAATTTTCGGGGCTCGAGAGGCCAATGAGGAGGATGGCTTCTCCTTCTCATTGGAATATAGGTTGGGAGGAGAGAGTTGCCTACTCCTATTTCCTTGTTGTTGTGATTGGATTTTGAAGAAATTGAGGAGCCCAAGTTGTCATCTTGGAAATATTTTTTTGTGAAAGATTAAAAAAAAAGAGAGTTTTTTTAGTAAATTTGGCCATGTTGTTTCCACTTTGGAGTGGAAGGCTTGTATACTCTTGTATTTTAAAGAAAGTCTCTTGAAAATTTTACTATCAAGTTATGTTTTTTTGGAAATGGTTGAAAGGAATTTTAAAGTTGTATTAATTAAAAATGTATTCCCTTCATATCGGCAATGAAAAAAAAGTTGTTTGTACTTTCATCTTGTAAAATACTTGTGTTTGTATTGGAAATATGTATGGAAGTATACTTGTTTCTCTTGAAATGGATTTCATTTTTATTGTGAAAAGGAAAGAAACTTGCATTTAGAAAATGATTAAATTCCTTCTCTCTATGAAGTTCAATGTATTATGGTTGAAAATGAACCCTAGTAGTCAATTTTTTTACATTTTTGCAAAGTGGAAAATTTACTCATTAGTGTATTTAAATTAAGAGAGAATTTGGGCTTTTTAACTTACATATTTTATTATAAACCGGTGAAATTACAACTCTGCTTGATATATATAAAATATATATATTGATCAATATATATACATGTTTATATATATCATTTTTAAACAAAATGTTTTTGCAGTGATCGATGTCGGTCGACCAAGTAGCATCGACATAAAACAAACCGGCGTCGGTCTCTGTAAAATGCAAACAATCTAATAAAATCAACTTTTATTTAGTTTATTGAATATTGTGCTTATCAAATGCAAAACTGAGGTTGTTATTAAACTTGAACTTTGGTAAAAGCATAAATAGATGCATAAATTTAAGAATATATACCCATGTGGATGTTTTATCAAAATGGGCCAAATTTTCGATAATCGGCATGCAGAGACCTACAAGTGTTAATAGCACACAGTAAGAAGCTGCGACCGAGTTAGGCGGCCGATCGACACCTTTGGTCGCTTTGTCGTGCGCAGATCTTTCTTTTTAAAAAAGTGTTTTTAGATCAAACCAATGACTTAGATGATTATATTTGAAAACAGAATGTAGATCCACCTTAGTTATGGGCATATATACATGTATATACATATATACATGCATGTATATATGTATATAAATGTATATCCTCATAGAAAAAATGGGATTTCCCCAAATGAAGAACTCAAGAAATGTGAATAACTAAATACCCAAAACTAGATTCATGGTGGAATCTCTACAATAAAACAAATAGATAACCTTGCAATAGAAACCCATGAATAAACTAAACTAAATAAGGAATGGAATGGAGGAAGTCTCCTCCCATTTGAAAAACTTGTAACCAAAAGAAATTTCTCCATGGTCTCCCTGTTGCTTCCATGGCTTCCACTCCTCCAACCTGCAAATAAAAAATGAATAAATGAATGAGTTTAGGGTAAAGGAAAGAATAAGAATACCTCATAAAGATAATTAGGGTTCTTTTGAGACAACCTAGATCTAAGGGTTCATATCAATTTAATCTAAGGGTTGAGGATTGACCCTACACATTTAAATTTGTGTCATTTTATGGGAATGGGTAATTTTAATTAAGTATGGGTATTAGATGAATGTGACCATTTAATGGTTTAGGATAAGTTGAGACTCCTTGCCATGGATTATTAAGTATATAGATGACATTGGAAATATAAGGGTTCATTAAATAATTATATTAAAAGGGTAACTTTGATAATCATTTACAAGGATAAATTAACTCGGAATTAAAAACCTACATTTACATAACTATATGATAGAACTCAAAATTAGGGTTAATCAAATTCAGAAATTTTGGCCGTTAATGACTTTAAGTGAAATTTTAAATGAGCTAAATTAACTTGATTAAGCTAGTCAACATTTGTAAATGAAAGATTATATGAAACAATTATATAAGAAATTGTGCCCTAGCTTCACTTCCATGGTTTCTACGCATGGTTCATGCAGTCTACGAGCCTCGAATTGCAAAACCATGCAAGGATTGCCCAGAAGATGGGGATGGAGGAGGCATGAAGCTTGTTGCAGAGATTCTCCCTGTTCAGAGATTCGTGAATCAAAACATGATGCCCCTCTCATTGACGGTGGCTATGGGAAACCAGAGTCTCCTCCTAGTGTTTGTAGATCTGATGGCGGCGGCTGCAAAAATGACATGGAAAATAAAGCATCAATCTCATGGATTGGCATGGCTTTCGATGCTAACCAAGACCCCCTATTCAGCAAAACCGAGAAAGAGTTTCTCCACCCTGTCACAAAACAGGGGTTCTCTCTATTGGGGTAGGTAAAGATGGCTCAGCCAAAGAATCATCCTCTCCTAAAAAACTCAACAATGGTTATGGATCATTTAAAAATGACAGATCTACTCCCAAGAGCATGGATAGATCCAGCTCGCTTTAGGGTCTCAAGGGGAATATAGTAACCTTTGGTGGAGATAAATCCCCTGATGCAAACAAGAAATCTGAGGGCATTCATAGTGGAGACAAGGAAAACAAAGATCCTAGTATCCTAGTTTGCAGAAAAGGGAGATCAAATCGATGCTCATTTCAAATCGACTATGTATGGATCTAGTGATGGAGGGAGAGAAACAGGGGTCGGCCAAAACCAGGGAAAACATAACAGCGATAATAGGTCTAGATCTTATGCTTCAGCGGTCTCCAAACAGAAGGAGAATGCTAGAAATGAGCTCTTGAAACCCTCTCAGGAGGTCTTGACACTGAAAATCAAGGAGGATCTACTTCTATAGGTTCTTAAGGGGGAGAAAATCTCTCCCAACTTGGTCTCATATGTAAATTTCACAAATTTTATCCTAAGCTTTCTTAGCTCCATGATTTGGATATCAAGAGATGGAGAGAAAAATACAAGGTAAGATTGAGCTTTATCCTTGTGCTAAAGCTTACTTCATTGTTGTCTTTGAAACCCCTAAAGATAGGGATTTAATTTTTAGCCAACATTGGGTTTGGGGGGAACACGGGCTTATGTCCAAACCATGGTATCCATCTTTCGACCCGTTAAAGGAGTCTTTTGATACCTACCTGATTTGGGTTCGTTTACCAGGACTCCCATTACAGCTTTGGAATAGATCTTGTCTCATTGCTATAGGAGATACTCTAGGCTCATGTGTGGTAGTTGATGATAAGACCTCCATTCAAACACATACTACTTATGCTCGAATCCTGGTTGATCTTGATACCTCCAAACTCTTACCAGCAGAAATCAATCTTGATTGGTGAAAGGCTCTAGGTGCAGAGGATAGACTATGAGAGACTTGCCTTCAGATGTCGAGCATTGATTCCAAACCTGGTTGTGTTGTTATAGAATATTTTGAACATTCCAAATGAAAGACCAAAACTGCCTAGTGGAAGGATTCTCTACCTAAACATCTTACAATTGACTCAGATCTGGTGAGGAATCTAGTGCCCCCTGCAAGTTGACTCACCCATCGTGGTTGATTCGCGAGATCAACATAAAGAAGAAACCTCCAGACTATTCTTGCGGAGGTTTGCCGATTCATTGATTAAGGATGTTTGACCCCCCTTCCTATGGGTCACATCCCCATCAAATCCATTGCAGTTGCTCTTCCGATTGCATTGGATGCGGGAAATCAGGAATGGACAGTGGTGGATAGGAAAAAGAAGGGAAATGCCAAATCTAAATCCCCCACCATATCAGACAAGGTATGATTCTTGTCTTTTTGGGTGCTATTATTGTTACATCTAGGCAAATGGCTTCTTGTGCGATTGTTGGGCAGCTGTGTTGCTGTTAAGTTGTTGTTTATTAGCTATTTTTGTAGCAGCTAGTTTGCTTTTGCTGGTTCTATTCTTGATAGATTATTTTCTGTTGTTGGGATTTTTGGGGTAAAATCTTGCTTTTGAGCACTGTTGTACAAGGGTATAGTCCCTTTCAAAAAACTATTTACCCATAGTAAAAAAACATTTGTAAATGAGAATTAATGGGTACCTTAGAAGAGGATTTAAATCTAGAATGAACTTGGTATAAATTAATAATATGTAATTACTTATTTGATTTCGACAAATTTACGAGATATGTGGAATTTTTTAATTGAGAAATATCTAAACCTAGTTGATGGTTATCTTGTTGCAACCCTTTTAAACAAAAAAAATTATTTCATAATTTTCATAATTAATTATTGAATTTTGTGCATCAATAATGTGGGTGTTACACTTGGTATTAGAGATGTGGGTTCAATTCTTGGACCCTTAACACACATGAAAACAAAAAAAAAAAAACTTAGCACAACTTTTACTTAGAACACATGGCATTGTTGGTGACTGAAAATGAAGAAAACCTATAAAACTGAAATGAACCTAGATGATAATGAACTAACTCTCACCTTATTCTTTGGAGGAGGTGTAGATAGGATGATGAGTTCTTGCACATTGAGTTAGACTTACAACCCCTAGAGTAGGCAGTTGTTGCTATACTGCCGCAAAATTTACAAACCTTACAAGAGGTCAATGCAGCTATACGAGGTGGAGAATTAGGGGGTTAACATGAGGCTCATCACCCTTCATGGAACTGCGAGGATTATAGAGTAGAGAACTCCCATGTGGAGTCAGTGAGACTAGATTCGCTAGTGAGAGGGAATAGAGATAGGGATGAGGAACATCAAGAGAGATCTAGGAGCCATAGATAGAGAGATGGTCATGATAAGAGACCTAGAGAAAAGTGGACGACAACGGTAGATCATATCAGAGATATTTTGAAGCTTCATCCATCTCATTTTGCTAGAGATGTACATGGATTTCTAGCTGAGGCTTGGTTAGTTAGCTTGAGTAAATGCTTCAAGCTATGCCCATGTACTAACAACATGAAAGCTCATGTTGCGATTCATCTTTTGAGAGATGGATCGGGATTTTTATGGTAGACTAAGAAGCAAAAGCTCCATGTAGATTCAGAGACTATTACTTGGGAGCTCTTCAAGGAGTGATTCAGGAGCCAATAATTTTCTAGACGGTTTATTCGGTAGATGATCGATGAGTTTCATTATCTGTGATAAAAATCTATGATAGTGCGTGAGTATGAGATTTGGTTCTTGGACTTGCTTGATAAGTTGAGTACATGCAACATGAGTAGGTCGGGAATTACATGTTCATGAGGGGTCTAAATTTGGATTTGAGAGGGGAGATCCATATCCTTTGTCCACGAACTTTAGTTGAGTCTATTGAGATGGCCTACATTAGAGAGGATAACAAGGGAAGACTCAACATGATAGAGATAGAGTAAAGAGTTGTATTTAGTAGATGCATGACATTTCATCAAGGGGGAAAACTCCTCCTCCTCTTGGGTGACGTGGTTCAACATAGTCTTCCATCGAGGCCACCAATGCAACAAAAATAGTGAACCGTCCACCATTTAGAACTCCAGATATTTTATATGCGAGATAGGAAGAGTATGGGGTCTCCTCCGAGAGGACCCATAAGGAAACAAGAAGCACCAGATCTCATTAGCTGGAGCTCATCCACAACTAACACACTAGTCAATGGCGGGATCATCGAGATCTACTCCAAAGATCACTAGAGCACTAGGGGAGTTTCTTCTTTGAGGAGAGATCTTGGTGGTTGTTATGGTTGTGGTGTACATGGAAACCATTAGAGAGAGTGTCCACAAAACCCTAATAACAAGGGTAAGGGACCTATTTAGAGCCTACGAGTTGGTAACATGGTACACAGTCACATGATTTTTGTAGTAGTTGAGAACCACTAGGTAGAGAACCATGGCGAGTGATAGAGGATTCACGTAGCATTGAATTTATTTCTACCTCTATCTTGTTTGATTCAAGTTATTCTAATTCCTTTATTTCTATAGACACCTATAATTTAACCCAAACAATTTAAATACTTAAATTGTGCTAATTACCCTCTTTCTCGTGCAAATTGTTGACGTATCGTTAATATAGAACACTTTCTCTTCTATAGTTGTTAATTAACTACATTAAGCTAATTAATTAACCCTTCTATCCAAACAAATACCCCAATTAAAAAACTTCTGTTAATTAATCCTCCCTTCTATCTAGACTAGTTAATTATTATTAATTAATTAGCTTCCCCTTTCATTAAATCAATAAATCATTATTTATTTGATTTAATTCCTCCTATGGTCTACATCATGCTAATTATTCCTCTAAAAAGTTTCTATAAGCTTGCACACCTATTAATTAATCACTTTGGTTAATTACTAAATCCCCTCAATCCCCATGGGTCACTAAAGGAAAAAATAAACTCTCCTAAGGTTAACTCAACCCTTTCTAAACCTCCCTTATCCAAAACTAACTCAACCTCTCTATTATCCCACATGTAAAGGGATGTAGAGATTCTTTTATCCATTAGGCTATATAAGGAGCCCTCCTCCTACATTTCTTCTTACACCTTACATGTTTATAGCTAATATATAGGCATTTCATCTTAGAGCATATTTCATTTGAGCTAATAGCCTCATTCTTGCATTTCATCCATCCAATATTTTGGGTCATATGGAGATAATAAAAATGGTCATGTAGTCATACTTTGATGAGCTTCCATTCCCAAACCCTTGAATATCAAACAATCAACTTTGATTACCATGGATCTATCTAGGTTCATTTAGTGTTTTGGTGATCTAAAGAGTAGAGATTCTAATGCTTAGCATATTAGTTTGATTTCTATTTCAAAGTTTTAATGCATAATATTGGTATTTAGTCTTGTTTATATCTTAGAATGATGATCTTTGTGTAGTTAGTTTATGTTTTGGAACTACTAAGGTGTTAGTTTCAATTCCCTTTACATAGCTAACTAATACATTGATACATTTGGCATGCCTGTGGGATGGATCCTTTGTCCCTTAGCATTCTAGTTCAAATTTTGTTGTTATTTCAACATTTGGCTAACCCTTTCTATACACATATGTGAAGTGATGTTCAAATATTTATGATTTTTTTATCTTACATGTGTAGAATCTCATTTAGAGCTTTAATTTTGATGGGTTATTGTCAATTTTGAGCTAACATGTTAAATTTTAGGGCATTTTGAACTTATTTGTGTCATTTGGTCATATTTTAACATCATGACCAAGTAAAATTTTAGTAAGGGAGACACAGTACACAAAACCATGCACAAGTAAACTAAACCACTCGTAGGCATGCATCCTAGTGTGCACATACACTACTATCGTATTGTACCTTTACTACTATCAAAACCTGTCAAGATAGCACAAACACCTAAAGGTGGTGTACACACCATTTTGCTAGCACACCTAATTTTTGTATCTGTATCTATGGCGCATGCACCCTTATGCTTGTGCATACACCTCTCGAATAGCGCACATGCCTGTCATAGTTTTTTTACCTTATTTTTACTTGCCAAGCACACATGCATATACCATAGAGTAGATGATCATATCCTAACGCATGCATCTCTCAGTAAGCGAAAGCACTTACTTGCTGCAAACCTAGATTTACATAGAGAGGCGCAGGTGCCTAACCCATGCACACACACCCTAATGTGTGCACAGTACTGGTCTAAGCTTGCATATCCATTTCGTGTTTTCAAAGGTTTGTGTCCTAAATTGCTAACATCATTGCAGGTTTAATCTAGCTAATTTTTATTTTGTAAGGTATGTTTAAATGCTTTTGTTAGACTAGACATTGGATAAACCTTGCATTCTTAATTATAAGAGTAAGATCGTGTATGCTTTTCCCTCGCATCCTTTTCGGTGATCTTGGGAGTCGAAACAATTCTTATATATTTTATTGGTTTTAAAAATGTGGAGAATGTCCAACTTGAGTCAATATGAATATATTTTGCGTTTGAATTAAGTGTTTTCCATTTATTGATTTCTTGATTAGATTTTTGTGTCACGTATGCTCTTCTCTTGCGTCCTAGGGTGATCTTGAGAATTAGAAACGACGTTTATTATTTTTATGGAAAATTACTAATCTGTTGTGTAGAACCAAAATGATTGTCAAAGAAAGGTGGAGTCAAGAAAAACTAAACTATTAATACGAGTTTCCATGCAGGTTGCCAAAAGGTGTTCAATCAAAGCACATCAAATTATACAAGATAAAAAACACACAGATTCATCACTTTGTATTTGTAGGTTTGGATAAGGGTATGCTCCATCCTCTTAAAAGTAAGACATAACCCCTCTTACATAAGCCTTAAGCTATAACAATGGGGGTGGTCCTAAGAACACCAAAGTAGTCCATGCAAGAGGTAACCTTGTGGGTGAAATGGGAAGTGCTCGCACAACCCACTTGACTAGTATTACCATTTGTCGAATTAGTGTCAAAGTTATATGTATCATTACCCCACAAATAGTACACGATGGATGCATTTATTTTCCAATGTGCTTGAAGGGGGTAAACTAAAGCCGCGATGCTCCAAGAATTAGTCGGTGCAGATTTTCTTGGTAAATTGAGCTCACTCTTAGATAAATTTTGACATCTAGTTGAGTGAACCACCTAGGAAGCTATTTTCGACCAGGAGCCAACTTGGACCATGTCAAAACCAATTTGATTTCAGAGCCATTGTTCATTACAATACATGTGAAGGATTAATTTTTTTTAGTTTTTCACTTTCCCTAAGGCTAGGTGAAACTCTGGTGAAGTAAGGCCAACATTTTTAAACACAAATTGATCTACTTCCTTCACTTTCTTTTGGAACTTTGTTGATCAGAAAGAAGAGTGACTACACTTGCATTGCTAATTGATTTTATTCAGCACTTTTGTCTCTATTTACACTCATCCATATTTTTCGCATGATTTGTTAAACATATAAAGTGTGTGGAGACTTTTTATGTCATTGGTAGCCTTTTTGATCTTGATACCCAAGTCAAGATCATAATCATAGTTAGGATTGGTTCATCACCTTTATTCTCCTTTGAATGATTATCTTGTTTATATCATTTCACTACAATATTGGTATTTATGTCTTGTTTCTTGTAAACTTTGACCTAAATATGTACATTGTTATGTTATGTTATATACACTTTAACAAGTCCTAACTATACTCTAGCTTTTGTTTGATTCCAATTATTACTTCGATTTTAAAAGTATTAAGTGTTACCACTTTTCTATGTTAAATCAATATCATGTTGGTATCAATAACTTACTTTCTCACAAATTTTAGTTAACATATCTTGGTGAAATTGTTGTGTCACTCACAATTGTGGTGAATCTTTTTGAAATATAGGTCTTGATTGGATTTTGGCATGATTTTAGTATACTTTGTTTGGAGATCGTGTTAACTCCTTGTTATTACTTATGCCTTGTTCATTTCTTTGAATTCGACATAAGTAGTCAAATTTTGTTAAACATCTTATGACACCAACTACCTTTTTGAAAATAGATTTAGGAATCGCATCATTTGATTGATTGGTTTGGAACTAAATATTGTGTGATTTTATCTTGTTTATCGCTATTGACTTATTCATTTAGAGAAATCACTTTTTCACCTTGATACTTTGACATTATTCATAATTATTGACATTCTTTTGTGTTTCACTTGACTTGATCAATATATTTTGAGAACATTCAAAACACCTTATTGAAACTCTCATACATCATGTCCCGTAAAACAAGATTAGGGCTCAAAAAGCAAGCTTTGGAAACAAGACAAACACAAACTTGGGAAACTTCAAATAGACAAGGGTCAAATCCCTTTATTGGCCATGATCTTGGGCCTTTATTCTCCATAGAAAAATAAGTAGAGGAGATGTTTGATCATAGTGGTGATGAGTTAGAGTCACCACACATGGAATTTGAATTTGACCCCACCTTGTTAGATGAATTCCTTTATAGAAACAAATATCGGGTGCTAGCACGAGTGGTGGAATTAGGGGCTAGAATGCCTATAGAGAAGGAAATGATACCACCCATGAATGAGGCTAATGAAGAGGAACAACCTCTCATTAACATGGATGATATCCTAACACATGGCCATGCTTCTACGTCAAATGTAGGAAATGATAATGTGGTGGGTTACAAAATTCCCTTCATCAAGATACCACGTAAAGTTAGAATAGAACACGAGAATGTAGAACAACCTCCACACCACGAAGAAGAAGAATAACCTCTTGAAGGAGAAGTCACTATTCAACAAAAAAATTTAAAACCTTAGTAGAAAATTAGCATTTCTCACATCTCATGTACAGAAAGAAACGAACAAAAATGTGCATAAGACTAAACCTAAGGTCAAAATTAGTGAACTTCACATGGAAAATCAAGAAGGAGACAATATGGAATACAGTCATGTATATATCCCTACTTCTCCTACTAAAGAGAAATTACTTGCACAAGAAATGCAATCCATGAAAGTGACGCTTACAAGCCTTCAAGAAGGTAATGTCGGGAATAATAGGAAATACCAATATGAAGAGCTATGTCCCCATCCATTTGATAAAGCCATGATGCTTCAACCCTTCCCTAAAAATTTTGACATGCCAAAATTTGACAAATACAGAGGGAAAGGTGACCCATGAGACCAAGTAAAATATTTTTACATGGCTGCTAAGAAGTTACCTGCATGTGACAATTATCTCATATGAATCTTTCTAAAGAGTCTAGGGGACCAAGCCTTGGAATGGTTCACTTGCTTACCTCATGGGTATATCTTCACATGTCTGAATTGGTAGAAAGGTTTGTTTGACATTTCTTGCACAACATAGAAAGTGACATAACCATGGTAGACTTGTGTGGTACTAAACAATGCCTCAATGAAACATTCACTAGCTTGTTGCAAATATGGCAAGGGATAGCCATCTACTTCCCTTGCATGTTTCTTGAACTTGTAAGTATCTTCATGCCCAATCTAAACCTCAACATTTCTTTCCATTTACAAATTCATTGTGTTCATACCTTTGAAGAGGTCATTGAAAATGGCTTACAAATAGAAAAATCCCTCATTTCCAAAGGAACCATCAAATAACCTTCTAGGGATAATCAAAATGCCAAACCCATAGAGAAAAAAAATCTTTAACAAAAACAAGAATTTGGTGGGAGACAGAATCACAGATTCCAAACGAGTATAAGTGGTTCAAGTTGGTTAACATTTTAAAGCGACTAAAGGACCTATTTAACCACCACCTAAGCATAGAACATTCACTACTTTCAATGAGCCTTTGTATGCAATATTAAATTAATTAGATGCATCTCACATGGTGACTTATCCAATGAAACAACATTTTGATGATAGTGTTACTAAACCATCATGGTATAAAGAGCATGACTATTGTGATTTGCATTGTGTCAAGGGACATAAGACAGACAAGTTCCTAAGGCTCCATCACTACATCCAAGATCTCATTGAAAATGGATAGATAGAATTTGACACCCCAGAGAAAAACTAAATTCCAAATGAAAAGATGGGGATATTCAAAGAATCATTCCCTAAACATGGTAGGTTAGATGAGAAAATGTCAGATAAAGAAAAGTCATCCAAAAGTTACAAGGATGTGAACTACCTCTATAATAGGAGTGACAATAATCACTATGTTTCACTCATTGGATGTATCCACTCTTTAAATGATCATGTGAATACCATTCTGATCAAGGGGAAGGATTATGTTGTGGTAATAAGGCACACTCATCTCACGATCCCTAAACCCTCTTTGTCAACCCTTGCAAGATGGTCGTTCAACCTCTTGGAACAACTTGAGAAAATATTTTCCAAGATTTCAATCTTGGATCTTCTTAAAATATTGAATGTACATAAGGAAATCTTGTACAAAATCCTTCGGGGTCACGAGCTCCACTAGAAGTAGACCCTTCACATATTCAAATAGTGGTGGAAAACTTTGTGACAAATGAGTACATCTCCTTTAATCATAGGGAGATCCCTATTGAGGTATTAGTTACTCACCGAAAGATAAAAAATTTCTTGTGGAAAATGGATCAAGTTTAAATATATGCACTTTAAAACTAATTAACAAACTAGGACATACAAAAGTAGATCTAGAGTCCCATATTACTACCATAACTGCTTACGAAAAAATGGAGCGGGAATCAACTAGAAAAATCACATTTCCAATGGAGGTAGGACCAAATTCCCATCAGACATAGTTTCATGTCTTAGACTTGGAACTTCCATATAATATGCTTCTTGGCCGACCATGGATTCATGCCATACAGGTCATACCATCAAGATTCCATCAATGCATCAAACTGAAATATGAGGGACACATTGTTACAATACAAGGAGATCTAGAACCCTTTTGCTCACTGTCAGAGATCTCGATATCTTTTCTCGTAAGGGTACCTATACATGTCCCTCTACTGATATAGTTGTTCATATTCAATCAGAAGCCATGGAATCACAGATAGATTCAAATTCCTTAAGTTCTTGCACCCATGAATCTTATACATGAATTCTCCTTTTGATTCATTGGAGATGAAAGTTACGGAATATGGTTGTGGAGAATATATTGTCAATAAGCTCTCCTAGTTTAAGACCTATCACTTTCACCTAAAACGAGAGGCCAACCCAATTATCATTTTAAATGGCTAGAGATGAGAGAACTATTGGGAAATTCTTACAGGGGATTACTTGCTGAAGAAAAATTATTAGACCCACTTACGACTTAGGTCTCGAAGAATACTCACCAACTTGCTACCAAATTGTTGAGTATGATAAGTCTAGCCAAATGATGTATTCCATTGGCTACAAAGGTCTAGGAAGTGGAAATAATGACCAAGGACAAAGATAACTAGTTCCTCTCCCAAATTTCAAAATGGAAAGGTATGGTATAAGTATACGTCCCTATGGATCACACCCCAATTATCAAGATGCTACTTGATCTCGAGTATGAAGATAGCTCTAACTATTTAGATAGCAATATAGATTCCCACTTTAGCCAATATAAGGATCTTGCCCCCATGAACCTCTTGAGGATACCAATGTCATTACCATAACCCCCATGGAGCCTAATATTGACCTTATTTACCCTTTCCTTTTTGAATGGGACCAACAACATAACGTACCATTGAATCTATTTGAAAATGATGATGTCATTAAAAAATTCATGCGAGTTCGAGATACAATCTCAATTGGAGACCATAAAAATGGTTTCTACATTGACTTAGATACCTATGCATACTTTAGAGAGGATGCTTTGAGCTTCTTGGTCAACAAAACTTAAGAAAAAGTGAGGAAAATTTTCCAATGAAAACCCTTAGCAAAAAAACAAATCCAAGCCACATAGTGAAAAAATCGTTGAGACACAGTTGGACAAATTAGTAAAAAAATCAATGGACAAGAAAATTTACCATGCCAAGGGTGAAAATATTAGAGAGACATCCTTGGAAGAAGATCTCAACCTTCCTCTTGATCCTACGCATATGGAGGATTTGTCAAAATTACTAGTAGAAGAAACCATTGATGTGAATATTGGAACATAAGAAAACCCAAAGATAGTCAAGATGGAAGCTTCGATCTCAAGACGGAGAAAATTACATTCACCATGATTATTGCAGGAATTTTCAGATATATTTTCTTGGTCCTATAAGATATGTTGGGGTTGGATCTAAATTTGGTATTGCATAACCTAGTTGTTCACGCAAATGTTAATCCCATCAAATAAAACTCAGAAAAATGCACCCATGGGTGGTTCTTCTAGTTAAAGAAGAACTAGAAAGATTGCTAGCAACAAGATTCATTAGACCTATTGATTACTCATAGTGGATATCAAATATAGTCCCCATACAAAAGAAACCTATCGGGATCAGAATCTATACATATTTTAGAGACATCAATAAGGCGTGTCCAAAATATGATTTCTGTTGCCAAATATTGATATGATTATTGACTCAACTACAGGATATGAAATGTTATCTCTTATGGATGGCTTTTTAGGCTACAATAAGATCAAAATAGCTGATGAAGATCAGCACAAGACAACCTTCACAACACCTTGGGGGACTTTCTATTATTAGGTAATGCCCTTTAGCCTTAAAAACGTAGGTGCAACCTATCAAAGGGAAATGACAATGATTTTCCATGATATGATTCATGACATCATGGAGGACTATGTGGATGATATCCTTGGGAAATACAAGACAAGAGAAGATCACCTTGACATTTTGTGGCGTATCTTCAAATGCTAGTGGGAATACAACATCAAATTGAATCAAAGAAATGTGTGTTTGGCATACTATCAGCAAATTTTATTCGATTCATTGTATCACAAAGAGGGATTGAGGTAGACCTAGCTAAAGTTATCACCATTACTAAAATGCCTCCTCCTAAAAACATCAAACAACTACACATCTTGCAAGGAAAGATACAAGCCATCTTCCACTTCATTTCCCAACTTGATGACAAATGTCATTCATTCACCCATCTTCTTAAGAAAGGTGTTGTCTTTATTTGGGGACCATAACAATAATAGGCATTTGCCTTGATTAAACAATACCAGGCCAACCCCCATCATCATGCCTCCAACTCCTGGTGATCCACTCTTGATGTACATTTCTGCTACTCAATTTTCTATTGGTGTGTTTCTCACCCAATATGACCTCTACCACAAAGAAAAATCCATGTACAATCTTAGTCATGCCCTAATTTATTATGAGCTCAACTACCCTTAGATAAAAAAAGCTTATTTGGCTATAGTTTTTATCTTCCAAAAACTTCACCATTACCTATTGAATACTAAAACAAAGCGTATATCCAAGGTTGACCCACTCAATTATCTAATATCAGAACTTGTCCTTATGTGAAGAATGGATAATTGGATAATTCTCTGCATAAATTTGACATTGATTATGTACACCAAAATTTGGTTAAAGGACAAGTACTCACCAATCGGTTAGAAAAGTAGCATTACGGGACCGAGAGATTATGAGTGCGGATCTGCTAGATGCTTCATTAATGTATATTGAGGAATTTTTCATGTGGAAAGTGTACTTTTATGGATCTTTTACTTTTCATGATTCGGGGCAGGTGTGGTATTAATTACTCCTTCAGGAGACCCCATACCTCAAGATTTTCACCTTGGTTTTCCTTGTACAAATAATATTATAGAATATGAGGTGCTCATCGCTAGGATGAAGCTAGCAATCAAATGGGATATCCATCATGTTAAGGTCATTGGTGACTCACAATTTATCATCAAACAAGTCAATGATGAATATAAATTCAAGGATGAAAATATCATCCCCTACAAAAAACTGGTGGAAACTTTGAAAGAATATTTTATGCGTATTACATTCGAACAAATTCCAAGAGCACAAAATAGATCCGTAGATGCTATGGAAACCGTAGGTTCTATCTATTGTCGAATCCCACCAAAGAGAATTGAGATGCCATTATTTATTGATAATCTACACCATCCTACATAAGACATACAAGAATCTTGCTTGGCATGTGAATTTGTTGGACCCTATTCCCAGTGGTATGTGGACATCCATGCCTATCGTAAACACAATACCTTTCCCCTGCCATCTCCCGATCCGAAAAATAAAGTCTCATCCTCCGGATATCCCGTTACACTTTGTCTTAGGAGATACTCTCTATCAACGTGGCTATGATGGGAATCTGTTGTGTTGTCTAGATGTAATAGAGTCAGTCCAAGCAATCAAGGAGGTACATGAAGGGGTGTGCGGTGCCCATACAAATAAAATGGTTTTAGCAAAGAAATTACTAAGAGTAGGCTACTATTGGCCTACTATGGAAACAAATTGTTGTAATTATGTGAGGAAATGCATGCTATGTCAAAAGTATGGAAATTTCATCCATGCACCATTGCAACCATTACAGCCGATCACAACCCTATGGCCATTTTCTAAATGGGGACTAGATTTGATAGGAAAACTCACCCCCACCTCATCTGACGGCCATACCCACATCATCACAACTATGGAATATTTTACTAAGTGGGTGGAAGCCGTTCCTTTGACTTATGTTACAGTGCTTAGATTTCAAAGTTTATCATGAATCACCTTATTTTACGGTATGGCATTCCCGGCCATAGTTACTAAAAATGGAAAAATTTCAAATATAAGACACTGAATGATATTTTTCATCAATTTCAAATAAAATTGAAGTGGTCCTTGCCATATTATCCTTAAGGTAATGGGAAGGCTGAAGCCACCAACAAAACATTGGTCTAGATCATGAAAAATATGGTGAGTAAGACAAGTCAGAATTGGCATATACAAATTCACGTAGCCCTGCGGGCTTATAAAACCTCCATTCGTGCCCCTACTGAAGTGCGACATCGTATTGTTTGGGATAGAATCTATCATCCCATTGGAAATAGAGCTTCCTTCCCTAAGAATATCTCTTAGGGATTATCTGGACAAGGATGAGGATTATAGAGTGGATAGGTGGCATAATTGGAAATCCTTGATGAAAAGCACATCCATACCCTTAACCATATCAAGGTGTATCGAATAAGTTCTTGAAAAAATTATAACAAAAGGATCATACCTCGTCAGTTTGAGGTCAAAGATTTGGTTATGAAAGAAAACAAGTTCAACATAAGGGCAAAAAGAGAGAAAAAAGGAAAGTTTGAACCACATTGGTTAGGACCTTACGTCATTGTGGAAAAATATAGAACAAGAGAATATAAACTTTCCCATCCCAATGTCAATGAGACTTGCGAGCCTATGAATGCCATGCACCTCAAGCAGTTCTATGCTTAAACATGACACAAAAAAACAACAAAAAGTAAAAAAGATCAAAATAAAAAAAAATATTAAAATAAGAGAAAAATAAAAAGAGAAAGTAGGTCATCCATATGTGAAAACCACATAATTGTAGTACTTTGGATATGTCCCTTGGTGAAAATTGGTTTTCGGTGCGTTGGGAGGATTTGTTGTTCACAAGCATCTTGCATGGAGGGAACTTTTACTTAGCCTAAAGATAGTTCTGAACCTGCATTGAGATTCCTTGTGAACCTATCCGGTCAAGCCTTGAACCAAATTTTTCTCCTCTTGTAAATCGGTGAAGGGATGGTCTTTGTATATTCCCCATCTAATGCTGGAGGAACTTCTACGACTTCACCTTCTAGTTTATAAACACGTGGCACCTACCCTTGTATATTCTCCATTTAACGATAGGGGCATCCATGTTTCTCGGTTACCTGTGCATAGCTTCGAAAAACCTTAGAAAATCAAAAACATTGAAATACCTTAGAAAATTCAAAAACATTTGAATATGTTGAAAAACACGAAAACAATAGAAAATTGTTTCACAAAACACAAAAACAATATAAAACAGTTTGGAAAACTTCCCAAAAACAATGTAGAACACATTGAAAAACAATACCACCAAAACATAGCTTTAGTTTACTTGCTTTCTCTTGTTTCTTCCTTTGTTAATTAAGTTATGTACATTGTTTTCTTATATAGTTGTTTCTTGTTTGTACATTTGTATAGTTTTTTCCTTAGACATACTTTGTTAAGTTTCATCTTTTCTTTCTTAGATTAGATTCATTCTTACTTGTACATATGAAGTGTGTTTTTGCATGCTTGTAAACAATTATACATAGTTGTGTTAATTCATGTTGGTTAGCACACTATATGTGATAGGTTTGTTAACATTTGTTTGTGTCTTCTTGTTGCATGTACATAGATTTGTTATCACATCATCATATGCCCATAAATATCATCACATATAACAACATCTATACATCATATATAAATAAAACACTAAGTATACATCATACATGAATGCTAAGATAATCATCACATATCGTATCATCAAATGGGGGAAAGAGGTATTTCCAATATCAAAATCTATCCCCCCGCACCAATATCATAATGTCATCCCATCCACTAATCTAGAGCTTCCCATGCATAATACAATTAAAATCACCTACTGATTTATCATGTAAAAATCAAAACACATGTGATACATCAACATCATGATACATACAAAGTGTGAAATCAAACCATATAACATCATGATACATCCATAATCCATATAATCAATCATCAAAAATAAAATACATCATCCCATGACAAATGTGCCACATCAAAATGTCCATATATACAAGGTATAAAAATGTCTGTCTTAAAGGAGGATATACATCATCGATACAAAATGGGCCATCAAGGGCACAACTCATAAAGCCTTCATCAGAGGCATACATCAAAAATGCTATACATCAATCAAAATAATGCTAAGCCTTCATCAGAGGCGTACATCAAAAATGGTACATCATATACATATGTAAAAAATGTTGAAGCCTTCATAAGATGTGTGTATATACAAATACAAGTACAATCAGTAGATGCATGCAAGTCATGGATTACTCGAACCATCGGATGGACTAGCTGCCCTATGAGATGGGGGAAGACCCATGACTTGTGCACCTCTCTACCCCTTCAACTACCCTCACTGTTGCTCAAGCTGATGCTTGAGGCCTCTCGACCTCGTTGATCGATCAATTGTTGGCTATAGGTGGGTGCTGCTTGACGATTTGGAACAACCTTGTTGTATAAAGAATAACAATAGGAGGATTTACCCTTCATTTTCACCAAATCTCTGTGGGTACTCGTTATCACCACTATCCCATCTATGCATCAGAAGGACATTACCTCTGCTAATAGCATGTGTGCAACCTTGACTGACCATTTGCTCGCTCATCACAAAAAATGATCTCTCGGCTATCACCGACCATACCGCATCTGGAAATGTTGTAATAATCTTGTCACTTGAGCCATCTAGGTGGCCATCTATCATATGTACTGTAAGTGTACAACACCATCTCCTCCCTGGCCTTCCTAGGCTCTGATGTGGTCCTGCTCTGCTGCCAAAACCTAAATATGAGCTCGAGCTTAATATCTCTCTTCCACCACCTACTTTAACGATTAATGTAATGCAGCTAGCTTTCCCTCTTCATCTCCCCCTTGAGCTCGGGTTAACCTATGAGGTATTGTGGGAGCCTATCCTTACTCTGTAATATGGGCCTAGGTCCTTGAACTTGTCCTTGCTCTTGTACTCTAAGCCTAGGGCCTTGAACCTATCCTTGCTCATGTCATCTCGGTATCAAATCCTGTGTTGGACCCTGCCGATCATCCATACGATCATGTCTCTATCCATCAAATGGATCATTGACACCACCTACACCTCAATAATCACACTCATCAATGTTGTACGAGGTCTCTGGTGGTGGCCAGACTCCTGTTGCCCATGCCCCATCAGGTATAGTCAATCGTCATGGCAAGATAGTGGCATACCATGCCAAATAATCTAGTGTGGTGCCTGGATCTCTAACCTATCGGGAAGGGGCCCAAACCTGTGGTACCACCTATAAGAAACTAGCCCTAGCTTGGGCCACCTAAATATGTGGCCCCATGGTCCGTCTCTCAACATCGTGGTGAGCATACCACATATCGGGATGAGGGATGCCCTGAATCACACAAAAATGAAGTTGACATCAGTCTACTCTGTATATCTCTGTAATGTAGCTATGAATTCCAAGGAGGAAATGATCTACCGCACATATGTGAAGCTCTACTCCATCCTCTAGCCACTGTATGTGCCTATAGGGCCTCCAAATAACATCTCTCTCCTACATCTCATCGAACTCTCATCGATAATAGTAGATGCTACCCAGATGCCCTCGTACATCATCTCCGATAGAGACCCATGCCATAAATGTCGGATCATCTAGAACTTGGGTGTGCAATGCACCTACGGGGCACCCGATCACTATATGGTCCCATGAACAAATTTGTAATGAAGAGGTCGGCTCTACCATCTTCTGAAGGTTGTACGTGATCAAATGAAGATCCTAGTATAGATGTTCTAGTATGCACTGGCCCTAACAATATATCTCACCACTAAAAATTCATGGATTAGTGTGATCAATCCCAATGGAAATGATGTCCATGTCTTATCAGTGAGTAAGAACCCACTGATAAGAGCCATCAAGTATAGTGGTCCCCTATGAATGGTAGGATTTGATATACATTGATGTAATGATACTATCATACCTTGTGGTGTATCTCATCACAATAGATTATATAACTAAACTTCCATAGTGATTTCACCAAAATCACTCATGTACTCAATCAACGAGTCAATGTAAGGGATGCGAATTATCCGCCACACATCATCCAGTGTGACAATCATCTCTTATGTAGGGATATGGAAACACTAACTCTCATTGTGCCATTGCTCAATAAATGCGATCGACAAGAGGCCATGATCTAGAGTGATCGATGACATCCGTGCCACATGGCCTAAGCTAACCACCTCTAGTAGTACCACCATCTCATGATGGTCTCATCGACACATGCTCGACTCCATATTTGCTATGAGACTATGTCACTTTCTCGTCTGCATCACTGGAAACCATCTCAACAAAATGCAACATGTATTAGACACTAACTTTTCTTCTAAGTTCTTCTATTGTTCTTCTATCCTACGCTAATTTTTACTTTCTTCTAAGTGTCAATTTTTGGCATTTTCCTAGTTATTTGTTTGTGCGAGTTTCCTCTTTTCGGTGCTTGCATGCCCTTTTGACATGTGTGTGCCTAGTTGCATATGTGTACCCTTTTACGTGCACATGTGGGTGCATCCACCTAGGGCGCTTGTGCCATATTTTCCTTACATGCGAATGTACATAGGTACTTAGTGTCATGTGACGAGGGTTTGTGTACTTGCACATTCGTGCCGATAGTTAGTGTGTATGCACGTATGGGAACACATTTTTGGGTACTGTGTGTACACACACGAGACTTGTGGGGTGTCATGCCACCTTAAGGATGCCTGCCCGCAACCCCACGTATACACTTCCTCCTACGTCTAAACTAGAAATTAATGCATTACTTACAACATTAAATGCGTGATTGAAAAATTAGGTCAAGATACTCATGAAGGATCCATCATCTGTGTGTTGGGCATACTCCCAAACTCGGTCATCACATTTTTGTGGGCTCATTCTCTCACAATCGTCCTCATTGCTATTAGGGGTCTCACGGTAAATTTTGGTAGCGGTCGGTAACAAATTAATCACTCGTAATGATTGCCCCCCCGCCCCACTCGTGTGGGGTATAATAAACCATTCTCGTCAGACGTGATGCCTAGAAGACATTTTCGACCACCGTTGTCACTCTAACTCTTCTTCTCTTGGTGAGAATAGTAATTTTATTTAAATAATTATTTTATTAAACTCTTTACCATCTTTGAGGGCATTATATTCCACACAGTACTCATTTCTCGTCACTAGGAAAATTTTATTGCTCCTAGGCGATATCACTTCTTCTATGGATTCTGTCGAATAATTATTTGTTATTAAATAAATATTTTGGTAATTTTTTCATTGTGTTGGGGCATTATTTTCCACCTGTAGCTTCCTTATTCCCCATGGGGCATTTCTTTTACTTTTGGGAGACTCTTTCTGATTTTTATACCTTCTTCTAAGTATCCGAACCATTAAAAATCAAAACAAAAAAAAAAAAATTTAAAAAAATTATCCGAAATCGAACAAATTTTGATAATTCTCCAAAAATACTAAAAATTGTAAAATGTACAATTTAAATAGGTAAACCAACTCATATTGGCGAAACTCATGTCTTGCACATGGTATTCTTTCCATATCTTGCTGGAATTTTCGCATGTCACAAATCAAGCGAATCACGAATGATCATATTTAAAAGCATTTACAAAGCTACCTGCTTGCTTCTTGGTATACGGGGCACATCTGGTTTCCTGGTACTATTTTGTTGTTCACAATGCTTTATCATTGGACCCAAAGTCCTTCATCATATTCACTTTGCGTATCCTTGCTAGGGAATCAGTTTTAACTCTTTTTGTCAATCACGAATATTTGAGGATCTTGACTTGATAACAAAACATTTGTACAACTTTCATGACCATTTTTGGTTGGAATATTTGTGTTTGTACTTGTTTTCCTGTTAAATGAGCTTTTTTCCTTCTCATATTGCATTGTTTTTATAGTTTACATTGAGTTGGAATTTTCAGCAATGGACAATTGTTCATAGTATGGATTTTCATGTCATTCTACTTTTTCGTATGCTTATATTTTTAATAAGGATCGATGACATAGATCTTTGGCAATATGATGACACTAAAGTTGTTTCAATACACTAGATGAAATCTTTCTCTTTTCTTTCCATATTCATTCCTCTTCTACATCATTCTCCTATCAACACTATTCTTGATTCACTTGGGGCATCCTACCCCTACCCATTCTTCTATCCATTTCTCTCACCTTTTTCAATCATCGATCACCTTCTTTCATCACCCCATCGACACTCGAGGGGGAATCTCTCACTTCTACTAATTTTTCTTCTATGCCTTCAAAATTTATCTATCTACTATCTTTGAAGTGGCGTCACTTACGCCACCCCAAAGAGGGGAAAATGTAGACACCTATAATTTAATCCGAGTAATTTAAATACTTAAATTATGCTAATTATCCTCTTTCCCACAAATTGACAACATATCGTCAATATAACACACTTTCTCTTCTATCATCGTTAATTAACTACATTATGATAATTAATTAACCCTTCTATCCAAACAAATACCCCAATTAACAACCTTCTATTAATTAATCCTCCCTTATATCTAGACTAGTTAATTATTATTAATTAATTATCTTCCCCTTTCATTAAATCAATAAATCATTATTTATTTGATTTAATTCCTCCCATGGTCTACATCATGCTAATTATTCCTCTAAAAATCTTCTATAAGCTTGCACACCTATTAATTAATCACTTTGGTTAATTAATAAATCCCCTCAATCCCCATGGGTCACTAAAGGAAAAAATAAAATCTCATGAGGTTAACTCAATCGTTTCTAAACCTCCCTTATCCATAACTAACTCAACCTCTCTATTATCCCACATGCAAATGGATGTAGAGATTATTTTATTCATTGGGCTATATAAGGATCCCTCCTCCTACCTTTCTTCTTACACCTTACATGCTTATAGCTAATCTATAGGCATTTCATCTTAGAGCATCTTTCATTTGAGCTAATAGCCTCATTCTTGCATTTCATCCATCCAATATTTTGGGACATATGGAGATAATAAAAATGGTCTTATAGCCATACTTTGATGAGCTTTTATTCCCAAAACCTTAAAGATCAAAAAATCAACTTTTATTGTCATGGATATATCTAGGTTCATGAAAGGAATGATAACCAGATCATACCAAGCCAAGAACACAGATGCTAATCAAACACCACAATCTATAAGATGAAAGTAATTCACCAGAATAACTTTACATAAAACTTTTGCAAACAAATGAGAAACAATATCATATATTATTATGGAACTCAATGCAATACATTGAGAATGGGCCTTGCTTAAATAGGCAAGGAATAACAATCTAAGAACCACTCAAGGTTGTAGATCAAGCCATAAATCAAGGAAATAACTAGTCATCAAATAACTAGTGAAGACCATAGATTTAGGAGAGAACTAGACATCAAGGATCTAGTCAATACCATAGATAAAGGAAAGAAATATACCTAACAACTAGATAATATCTCCTAATATCTAAATAAGATAAATGAAATATCCACACACATAAGTGGGTAAGGATAAATACAATAAAGGTAAATAAAGTACCTAGGTGAACATGAGCTAAGGTAATATCGAGAGAAGAGATTTACTATTGAGCTAAGGTAATATTGCTATAATAATATTAGATGGTTGATATTTCATCCATCCAATATTTTGGGACATATGGAGATAATAAAAATGGTCTTATAACATACTTTGATGAGCTTTTATTCCCAAAACCTTAAAGATCAAAAAATCAACTTTTATTGTCATGGATATATCTAGGTTCATTTAGTGTTTTGGTGATCTAAAGAGTGGAGATTCTAATGCTTAGCATATTGGTTTGATTTCTATTTGAAAGTTTTAATGCATAAAATTGGTATTTAGTCTTTTTAGCTCTTAGCATGATGATCTTTGTGTATTTAGTTCATGTTTTAGAACTACTAAAGTGTTAGTTTCAATTCCATTTGCATAGCTAACTAAGACATTGATGTTATTTCCCCATCATTAATTGAGTGATGCATGCTTTGGTGGCGATTAGGCACGACCTTAGTTAGGATGTTGTGATAGACTTCTAGTCCCAAGCTCACAATGGAATCCATAGTCAAGGAGTGTGTAGTTGACCTCGGACCCTTCACCACGACCTTGGCTCTTTGCATCCTTCCCCAGGTTCTCATGGTGTCATTTTGGGTATGGATTGGCTATCTAAACAAATAGATAAAGTGGAATTTTATAGTAAAGTAATCACTTGTGCAGATGATTTGGGGCTTGAGTTAGTGATAATTGGGGTTAGGAGACCCATCTCTATTCACACTATTTCCTCTATGCAATGTAAGTGGTGTGAAAGGAGAGGATGTAACTTTTTCTATTAAAGTCGGTGATAGGTTAGATTTGAGTCTAATAGGCCATCACTTGATGATCATAATATTTTTAGGGATTTTTTAGATGTTTTTCCCAGTTAGTTACCTAGCTTACCTCCCCCATGTGAGATAGAATTTTATATTGAGTTAGTTCTTGGAGATAAGCCCATCTCACACGCTCCATGTTAGGATGACCACCCCCAGCTTTATGAGCTCAAGTTGCGAGTGAAGGACCTTCTTGTGAAATTCCTAATCAATCCTAGTGTATCCCTTTGGGGTACACTAGTGATATTTGTGAAGAAGAAGGATGGATCTATGCATCTATGTATTGATTACAGACACCTGAACAAATTAGTGATCAAGAATCATTACTTCCTTCCACACATCGATGATTTGTTTGATCATATGAAAAGGGAAAAAATGTTTTCCAAGACAGACCTTAAGTCAAGTTATCATAGATGAGGATTGTGGAGGCATATTTTCATAAGACAACTTTTCACATGAGATATGGCCACTACGAGTTCATAGTTGTGCCATGCGATCTAGTGAATGCCCCTGCAGTGTTCACAAGTTTGATGAATGGGTTATTCAGGAAATTTTTGGATCACTTCATTACCATATTCCTTGACGAAATATTGGTATACTCATGCATGCATGAGGAGCATGAGGAGAACCTTCGATGGGTTATGCGGTGTCTTCAGAGATGTAACTTTCTGGAACCTAGAAAAGTGTGTGTTCTTTCTATCTGAGGTTCAATATCTTGGCCACATTATTTGAGTGGAAGTTATCATAGTTGATCCTTTAGAGATTAGAGCCATCATGGATTGGCCAAGTATTTACAACTATGACCAAGGTACGTAGCTTCATGGGATTAGCAGGGTATTACATGAGAATTTTCAAGATTTCTTGTGTATTACTCATCTCATCACTTCCCTACAATGGAAAGGGAATAGGTTTGTTTGGTTAGAAAGTTATGATTAGTCATTCAAGAATCGAAGGAATGCCTTACTAAAACACATATCCTAGTAGTTCAGATCCACAATGAGATTTATTTGTGTGTACATATGCTTCTTTCGAATGGATAAGAGGATTATTGATGCAGGATGGGTGAGTAGTAGTGTTTGAGTGCGGAAAAGTCATGGATTATGAGCTCAACTATTGACTCATGACATTGAGCTTGTAGTATCTGTGCATGCATTAGTTCAATGGAGACATTTTATTTTAGGCGGAGGTTATTTCTAAGGAAAGATCACTTGAGCCTTGAAACCTTTTAACACAACCCAATCTCAATGCCCATTAACAAAATTATATGGAGTAGTTATGTGAGTATGATGTGGAACATGTGAAGGGGAAGGATAATTTGGTTGTAGATTATTTGAGTCATTGAGGCACTTGGTTATGGCTAAAACAGTGGGTAAGGACTTGAGGAGTAGGATCTTTCAACAACTTCCACAAGACAACTTCTATCTTTCAGCTAGAGCAGAGATCAAGTCTCATATATTCCTTGAGGGAGGTTTTAGGGATTGGAATTAGAGACATATTGAGTTATTAGACATAGAGGTCGTATTTGTGTACCTAGAGAGGGATATTTTTGATAGAATATTCTTATAGAGGCACATTGTACACCCTTTTCAGCCCATCTAGGGGTGAAGAAGATACATGCCACATTGAGACATTTATATCATTGGAGAGGACTTCGAAGAGACATAGCTTGATATGTGTCTCGATGTTTGGAGTCACAGAAAGTGAAGGCTGAGCATGAACATCCATCTAGACTTTTTATCAATAAGTTATACTAGAATGGAAGTGGGACACCGTTTCTGTATATTTCATTATTGGGACACCAATGTTGAGATATCACCATGACGCCAACATGGTCACGATTGAGAAATAGAAAAAGTTGGCTAAGTTTTCTCTGGTGAAGACCACCTATATAACTAGTACAATGGTGCGAGTGTACTTGGATGAGAAATTTCAGCTTGAGGGATTCCATGGAAGATAATTAGTGACCGCGATCCTTTATACACCTTGTATTTTTGGACTACTATGTAGTTTTCTCTTGGGATGAACATCAACTTTAGTACAACCTATCACCCCAGACATATGGTCAAACAGAGCAGGTGAATCATATTTTAGAGGACATGCTTTGGATATATGTCATGGATCACTAGTTGCGATGGGAGGAATATCTATATCTTATGGAGTTTGCACACAACAACTTTCAGAGTTCCATAGACATGGCACCATTTGAGGATTTGTATAAGCGAGAGTTCATCACTCCTTTGAGTTGGGACACATTATAGGATAGAGTTACTCTTGACGGATATGTTACAGGACATGAAGTAGTAGGTTACCTTGATTAGGAAAAGGCTACAAGAGGTACATGATATAAGAAAACATTATGCATATATGAGGAAGACAAGATTGTAGTTTTGAGGTTGGCATGGAGGTATTTCTTACAGTTAGACCTCACAAGAGCTCCATCCATTACGGAGATGGCTCTAAGCTAGTGTTGACAATTTTTGCACTTTTGCATAAATGGGAAACTCGAAACTTCAAATTACGAAAGATGGAATCGGTGGAATGAACCTAAGCTAGGGGTGTATCTTTCAGTTTAATATTATTTATATTGGATTAATTAATGATTACATGAAATCTGCGATTTATGTGCGTTGTTACAAAACATAATAAATCACATAGTCTACAATTTAATGATTATATTCAACAAAGGAACACAAAGATCTAGAGGATAGATGTGTTATATTGATGAAGATATGAAGTGCAAAATAGATGAAGTGTTATGTTTTGGAACAACAATAATAATTAGAGAGTGCAACCATCAAATTTCATTGCTAAAAGTTACAAGCATTTTAAATTTCTTTCCTTCATGATTAAATACATTCAATTATGTTATTGAGTTGTTTAATTTATCATACAATCCATATATAAAGTTGAAATGCAGAAAAGAAATACACAACTCAGTTTCAGAATTCAATGTTTTATTCATAAGGAATTTCAAATGTTCCCACACAAGCCGTGGGATGTAACTCAAAAGTAAATTACAACTACTGAAGTAAGAGGTACATATGCATGAAAAAATAAAGTAAATGAGTATGAAAGAACCCATCATTTCCTTTGGTTTCTTTCATTTCGGTTGATGCATTTCAGCTCCATATTCATCCTTGCTACTTGGCAAATGGCACTGTACCTAAAAACAAGAAAACAAAATATTGTCAATATTGAGCTCGGGGTTGACCCATATTAATACTATCCAAATTCATACGGTGGATCTCTTAACATCGGGAGGTATAAATGACATAAATATCAAAGGCACAACTCGATAAAACCACTATTCGGTGGGAGCATACATGATTTATTCACTCAGAAATAAGGAGAGAGAAGAAAGAGGAAAAACTATGGAATAAAAGAGAGGCCAAAAAGCCTAATGTTTTCTAACCAGTTTATCTAAATGTGTAGATATAGGTAAGAAGAAAGAAGTGATACATTTTGTAACTTGAATCAGAAAGTACATTTATTTCAGTTCAAATAAAGGCTGAAGTTAACTAAAATGAGATAAGATTACAACTAAAATAGAATGAAAAAGGAAATTTGAGAAAATTTTGACAGGGCTTCACCATGTAAAATGGACATTTTACATCTTTCCATCATGCTATTTCAAACTAATACATGCTTTAAAGCTATATATAAATCAAAATAGTAATGCAGGGAGTAAATAATGCATGATAACAGTTACCAGAATTCAGCTTTCAACAACAAGCCATAATTCAATAGATGAAGGATACAATTACCAGCTCAAATAAAAGAAGTGTTACAACTTAATCGAATACCAGATTCACATTTCCAAAGTAATCTTTTCAAAATTTTATCAAGAAAAGATTTAGTAATGCTCAAACATCAACTCAGAAATGGATTATAAACAAACAAGCTATTAACATGGAAAAGAGCTCTCAGAAAGGAGCAGATTGATGTCAGCTACAATATTATAGAAATTACAGGATTATAGTATCAAGAAAAGTAGTATTTAAATTTTGACTATAAAGGAAACAACACAGTAGATCTAAAAGTCATAACAACCATGCAATCAAAGGAATATTCAAGATACAAAGTTGATACAAGGTCTACATGGTTGCAGAACAAGTAAAGCACCCAAGTAACAATTTTAGGAGGGCATATCATAAAGCTTCATGATTTACAATTGGCCATTCCAATCAAGTGCAGTTATTTAATTGATCATTTCAGACTTGGATCTTCATGAATTCAACTCAAGCAAGTGCTTCTAGTTTCAACACACAAGTGAATGGAGTAAAGAGAAATAGAGTATCAGAATCACATAAAGAAATGCAGAATATCAACTTCAAAAGCATGACAGAAAGAGATCAACTAGATGATAAAAGAAAATCCTATGGCTTTCATATTTTCTAACAGAATGATAAGTGCACATGTACAATTTACAAAAGATCACATATAACAGTGGAAAAATCATCAAACTTACAAAATAGAAGTTATTTTTAGCAATGGTACAATTCACAGAAATTAATATCAGACATCAACCGTTATAGGAATCTATTACCATTTCATGCAAAGAAGATCAAGTACAGACTGAAGAAAAATAGTATTTGCACTTGAGGACAAGAAATTATTACTCTTCACTCATATCTTGGAGGGTCACTAAATAAAAGATGCACTCACATAATAGAAATCAGATTTAAATATTTTGCAAAGCATCATTCGTGTACATCCCAATTGTGAGGAAAATATTATGATATGGATTTCTATCCAAATAAAGATGCAACGAGGTACAATATTACAATCCCAACAAGCTCACAGGCCAATAACTAATGTAAAGTGAACTTGATGCACTAGAAGATGACTTCAGATCTATAACAACAACCAAAGAGTTTCAGAGAACATTTTAAAAGCAAGTTCTTCAGGAGGATGGTTGATTTGCATCTCACAAAGAAGATGAAGTCCTAAGCTACCATTAAGAAGATTCTTAATTTTCCAAAAGAAGAGATATCTTTTTTTTATGCAAGAACATCAATGAGAAATTTGATGCATACATTTAAAATCATTTCTTTCGAAGCCTGCACTGTACATTATTTGAGAATTTTTGTTAGAAACATGGATCAATTAAATGTGAATGGAGTAATCTTTGAAAAGGACATGCGAGCATTGTTTCCATTTCAAAGCTAGAGGTAGTTAGAGTGAGCTGAGCATTAGCAAAATGATTTCCAAAATCAACATTACCCAGAGTAAAATGTAAACCATGAAGGCTTCTATATCAATCTTAGTTTAATTAATGAAATTCTAGCACTTATATGGTGACCAAATTGTTCAATTGAAGACAAATAAACTACCTCAAGGCTTGGTCACATTAGAAGACATCTTCAGCACTGATGATCAGTTAAGGAAAGACAAAACAAAGATGTCAACACATGCATACAATTATGAAGAGATCTCAGTTGATGATGGAAAAAATTTATTTCTCGGAAAGGTATGTTCTTTAGCTGAGAATAATTCCTTTTTAATCTTTGTAAGGGATTTAAGGATGTTTTTCTTGGAGATACCAAGATCTGAAAGGTTTTGATCCAATTTTGGCACAACATACTATTGAATTACAACAAAATTCCAAGCCAAATAGGAAAAAAAAAAGGCCTATAAATCCCAAGATAGAACCTCTAATGAGAAAAGAGTTATCTAAGTTGATTGAATTAGGTATTATCTTTCCAATTAAGCATTCAAGTTGGGTAGCCAATCTTGTTCTGTTTGGAAAAAGAATGGAGAAATCAGATTATGTGTGGATTTCAGAGATCTTAATAAAGCTTCACTAAAAGATCATTACCCACTGCCCAATATGGATCAAATTTTAAGAATAGTTTCTAGTTCTGATAGATTATCTCTTCTGGATGGTTATAGTGGATACAATCAGATTCTAGTCCGAGAAGAAGATAGGTACAAAACAAATTTTACCACCAAGTGGGGTACTTATGCTTACAAAATAATGCCTTTTGGCCTTTCAAATGTTGGTGCAATGTTTCAACGTGCAATGGACATGGATTTTTGTAGCTTGTTAAATAAATGCATACTTGATTTATTTGGATGATGTTATTGTATTTTCAAAAAAATAGATGAACATCTAATACATCTAAGGTAGACTTTTTAATTATGCAAATAGTTTGGAATATCTTTGAATCCAAAATTCTATCTTTTAGTACATCAAGGTAAATTACTTGGTCATATTGTTTCTAAACAAGGTTTAGAAATCAACCCTTTTAGTATTGAAGCCATATCAGAGCTATCACTACCTCATCACAAGAAGGCATTACAGAGTTTCGAAAAAAATTACCTTCGTTAGAATATTTGTTCTAGATTTTACAGCATTGGTTAAACCATTGACAACTATGTTGAAGAAAGAGAAGACTTTCTCTTGGACCAATGAAGGGAGAGAAGGGTTTGAAGAAATTAAAACAACCATTTCTCAAGCTCCTACTCTTGCAAATCCAAATTTTGATAAAGATTTTACAATGTATGCACTTGCAAGAGCTGAAACAATCTCAACCATATTAACTCAGGTTAATGATGAAAATATTGAGTAACCAATTGCTTTCTTTAGAAAAAGTTTGCATGATTATGAAACAAGGTACACATTTCTTGAAAAATAAGTACTTTTAGTAGTCAGAGGACTAAAGAATTTTAATTATATGCTTTCAAACAACAAAATAACATTCTTGTTTCTCATCCAAGTGTAAAAGCTTTCTTGTTAAATAAATAATTGAATGAGAAGAGAGAAGGATGGATAACGAAAGTCATGGAATATGATGTTCATATCCGTGTTGCAAAGAAATTTTGAAGTAACGGATTTTTGTGAGCATATAATTTCGATATGGAAAAATAAAGTGTAGAATCAAAAGATCCAGAACAACATGTTGAAGTTACGTATCAACAATCAAATAGCATGGTGTAACCAGAAAATCAGCAACCTGAGCTTGTTCAAGAAGTTTAGGAATCAAGATGGATGACTGATTTAGTTAACTATCTACAACATGGAACTTATCTAGAAGGTATGGACAAGAATAAATGAAGGTATTTCAGGTTACAAGTTATACCTTATGTTTTTATTGATGGTGTGTTATTTAAAAGGGATATAAACAAAATCTTGTTGTGATGTGTTGATTATGATAAAATTCAGCAATTATTATCGAATTCCATGAAGGACCTGCAAGAGGTCATTTTTCAGCACGTACCATAGCCTTAAAAATTATGAAAGCTGGTTACTATTGGCCCAACATATTCAAAGATTGTTTTAAATGGATCAGAAAGTGTAAGAAATGTGCTTTCTTTGTTGGAAAAGAATGTTTAGCTTCGCTGCCCTTACAACCTATTTCAATTGATCAACCTTTCATGTAGTGGGGTCTTGACTTTATTGGCATGATAAACCCACCTTCGTCACAAGGACACAAGTGGATTTTGACTACTACAGATTACTTTACATGTTGGACTGAAGTAATAGCCTTGAAAGATGCTAATGAAACTTCAATACTATCCTTTTATGAAGGTATAGTTTATAAATTTGGTGTTCCAATAACTATCATTTCAGATAATGCCTTAGCATTTCTTGGTGCAAAGGTAACAGATTGGGCTACAACCACATAATTTATTTAAGTTCATCATCTAATTATTACTCAGAAGGTAATGTGTTATCTGAAAGTACTAACAAGAATCTTTTAAGGATCATAAGAAAAACACTCAAAGATAACCAGAGAGCTTGGCATCTAATGTTGAATTCAACACTTTGGGCTGACTGAGTGACTCCAAAAAGATCAGTTATAAATTCACCATACAATCTTGTTTATAAGAGAAGTAAGAATGCCTATTTCAGTTGAGTTACCTGCATTAGATTTGCTACATTAGATGGAGCTACTTGAGAATGAACCATTGCAGATTCGTTATGTAGAATTAATGGAGTTACAAGAGCTAAGAGATCAAGCTCATATGAACATGGAAAAGAATCAGAAATAGATGAAGAAAACTTTTGATAAGAAGGCTAAGTTCAGAATCTTCAATGAAGGAGACATTGTGTTGAAATGGGATGTTGATCATGCAAAGCCAGGAAATCACATGAAGTTCGATACAATCTGGAGTGGTCCTTACATGATTTCAGCTTGCAAAGAACACAATGCATTTCATCTCTCGAGGCTGAATGGAGAGGAACTTCCCATTCCTGTGAATGGTATGTTTCTTAAACACTATTATTGAAAATCCTATAGTGTCTGTTTAGAGTAGGATTTCCCTTTCAATAAGTGCAGTTCTATGCACATTGTAATGTTTTTTCAATTCAATAAGTGTATTCATGCACATGATCTAGTTTACCATATCCTTCCCATTTTTAGTTCATTTTGGAAGGGTTGGACCTTCAAAAAGGAAGATTTTGATTACATGCTTTGGACTCCATGCCCAATGGACAAGAGAAAGGAACTGGTCTACAAGCTAGTAGGCATCTTTCCCTGCAAGATCACTAGAAATGTTGACAATTTTTGCACTTGTGCAAAATGGGCAACTTAAAACTTCATTACGATGGATGGCATTGGTGAAATGAACCTAAACTAGGGGAGTTTCTTTTAGTTCAATATTGTTTTTGTTGGATTAATTAATGATTACATGAAATATGTAGTTATGTGTGTTGTTATAAAATGTAACAGATCACATAGTCTACAATTTCATGATTATCTTCAACAAAAGAACACAAATCCCCAAAGGACAGATGTATTATATTGATGAAGACATGAATTTTAGAATAGATGAAGTGTTAAGTTTTGGAACATCAATCATAATTGCATATTGCAGTAGTCAAAGTTCATTGCTAAAAGTTACAGGTATTTTAAAGTTCTTTCCTTCATGATTAAATACATTCAATTATGTTATTGAGTTGTTTAATTCATCATACAATCCATGAACAAATCTGAATTGTAGAACAAAATACACAGCTCAATTTAAGACTTCAATGTTTTATTCATAAGGAATTTCAAATGTTCCCACATAAGCCGTGGGATGTAACTCAAAACTAAATTACAACTATTGAAGTAAGAGGTACATATGCATGAAAAAGAAAGTAAAAGAGTATGAAATAACTCATCATTTCTTTGGGTTTCTTTCATTTCGGTTGATGCATTTCCAGCTCCATATTTACTCCATCTTCATCCTCACTACTTGGAAAATGGGCTATGTGCACTGAAAATAAGAAAACAAAATATTGTCAATATTGAGCTCAGGGTTGATCCATATTCCTATACTATCCAAATTCATGCAGGTGGATCTCTTAACATCAGGAGGTATAAATTACATGAAGATCAAAGGCACAACTGATAAAAGTACTATTTTGTAGCAGCATACATGATTTATTCACTCAGAAAGAAGGAGAGAGAAGAAAGAGGAAAACTATGGAATAAAAGAGAGGCCAAAAAGCCTAATGTTTTCTAACCCTAGTTTATCTAAATGTGTAGATATAGGTAAGAAGAAAGAAGTGATACATTCTGTAACTTGAATCAGGAAAGTACATTTATTTCAGTTCAAATAAAGGCTGAAGTTAACTAAAATGAGATAAGATTACAACTGAAATAGAATGAAAAAGGAAATCGAGAAATTTTGAAAGGTCTACGTCATGTAAAATGGGCATTTTACATCTTTCCATCATGTTATTTCAAACTAATACATGCCTTATATCTATATATAAATCAAAATAGTAATGTAGGGAGAAGATAATGCATGATAAAAATTACCATAATTTAGCTTTCAAAAACAACCTATTTAGAGTAAACCCAAATGAAGATTCATATGAATGAGTAAAAACAGAGATACCGACCCTAGTTTTGAGAGCTTCAAGAAAAGCAATGTGAAATATGGAATACCCAGAATGGAAATTGCTAGCAAACCCTCCATAGTCGGTTCAAAGTAAGATAACAATAATAATAATGAAAACCATGATAATAAAATAAAGATTAGAATATTCATATTACTAAGCCATTTGGAAAAATAATCTATAGTTACCTTCAAAGGAGTTCACATTCACTAGTTAGGAAATGAAGTTTCAATGGTAATGGTTAGAAAAAGTCGTAAAAAATAAGAAGACCATCAAAGAAGACTGAAAAGAAATAATGACCCTCCTTAGGATTGTAGATCTCTAAAAGGTAAAAAAACCATTTACAACTTCAACATTGCTCGGCCAACACAGAAACCAGAAAAAAAATCACTCATAGCATGATCACAGACAAAGAAGGTATGAACAAAAGATTAGAAATACAAGGAGCTCCATGTTCACTCTCCATGGCTACAGATATAAACCTCATAGGAAGAATCTCGAGAATAATCAATAATAGCACCTCCATCAAATCATGCACAGAGCTCAAACAACAATAATGGAAGAAATTTTCATGTTCAAAGCTTCACAATAAGATGGATTTGTAGAAGAAAGTGAGCTTAGGAGCACATATAAATGATGGCACGAAGAAATTTTTCAAGGCTTGATGCTCTGAATGAGCAAATGATAAAGATCAAATGACAAGCTTGACGAGCTTATACCCAACCCAACTCACATAAAGTTGCCATCAGTGGCCAAGATCAAGCCGTGCAATGATCGAAAGTCAGAAACCATGCCCGATGCCACCAACCACATGTAATTCCAAGACAAAACCCTAACAAAGGGTCAAAAATATCAACGGCGTTAGATGAGCAAGTACAAAGTAAACGATGTTGATCAAAATCCCACTTAAACCATAGTTTAGTTAAAGTATAGACGTGGCGAATACATGGAAAGACCCTAATTAGGGTTGAATAATTTATCACGAACAAAGGTAAGGGTCAATGCAACATCAGGAATGGGGATAAATTAAAATAATAGGTATAATGATTATTCAAATGAAGACTATAGTATACACCATCAGATATGCAAAGGGTCCCATGACCTCATCTTCAAAAGTATTGAATATTCATCAAGATTTGGATCATATTATATGCTATGTAAATGTGGAAGAGAAGAAAAATAATATAGTCAATTATTATGTGTTTTGAGTGAGTTATAATATTCAAAAAATCATGAACCTTGTTATTATATGCAATGATGACCTAAAGCATGATTACATGGCCAAGTTATGAGTAGCTTATGATAAGTGTTGGAGTATAACCAAAGGATATTTTACGTTAACATTTGTGAAAAATTGACTTCAATATTTTGTAAAAGGGAACCTCATACCCTCCAAGTATACACACATCACATGTGGTCCCCACATTGAGAGAGTTTGAAAATGGCTCGAGTGCAATTATCCATATGATCACAAGAAGACGAAACAAATATTTACATCAAAACCAAAGGGACATTATTTTATATCCAAGGGGGCAAGTGGATAAAAATTATAGATGTCACATCAAGCAGTAGAATACAGAGATTGCATGCACATTGGAGAAGAATTGCTCATCAAGCAAGGTTTATTATTAACAAATTATTCACCCAACTTTATTAAAAATAGAACAATCAACTGCAGTTTGACTAGATTGTATTTTGTAACAAAGGCTATTAATGCCTTATTGTATTATCATGTTTATTTTATTCCTTTATTTGTTCATGATAAAGGATAAAAATAGGATGCATGGGTGAGTACAATTTTAGTCTATTTTTAGGATGGGTGGGATGGATAATTTTGGTTATATATTGTGTTCATTCACAAAGAAGAAGGGAGGATTTTTTCGACACATGAGTCTTTGAAGCATATTTTTCTAGTTTTTCCCTTTGAACAAGAAGTATATTCTGCCTTTCCAATTATTTGTAGTCTTTTGTATGTTTATTAATCCTTGTGAATGTCAAATTCTCTGGTTAATCATCCTACCTTCTTGAAAAATTTAGTAATTTCTACATCAATATTAGTGTGCATGTGTAGGTTAACAGTATTGTTGTGATAATTTCCCTCAATGCATCAAGTGTTTGCCTTAATATTCTACTGAAAATTATTGGTTTGTGCATCCAAAATCCATTTTCATATCAATTGTTCTTATACTCAGTCAAATACCTCAAACAAGTTTGGTTTATCACCCGGATTTAAATCCATATTACGGTCATCTTTTACCCTCAAACCCCAAAAAATTAGTTTAGGATACATCAAGAAGGAACCGACCTTGATACGAGAGACTCACCTCAAAATAGGTATACCCACAAACCTGAGGTGTTTCCATTGTATCTATGAAAGAGAGAGCTCCATTTTGCAAGCTTAGAACACTGGAGCCATCTCTCTACTGAGTGCGCTTTCGAGAGATAACAACTAGCTCTTATATTTTGGGTCCAATTGAGATTTTGGAGTGGATCGGTCCCATAACTTCCCACATAGCCTTGCCAACCAGCTTGTCTTGCATCCATGAGATCTTCCATACTTCGGTTCTTAAGAGATATTTTTGCATCCATCTCATGCATTAGATTGGACAACATTATAGGTACAAGTGATGGTGGAGCACATTTGCATTATAGAGCCCAAGTCCGGTGCCTTCGAGGGTGAGAGATTGATTAGGTGTGCATTTTGTGGGATCATTATGACGAGACATCAACTACATGGGAGGACGTCACCTTGCTGAGACCCCAGTTCCCACACTTATTTGGTGACTTCCGGGAGGAAGTCGAGTATAAGGGGAGGGGTATGTAATACCCACTTCTCTTTGACACTTATTATACTATTTTGTTATTACTATTTATTAGAGACATGGACATTAGTATATTTTGATTATCCTATTTGATAGACAATATGGATGTTTAGATTATTGACATGTTGTGACTCATATGATGGATTATATGCATGGATTGATATTTCAGTATTGATGATGATCTAGAGTTACTACTTTATATATACTGACACTTTGGATTTTGACATATATATTTTGTTAAATGATCTAGCTAGTCTTGTGATCTCATTGTTGTTGATGAAATGATAGAATTGAAATATTTTAAAATTGTAAACAATTGATGGAATTACTTGATTATTATAATGATTTAGTTGTGTTATTTGATGATGTGAATTGATAGATATATATGAATTTTATTTTTTTGATGTCATTGATATGGCCATGAGGCCGAAGAGGTATCATTTTGATTTTTGCAAGAAATTATATCACAACAAACAAAGGGGATAGGAGACCAACAATGAAAGAATATTGGGAATTGGAAACTAGGTCACCTTGACAACTTTTTTTTTGTATGTTGTTATGTTATTGATGAATTTTTAGGAGGTACCCATTGGGGGGTGGCCTCAAATTTGACCATGGGTATATGTGTTGTTTTCCTTTCCATTTTATTTATTTGTGGAGTATGTGATTTATTATTGTAATGTGTTTCACTTTAATATTGTTAATTAATGTGCTCTTATTTAAGTTGATTAATCATGTTAATTAAATTAATTGGGGATGGGACCAAGGGCATTTAATTTTGGTAGATTTTCCTTGTTGTATTATGGATTTGAAAGGGATTTTATTGGTTTTGGTGTTGTGTACTCAACCTTACTTGTCAAACTCGAATTTTGGCCTTGGAGCCATTTTTAGAGGCTTGTGGGATAAGTTAAGCTTGTCCCACACCTCTTAAATTCACCTACCAACTATACCTATGGGGTAAGGGGTCAAAATAAGACCCCATTACATGATTTGGAAGGAAAAAGGTGAAATTATTGCACTTTATTACATGAGCTTTTATCTTAGAAGTAGGGTTAATGGTTTTTGTGTGGAAGGAGATCTTGTCATTTTTCACCCACCAATTTATGAGCTTTGGGCTTGGTGTTTGACCATGTGAAGTGGGTGGAGGAGAAGTGATGTGGCATCCTACATGGAGCCACATCACCACTCTCTCCTCTTTTTCTATTTATGTATGTTGTTTTTAAGTTTTTGGGGTTAGATGTTTTTATTTCACACTTGTATTTTGGAGGAGCTTGTTTTTGAGTTCTTGTTGGGAGCTTGGGAGATTGTTTTGTGCTTGATTTGGACTTGGAAAAGCTTGGATCTTGTGCTTGTGGATTGGATATTTCTTGCAATGGAAAGGTAGGGACTTCACCCATGCATTTTTATTTTTATTTGTTGTGCAAATGGTTGTAAAATGAATGAATGTTGTGTTGTTTGGGTTTGGGGATAGTATGGCCTTAAGGTTGTGTAGGAGAAAGAAAATGGGGATTTATTGAGGGAGGGATAAGTGCATTTTTTTTATGCATTTGGAGGGATTTTGGGTTGGGTGTTCTACCTCTTGATAATAATAAATATTTATTACTTATCTTAATATGTTCTATTTGAGGGAGTGATAAGAGATTGAGGGAGAGATAAGAGATTGAGGGAGGGATAAGAGTTTGTTAGTGGTTTTGTGGATGAATTATTTGGAGGATTTTAAGGTGGACACTTAACCCATTAGGAGGCATAAGTGATTCCCCATATTTCTTTTCTCCCTTGGCTTGGATAATAATCCTTTGTTCTTGGGAAGATTGTATGTTTGTTTCCATTATTGTATTTTGTTTGTTGTGTTGAAAGTTTTTTTGTGAATGGTTGTTGTTGAAGCCTTGTAAATGTTTCCATGGTTGCTTGATACCCTTTATTGCTTCATTGTTGGGGCTCGTGGGCCAATGAGGAGGATGGATTCTCCTTCTCATTGGAATATAGGTTGGGTGGAGAGTGTTGCCTACTCCCATTTCCTTGTTGTTGTGATTGGATTTTGAAGAAATGGAGGAGCTCAAGTTGTCATCTTGGAAAGAGTTGTTTTGTGGAAGATTAAAAAAAAAGAAATAGTTATTTTTATAAATTTGGCCATGTTGTTTCCACCTTAGAGTGGAAGGCTTGTATACTCTTGTATTTTAAAAAAAGTCTCTTGAAATTTTTATTATCAAGTTATGTTTTTTTGAAATGGTTGAAAGAAGGACTTTGAAAGTTGTATTTATTAAAAATGTATTTCCTTCAAATATGGAAATGAAATAAAGTTGCTTGTGCTTTCATCTTGTAAAATACTTGTGTTTGTATTGGAAAGATATATGGAAGTATATTGTTTCTCTTGAAATGGATGTCATTTTTATTGTGAAAAGGAAAGAAACTTGCATTTAGAAAATGGTTAAATTCCTTCTCTCTATGAAGTTCAATGTATTGTGGTTGAAAAGGAACCCTTGTAGTCAATATTTTTACATTGTTGCAATGGAAAAGTTACTCATTAGTGCATTTAAATTAAGAGAGAAGTTGGCCTTTAAGCACTTGCATATTTTGTTATAAACCAGTGAAATTACAACTCTGCTTGGATATATATAAATGTATATATTGATCAATATATATGTTTATATATATCCTTTTAAATTAACTATTTCTTTATAGTGATTGATGTCGGTCAAGTAATTGGCATTAGTAGAACATAAACCTACATCGGTCTTAGTAAAATGCAAACATTCTAATAAAACCAACTTTTACTTAGTTTCTTGAATACTTTGTGCTTATCAAATGCAACACTAAGGTTGTTATTAAACTTGAAATTTTGTAAAAGAATAAATAGATGCATAAATTTAAGAATATATACCCATGTGGATATTTTTTGAAAATGGGCTAGATTTATAGTAACGGTGTTGATAACCTGTACGACATCGGTAGCACAATAGGAACCGTGACGGTTAGGCAACCGACACCGATCACCTGTGCCTGATATTTCTTTTCAAAAAATGTATTTTTAGATCAAACCAATGACTTATATGATTATATTTGAAAAAAATGTAGATCCACCTTATTTATGGGAATATATGCATATATACATACATGAATATATGTATATAACTATATATCCTCATATATCAAATGAAATAGGATTTCCCAAATGAAGAACTCGGGAGTTGTGAACAACTAAAGACCCAAAACTAGATTCATCATGCTCTACAATAAAACAAATAGATAACCTTGTAATAAAAACCCATGAATAAACTAATGTAAATAAGGAATGGAATGGAGGAAGTCTCCTCCCATTTGCAAAACTTGTAACCAAAATAAATTTCTCCATGGTCTCCCTCTTGCTTCCATGGCTTCCACTCCTCCAACCTGCAAATAAAAATGAACAAATGAATGAGTTTAGGGTAAAGGAAAGAATAATAAGACCTCATAAATATAATTAGGGTTCTTTTGAGACAACCTAAATCTAAGGGTTCATATCAATTTAATCTAAGGGTTGAGGATTAACCCTACACATTTCAAGTTGTGGCATTTTATGGGAATGGGTAATTTTAATTAAGTATGGGTATTAGATGAATGTGGCCACTTAATGGTTTAGGGTAAGTTGAGACTCCTTACCTTGGATTATTAAGTATATAAATGACATTGGAATTATAAGGGTTCATTAAATAATTTTGTGAAAAGGGTAACTTAGATAATGATTTATAAGGATTAATTAACTTGAATTTAAAACATATAGTTAGATAACTATATGATAGAAGTGGACATTAGGGTTAATCAACTTAGGAAATATTAGCCCTTAATGAACTTAAGTGAAATTTTAAATGAGGTAAATTAACGAGATTAAGCTAGTCAACATTTGTAAATGAGAATTAATGGGTACCCTAGAAGAGGATTTAAATCCGGAATGAACTTGGTATAAATTAATAATATCTAATTACTTATTTAATTTAGAAAACTTTATAGATATGTGAAATTTATTAATCGAGAAATATTTAAACCTAGTTGATGGTTTCATGTTTCAACCGTTTTAAACAAAAAAATATTTCATAATTTTCCTAATTAATTATTGGGTTTTGTGTGTCAAGATAATGGGGGTGTTACACTTCCCAATTCTTCTTCTACACATATTTCTATGATCTATCAAATATGTCTTCAATTTTTTCTCGAATGTTTGTTGTCTAATATGAAGTTTTGAACAATGGTATTGAGGAGTTGGATTATTGTGATGAGCTCATTTAACAAATGAAAGGAATTTTAGAATCTTGAAACATCGGAAACAGATTAAAATTCCATGGTTAATGATCTTATAAAGCCATTCAAAGAGCTGGTCAAGAAATGGTAGGGGACCAAATATCCTTTAATGAGGATAACTTGGAGTCCTTGTAGAGATTAAAATTTTTAGTAACAATACATCTAAGGAGTATGAAATATGGATGAATAAATGGCTTAAGTATTTGAGCTTTCTGCATATTCCTCAAGAAAATAAAGTAACACCTATAGAGGATCATTTCAGTTAAGAGTTTGAAGGAATATATATTTCTCCAAGAGAACCCTCCCAAATCCATTCAACAGGTTGATATTCATTGGTAGATGTAGGGTATTCTTTGACGTACCTATATCACTTTTTTATTTCCTTCCCCCTTCTTCTCTACTTTCATTTATTAATTCTTCATTAAGTGGTTTAATTTTACATTTTTAATCTTATTAATTTAAAGCTGAATTATATTAAAGCCTTGCAACGAGTCTCCTTTAATTAATAAAAAGGGACTCAATTTATTTCCTAGGGATATGAAAGGGATTAATTTGTAAACGTGAGTGAAAAATCATTTGGGGGTAGTTGAAGAGTCTTTTGTAAAGTTATATATTTTATGACTCCATCACTACAATGGGTTTTCAATCATTGAGTCTTCAAGTAGATAGTATTGCGCTACTAAGAAGCAAGAAAAATATTACATTATTTTATTTCTTTCCTCTATGTTTCCAATATCTCTACTTTCGTCTTTATGCACATGGTTATCTTGTACAATAAAGGAATGTATAATTTTATCAGACAAATGAATTAATGTAATTATGTGTCCATTATTTATTGTGTCTTATCATTAATACAAAGTTTTTTCTTCTAATTGAGTGTGGATTGATTCTAGTTAATGCTTGTGAAACTCTGCTAGTGCCTATTTACAAGATTAACCCCCTCTTTTCTAAGTTCTAACTCCCCTTCGCCTTGTCTCCCGGAAAATTCCTCTCTTCGATATATGTAAGCATTTTTTGTAGGTATAATGGAGTATTCTTTTCGATCCCTAGATTAACATCCACCCACAATATTTGTCTCATCTACATTTAATAAAGTTATCCTCCGTGTTCACAAGAAGGAGGGACATATAAATGGAAAGTTGGTGAAAATTAGCTAATTTTTCCTTGTGATAAATTATTTCACCAACATCATGGAACACTACGAACACTGTTGAACACTACATAACCCACAAAACACTACAAAACAATCTTCTTTTTTTTTGAAGTATGAAAAATTAAAACTAGGTTATATTTTTCATAAAGGGCACACATCAATAAAATTCAATGACAATATTACTAACATAAGAGATACTTATCGATATTGCATTGATATCAATGACAATATTTCAAACAATATTCCCTTTTTTGTTCATAACAACCAACCATTTTAACCAACTATCATGCCATACCTTCAATTTTAAACTATTTCTCCCCCTTGATTTAATTCTCCCTTTCCTCCCATTGAAGTATTACTCTTCTTGGTAGTAATTTATTCCTCTTTGACATCAATGAAAAAGGAAAAAAATATCAGCACACTCTCCCTTAGAAAATATGATTCCATTTAATGACATGATGAGAAGAATACTACACCAAAATTTTATCGAGATATGTTAGAGATATTCTATGTTCTAGTGTGAACATTAGGATATTATCATTGTGGATATATTATTATCATGGATATAATTGTAATGTAAATGTAAAGTTACATATAGTAAATAGTTTTTAATATAGGTAACTAGTTATTAAGTAAGTTAGTAAGTTATGTAATAAAACAATATGGAATTGTTTTATTATTAGTATTGTTAATTAGTTGAAACCATTTGGGAGAATTGGTTGCATATGCAACCAAATAAATTGTTGAGAGGTTGCATATAAGATAAAGATTGTTATGTGAGTTGTTAGTGTGCAGCTCCTATATAATGGAGTGCATAGCTATGGGAAAAAAGATAGAAGAAGAAATCAAAGCTAATTCATGCTCCAAACTTAGAATTTTCTAACATTTGGTAACATAGTAGGTGAAGGTTTCCAAGAGAAGGTTTCAAATAAGAGAAATATGGGCATAATTTTTAAAGACGGATCTCTGAATTCATGGTGTCTCTGGTAATGTAAGATTAATGTTTATATTTCAAATTTATCTTAACATTATTTATATCAGTTTAAGAAATCCGTCAGGAAAAAGCTTCCAAGTATTGTTGAGTAAAATGGACATAACTTTTCGTGATAAAATGTAGATTGAGGTGATTTTTTTTTTGTTTGAAAGGTATTGAAAAATAACACAAATTTGTAGTTATCATCTATATCAGATTTAGTGCAAAAAATGTTGAAATCATGTTTTAAGTCACATGAATGGTTTGTGAAAAACAAAATAGTACAGATAAATACTTATATCATTGATAGTGTATTTATTGTACTATTATTGAAAGGAAATATTTATTACAAGAATATTTTAGTATTTTGGTTAATAGTACTTGAAGAATATGGAAAGGACTAATCTAAACTAGATAGATAAATTTGAAGGCCAAGATTTTCATACCTGGCAGCTACAGATGGAGTTACGTCTCATAGAGAAGGATTTATGGGATGTGGTGAAACCGAATTCAACTCCACCCACTAGAGGAAATTAATTGGAAACATCTAACATGAAAGATTAGAGAGCCATGTGGACCATTACATTAGGATTGTCAAAATCCTATTTACACCATGTGGATTTATCCAAATCTACAAAGGATATTTGAGATTCCCTCAACAACCTTTTGGGATCTAAATCATAAACAACAAAGACATCATTAAAACAATGTCTGTATGGATTAAAGATGGAAGAGAGTTCTAATATGGAAGACCATATCAGTAATTTCCATTCCTTATTAAATACACTTGCTGGAATTAAAGAACATGTAAAATATGATGATGCTAAAGCTATTCTTCTTAATAGCATGCCTAAGAGTTACTCAAATATTGTATTTACTTTGAGTAAAGTTACTATTAGTCTAGAAGGAGTGATTTCTACATTGTTAGAACAAAGTAGTCATGAAGAACATGAAGAAGTGTTATATATAAGAAAAAACCTAGTTGCTCATCTAAGAATGAAAAACATAAACCAAAGTAGGTTCCTTCACATGGAAAAATAAATGATTGTATTGTAATGAGACTAGGCATGTAATATTGAACTATAAAAAAGAGCTCGGGATCTTCTTTATGACAAGATAGATCGAAAGCCCTTCTAGCCGGGCTGAAGCGAGAAACTAATTGGGAAGCCTACTCAACTAATGAAGAACTTTCCTCTTCTAGTGACGAGTATTACCTATGGTAGACTCTTCTCTTGTTAGAGGAAGGAGGCAATGGAGGAAGGAGGACAATCAACGTACTCTCATCATTCACCAACGACAGGGTCATAGACAGATGTGGTGATGTTTTATTTCAGTTGTGTGGTGTGTTTATAAACAAGGGGGTGAAACTATTTTCATGTTTTGATTTTAATGTGTTCACATAGACTAACAACAATTCCTAAGTGTCTATTTGGTGTGGAAGAAGAAAACTGCTTGACTCGGTTTACGAGGACAAAAAATCTATGTATGGTCCTCGACTACCATACTTGGTGGAAGGTACTTCATTGGAAGGTGATCAGTCGATGAAGATGTTCATATGAAAAGGATGATCATCAGCAGCAAGATCTAGACAACAAGATCATGTAGTAATGGCTACTCTGATAAGTTTGATGTTTCTAGGAGCTCTTACCCCATGTTCACACTAAGGGGGTGTGTTAGAGATATTCTATGTTCTAGTGTGAACATTAGGATATTATTATTGTGGATATATTATTATCATGGACAATATAATTGTAATGTAAATGTAAAGTTACATATAGTAAATAGTATTTACTATATGGTAACTAGTTATTAAGTAAGTTAGTAAGTTAGATAATAAAACAATATGGAATTTTTTTATTATTAGTATTGTTAATTAGTTGAAACCATTCGGGAGAATTGGTTTCATATGAAACCAAATAAATTGTTGAGAGGTTGCATATAAGACAGAGATTGTTATGTGAGTTGTTAGTGTGCAGCTCCTATATAATGGAGTGCATAGCTATGGGCAAAAAGATAGAAGAAGAAATCAAAGCTAATCCATGCTCCAAACCTGGAATTTTCTAACAAGATATTCAAATGTTTTTTTGTAGAATAGGTTATGTAAATATATCAACAATATGATTTTAGTGAAAATGTATTCCAACTTTACTTGTTCATAAAGAACTTTCTCTCGTAGAAAGTGAAATTTAATAGGAATATACTTTGTTTTACATTGCATAGCTAGATTTTGTGAGATGTTTAATGCATTAGTATTGTCACAGAGTATGGAAACTGGAGAATAAAATTCTACCTTTACATATTTTAGAGTCTTCTTCATTTAGAAAACTTGTGAGCAACATGATACAACAAAAATGTAGTCTACCTCAAATGTGGATAAATAAATAAATGTTTGCTCCATGCTTAGCAAGGATACTAAATTGTTTCAAAAAAAGAAGGCACATCCACTTCTACTTTTTATTTCATCTATGAAACAATCCCAATATACATATGTATATTTTGGTAAAGAAAAATATTGACATTTTGATACCACATATCATAATTCAATGTACCTTTTAGATATTTGAGTATTTCTTTTACACATTACACGTGAGCTTCTTAGGTAGCAACTTGAAATCATGTTACCCTGCCAACTATTTTTATTATATCTGGTCTTGATGTTGTTACATATAACATGTTTCCAATAATTGATCTATAAAGAGTATTATTTCATTTAGGAGATTCATTATCCTTTCTATACTTAAATCCTATGACCATGGGTTTACTTATAAGATTGCAATCTTCCATTCTAAAATTATTCCAAATTTCCTTTATATACTTGTTTTGTGACATGAATATATCTTTGTTAGATTGAGAAATTTGCAATCCCAAGAAAAAAGATAACTCACCAAGCGTGGAAATTTCAAATTATTTTTGCATTTCCTAAAAAACATATTGACACATTTTATCCTTACTTTGCTAAAAATGACGTCATCAATATAAATTAAAAATCAATTTCTTCTTACCTTAATTTATTTATTTACACATTAATGTAAGAAATAGTTTTCTTGAACCGTTGTTGTTACAAATATTTGTCTAGTCTTGAGTTTCAGAATTTGGGGCTTATTTTAATCCATAAGGAGCTTTCTTTAGCTTCCACATACATGGTCCTTATCATCCGACAATGTAAAATATTCTAGTTGATTAATGGAAAATTCTTTGAATTCTCATTTAAAAAAGTAGATTTAATATCCATTTGATGGACTCTAAATTTCTTATAACAAGTCAATGCTAAAAACATCATCATGTATTCTAATTGTGCACCAAGAGAAAATTTTCTTCAAAATCAATACCTTCTATTGGTACTCATATTGAACTAGTACCTACCATTGAGTGAACCAATATTTTGAGACTCCGCTTCACATGGATTTAGTAACACCAGAGAGTTATGTTGTCTAAAAATTTCCCCCTTCCATAATTTTTAAACAACTTCTAAAATGGTCTTGGACATTATGGTTAAGAACATCACAATACACAAAACTAGTCATCCATGGAGTGAGAACTTAGTGTTTTATGGGTTGTTTACCAATCCACATAACAATAGGAACCATCTAAGTACTTAAGTAGGATTTTACCACAATTGGTTGTTACAACATTAATTTAGTCCCATAGGATAAGGAAATTAAGGGTACCATGGGTTTAGAACCCGTGGTATATTTGAAGCTCGATTAAGGAAATAATCTTAGAAGTAAAGGAAGAAATAATATAATGATTTAGGTGAAATATTTTTGATTGGTGAAGTATATGATAGCACGGGGCTAATTTTTGCAAAAGATTGAGAATTTGACTATGTAACAAACCCGATAATCGATTCAATGTTTCACAAATATTTTAGAGGTTAGTATTACATGAGACTTCAAAATATGTGAGCTACCCATGAATCCTCCAAAAAAAAAATTCTGTGGGATGTTCAAGAGATTTGAAAGACCCTCGATGAAAAGAAAAATGCAAGGAAAAGTGACAGAAAAATATATGGAGCATTTTCACCTGTAACTCTAATTTTGGGTAACCAAATCATGCAATATTGATCTTGTTGGAAAGAAAATTACTCTACCATCTAGAGGTATGATCATTTGAGAGAAATAATATCTGAATTAACAAAGAAACTGAAAGTGAATATATGTGTATACTAGGAAACATGGGGATTATATAGGGGCTCCTCCCATTGAAATTCACATATTTTTGTTGTATACGTATACAAAAAGGGGTGTTTTTTAACTAAATACATTGTCAATTTATGATTAAAAATCCTCTAAAAATGCGGGGATATGATCTAAAATAATTTTCATCCTAAACTCAAATTATTTGTAGTCTTAAGTGTCATAAAAATATTGAAAATCTCATGATAAACTGCGAGACATAACCTTTGATTAAAATAAAATGGAAAATTGTTGTAATCTATTCTAGCTTAATCAGATGCTATGCAAAGAAGTACATTATTGGTAAATAAATACAAAAAGTAACTCAAGCAACTAGGTAAGTAGAAATGTAAAACCCTAATGTGTAATAATGGTTAGGAATTTCTTAGTTGATTTGGAAAACATACTAGATTGTGCCATAGAGATAACTAAAGAAACATGATGAGGAAATGACTATGCAAAATCAAGAAACTTGTAGATATGAGAATTCTAAGTGGCATGGGTCATGAGAGAGAGGATCAGAGTGCTTATGGGTGCCCTAGTATGCATTTTGTGCACCTTGGTCTGTACAAAAGGTTTAAAAATAAGATTTGTAGGGTTGCTAGATGATCTAAAGCCCTCATTATCTGTCGCACTAATGTATCCAAAATGTGATGGATATCACTTTGGTAGTCATTGATGAAAAAAATACCTGTAATACCCCAATAAAAACATCAAACCATAAAAAATAAAGATGCGTATGAAAGGGGTTGGAATGATCTCAGCTACCACCATGGTGGACTTAGTAATTAAAGCGTTACAAGTAAATCTAATACCTGATGTAATTCTATTTGCAAGTGTGAGCAATCATGCCGTAGGATACTCTCATGCTAGTTTAACTTTGTGAAAGTAGCAAGAAATAAATATGTGTAGAAAATGTAATAGAATGGTCGATGAAATAGAATAAACTTCCCTCCTATGCTTGTGTGATGTAGATGAACCATCCTTGTGTTTTTGATAGAGCTAGATGGATGCAAATGGAACATTTGATGGATGTAACCTTAGGTGATGATAGTAGTGACTAGTTCTTGGTCCCTCATTATGGTCTTATAACTTTATATTTATATGGTTATCTTGTTCTAATTTCGTAATTAATCCAAAAGAGGCTAACCACAAGAAATATGAAGTGCTCAAACCGCTATAAAGTGCACAAAATGTAGAGGGAAAGTGTGAAAAGGATAAGGGCACCTCGATTGGGACAAGGTTGCCTATAGTACATGCAATATAAGTATGAGCACCCTAGTAAAGAATAAAATGATAGAAAACGATGAAAAAAAGGGATAGTGTGTATGGGAAGTTGGTAGTGACAACAAAAATCAAAGTAAAATGGCCAAAAGACGGTGGTTAATTATTACTTTATTCAAAAATCATATGAATGTAGTATGAGTCCGTGACTAAATAATGTCTAAAGTGTTTGATTTAGTGACTATATTTGTGCACACTTTATGTTTCATGAGTGGAATTCTTGGTAATATAAATTATATAGAGATGTGTACCTAATAATCCATGTAGAGTGATGTAGAAATATGCTGAAGGAGTAGACAAAGCATGGAGTGAAAAACTATGATAGAGAGTGGAAACTAAAGATGCATAAGCATAAAAACACTATGAGAGTGAACTTAGGGTGGAAATGTGTGTGTAGTTTCTAATGTGTGTGTTGTACTTGCATGGTTAGTATGATGTGTCTGCTGCAAAATGTTTTTGTTGTTTTCCCATTTGGTGTAGATATTTTTGTTGAGTATTTGCTTCTCAAACGGTTGGACCTACAAGGTGAAGATGATCAAGTAGTCAAATACACACGTATATATGTCAAAAAAAATGGAAAATACACATGTATATGTAATGAAGAGACTGATATGAAAGTATGAAAATTGTAAAAGGAACATATGCACTGATCCATCATGAGAGAATGGGTGTAGAAAGAGGATATTTTTCATGGGTTTTTGGGTAATCCGACGCCATAGGATGAAGAATTATAGGAGGAATTCTACTTTATCCTCCAACCCATAATTACTTCCTTGAATATACGTAAAGGGATCTCTGTAATTCTGGTTTTTGGGTGATCGAAACTACTAGTTGAAGTAGTGTAGATAGGAATTCCATTGTATCCTATAACTTTTAACTACTCCCAAGAATTCTAAGGAAAACCACGTCTTGTAAATTTTTTTGTGCAAGGGGTTCGTAGAATAGTTAGAACCCACTCACTTTATAACCCACAATTCCAATTGTGGAAATGAATCAGTTGAACCAATGTAGAAGCACTATGTAGTAAGTAAAATGCCAAATGATGCCCCCCTCTTTGGGGGTGCATGCGATGTCATCGATAGGAGAATGTATCACCAAAAAGGACCAACCGCATGAACTCTGTAATTTTTCCGTGTAGGGGAAAGGAAAGTGCTTGGTAGAATTCAAGGCATGCACAAATAAAATACTATCCTAATACAAGTGTTAGCATGAAAAAACATATAGTGTAAGCTACGCAAACAATGTATAATCTACAATGTTTTGTAGTAATGTAAACACAAAAGAAGAAAAAGTAATTCACACAAAGCAAGACACGCAAGGCCATCATGGTTGAATACAACAAACAAGTGTGCACACCAAACAAAGGGCATGGCCCACATATAATAGTAAATAGTAGATAAAAAAGTACAAACAACAGATAACCATGGGAGAAACTAATCCTATGAACAAATGTTACACATGAAGAACCCTATAGCATGTTATAGAGATAGCTAGTATTTCAAAATTGTGTATAACCATGTAATATAGAGTGTTAAGTACAAAATGAAATAATAACACCTATGAGAGATGATTGTGGATGCCCCCACTGACTGATGTAGGATGAGTAGAAGGTGACCATCCATGTTGTGTACAAAATACCTATATCTGCAATCATATATAAAAAAGCATGAATGCTAAGGTGTGTATGGTATAGATAAATTACATACAAGAGATCTTTATAGCATGTGTAATAAAGCTACCATTTACAAGAAAATGTAAGCAAGAGTAAATGAAACCAAGATATGCACTATGTTATGGATGGATGGAATGGAATGCAAGATGGATGATAAGAGCCGCATGCCCCATAAGTGAATGGAAATGTATGAAATGAGGTTCATTTTATTTTCCCCCTCAACAGTCAAGAATGAATGGTAAATGAGAGTGCATCATCAGAATTTTTTTAAATGTCTATTGTGTATAATGCATTGTGATAATGTGTATGTGTGTGTTGATGAGATGTGACCTAGAAATGAAGTATGTGCATGACCCTTATAGCTGAAGTGTATATCATGATAAGATGATAGAAAGAGTGATGATGTAGCCTAAAGTGTAAATCACTACTATATGAATAGAGGGAGTGTTGATGTAGCCTAAAGCGTATACCACTACAAGGTGAATAGATAGATGACCATTTAGCATAAAGCATATGTCACTAATTTAGTAATGTCACACGATGGAAGGTCGAATGATGAACATGTAAGAATGAGAAGTTCAATTTTATTTGTAAACCCTCAAAAGTCAAGTACTTACCGAGGGACTAGAGTGCATCATAGGGTAGTGAGTGCGGTGCGTAGAATATGATGTAGTATGTGCAATGATAAGAGATGGCCATGTGATGAGAAAAATGTGTAAAATAGGCAACATGTAGAGTGTAATGCAAGATGTGTAGATAGAATAATATTCTAAGGTGTACGTGATTGAAAATGAGGCATATGTAATGTTAGAATTGTAGACTATGAGAGTGTAGTACATGTATGATGAAGACTAGTATGATGTATGATGTGTAGATGTAATAATATAAAAATGATGTAGACTAAATGTAAAATGTATGATGTAAGATGTAATACATATGATGTGAAATATGTGAAGAAATGCGAGTGTGTGATACCTATGATGTAATGTGTGGGGTTCATGTGTGGTAAGCCCTCAATAATCAAGTGTGAACCGAAGCACAAGAGTGTGTCATTGGGTAATGACGATGTAGATTGTATCTAAATGTATATGTAAGAAAATAAGTATGTAAGTAAGGTGAGTAAAAGACACGTATAAAGGCTAGAGGATATTTATGTAATGCCCCCGTGTGTACCTATAATGATGGAGATATATGCGGTGACACGAGAGGTGTCATATCATTGTGGGAGAGCATTTTTGTGTCATGATAAGAGTGACGGTCAACACAATGGTAGGCCGAAGAAATAGTAGGAACATGCGATGGTGATGGAATCTGAAATGTATCTTGGCCATCAGTAGATAGAGTAGTTTCTTTGATAAAAGTGATTGATTAGAAATTATGTTGGATTGAGGATGTTGTAGAAGCCTTGGTAAGAGAAGAGGGTGAAGTAATTTTTAGAGGTGGGTGTGTAGTTTGACTTGGTAATGTCATAGATGACTAGAGAGGAGTGTGATTTATTTTTAAAGGAGTTTTCTTATTTTTACTTGGTTTTGTATTAAAATTGAGGATTGGCTTCTTAGGTGGATCTTGACTGTACTTAGAAGTGATGACATGATGCTTAATAGAATAATAATCCTTAAAATACACCGAGATGTAACAAGTGGATAGGACCATGTAAAATAATGTTATGGAGTGAATGAGATGAAACCTTGACACTCAAGATGCTTGATTATTCATTGAAAATCATATCAATCATTGTCACTATGTGCATTGATTTCATGACAATTGAAATATGGAATAACTTGATATTTCGCAAGATGATAGGATGATAACAATGAGTAGATGAAAAGTTTATTAATTGATGTGTTATGTGTTTAGGAAGAATATCTTGTTGTGTAGCACTAAAGGAAAACTTGAGAGGTGCGGGAAGTGACAATATTTCATTAATAGGAGCACATGTAGAAGACATAGAATCGAGATTAGATCTAGAAGGAGAAAAAAATGACCATGAGAAGCATCCTTAAGATGTTGATTTAAGATTTTAGAGATGAAATCGTGGATTCGAGAGAATTTTTTTATCTTGAAATAAAGAATGAACAGATTGAATGGATTTCCAATACATTGATTGGAATTGGAACTAAGAGAGTCATCTGAAATATGAGCAAAGATATCATTAATTGAGTATGTAATGTGTTGATAGGTAGATACATAGTTTCTAGGATTTTTTGGAGAGAGTGACGAGGTCGTAAATCCTCACCATTAATAATGTCAATCTAGGTTGGTGTTTGAAGGTTGTATGCATTAAGAGAAGAAGATATTAAAAATTAGAACCCTTAAACACAATCCAAACTTGCATAAAATAAATCACACACGAAAAAATTTAAAAGCACACTTGCAGAAATGTAAACAAACTTGCATAAAAGAAATCACACTTGCATAAATATAAAGGCACACTTGCAGAAATAAAGTTTACATGAAATAAATCACACTTGCATGAATTGAAATTGTTGAATTAGAAATAAACATAATTGAACGAAACACCTACAGGTTCACAACAAACTGAATTTTCACAATACAAAGATAAAAACAATACAACATAATGAATTAAAGAAAAATGAATAAACATAAATATAAATACACAGATCCATCTTCCTTGAATGAGTGGCCAGCTCATTCCTTGGAAAATAATTTAAATCATACTTCTAAGATCTTAAAACTACATAATATTTGAGAGGAAAGAACAAATCTTTATTTCTTGGGAGAAAAGCATTACATATCTCAGTGTGGAAGGTTGCATTTATAATTCATGCATCCAACCAACTCCTTATTTTAGGAAATACAATCTGATCTTATATTTATTCCAATCCTAAAAACTAAGATCTCCATCTCCACAAAATATGGAGAGAGATATATTATTGGAGTCAAAGTCTCATCTCACTTATTTTAGGAAGATTTGCTCCCAAATATTCTCCTTGCTTTTCGGTAACAAGAATCATAATGATTTTATTCCTCTACATTATTGGAAGGAGGATTTTCCTCAAAATATGATTTTGACCAAATACCTTTCTTAGATTTTCCATTTGACTTTGTTTTTTTTTACTTGTGGAACTTTTGATGCTTGTCTGATACGCTTTTTCCTGGACTATAGTTCACTAAAAGTTAGATTTATATTCATTAGTAAAACATGTTACAAATCCAAATAAGGTTTTTGTTAAATACATTTTTGTGAACAAAAACTCTCTCGAGTCTAAGTTTGACTTTTCTGTTTTTGTTTATGGAAGTTTTAGCACTCGTTGGTATAATTTTCCTCGATCGCAGCTCACTAAAAGTTAGATCTATATTTATTGGTAATACATGTACAAAATATGAATGAGGTTTTTGTTAATAACATTTCTATGAACAAAAAAATTTCTCAGATTTTCCATTTTACTTTTATGTTTTTGTTTATGGAAGTTTTAGTGCTCATCTTATACACTTTTCCCGGACTATAAATCACTAAAAGTTAGATCTCTTTTCATTGGTAAAATCTGTAGCAAATATGAATGAGGTTTTTGTTAAACACACTTTTATAAAAAAAAACTCTCTAATATTTTCCTTTAGATTCTCTAATTTTTAGAATCCCTCAAAAATTGTGATTCTGTTTATGCAAGTTTTGAACTAAAGTTGTCATTCCTTTTGTGCAAGTTCCAGAAATAATTTTTGTTTGTCCATGAAATTGCAAGTTCCAGAACTAACTTTCATTCAATTGATACAAGTTATTGAACTAAATCTGTGAGTTTCGAACCAAACCAGCTTAGTTCAAGAACTAACTCTATGAGTTCCGAAGTAACTTTGTGAGTTCGGAGCTAACTTAAAACAACTACAACTTTTGCATGTGACCTCAGATTGAGATGATTTTTTTTTGAACTTGCATAATTTTTCAAGAGGAATCTGAATATGAAATCATATTTGAGTTTAAATGTATTATTCATGATCAGTTCCACTTTTCCCAATACTAGCATTATCTTTCCTTTATGTCCTGCATACACAAGACTTGCATCTTTTCCCAAATAATCAATAGGATTAGTCAACAAAATAGATAAAAAAATATTTCTAAAGAATGAACAAGATATATATCCTATATTCTATCTTAAGCAAACTATAAGTTCCTAGATTACATTTAAATCCACTTTCAAAGGTAACTTGGAAGGACAAAATAATGGTAATTTATGGTCATTTTATGGCATCATTAGAGAGTCTTTACAGGATGTGTTCATTTGAATCAATTGAAGCAAAGAGACTCGAAAAACCTTAGGAGTGATGATGGAAGAAAAAAATTTATCCAAGAGTATTTAAACATGGGTTCACCAAAATGATTAAACTAAAATCGAAAATGGAGGTAATCTATTCTAGCTTAATCAAATGCTATACAAAGTAGTAAATGATGGCTAAGTAAATAAAGGAAGTGATGTAAGAAAATAAGTAAGAATAAATGTAAAACCCTAATGTGGGGGAGGGGTTAGGAATTTCTTTATCGATTCATCAAAATTTACTAAAATCTATTGCAAAGATGACTGGAGAAATAATAGGAGGAAACGGCTATGCCAAGATCAAAACTTCTAGAGCTTTGCAATCCGAGTGGATTGGGAGTCTAGGAGAGGATTAGGACACTGTGGGCACCTGGTCTATGAAGGAGGTGCAAAACTATATTTTTAGGTTTGGTAGATGATTTAAAGCCCTCACTTTCTATCACACTAATGTATCTCGAACTATGTGTTGGATATCATTTGGTAGTTAGTGATGAAGAAAAGAGCTCCAAAACCCTAATACAAACATAAAACCATAAAAAATAATGATGCATCTAAAGGGGTTAGAATGACCTAATTTTTCACAATGGTGTACTTACTAACTAAGCATCGTAATATATCTCGGAACTAATGTAGTTCTATATGAAAGTGTTTGCAATCATGCCCTAGGATGCTCTCGTACTAGTCACGCTAGGTGAAAGTAGTGAGCAATATATGTGTAGAAAATTTAGTAGAATTATGGGTGGAATAGAATAAAATTCCCCCTATTCTTGTGTGATGCAGATGAAGTAGCCTTGGGTCTTGTGATGGAGCTAGATGGATGCAAATGGAGTCTTTGATGGATCTAACCAAGGTGATGATAGTAGTGACTAGTGCTTGGTCCTTTATTATGGTCTTATAAATTTTTATTTATATGGTTCGCTTGTTCTAATTTGATAATTACTCCCAAATAGGTCGACCACAAGAAATATGAAATGATCAAATGGATAGAAAGTTCCTAAAAAATGGTGGTAAAGTTAGTAATGGATCAAAAACCTCGACTTAGACCAGCATGCATGTGGGAACCCCATTATAAGCATCCATGCCCCAGTCAAGGCTAAAATGATGGAAAATGAAGAAAATAGATTGGGCAAGTGTGTATGCGAGGTTCGTAGTGACAAAAAAATCAAATTAAAATGGCCAAAAGATGGGGTTAATTAGTAATTTCTTCACTCAAAAACCATATGAATAGTAGTAAGAGACTGAGACTAAATAATGTCTAAAGTGTGTGATTTTGTGACTTCACCGTTGTCCATAAACTCCTTGATGCTTGTCCTTGGACCTTCCAAAATACTAATCAATTCCAAATTTTTACTATAATAAGAGGCCTATTCATGGATACTAAGCCTTCCTATGAGATATACCTTAGTACCTACCGAGTAAAAGTACCAGAGGTTGAGGATGGCCCTGTACATAAATTGACATAACAAGAACTGGATCAGGTACACCCATCTCATTTACAAATATTTTCTTAGACAAATGTACTAGTTTAACGAGACCCATTTTACATCTCTTCAATAGAGGTAGCGACACTTTATGAGGTTTCAGAGAAGTAGATTTGATTGAAGCTCTTTCAAGATTGGTGAGCCTTTTCTCTATTGTGGCTATTCAGTGTGAAATTGAGCATATGTTCTTCTTAGGATCATCATCAGACACTAGATGGACATTGAATGTGATTTATTTCTCTACCAATTATTTAGAGAAGAATGCATGGGATATACGAATGGTGTTTTTGTTAATATCGGGCTTCAACAGTTCCAAAACTTCTTTAATTTCTCAAGAACCATGTAGTCTTATGGAAACAAAATGATGAAACAAAATATGGAATACAAAGCATGAAGGTACAATAACATATTGTTATGAAAAAAATTATCTTCTATTAAACAAAAATGTTTCATATTAAAATGGCTATTATATATCCAGAGAGGTAAAGCAAAACTACCTCGTACAAATTAGGAAACTAATAACCCATTTACAATATTAAGGGTAAAACAAACATAAACATATGAATTATTATTCAACAAATCATTGAAATTTTACCAAAATAACCATGGGTAATAATTATTAAATTCGAACAATCCCCCCCTTAGTTTGAACATGGGGAAACTTACCTTTCTACTTGCACCTACTTTCATGATTAGGTGATTTTTTCTTTGGAGGATGATCACAAACCCATTATATGATTTTCAAATAGTTAACCACGAATTGAAAATGGTGGTTTTCAATTAGAGTAAAACAAACCAAAAGTGAATGTTTTAAAGTGGTTTACCTACAGCCACACCATAATGTGCTAAATACTATAATCAACCCTCATCAAATTTCACCGGAGGGAATAACATAGGAAAATATTATGAATTTTTTTGCTCATACATACAAAATGAAAACTAGAAATGGAACATTGGATTATTTTCATACCTTCTAAGTGAAATTTTAACTTATTCTAATAGGAATATTACAAACTGAAGCATAGTAAAGCTGGAACACTTAGCATACCAGAAAAATAGAAAGTAAACTATAAACACATGTGTCACCGAACCTTTCACGACTCCATTGTTAGCGACTGATAAAAGGTATTGATTGACCTCAAACCTCAATTTACCTACATCCATTTATATGAAGTTGCTAACTCATCCAAACTAAGAGATTCATCAAACATGAGTGAAGATGTCATTGACTTGAGCGAGGTAACATGTTGATAGGAAGATACATAGTATTTAGGATTTTTGGAGAGAGTCTTTACAAGAAGGGTGAATTTGAATCAATTAAAGCAAAGAGATTTTATAATTTTTAAAAGTGATGATGGAAGAAAAAGAAATATCCAAGAGTTTTCGAACGCGGGTTTGCCAAAATAATTTAAGTAAAATTTAAAATAGAGGTAATCTATTCTAGCTTAATCGAGATATTATCAATAAGCAGTAAATGATGGCTAAATAAATAAATAAAGTAATGCAAGCAACTAAGTAAGAATAAATGTAAAACAATAATGTGTGAGAGGGGTTAGGAATTTATAAGCTTATTCACCAAACTTGTTGATCGTGTCGCAGAGGTAATGGGAGAAAAAGAGGAGGAAACGGCTATGTCGAGAATCAAGAAACTTGTAGATCTATGGAATTTGAGTGGACTCAAGAATCGGGAGAGGATCAAGGCACATGTGGGCACCCTAATCTACATTCTAGGCCACCCTAGTCTATGTAGGACATCCATAAACCATATTTTTAGGGTCACTAGAAGATTTGAAGCCCTCTCTTTTTGTTGTACTAATGTATCTAAACTACGCGTGGGATATCACCGGTACTAAGTGATGAAGAAAAGACTTGCAAAACTCCAAGACAAGCAAAAACCCTAAAAATGAATGATGCATATAAAGGTCTTGGACTAACATCAGTTTACAATATTGGAATTACTAAGCGAGCACTACTATACATCTCAAACCCGATGTAGTTCTATTTACAAGTGTGTGCAATCATGCATGTTGACAATTTTTTTACACTTGTGCAAAAATGGGCAACTCAAAACTTCGTCGTTACGATGAAAGGCATTGGTGAAGTATACCTAAGCTAAGGAAGTTTTGATATTATTGGTTACTGTTGAATTAGTTAATGATTAAGTGAAATTTGCAGCTATGTGTGCTATTACAAAATGTAATAGATCACATAGTCTGCAATTTCATGATATCTTCAACAAAAGAACACAAGGGCCCCAAAGGACAGTTGTGTTGTCTTGATGAAGACACTGAATTATAGAATAGGTGAAGTGTTGAGTTTTGGGACAACAAACATAAGTGCATATTGTAGAAATCAGAGTTCATTACTGAATGTTACAGGTTCTCATTAATGTTCTTTCCTTCATGATTAAGACATTCAATTAAATGACTGAGTTGTTTAGTTCATCATACAATCCATACAGAAATCTAAAATGCAGAAAGAAATATACAACTCATTTACAAAATTCAATGTTTTATTCATAAGGAAATTTCAAATGTTCCCACACAAGCCATGGGATGTAACTGGAAAGTAAAGTATAACTACTAAAATAAGAGGTACACATGCATGAAAAAGAAAGCAAGGAGTATGAGTGAACCCATCATTGCCTTGGGGTTTCTTCATTGTTTGGAGTAGCTCCATTCCAAATTTTTTTCTTTTCTCATCTTCTTTGTGGAAGCCATTGTACCTAAAAAGAATAAAATGCACTATCAGTTACGAGCTCAGGGATCAATTCATATTCCTTACTATCCTAGTTCATGCATATGAATCTCTTCAAAACAGGAGATATAATTTACTTGAAGAACAGATTGCATACATGCTCTACTCACTCAAAAAGAAGAAAGAGAAAAGAAAAGAAGAAACATGGACACAAGAGAGGCCAAAAAGCCTAAGTATTTTCTAACTGTTTTCTTAAGTGTGTAGGTACAGGTTGTATCAAGAATAAATAGACAAATCATAAGTACATGCTAGAAAGAAAGATTAATGTAACTCAAACTCAATATTTTCTGCAAATGGAAGAAGTTACAATATAGAAAAGAGACTGGAAAATAGAATTACATGTTCCAGTTTGCAACTAAAAAGAAGAATCAGATTTCAAGAAGCTGAAGTTAACTAGAAAGAAAGGGTTATAGCTGAAACAAAATGAAAAAGAAGATTTTGGGAAAATTTTGACAGGGCTTTGCCATGTAAAATGGACATTTACAACTTTTCATCATGCTGCTTTCAACTACTACATGCTTTAAAAGATTTATGTAAATCAAGTAAGTGGTATAAAAACAGAAAAGCATGCCATGATCAAGATGATAGTTATGATGTTTCAATTTTCAACTACAAGTTAGCTTCAAATAGAAAAGTGCTACATTCTATATTCTGAATCAAAAAATACAACTACTACAGCTGAAAAAGGAATAAATTAAGGAATTATGGGAAAATTTTGACAGGGCTTCGCCATGAAAAATGGATATTTATGACTTTTCCAGCATACATACCAGAGCTGTAATAAAAGAAAATACAAAGTATATAATGCAAAAGAAATGGGAACTACACTTTCAGTCATCAAAGTGAATAATTTTAGAGTACTCATTATAGCTTAGCAACTGAAGAAAATGAATTTTGAGATAACATTCACAAAATGCAGCCATCCCAAAGTACAGTTCTCAGAAATGAAGCAAGTATTAAGTCTACAGACTACTACAGTATAGCTTCAGAGCTCAAGATTTTAGAGATCAAGGATGTCCACAAAATTTCAAAACATCTCAGAATCCATAAAATCTCTCACAAGAAATAGTGAATTTTTCAATGCAATAACAACAGTTCACACAGTGGCTGAACATCTAGTGGCACAGCTAGTGAAGGAACCCACAATGAGTAAAAGGGTACTAATAGAGCTAGAAGGCTAGTAAGTTCTAGAAAAGGCTCAAGGATTGACCGAGAACAATCTTATAATCAGAAACACATTCATACACAGGTCCAATAATTACAAACACTCAAATGATCATCAAAGGGAGGCCTTTTCGCAACATAAAGTACAACATTCTACATTCAAGGGATAATTTTTATAAGGAATAGATCCAAGTAGCAAGTAAACAGAGCCTAACATATTATATAGAAGCACTTTCAGAACAGAAGGGAACTCTGAAAGAGAAAAGTGGAATACCCACATAAATAAATGTTCAAATCAAGGGTTTTTAGCAAATAGGGATACCCATTTAGTTTCAGAAACATAGAATCAAACAGAAGAGCTTCAAATCAAAAGCATACACACTTGAGTTAAAGAAATATTCAAGTATTTTAGAAAATGTCATTCCCATTAAAACCACTTTCAAGTTACAGTAAAGAGGAAAAGGGTACATAGCCTGGCTATTATCGAAAAATGTTAATGGGTATAAAGAATCATAGTAATGAAATGAGGACTTACTGATTAATCTGAAGTTGAGTAAACCCTCAAGCAAAGTGATCAGTTCGGGACTAAAATGAAGGAACCATTACAGTTTTAGCTCGAGATATCAAAGTCTTCCCCAGAGATCATAGAAAATGCAAAGAAAAGTGAAGTATCAATATATTGAAGTCAAAATGACAATGATGAAGCAATTTCAAAGTTCGAAATAAAACTTACCATCCTTCATCAAAATAGTGATCTCACTTGAAGAAAATCTAAGCTCCAAGAGGTCAAACATGGCAAAAATAGACCACACAGAGAGTTCAAGAACCGAAAAGAAATGATCATAGAAATATGAAGAAATTGAGATCTACATGATTCTCATAGAGTTCAAGAGAAGAAGAGACTCAAACACCAAAGAATAGCCAAATCCTGAGCTCGAGTGCAAATGATGGTGTCTACCAGAGGTTCACATAACTCTACAGAAGGAAGAAATTACCAAGGCTGAGCACAAAGACAAGCAAAGTGATGACATGAAAAGAAAAATACCCAAGGAAGTTGTAGAGAGCTCGAAAAATTAGATGACTAGAGCATCGAAAAAAATGCGAGATATTCTAGAGCCTGTAAGGTGGATTTGAGAAGAAAGCTGAGCTCAAATAAAACACTAACAGTGGCGGCCACCAGATAAATAATATAGAAAACAAGCTCCAAACTCTCACCCACCATGATGGCCATCCAACGAAGTGACAGAAGGTCAAATGAATAGAGCTGATTTTTCAAAATCAATAATGTCGAGCTCGAAGATCTCGTAACAACCGCGTTGAAGGAAAATTTTCAGGCTTCACTTGCATAATGAAAAATCAAATGAAATGTGCATTAGGGTCAAGTTCTCCTTTATCATGCAAACTCAAGAGGTAAGTTCAACCTAACTCAACCACGGTCAATAATAAATGGTCACAGATCGAGAGGACAAAGATTGAAGGCCATAGATCAAGCTTAGAGATCAAAGTAAGTAACCATAGTAATTTTCCATGACCACATTTAATTTTTAGGTCGAAACCCTAACCGAGGGTCAAAAATCCAACCACCATGCCAATCAGAGTTAAAAGATCCACGGTGGAGAAGAAACAAGTACCAGATCAAAAGGCTAAGAGAAGTTCATCAATATCAAAGCAAACTCAACCCCAGGATTAATAATGCCACCGACAATTGCCAAGGGGTGAGTCATCGTGCAAGGGGGCCAACCTCACATTTTAAAAAAATCATTTCACATTGAATTTTATAAGTCTAAACCATAGTCCAACACCGAATGATGCAGAACCAACCATACATGCCAAATAATCATCACTCAAAAGGTAAAGGTATAACCTTAGTCACTTCAAATATGCAAAGGCTAACAAGAAAATTGCAATGCAATATTAATCAAAGGTGGCCGAGTATATTATGGTGCCCCTTTAAAAGGTGTCCTTGTATTATTTCAAACCATAATATTTTTCTAAGTCCACCAAGGTGGCCAAACCAAGCAAATTAGAGGTGGTCCCCACTTCAAGGAGCTAAAGTTGATTTGTAGAGTGTCACTAATGTGACCACTTAGAGATGTCAATATCACAACATGTGCACATGGACAATGGTCCCCACATTGGATGTTTATTTTTACAAATATTACAAATATTTTGATTATTTACTCACAGGAAGAGAATTGATTTGTTGCATGCTTCACAAGAAGACAAAACAGAGAAGAAGACAAAGTTGCATGTTCAAAGGAGAAAGACTTGCATAGCAAGCAAACTTATTATTAGCAAATTATTTACCCTTGCTTTCTTAAAAATAGAATAGTCAACTTCAGTTTGATTGTATTGTAATCAAGGCTAATAATGCCTATTTGTAATTGCATGCTCTATTTTATTCCTTTATCTATTATTAAATAAAGGATAAAAATAAGATGCATGGGTGAGTACAAGCCTTAGGCTATTTTTAGGAAGAGGGTAAAATTTTATTTTGCTATATATTGTGTGCCTTTGCAAAGCATAGGGAGAACTTTTTGGATATAGGAGTACTGAAGCAATTTTTGCCAGTTTTGCCTTCTGAGTGTGAAGTATTTTCTACCTTCCCAATTATTTACAGTCTTGTGTATGTTTCTATTAGTCTTGTGAATGCAAATTCCTTGATTAATCATCTTACCCTGTTGTAAAATTCAGTAATTTCTGCATGATATTAATGTGCATGTTTAGCTTAGCAATATTGTTGTGATAATCTCCCTCAATACCTTAAAGTGTTTTTCCCTTAACATTCTATAGAAGAACTATTGGTTTGTGCATCAAGAATCCTTTCACATATCAATTGTGCATATACTCAGTCAAATCCCTCATGTAAAATTGGTGTATCACCTTAGTTTCAATTATCTTACAATCATCTTTTCCCTTTAAACCCCATAATCAATTTAGGATACATCAACAAGGAACCAGCCTTGATACCGAAGACTCACCTTAAAATAGGTATACCCACTATTAGAGTAGGTATTTGCCTTAGCTCATGTTCACCTAGGTACTTTATTTACCTTTATTCTATTTATCCTCACCCACTTATGTGTGTGGATATTTCTTTATCTTATTTAGATATTAGGAGATATTATCTAGTTATAGGTATAGGTCTATAGTATTATTTCTTTCCTTGATTTATGGTATTGACTAGATCCTTGATGTCTAGTTCTCTCCTAAATCTATGGTCTTGACTAGTTCTTTGATGACTAGTTATTTCCTTGATTTATGGCTTGATCTACGACCTTAATGGTTCTTAGATTGTTATTCCTTGCCTATTTAAGCAAGGCCCATTCTCAATGTATTGCATTGAGTTCCATAATAATATATGATATTGCTGCTCATTTGTTTGTAAATGTTTTATGTAAAGCTATTCTGGTGAATTACTTTCATCTTATTGATCATGGTGTTTGATTAGCATCTGTGTTTTTGGCTTGGTATGATCTGGTTATTGTTCCTTTCATGGTATCAGAGTAAGAGATTGCTATCGACATCTGTCTGTAAGTTTTATTTTACAAATAAATTTATTGTATATTATTATATTTGGGATTTGTCATATGTTATGGTCATATGGTATGGTCATTGAGGGCTTAAAGCTTGTGATTCCTACTGAGATAGGTGTTTAACTTTAGTCCCCTTTAATTTTATTTGTGTGGTAAAGGAAACACCAATTTATTTTGTTTTAGTGGCAACTAAAATAAACAACAATGAAAAATATTAAAAAGCTTGTATTTTTGATTGGTAACTCGGTTTTGAGTGTCATTTTTACAAAAGTGCTTTTTTTTCATGCTCTTTCCATTAGAGTTATTTATTTTGTGACTTGCACTATAATTATAAAGTGCCAAATATGGAGGATTGTTGAAATCAATTATGGATGCAATTTCGACTGAGCTTTGACGTCCTAAATTTTTGGAGTTGGAGTTTGTACCTATCATGGATTTCGAGAATGATATGCTTTTGCGGTTTGTACCTATGTGGACTTCAAGAGGATATTGTTAAATTTGTGGAAGAAAATAGATCGCTCAAGAAGTGAAATTCTCTTCTACAATCACTCATTCATGATAAGGATACAATAATAAACTCCCTGTAGAATAAAACTTGCTAGCCTACAGCATCACCATCATATTGTGGACAACCATATCCATGCTCCTAGTCCACTTGCAGTTGTTGCTCTTGTACCCACTGACATTGATCTACTAGTCTTTGAGCTTGAACCTGATTTTGATGCTTCTAAACATGTGAGGCTTATTACTGCATGTTCTTCCACATCTATGCCTATTATAGTACCACATGTTGTGTATCCTACTTCTGCTCAATTGCATGGCTTTTTTGGGAAGCATACCACTGCATTCAGTTCTCGCATGCTCCATTCTATGGGTCTCACTAGCGGAGTCATTGGTAGACATTCACAAGGTATTATTTCCTCTATTCCACATGTGAAGTGGAATTCTCGTCATGACATTGGTTTTTGAGAAGATACTTCATTGGGATCACACATTGACAGAGCTCATTTTTTTGTTCACTCGACTCTTTTTGAGGATCTGAGAAACACATGAGTTCTACATCTTCACTCAGGCTTGAGAAACCTAAGATTTTAGTTGTTAGACATGATCAACCTGACACACATTCTGATGTTCTTTTGCATGCACCCATTGTGCATTTTACACCAAGTCATATGCAGGCATCTTCTTCATCCATCCGTGTTGATTTGGGGTGGATATCTAATCACTCATGGAGATGACATAGGCATTCGTTGAGAGGACTCTATAGGTGTGGCTCCTCCACCATTCGGCCTCTTGCTCCACTTTCTCTACCTTATGCATTGTGATGCTTCTTGTTTTGAGACATTTTTCTTTAGCAAGTGTAGTGTATCTATCTTGTTTGTTGAGAAATTTTCTATCTGTATTTTTGACACTTTTGGCATGTTGACAGTATCTCTCGTAATGGAGCTATTATGGTGGAGCCTAGTGTTAGTTTGTCATTTTTCGAGTAGTTGTTTTGACAACTCATACAGATTTGTAATGCCACTCCACCCATTCAAAGCAGTATGGGAGGGTGTCATGTTGATCTTGCTTCTTCGGGTTTTGTGTCCTTGCCTTGTTACCTTGGGTTTTCTTGGATCGTGTCACTGGATTTTGTGTCCTTGCCTTGTTACTTAGGTTATTGTTCTTGGATCATGGCACACCTATTTACAACACTTGATCGAATTATGTTTGGTGTTTTATTTGCACTTTCGACATCACTCCGTTGACAGTCTCCTTGTATGGAGCTATTCTAGTGGAGCCTAGCTATTTTTTTTTTTTGAGCCGAGCTTCTTGGGATGCCTTGGAGTGGGTTTTTACTCTCTTTACTTTGTTGTTACTAGTTTTGGGTACCTTGCGGTGTCCCTTTTTCCCAATTATTGTACATGAGTACCTCATCAGGCCTAGTTACGGACTCATATTGTGGACATGCCACTTCTATTTTTGCCCCTAGCTTCACTTGAGGGGGTGTTAGAGTAGGTATTTACCTTAGCTCATGTTCACCTAGGTACTTTATTTACCTTTATTGTATTTATCCTCACCCACTTATGTGTGTGGATATTTCTTTTATCTTATTTAGATATTAGGATATATTATCTAGTTGTTAGGTATAGTTATTTCCTTGATCTATGGTATTGAATAGATCCTTGATGTCTAGTTCTCTCCTAAATCTATGGTCTTGACTAGTTATTTCCTTGATTTATGGCTTAATCTACGACCTTGACTGGTTCTTAGATTGTTATTCCTTACCTATTTAAGCAAGGCCCATTCTCAATGTATTGCATTGAGTTCCATAATAATATATGATATTGTTGCTCATTTGTTTGCAAATGTTTTATGTAAAGCTATTCTGGTGAATTGCTTTCATCTTATTGATCGTGGTGTTTGATTAACATCTGTTTTCTTGGCTTGGTACGATCTGGTTATCATTCCTTTCATGGTATCATGGGAAGAGATTATTGTTGACATCTGTCTGTAAGTTTTATTTTAAAATAAATTCATTGTATATTCATATATTTGGGATTTGGTGGTATATTATGTCATATGGTCATCATGAGGGTTTAAAGCTTGTGATTCCTACTAGTAGGTTCTTAACTTCAACCCCTTTAATTTTATTTGTGTGGTGAAGGCAACAAAAATTTATTTTGTTTTAGTGGCTGACTAAAATACATAATGATGAAAAATATTAAAAAGCTTATATTTTTTTATCGATAACTCGGTTTTGAGTGCCATGTTTTTACAAAAGTGCTTATTTTTTCATGCTCTTTCCATTGGAGTTATTTATTTTGTGACTTGCAATATAATTATAAAGTGCCAAATGGATGGATTTATTGTAATCAATTGTGGATGCAACTTCATGACCCCGACGTCCTAAATTTTTGGAGTTGCGGTTTGTACCTATCATGGATTCGAGAATGATATGGTTTTCTCATCTTATTGAAGTATGTGGACTTCAACAAGATATTGTAAAATTTGTGGAAGAAAATAGATGACTCAAGAAGTGAAATTCTATTCTAAAATCACTCATTCACGATAAGGATACAATAATAAACTCCTGCAGAACAAAACCTAGCTTACAACATCACCATCATATTGTAGACAACCATATCCATGCTCCTAGTCCACTTGCAGTTGTTGCTCTTGTACCCACTAACATTAATCGCCAATCTTTGAGCTTTAACATGATTTTGATGCTTCTAAACCTAGGACGCTTATTATTGCTTGTTATTGCACATTTATGCCTATTACAATACCACATGTTGTGTATCCTACTTCTACTCAGTTGCATGGCTTTTTTGGGAAGCATACCATTACATTCAGTTCTCACATGCTCCATTTTATGGGTCTCACTAGCGGAGTCATTGGCAGACATTCACAGGGTATTATTTCCTCTATTCCACATGTGAAGTGGAATTCTCATCATGACATTGGTTTTCGAGCAGATACTTCATTGGGATCACACATTGACAAAGCTCCTTTTTTGTTCACTCGACTCTTTCTGAGGATCCTAAGCAACACATGAGTTCTACATCTTCACTTAGGCTTGAGAAACCTAAGATTTTAGTTGTCAGACATGATCAACTTGACACACATTCTGATGTTCTTTTGCATGCACCCATTGTGCATTTTACACCAAGTCATATGCAAGCATCTTCTTCATCCATCCGTGTTGATTTGGGGTGGATATCTGATCACTCATGGAGATGACATAGGAATTTTCATTGAGAGGACTCTATGGTGTGGCTCCTCCACCATTCGGCCTCTTGCTCCACTTTCTATACCTTATGCATTGTGATGCTTCTTGTTTTGAGCATTTTTCTTTAGCAAGTGTAGTGTATCTCTCTTGTTTGTTGAGAGATTTTGTATCTGTATTTTCGACACTTTTGGCATGTTGATGGTCTCTCTTGTAGGGAGCTATTATAGGATCCCAGTGTTAGTTTGTCGGTGTTCGAGTAGTTTTGACAACTCATACAGATTTGTAACACCACTCCACCCATTCAACAATATGGGAGGGTGTGGTGATGATCTTGCTTCTTCGCATTTTGTGTCCTTGCCTTTTTTACCTTGGTTTTCTTGGATCGTGTCACTTTGGATTTTGTGTCCTTTCCTTGTTGCTTAGGTTATTGTTCTTGGATCATGGCACACCTATTTACAACACTTGATCGAATTATGTTTGGTGTTTTATTTACACTTTCGACATCACTCCGTTGACAGTCTCCTTGTGTAGAGCTATTACGGTGGAGCCCAGGTATTCAATTTTTTGAGCCGAGCTTTTTGAGATGCCTTGGAGCAAGTTTTTACTCTCTTTACTTTTTGTTACTAGTTTTGGGTACATTGTGGTGTCCCTTTTTTCCAGATTATTGTACATGAGTACCTTCATCGAGGCCTAGTTGTAGGGACTCATACTATGGACATGCCACTTCTATTTTTCCCTAGCTTCACTTGAGGGGGTGTTAGATTAGGTATTTACCTTAGCTCATGTTTGATGCACCTGAATTAGTAGAAGTTGAAGAAGGTCATAACTTTTTCGGGTGTCCATTTGAGTCCGGTTTTTTTAAACCACGTGTTTGATGAGAGAAACGCATGCAATAACCTACCCTATTAGTTGGGGAAATTTTTGACACATTTTTGGGCCCTAAATCTGCCATCTTGAGGCCAAAAATTAGGATTTAAGTTATAGTTTTTTCCTATTTTTGAGCATTAGTTAATTTTAGTCTATTAATTGCATTATGAGTTAGAAAGTTGGCAATTCCTCTAATTTAGGGATTTAGAAGATGCGTGGCAATTTATTACTTGCCTAGTAGGAATAAGCATGCAAATTACTAAGAATACGAGTTTAGTAAACGCTAAAAATAGTAATTTTCGCCACCTCAGAGTAGATTTAGTCAGAGTTAGCTAGAGTTTACTTGGAAACCTCGAGTTGGGAGTTTTTTTCCTATTTAGGAAACATTGTAATTCATTATTTGATAACAAAGAAGGAGATATATTTTCTTTTGTAGTTCATATTATTTGTATTATATCTAAGTTTTTCTTAATTTGGCTACATTATCTAGTATCGAGTGATAATGTAGCCAAATTAAGAACAAACTAGATATACTGTAAATAATATGAACTCCAAAAGAAAATATCCTCTCTTTGTTATCAAATAATGAATTACAATGTTTCCTAAATAGGAAAACAACTCCCAACTCGAGTTGCCAAGTAAACTCTAGCTAACTTTGACTAAATCTACTCTAGGTGGCGGAAATTACTATTTTTAGTAGTTTACTAGAACTTGCTATTCTTAGTAAGTTCGCATGCTTATTCCTACGGGCACAAAATTTCCACACATCTTCTACATCCCTAAATTAGAGGAATTTCCAACTTTCTAACTCATAATGCAATTAATAGACTAAAATTAACTAATGCTCAAAAATAGGAAAAAAATGAACTATAACTTAAATCCTAATTTTCGGCCTCAAGATGGCGGATTTAGGGCCCAAAACATGTCAAAAACTTTCCCCAACTAGTAGGGTGGATTTCATTTGATTGCATTTGTCTCATCGAAACACGTGGTTTAAAAAGCGGACTCAAGCGGACACCCGGAGCTCAAGTTATGACCTTGTCAACTTCCTGTAAATTTCGTGCATCATTCTCCCTCGCAAAAAAACACAAGCTCCTGCAAGTTGTCTTCTTCAAAATACTTCCATTTATCTACATCCAACTTCTTAATCTCCCACTCTGTGACCCAAGTATTGTCCTCTTGTTCAGTCCTTTCCAATGTACCAAATATTTGTTGTATTTCCCATGTCGCATGTCCATTGTTTTCTTATCTAGAATCTGATCCACTTCTTCTTTCTTCTTCACTGGAACCTGCTGCCTCCAATCTACTACTTCATCAATAACATCCCTTTTTGCACCATCCCCATGAAAATAATACAAATCTGAAACATTAAACATTGGAGAAATATCAAAATTCCCTAGTAATTCTACCTCATAAGCATTATCGTTTATTTTTTTCACGATTTTGTAGGGACCAATCTTCTTGTTCCTCTTGGAAACCTTTCCTTCCGCAGATATACCATAACCAACTCACCAATTGTAAATACCTTTCTCCATCTGTGCACATCTGCTATTTCTTTATACTTATCATTACTATTCTGCAGCTTCTTCCACACTTCTTCCTGCAATTGTTGTATATGTTCGGCAAATGCTTTTGCATCATCACTGACTCTGCCATCAACTGGTAGTTGTACCAAATCTAACACCCCATTTGGATTACTCCCATACACAATTGAAAATGGAGACTTTCCCATGGATCTATTTATGGAACTATTATATGCAAACTCAGCTTGTGGTAATGCTAAGTCCCATTGTTTGGCTTTTCCCCAACAATGCACCTTAACAGGTTTCCCAAACTCTATTTACCACCTCTGTTTGCCCATCAGTCTGAGGATGATAGGCACTATTGAACTGTAGTTGAGTTCCAAATTTCTTCCATAAAGTCCGCTGAAGTGACTTAAGAACCTTGTGTCCCTATCTGAAGTAATAGTTTTTGGAACACCATGCAAATGAACAACTTCTCTGAAAAACAAATTTGCTACACCTATTGCATCACTTGTTTTCTTGCAGGCAATAAAATGAACCATCTTAGAAAACCTATCAACAACCACAAAAATTGAGTCATTACCTCATTGTGTTTTTGGTAATCCCAAAACAAAGTCCATACTCAAATCTGTCCACGACCCTTTAGGAATAGGAAACACATATACAACCCTGTATTATGTGCATGGCCTTTCGAGACTTGGCAAATTCGACATCTCTCCACATATCTTACCACATCTCTTTTCAACTTTGGCCAATAGTATTTGTCTACTACCAAGGCTATCATCTTATCTTTACCAAAATGCCCAGCCAACCCTCCATTATGCAACTCTTTCACTATATTCTCTCTCATAGACCCAACTGGAATACATAGTTGGCGTCCCTTGAATAGGTAGCCATCCTATAAAATATACTCATCTAGGACATCTCCTGCATTGTCTGACAATGGACTAATTAGTCTTTCAACAATATCCTTGAAATCAGAATAAGAAGAATACAAACCCTTTATTGCTTCAAAACCTACCACCTCATTTTCCATAGTGGTAAACAAAGTCACACGCCTACTCAATGCATCTGCAACTTGATTTGTTTTCCAGATTTATGTTTTAGAGAAAAAGTATATCCCTACAAAAATGATACCCACTTTGCATGCCTACTATTCAACTTCTTTTGGTATTCACATACTTCAGGCTATGTGGTCTGTAAATAACACAAACTCCTTAGGCACTAAGTAATGCCTCCAATGCCTTAATGCTTGTACAATTGCATAAAATTCCACATCATAAGTAGAGTAGTTCTTTCTTACCTCATTCAGTTTCTCACTAAAGAAAGCTATTGGCTTTCCTCCTTGACTTAGAACAGCCCCAATACCCACATGTGAGGTGTCACAATCAACCTCAAACACTTTATCAAAATATGGTAGTGCCAAAATGGGTGCCTCTGTCACCTTCTTCTTCAAGAATTGAAAACTATCCTCAACTACCTTTGTCCACAAAAACTCCCTTCCTTTTGTGCAATCTGTTATAGGTGCTACAATACTGCTGAAATTTTTAATAAATTTTCTATAAAATGTTGCTAGACCATGAAAGCTCCTTACCTCTGTTATACTTCGTGGAATAGGCCATTCAATAATTGCCTTGATCTTTTCGAGTTCCATCTATACCCCATCTGCTGAAATAATAAAGCCCAAGAATACCAAACTCTCTTGCATGAATGTGCACTTCTTCATATTTGCATAGAGTTTCTCTTTCCTTAACACTTCAAATACCAACCTTAGATGCCTCAAATGTTCTTCTTTAGTTTTACTAAAGATCAATATATCATCAAAATAAACCACAACAAACTTACCATTATACTCTCGTAGCATGGTGTTCATCAATCTCATAAAAGTACTAGGTGCATTGGATAACTCGAATGGCATCACCAACCACTCATATAATCCATTTCCTATCTTGAATGTTGTTTTCCACTCATCTCCTTCTCTGATCCGAATCTGATGATAACCACTTTGAAGATCAATCTTGGTGAAATACTTAGATCCAACAAGCACATCCATCATATCATCAAGGTGAGGTATTGGGAACCGATACTTGATTGTAATTTTATTGATCACTCTGCTATCCGTGCACATTCTCCATGTTCCATCCTTCTTTGGTGTTAATAAAGTTGGTGTTGCACATGGACTCATGCTCTCCCTTATTACCCCTTTTTCACAAGCTCTGCCACTTGCCTATTCAACTCTGCATGCAATGTCGGGCTCATCCTATAAGCCGCTTGATTTGGGAGTGAAGACCCTGGAATCAAATCAATGTGGTGTTGAATATCTCTTTTGGGTGGTAATCCATCTAGTAGCTCATCAGGAATAACATCCAGAAAATTCTTCTATTAATTTTGATGTTTATTATTGGTATTTGAGCACTTACAAGTTCATTCTTATTTGAACTAGTGCATAACAAAAAATTTGCCTTTGCCTCCTTCACAAATTCCTTTGTAGAAAGCATATTTTCAGCCTTCCCCTCTTCTTTAAGAGGTAGCAAAACTATTTTTGTGCCATCCTTCCAGAAAGTATAAGTATTCTTTCCCCCATCATGAATAAATTTTCTATCAAATTGCCATGGTCTTCCTAGTAGCATATGACATGCATCCATAGGGATAACATCACACCAAATCTCATCCTTATAACTATTCCCAATAGAAAAGCTTATTAAACATCTCTTATCAACAGTAACTTCATTACCCTTCTTAAACCATGCAATACGATAAGGGTTAGGATTCTTCTCACAATGCAAACCCAATTTATCGACCATCTCATTTGAAACCATGTTCTCACAACTACCACCATCAATAATAACATTACATACCTTTCCTCCTGAAGTGCATCTTGTTCTGAAAATATTTGTACGTAGCCATGCATCCCCCTTGACCTCCTTTCTTGGACAAGGTTCACTTAGGGGGTGTTAGAGTAGGTATTTACCTTAGCTCATGTTCACCTAGGTACTCTAAACATGAGCTAAGGTTCATATTATTGTAGTATATCTAGTTTGTTCTTAATTTGGCTACATTATCAATTAACCTAGGAACATGAGCTAGGAACAGAAACGGCATATACAACCTGTATTCTTTGCATGGCCTTTCGAGACTTGGCAAATTGACATCCCTCCACATATCTTACCACATCTCTTTTAAACTTTGGCCAATAGTATTTGTATCGATACCAAGGCTATCATCTTATCTTTACCAAAATTCCCAACCAACCCTCCACTATGCAACTCTTTCACTATATTCTCTCTCATAGACCCAACTAGAATACATAGTTGGAGTCCCTTGAATAGGTAGCCATCCTATAAAATATACCTCATCCAGGACATCTCCTACATTGTCGAGCTTCATCGGAGCGGGGAGAGTTAAAGTGTGCCTCATGATACGCAGCGGACAACTTGGTATCAGAGCTTGTGAGTTAATGTTGTACTTGATACGTAGCATGACAACTGGTATCAGTGCATTTGAAGTGATGCTCTCTTTGGTACCTAGAGCGCAATGAGCATCGGTGCTGGAGTTGGGAACAAAGTGTAAACCAACGCGAGTAGTTGGCGAAAGAGCTCTCAACTTCAGGCATGTGGGATGTTGATTGAAGAACAGGGTGGCAGACTAGGGAGCCAACGCAATCAACATCGTTGGTGATCGGATGGGTGGGACACCAACGCGGTTGGGCGGAGCAGAAGTAGACTGGTGTGTGCTTGTGAAGCAGCGTCAGATTGAAGTGCCCAACCTAATGTGCGGCTATGGAAGCGAGTCGTGCATGTTTGAGGGAGTTGGTTGTTGGACGAATTGGATCAGGAGTTGAGTCTTGTGAAGATTGGCAATCAACGGTGTTGGCGATCGGAAGGCGGGACACCAACACAACTGGATCAAGTGGAGCAGTGTTGTTCCAGTTAAGAAGAAGACTGGTGTGGGCCTGGGCAGCATCAGATCAGAGTGATCCAGCGGAGTATCAGGGCTCAGTTGAGCCTTATTGATGTCACAGTGGAATGAATGAAGACAGTGAACTTTCTCAGCTGTAGACCAGAGGGTTGATGAGAAAGGAGTCATGTAGTTGCGACGGTGGTCGGCATGGCGTTCAGTGATAAGGGTGTTTTAGACCCATGCAGGTGTCAAGAGTTGGCGCTTGTGCAATGCAAGTAAGCCAGTGCAGGTTGCTAGAGACTTTGTGGGAGAAGAAGGCCAGTGTTGAACAGATCTCAGATGTAGAGGAGGCGACAGGGATGCATACAGGATGGGTAAAGTCACTTAAGTGGGCAGTTCATGTGGAGGCTGGTGCAGAACTTACTCCTAGCAATTTTGGGTGAAGGGATAACACTTGGTAGAGTTCAGGTGCAGAGGCAGAGTAACTCGAAAACTCGGTAGGTGCGAAAGCACTGAGTAGCGCGACGACTCCCCAGAAGTTGTTGACAGAACTTGTACATTGTGGATGGCTGAAATGCAGTGTTTGTGATGTGATATCATGTTGATACTCGAGCCATGAAGTGGAAAAAGTGGCTCTCCCTTGGCAAAATCGGTGTGGAGATTTTGCGAAACCTCGGAATTTCAGGTTGGCAACAGTGGCAGTGGCTACGTTTCCGAGTGAAGCAAGAGTTGCGTTTTCGGAAGTGCTGGTTGGTTGAAAGCGGTGGTGAGTAGATCAGTCAGGTTGCAGTGAAATGAGGTATTCTGGTATAGTAATTTCTGCCACCTAGAGTAGATTTAGTCGAGTTAGCTAGAGTTTACTTGGCAACTCGAGTTGGGAGTTTTTTCCTATTTAGAAATATTGTAATTCATTATTTGATAACGAAGAAGGAGATCTATTTTCTTTTGGAGTTCATATTATTTGCATTATATCTAGTTTGTTCTTAATTTTGCTACATTATCAATTAACCTAGGTGTATGAGTTTATTTTTACCCCTATCTTCACTTGAGGGAGGGGGTGTTAGAGTAGGTATTTACCTTAGCTCATGTTCACCTAGGTACTTTATTTATATTTATTGTATTTATCCTCACCCACTTATGTGTGTGGATATTTCTTTTATCTTATTTAGATATTAGGAGATATTATCTAGTTGTTAGGTATAGTTCTTTCCTTGATATATGGTATTGACTAGATCCTTGATGTCTAGTTCTCTCCTAAATCTATGGTCTTGACTAGTTCTTTGATTACTAGTTATTTCCTTGATTTATGGCTTGATCTATGACCTTGACTGGTTCTTAGATTGTTATTCCTTTCTTATTTAAGCAAGGCCCATTCTTAATGTATTGCATTGAGTTCCATAATAATATATGATATTCTTTGCTCATTTGTTTGCAAATGTGTTATGTAAAGCTATTATGGTGAATTGCTTTCATCTTATTGATCATGGTGTTTTATTAGCATCTCTGTGTTCTTGGCTTGGTATGATTTGGTTATCGTTCCTTTCACCCATAGACCTGATGTTTTCCACTGTAACTACAAAATAGAGAGATCAAATCTTGCAAGCTTAGAAAACTGCAGCCATCTCTCTACAGTGGTGCACTTTAAAGAGATAACAATGCCTTAGGATGCTCTCGTAGTAGTTGCATTTTATGAAAGTAGTGATGAATAAATATGTGTAGAAAATGTAATAGAATTATGGATGGAATAGAATAAACTTCCTCCTATGCTTGTGTGATGCAAATTAACTAGCCTTGTGCCTTGTGGTGAAGCTACATGGATGCAAATGGAGCCTTTGAAGGATCCAACCCGAGGTGATGATAGTAGTGACTAGTGCTTCATCCATCATTATGGTCTTATAATGTTTTATTTATATGGTTCTTTTGTTCTAATTTCATAATTAACCCCAAAGAGGCCGACCACAAGAAATATGAAATGATAAAATATATAGAAACTTCCCAAAAAGTGGCGGGAAAGTGGGAAAAGGATCACGACATCCCGACTCGGACTAGAGCGCCCTTGGGCACCGCAATATAAACATGGGTTCCCGGTCAAGGATAAAATGGTGGAAAATGATGAAAATAGACTAGGAAAGTATGTATGGGAGGTCAAAAGTGATGATAAAAATCAAAGTAAAATGGCCAAAAGATGGGGGTTAATTAGTACTTTCTTCACTTAAAAATTATATGAATTGTAGTAAGAGACCGAGACTAAATAATATCTAAATTATTTGATTTTGTGACAACACCCTTGTCCATAGACTCCTTTGACGGGTTTCCTTGGGCCTTCCAAAATATTAATCAATTCCAAATTTTTCCTATAAGAAGAGGCCTATTCAAGGATATTAATCCCTCCCGGTGAGATATACCTTAGTACCTTCCAAGTAATAGTACTAAAGATTGAGGATGGCCTGTGTACATCAACCGGCATAACCGAATAAGCTTACACCAATCTCATCGTGAGATATTTTCTTGGATGCACATACTAGTTTAACTAGACCCTTTGTGCATCTCTTCAATTAAGGTAGCAACACTTTAGGAGGTTTCTAGAAGTAGATTTCTTTGAAGCTCTTTCAAGATTGGTGAGTCTTCTCTCTATTGTGGCTATTCAGTGGAAAATCGAGGATATTTCCTTCTTAGGATCGTCATCGGACACTAGATGGACATCGACTTGGATTTATGTCTCTGCCAATTATTTAGAAAAGAATGCGTGGGATATACTAAAGGTGTTTTTTTAAATATCTGGTCTACAATGGATCAAAAACTTCTTTAACCTGCATTCGGGAACCACATAGTATTCTAGAAAAAAATGGTGAAACAAAATCTGGAATACGAAAATGAAGGTACAAGAAAAGATTGTTATGAACAAATTGATCTTCTATTCAACTTAAAGTTTTCATATTACAATGGCTATTATATATTTAGGAGGTAGTAAAACTACCTCATACAAATTAGGAAATGAATAACCAATTTATACTATTTGAGATAAAAAAACATAAAAATAAGAATTGTTATTCAAAAAACATTTACATTTTACCAAAATAACCATGGGCACTAACTATTAAATTCCAAACATTCCCCCCTTAGTTTGAACATGGGGAAACATGTCTTTGTATTTGCACCTACTTTCATGATTACGTTATTTTTACTGCAGGATGATCAAAAAGTTGTTTTATGGTTTTCAAATAGTTAACCACGAACCCAAAATTGTTGTTTTCAATTGGAGTACCACAAACAAAAAGTGAATATTTTCAAGTGGTTCACCTACATCGACATCATGATGTGTGAAGTACTATTATCAGCCCTCTTCACATTTCACCACATGGAATAACATATGAGAATATTCTTAATTTTTTTGCTCGTACATACAAACTGAAAACTCGAAATGGAACATTGGATTATGTTCCCACCCTCAATATGAAATTTCTACTTATTCTAACAAGAACAATGCAAACTGAAGCATATTGAAATTGGAACACTTAGCATACCACAAAAACTGAAAGTAAACTATAAACACACGTGTCACCAAACCTTTGATGCGTCCTTGTCCTCCAACCTCCATTTCCTACATTAACTCATATGAACGTCTTAACTCAGCCGAATTTGATCATGGAGCTCAATTACAACTTAGACATCGGATTCCACCAAAAAGATGTGCGTAAGAATTTTTGTATTTTCCAGACTTTTAACATGACTTGATTTTGACTTTTTAATGACGAATCACAAAGACTATTTAACAACAAAAATATTAAAATGTGGGTAGGAATATGAGAGGACATGAAATAGGCATATTATACAACTAACTTTTGACAAAATTCAAAATGAAAATACGTGAATGACATATAAGAAACTTAATTTTTTTATAATGTCTATCTTTACAAAGACAGAGACAAAGACAATGGTTTATATAACGAAGTCAACTTTAGAGCATATAAATATACCTTTGGATGAAGTGGTATTTTATACTATAAAACTCATATTTTGATTCCATTAGACCTTTATAACCACTAAACTCTATTCAAAGACTAATATAACAAACATGACAATGTTACTAATAAAAAAATTATGGATCTAAAATGAACTCATAAAAAGGCCAATAAAATACTAACCGGACTCTTTTGAAATTTGATAACGTAAGACTAAAAACCAAAATAAAATCGGTACAGACTATAAAATCGACTACGAATTTTCAATTCACACATATATTAAAATTCCAAATGAAACAACACAAGCTTTATGCAGTTCCGAGTGAGGCACAAGTTTGAATTCTCGTACATATATATAGTTCACAGGATTGTTTAGCAGGAGTTGAGGACGTGGAATATGTGATCCGGGCGGCCCTATGCATATGATGTTTTTGTGTTGTTATTCTTTTTAAACATGTAAACTCCAACACAAGGATTGGATGATCTTTTAGCAGGATCTGAGTATGTGGCTGAGCACAATGTTGACTTCACTGTATGTGACTGTCGAAGCACGGTTTTTGATGTCCTTTGCTTCAAATTTCAACTCTTTAGGAAGAAGATAGCCTGCATTAACACTGGTGGAAAGTCACAATAATCATGGAACATAACAGAAATACGCCAAAAACATATAGCCCGCCTAAAAACAAACAGATTATATGCGACCCCTGTTCGCAGATGCAAAATTAAAACCTTTAAACTGCGTGTATGAAGGAAGGTCGACACCCCAATACTAGATCCTCATTTCCAATGATAACCTCACCAACAATATTGCACCACGGTTTCTACACCTTTACTTGAATTCAATAATTTGGACACTTATCACTCTTGGCACATTAATAGGGAAATGAAGAATTCCGAATGCCCCTTCAAAATAAATTATGCTTGCATCAGAAATGAAACTTGCTCTGGTACCAAATAAAGGTACATGCATATATTGTTACAAACAAATTAATCTTGTATTAAGCATAAATGTTGCATATTACAATTGCTATTATATGGCCAGGAGGTAGGATAACTACCTCCTACAAATTAGGAAACTAATAACTCTTGTACATTATTACGAGTAAAACAAACATAACAATATGAGTTTTTAGTCAACTCATTTACATTTTACCAATATAACCCCGAGCACTAATTAATAAATTCCTAATAGAGAGGAAGGGGTCTTTTTATCACTTCCTCAACAAAGCCACTTATTTGTAAGGGATTTTTTGGTCATGTGGGCTTTGCTTGGTCTTCAATCACAAACAACATCCTAACAAAAGCTTTACTAGGACCTCGAAAGATTGTGGATCACGTGCAAAGCCACGAAGGGAGGTCTTTCAAATTTTTTTGAATTCCATCTCCACCATTACTAGAAAAGGGACAACACTCGATTTTCATAAGAAAATTCACTCGTAATACTCAAGAGACATTGCAAATTCATAAGAAATCAATGAGAATTCATAGGAGGATGAATCCTGGAGAGGTTTACGTGAATTATCATGTCAATATTGAATGCGAGATCATTTTTCGATACATGCACAAATTTGGGAAAGAGGAAGGTAAAATGATATCTTTAAAAATTGTTATTTTGGATTGATTAAGGGTTTTGCGTAAGGAAAACATAAAATTCAAATGAATATCCATGGTTATTCATTTCCCAAAACATATCTTATAAAAAATAAAAGTGTCAAGTTAATTGGAATAATGACATCAAGGAACAAACGGTTTGTATCAGGACACATGAGTAATTGCGACAAGATAAACAAGACAAAAGAGGATTAGAAAATGCAAATGGGATATCTTACAAACGTCCACACACGCCCATATATGCAATAGAAAAAATAATTAGGTTGATGGCTAAAAGAATAATATTTACAATTGAAATATATATTCCAAATATGGATTTCATTTCCACACCTTCCAGGATTTCTCGCATTTTTTTTGGGGGAAAATCGAACTCGAGTTAATAATTTTTTTTATAAATATGAGGTTCTTTCCTCATATGGAAGGCAATTAGTTTTCTATTTGAAAATTTGAAAGAAAGTATTGTAACTCTACATGTTTCCATTTTCCATTTTTGTCAAGGTGGTTGCATTTCACACCTTTGGCGAAAATTCAGGAATTTAATTCATGTCCCCTTGTCAAGAAATTAAAATTTTGAATGACATATAATTGCTTATGATTCTAGTTTTGTGTTCGGATCTTGTATGTTGAAATTTGATTAATGAGTTGCAATTTTTACTACACTTTTTGTGTTTATTACTTCTATATGTCATACACATGATCAAATTTCATGAAGGTTCCATATTTTAAGTCATAAATTGGTATTACTTTCTAACATTTACTCTACAATTATTTTTGTCAAAATATAATACACTTTAGATAATATTTAGTCCTGGTCTCATACTACTATTTAAAAGATTTTTGAGTGAAGAAAGTACTAATTACCCATGTCTCTTGGCCATTTTTATTTAATTTCTAGTGTCATTCCCAAGATTCATTGCATGCATTCCCATTCTGTTTCTACCATCTTCCATAATTTTATCTTTGACTAGGTGCTATGCTAGTACTTAGGGTGCTTGATGGGTGACCTAGTCCCACCAAGGGTGCCCCAATCCTTTTTGTACTTTCACGCCACCTTTTGGGAACTTTTTAGTCATTTCAGTTTCTTATCTTTTTGGTGGTCAACCATTTTGGGGTTAAATATGAAATTAGATCAAGAGAACCTTGTAAATATAAACTTATGAGACCATAATGAGGGACCAAACACTAGTCACTGCTATCATCCACCTAGACTTGCATTCATTAGGAGATCATTTCCATCCATAAGCTCCATCACAAGGAAAAGGATGGTTAATCAACATCACACAAGCATAGGGGGAGTGAATTTTATTCTATTCCATACACCATTCTACTACATTCTACATCTACATATTGCTCGTTATTTTACAAGGTGTGACTAGAATAAGAGCACCTAGGGCACATGATGCACACACACACTAGAACTGCATTTGGGTCTGAAATCTAGTGCATCACTCTATTAGTAAGCCCTTTGTTATGATAGCTAAGGTGAATTCAAACTATTCATTTATATTCTTATTTTTATGGTTTTGATACTTCTTGTGTTGTCTTGTAGGTCTTTCTTTCATCTTAGACTATCAGCGATATATGGCACAGTGCAAATAATTTGATGAGATACAAAACAAGGGTTTTAGACCATCATCTGAACCTATGAAACTTAGTTCTGGATATGTTCCATACACTAGGGCACCCATTTTGCAAATGAGAGTGCTCATAGGGCCCCTGTCCCTCTCAGCACTCCAATCAAACTAAATACCTCAGATGCATCCTTTTTGGGACCTATGCACGAAGTTCCCGCTTCTTGTTCCTCAGAATTTCAATGACACGATCCAACAAGCTCCTCTAATCAGCTAAGTTTATTATAACTCTCTTAGTACTCTAGGGTTTTAGCATTTCAAATTTCATAGTTACGTGGGTAATTTTCCATAGTCATTTAGTACATTTATTTATTATATTTACATGTCATTCTCTATTAGATTAACTACACATATTCCCCATTTTTAGTAAATCATTTTAGTGAACCTGACTTGATCATTGACGATTTTAGGTTCTTCATTCATTACTTTATATCCTAGGGTTTGGTGATCATGATTATTTGCTTTCCAATCCTTATTTACTACATAAAGTCTAACATTTTCTTGCTAATACTCACATTCATGCCGACATGCATGCAGCACTCGGATTACCAAACATTTTCCAATCCATTCTCTTGACACATAGTATTCAAGTATAACCTTCCCAATGATGTTCACACATTTTATAATGACCCGTCTATTGATATCATATGTTGTATTCATAATGTATCCATTAAGTGTAATTTGATCGATAATGGATACGAACTTAACTTATATCCTATGTCATTCCTTGAAGTTTTAGGTCTCTTCGCTCGTGACATTAGTCCATCTAGTATTTCAATGTGAGATTATGATGGTTTTGTCTATGGATGTTTTAGTCACATTACATTGCCCATGAATGTTTTTCCCAAGATTTTCCACAATGTATTTTTTGTTGTTGATTTTCCAGTCTCTTACAATTATTTACTTCGTAGGCCATGGCTTCATGCCGTGCAAGTTTTTGCCTCTACTATACATAATTGTGTAACATTATTACATGAAAGCATTTAGTACACCATTTTTCGTGACACAATCCATATCACTATTATGACCGGGCTCCTAATCTGGTATTCTTATTCCACACACAGATATTAAAGAAGAACCCCAACCTATCAAAGAACCACCTCTCTTACCACCACTTGATGGTGTCATTTGTGTGATAGATGATGTAGTTTCTTCTATGACACCTTCTACTACTACTTATATGATTCCTTATCAGGGGCCTATTTAGTCTATGGACGTCGCTCTATCACCTACACCTTCACATGTTACACCTACATTAGCACACCTACCGATCACTTGCACACTCTTCATGGATGACTCATATTGGGAACATAATCTATTTGATCCTATATACAATGTTACTATATTTTCACATGAGGTTTTAGCCGAATTGATTTCTCTTTTGAGAACCTTCATCCTCCTACTCATGATCCCCATCTCTACTATGGATTTGTCACTTATTACTATTGCTTAGGGATTTTGTGTATTTCATCTTATGATCTATTTATCATGGAATCTTCTCTCTTATCCATTGTTTAGTTGTGGAGCTCAATTACTTTAGATTAGCATGAAATATGAAACTTACTAAAAAACACAGTAACCATCATCGGTTAAGGAGCAACCGACATTGGTCATGCAAGAAGGAACCGTCATCGGTTAGGGATAAGCGGCATCGATTACACGTGCAAGAGTGTTTTAATTAACTCTTATGAATTAGATCAATTTTTGGCATTAAAGAAGATCTATTGATTATAATTGCATGGGTAAGTTTCCTAAGTTTATATGCACCTATATAAGCATGAAAGTTAGGGTTTAGAAGTAATAATTAAGAACTTGAAAAAGTTGATGATTTTTGTGAGAATAATTGTCAAAGAGATAATTCTTAGAGAAGAAGCAAAATATTGAGTGAAAGAAAGTACTATACATCCAAAGGTGTGGAAGATTGTAAATATTAAATTGTATATTTTGTCAAAGCTTTGGATAATAGATTGGCTTGTTTCTTGATGGACGTATCCCACACTTTGGGTAAACCACGTCAAATCTAGTGTTGATTTATATCTCTTGTTCTACATATTTCTTCTAGTAGAATATCCAATTTTATTTTCATGTATGCTTATATCTCGATATATTATTATTGTGCTAACCCCAACAACCGGTATCGAGCTTTATTTGAGGGTTTTTGTGTTGACAAATTTACTCACATAGGATTTTCTCGATTGAGTGGGAGCTACAATAATGGAATAAGAATACAAATACAAGGTAGATAAGTTTGAAAACCGAAATTATCAATTATGGAAGATGCAGATTGGTGATTATCTGTATCAAAGAGATTTGTATTTACCGTTGGATGAGAAGTCTAGACCTATGAAGACGATTGATGAAGAATGGAATATTCTTGATGTAAAGGATTTGGGATCTATATTATTGAGCCTTGCAACATCCGTAATAAATTTGAATGTTTGAAAGAATTCATTAATGAAGTCCTACAGACAGAGTTTTAGACTTAATGGAAGATTTCAATGCTATTAACATTCAGTCTATTCCTAGAGCTAAAAACAAGCATGGAGATAGACTTGCAGCAGTTGGGGCTAGTTTTGAAGTGCTGGAACATATTAAAAATAGAAAAATCTAGCCTCATATAAAGCTAATTGTCAGTCGTCAATGCCACGATAATGATTCAAATTGGCTATTTTTGAAAGTGATGATCGGATCTGCAAGTTTTTATAGCAAGAAGCTGATTTTTTGTAGTTAATCAAGATAAATTATAACACCTATATGGTGATCAAATTGTTCGATTGAAGATAAATTAGCTACCTCGAGGTCTAGTCACATTGGAGGACATCTTTAGCACTTGACGATTAGTTAAGAAAAGTCAATATTAAAATGTCAACCCATGTTGATAATTATGAAGAGATCTCCGTTGATGAAGGGAAAAAGCTATTTCCATGAAAGGTATGTTCCTTAACTAAAAAGTAGTCATTTATTAATCTTTGCAAGGAATTTAAAGATGTTTTCCCTTGGAAATACCAGGACCTAAAAGGATTTGATCTGAGTTTAGCACAACATACAATTGAGTTGCAGCCAAATTCTAAACCTATTAGACAGAAATAGAGGCCTGTAAATACCAAAATAGAGCCTCTAATGAGGAAATAATTATCTATGGTGATTGAATCAAGTATTCTCTTTCCAATTAAGAAATAAAGTTGGGTAGCCAATCTTGTTCCTGTTAGGAAGAAGAATGTTGAAATCAAACTATGTGTAGATTTCAAAGATCTTAATAAGGCTTCATTAAAAGATCATTACCCACTCCCAAATATGGATAAGATTTTAAGAACAATTTCTGGTGTAGATAGATTATCTCTCCTAGATGGTTATAGTGGATATAATCAGATTTTAGTACAAGAAGAAGATATGTATAAAACAAATTTTACCACCAAGTGGGGTACTTATGCTTACAAAAGGATTCCTTTTGTTCTTTCAAATGCCGGTGCAACATTTCAATGTGCAATGGACATGGATTTCTAGAGCTTGTTAAATAAATGCATTCTGGTTTATTTAGATGACATTACCATGTTCTCAAAAAATCTAGAAGAACACCTGATACATCTAAGGCATACCTTTTAGTTACGTAGACAGTTTGGGATATCTCTAAATCCACTTAAGTCTATATTTTGAGCACATCAAGGGAAATTACTTGGTCATATTGTTTCCAAGAAAGGATTAGTAATTGATCCTTTCAGGATCAAAGCCATATCACAACTATCATTTCCTCATCATAAGAAGGCATTACAGAGTTTTCTAGGAAAAATCAACTTTGTTAGGAGATTTGTTCTAGATTTTGTAGCATTGGTTAAACCACTCATAGCTATGTTAAAGAAAGAGAAAACTTTCTCTTGGACTAGTGAAGGAAGAGAAGGATTTGAATCAATCAAAGCAACTATCTCTCAAGCTCCTACTCTTGTAAATCCAATTTTGATAAAGATTTTACAATGTATGCACTTGCAGGAGATGAAACAATCTCAACTATATTAACTCAAGTCAATGATGAAAATATTGAGCAGATGATTGCTTTTTTGGACAGAGCTTGCATGATTATGAAACAAGGTACACATTCTTTAAAAAAAAGTAATTTCTGTAGTCATAAGACTAAATAATTTCAAGTATATGCTTTTGAACAATAAAATCCATGTTCTTCTTTCTCATCCAAGTGTGAAAGTGTTCTTACTAAATAAAGAATTGAATGAGAAAAGAGATAACTAGATAACAAAGGTCATGGAATATGATGTTGATATCCAGGTTGCTAAGACGGTTTGAGGGAAAGGTTTATGTGAGCATCTAATTGTTTTTATGGAAAAATACAAGCTATTGAACTAGATGATTTAGAGTAGCATGCGAAATTACATATCAACAATCGAAATCATGGTTCGACTAGGACATCAATAGCTTGAGCTCACTCATGAAATTCAGGAATCAAGATGGATGATTAATTTGGTTAACTATCTATAACATGGCACTTATCTAAAAGGTATGGACAAGAATAAACGAAGGTATTTTAGATTAAAATTTGTACCTTATATCTTCATTGATAATGTGTTGTTTAAAGAGATATAAATAGAATCTTGCTGCGGTGTGTTGACTATGATAAAATTTAGAAAATATTGTCAGAATTCCATTAAGGACCCGTAGGAGGTCATTTTTCAGCATGTACTATGGCATTAAAATTTACGAAATATGGTTACTATTAGCATAGCATATTCAAAGACTATTTCGAATGGATCAGAAAGTGTAAAAAATGTGCTTTCTTTGTTGGAAAAGAATGTCTAGCTTCACTTCCCTTACAGCCTATCTCAGTTGATCAACCTTTTATGCAGTGGGGTCTTGACTTTATTGGCATGATAAACCCACCTTCTTCACAAGGACATAAGTGGATCTAAAGCCACTTTCTGATTATTTTACACGATGGAATGAAGCAATATCATTGAAAGATACTAATGAAATTTTGATACTATCCTCTTACAAAGGTATAGTATTCAAATTTAGTGTTCAACAACTATCATATTAGATAATGCTTTAGCATCCCTTGGTGTAAAGATAACAGATTGGGCTATAAACTATGGAATCTATCTAAGTTCTTCATTTAATTATTAACCACAAGGTAATGGCTTAGCTAAAAGTACTAACAAGAACATTTTAAGGATCATTAGAAGAACACCCAAAGATAATGAAATATCTTGACATCTAATGTTGAATTTGTCACTTTGGGCTGATAGGGTGACTCCTAAAAGATCAGTTGGCAATTCACCATACAAACTTGTGTATGGAAAAGAAGCAAGAATGCCTATTTTAGTTGAGTTACCTACATTGGATTTGCTACACCAAATGGAGCTACTTGAGAATGAACCATTACGGGTTCATTATGCGAGTTAATGGAATTACAAGAGCTAAGAGATAAAGCCCATTTGAATATGGAAAAGAATCGAAACAAATGAAGAATACTTTTGAAAGAAAGCCAAATTCAAAATCTTCAATGAAGGAGATATTGTGTTAAAGTGGGATGTTGATCATGCAAAGCCAGGAAGACACACAAAATTTGATACAATTTGGAGTGGCCCTTACATGGTTTCAGCTTACAAAGAACACAATTTTTTTTAGCTTTCGAAGCTGAATGGAGAAGAACTTTCATTCTTGTAAATGGTATGTTTCTCAAACATTATTATTGAAAATCTCACGGTGATTGTTAGAGTAGGATTTCCCTTCAATAAGTGCGGACCACTCTGTACAATGTATTTTTTTCCCTTTAATAAGTGCATTCATGCACGTGATCTTGTTTACAAATCCTTTCACAGTTTTAGTTTTGTTTTGGAAGGGTTGGAACTTTTGGAAAAGGAAAATTTTAGTTACATGTTTAGACTCATGCCCAATGGGAAACAACAAGGCACCGATCTATAAGCTAGCAAACAACTTTCCCCACATAACCACTAGAAATGTTGACAATTTCTATACTTGTGCAAAAATGGGCAACTCGAAACTTCGTCATTACAATGAAAGACATTGGTGAAGTATACCTAATCTAAGGAAGTTTTAATGTTATTAGTTCTTGTTTAATTAATTAATGATTAAGTGAAATGTAGCTATATGTCTTTGTTACAAAATGTATCAGATCACATAGTTTACAATTTCATGATACCTTCAGCAAAAGAATACAAAGGCTCTGAAGGACAGTTGTATTGTCTTGATGAAGACACCGGATTGCAGTGTAGGTGAAGTGTAAAGTTTTGGAACAACAAACATAAGTGTAGTTTACAGAAATTAGAGTTCATTACTGAATGTTACAGGTTCTCATTAATGTTCTTTCCTTCATGTTTAAGACATTCAATTATATAACTGAGTTGTTTAGTTCATCATACAATCCATATAGAAAGATGAAATGCAAAAAGAGATATACAACTCATCTATAGAATTCAATGTTTTATTCATAAGGAATTTTCAAATGTTCCCCACACAAGCCATGGGATGTAACTGGAAAGTAAAGTACAACTACTAAAATAAAAGGTACACATGCATGAAAGAGAAAGTAAAGGAGTATGAGTGAACCCATCATTGCCTTGGGGTTTCTTTCTTCGATTGAATCGTCTCCATTTCAGCCTTTTCTTCATCTCCATTGTAGAAGCCACCTTACCTGAAAAGAAGAAAAGAAATAACTATCAATTATGAGCTCAAGGATCAATTCATATTCCTTACTATCCTAGTTTGTGCATATGAATCTCTTCAAAATAGGAGATATAATTTACTTGAATATCAGACTGCATACATGCTCTACTTACTCAAAAAAAATAAAGAGAAAAGAAAAGAAGAAACATGGACATAAGAGAGGCCAAAAAGCCTAAGTATTTTCTAATTTTTTTCTTAAGTGTGTAGGTACAGGTTGCAGCCAAGAAGAAATAGACAAGTCATAAGTACAAGCTAGAAAGAAGAATAAATGTAACTCAAACTCAATATTTTCTTCAAATGGAACAAGTTTAAGTACAGAAAAGAGACTAGAAATAGAAGCACATGTTTCAGTTTGCAACAGAAAGAAGAATCAGAATTTAAAAGCTGATGTTTGGCTAGAAAGAGAGGGTTACTGCTGAAACAGAACAAAAGAAGATTTAGGAAAATTTTGATAGGGCTTCGCCATATAAAATGGACATTTACAACTTTCATCATGCTGCTTTCAAATACTACATGCTTTAAAAGAATTATTTAAATCAAATAAGTGATACAAAGAAGTAGTAAAGCATGCCATGATCAAGATAAAACAACTATGATGTCTCATTTTTATTTACCAATCCAGTTTCAAACATGAAGTGTTATGATTCTATATTCTGAATCAGAAAATACAACTACTATGCTAGAAATGAAAGGAAGGAAAATTCTAGAAAAATTTTGCTAGGGCTTCACCATGAAAAATCAACATTTTAAATTTTCCAGAATGCCAGGAAGATTACTATTAAGGATATAAAGCCCTCAAATAAAGAAACATGATACAACAACATCAACTACTCCAGTTTTAAATATTCAATATAGAAAGAAGTTCAATATAACTTTAGAAAAATAGATTTTCTCTAAGTATCTCAACAAGAACTTATTATACTAACTAACTGTAGGAAAGGATCAAATTCAGAGTAGAAGAAATAAGTTGTACATTATATTATTATTCAAGTCTTTGAGATAAAAACAATATTGCAGTATTCTAACAAGTGACAAGAATCATCTTCAGAATCAAAGTAAGAAGCACTTAAACAATATTGTAGTGAACTAAAGAAGAAAATTTTACAACATAGGTATAACTTTCAGAAATAAAGCAAGTTTAAGTGTACAGAAAGCTACAATAGGTTCCAGAAAGGCTCAGGGTTTATCCAAAGAAGAACTTTGATCAGAAAACTCATACATATCCAGGTCAAAGGGATATTCGGGAACACAGTTGAAAATGTGTTGTTATCACATAAGCTAAGAAATGACAGTGCAGACCTAGTATCCCCACGAGATCCAAGAATTATAAATATCAAGGTGCTTAGTTACTTGAAAGAGTAAAAGTGACAAACACCTCAGATCCAAGTCCTCAATGAAGGAGAATACAAAGTAAATATTGCACACAACTGGCTCTCAAATCAAGCTCAAAGGCGTGAAGATACAAGAAAAATAGAGATTTGTGAGTACCCATGTCATGAAAGCACAAATCCTGGCAATGAATGAAGACCCATTAATGGTAGCAAGAAATCACAGAGGATCTTGTACAACAAGGAGCTTATTATCAGTGTCTCAAAAATAAAATGACAAAATGACGAAGATTCAGATCTAAGAAAGCTCGGGAAGAGGTTTATAATAGAGATGCCAACAAAAGAGGAGAAGTCTCGAGCTCAAACACGAACAACCCACAAAAAAATGAGCAAGAACTTACCACTTCAAAGTGATTTCTTCAAACCCTTGAGTCAAAGAGAATTAGATTGCAGAAAATCTCAAGAATGATCAAGTTTGAGCCACAAAAACCCAGAAAATGCAAAGAGGAACTAAGTATCAAGTATGCATGGTCACAACAACAATGAAAATGAAGTAATTTTCATGTTCGAGGACAAAGAAGCTCACCCTTTCCAAGCATTCACAGAAACCCTCAAAGTTGCAGAGAACTCAAAGCTTTCAAACCATGGTGGCCTTCAAAAGAAATAACACATAACTAAGTTTTAGAGTTAAAAATGACATCAATATAGAGGATGAGCTCAAATATTGTTCGGAAAGAATGGATTGAGCTAGGAAATGGCAAAAGGTCTTCTTCAAAACTCTTATAGAACCCTAATAGACCATAGAGACCAAAGAATGATGAAACTAGAGCTTAAAAGTTTCAACCTTGGCGGCAACATCCCAAACCATATTGTTCAGGAGCTCGAAACAGAGAAAAAGCCCAATGCAGAGGTACGGGAGGTTCCTTATTCACCCTCTGCAACCATGGAACTAATATTCAAGAGGAAATATGAGCTTGAAGAAATAATAATGGTGGCCACCTTCATAATCCCACACAGAGAGCTCAAAAAGAGAAAGAATGGATGGAAATATACCAGATACAAAGTCACAAGGGCCCCACAGGCTAGGGAAATGCTTAAATCGAGCTCGATTAGTTTCAACAATGGCTTCGGAAAAATTTTCCAAGCTGAAGTGATCATTATGGATCGAAGCCACCCTTTAATATGGAAACTTGAGAGACGAGTCAAGAGGACTCAACCACGGTCAAGGATCAATGATCAGAAAGCATCAAGGACAAAGATCAAAGGCCAAGGATCGTGCTCAAAGCTCAAAATGATTAACTACAGTCAATGTCACCTACCCTATTAAATGCAAGGGGTGAAACCCTAACTGTAGGTTCAAGATCAATGACTCATGATCAAACAGAGATGAAATCAATGGCCCAAAACGATCAACAATATCAAAGCAAACTCAACTTGAGTTAGGTTTCCACCGAAAAACACATGGAGGGGTGAGTCACTATGGAGAAGGGGCTAGCCCACATCATCAAATCAAATAAATAATCATTGCAATGACTTTCAAAGTCTAACCATAGTGTATGCTCTCAATAATACAAATGCCAACCAAATTATGCCATCAATGATCACCAAAAAGGTGAAATACTAAACTATACACTTTCAAATGTAAAGGTCGAAAGATATACATGCATGTATTTATCAAAAGGGGGTAGAACTATAGTATGGCGTGTGTAATATGGTCGCCCCTTTTACATTTGCTAAGTCAAAAAGGTGGCCAAACATGGTAAAGTAAAGGTGGTCCCCACTTCAAGGAACTAAAGTGGATTTGTAGAGTGTCACTCATGTGACCATTTTGGAAGGAGATGTCAATATTAGAACATGTGCACATGGCAGGTGGTCCCCGAAGGATGTTTATACTTTGCAAAATATTACAATTATTGTAATTATTTTGTTCTTGAATAGGGAGTTATTTTTACATATTTCACAAGAGGTCAGAATAGAGAAGAAGATGAAATTTCATGCCCATGGAGAGAGACTTGCCTAGCAAGCAATCTTATTTTAGCAAATTATTCACCCTTCTTTTCTTAAAAATAGAACAGTCAACTTCAATTTGACTGTATTGTAATTAAGGATAATAATGCCTATTTGTAATTGCATGCTCTATTTTTATTCCTTTATCTATTATTAAGTAAAGGATAAAAATAGGATGCATGGGCGAGTACAAGCCTTAAGCTATTTTTAGGAAAGGGGGAGAATTATTTTTGCTATATATTGTGTGCCTTTGCAAAGCACAAGGGGACTTTTTGGATATAGGAGTATTGAAGAAAATTTTTGCTAGTTTTTCCTTCTGAGTGTGAAGTATTTTCTACCTTACCAATTATTTACAGTCTTGTGTATGTTTCTATTAGTCTTGTGAATGAAAATCCCTTGATTAATCATCTTACCTTGTTACAAACTCAGTAATTTCTTCATTATATTAATGTGCATGTTCAACTTAGAAGTATAGTTGTGATAATCTCCCTCAATACCATCCAAGTGTTTTTCCCTCGATATTCTGTAGAAGAACTATTGGTTCGTGCATAAAAAATCCTTTCACATATCAATTGTGTATATACTCAGTCAAAACCCTCATACCAATTTAGTGCATCACCTTAGTTTTAATTATTTTACTGACTATCTTTAACCCTTTAAATCCCGAAGCGAGTTTAGGATACATCAACAAGGAATCGGCCTTGATACTAGAGACTCACCTCAAAATAGGTATACCCACAAACCTGAGGTGTTTCCATTGTATCTACAAAAGAGAGAGATCAAATTCTGCAAGCTTAGAAAACCTGCAGCCATCTCTCTATAGGGTGCACTTTCAAGAGATAATAGTTCCTCGATCCATAATCGACTATCGAGGGTTAAAAACAGAATGGAAGTTACATTCATCATCCATTACCATTCGACCTTTCATCATGCGACATTTCTAGGATAGTGAAATACATTATAGGCTATATCATAACTTATTCTATTTATCTTGCAATGGTACATGCTTTAGGTTATATCACCACTCCCTCTACTCATCCGGTAGTCATATACACTTTAGGATACATCATCACTCTTTCGATCATATTTTCGTGATATACACTTGAGATATAAGTTCATGCATACATCATTTCTAGGTCACATTTAATCAATGAAAATACACACTCATCACAATGTGTTAGAAATGATACACACACTTCGACCATTTCGATGACACACTCTTGCTTAGGGTTAATTCTTTACTACTCGAGGGGGAAAACCAAATGAACATCACTTTGCATATATTTCCATTCACTCAAGGGAACACAACTCCTATCATCCTTATTACATTCTATTCTAGCCATCCACAACATTTGCATAATATGGTTTCTTTTATTCTTACTTATTTTTGCTTATTCATGGTCACTTTATTACACATGCTAGTTAGATTATTTTTATTTCATTTATCTATATCATCCACACATGCGCGTTCACGTCTTTTTCTAGTTGTGATCGCATATATAGGTATCTTTCACACAACAAGGATTCTCACCTTCTACCCTTCCTACATTAGTCACGGGGGCATCCACATTTATCTCTTCAAGGTGTTATTACTTCATTTCATACTTATCACTTTACATTACTTGGTTATACATGCTTTTGACTTACTAGTTATATTTCTAACTTGATAATGGGTGCTTCAACTGAAAAATTTGTTCTGCAAGGATATTTTCTTCCATACTTGTATTTTTATATTACTTTTCTTTTGTTTTCTCTTGTTTGTGTCATTGCCTATGTTTTGTGTGCACACTTATTTGTTTGTATGCGGCCATGATAGATTTTGCATGTCTTGAGACATCGTGAGTGATGTCCTATGTTTACATGACCCACTTTTTCTATCTTACCTTGTCCTCTTTCATGTTTACATTCCTTTTCTTGGTATCTTACACACTAGTTGCGTAGATTACGTGTTGTCTTATACATACATACTTTTTGTAGTAACACTTGTGTTGGTTATCCTTGTTTTTGTGCATGCCTTGATTTATACCAAGTGCTTTCCCTTCCCCCTGTAGAGAAGAGTTTTAGAGTATATATGGATGGTACTCTTTTGGGGACGTATTATCCTATCAGGGACATCGCATGTGCCCCAAAAGAGGGCGGAATCATTTGGATTTTTACATACTACACAACATTTCTACACTAGTTCATTTCAATGAAATTTCTACCCTTGGAATTGTGGGTTACATACAACGAGTAGGTCAAGACGGGTGTATGAATGTCATACACAACAACTTTTACGGGACGTGGTTATCCTTAGTATTATGGCAAGTAGTTACAAGCTTGGAGGTTACGGTGGGTTTTCCTCCCTACACTACTCGCTAGTGGCGTTAGATGCCCAAAAACTAGGACAAACAAATATCTCTCCAAACACATTCAAGAAATTAGTTACTGAGTTAAAGGATACATTGAAATTCCTCCCTACTCTTCTTTGGGCTATGGCATTAGATCTCCAAAAAAAAACCTTACAAAGATAAAGGATATCATTCTCTTTCTCAACATCAATTAGGTGCACATGTTCCATTTACACTTTTTAATTTCTATATTTTACATGTGATTGAAATATGTAAACAGATTAAATTGCAAAAACAAGGAGGAGCTTTGTGATTTATTAATATAAAAATGAAGCATTACAACCAAAAGAGAGAGCTGCAATATTTATAGATATTGGAAAGCTTCTATCTCTTCCACAATACATGGAACAAATCTCCTAAACAAAGCAAATATGTAGAAATAGCATATTGCCCTAAAAAGATTCTACAGGAAATCATTCGAGAACAATATTCTAACTAAAGAACATCCTCCACAATCTAAGGGATGATAACAACACACTAACAACTAAGCTAACTAAAGTAATTAAATAATTACTTTATTATAATTACACATTAATCCACATATGGTGAATTAAGTGTTATATTATTTATAGCATTCCTCCCCTTAATTCAACATATTCAAGTGAACATGAGAGAAATACTCTAAATTCCTCCAATTTAGGACATGGAAGAGATTTTTTAAGATATACGCATGTTGATGTTCTTTTCGTGAAATGTTGAAGTGAATGTTGTTGTTCTGAACTTGTTCACGAATGAAATGTACCTACACCTCAATGTGTTTGGTGCATTCATGAAAAAATAGATTCGAACAAGTTTTATTACTCCTTCATTGTCTACATGTAGGATTGTTGAATGATCATGTGGAATTCCCAATCCTTCAAGTACCGTCACGAGCCTGAGCCAAATCACTTCCACAGATAGCTCCTCCCTGCTGCACGATATGTCTTATGTGGAAGACCTTGAAACAAATTTTTTTCTTGCTTCCCCATGAAATAGGTCCAAATCCCAAAAAGAACACAAATCCTGAAGTGGACTTCTTATCATCAACGTTACTGTATGATCTAAATTTGTATATCCTGTCAAGAATAAGTTATCATTCTTCTTGTATTCTAGGTGAAGTCCATGGTTCCTCCGATGTATCTCAATACCCTCTTTGTTTCTTTCTAGTGACAAACCCTTGGTTCTTGCATAAATCGAGAAAGATAACCGACCGCAATGATATCGGCCTAGAATAAGTTAAGTAAATGAGATTCCTGTTATCATCAATCACAAAGCACTTACAGTGCGTGTATTTGAACTCAGTGTGATTGGATAACATGGGTACTATCTCCAAGTTGTGGGACTTGCTACTTGAGAGCATCACCTCCGAGAAAGTTGGTTCTTGCTCTAAACTACCCTGCCACAATCTACTCTAATGCGGGATAAGCTAACTGTTCTAATCTAAACTTCCAAGGGACCAGGGAGAGAGAATACATAAAATGAAAGCATACACTAAAGCGGTGATACACCGAGAAAAGGAGGGTGTGAGAGTAATCTCCAAATGTGTGAAATACGTCCCCCCTTGCACACTAGAAGAGGTGATGATAGTTCATCATAATCCTAGCAAAATGCATTCACAACAATATTCCAAGCATACACAATGTTAGTGAATTCTGCAAGAACATAATAATAGACACAATATTCTTGTAGAAAGATAAAAGGGGCAAGAAGAATGCAAGAAAAACATAGCAGGGAAGATACATCCACAAACTTTGTATTTTATTCTTCTGGTATATGCATGATTCACTTCTATTACAAGATAAGGGCTGGATCACCATGCAAGGAGTCCACTACAAGGGCCTCGCAACACACCAGCTTCACAAAGCAATTTTTACTGAGCTTTTCTACCCAAAACTCTCTCCCTACAATGAGCCCAACACTCCAATTTATAGAAAAAATGAGAAGGAGAAGAGAAGGGAAAATGGAAATCCTGAAATCTGTCCTTCAACCAACTCAGAAGCATTAAATTGAGTGAAATGATTGTATATTACTTGAAAAAGGCTCCCATCTTTTGTCCCATGTGCTGCAGAGAGAAAGGATGATGACCATGCCTCTTAATTGCACTCCCAACTACCAAATAAAACACTGTTATGAACCTGGCCACGTTTTCTTAAAAACTCAATTAATTTCTGATAAAATATGGAATTTATTGATTTCTGTTCATCGGGAACTCGGAACCACGATTCCAACGGTACCAATTTTGTGCAATTTCGTTGAGAAATGCAAAAGTTATGGCCTTCGAGTGCGGGCAGCCATTTTGGATCTGGCGAGGCGTTTTGTCATTTGTGGGAATGAACATTAAGCGATTTGGAGCCGAATATGTTTCTCTTAATTAAATATATCTACCCTCATTCCAAAAAGTCCAATTTTGTGAAAATCGGAGCTCGGAGTGAAAAGTTATGGCCTCTGGTCAAACGTTGACTTTTCCTCTTCTGTCTTCGCCCATTTCGTGCTTTCGCGTCCCACGCGTCCCTCGCGTACTTTTGTCCCGGCTGGCACAGTGCTCCTTGTGCTGATTTCGGGCGAACCGGCCGGTTCGCGTCCATTTGTCCCGCTTGTCCCACTTTGTTTCGGACTGTTTGTGTTGATTTCGGGCGAACCGGCCGGTTCGCGCCCATTTGTCCCAAATGTCCCAAAGGCGACCCTCTCAGCAGTTAGCCAATTTTTCTCTCTTTTGGCCGGATCGGCTTTTCGCGCGCCGCGTACTTCTGGCCCGATTGTCCCAAATGCTATTTGGGCCGCCTGGAGGCTTTTCGGCCGATCCGCGCATTTTTGTCCCAAATGTCCCAATTGCTCCTAGGACTAGGACTTAGCCGATTTTCACAATTTTTCCTGGATCAACCTACTTGCCTTCTGCAACCATTTTTCACATTTTCTCGAGCTTGCTCTTTCCTTCTTTGGCTAGGGAGTTAGAAAAATATCAACGAGGGAACCTCAGAAACATGATGTTTGCTCTGAATCAATCAATGTGCCTAGGACTTGAATATTTCGATGCATGTTATCAAATTACCCTGGGGGGTGAATTTTGGATAACAATTCCCAATCAACTATCGATAAAGAGTAACATTTACTTGTTTTGATGGATTTGTGCGACACAATTGAAGCCTTGTCTCTATAGGTGTAGCCATTGGTACACTATCCATCATTCTGAATTTCTCGAGCATTGTCTTGGCATATTTTAGTTGAGTAACAAAGATTTGATTTTCCTTTTGCCATACTTCAATTCCAAGATAATAATGAAGAATCCTGAGATTTTTCATGTCGAATGATCGATTTAGATCTTCCTTAGTTGTTTCAATCATCTTCACCAAAATTCTAGTGATGACTAGATCATTGACATATACTACTATGATCACTATCTCCCTCCTTGCTTTTGAGATAGTGATTAGGATCATATGGACTTATTTTGAATCCATGTTTGATGAGATGCTCATCAATCTTTATGTACCATGCCCTTGGAGCTGTTTGAGACCTTAGAGTGACTTTATGAGTCTACATACCTTTCCTTCTTTACGGTATGACAAAACCTTTGGTTGAGTCATGTAGAATTCTTCCTATAAATCCCCATTGAGAAATGCACTTTTTACATCCATTTGATGAACTTTCCAGCCAAATTGTGCAGCTAGAGAAAATATCATCCTGATTGTTTTGATCTTAGCTATTGGTGCGAATGTTTCTTCATAATCAATGCCTTCTTTTTGTGCATAACCCTTAGCTACCAATCTTGCCTTGTATTTATCAATGCTTCCATTTGATTTGTACTTTGTTTTAAATATCCATTTGTAACCTATTGCCTTCTTCCCTGGTGGAAGATCTGTAAGTTGCCATGTATTATTCTTAATCAAAGAGTTGAATTCTGAATTCATAGCATCTAACCAAGGTTTTGACTGTTGGGCATCTTGAACTGTAGTGGGCTCACTTGATTCAATTACTATACTCATTAAGGCTAAGTTTACCTCATTTTGAGTCATACTACAAGTTCTAGGTCCTGAAGTGGATGTGTTAGGATCACTATCAACTTAGCATCTCGAATTAGATTAGTAAGACCACTTAGGCATATGTTTAGCTATTCCTGTAGATGGAGGAGTTGAATTATCCTCATCATCATTATCTTCATCAAGAACATCTTCTATTTTCTTAGTAGGATTGTTTTGTGAGTTTATGGAAGGAGCATATGCTTCTTTATTTTCTAAAAAAACTCAACATCTCTACTTGTGAAAATTTTTCTTGTTTTTGGATCCATTAACTTGTATCCCAAGGCTTCATCACTGTATCCCAAGAATATAATTTTTTTTTGATTTCATATCAAGTTTAGTTATCTTTTTCTTAGGAATGTGCATACTTGCCTTGCATGCAAGAACTCTAAGGTGTTTTATATATGGTATGTTCCCTGACCAAGCTTCTTGTGGTGTTATTCCATCAAGTGTGGAAGTGGGAACTCTATTCAATAGATAAACTATTGTTTTTGCTTTATGCCCAATATGTTTAACTCAAGCCTGAGTCATCAATCATACACCTTACCATTTCCATTATAGTTCTATTCCTTCTTTCAAAAACACCATTTTTTTGTGGTGTATATGGAGGTGCCATTTGCCGACGAATTCCATGTGTTTCAAAAAAATCTTTGAACTCATTCTTTGGTGTATTCACCCCCTCGATCTGAGCGGAGTGTTTTTATTTTCTTACCAGTTGCATTTTCACAAGCTACTTTGAATTTCTTGAAACTTTAAAAGGCTTGGTCTTTAGTGTGAATGCAGTATACCCACATTTTTCATGAGTAATCATCAACAAAAACCATAAAATATTGAAACCCTGAATGACTAGGTCTCATAGGTCCACATAGATCGGTATGCACCAGATCAAGTTTACCATGAGCCCTGAATGTACTAATTTTCTGAAAAGAAGCTCTATGTTGTTTTCCTGCCAAACAATTTGTGCACTTGTCTGTATTTTTCTTGAAATTTGGCAGTCCTCTTACCATATTATTTTTTCGAAGTGTTTCAAGATAGCCAAAACTTACATGGCCAAATCTTCGATGCCACAATTGTGTCGATGATGTATCCTTAGCTACAAGGGCTTTATTTTTGGTTTGAACAAAATCCAACTGAAACATACGACCTACACCAGAAGCTCGTGCAATAATGTTGGATTTTTTAGACTTATCTTTGATTAAACACATCTTCTTTCCATCTATACAATCAAAATCCACTTTTAAGTTGTGCTCCAAAAGTTGACTTACTGAAAGTAGATTCTTTGTCAATCCAAGAACATATAGAACATCTCTTATTGTGCACTTTCTTGATCCAAGAGGTAAGGAGATGTTTCCAATTCCTTGTACTTTGTACGATGAATCATCACCCAATGAAACAGAGTCTTTATTAGGTGCATTCTTTAACTCTAAGAACCAATCATTTCTCCCGGTCATATGTCTTGTTGCTCCTGAGTCAACATACCAAATTTCCTGTGGTGAATTGATTTCTTGAGTTGATTTTGCAGCAAATAGAAATTCCTCATCTAGTGAGTTATCTTCTTCTTCAGCAATGTTTCCATGTTGTGGTGTTTTCTTTCTCCAGTTACTTTTTCTTTGTCCTTGTTCTTTGTTTTGATAACCTTGACTAGATTGTTGAAAATTGGCTTCTTGCCACTAGATGAAACCTTATAAAATGTGTTATACCAACAATATTTTAAGTCATGTCCTTTTCTGCCACAAATCTGACACTTCTTTTGCTGAGTGTTCCATTGAGTATTCTGTTGAGAATGTTGCTTGTGTTGCTTACTAGTTGTATGAATCTATTTCTTTCCCTTATGGAATGAAGAGAGGGCTTGTTCCTCATCTTCTACAAGTTTTTTCATGGACTCTTCCTGTTGTAACATGTTCACTAACTCTTCAAAACTTATAGTTGGACCCATAATGTTGAGAGTTGTGAAAAATATTTTGTATGAGGCTGGTAAAGCTCTCAATACAATAGGGACAAGAGATTCATTAGTGACCTCTACTTCCAAAGCTTGGAGAGATGATCTCAATATAGCAACACGCTTTAGAAAACCTTCAATAGACTCATTAGAATTCATTTTGAGACAATGGAGTTGTGTTTGTAATTGCAAAATAGCATTTTTGTTCTTAGCTTCATATACAGTTGCTAGTTTATCCCATGCTTCTTTTGTAGTTGTCGCTTGACGAATATGAGGTTGTACATCATCAATTACACTGAATAGAATTATAAATTTTTCCTTTTGATTAGCATGATCAAACACACGTTGTTGAGCAATATAATTTTCTGATCTCGTTATCGAGCCATCAACTACACCAATTATGTCCTCAAATTCAAGTTGAGTTTTAATTTTCATTTTCCATGCAGCATAATTATCTCCTCGTAGGAGTTGTGAATTAGGAAAAAAGAATTTGGGTGCATTGTTAGCCATTTGTGCATGAAAGAAAAGAGAGATAGAGAATCAAACACGAAACAAATCCCCCTTAAATCAGTACACACCCCCAAAATTGATTTTTATTGAGTGTGGGATCCTTTTTAGCCTTTTACAATGATTTTTTGGCACTATCGACCATTTTTACAAACATCTTGTAAATAGAAAAATAAAATTGCACCCCCCTTCTTGTTTATGAAAAATTAATATTTTGTAATTTTTTAAATTTTTGGGCACTTTGGCCTCTTTTCCCTTACAAATTTAGTTTTGGGGTCTTTGGCCTCTTTGACTGGACCAAAGCGTAGAGCTTGAAAAAATATATACTTTAAAAAAAAAGCACCTCAATCCGAGGTACTGGCGGAAAGTAATGACAAATACAAGTTTTGATTTTATGATCTTTCCGGACCCCTTTCCTAAAATGGAAATTTTTTTGTATGCTTCTAATTTTTTTCTCATCGTCCAAAAATGGAAAAAAAAATTTACAAAAAAAATTCCGATTTAGGGCTTACTTGGCATGGATCAGTCTTGTATTGCCGCCGCCCCTTTGTTTCTTTCACCGCCATTCTCTCCTTCACTTTTTATTGCCATTTTTTAATGCTTTCAAGCCGCATTAAGACGGTTTTAGCAGGGCTTTGCTTTAGAACTTTGGACAGCGTTTTGCTTATGGAACGATGTTTGGATTCTAGACAGAGGTTGGCTCGGCATTTCTTGGACGTTGGCTGTGGTCCTCTCCTGGATTTGGCTCTTTGAATTTCGATTCACTGCTCCATATGTCTATTCACTGCTGCAAATCTGTGAAATAGACAATTGATACAGTACATAGAAGCGATGCCTCCAGAATTGGGGATCCGCTTGAATTAGAAGTAGGATTAGGGGGGTATCTTATGTATAGATAACAACCCCAATTGTATGAAACTCTCTTTTTTTATCAATGAAATAATCAGATTTCAAAATAATATTTGTTATATTTGCAATTTAATACAACATCAAATATTAAAAGAAATTGACAAATATCTCCTCAATTGAAATAATTTCACCTGGAAAACAATAATGGAGTTGGGAGGTGCATCCAGGTGTTCTGGCCTATGATTTCCCTTCCAATTTTATTTTATTTTTATATTCTTGTTGCTTCTACTATTGCCGGGTGTGTGGAGAAGGGGCAGGGGCTGTGAAGAGGCTGGGGGCATCTATGGCTCCTCCTGGCTCAGGCTTCTAGTCCTCCTTCCTCAAATCTTCTAACACTTCCTCAGCAATTATCTACAACCTTAACTCACCTGCTCTGGTACCAAATGAAATCTGTAAACCAGATTAAATTGCAAAAACAAGGTGGAGCTTGCTGTGATTTTATTAATATAAAATGAAGCATTACAACCAAAAGAGAGAGCTGCAATATTTATAGATATTGGGCAGCTTCTATCTCTTCCACAATACATGGAACAAATCTCCTAAACAAAGAAAATATGTAGAAATAACATATTGCCCCTAAAAAATTCTACAGAAATCATCAAGAACAATATTCTAACTAAAGAACCTCCTCCACAATCTAAGGGATGATAACAACACACTAACAACTAAGCTAACTAAAGTAATTAAATAATTACTTTATTATAATTACACATTAATCCACATATGGTGAATTAAGTGTTAGATTATTTCTAATAGTGACTTTTACATTGCATTTTTACACATACATACATACATATTTGACTACTTGATCATTTAATCCTTAGAGATCTAGTCATATGAGAAACATGTAGTCAAATGGGGAAAAATAAATAATGACATCAATAACAAAATTTCATGGCAGCACACACCATACTAACCATGTAGTTAAATCATACACATAAGAAACTCCACATGCGTTTCCACCCTAGGTTCACTCTCATCACTATTTTTGTGCTTTTTCACCTTTAGTTTCCATGCTCCATCATATTTTGTTATTCCATTCTTTGTCTAGTCCTTTGACGCATTTTCTACTACAATATTCATGTACATCGGTACACATATTTATCTACTTTATGTTACCAAGATTTCCATGGACCAACATAAAGTGGGGAAAATGTAGTCACAAAATCATGCACTATAGATAATATTTATTTCGAGTCTCATACTACTATTTAGAATGTTTTTGAGTGAATAAATTAGTAATCAACTCATGTCTCTTGCCCATTTATATTTAATTTTTGACTTCATTCTCAACCTTCATTACATGGATGCCCAGTTTAGGTCATCTTTTATCATTTTAGCCTTGATTGGAGCACCCATGGGTGCCCTAGTCCCACTAGGGTGCCCCGATCCTTTTGACCTTTCCTTCCACCTTTTGGGCACTTTCTAGCCCTTTCATCTTCTTACATTTTTGGTGGTCGGTAATTTTAGGGTTAATTACGAAATTAGATAAAGAGAAATCTATAAATATAAAGTTATGAGACCATAATGAGGGACTAAGCACTAGTTACTACTATCATCCACCTTGAGTTACATCCATTTGGATATCATTTACATCCATTAGCTCCATCATAAGGACAAGGTTAGTTAATCTACATCACACAAGCATATAGGGAGGTATTTTATTCTATTCCATGCACCATTCTACTACATTCTACATCTAGTTATTTCTCACTACACAAAGTGTGAGTGGCACAAAAACACCTAGAGCACATGATGCACACACACTGAGCTTAATTTTTGTCTAAAATGTAGTGCATCACTCGGTTAGTAAGTTCACTATTTTTGCAGTGATGTCATTCTAACCCATTCATTTACAATCTTATTTTTTTAACATTTTGATAATTCGTATGGTATCTTGCAGTCTTTATTTCATCTTTGAATATCAACAAGACTGGTGTAGTTAAATGAATTTTATGCGATACACAGAAGGGTTTGAGGACCACCACCGAACCCATGAAATGTAGTTCGGGACCTATTACACAAACCATGGCACCCATTCTATAGACTAGAACGTCTGTTGGTACCTTGGTCACTCTCTAGGAACTCAGTCTCTAGGATCTATCCTTTTCGGGACCTATACATAGTCGTTCTCCTACTTCATGTTCCTTAAGTCATTTCTGCTACACATTCTAGTGAGCTCCTCTAATCATCGTGTTCATTCTAGAACTCTCTTAATACTACGGGGTTTTACAATTTTCACTTTCATAGTTTATTCGGTCACTTCTAATAGACATTTACTACATTTTTTCTTGTATTTACATGTCATTCTAGAATAGATTAACTACACCTATTACCCATTTTTAGTTAATCAATATCTAAGGTGGTTATAAAATCATGTTTCAACATCTTGAATAGATTTTTTTCAACCTTTTAGTCTATCTTTGGAGTATGAGGATAGCATAATTAAGTACTTAATTACATATCTTACATAAGCTTTTATGTTAAGTGTTTTAAAGATTGTCTTGAAAATATTTGCAGCTGTTGAGTATCAATGAATGCAAATCTTTTTGTTTAAGAAATTTTCACTACTTAATCATATGTTCTTTACTTTCCAGGATAACATGTTGTCATAGTAGTTGTTGATGCTTTGTTATAGGAAATAAACCATCATTTACTCCCCCTCCTTTACAAATAAAACCTACTATAATTTTACCCACACCATCACACTTCTATCATAAATATTCATTTACCACATTCTTTTTGTTTCCTGCATCATTGAAGAAAATTCTTCCCATTCAGACTCCCATCAAAATTTATACAAGAAAAACTAAAATTTGTTGTCTTAAGTAACATGTGTCTGATGCACTAAGTATATATGAAATTCTCATGACATATCTTGCAAGTGAATGTTATATTCATGGCCATGCTTAGCTCAGATTGACCCACCATTTGAAAAATCAAGAGGAATTAAGTGTAAATTATCCTCTCTCCATTCATGTTACCTAATGGTCCCCTTTTAAGGAAAAACCAAAAGTAGCAAGATCGGGCAATACCATTTGTATATGTTGCTCAATCATCCCAATAATTTTTTTGTAAAGAGAATGTCAGAGAACACACCTGGATGTAAATGACATGTATCACATAGTCATTCATGCTCTAAGCCTTACTTTTCTATGAAAGTGCTTAGATGCCCTGTGGAGTGTAAAATCGGGAACCAACAAGCTTCTAGCACCATTTTTGGGCACCTTTTACTCCATGCAGGGTTAAGGATACTTATCTTTAAAAAACATTTTTAAGATTACTCAAAAAGAGATGAGTTTGCTAGTATTATCCTAAATTTTCCAATTATAAATAGGCTTCACATAAAACTTGTGTTTTTGTGAGTGTATTAGAAGTTGGTTACTAAGACTATTATGAATACCACAAATATTTCTGATTCTTTTTCCTCCCTCATTGTGAAGAATTTTTAAGAACATTTTGAGTTAATCTATATCTCTAGAGTGTAAGGATCTAGTGGTAGCTCCACCTTTTGAATAAAATTAGGGTTAGACCTATGCAAACTTTTTACCCTATCCACCTTGCTGATCAACTTAAAAATTGGAAGGATGAAGATCCTTTTTCAGACCCAATCCTACTAAAAGGTTACTCCTAGAATTGGAAAGTGCACATTTAAGAAGGAAACAAATTTGGAAACCTATGGGTGGTCAAAGTTCAAGATGCAAGGGTGTTCAATCCTCTAAATTTTATCCTCCTTTAGTAGAATATTACTCTACTACATCTGATACTTCTGATATAAATAGTCCTCAAATATATTTGTATTCTTTGTTTCAAAAGGTTCTAGTTCCTACAAATAACAAGGGTATTCCTTAGCTTCCACATTTTTTTACCCGAGAAAATAGAGTTTTTTATGAAACTGAATCCCCCAAAGGCTATTATTGTGTGGACCATACCCCTCTTCCCCAAAGACCTCTAGTTCCCTATAGTTTTATTACTGCAATTGAAAATCTACCACCAAATAATATGGATCACCCTCCACCCAGAGCTCCTTTGTAGTCACTACATATAGACCAATAAATTTCAATGATATGGTGGGCTATCCTAATGAAGTTCCAAATGAGATCAGAAATAGGTTGCCTCGTTTTAAGGGGAACAATGCTATTAGTGGAGATCAACATCTCAATTTCTTCCAAAATATCATGGATGATTATGAAGTTGAGTTTGAAGATGTTTATGTTAAATTGTTTATACATACATTAGAGGAAGATACTAGAGAGTGGTATAGTTCATTATGTATAAATTTAATTGACTTTTGGGATGAAATGAAGAAAAAAATTAGATTACAATATGGTGATAGAACTGATCCCAAGTTTCTTTTATCATAATTTGAAAACATTAAAAAGAATCCTAATGAATGTGTACAGATTTCAACACTAGGTTCAACAAGACTTTGACTAGATTACCAAACTAATATAAGGCCCAATGACGAGTCTTGTTTAATTAAATACTCTGATGCTTTTGAAAAAAAGAACTTATTATTTGATAGACAAGGCCCCTGAGAATTTGAGGAAAGATTTTTCTATGAAAATCCAGATAGAGAATAATATCAAACAATATGGGAAGCCTCCCAAAAGAGAAGGTGTCATCTTTGTTCAATTGAAAAATCCTCAAGCAAATAAATCTATTGATTTAGAAGAGGTAGTTAAAACCTTGGATAGGGCATTCAAGGATATTTCATACAAAATTTCTAGAGAAGAGAAAGGGTTGGCCCCAAATCCTCAAGTTCAACATCAATCCCGTAGACATAATATATTTGGAAATAATCCCAAAGGACATCACTAGGAAGAGAGCAGAGGAAAGGGCCTATATATTTAGGAAACAAATAGAAAGCCTTGAGAGACCATAAGATAGTCTTAGATCCATTGCGAGAAAGTGCTTTTTTGGTGGAGGAGGAGCACACTATTGATTGGTGTGATAAATGTCTATTACCTCACCCTCCGAGACACCTACTAAAGATGGTGACAATGATAAATATGATTTTGGTGATATATGTATGACGGAGTGTCGAAAATATTCAATACGAGGACCTCTTCTACTTACCCTCTCTATGTTAAAACTATGGAATACTTTTTTCCTTGAACCAATTAGGTATTATCCCTCCCTTATGTAGTTAATTTTGATGTTGATATGGATCAATCATTTGAGCTCCCAAATCATGACTTTGAATATCTAAGAGCATTAATGATTAAAAATTATGATGGTGAAATTCCTTCAGAAGAGTTGATAAGAAGTTATTAATAAACGTTGTTGTTTCTAAAGATAAGGAATATGACCTCTGTAATAGACATGTAAAGGGACCTATCGCATCTCCCAATCTAAAGATGTGTCTCTTGTTTAGTATCCCCAGAAGATACTTGCAAGAGAAGCATGTCGGATAAAATCCCTATCATTACTTAAAGACAAAGTACTTCTGCCTCATCCCAAGAAATAAGGGATGATATCCCATCATAAAAAAATCTCCCTTCCCCTTAATACAACCTTTCCCAAGTATTATGCATGTAAAAAGGCCCAAATACCGAGTCAAATAAAAATTATTATCCCTATTGTGGAATTACTTAGGATTCCAAAACATAAAAGGAGGGCATTTGAATATTTGGGGTTGAAGGAGGATGGGGTTATCAAAGAAATAAGTGCAAGTAATATGGTGACTCCCCTCATTATCGATAAAATTTGAAATAAAAGAAGATTAAGGAAACACAAAAGTAACCTCAGAAGTGTATTTGGGTACTTCCTTGGTAGAATCACAATTAGATGTGGATCCTTTCTTTACCACTCTTATTGTCAATGAATAGATTCTCCATAATTGCATGTTTGATTCAGGGGCCTCCTGCAACATCATGCCTTTAGAAGTCATGAATGATTTGTAAATGAAGATAAAAAAACCTTTGGGAAGTGTTTTTCCATGTATTCTAGAGAGGTACCTATTGTTGGATATGTCAAAGGTTTGGTAGTACAACTTTCTCCTTATCCTGAAAAATATTTAACTATGAATGTGGTTATAGTTGAATACCCTGCTAAATGGGGCATGTTGTTATCAAGAAAATTGGTTGCTAGTGTAGTGGAAAATGTTAAAATGTACATGTATTTTTCTTCCATACCCTTAGAAGGAAATCTAGTCAAGCTACATAGAGAGGATAAAATGTTTCACCTTATTGAAGACCCTTTGAATGCTTCTTATGAAGTATTATTTATAGGTTGTTCTAATTTTTAAGATCAATGTATGGATATAAATGCACACCTTGAATATGTTAGTGTCCCATGGACTATGAATTTTGATGGAGCATGTTATAGTATTGGAAATGGAGCTAGAGTGGTTTTGAATTCTCCAAACCATGGTTCTTTCAATTTCTCCTTCAAATTGAAATTTGAATGTACCAAAAATATAGCTGAATATGAAGCATTGATCCTTGGTTTAAGAGTTTCATGGATACATGGGATTAAAGATCTCATTGTCAAAGGAGATTTTGAGTTAGTTTTGAAACAAGTTAGAAAAATATATGCAACAAAAAACAAGAGGTGAAAATAGTATACGCATGTCGCGTCTTAGATATCATTGAATTGTTTTGTTATTTCAATCTCCTCTACCATGAGAGAAGTTAGAATGCAGTAGTTGAAAATTCTCTTTCCTTACTTATTAGTATGACAATGACATAGTGTCTCCATATTACAATTATGAAGTAGAAGTATTAGTTAACCTCTCTTTCCCTCATAATATTCAGCATTGCAAGGTTTTGAAGATGATGCTCACATCCATAGGTTCTTGAATTAAAGAGATGAGTGTACCGGTTAGCTCATTGACATTGAACCTATGGTGGTGTTGTGTGAAGGAAAGGAAACATTCTTTGGGAAGGATGTAATTCAGTAAAAGCACGATCCCTACATGAAATATTAGCCTTAAAAAAATTTTGACATCGCGGGTAGAATTATTAGAAACCCTATCCATGTACATTGAGAGGCATTGGAATGAAATTTGGGAAATTATCATAACCCAAGAAATTTATTGTTAGGAAGAAACATGAATGAAGAAGAAATACAAGCTTATACCAAATTGTTGAGAAAGTATCAAGATTGTCTTACATGGTCTTATTCTAACCTAAAGGATTATAGGGAGAATTTTTTTCAACATGAAATACATTTGGAGCCTCGTATCTTGAACCATTTAGGTATAAGAAAAGGCCTATCAACCCTTTCCTTGCAACAAATATGTAAGAGGAGTCCAAAAGTTGACAGATGGTGGGATAATCCAACCCACTAGGTACTCCTCATGGGTGGAAAACTTAGTACCAGTTAGAAAAAAGAATGGGGATATTATGATTTGTGTATATTTCAGAAATATAAACAAAGCATCACTTAAGGAAAATTACACATTACTTAACATGCATAATATTCTACAAAATCTAATAGGATCCGAGTTACTATCTATATTAGATGTCTTCTTCGGTTATAACCAGTGCTTGGTGAAATAATCAAAATAATTTAAAACATCTTTCACCACCCCTTGTGAACATATGCATATGTTAGGATGCATTTTGGATTAACGAATGCAGGAGAAAATTTTCAAAGAGACATGGATGTGGCCTTCTCTTATATTATTAATGATTTCATTGCAATTTATCAAGATGATATAATAGTCTTATCAAGAAAAAGGTGTGACCATTTGGAGAACCTTGAAAAGATATTGATTATATTTAGATAATATGGGATCTCAATAAATGCAAATAATTGTCTTTTTGTGGTAAAAAGGAAATTTAAGTGGGACATATAGTTTCACATGAAGGATTTACGGTAGACCACGAAAGGGTGGAAGTGATCGATAAAGTCCCCATCCCCTATCTAAGAAAGGCATCCAATCCTTCTTTGGAAAAATAAATTTTGTGAGAAGGTTTTTATAAATTTGTTGAGATCACTCTCCCCATCACAATGGATCTTAAAGAAATATCAATTCATCAAGTTGGGAGAAGGGGTTCTCTAAGAATTTGAAGGAATAAATGAGGCACTCAAAACTGCCCCCATATTAACTAGCCCTGATTATAAAAATGAGTTTTAGATGTTTTGTTTTTCCTTAGAAAATATAATTCTTTTTGTATTATTACAAAAGGATGAAGAGGAGAATGAACAACCCATTTTCCTTTTCAGTAAATCCTTGTAAGGGTCTGAGTTGAAATACTCTATTATGGAGAAAAATATTTTCCTTGGTAAAAGCTACTAAGATTTTCAAACCCTATATTTTGAGTTCCAAAATCATAGCCTATGTACCTCATACAATGGTAAATAATATCCTCTCCGAAATGGAGTTTTCAAGCAAGAGATGTAGGTGGGTGAACAAGCTTCAAGAGTATGATATGGAGATTTAGACCACAAAGTTGGTTAGAGAAATGTATAGATACTTGAAATACAAAATGTTGATAAGGATGAGAAACACTCTCATGAAAAAGTAAGTATCTCAGCTTGGTACAAAGACATAGTGTTTTACCTAATAGGCCTTAATTTTCCTTCTCACTTAAAGAAAAATCAAAGTAGGAAACTTAAGCTGGTTTTCCAAAAATATATTCTAAATAATCATTGATTGGCTTTGAAAATCCTGGAAGGAAACCTATTGAGATGTGTTACAAATGAGGAGGTTCCCAACGTAATTTCTAATTTTCATGGAGGTTGTGTGGTAAGCATTTTTTTGGAAGGATAACTGTCCATAAAATATTGATAAAATGCTACTTCTTGGTGGCCTTCCTTTTCAAATATGTAGCTCTTATAGTTTGAAAATGTGAAAGTTACAAATGGTTCTTAGTAAGGATGAAAGATTCTAGATCCTTACCCTTACATAAATTTTAAAGTAGAGGATCCATTCAAACAATGTGGATTCAATTTTATAGGGTAAATATCAAACTCTTAAAGTGCATGTCACAAATGGATATTGGTGGCCACTAATTATTTAACCAAATGAGTTTAAGATATTGCTATTAAGAAGGTAAATCATCAAGTGGTTATGGACTTCATCTGTAATCACATAATTTATAGGTTTTCAGTCCCCACCATATTATTTGTTGATAATTCCATGAGTTTCAGAGAAAAACCATTGGAAACAATATATCATGAATATGGCATAACCTTGGCCTATGAATCAAACTAAAATCCCAAAGGAAAGGAAAACATAATTAAGCAATAAGAACATACTCAAAATCCTCAAGAGAACATTAGAAATGAATAAAATAAAGTAGGGTAAACAAAGTTCAAGTTTGCACTAAACCATAATTTTGTTAAATGTGGAAATTTTATAATCTAGAATAAATACCGAAATCAACTATATTGGTTTTCTTATACCAAATATTGATATTTTATTTGACTATTATTGTAATCCAAAAAGGGGATTTTTCGATTTTGATTTGGCTATTATTGGAATCTAAAAGGTTTTTTTGAAATACATATCATAAATGAGGTATTTTCATTTTAGGAGTTTACATAATAAGTATGGAATAATCAATGCATTTACAACATTGCACTGCATGCCAAATACTTATATTTTCCATTCTCATAGAAACAAACATTTTTATCTTATATTGAATGGGAATATGTTCATTCTTATACAAACAAACATTTTTATCTTGGATTGAATGGGCATATGCCCATTCTCATATAAGAATCATACAAGAAAATTGAATCAATAGTGAAAGAAAGAAAAATTTAGATGCGATTTATTTTACCTATAGGGTAGTGCACATTTGAATGTTGTATATTTTACATATTTTTATCATATATATCAAGGCGAAAAATGTTTAATTATAACGTGGATTTATTTGCATAGAATATGAGCTATTTACAACATAAAATGAAGGTAATAAATTAATTGTTAAGAGATAGTCTATAAAAAACCAATTTTAATATATTGTAATGAGAAAAAATCAAGCCGTTAATTTTTTATATATATACTTGTGATTTAACACTTTTTACTAGATATTTTAGAGCTAGGGGATTAGATAGATCCCAACTACATACATGCAAACCTATAACACCCCAAACGACCTACCAAAACCAACAGAGATACATAATCCTACAATTAACCATACACTTAACCCAAGGAAATGACATACGATGATTACATATAGAAAACAAACCTAGAGAAGAAAAACATTCAATTGTCTAACTAAATGACATCCACCTTAGTAGCTTGATGACTGGGTTTCTCCTTCCTCCTACCACCAGCAATGCCACCAGACCGAGAAGTCTCAAAATTCACCCTAGCCCTCGCAGAAGTGACCAGATACTCCTAGCCCATAAAACTTTCAATGGCTTCGCATACTGGACCCATTTGCCCAGAAAATGATGCGTATGTGATCGTGATTGATGCATCCAAATAAATTCATCCCTCTCTTTATGCTCTACAAAAATAAACTAGGTAGTGCGAGTATTTCCATGTTGTGAAACTTAACCCACACGACCACTTCCTCCCACCTAGCAAACCTATGAAATAGGAAGAGAAATAAACTTAATTAAGTTACTCAATCAATTTCATTAATTGTTTTTGAATTTTTTTCCAATAGCCACAATACAAAGGCTATGAGAATTCATTTGTTCTCATTCTAAAATAAAGTGAATATTTAGAGGTATTAAAAAAATTTCTTTTCCAAGAATGGACATCTCATCGATTGTAAATATTCAACTACAACCATCATTGAATTCAATCATTTTAATACCTATAAAAATTCTAAAACATATTTAATTTTATTTTTTTTCGAGAATGGGCATATGACTTAATCTAGTTGTGAGAATGGTGAAATGTTAACTCTATTCTTCTAATTAAACTTCTAACTTTTGTTTACATATATTTTATAACATGAAAATAAATTTTAGAAGTAAACTATATGAAGAATGTACATCTTAATATATGAAGAAAGTAAACAATTTTAAGAATTAAAATATACATAATGACTATCATAAAAAGAGCACAAAAAATGTAGAGGGGATGCACTGGATGCATAGTTATATATTTATAATATTGTTGGAGTATGATCTCTTTCTTCCAATTCTCCACCATAATGATAAACGAGGTATTATTTGTTTGATGCATTTTTCCCACCATGTAATATTAATACAAGGGATGCATTAGAGTTCCATCTCTCAATCATGTGGTCTGAAAAATGCACTGATCTCGATCATTTGAAAGAATGTTCAGGGACGACCACTCCAATTTCATTCGGTTTGATAATATCCAAGTGCTATGACTATTTGCTAATTGAGGTCCACTATCTCAACATAATCACATTCCCTTGCAAAATATGTATATGATTCTCTTTCTTGGTAAGATGTGGAGTTACCTAAGAAATCAATTTTCTATCCTTCATGCTAAGACGGGGAGTCATCTGTTATGATTTTACCAAATTACAGAGTGGGCTTACCACATGGGAATAATTTCTTAGTTTCTGAATTGGGTGTGATAATTGATCACAAAATAAATCCATAAAAGGATATTTTTTTGTTCATGATCGATGTTCATCAAGGTTAGATAATATTAATAAAAGTAAAGCATTTTATCCTGAAGGTGAATCATTTGATAATTGGCCTTGCATCAATGGTGAACCACGTAAAGTAAGGAATTTTATCCGATGGTGAATCATTTTCTAATTGGCCTTGCATCGATGGTGACTCATGCCACATCTCTTAGCCTTGATATCATATGTTTCTCTTTGCATTGTTGAATATTGACCATATACGCAAGTCCGAGGTACACACATTTTATCCTTTGAGTTTAAATGTTGCACTTCCATTACTATGATCTTAACTAGATGAACAAAAACCTTCTATTGTATAATATTGGGCACAAGCTAAATTTTAATTCTAACTATTCTTTTAAAAACTTCTTCTTTGATTCGAACATGAGAAGGGGCATCTACCCATTCAATACAAGTAAATATTGAACTTAAATAATTTTTAGACCTATATAAAGGATGTGAGAATGATAAGTTAGTTTAAATAAGAACTTAATTATTTTAATACCTCTGTATAAGATGTGAGAACATATACTGCTATAAAAGTTACGAGAATGGGAAAATTATGAAGCATTAAAGCATTGTTGGTAAAAATTTTTATAAAATTATCGGTCTCATGTTATGTTTCATGTCACTCCATATTTTTAAATAGGGTTTTTACTATGATGGGAATTAGTCATATTGTGACGCCACCAAACATTTATATTTTTGGCTAGAATAACCCTAGCAGAGACAAATTGTGATTCTACCAACTCGCTAGACTACATACCCTCAAGGGGGTTCAAGCCTTATATAGTTCTATTACTTTGATTTAGAAATGGCATCTTGGCTCTAGAAAGTGCTACACTACATATCCTCGGTCATATTCCCATTCTTAATAATTTCATATAGAAATAGAATTTGCCCAATCTCTTCCCATTTTTATATGGGCATTTGTTCATCGTGTAATAAAAAAATTTATTTTGGGTTTTTCACCATTTTGCAATGAAGGAAGACCATTGTAATTGAAGGAGGACCATACTATAAGAATAATAGTGTAAAAACATTCTAACAAACCTTTATAGAGTAAGTAATTATAGCATATTGGTTGGACTATCCCATGCGGCGCCTAGTCCTTAACTTTATACCATTAAAGGGGGATCAAGCCCTTATCTCTAATTATTGGTTACTCTTTTAATTTTGGGCTCTCTTTCTTTTCATGAAGAATATCAAGCAAAATTCTAGAGAGAAAAATAATGAGTACTTCTAACTCCTCTCAATGTTAAGAATAACATTTGTTTTTCCTTCAAAATAAAAATGAAGCCCAACCCACCTCATCTTCATGTCATGAATACAATTGTATTGTTTTGGTTGGACAATCCTTGGTAGAGCCAAGTTTTGCCTCTACCAAGTGTTTCACTACATAACCTCGAGAGGGATGAATTCTTATATAAAACTATAGTATTTTTGTAGGAATAGTTATATTTATGGGAATTTGTCCATTTTCAAACAAAAAACATTTATTGTTGGAGTGTTCTCCATACTTTGCATGAGCAGAGGATGATTACTGATGGAAGGAAACATTCGAAAACCTTTAAGAGTTAATAATTGAATCATATTGGTCATGTGCACTATCCTTGGTAGATAACCCCTACAATTTTGGTCTTTCTATCTTTTTAAGAAAAACAAAATCAATATTTATAACTCTTCTCAATTTGAAGAATAACATCTACTATTCCTTTCATTGTAAAAAATATAGGAACAATCCAGTTCATGTTCATGTCTTGTCCATTCGAGTAAACAGATGCTCATATGTAGTTTGTGTTATGCCTCTTTTTCTTTTTTATTCCTATTATTAGAATGGGCATATGTAGTTTTATGTCTCTATTAACTTGATTTAGAATGGCAGATGCCCATTTTCATATAGGAGAAATTAACATTTAATATTGTTTAAGACCATGACATATCGAGACCAGCATGTAAATATATTCTTTACCACCATGTATTTATTAATTAAAGGTAATTGTTTTAAAACAAGGCTTGGACCACTCGTGTTAACATTACCCAATTCTCTAGACATTGTAACATTTTGGTTTGACCATTTTTTTTTCAATTGTATTATACTATTTAGAAATATGGGCATTTTTTCATCCTCCAACAAAAAAACCTTTTTTTTGGGTAGTTCCCCATTTTGTATTCAATGAGGACCATTGCAATGGAAGGAGGACCAGATTAGAAGAAGAAATATAGTGTAAAAACATTCATAAAACCTTTATATACTTAATAACTGTATCATATTTGTTGGACTATCCTTAGAGAAGCAAAGTTGTGCACTACATACCCTTAAAGGGATATGAAGCCTCTATCTCTAAATGTTGTTTTGTGTTTGCTTTTGACCTTTCTCCTTTCACAAAAAATAATAATGAATATTTCTAACTCTTCTCAATGTGAAGAATAAAATTTTGTTTTCCTTTCATTGCTAAATGGGGAAATTTATACTTTATCTTCATGTCATGCCCATTCGAGTAGACCGGTACCCATTTTTCATTCTTTCATACAAACAAACAAACAAACAAACATTTTTTCATTTTATATTAAATACAATTGTATCATTTAGGTTGGACTATCCCTAGTAGAGGCATGTTATGCATCGCTTTTGTTGCACTACATACCCTCGAGGGGATTAAGCCTTATGTAGCTCTATAATTTTATTTTTGGAATAGTTATATGAATTTGATTTAGAAATGACAGATGTCCATACTCATATTTTTCCTAATTAGCCTATTTTTTTAAGGACCATTTCGACAGAGATCAATCCATATGTATCTCTATTATTATTTTTAATAATGGGCATCTTAGCTCCACCAAGTGTTCATTTGTCCATCCTCAAACAAACAAACATTTATTGTTGGGTAGTTCCCAATTTTGCATGGAAGGAGGACCATTGATTGTCATCTCACCTCATCTCAATATTCATTCGAATACATGTTTGAGTAGTGTAAAAACATTCTTATAGCCTTTATAGACTTAATAATTGTATCATATTGGTGGACTATCCATGGAGGAGCCTAGTCCTGCACTACATAGCCCTAATGGAATTTTAAGCCTCTATCTCTAATTGTTTTTTAGTATTTTGATTTTGGTCTCTCTCTTTTCATGAAAAACAATAATGAATATTTCTAACTCTTCTCAATGTGAAGTATAACATTTGGTTTTCCTTCCATAGCAAAATGGGGAACTATCTACTTTATCTTCATGTCATGCCCATTTGAGTAGACAAATGCCCATTTTCATTCTTTCATACAAACAAACAATTTTTTTTTCATTTTATCTTGAATACAATTGTATCATTTAGGATGGACTATCCCTAGTGGAGACATGTTATGCCTCCACCAAGTGTTGCACTACATACCCTCGAGGGGGATCAAGCCTTATGTAGTTCTATAATTTTGTTTTAGGAATATTTATATTAATTTGATTTAGAAATGACAGATGTCCAATTCTCATAGTTGTATTAAATTGATTTAGAAATGGCATGTGCCCATTCTCATAGTTGTATCAATTTGATTTAGAAATGGCAGATGCCCATTCTCATATTGGAGTAATTAGCATATTTTTTCAAATACCATCTCTAGGGGAATCAAGCCCTATGTAGCACTATTATTTTATTTCTAATTTTATCTTTGCATATAATGAAATTTTTCTTGATACGAATTGAATGGGAAGATGCCCATTTAATTATAATATGAGTAGTAGAAGAAAATTATTGTCGGTTTAGCACTTATGTAAACTTAATCATATCCTACCAACTTTATATGTGTCGATCCCATTTGAGTAGACAAATGTAACAATGCAAAATTTACCCCGCACGAAACCCAAGAACAACCTAGGTCAAACTATAAAAATCATGGCATATTTTTTTGAAAAATGTGCTAGCAAAAAGGTTTGAAATAATAGTTGTCACATTCTTGTTTCTAAGTTACTTTAAATTAATAATATAAATTTTTTCTTTTAATCCCCATTATAATAAAATAATTAAAACTCTCATTACCTTTTAATAAACTTAGTTATCCTAAGGTATGGTTTAGGTTCCCCCTAAATGTTATTTTGATAAACATTTAAACTCCATATAGTCAAACTTGCAAAAATTAATCCCATAGAGTAAAGGGGTCTATTTAATTAAATACTAAAGTTATATTAATCCCACAAGGTGACAAGGTTAAAAACAAATAACAAGGTCCTTAATTTAGCACAAGGGTTAGAAAAATAATCCCACCCCTTACACAAATAAAGTGGCCCCCTAAAAAAAGTCAACCCATGCATTTTAAATTTTAAATTTGAATTTTCTCTCACCCACTCCACACCTACTTTTTGTAGGGATAAATCTCATCCATTGGATGGATTCATTTGGGGCCACAAGATCTAGGGATTCAACTAACCCTAAGTTTGCTTATGAAAAACTTCTTTCTCTTTTTTTGGCTTATTATTTCTTTGTTTTGTTTTTGCATATTGGTGGAGGAGAAGGAGGAAGCCATGAGAGGCCACCTCAAGCTTTTGTAAGGATACACATGCTTCACTTCTTTTCTTTTTTATTCATTCTCTTAGTTAGGGTTTTAATGTATTCATTTATTTTATTTGTCTCATTATTTTAATACTTACCCAAATTAGCATGTGGGTTTTGCCCCATTTTATAGGAAAATAGCTAAAATGGTGATTGTATTTATTTAGGTAGAATAATATATAAATATATATATGTAAATAGCTCTGTATATGTATATATAAATATATATTTCATTACAAAAATTTCGGCAAAAACCTAAATAATAATGAACAAAATATAGTGGTTATATATATATATATATATATATATAAACGATTTTAAAAGGACTCAGCCACGGGTTTTAATATTTACGTAGACTACGCAATTTGTGAAATTCAGTTGAGATATTTGTTTATGTATTTGGGGCAAGGGGGTTTATTGTGTTAATAGACAATAGTTTGGGGTTGGGAGGAGGGTGGTGGGTGGGGTTGGCCACCCTCTCCCCAACCTTTTCCCACATTAAAAGCACATGCTACAGCCGTATATCCTCCTTTTGCTACGTAGACTTTTAATTAATCCTTTTTTAATAATATTTAATACGGTTGGTTTTACGTTTTTATATTACATAAAATACAAACATTTATATCTATATATATATTAATTAATATAAAAATAGTTATTAACATTTTAATATTACTATTATTAATAATAATAGTAATTATATTAAAATATTAATAATATAACTAATTTGTAATCCTTCCATTAAAATTTTCTTTTAAAATTTGGTAACATTTTGGTAAGAGGTTTGAAATCAAGTCAAGTTTCACTTGTTGTTACATTAATTTACATTGGGTTTATAAGTAAATTTATAATAACTTAATAATGAATTTACACATTCAATGAGGCTATGGTCTAAGTTGCAAATAAGTAATTTCTTTACTCCACTAGATTTAGGAATTAATCTTTTTTATTGACCAAGAAAATGACAAAGAAGATTTAAGTTCTTTCCATCTACACATATAAAGCTTAAAATTTCTTTCAACCACTATAAGGGAATGAAAAAATATAATTTACTTCACTACCCTATATGTTTCATGTAATACAATGGGAGTAACTATTTCTTTTCTTTTACAAACTACAAATTTGCAACCATTCTCACAAGAAATTATAACAAGATTTCTCATAGTTTTAAAATAAAAACTACTACTTTCCCAAAAGAAATACATGCCCATTGAAGACAATAAACCAACTAAAATGAGGACTAAGTAGTTTTCCTTTCAATATCAATTCCATTATACAAAAACTTAATTCACTAAAATTGTTTCTCTTTCCACATACATTACAATCTTAATAACCAAAAATCAATACAACTTTTCTTTCAAAAGAACAATACAATAATCTTCCACTTGAAGTGGGAATTTACAAGAAAGGTAGCTACAATGAAGGATTGTTTAGTCTTCTACAAGTGCTCCAAGTATCAAATCTCCAACAAGGCTCCATTTTCTTCACTTGATCACAACAACCAAAATTGGGGAGAGGCAACACTCTCCACCCAACCAAAACTCCAATGAGAAGAAGAAGAAATTCTTCTCATTGGCCCCCAAGCCCCAACCACAAGGCAATAAGGGATGGATCAAACACATGGCAACTATACAATGCTTCCACACTTACTTTCAAGCAACAAACACACAAGAAAGATAACCACACAAAACACTCATTTTTAAGCACAACAACTTCCCAAAACAATGGCTCTAAAATAAGCCAAGTAGAGATAGGAATATGGGGATACCCTTATTCCTCCAAAGGGTTTTGATTCAAACCTCTAAAATCCTCAAAAAAAAAACAACCCCAAAATCACTTACACCTCCCTAAGACAACAAAAATATGTATCTTATGCATCCCTCTCTCTTATGGCTCCCACAATGCACAAAATAACAAAATAGAACAAGGTGGGGCATCTAAAACCCACTCCCTCCTAAACACACAAAGAATATCTTATGCCTCCTAACATATTTCATCCCCATTTCACTATCTCAACACAACCTAAATCCATTTACTACCCAACACTTCAAACAAGAACACACATCCATACAACACATATCATACAAGAAAAAAAAGAGTGCAAGACCCTACCTTGCCATGGTAAAGCTCCACTTTTCAAGAAAGTCCCAAAATATTTCAAACTCAAGCAATTCCAAGCTCCCTTCAAATCCAACAAGAAATCATTCCCCAAAATCCAAGATCCAAGCCAAGCAAGTAACCCCAAATACTTCCCAAAAATTCTAATAAATAGAAAAGAGGAAGAGGGAGATGATGTGGCTCCATGTAGGATGTCACATCATTTCTTCTCCATCCCACATCACCCAAGTCAAACCCATACCCCAAGACATTAAATGGGTGGTTGAGAGGTATGACAAACCTCTTACACACACCACTCCAACCCACACCCTTTAGGACAAAGAATTAAACACATGTAAGAAAGTGCAATTAAAACTCACCTTTTGCCTTCCAAAACACATAATGGGGTCTATTTTTGACCCCCCAACCCATAGGTAGGGTTGGTATAATAAATTAAGAGGTGTGGGACAAGCTTAGCTTGTCCCACAAGCCTCCAAAATTGGCCCTTAAGGAAAAATCGAATTTCTAAGATGAGGTAGAGTGTACAACACTCAAGATCACATACACTCAACTTAAAACACATAAACCAAAGAACCATCTAATCTAATAAATGACTTCTTTTTGTCCCATCCATAATTAGTTTAGTAACATGATTAATTTACTAATCTAGACACATAAATTAATTAATGATAAAAGAGAATTACATCACCATAAAATCACATACTCTAAAATTAAATAAAGGAAAAAAGAACAACACACAAACCTCTTGGTCACAATTGGAGGTCATCCCCCATGGAGACCCCCTAACAACAAATAAAACACACACAACATAAAACAAGTTTCCATGGTGACCATTTTCATATCCACCCAGTATTCCATTATGGTTGGTCTTCAATCCCCCTTTGATTGTTGTGATATAATCACCTGTAAAACACATAATACCTCTTTCGGCCTTATGGCCGCATCAAAACATCCAAGATAAAATATATGCATATAAGTCAACAATCATCCATACATAAATTAAATCATCATCTAGGAAAATAATGTTACTATTTTAAAATTCCAACAACATCTCAATTTTATAATTCATCAATACCAATAAGATCACAAGATTAGTTCACTGCTAATGTCAAAAATATAGTTCAATATGACAAAAATGTAAAATGTCAAAAATATATAAATATGTCAACAACGCATCATCATCAATATAACATGTCTCTATAAGAATCCACACAAATTATACTACGAATAGAAATCGAACAATAGTCCAAATATCTCTATCGTCTAACATCATGATAAGCACAAATTATATAATAATATCCATGTATATAACCAATAGTAATCGAAATCAAAATATAACAAGTGTCGAAGGGAAGTGGGCACTACAATATTTCTAACTCTTCTCAATGTGAAGTATAACATCGGTTTTCTTTCCATATAAAAATGGGGAACTATCTACTTTATCTTCATGTCCATTTCCATTCCAATAGACAGAGGACCATTTTTCATTCTTTAATATAAACAAACAAACTTTTTTCATTTTGTCTTGAATGCAATTGTATTGTTTATGATGGACTATCCCGGTGGAGACATGTTATGCCTCTACTAAGTGTTGCACTACATATCCTCGAGGGGATCAATACTTATATAGTTCTATAATTTTGTTTTAGGAAAAGTTATGTTAATTTGATTTAGAAATGTCAAATGTCCAATTCTCATAGTTGTATAAAATTGATTTAGAAATGGTTTGTTCGCATTCTCATATTTGTATCAATTGTATTTAGAAATGGTAGATGACCATTCTCATATTGGAGTAATCAACATGTTTTGTCAAAGACCGTCTCTAGGGGATCAAGCCCTATGTAGCATTATTATTTTGTTTCTAATGTTATCTTTTCATACAATGAATTTTTTTGTCAATACGAATATAATGGGAAGATGCCCATTTAATTATAATATGATTTGTAGAGGAAAATTATTGTCAGTTTAGCACTTATGTAAAATTAATCATATACTACCAACTTTATCTTCATGTCATGCCCATTTAAATAGACAAATGCCCATTTTCCTTTCTTGCACACAAATAAATAATCTTTTTTTTTTCAGTTTATCTTGAATTCAATTGTATTTTTAGGCTAGACTATCCCCAGCTGCGAGAGACATGTTATGCCTCCACCAAGTGCTGCTTTGAAAATAGTTTGCAAGAATTGAATCGAAATGAGGCACCACAAAGTAGTTGCACTCCAAATGAATCGTGATAGCTCCGGTGATTACAAGAAAGAATTGATCGAGTAATGAAAGAATTTGCTCAATGTGAAACAAAGCTTACATATAAAGGAAAGACAACGAGTGTCTTGGCATGCTCATAAATGAATAGTAAAGGGGTACATATAGGGTCTTTGAGTAAACCTAGCGCATGACACACATGAAACCCTAAAACTAACCCTAAATGTAACCCATGCGAGATGACCCTCCAATATGAGAAGAAGACTCATCAAACTTAACATTTCTCTCAATATACAACTCATGAGAAGTAGGATTCATTAATCGATATCCCTTCACGCCATCGAGAATACCCTACAAAGATGCAAGGCCTCGTAACCACAATCCAAACCTTATATATTTGTAGGGTATCCCGATATTGTGAAGGGATATCAATTGATGAATCCTAATTATCATGAGTTGTATATTGAGAGAAGTGTTAAGTTTGATGAGTCTTCTTCAACTTCTACTTCTCCACCTATTGAGGTTCTTGACTCATTTGATTTGGATTCGACTTATCGGATGATGATATTGTTGAGCATGCTCCTCTTCTGGATCCTCCGACCATCAAACCTTTGAGTCTTCTAATTTTGATAGTAGTGATGATGAGGACTATGTTCCTTCTCACTCAAGTGAAGAATCTTCCAACTCGTGTTCGATCCTCTTGGTCCCCTTTGGGGGAAAACTTTGCAAAGTGCTGGAGATTTAGTTGGAGATACTTCGGATATGAGACATACTTGCTCAGATTTCGATGGACCCCAATCTTTCTTTGCCTCTCGCTTCGATCCATAGTTTTTCCGAGAGGCTTGGTATTCCGAGTGGGATTTTTCCATGGATGAGGAGTATTCCTCTCTCATGAAGAACAATACATGGGATCTCACCACTCTTCCGAAAGGAAGAAAAATCGTCGGTGTAAGTGGGTGTTCGAACAAAGTATGGAGTAAATGGAGACGTCTAAAAGTTTAAAGCGGGATTTGTAGCTAAGGGTTTCTCCCAGATAGTTGGGTTTGACTATACTGAAAACTTTGTTTTGGTTGTGAAGATGACTTGTATTTGTGACCCTAACCATTACCGGCGAGCGAAGATGGAAAGTCCATCAAATGGACGTTAAGAGTGTCTTTCTTCATGGTGACCTAGAGGAAGAGATCTATATGGAGTAACCTCCGGGTTATGTCCAAGATCCCTCCCTCATTTGTAAGTTAAAGAAGTCTCTTTATGCCTTAAACAAGTCCCTCAGATTGGTATTGCCAAGATGGACTCCATTTTATTTACATCGAGTTTACTAGAGTCACTTTGATCCAAATGTTTATATTCTATGGAAAGATGACTCCATACTCATTCTTGTTCTATATGTTGACGACTTGTTGATCAAGAAGTTCTTCCTCTATTATTGATTCGTGAAGATCGCCTTAGCCAATAAGTTTTCCATGACTCGACTTAGGTATGCTTCATTACTTCCTTAGGATCCAGATTTCACAATCTAACTCGGGAATTTTGATTTCACAACCTAAGTATGCTCTTGATTTTCTAGCTCATTTTCAGATGTCCGATTGCAAGTATTCTCCTACTCCTTTTCTTTCCGAGGTTAAGTTGGTTTTGATTGCTCTACTCCCTTGGTTGATGGTACTCTTTATTGACAGTTGGTGGGGAGCTTGATTTACTTGACTCACACTTGACTAGATTTATCGTATGTTGTTGGGATCATGTCTAGATTCATGCAGGAGCCACATGAGCTGCATTGGAAAGTAGCTAAATGGATCCTTCATTATGTTCATGGCACTTATATTGATGGCATTCACTATCATGGAGGGGTAGATATTGACTTGATAGGGTTCTGATTCGATTGGGCTAGTGACTTAGATCATCAAAAATCTACTTACGGCTACAGTTTCTCTCGTGGTTCAGTCCTATCGGTTGGTCTAGAAAGAATCGAGAATGTAATTGTGATATCATATACAGAGGAAGAATACAAAGGAGTAGTTAACGCTGCCATAGAAGCTATTTGGCTATAGGGTATTCTAACAGAGTTTGGCATCCACTTTGGCAACCTACCATTATCTCTTGTGACAACATGAGGACAATCTCTATTTGTAGAAATCTAGTTTAGCATCAGTAGATGAAGCACATTGAGATCCATATGCACTTCATACGGGAGCTTATTCATGATGGTATCATCAACATTCAAAGACTGACTAGACATCTGATTAGATTGCAGATTTATTCACAAAGCTCTTCATTGAGATGAAGTTTCTTCACTTACGGTCTCTTCTTGGGGTGAGGTCTTTTGCAGCTACTCATCTTCTTCAGGATATGTAGTCCTTTTCTTCTTCTTCTTCTAGGAATATTGTGTTTGTATATGGGCACCTTATCAGGCCTTTAGTTATCGGGCCCCATCGACACATCTTTCTTAGTTGTTTAGGAGTGTCTTCCTCTTCCATTTGACTCATCACAGCCACTACCCCAGCTTTGATGAAGGGGGGGTGTTAATGTGAGTTATCCTATGTCCTCCTCTCATATTGGAGGATCATCTCACATGGGTTAGGTTTAGGGTTTCATGTGTGTCATACACTAGGGTTACTCAGCACCCTATATGTACCCCTTTACTATTCATTTATGAGCATGCCAAGACACTCCGTTGTCTTTCCTCTATATGTAAGCTTTGTTTCTATTGATAAAATTCTTCCATTACTGATCAATTCTTTCTTGCAATCGCTGGAGCTATCACGATTCTGTTGGAGTGCAACTACTTCGTGGTGCATTTTTTCTGATTCGATTCTCACAAACTCTTTTCATATTGGTGTAGCAGCTGATTAACATGATGATATCCCTCTCCACCATCAGTTTGAGCTTTTGGTTTGATGGCAAGTCATGCAGCTCTGATACTAGATAGTTAAGCATGCCACCCCCAGAGTAGTTTTGGGATGGGTGACCTCCCAAGAAATTCCCAGTGTCACTTCCTCTTAATATGCCATTGGGCCTTATTGGGTGTATACCCGGCTCCATTATGCAAGAGGGTATTGGTGTAGCAACTGATTAACATGATGAGATCCCTCTCCACCATCAGTTCGAGCTTTTGGTGTGACGGTAAGTCATGCAACTTTGATACCATGAAAAGAGTTTGTGAGAATCGAATCGGAAACGAGGCACCACGAAGTAGTTGCACTCCAACGGAATCGTGATAGCTCCAGCGATTGCAAGAAAGAATTGATCAGTAATGGAAGAACTTTCTCAATAGAAACAAATCTTGCATATAGAGGAAAGACAATGGAGTGTCTTGGCATGCTCATAAATGAATATTAAAGGGGTACATATAGGGTGTTGAGTAACCCTAGTGCATAACACACATGAAACCCTAAACCTAACCCATGTGAGATGACCCTCCAATATGAGAAGAGGACACATAGGATAACTCACACTAACATGCTACTACATAACCCCATTGGGGATCAAGACTTATGTAGTTCTATATCAAGCCTTATGTAGTTCTATAATTTTTTTAGGAATAGTTATAATAATTTGATTTAGAAATTGTAGAAGCCCATACTCATATTTTGTTAAAGACCATCACGAGGGGGATCAAGCCTTATGTAGCTCTATTATTTTGTTTTAGGAATGGGCATCTCGACTTTAACCATCACAAGGGGGATCAAGCCTTATGTAGTTCTATTATTTTGTTTTAAGAATGGACATATTTTCTTCACGGGTATTGCACTACATACCCTTGGGTAGATTAATAATATTTAGAAATGGTAGTAAGACCATGACATATGGATACCAACATGCAAACATATTGTTTACCATCATGTATTTATTAATTAAAGGTACTTTTTTAAAAACAAGACTTGGACCTCTCATAATAATGAGAATAAAATTATCCCATTCTCTAGACATTCTAAATTTTTGTTTGGTCACATTGTTTGTCAATTGTATTATACCATTTAGAAATATTGGCATTTTTCCATCTTTGAATAAAAAAACATTTCTTTGTCGGTGGTTCCCCATTTTTCATTGAAGGAATAACATTACAATTGGAGGTCCAGAGTAGAAGAATAATTATACTGTAAAAAAATTATGACAACCTTTATTGTATTATATTGGCTCACCTATCCTTGGAGGAGCCTAGTACTGCATTGCATAATCTTACAGGGACATCATGCATCTATCTCTAATTATTGTTTATTATTTCGCTTTTGGTCTTTCTCCTTTCATGAAAAAAAAAATATATATTTCTAACTCTTCTCAATGTGAAGAATAACATCTGGTTTTGCTTCAATTGCAAAATGGGGGAACACCTAATTTATCTTCATATCATGCCCATTTGAGTAGACAGATGCCCATTTTTCATTCTTGCATACAAACAATCATTTTTCATTTTATCTTGAATACAATTGTATTGTTTAGGCTAGACTATCCCTAGCGAATACATGTTATGCTTCCACTAAGTGTTGCACTACATACCCTCGATGGGGATAAAACCTTTTTAGTTCTATAATTTTCTTTTAGGAATGGCATATTCCCATACTCATATATTTTCCTAATTTTCTTATTTTTAAAATAAAATCTTGAGAGGATCAAGCCTTATATTTAACTTTATTATTTTATTCAGAATGGGCATCTTGGTCCTAGTTATATTAATTTGATTTAGAAATGGCAAGATGCCCATACTCATATTTTTCCTAATTTTCTTATTTTGTTAAATACAATCTCGAGAGGGATCAAGCCTTATGTAGCTCTATTATTTTGTATTAGGAATGGGCATCTTGGGCATTGTCCATTCTAACAAAATTAAATATTACCTCTATTTCTCTTATATGAGAATGGCCATATGCCCATTCTGTCTATATGTAATTTTATTCTATTAGGAATGGGCATCTTGGTGGACCAAGTGTGCACTACATACCCTTTGGAAAATTCCCATTCTCATAGTTGAGGGATCAAGCCTTATGTAGCTCTATTATTTTGTTTTAGGAATGGGCATCTTGGTGGACCAAGTGTGCACTACGTACCCTTTGGAAAATTCCCATTCTCATAGTTGTATTAAATTGATTTAGAAATGGCATATGCCCATTCTCATAGATGTATTATTTTGTTTTAGAAATGGCAGATGTCCATTCGATCAAGCCTTACGTAGCTCTATTATTTTATTTTTAGAAATGGAAGATGTCCATTCTCACAAGCCTTACATAGCTCTCAAGGGCATATGCCCATTCTCGTATAAGAATCATAGAAGAAAAATACACATAGATAGAATGGGCATATGCCCATTCTCATATAAGAGAAATAGAGGTAATATATATTTTTTAGAATGGACAGTTTCCCTTTCCCACATCTTAAGTTCAATATTGCTTCAAGGGCATATGCCCATTCTCATATAAGAATCATAGAAGAAAAATACATAGACAGAATGGGCATATGCCCATTCTCGTAGAGGTAATATTTAATTTTTTTAGAGCTTCAATGAGGTAGAATAGATAGAATAGGCATATTACCATTCTCATACATACAAATAGTTTTGTGATTGTGATGAGAATGGGCATCTTGGCTCCACGAAATGGCAGATGTCCATTCGATCAAGCCTTACATAGCTCTATTATTTTGTTTTTAGAAATGGAAGATGTCCATTCTCGCAAGCCTTACATAGCTCTAATATTTTGTTTTTAGAAATGATAGATGCCCATTCTCGTATAAGAATCATAGAAGAAAAATACACATAGACAGAATGGGCATATGCCCATTCTCATATAAGAGAAATAGAGGTAGTTTTTATTTTTTAAGAATGGAAAGTTTCACTTTCTAACATCCTAAGTTCAATATTGCATCAAGGGAATATGCCCATTCTTGTATAAGAATCATAGAAGAAAAATACACATAGACTGAATGGGCATATGCCCATTCTTGTAGAGGTAATATTTAATTTTTTAGAATTGACAGTTTCCCAATAGGCATATTACCATTCTCATACATACAAAGAGTTTTGTGATTGTGATGAGAATGGGCATCTTGGCTCCACGAAATGGCAGACGCCCATTATCATAGTTGTGTTGTTTAAGGAATGGGCATCTTGGCTGCCCATTCTCATTTGTTCCCCATTCATTGTTGGATTCTTCCCCATTTTGCATGGATGGAAAACAATTACAACACATTCGACTACATTTATAATGTTTATTCTCTATTTTTAGTCTCTCTCTCTTTCTCTCTCTTAAGGAAAAGTAAAAAAACCTCTATCTCACTCTCTATCTCTCTCTCTCTTCAAGAAAAACAAAAATGAATATTTCTAACTCAAGAATAACATCTCGTTTTCCTTTCATTGCAAAATGGGGCACGATCCACTTCATCTTCATGTCATGCCCATTCGAGTAGACAAATGCCTATATGAATTTTTGAAATTAATGTTGTTAATTAATTAATTTTCTTTAATCCTAAAATCATATGTTAAATACACATTCTTTGATTTTTATAATTAATTAAGCATTATAAATAATGGTGATTAAGTGGTTAATTAGTTTTAATTATATTTTTAGAATGTTATTTAATTGTTTTAAAAATATCGCTTTTCGTTTGATAATATAAATTTAATTAAATGCATATTCTTTGATTTCTAATTTTTGAAATAATGAAGTTCATTTATATTTTTTATAATTTAAAAATACACAATATTTAATTAATAATGATTATTTTATTTATTTATTACTAATTAATGTTATTAATTAAATAATTTTCTTTAATCCTAATATCATATGTTAAATTTATATTCTTTGATTTCAAAAATTTTGTAATAATGTTGTTTATGTCATTAATTAGTTTTATCAAGTTCAATTAATTATTTAAATTAGTAGTAATAGTAATTAATTATAATACTATTAATTACTAATATCACATCTTGATAGAAACACTTTGAATTCTATTATTACTTGTTATTGATTAATTAATTTTTAATAATACAAGCATGAGTGTTTCAAATTTAAAATTTGCCATGCTTTCTTTTCGGAAACTCCTTAATGGTCATTTATTATGGTATCTTTGATTCAAAATTTGAAGTTTCTGCACTCTTTTTTTTATATTTGGTCATTCATTATAGTAGGTTTCATAAAAATTTAATTTTGGGAACTCTTTTTATGAGGCACTCTTTTTGGCCAAGTACATTTTAAAAATAAAGATTTTGAATTAACCGGGTTTTGATTTTTGCTCTATTACGACTCATATATTTTTATTCATAGATTTACTCGGGAACGTCAAAGAATGTAGATGTAGCTGGAAAAATACAAAGATACAAAAAAATTAAAAAAAAGAAGAAGATATAGCTTCCGATAACATGAGAGATACGTAGATACATATATTTTGCAAAAGAAAGAAGAAAACATAGCCCAGTGTAGAGTGATTTTGCAAGAGGATAATTTTAAAGTTTTCTCGAAGGGAAAACAACAATCGCAAAGAAGGCTATTCCAATTTTTTTATATCTAATTCTTTCCATGTTTACTTCTAAAGCCTAAAAAATGTATAAGCAAAGATCTTTTAGTTCAAAATAAACTATCGAACCGTTTTTCCATATATCTCGTCTATTTTTATAATCGAGAAATGGATCAATTTGTTTCAATTGAAAAACTTAAGAACAAACAAATTGGGAATTCATAAACGTAACAACAAATAAAAATTGTTGGAAATAAGGTGTCTTAACCTTGTTTGGTTTATTCATTTAACATTTTCCTACAACCGTTTCACATTGTCTATGCTCTAAAAATATAAATAGGAGTTGTTAAAAGATTCCCATATGATAGTATATCATGGAAGGACTATTTTAGAGATATTATGACATCTGTAAGGGTCAAAAATAGGGGAGAATATTGTGGACGTGGGAGCCTAATTTTAGGCCGAAATCTTGCTATTTAATTCTATCCATCTCATGAGAGGTTTGGCACATGGTTTTGTAAACCATAGATGGTTTCATGTATAACTAGAGGTCTATAAATTGAAGGCTTGAAGAATCAATTGGTGTAGTGAGTTTTAATCCTCCTAGAATTGTTTCTGGTGATACTCCTGTAAGAAACTTGCTCTGCAAGTGTATGTAATCTTGTTATTGGATTTGAAATACATTGAGTGGGATTTTGGAGTATGGGGTTTTTATCCCAAAGGATTTTCCCCACGTATATCCGGTGTTTGTGTTTTGTTATGAATATGTGCTTGATATTTCTATAACTCTTTTACTATGTTGAAAGTTTTGCATAATATCTCTCCTCAAAGATTAGATTAGGAAGTTGTTCCACTACTCTAAATTTCCTATCAAGTGGTATCAGAGCATGATCACCTTTGGTTTTAGTTGTGGGTTGTTGGGTTTTTGTGCTAATCCGGGTTTGGTAGGAGCTTTGCAGAGAATTCTTTGTTATTTGGTTGCAGATATTTTTCAAATGGAGATCACATCTAGGAGGATTGACGTAGTGAAGTTTTCTAGCACAAACTTTGAAATGTGGAAGCTGAAGATGGAAGATCTATTGGTTAATAAAGACCTATGGGATGTGGTGGATGAGAAGGTCCATAGGCCTACGGATCCATTTTGGCTACACAATATGATGTAATGGATAGAAAAGCTAAAGGTCTTACTAGACTATGTCTTGTAGAGTCGATCCGATAAATATCCATGAAGAATCCACTTTGGAGAAGCTTTGGAAAAAGTGGGTGAGATATACCAAGCTAAGTTTCTATTAAATAAGATTTTCTTGAGGAAGAAGTTGTTTTCCTTTAGAATAGGAGGAAAATATATCGAGCATCTAGAAACATTCAATATATTGGTGACTCGATTGAGCTCGGTTGGGGTTAAGATGGATGAAGAAGAAAGGTGCCAAATGATGTTGGTTTTCTTTCGGACTCATGGGATAGCCTAGTCATGGCCATTGGGAGCACTTCGGTCACTTTGAAGATGGAGGATGTTGTTTTTTTCTCTACTCTTGAAGATATGAGAAGGAAGGTCTCCATGAATGCCAAAGAGGCCTTTTGTGTTCGGGAAGAACAAAAGAATGAGGCAAAGATGAGAAGAAGTGTGGTCATTCCAAGAATAAGGGGAGATAAAAATCCTTGGTAAGTCAAAGGAAATATGTTGGAAATGTGGCAAATCTGGACACTTTGAAGGGAATGCAAAGAAGAAAAAGAAAAAGAAGAAGCATGATTCTAATTTTGAGTCGAAAAAGAAGATGGAGATGGCTTTATTGTAGCTTTGCCACTCGTGCAAGTTATAATGCATGATTGATAGACTTAGGTGCAACTTTCCACATGACTCCTAACAAAAATTGGTTTACTAAGTATGAAAACTATGATGGTGGTAAGGTGTATTTGGGTGATAATATTTTCCTTGAAATTGTTGGTCATGGTAGTATTCAGGTGAAATTTTCTGATGGTAGAATTAGAAGATTTGATGGTGTCTTGCATATCCTAGGACTAGCAAGAAATTTATTATATGCTGGTTAGCAAGCTAATAGATACGGGTGTGCATGTACGGTTTTCAAGCGAGGTGTGAAAATGGTGAAAGGTGCTTATGGTGATAGCAAGAGGAAGTAGATTGGGTACATTGTACCAACTTGATGCATGCACGGTTGAGTGTGATAGCACTTGAGATAAAACTAAGCTAGTAACTATTTATCCGAAAAAGGAGAGTGTTTCCTCCTCTGCGGATGGTCATGGCTTACAGGTACCCAAGGGTGCTGTTTACCGAATAAAAATTACTGCAGAGAAGACAATGTTATGGAACCAAAGGCTTGGCCACATTGGAGAGAAGGATTTAAAAGCCACGAAAAATAAGAACCTCAATGAGGGGTTGAATGATTGCAATCTACGGAGTTTGATTTACTGTGAACATTGTATTTATGGAAAACATAACCATGTTCAATTTTACTCGTCTACTCATAAGTCTTCATGTATCTTGGATCTAATCCATTCGGATGTATTTGGTCTGTTAAGGTTGCTTTATTGCTAAATAAATTTATTATGTTACTTTCATTGATGATTTTAGTAGGAGAACATGAGTATATTTTTAAAGAGTAAATCTAAAGTTTTTAGTCATTTCAAGGAATTTAAGGCTATGGTTGAAACTCAAACTGGGAAGAAAATTAAGTGTTTTATATTTGATAATAGCGGTGAGTAGTGTTTTGTAGAATTTCTGATTTTGTATAGATTGCGCAGGATTAAAATACAAAATACAACTTCGTATTCTCGAACAAAATGGAGTTGCGAGAAAGAATGAATAGAAGCGTTGATGGAGAAGGCTAGGAGCATGCTTATTGGAGATGGTCTAGAAAAGAGGTTTTGGGTTGAAAAGTCATTACCACTTCTTGCTATTTGATAAATAGATCTCCTACATCAATGCTTGTTCATAAAATGCCAATGGAGGCGTGGTAGGGAAAAAGCCTTCAATTAGACATCTTATAGTTTTTGCTATGAGGCATATGCACATGCACCTAAAGAGAAGATAACAAAGTTGGATTCTAAGGCTGTCAAATGTATCTTCATCGGATATGGCTATGGTGTGAAAGGATACAAGCTTTGGGATCATGTTACACAAAAGGTAATATACTCTAGAAGTGTTATTTTTAGAGAGATTAAATCTTTCCCTGTTAATTTTCAGCCATAACAACATAAAGAAAATGAACTAAAAAAGGATGTGGTTCAACTTCCTTCTACACCTGAGAAATTTTAATTGAGACCCGAAAATAGATAAGAAGTTGAGGAGAGCTCACCAAGCTCTGAATATTCAGAAGAGGAAGAAGTGGAAGAATCTCCACCTCATCTTGTTTGAAAGTCTACAAGGCAAAGGCAACCACCTGAAAGGTATGGGTATTCTCCGATGATTGGAAGTGTATATTTGCTTTGTGTACTAACATTGATGAACCGAGATCTATAGAAGAGGCTTTGGGTATGAATGATGTAAAGTCTTGACAAATAGCCATGGATGAAGAAATGGTAGCCCTTAAAAATAATGATACATGGGACCTTGTACCATTGCACAGAAGGTTGAAAAACTATTGGATGTAAATGGGTGTTTAAGAAAAAGATTGGTTCGGATGGAAATTTCAAAAGTAGAGGCACATTGGTTGTGAAGGGTTACTCTCAAGTTGAGGGTATTGATTATGTTGAGATATTCTCTCCTATTGCTAAAATGACATCCATTCGGTTTTTATTATCTTTGCAACAACATATGACCTAGGCGTTGAACAAATGGATGTGAAAAATACTTTCCTTCATGGTGATTTGGAGAAAGAAATCTATATGACACAACCAAAGCACTACATGGTGAAAGGTAAAAGTAATATGGTTTGTAAGTTAAAGAAATCCCTATATGGCCTTGAAAAAAAGGCCTAAGATGTGGTACAGAATTTTGATTCATATGTGTTGAGTTTGGGGTTTGTGTGGTCTAAATCGATCACTAAGTATATTTTAAATCGATGGTGATTGTTTCTGGGAATTGCTTTATATGTTGATGACATGTTGTCTATTGGGAAAGGAAAAGGTTTGATTGCAGAATTGAAATCTCGGCTCTCTCTGTGAAATTTGAAATGAAATTTTTGGTGAAGCAAAAACATACTTGGGATGGAGATTAGAAGAGATCATGAGAACAGAAAGCTATGGCTTGGCCAAAGTAAGTATGTTTGTTCTGTTTTGCAAAGGTTCAACATGCATGATTGTAAACCACTTTGTGTTCCTGTTACTTTGGGAATGAAGCTCTCCATTTCACAATGTCCATCATCCCCATCGAAGATGGAATAAATGAGCAGAGTGCCTTACCGAGAGAAGTTGGAAGCTAAATGTATGCTATGGTGCATACGAGACCGAGACATTACCCAAGTAGTGGGAGTTCTTTCTCATTTTATGTCTAATCCTGGAAGAGTGCATTGGGATGCAGTTAAGAGGGTCTACAGATATTTTGGGGTACATCAGAGTACTCTATATGTTTTCATGGAAGAGGAGATCAACATTCCCTACATATTCATGGTTTTATGGATTGATTGGGCCGGTGATGTTGATAGCGAGAAGATCCACTAGTACATATGTTTTTACTCTTTATGGTGGTGCAATTAGTTGGATGAGAAAGCGACAGTGTGGTCATTTTGTCCACTATTGAGGTAGAGTACATAGAAGCTACTCATGCCTGTAAAGAAGCCATTAGGCTGAAGCGTTTGTGTTTAGATATTGGATTAAAATAGGGTGTAGTTACTGATATCTTTGTGATAGTAAAAGCACAATCTGCCTTGCGAAGAACCCGAATTTTCATGTTAGGACCAAACACATTAATGTTCGAGTATCACTTTGTGAGAGATATGGTCAAGGATGGAAGGGTGAAGTTTGGAAAAGAGAGAGACATTTGTGAATGTTTCATATGCATTAACTAAGCCTATGAGCGCAACAAAATTTAGGTGGTGTTTAGAGTGTATGGCCCTCTCGGTCCCTAGAAGTTTATCCATGATGGTATCTTTCCCTTGGCCCTTGCAAGGTATTCGACAAGTGGGAGATTGTTTGAAATAAGGTGTCTCAAACTTGTTTGGTTTATTCATTTAAGATTTTCCTACAACCGTTTCACATTGTCTATGCTCTAAAAATAGAAATACGAGTTGTCAAAAAATTTCCATATGATAGTCTATCATGGAAGGACTATTTTTAGAGATATTGTGACATCTATAAGGGTAAAAAGAGGGGAGAGTATTATGGATGTGGGAGCCTAATTTTAGACCGAAATATGTCTCTTTAATGCTATCCATCTCATGAGAGGTTTGGCACATGGTTTGTAAACCATAGATGGCTTCTTGTATAGCCGAAGGTCTATAAATTGAAGTCTTAGAGAAGTAATTGGTGTAGTGAGTTTTAATCCTCCTAGAATTGTTTCGGTGATACTCTTGTAAGAAAATTACTCTGGAAGTTTATGTAATCTTTTTATTAGATTTTAAATACATTGAGTGGGCTTTTGGAGTGTGGGGTTTTTTATCAAGAAAAGGATTTTCCCCATGTATATTTGGTGTTTGTGTTTTGTTATGAATATGTTGCTGATATTTATGTAAGCTGTTTTACTATATTGAAATTTTTGCATAATATCTCTCCTCAAAGATTAGTGTAGGAAGTTGTTCCAGTTACTCTTAATTTCCTATAAAAATAAGTAACTCAATTTCTCTAGATTCGTAAACATAACAACTATTGAATATAAAAATCAAAATTATTTCATTTAAATGCATACTTGTTTGAAGTGTAAAAGAAATTGATTAGATGGATTTAGTACCACCTTTCTCTTTTCGTGTCTTTTCTAATAACCTATGCAGTAAGTTTCTTTGTCAATAATCTTTGTATCCAATGAGGCCAAATCCTTTAGCATAGTAAAAATATGATTTGATAAACTTAGAACCTTTTGTATAACTTCTTCTTTCTCATACAAAATATATGAATGAAAAAAATCAGCGGTGGTAATGAGAGAAAAAAACTCGTTCATAAGAGAGCAAAAAATAAAAACCCTAGCCATTCTAAATTTATATTTTTATATAGTAATTGACCAAGGAAAGTTGCTTCTAAAAATCGCGTGGAAAATTTTAAATTTGAAATTAACCTACCATAATAAATCACCGCCTTTTAATGCTTTAATATTTTGAATATATAATACATTAACAAATCACCACTTATTAATGGTTAAATATGCTTAGATATTTGAATTTATTGGACCCATTTAAATGTTTTAAATAGCTATGTGAATAATGAAACATATATGTAAAAATATATGTTTTATAATAATGAACTTTAAATAAATTGTACTTTTTACATAGCTTTAATGCTTTAATGTCATATTATCCAAATGTTTAGAAACATTTAAATGTTTTAAAAATATATTAGAATAATGAAAAATATGTAGTACTATTTTTGTATATACATTCAAAATTTGAATATATAATACATTAACAAATCACCGCCTTTTAATGCTTTAATATTTTGAATATATAATACATTAAAAAATCACCACCTATTAATATGCTTAGATATTTGAATTTATTGGACCCATTTAAATGTTTTAAATAGCTATATGAGTAAAGAAACATATATGTAAAAATATATGTTTTATAATAATGAAATTTAAATACATTGTACTTTTTATGTATTTACTGTGTTTTTAGAATGGGTATGCTTAGATATTTAAATTTTTGGACCCATTTAAATGTTTTAAATAGCTATGTGAGTAATGAAACATATATGTAAAAATATATGGTTTATAATAATAAAATTTAAATACATAGTACGTTTTAAATATTTACTATGTTTTTAGAATGGGTGGCCACTCTCATGTCCTATATAAAGTTATAATTTTTTTGAAACTATCCTACAATAATAAATAATAATGAAATCATGAAATTTTAAATAGTAGAATTTATTTTCATTCCTATTTATTGTGTTTTATAATGGGCACCCATTCTCATGGCTTGTATAAAGTTATGTAATTGATTGATCATGTTTACATTGTCAGATCTTGAATGGGCGATTCACATTTTCATATAGGAATCATAAAAGGCCTACATGGGCATATAAGAATAAAAAAATTTTGTTTGTATGAGAATGTGAAAAAATGCACGTGCCCACTGTCATAAAAATATGTATTGCTTTTATAAGAATGTTTAGAATGGGCACATTCCCATTCTAAAAAAATATATTACTTCTATTGTAATGTTTAGAATGTGCATATTCCTAATTAGAATGGGCATATGCCTTTTTGAAAGGAATAATAAAATTTACTTTGTTTTAGAATGTCCACCCATTTTCACATGTTTTTATAAGAGATATGAAATTGATGGATCTTTTTGCATTATCTTGTATTGAATGGGCAGATGTCAATTATCATATAGGAATCCTTATTTTTGGTAGATAGGAATCACAAAAATATTGCTTGTATGATAATGTTCCCATTCTCATAAAACAAATATTATTCAATCACAACTATTAAAATGCCCATTATAAAAACTATATTACTTGTATTATAATGTTTAGCATTTTTACATTGTCTTGTATTGAATGGGTAGATGCCTGTTCTCATATAGGAATCATAAAAGGCCTGCATGGGCAGATAGGAATAAAAACACTATTGCTTGTATGAGAATGTGGAGAAAATGCACATGCCCATTGTCATAAAAATTAGTATTGCTTGTATGAGAATGTTTAGAATGGGCACATGTGCCCATTCTAAAAAAAAACATATTACTTGTATTATAATTTTTAGAATGTGGATATGCGTGATTAGAATGGGCATATGCCCTTTTTGAAAGGAATAATCAAATTTACTTTGTTTTAGAATGTGCACCCATTCTCACATCTTGTTATAAGAGATATGAAATTGATGGAGCTTTTTTGCATTGTCTTGTATTGAATGGGTAGATGCCAATTCTCATATAGGAATCCTTAGTTTTGGTAGATAGGAATCACAAACAATATTGCTTGTATGAGAATGTGCCCATTCTCATAAAACAATTATTATTTAATCATGACTGTGCAAATGCCCATTCTCAAAAAAATAAATATTACTTGTATTATAATGTTTAGAATGGGCATATGCCCTTTATGATAGTAATAATCAAATTTACTTTGTTTTAGAGGTGCACCCATTCTCACATCTTGTTAAAAGAGTAATGAAAATGATGTAGTTTTTTTCATTATATTTTATTGAATGGGCAGATGCCCCTTCTCATGTAGGAATCATAGAATCAACATTGCTTGTATTACAAGGTTTATAATGGACATATGTCCATTCTCATGTAAACAAAATTGTTTCATTTTGTATTGAATGGGCATCACATTTTTACTTTTTTTTAGAGGTGCACCCATTCTAAACATTACTTGTATTACAATTTTTAGAATTAACATTTTCCCATTCTCCTGTAAGCAAAAGTATTTCATTTTGTATTGAATGGGCATCACATTTTTACTTTGTTTTAGAGGTGCACCCATTCTCACATCTTGTTAAAAGAGTTATGAAATTGATGTAACTTTTTTGCATTGTCTTTTATTGAATGGGAATATGTCCCTTTTTATGTATGAATCATAGAATAATTTCTTGGGTTGATAGGAATAATAGAAGAGGATTAAGAAGAGTATGGATTAATCATTCTCATGGCTTTTAAATAGGTATAAATAAGAATAATATGAGGAAGCTCATAAAATTAGCATTTATTGTATTACAATGTTTAGAATGGACATATGCCCATTCACATACAAACAAAATTGTTTCGTTTTGTATTGAATTGGAATCACATTCTTAATCCTATATTCTCATATAGGATTCCCATGGGCATATGCTTGTTTTAAAACAAATAATTATGTTTTTCTTGTATTAAATGGGAATATATCCCCTCACATCCTGTTAAATATGTATTACAGAGTATGAAGTTGAGATTTTTTTCTTGTATTCAATAGTCATATTCTCATTCTCATATCCATTATAGTTGTATCTCAAATATTAAGTTTAATATTGCTAAAATTAAAATATGTAAAAATGTCATATGTGTATTCTCTTTAATATTTATTTTAGAATGAGAATTTTCCAATTCTCATAAGGAAATCATTTTAAAAATGTGAATTATTGTTCATACTAGAGATAAGTATGAATAATTAAAAATGTCATAAAAATAATTACGAGAGATAACATTAGAATACAAAGAATGGGCATATGCCTATTCTATTTAATAGGATTCATAATAAAAAGTCCATTATTGTGTGAATAAGTATAATAAAGAGAATAGAGATAATGTTTACTTTGTTTAGCATGGGAACTTACCCAAAATCGCTGCCTTTGAAGGTGTACCAAATCCAACGTATCACTTTGTAATGATTACTTTGATTCCTGGATACCATACGAAAAGAATAAATTGTATGAATGTTAGTTTAATGAACTGGCATGAATTTTCAACTCGTAATCATGTTGAATTATTAGTAAATGAAGATTACAAAATGGTTAACTATCCTTTTATCTACATAGTACATAATATCAATGAACATGTTGATTTATTAGGAAATGAAGATTACAAAATGGTTAACTATCCTTTTTATCTACATAGTACATAATATCAATGAACAAGGTAATAATGCAATCTCTATTGGAAAACAACATTTACTACCTAATTTTATAATCATATAGACAACTACAAATCGATAAGCCAAAATAAAATTCATTCACCATCACAATAATCAATATAGAAAACAAGGTAATAGTAGCATCTAATAATGATAAAATTTAAGCATTAAATAAGATTATTTCATAGTCATTATTTTACATAAAAAAATCATAAATCATTGTAGGAATTAATAAGAATAAATTTTGTTTTGTTTTAATGGAAAATTGCACATTATCGCAACCTTTATATAGCTCTCTAAATGATTTACTTCAATTTATATTCCTATATGTGAATGTACATATTCCCTTTCTCATATATGAATCATAGAAGAATAGAGATAAACTTTACTTTGTTCTACATCGACCATCCACTACCATGTAAGGAAAAATAACCAGATGATATTCTTCATCTCTCGAATAAATCACAAGAATCAATATAGATGAAATTTAATTTTCTATTGTTCTTCTATGATTCCTATGTGAGAATGGGAATATAGAATGGGTATATGACCATTCTCACAAAGGGATCATAGAAGAATAGATATAGAATTTACTACATTCTAAAACTGTGAAAGAATTTTTTCTCTATTATTATGTTATGATTCCTATGTGAGAGTGACCATATATGTAACACCCTCTAAAACACACACTAATACAACAATGAAAAAATGGATTTTTTTTTTTGACTTGCTTGGAGTTTTACACGACACAACAAGAGGTCACAAAGTACAAGGAAATCTACGATGCTCGACATGAAACTGTTCACTTCCCATTTTGACAGAACATCACATACAAGTCCAAACATAGAACACATGTTTAGGGGCATCCCACGAGGAAATTCTTGTTAAGGTTTCTTGTTTACTAACACGTCTCTTAATTCTTAACTTGCGTTCTTAAATAAAATTCATGTAATGATTCACACAATTATTTTCACAAGGGATAACTTCTTTCTTTTATACTATTGACTAAATAACTTAAGGCCAAACTTTCTAAAAGAGGATCATCAATTATATGTCAATAACTTGCTTAATTCATTCGATTTAAGAACAGTTTCCATTTCTCACAAGGTTAAATAATCTTGCACAAGCCACTGAAATTTGTTCCACACCCCTATTGCACAAGTTATAAGCACAAGCTCCAATTGAGGTAAAGTACCATTTTAGGTTCAGAACAAATAATCTTCTTTGCTAAAGGATCTAAAGTTTAACATTACTTAAGAAAGGTCACAATGAATCAAGGCAAGGGTTAAGGGGGAAACAGGTCAAAATAATTCAGCTTCGGGGTCCCATGGGTTATTACTCAGTCCTTTATTGAGGCTAAGAATTTATCACGATTATTTAAAAGTTTTATTTAGACTTTGCTTGATTAAGTTTGACAAGGGTAAACCATTTACATTTCAACGATTGAGAGAGAGATCGAAGGGTTTCTTAATAAATTTCCTCCTACTTATACAACCTTATTTTCTTCCAAAACTAATCATTGATTTCACCATAAGACCATTTATGAGTTCACCATAAAAGGATAATGTTGATTAGTTTAGCTAGGGACAACAAGGTATATAATTTTACTTTACAACAGATAGTTTCCTCTTTGATCACTTATGGAATTGATTGTTATCAAGTAGATCACATCTACATTATCCTTTTTTTTTTAATACTTTTATAAATATTACTAACCCACTTTAATATGCCTAGGTTTACACTTATGCCATGACCTAGAGGGAGCTATTACACAAGGTTTTAACTCAAAGATACGTTTATCATTACCCTGTTTGAGAAACTATACATGGTTACACATTTTATCCAACACGACATACAAAAATTTAGAGTCTCTCAACAAAATAAAGCACACACAAAAAAATGAGCTTCGAAGCAACACCGATGTAACTCTCCTTTTTCTACTCATGAAGGCCATCTACACATTTATAGCCTGAGTTAGTTCGTGAGAACTGAGCATGATAAAACTACACATAGGAATCATATGCTACCATTAACAATATCCTAAAATGAACCTTTTATTAAATGGAAAAGTGCTAAGCTCTAACCCACTAACAACTTCTTTAATCATGCTAGAAGATTTACTATTTCAAATTAAGAAGGAAACCATAAAAATTTGTTATGAACATTGTTTCTGAACCAACAAAGAGACTACTATCATTCTAGTAAGGATCAAATACCCAATGAGTTTGAAATAGAGAGAAGAGTGTATTGGGATTTCAATCGTGTAACCATATAGATTACATGATTGAAATCCAATACTCAACATCAATCAACATTCCTTTAAATAAGTCATAAGATTTAATAGATTTAAGGTTAGAAATTTAACATCACCTACTAACCACTAATTGCCCCTTTCAAAGGAAATTTACCCCACAACATGTCTACACCAAATTTCTTGCAAGGAACATACTAGAGTAAGTTATAACAGAAAGTTTCAAACATAAGATCATCTTACCATGTTATGTAAAACAGTCAAAAATATGATAAAAGAAAGAACACATACTTAGTAACTCAAACAACTAAAATGAATCTAATGCACCGTCTTACCAAGATTTAATATAGAGTCCAACATTTAAAACTTTTTGTCAATAAGATGGAAGACTTTGAGATTGAATTTGAGGATGTGTATATAAAATTGTTTATTCATACCCGAGGAAGAAGCATGTGACTGGTATAAATATTTACTAGACAACTCAATAGATTCATGTAGGCAGAAATGAAAAATGATTTTAGATTGCAGTATGGAGATAAGATAGATCCCGAGTTTCTTTTTTCGAATTTGAAAATATTAAGAAGAAACCTAATGAATTTGTTCATGATTTCAATACAAGATTCAACAAAAATTGAGAATATTACCTGTGATCCTGAGGCCAAGTGATGTTTCTTGTCTGATAAAATACTCTGATGCTTTTGATAAGAAGGTTTCCTATTATTTGAGGGATAAGAACCCAGCAACATTGAGGTAGGCCTTCACCATGGATTTGTAGATTGAAAATAACATCAAGGCAATTGGTAAACCTCCTAAGAGAGAAGGCATCAAGATGATCAATCTAGAGAATCCTCAGTCAAGTAAAGTTGTGGATCTGGAGGAGGTTGTAAAAAATTTGGCTGGAGCTATTAAGGAAATATCCTATAAACTAGCTAGAGTAGAGAAGGGGATTGGAAAAAGTTCCCAAGGTTAGCACAAGCCACAAGGTCAAGAAATATTTGCAAATCATCCCAAAGGTGATCATAGATCAGATGAAAGGGGTAAAGGGCCCGTGGAATTATGAAATAGATGAGCCCCCCAAGCCCATGAAAATAGAATTGTCCCTCGATTCTTTAAGCGCCAAAGTTGTTGCGAGTGGAAGAAGCTAATGAAATTGAGTGGTGTGATAGATGTTTCTTTCCACATGCTCCATGTGATGTTGAAAATGGAGTTGAGGAAGAATTTGATGATGATGAGATAGATGATGATGCATGCACGATGGATTTCTCTACAAGTTCACAGTAGGGAGCAACCTCAACTGAGCTGATGAGTGGTAGAACTGTTGAAAAAATCCAAGATTGCATTCACCAAGTATTACCTCTTCCTCCCACTCATACTTTTGAAATTGATATGGTACAATATTTTGAGTTTCCTAATAATGATTTTGCGTAATTAAGGGAATTAATGATTAAAAAGTATGATGGAGGAATTCCTTCAGAAGAGGAAAGAAAGTTGTTAATGAATGTAGTAGTTAGCCACGAAAAATAATATAATACAGGAGAAAAGTTGTCAAAGGGGTAGGGCCTCAGGCCAAACCAAAAATTCCAGTGCTTACCAGTATCCCTAAGGAAACCCCTAATAAATATGCATCTGACAAAGGCATTTTCACCCCAAATAAAACTTGTGTTCCTCCCCATGCTCATCTGTGAAAAATCTTGTGCCATTAAATGAATTTGTAAACCTTCCTCCTAATATTGCCTTACCTAAATATGTTCCTTGTGACATAGCCCAAATCTTGAGTCAGATCAAGATTTCTATTCCTATTGTTGAATTTCTTAGAATCCTTGAACATAGGAACAAAACATTTGAATATTTGGGATTTAAAGAAGAAAAGGTCACCTAGGGTAAAAATGTAAACAATGTAGAGGTTCCTCCTACCATTGTAGAATTAGAAAAACCACAAGCATTGGAGGAATTGGGTGAACCACCTAAGGTTTATTTGGGAAACTTTCTGGTTGAGTCTTAGCTGAAGGTGGATCCATTTTTCACTACTCTGATTATAAAGGATAAGTTGTTACATAACTGTATGTTTGATTAAGGAGCCTCATGTAATGTAATGCCTCTTGAGATCATGAATGAGTTGGATCTCAAAGTAAGAATAGCTTATGAGAAATGTACTACCATGGATTCAAGAGAGTGCCGGTAGTTAGATGTGTCAAGGGTTTAGTGGTGCAATTGGTAGAATATCCAAGCAAGTACTTAACTTTGAATGTAGTAATTGTGGATTGTCATGCTAAGTGTGGAATGTTACTATCTAGAAAGTGGGAAGCTAGTGTGAGTGGAAGTGTGTATATGGATATGTCTTTTGCCACTACACCTATTGAGGGAAACCTTGTAAAGTTTTATGGTGAAAAGAAGATGTTATATCTCATTGAGGACCCCAATAATGATTCTTATGAATTATTACACACAAACATTGATGTTGATAACTATGTAAGCAATGTTGTTTTCAAGGAGTATGAAATTGACCAATGTAGATATCCTTAGCAGATTATTTTTCCTCGGACTTTGATGTTTGATGCATCCTCGAAATATCTTGAAAAACTTGACATAGGCACAAAAGATAAGCCTAATTTTTTTGTAAGATAGCAACTTGGATGGAGAAGAGAAACAATCATATGACCAGTTGTTAAAGACATATTAGAACTACTTAGCATGGTCATATAAAGAATCGAAGGCACTGAAAATATTCCTTGATTCTTTTCTCAGAATCAAGGCATGCACACCATTGTAGAGTGTATAGTCTTTTGTTTTCGTTCTACTTTCGTGTTTTTCTATTTTGGTGTTTCCTTTTTCCTGGTCCTTGATGACTAGTTTTTGTTGGTTTCTCAGCTCATCTTGGGGGATTTAGTTATTGTCTTTCTACTTTAAGCTTGTTCTTGACTTTGTTTCCCAATAGATTTTTGGCACATGGTTTGCTCTATTGTTCTTACAACACTCACAGGGAGTGCCCATCCCGAATCGGAGCCGATGTTGGTGCTCAATTTGATCTCACCCTATTCGTTCAAAAATCTCTCAATCTACATGGTTTGAAGTTTCTCTATTTCCCAAATGGATGCATGAAATTTGTTTCTTTCATTTGGTTGCCATGATCAGTCCTTTCCTTTGGTCAACGATCACATTAAGTCCATATATTGTTTTTGTTTCTCTGTCCATGAGAAAGAATTTGTAATTTAGGCATGAATTTGGTTTTTCCCCTTCCTTCTATTTGTCCATAGTCATGTTTTCCCTATCAATTCTAGTCCCAATATCTATGGAAACATGGTCCTTTCTAATTGGATGCGGCTTGGCAAGTCTTTTTGGTGAAATTTGTCACTTTTGTCTCATTTGTAAAAAGTACCAAATTGGCCCCACAACCCTGATAGTCTCTGATTGACTATTCAACAAATATGAAGCGGTAGGGAAAAAGTATTAATTTGACCCCGAAGAAGGACACGTGACAATATTTCAAGTTACCAATGGGGAGGCGGGTCGGCGGAACATTTTAAAGCTTTTTGCCTCATTGTATGACGGACAAAGTTATGAAATAACCTGCAACTCTGTTGGGGCCCACATTAAAAGTTGAAGCGGAGAGGTGGGTCGGCAGGGATTTTGAAACTCTAAGGCCTAATTCAACTCAAAGCTTGGACACGTGGAGGGCCGATGCTCATTTGAGGATCCGCCTTTGGGTCCTACCTTAGAAGTTGCGCAAGGAGACACGTGGAGGCTTCCGCTGGCTCCTCTCTATACTTAAAATTTTCAAGCAAATTTCTAAGGCCCTGGGACATATGGAGGGCCCGCGCCTATTGAGGACCTACCCTTGTACTTTACTTTTGAAGAAGTGTCTTTGAAGGGACATGTGGATGTTTTGCAAGATCTTTCTCATACTTATACTTTTCAACGGCCGAAGAAACTTTCTCGGACCCTAGGCATGTGGCGCCTTCCGCTGGTCCTTAAAATATTTCAACAAATTTACAAGCTAAGAAATGTGGTGAGCCCCCACTTTTTTAGGGTCTCATCTTTTAGGCACCATATCAAAAGTGTACCAAAGAGACACGTGAAGGCTTCCGGCTCCTTATTATACTTAGAATTTTTCAAATGAAAAAATGTAATTTTCTTAGGCCCAGGGCACATGGAGAGCTTGCACTCGTTTGAGGTCCCACCTCTAAACTTCATCTTTGAAGTTGTGCCAAACAAACATGTGGAAGGCCTGTGCTTGTTTGGGAACTTGCCTCTGTACTTCACCTTTGCAGTTGCACCAAGGAAACACGTGGAGGTTTCCACTGACTCCTCTTTGCACTTGGCCAACTTGGACTCATAACACAAGTATGTGGAATAATCCATGCACAGACATTCATTTCGATAGGAAATAATGCAAGAATCCATGCGAGGGAACTCATTTCTCAAGGAGTTTTCTCGACGGCTAAAAGGGTTGCTTGTTAGACCCATTTATATAGAGCCACCTGAAAATGATTAAAACGGGCATTTCTCACATGATAGAATCAAAGAATGATTATAAGGACTATGAAAAAGTTATGGCATGTCATCCCAGTCGTGGTTGAGGATCTAAGAAATGTGATCAGTTCATCATTTTTCCACCTAGAATCTTTGGGTGTAAATTTGTTACACATCACTTTCTGAGATAAATTGGTAACAAACAAAGGATTCCTCGTTATTCTTCTTTTTGGGGGGAAAATTTTGGATTAGTGATAAAGTGAATTGTATAAATGCAATGAGGATACTCTTGTAAAGGTGGGGTTGAATTCTTGTGAGAATATTTGAGAAATCCCATCTTCGAGAGACCATCGAGAGACTTGTTAATCTCTTATGTTTTAGATTTGATCATGTCAAGTTGGTTGCAAATGTACAACCATTGAGAAGCTTTGATATTGTTCAACAAACCTTCCCTGTTGATGAATCTAATCAACTTTGAATTAATCTATGTTAATCTTGCGAAAAATTTTGTTTGCTTTATTTCATAATTTCGCAAATAGTATTTCTTGTTCCTATTGCAATCTTGTGTTACAATCCCTCTAAATCACAAGATCTCGTCCCCTATGATAGTTCAGTGGCATTTGTAATTTCATTATGAGAAGAGCCTTCATCTTGTAATGAGATAAAATATTTAAAATCACTTTATTGTCATTTTTTTGATAAATATTTTTGTAATCCTTTGAGTGTATCTTAGGCATGAGGAACCATGGGTACTTAACATTTAATTGAGTCTTTAGCTCAAGCCTTCATGTTAAATTCTTGGAGATTGTGTGAAACCGTGCAAATATGGGCCTCCATTGATGCACACCTTTTGGTTGAAGGAATATTTTAGCTATTTTGAAGCATTCTGTCATTTATTTTTCCAATTTTTGTGAAGTTTCTCAAAGATATGGAAAAATCAAGTTTATCATGCTTAATCTCCCACTAAAAATATTCAAAAACAATGAATCCTACCTGAACTACCGTTTTTGCCCTATATGTCCACAAATGAATAAATTCTACTTCCAAAATATGTAGAAGCAATCAGGATTCCATAATGTCTTTAGTAACCTTAACCTTGTTTAGAAAATATCACCATTCTTTAGAAGTGACAACTCATGAGAGTTAAATTGTGGTGCATTGATCATATTTTCTCAAGGTTTCCTTTCAAATTTGTGTAAAGAAGGATATCTTCATTATCCTTCACCAATAGAGGTTACAAAATGAGTCCTCTCACCTTGGTTGAAAGGCACAACCTAAATTAGTGAGGAAAGATGAAATCATTTTGAATGTGTTATCCATTTCTCCAACATCTGAGTGATAAAGAGCAAACTGAATTGCCTCCCCAACTACAAAATGACATACATGATGATTTATTTGTCTCTAGGCTTCTTGTTAAATCCATGATCTTGCTCAGCTTGCAAAGGATAATCAATTTGGATACCAATAGATTACAATGCATATAGTGATGGAGATTGTAGTGATGAAAGTGAAAGCACCATCAATATAGGTCCTAAAGATAGAAAAGATTTTGTTATAGACAATTTCATCCTAAAAACCAAATCTTGTAGTAGAGATGGTGACATATCAATTGGTTATATAACTCATGTGCTAGAAATTCATGAAATTGATGGAGAAAGGTTAGGTCCTTTGAATTTTGGTGTATGCATAGAGAATGTGATAAATATGTGTTTAGAATGCTTAGACTCGCTAGAACCTAATAAATCAATTGTTTGGTGAATAAAACATTTAATTTTCAATCAAACAAGAAGTTCCCTTATGGTTAAGAAAAGTATTACTCAAATGGTCGGTTTGCACCTTGTACACATTGATCAACATAATTTTAAGTTTGAGGGAGTTGTTACAAAATTAATCCATTACTAGTTGATTGAATGTAAATTTGTAGTAGAGGGAATAATTACAAATGTAGTTTAAGGAGACATGGTACATTCTAATAAATTGGATGTCATTAGCTTTGGTGTGCATATTTATAGATTATTTAACCCTCCTTACAAAGGATTCTACCTATCTGAAGGATATCTCATACAATGTCCTATTTGGCAATTTGCTAACATAAACCGTTTCGAAATGGATATTAGATTTAAAGAAGTCCCAAAGGAGGTTGAGGTCATCACATGGGATGCATTAGAAGAGAGAAAACCTAAGTTTGTTTATCCAATTTCATATGATGCGACTAATCACAATCATTCCAAAAAGTGATAAAAGGATTTCATAATGCTACAAAAGCGTTTGAAGCTCTATACCCTTAATCCAATCCATCTAATGAAATTATGATGAGGATAGAAAATGGTCAATATTTTTAGAAGAAGTGGAAAATACAAAGTTTGGTTGCTGCAAATATAATTGTCTCCAAAAATTACCTCTTGCTTCAGTTAGAATTAAAAATTTGTGGTGCACAACTAGAGCCTTGAATGAATTTGATAGAATTTTTTTGTGTTTGATGAATTAACAACAAATGTCATCTTCAATGTTAGTAAGAAAACTATGGAGATACATAAAATGAGATTTGATGGAATGGATATTTGTTAGAATAAATGGTAAAAATTATATGGGTACCCAAGGAGTTCCTTCTATAAACATAAATCTGAATGGATAAGTGGAAATAGGCTTGTAGTGAATGACAACACTGGAAAAGAGAAACAAAGGTCAAACACATCATAAAATTGTTGACATATTGAGAATTATGGAGATAAATTTAGATATCTCTCCACATCGACTGTCATTCTATACCCAAAATATACTGCAAAAAAATGAGAGCTTGAATTATGATGAAGTACACATATTTAGCCAACACATATGCAAAGATTGAGAATTATGGAGATAAATTTAGATATCTCTCACATCGACTCCCTCTATAGGAAAAGATGGAGTAAAAGTTCCCAAAGGTTTATTACTTCATTATGTATGTAAGCTTCATTCTATACCCAAAATATATTGCAAAAAAATCCTTAATGAGGAGCTTGAATTTTGGAAACTTCCTCATACCGGTGTGTCATACTTAAGCTTCAACAACATAATGAACAAAAGTTTTCCACATGTTTCCATTGCAACCTATAATCTATTTTCCAAGTGTGATGAGTACACATATTTAAAAAAAAACATAGAGCCAACACATGCCCAAAAGCACTTGCAAAGATTGAGGAGGAACAAACAAGGCACATTTAATATACTCAAAGTTAGCGTGCGACTTACTATTCCGACAAATTGTAGTAAGAAGAACAACCTCATGGATTATTGAGCATTGTGCTTGATAAAATGGATAAAATGAAAACTTCCATACCAAGGATGGGTGAAAAAGAAAACTCAATAATTAATGTTACTTATTAATGTAACCTACATGCTATTTACTTTGAAAAAATCTTTAATTATGTAGTATGCTCGCACAAAGAAACAAGACTAGGGTTTTGGTTTTTCTAGGAATTAGTTTTGGCCTACCATTTACTAAACGTGGAGACAAATATACAATACATCATTAGATTTGTGTCTCAGGAAGCTTGAAGAACTTGTAATTGATGAGTATGGAGATTTTTTGTATCATTGTGGATCATCCAAACAACCATTGCATGATGCATTATTACAAAATGATGTGCATGAAAAATGTAAAAGGTACAAGGAAATATTTGACCATTCAAAATCAATTAGTGATGGTAGTGTAAATAATTATTTCATAAAGCAACCACCGATCCTCTACTTGCAATTGGATAATGCTTCAAGTGATAACAAGAATCATACATTATTTGCATTTGTATCAATGTTGATAAAAAAAAGGGTATTCAACATTATGTATGTAAGCTTCCTTCAGTGGGACACACCCATGAGGATATAGATGGGACTTTTGGAAGATTAGAAACATCTTTACATAAAGTAGACACATTTTCTTTTCCACATATCATGGACTCTTACAGAACATGCCAACAAGGGTCAAGTACATTTACTCCTTATGTTATTGAGGAAGTGTACAACTTCAAGGACTTTGTGGAGTCATTCTTGTTGGATGGAAACCATAAGATAGTGGGTATCAGCAAACCAAAGTAGTTAGATTCCATGTGGTGGATGGTATACCGGTGATGGAGTACAAAGAAACATTAAAGGATAAACAATGGTCACGTTCTATCCATATATGGGACACAAAGGATAATTGTGAACCAAGCTTTTCGGAAGGGAAATCTCCTTTGGCACCTTTCAGAGAAACTCAAAGAAATGGAATCTATAAAAAAGGGAATAAAATAATATATTAAGCATTGGGGAAAAGTGCAACAGGAGAAGGTAGTAACTTTTGCCTCCCGAATATCACGTATTGGGAAAATGTTTTACGTGCTTTGGATAGAACATTTGTAAATTATAGGAAGACGTCAATGATGTTTTTTTTTGACCAAAAACAATACATCACGGAGAAAGACATATATGAAAAAATAAACTAAGCCGCACATATTCACAAAGAAGACTACATTAGTGAACATATCCCAAGTAATAATTATATTTACATTGGAATTTTCTTTCCTTGGACGCCTGTTTATGGAAGATATAAATAAGAATTCTTGGAATCTGTTGAAGGATGTGTTCAAGGGATAAATTCTACTTGTATGGACAAGAAATGATAATGAAAATATGTGGATGGGGAGAGAAGATGGGGATAATTTCCTTCAACACGATCTCCTTCTTTGTGTTTGCTACCTAAGGAAATGATGTAATTATTAAGGTGAGAGTTCAATAATGGAAACTGCTAGATGAGGGACAAGGAGAGGAGAAGGTATAACATTGTATCGCAAGGGGAATTTTTAAAGCCAAACAAAAGTTGGACCATCTCAAACAAACCTAAAGCAGATATCGATGTGGATAACATCATCTAGGCATGGACACAAAACAAAAATTGGAAAATTGGATCCATGAAGATACCGATAAATGACATGTGGCCATTAAATCATACCTTGAACTACTTGAACAGGATAAGGAATGTTGACTTGGAGAAACTATTAAAGTTCATAAATTTGTATATGAAATCATATTGGCTCAGGATATGGTTTTTTTTTTTTTTTAAATTATGCCAAACTTTGGTCCTATAAAACTTTTACGGTTGTACTATTATTTATTAATTAAATGAAATACTAGGTATTATATTACTTTGGAAGATTTTTCCATAATATTATTCTATAAAACATTGTGATGCTTATGGAACTCTTGAATCTTATTAATGTATTATTAATAATATGATTTCCACCATGCAATTTATTTAATTTGAAAAAAAAACTTTAATTATGCTCTAAGTAAGTTTACAGGGAGTTGGATCTTGTGATTTAAAGGGAATTAGATGTGATTTACAAGGAATTCATTTGAAAAGATTAATGATTTGGATTTTTCTAGGAATTAGTCTTGATTTATGCATTCATTACAACCACAAAATTATATGGTATTTTCCTAAAGCTATGTGCATAGGTCAAAATCCCTCATATATGAATTATAGAAGAAGAATAAATATAAAGTTGATACACATAAAAATAATTAGGAACATACTTGTACCATGAGTGTGATGAGAATGGGCATATGTCCATTCTCATAGACTCAATAGTTGCTTATTATTTCATACAACATGTACCCATATCACATTGTTTTATTTTTAAAAAGGGATCAAAATGCCTCATATAGGAATCATAGAAAAAAATGAGATAAATTAGATACACATAAAAAGAATTAGGAACTTGCTTGTATGGCATAGTGTAAATATTGGAATCCGATATTACACTAATTAAATTCCTATAATAAACATATTGGAATCCAATATCACACTAGATAAAAACCAATAATGGCAATTTAGGAATCCAATTTCAACAATTATAAAACCAAAAATGATAATACTATAAATCTAGATTCTTATTAAAATGTCCATATTTAACAAAATTATGGTTACTTTGGGAAGATAGAGTTACCACCAAGAGATATACTGGTAAGATCCCTTTTGAATTAGTTTATGGGGTTCAAGCTCTTTTTCCCCTTCACTTGTAACTATCTGCTTATTAATTCATGCAACAATTAAAGGATGGGGAAGGAGTAAATCCTTATGAATCCATAATCAACTAAATTATGGAGTTAGATGAAGTAAGAAGGGAATCACATCAAAGGAATGTTAAGTTTAGGGAGAAGATCAAGAAAATATTTGATAAAAAGGTTACTCCAAGAACTTTTCATGTTGGAGACCTAGTTTTGTTATGGGATAGTGGACATGAAGACAAGGGAAATCTTGAAAATAGTTATTCTCTATGGATGGGACCTTACTCCATTGACATTAGGATTGGAGATCACATTTTCTTCCTAAGAGACTTGGAGGGACACTTGCTAGAATTACCTTCCATGAGTAGGAATCTCAAGCACTTCTTTGACTAAATCAAACACCCAGGTATGTTTTTGTAAAGTGTAAAGTTTTGTTATTTTGTTTTGTTATTTCATTTTCTTCTTCCATCTATAATGATCATGCTTAGTTTTTTTCATTATACCCATGACATGTTATGTATCCATTTAAAATACCATGTGTATTTTTCCCCATGACTCCTTACCCAATGGACTAGGCACCTAGTATGTGTTTTGTGAAAATTTTGTTTTTAGTTCTTGTGGAACCTACGGGGGGTGACCATTCCAAAGAAGGATTCCTTAATATGGATTCAATACCTACAACTAGAGCGAACTATAATTTTGAGGCTACACTTCACATGGATTTAGTAACACCGAGTGTTTTGTTGTTCAAAAATTCCCTCTCCCATAATTTGTAAATACCTTATGAAATGGGCCTAGAAATTATGCTCTAAGAAGGCCGCAATAAAACATTTATTCATTCATTGAGTGTAGAAGTTAGTGTTGTGAGGGTTGTTTCCCATTGCACGAAACAACATGAATCAGCTCAAGACTCAAGTAGGATTCTAGCCCGGTTGGCTATCATGACATCAATTCAATATCATAGGCTAAGGAAAGTCGGGGTAACACGGGTTTCTAACTCACAAGAGATTTGAAACTTAGATAAGGAAAGAATCTTTGAAGCAAAGGAAGAAAGAAGATAATGCAAAGTAGGTGAAATTGGTCGATTGGTGAGGAATTTGTTAGCGTGAGGCTACTTTTTGCAAATGATTGAGAGTGTGACTATGTAACAAATTCATGGTACACCGATTCAATGCTTGGATGGTATTTCAAAGGTTAGTGTTTTGTTGAATTAAAAATCCACGAGGTACCCATGAATCTTTCAAATAAGAAAAATGCCATGGGACATTCAAGATATTCAAAAGGAATGTGAGGAAAATAAAAATTAAAGGAAAACTTGTGGAACGAGCAATGAAGCAATTTCACTTGAAACTATCGAAGACTGAGTAACCATATCATGCAAGATTGATCTTTTTAAATATAAATAATCAATGGGATATTTATTTACACACAAGGCTATTAGGTATTATCTCTAGGATCCACTCCTAAGGGCATGCATATTTACCTTATATCCTACCTCCATTACACAATGGGACAAGCGTAAGTCCAAAGGATGTGAAGTTCACAATTTTTGTGTTTAAGGATTTAGGGTCAAGTTTCTTTCATTCATTTATAAATTGATAATTGAGTTAGTACACAATAAGAATTATAGGGATTAGGTTCTTCATCCATAGCAAGAGGGTTTAATCACATTACAAGGAAGGTCATGTTTCACTTTCCTGTGGAATAACATCCCACAATTACACTTCCCAAGGCCAAGCATCAATTATAAGTTTACTATAGTTATGCTCCAACAATTAGTTAGGGATTCAAAGGCTCTAAACATGGCAACAAACTTCCTTATTTTTGTTCCTAGATTAGGTTTCTTGAGTATCGTCTTATGTCTGACTTAAGAGGATTTTCCCAAATTAGGTTCATATGCCTTTGTAATGAGTTGTGTAACCTATTTGCTAATAGGGTATTTGTATCCTTATGAGACTAGTAGTCCCTATCCTAGGAGATTTATCTATAAGGACAAGATCACATAGTTCCACATCATACATCTATTACCTAATAGGACTAGTGGGAGAGAAAGATGGAGTAATTCATCGTTTAAAGGGGTAAGGATCACATTAGGGTTTACACCACATGGATACCTTTTCTCACCACAAGAAGATTTAACACGATATAAGAATGACCTAAAATTCACCTTTCTCTAAGTACATTATATTCCAGATTAATTTTACAATAACTCATCATTAATTATCATCAGTTCCACAATTAAATCTTAATATTGCACCATAGGACCCAAACGATAATTGAGATTGGATATCAAGTTCGTTTATGATCCCAACTCTTAAGGATGACTTCAAGGCTAGTTGGTAATCTTTTCCACTCAACATGTATGTTGGACCTAAAGAGAACACAATCTCCTTACTACACACACGATAACCAATCCTAGAAGGGAACCACATACTCTAGATAATGTTGACCATATCATTCTTAATTGATGGGTTCACGAAAATGTCACTAAACATACAAGATATGGTGATAAATTCAACTAGGGATCTAATTTACTTAAGCTAGATGGTGCCATCGAGTATGAAGGTATACGCTCATTCTAAGGTTTTAGTTTTCTATGCTTATAGAAATTACGGGAAGAGTAGTTATACTTAAATTTTATATTAGGGTTGATTGTTTCGTTTAGATCTCTTTATTACATTTTCAAGGTAAGAATTACAATGCACCAATTATTTGATCATCCATTGCACACTAGAATTGCACTATAAGCTATTAAATTCAATATCATTTAACATACATATCAAAATTTTACTATACAAAATTTGAGGATCAAGATAACACCCATGTGTAGATGAACATTTCCCTTAAACCCTAACATCTAAAATATTACAAAACTTCAATTATAAACCTTTTCATACTTCACAAAATGTTGAAATATCCTCTACTGATTTCATTTAACATGTATATCCAACCCCCTTTTACCATATGCAAATCTGAATCAAAAGAACACCTATAGTTAAATGCACATTTCCCAAAGCACCCCTAAAACTAACATCTCATTCATATTGCCAAATTTCAATAAATAAATTTACTGTAACATAACAATACATAAAAATTTCTTTCCATTAACATACATAAATTCTAACAATATACAATGAATCACACCCACGTCGTTTCGTCATCTTACTTGCATCCCTACAAAACCATGTGAGCATGAAATCATCGATAAATTTGCCATGGCATCCACCTAGATCTAGCATAATTAACGTTTTTAGTTTCCCATTTACATAATAATAATAATTTTCATTTGAAAGGAGAGGGTTAGAGACATATTTATTTCATTTCATTTCACTTCATTTCTTAACCAAGGAGAGAAAAAGAGATAGGGAGAGAGAGAACCACTATTTTGTCAAAATTTTAATTTCACACAAGTCACATGATAGAGTTTCAAATAGTTAGTTGCAAGTGTTAACAAGTTTCCATAGGGATTTGGTAACCCGACATTACATTTTTCTGCTAGTTGCAAAAACGTTCAATTTAGGCTCGGAGGCTAAGAAACAACTTTCAAACGTTGTTTTCCGATGAGAAAACACACCATGGGTAAGTTTATACGTGTCCTCTTATACACCAAGAATTCTGCGTAAACCTGATTGAATTTAGAATTGGTGGATAGTTTTCAAACGGCGATGGGTTTTCTAGAGCCACCGATCGTAATTGCTCGATTTTGATCTAGTCAAACTGTGACCAAAGGCCTACAAAATGCCTTTTCCAAACTATCAAGAAGATTTTTTTCTTTGAACTGAAGGTTCCTGGATATTGTCTAGTAAAAATACTAGAGGTTTGCAAAGGCGGATAAGCATTTCGTTGTTCAAGGTTCAAATGGCAAGTGATACAAAACCCAACTTTTCAATTTTAACAACTTCTTAAAAGTGCAACACGAGGTAACAGGGCTCCTAGAGGAGTGTTGAAAAAATCATAAATGATCAATCGAGGTCGATCCAAGGATTGAAATGACTCCTCACATAACAAGGTACACGAAGGAAACTTAACATCTCTTTTTGGAGTTACAAATGTTGATTTGCGAGTGCAGTCTTTATGTAGCAATCTAGTTTAGTTAGGAAGTTTGCTAGATCATCTCAAAATGAGGGGTTGAGTTCATGGTTGTCTACCAAGGATATTTGGATTGCGTAAGTTATGATATGACATCTTATTGTTTTGAAACAAGTTTATCTAAAACAATAAAATGTATGATAATCCTAAGGTTTTAAAATTTTATTTCATTGCAAATGGAAAACTACGAGTATGAGAATTATGAAAGATAAGGAGAGATGAACCATGCCTGGAAAATATTAGCGTTTTCCATGTATGAGGTTCTCTAAGTGGGTTCACCCGCATTCCACAAGGCTTCAAATCTCTTTTAGCATTCCGTCAAATAGTTTGTGTGCATTCGGAAACTCCTCCATTTGTATTTTGTATGCATTTATCCCCTTCATTTTTACCAAGGTATAGACAACTACAACAAAGAATCCCACTTTTTGTTATGCTTTGATGGGTACATACCCATTTCAAAGCTCTCCTCTTGGCACAAACTAGGAAATGCTGCTACAGATTTAGGATCTTTGCTTTGCACTTGCCACTGTCATTTTCTTGAAGTTCCCGAATCATTTTAACACCTCCATACACTCCTATCTGCATACCATGCACTATTTCTTCACTCAGTCCCATATTTACCACTTGGGTTACTTTTGCTTGTCAGAGAGATACCCATGTGAGCATATAGAAATGTGTCTCCCTGTGGCATCCTCCTTGGCTTTGTTTCTGTTGTTTTAGGCATACGATTTGACCATTTGTAAATGGAAATGATGCTTCTTCCTTTGGACAGCCTTCTTCTATGTTAATGGCGCCAGTTTGGAGATCTCTATTTGCATAAAAACTTTAAGACTTCTGCGCCAAACAACCACAAAACTAAACTTCTACGCCTTCTTTTCAATGGAGCATGAAACAGATCGCTTATCACCAAATTTATATATTTTTTCAGTCAACTCAAAAATTATAGCTTCTTGTATAATGACCACTTTTGCACGAATATCCACTGTAAATTTCACCTGCCCAGGAATAACATTGCTCGCACTTGGCCACGTTGTTATTTCTCAAACAGTACATACTATTGATCCATCTGAAACTCATTTTCCATAAAATTTGTATTTGCTATCTTGACTTAAGTGGTCCTCTGGATATTTACATAGCTTCTCCAGGAACAGAATACCTTCTGTAGCTGCTGGCAATGGATCATTACGCATTGACAGTGGTACAGTACGTGCACGTCCCTGAGATCCGTTGATTGCGACTTTTAATCTCATTTACTTGAAAGTTTCTAAGCCTTTTTCAACAAACCCATTTTGTTAATATCCAGCAGTCAATAATGTCCACGAACCACGTTTTTTTTATATACATTCTGTCAAACAGTTCGTCTGCCCTTGCGCAAGGTTCCACATTTGAATACGTGTCTGCCAGAGCATGTGCAACTACAACATCTGGAAAAATTCCTCTATCTTTTATGCTTAGATTGATGTCCATACCCTGTTCCAGAGCTCACATTTTGGTGTTCGCTGGGAGTACGCAGCAAATGTAAATGGATCAGGTTGGAGACCTGTTTGTTGCATGGAGAACCAGTGTGATTGTCTCGTTCTTTCGTTGGTCAAACATTGTCGCTACACCGGGGCAATGCCATCCCCGCCAAACACCATCTCATCCCGCCCTCGCTCCACTTATCCAAATACTGTTAAATTTACCACGTTTCATTGTGTTTCAGTGTGATTATTTCCTCTGGATCTCAAATTAGTTGTTTGGATTATTTTCCAAGGTAAATGACAGGTCTGAGTGCCTTTTCTGGATGCCCATGCTGATTTTATTGCTGCCCGTGCTGATTTTATGGCTGCCCACGGAGGTTCACCCAAGCACCCGTAGTTATATCCTCCGACACCGACTGCCTTCCTTAGCCACACGCCACCCATCTCCTTTATTTTAATTTTCAAACTTATTCCACAGCCATTGTCTTCTATTTTTCTTTATATTTTTTTAAAAATATATTTCATTTTCTAATAGTTTACATATATTATTTGCTTTATTACTGGAAAGCGGAAGGGGCATTACAAGGCCTACTTTTTTGTTTACTTGTTTGACTTATTTTTCCTTACTAACATATCCTTTTAAAGTTGAAAAACCAAAAAAATAATATCATGTCAATTCCCTCTTTCACTTCAGTATGTGGGGGCATGTGCCTTCATCACTTACAAGATTCATTGTGTGCCGAGGGTTGTGCTCCGATGTTAGGCAGCAACAAGGCGTGCCAAGTCGAAGCGTCACTCGGTCATCAACAAGGTTTTCTAAGATTCTTACCAAAGTGGACTACCCCTTCTTCTATTTTTCTCCTTTCTTCATCTTTTCCTTCCCCGTCCCCTTGGTGGATATAGAAACAAGGATTTTTGTTAACGGAATTTTCTTCACTTCTTGTTTGACAAAGTGCTTTCTTGTTTTCCGACTTTAGCTTGGAGCAATGAAGAATAGAAATACAATTCCCCCTCCTATTGTTATGACTCTTACTATGTCTTACCTCCAAAGGTAATAAACATTTTGAAGGATTGAATTTTTAATGTTTTGCATTGCATGCAAACCAAACTAGGAAAACTAAAGATAGCATAAATTGTCATAGATCCCTACACTTGATGTCATCATCCCTTTGTACCTTTAAAATTTGTACGATTGGCCCCATTCATCCGGTCGTTGTATCCTTCCTCTCCTTCTATCTTCCTCTCTACCTTTCCACTTCTCTTCTCGCATTTCTCTTTGTATTGTTGTTACTTTAGGTTTTCTTATTAATACAATTTCTCATTCTCACACCCTTTCGACGTTCATACCACACACACATGTAATTGTTGTATTTGAAAACATGGATAATCCATGTCATGTTTAGAAAGCATATTTGTAATGAATAAAACATAAATTCCAAATGTAATTAGAAAAAGCACATGGATTGTGATTTAGAACAATAACATATTAATAAAATAAAACATGAATAAGAAATGATTTATAGATATTATTATTTCATTTTTTTTTTCAAATTTCAAATTTTAGGAATTATAATTATTAAGCTTAGTTAGAAAGGACAAAAGGGACTCCATTCTACTAAATTATTTGGGACTTGATGCCCACTTTGTGCCTTATCTATGGCATCTTTTGAGATTATAAGCTTAATGGATGGCTAGAAAACACCTTTCACACCATCACATACTATTAGACCAAAACACTTTTGATTATTTCTTTATTTTATAAACACATGCATAATATATATATGTCCAAGTTTACAATAAGTATGGCTATCTAATTTGGATGAACGTTTGGTATTGCATATCTAATTTTACTTTTCCCTGTATTAAGGGCATCTTTACGCAGGCGGTATTTTCTGTGTCCCAACAATAATAATTTTCAAAGACCAAGAGAATGTTTCATATTACATACGTTACTTGAAATTCATATCCATATTCAAGTTTATTTAGATATTGCCTATAATATGGACGGCAAATGAATCCATCTCATATTTCAGACGATCAGCAAAATATAAATATTTGGAGGAGTTGGTAATAAAAATAATATTGAAGAAAATCCATTCGGAATTATTATTCGCTTTCGTTAAGAAACCTGAAATCCTACAAATTATTCACCTCCATCTGTTTTACCGTGTGTAATACTCGGTGTTTCTGTCAATGAATTACCGTTAAATTATTGAGAACGTCAACCCGGATTAAAACCCTAATATTGCTCTCGTTCAAGAGAAACAAATATTGCAAGCAAAACAAAGAATAATAATCCACAGTTGTGTGACACGGCTTACCATAGTTGGAGATCAGTCTGAATAACAACACCATTATAAGAATCTGAGCACTGTGGGGATTTCTCCAAGTTTCTGGTTTGGACGTTTTGCTCATCAGTCCGAGCAACACTGTCGAACTCTGTTCTGCTTGTGCAGCCTTGAGCTTCCTCTATCTGTGAAGAAAATCAACGTCAATTTCTTGGCTTAACAATAGACTAGCAATGGATATAAGAAGGTATGGTATGGTATCTCGTACCATTGTTTGCAGATTCTCAATCTGCTCAAATAACAATTCCTCCTGTTGAATGAAATGAACTCAGATTAATCTGTATAGTGTTCTAAATTAAATAATAATATAACCAAGAAACCACTGAAAACTTTTACACATAACCCACCTTTGTCGATCTTACACAAGCAAGGCCCTTCTCCATTCTCATTTCAAGATTCTGGAGATCAGATATGCTTAATGACTGTAGGGAATCTCCCATTAGTTGTCTGTGAGTAAACACCATATTCAGCCATCATTTTCTGTGCTAATTTCATAAGCATGAACATTAAAATTTTATTTTACTTAATAATTGTTGCTTGCGAACGAAAGATGGAAATAAAACCTGATGGAATTGGTAAGACTGTCACTTTGTTCCCTGAGTTTTCTGGCTTCGTCACGCCAATAATCCAAGTTCTAATGATTGATATATAGTAAGAATCACCCCGAACTTCTTTTTTAAAAAGAAAGAATTTTTCCCAAATATTACTTGTTGAGATGGTTTGAGGAATTACCTGAGCGTCAGAATCAGTACAAAGCTCACCAGAGTGCATTTTCTGAGATTGGATATCAGTGTACTTCTCAATTGTTTTCTCCATACTTATATCATCAAAAAGAGACAACACATTTTAGTCAAGCGGTACAGCCGATGGATAATATCTTCCTACCTCAAACTCATGAATATGTGCAGCAATTATTAGATGATTGATTATTAGCTTTCCTTACTACCAATTATTGAAGTATATCTTAGTTTTCAAAACAAAAGTACATTCATTTCATAGGATAAACCTCACACACTAGAAAACATAAGCAAGTGTATAAATGAATACAGTAAAAATACATGGAAAATGATAAAATAGCCAATCGCATGCATCTCCCAAATAATTCAGTTTCGATCCTCCAAATTTTTGCATCATTCCAGGGAATCCTGGCGCTCAGTTTGCAACTCATTGGAATTGATTATTACTGCTTGGTTGTTATAAAAAAGACTTTGTATTGGAGGAAAATTGAGATCCCAGATTTGAGTTTCGAATGTAGCTGAAACCCAATAAAATATAGCAGATCGAAATATTGTAGTTGAAGCTGAGGAAGAGAGAAGAATATTAAATATTTAATCTTGATGGACACGTTTAAATTTGACTTTGAAATTCTCCAACCTTCCACCTACCTTCCCCTGCATTTAATATTTGCTTTGGGCGCTCAGTTTTAAATGGAGTAAAAGCTGGAAAAGTGTGTGAGAAGAATTGTTCAAAGTTAGTTTTGAAGCAGCAAGAAGAACATAGCAGCAGCCTGCAGAAGACACTAATATGCACTTCATATTTAGCAAAGTGAGAGTGCAAGGAGGAGGCAAAACAGTCCATGAATAGCCTAGATTTTGCAGCAACAAAACAGTGCTGTAGATAAATAATACAAACTTTTCATTTGCAGTAGTATACAACAAAAATCAAAGCAAAAGCTCTAGAAATTTAAGTTTTAAATTGTTTCTGAAATTAATATAATCTTATTTGTATGTTATTTGTGCTATAATTACTCTGTTTCATTACTGTGCATTTTCTTTCATTTGCAGTGACTAATTGATGGTAAAAATTAGGATATTTGGTGTATAAAAATTAAGACATTATTCATTTCTCAAGAGTAGTTGGAACTAGTAGAAGGTGGAAACAAAGAGACATCATTAAATGTACTTACACAAGCCCAAAGGAATATTTTGATGGAAAATAGAAAGAAGGATGCCAAACATTAAGCTGCATTCGAAATGTAGTGACTAATTCATATTTTCCAAGGATAAAAGCATGTTCGAATTCCAAGAAAGCATGAGATATTTTACAAAATGGTTATCCAGGTGGTGGCAAGCTGAAGGTTGTTCGATTGCAGATGTTAAGGAGAGAATTTGATACTCTGGTAATGAAGGATTCATAATCTATCAATAACTGTTTCACAAGGACAATGACCATAGTAAATCAAATGAGGAAAAATGGAGATGTTGTTGAAGATCATAGGATCATAGAGAAGCTACGAAGGATTCTTCCACTTATATTTTATCATGTTGTTGTAGTAATAGAGGATTCCAAGGATTTGAGGTAAATGTAAGCTGATGAATTGATAGGTTCTTTAGAAACCCATGAGCAAAGAATGAGTAAGACAACCAGCTCCTAAAACGAACAAGTGTTCCAAAAAAAAAACATTAATGTGAGAGGTGGGGAGATGAGTCTACAATAGAGGAAGAGGAGGAGTTAGTAATTAGCAAGAATGTTGAAGACACAATCATCAAGAGCCACATGAAAGAGGAAGAGGAAGAAGAAGCAACACTTCTATTGGTGATTTCAGATAAAGGTATGATAAATCAAACATCCAATGCTATTATTTCCAGAAGTATGGATACTATGCTAGTAAATGTAGAAAGAAAGAATATGATACAAGAACTCATAAAGCAAGTTATACTAATGCAAAAGATGTTGAATATGAAATTCCGAAAACGGTGGAAGTTTTATTCCAACTTACAATGTAGCTGAGCAAAGCAATAAACAAATATGGTATTTGCATTTTGCTTGTACTAACCACATGTGTGGAAACAAAGGAATGTTCAACAACAAAGATAAAATAGTCAAATTTGAGATAAAGATGGGAAAAAATGACAAGGTTCCTATAATGAGAAAAGGAAGCATATCCATTCTCACAAAGCAAGAAGATAACAAGAAGATTCAAGATGTGTTCTTTGTTCCAGGGTTGAATTATAATCTTCTAAGCATTGGCTAGGTAGTCCTAAAAGGAGATAAGGTGAGGTTTAAAAATGAAGAATGCATAATTTATGATAGAAGTGAAAGCAATATATGTAGCTTTCAACAATAAAAATTACATAAAATACGATGTTTTTGTTGCTGATGCAATGTGAGGTAGCAACAACGTTTAAAACAATAGCAATATATCAATCTACTCTTTGGTACCTCAGTCATGGTAATTTTTGTTTTGGTGGCTTGAATTTTCTTTATAAAAATAAAATGGTAAGAGGGATACCCTAATTGAACAACCATATAAAGCATGTGGGTGTTACATATTGGGGATGCAACATAGAAATGTATTTCACTTTGGAAAATCTTACAAAGCAAGGTCACCTCTTGCGATGATACATTGAAACATTTTTTTCCTATGAAGACTCCCTCCATTTTTAAGAGTGAGTATTTTATTACATTCATATATTTTCAGGAGAAGTGCATGGGTATATTTTGAAAAACAAATCAAAGGCATTTGAAGTATTCAATAAATTCAAGGCCATGGTTGAGAATCATAGTGGTCAAAATTTCATAATATTTTGAATGGATAGAGGTGGAGAGTACATATAAAATAAGTTTTTTAACTTTTTCATGGAGCGTGGGATCAAGAAATAATTTGCGGTGAGGTATAAACCAAAACAAAATGGTGTAGCTAAGAGGAAAAATTGAACTATTTAAGAGAAGGCAAGAAGAATGATTAAATAAAGAGGCTTTCTAGATGAGTGTTGGGCTGAAATAGTTGGAATATTAGTCTATTTCTTGAATTGATTTCCTACAAAAAGTGTACAAAACATGATACCTCAAGAAGCATGAAGTGGATGCAAGCCAAGTGTTGAACACTTAATATTTTTCTAGGTGGGATAACATAGGAGAAACATACATCTTCATTAGGAGTAGCGAACATTTTAAAGCTTATAGATTGTACAATCCAATCAAAAATGATCTCATAATCAGCTGAGATGTTCAATTCATAAAGGAAGTGTCTTGGGGAGATGCACAAGAAGTGCATTAGTCGAGAAAAAATGTAAATGGATGTTTTCTTGAAGCAGAAATAAAATATAGTAGAGTCAACAATGAACCAATTTGGACCCCTATCTCAAAAAGGATTGAATCATCAAGTGGAAGTAGCCAAAAATTATACAAGGAGTAGCTCATGGCGCAAGTTCATCATATTCTGATCCAAATTAATGCCAAGTCAGAATAAGAAGTATACAAGAAATTTAAGAGAAGTCAAGGTTTGATGAAAATGAAGAGGATATAATCAATTTTGATCTATTTTTGTCAATGAGTTCTATTTATTTTAAGGAAGAAATTAAAGACAAAAAGTGGTGTGAATCAATGGATGAAGAAATGCCTACAATAAAGAAGAAGAATACATCATATTTTGTTGACCTCCAAGTAGGAAAGGACTTTACTTGATTCAAATGGGTTTACAAAACAAAAACACTCCCAAAGGAAAAATGGAAATACATAAGGTGAGATTATGTTAGATTAATTAATACATTGTTAGCTTAATTAGTTGTTAGTGAACAATTAGTGAACAATTATGTAACTGTTCCTCCTTCCTCCCTCTCACGCAGCCTATATAAAGGCGTGCTCCCTGTATTAATAAATATAGCAATCAACAAAACCTTGTTGCAGTGCCATCATTGGTATCAGAGCCTCCCATCCTCTACCTATGTGGAAAGAAAAGACTGTTGATTGCGTGCATGAAGAATCTGCAGGAGGAAGTATTTTTTCTTGGGCGTTTTGTTTGGCATTTTGTTTGAAACTCAGACATCTTCTACAATTCTCATTGAGCCATGAGTTTGGAGAAACGTGAGGAGCAGCGACCAAGGAAATGGCCTGTGTATGACTGTGTCTGGAAGAGGCGACCAAGGAAGTGCGTGAACATTGTTGTGCGTGGAGGAACAGTTCTGTGCGTGGAGGAACAGTGCGTGGCTGTGCTGTGCGTGGAGACTCAGCCTATTTTCTTGATACACCCAGTACGTTGGAAGACCACAAGAACGTGGCATTTTTGCTGTCAAATACTGTACAAAAGGTGCAGTGACCAAACCTGTGTGTGGTAGCCTGCAGACATCTCATTTGGCATTGGAGGACAAGTGTTGTTGCCGTGAAGATTGGTGCCAGTGTATGCTGTGCGTGGAGAAGGAGAGAAAACTGTCTGTCCTATGTTGTGCGTGGAAGGAGCCCAAGCCAGTGACTATTTTTTCTATGCCTGCGTGCAATTGGAGGAAACTTGTTGTGTGTATACTGTGTGTGGAAGGAGACCTAGCCAGCAAATAAATCACTTTGTTGCTGTAGAACCACGTGGAAGACCATCCAAACCCCTGTACGTGTAAGCAAAGTTAGAAAATTACAAAACTGTGTGTGTGTGTATGTCTCAAATCTCGGATGCACAAAGCACCACGAGCAATGCACCAAATATTTGGGCATTGAGTGACAATGAAGACACCATTGGGATGTTCTTTGCCTTGGTCAACAAGATACACAACAATGGGAACATTCTCTTTGACGAGATTGTGCACCAAGGACTGTTGGAATATTTTTAATTCGACGTTCGATGTCAAGCACGATGGATTCGTGTAGAACTTGAACGTGGTTATGATGCAGATGATGAACATGAAATAGAACTCCCACAGGAGCGTCGGCGTCTCATTGCATGAGCCTATAGAGCCCATCTTCGGGACAGATTCCTTTAGTAAGCATTGTAGCCATTTTTGAAAATAAATAAATAAATAAAATACATTTTTGAGTTTTTGAAAATGTCTACTCCAAAAATATTGCTATCCAATGCCCAACTCTTGAAAGGGCCAAATTTTGTCGCACAGAAAACCAAGATGCGAACGATTCTTCAGTTCAAATATCTTTGGGGATCATTTCGCAAAGACACGCCCCTCCACAGAGACATCGATCTATTGGAAAAATATGAAAAGGATGATGCGAAAGCACTAATGCTTATCACCCTGAGCCTTTCTGATGAGGTGCAGCCATACATTCGGGAAGCAACCGCTTCTTCTCAGGCATGGAGCGCATTGTGTACCATCTACGAAGCTAAGAATCTGATGAAAAAGTTACATCTTCAGAAAAAGCTTCATACAATGAGTATGCATGATGGCGAATCAGTAGAAGCCTTCTTGCGGACGTGTGGCTGAGTTACATGCAGAACTCTCTGCTCTCGGTGAACCAGTGGACGACAAGTTGCTAGTCCCGCTCACCTTGCGAGCTCTTCCTTCCGGTTTCAGACACTGATCACCATGTTGACCATCACTCAACAGGAGGTGAGTTTTGCCACCCTGGTGAATTATCTCCAGCAGGAAGAAGCCATGCAAAATGTACAAGAAGCCTTCGAAGACAAGGCTCTCATCACGAGGAAAAAACATAAGCCTCGGAAAGGGCAATCAGCCCCCTAGAATCAGAAGCAGCATCCTCAACAGCCATCTTCACAGTGGCCACCCCAGAAGTAGCATAATCACAAGGCGGATCGGTGGTGCCACATTTGCTCCACGGATACGCACATGACTGCGAACTATTATTACAATGGTCGCAAGTATGGCAACTCTAGTGAAGAGAGCACTTCAGGCCAAGGATATTCCAAGAAATCCCGATGGCGTGCTCATAATCAGAGGTAGAAGGGCCACATTGCTACTTAGTAGGATGCCACCTCCAATGAAGAGGTACCAGACACGACTCATTCTGACATTGTTCTAGTCTCACAGACTTTGCAGCCATCAGAAGATGTCTAGTTGATTGATTCAGGTGCCAGCAAACACATGACTGGCAATAAGAAGTTGTTTCATACTCTAAGTGACCGGCCCACTGGAGATCGGATCACCATTGCAGACAATCAAGAGTATATTGTGGTGGGGATTGGTGATGTCATCATTCCTCTTGGAACACGAAGATGTACACTCACGAAGGTGCTATATGTTCCAGGTTTGACCTCAAATCTTTTTCGTGAGTCAACTTCTTAACCATCGAATGCAGGTTGAATTCTTTGTTGAGAAAGGGGTCAAGTCCTGCATCATTTCCCAGGGAGATTCAGTCATTGCTCAAGCATTTCTAAAGGGCCGTCTATTTACACTGGATGCGGTCACTTCATCTAGCGTTGCTCTCTTTGCTTCAACGATGGAGTCCACTGCACTATGGCACTTTCGATATGGTCATCTTTCTGTTGGGGCTCTGCATCAGCTCAGTGCCAAGGAAATGGTAAGAGGGCTTCCTCCACTCTCCCATTCCTTACTGTTTGCTCGGGATGTCTTGCAGGGAAAACAACATAGAGGTCCGTTCAAACAAAGCTCTTATCATTCTATAGAGCATCTTCAGGTCATTCACACCAATATGTGTGGACCCCTACCAGCTAGCTTCCAAGGTTTTGAGTACTTCCAGCTTATCATTGATGATTACTCATGGAAAATGTGGGTATATTTCCTCCGGAAGAAGAGTGAGGCATTTGTAAATTTTCAAACCTTCTACCAGCAAGCCACCAGGCAGTCTGGGAAGCCTCTTCTTCTCCTCCGCTCAGATCGAGGGGGGGAATTTGTGTCAAAGAAGTTCTTAGCATACCTGAAGCAGCATGGCATTCAGCAACATTTGACTACACCCTACACACCCCAATAGAATGGGATTTCCGAGTGCCACAACAGGACTGTCATGGAGATGGCTCGTTGTATGCTCTCGACCGCCAAGTTGGAGGATCAGTTTTGGGTAGAAGCAGTCCAGACAAGTAGTGTATCTACTCAACTGGGCACCCATGAAGATCTTGTAGAACAAGACACTGGAAGAGGTATGGACTGGTCGTAAACCTTCTATTCATCATTTGAGAGTTTTTGGTTGTACTGCATATATGCATGTTCCAGATAAGAGAAGGAAGAAGATCGATCCAAAGACACTACCATGTCTTTTCTTGGGGTATAGTACTACCTCAAAGGCATATCGTCTCATGGATCTTGAGATGAAGAAGATCTACGAGAGTCGAGATGTGGTATGTGATGAGTCATCCTTTGACTCCTTCCACACAATGGAGATCCAATACCGACCTCGTCACATAGATTGCTCACACATCCAGATGATGAGCAAGATGATTCTTCTCAGAGAGAAGAAGAGCTGAGTGGAGACTTGTTCGTTGATCTTGGCACACTGGAAAACACATCTTCACATCAGCAGCACCAACGTCCGAAATGGGTCCAGAGTACTATTAGGGATGCACACCTGAACTCACTTCCTGGTACTTCTACGGGAGTTAGAACACGAAGTCAAGCTAGACATGAGGTAAATTTTGCACTCATGAGTTCAGTTGTTGAGAGCACCGAGACGACGACCGCTCGTGAGGCATTAGACCAACCACAGTGGAAATAGGCTATGGATGTTGAATATGATTCCCTAATTCAGAATCAGACATGGGAACTTGTCGATCTGCCTCCAGGTAAGAAATCCATTGGCTGTAAATGGATTTTAAAAACAAAATATAAGGTAGATGGTTCAATCGACAAACACAAAGCATGACTTGTTGCAAAGGGTTATGCTCAGCAAGAAGGAATTGACTATGACGAGACCTTTGCACCCACTGCGAAGATCAAAACCATCAGAGTTGTCTGTGCACTAGCAGCAAAAAATGGATGGAAACTTCAGCAGATGGATGTCAAGTGTTCTTTTCTAAATGGTGATCTACAAGAAGAAGTGTACATGGCCCAACCTAAAGGGTTTATAGACGAGCATCAACCACACAAGGTATGTCATCTGATAAAGTCTCTTTATGGACTCAAACAAGCACCTAGGGCATGGTATATAAAAATTGATGATCACCTATTACAGCATGGATTCTTTGGTAGCCCCTCGGATACAAATTTGTATATCAAGAAGGTAGGAACAAATATTTTCATTATGGTTTTTGTATGTAGATGATCTTGTGATCACGGGAAGTTCGACAATCTGTAGATGATGTAAAGAATGATATGAAGAAATCCTTCGACATGACCGATTTGGGGCTACTTCACTATTGTCTTGGCTTAGAGATATGGCGAAGAAGAATCATATCTTCGTCTCCCAGATGAAATATGCCAAGACATGAAAAATATGGAATGTTAGATTGTAAACCAATGTCCACACCTATGGAAATAGGTTTGCAATTATCTAGATTCTAGGATTCACCGCAGGTAGATGGCACTCCATATAGGCAGCTTGTGGGTAGTCTCATTTACTTGACTTATACCAAAGACCAAATCTTTGCTTTGCAGTGAGATATCTCGCCAGATTTATGTAGGAGCCAAAGAAATGTCATTGGATAGCAGCAAAGCATGTGTTGAGATATGTCTGAGGTACAGTTGACTTTGGTCTGGAGTATCAGAAGAAAACTCAGTTCTTCTTACGAGGATATCTGAGACTCGGACTATGCAAGGTCCGTTGATGACAGGAAATCCACTTCAGGATATGTTTTTCACCTCAGATCTGGACCTATCTCGTGGATTAGTAAGAAGCAAACTGTTGTTGCTCTCTCATCCACTGAGGTTGAATACCACTTTGCACTAGGAGCTTTGTGCAAAGTAATTTGGTTACGTCGCATTCTTGCGAGATATAGGGATTCTGAAGAGAAACCTTCCATCATTCATTGCAACAATCAAGGTGTGTTGAAGCTTGTGAAGAATCTTTTTTTCCATGAATGAACAAAGCATATTGAGGTCGAATGTCACTACATTCGTGAATAGGTCTTGAACCACCAACTTCAGCTCGAGTAATGCCTTACTGATTTTCAGGTTACAGATATTCTCACCAAGCCTCTCGGAAAGGTGAAGTTTGATTTGTTTAGGGGGTACATTTGTAAGAGCAATGTATTAAAGGCGGGATGTTAGATTAATTAATACATTGTTATCTTAATTAGTTGTTAGTGAATAGTTAGTGAACAGATTATGTTACGGTTCCTCCTTCCTCCTCTCACACTGACCTATATAAAGGCGTGCTCCCTATATTAATAAATATAGCAATATATAAAACATTATTGGAGTTCCATCAGATTAGTTGTCAAAGGATGAAAACAATTTTTTTGATGTAATTATAATGAGACATTTTATCTTGTAGAAAAGCTAGATATAGAGAAAACAATCATTGTTATAGTTTCCCATCACAAGTGGAAGGTATGTCGGATGGATGTCTAATTAGCCTTCTCGATAGGTGTGGTAGAAAATTAAGTCTGTGGGAAAAATACTTTGTTATGAGATCCTGGGCATGAGAAAAGATTTTATAATCTCAAGAAAGTATTGTATGGACTTAAACAATCACCAAGGGCATGGTACGGTGCATGTAGACTCTTATTTGATAAGAAATGGCTTTAGCAAAAGTTGAAGCAACCCTACACTCTATATCAAAGTGAAAAATTAATGTGAGATTTGGATTGTAGTCCTATATGTGGATTATATAATCTTTACCGAAAATGCAAAAAAGTCCATAGAAGAGTTCAAATCAGCCATGAAGAAAGAGTTTGAGATGAATGATTTAGGTTTTTTGAGATATTTTTAGAGTACTGAAGTAAAAAAAAATGGAGCATTGAATATTTTTGTCTCAAGTGAAGTATGTAAGTAAATTTTTGAGAGATTCAGAATCTATGAAAACAAATGAACATCTACACCACATAAAAAAAATTGATATTGTACAAGAAATATTGTAGCATCAATGAGGATCCCACACAGTACAAAAGTGTGGTACGAAACTTGGTGTACTAGAGTGCATATATACCACACATCATGTAAGAAGTCATCTTGATTTTTATGTTCATGGAGACATCAAAGGAGACACATTGGAAAGAAGGAAAAATAATTTTAAGGTATTTTAATGGCAAAATGAATCATGAAATTTCATATGTTGTTAATGATTTTAAATTATTTGAATGCATGGATAGTGATTGGGCAGGTGGCCTAGATGATAGAAAAAACATATTAGTATATGTGTTTTATAGTGGATCAGTAGCAATTTCATGGGCTTCAAAGAAACAATCATTTGTTTCACTTTTCACATGACTAAGGCCGAGTATATAGTAGTAACTTCATATGCATGTTGGGCTATATGGTTCATAATAATCCTCTCAAATTTTCATGAAGGATAACATGTAGAATTTACTATATTTTTTGATAACTTATCTTCCATTTTCTTTTCAAATAATCTTATTTTTATGGAAGAAGCATGATGAAGTTAGATATCATTTCATTCAAGAATTAGTTGAAAAATGTGAAATAGAACTTAAATTTTGTAATTAAGAGCATCAACTTGCTTTGACATTGTTACTAAGACTTTTCAAAAGATATCTTCAAATTTTGAGAGGAAATTTGGGTGTCATTGAAATTTTACAAGCCATCTCGAGACCATCAAACTAGCCATCTTAGTTAGCTTTTTAGAAATCATTTGGCTAGCTCCGAAGAAATCTCTCATCTAGCTTTGAGATCCAAAACTAGTATTTTGAGTGAATATAAACGATTATGAGAAGTTTCTCAATATATAAGGTGGTTTTTATGTTTTGTAATGGATGAAAATTTAATGGGAGGGTAAAATATTTAATCTTGAGGGATAAAATTAAAATTTATTTTTAAATTATCTCTCATTCCACCTACCCATGTAGTTTCCCCCGCATTTAAATTTTACTTTGGGAACTTAGTTTTTAAATTTCTCCCTTTGGTGGAAATGTAATTTATTGTCCAATAAAAGATTGTTTTTATTTTTAAATTCACAATAGTATGTAACAGAGAGAGAGAGATGCAAAGTGTGTGAGAGGAATAATATCTTTAGAGTTAATTTTTGCATCTATAGGAAAAATAGAAAATCATCCTACAAAAGACAGTAGAAGAAAACACAACAATAAGGGATGAAGTGAAATATACAACTCAGATATATAAAATTGAGAGTGCAAGAAGGAGGGAGTATATTCCATGAATAGCCCATATTTTGCAGAGAAAAATAGGAAAAAAAAAGGTGTAGAAAAATAGTGTCGAGATTTCATTTACAAGAATATAAAGAAAACATTAAAGCACTAGCTCTAGAAATTTATGTATTAAATTGTTTCTATTCTTAATATAATAAAATATGTGTGGTATTTTTTCTATACTTTTATGTCATTAATATGCATTTTAATTTGTTTGGCATGGACTTACCCAATAAAGCAAAAATGCAACAAAGTAGTTGAAAAAGAAAGGAGACACCCTAAAAATAGACAAACAACACAACAAAACATTTATGTGAAGAAACAAAAAGTAAGAAGAAAATAATTCTTGAAGCACATAATAAATGAGAAATCCGAAAATTTTATAATCATTTTGAATCTTTAAATATAAATAGAAATATGTTTTTAATTTTATGTATCCATGTTGTTTGATGAGAATACTTTTCATTTTAATTTCTTGCATTTCGAGCTTCCCTATTTAAGAATAATGGACATGTTCTTTTTATATTTTTCGATAAATTTTGTATTGGATCTTATAAATTTGATCTCCCTTGATTTTAAAATGTTTTATGGTTGTGCGAATGGCTGGAAGTGACAATAAATATTTACAGTAGCCTCCAAAAATTTATGGTAGAAATTATTATACGTAGTTAAAGAAAAGGAAGATGATTTTGATTACTAATGACTTGTAAGAATGTGTTTTAAGTGTGTCGAAAGGTTTAATTACCAAAGTAACCTATCGACATAAGCAAATGATCTTAAAACAAAGTTAAAGGACACTAGAAGGAAAAAGGAAAATGCCTTGAGTCTTATTGATATTGCTATAGAAGAACTCATTTTTACAATAATAGAAATAGCTAACTAATCAATGAAAGGAAGGTTAGAAAATTATTCTAAATTCATATAAAGGAGATGATAAAGTGAAGTTAATTAAACTCCACATGATTAGGGGATAATACAAAATTGATCGATGAAGGGAGATGAATCTATCTTTCATTTAATACTAGAATTTCGATTCATTAAATAAGTAAAAAAATTAATGAAGAGGGTATTGAATATCGAAGGATTTTTGAGATAATACCTATGATTTTACCTATTATATATGACCCATTGTTGTCTAAATAAAAATGATTTTCTTAAATGACCTCTCTTGATTTTTTGGGTTCACTTAAAACCTATGAATAGAGTGTTGGAAGCACAATGGACCGAGAGGGGGAGTGAATCAGTCCTACACAACTTTTACTTCATTTAAAAAATCATACATTGATCATTTCATTCATCCATTTAACATCTATAACCATATGTGCACATTAGATGTGTCTTAATAATTCACAACAACATAAAACAAAGAAGAAGACACATGACACCGAGATATAAGTGGGATACCCTAAATGGGAATAAAACCCATTGAAACTATTCTTAGATTACTCAAATCAAATAGATTTCATGAAGCACCATCTTCACAAGGAGCACCATCCCCTAGTTTAGTAGAGAACCAACCCTACAAGGAGAAGCAACCCCTAATTTAGTGAAGCATCTACTCCACAAGGAGGCTACAACCCCCTACGATGACTAAGGACCAACTCAACCACCTAAATATGAAGATATATGTATATTTTTCGCCACAACCGATGGAAATCACCAATTCAAAGCATACAACCCTTCTCCAAACCCTCACACACTAGCTAGCTCTTTCTTTTTCCTTCTTCAATTATCTTGGCCTCATATAATGAACACACACTTCCTCAACCTTCATATCATTCACTTAGACCTGTAACTCCCTCACACTTGGTTTGCATGTTTTCCCACTTAAGTAACTAGTTCAAATTTGAACAAATTCACTTTTATACACTTCTCTTAATTCAAACATATACAAATTTATTTTTCCTAATTTTTTTGACAAATGAAACATAAAAAATTCCAATACATTCATTAAAGAATTCACAATTGACCCATATAGTTCGGTTGTACCTAAACTACCAAACATGCACAAAACTAGGTCAAAACCCCATCACCTCGATGGCTGAAACCACAAATGCCAAAATCATGATTATTCAATCTCTAAAATCCATCACACATGTGTAATATGAAATTAAAAAATTATCGATGGTCATTAATTATCTTAAATGAATCAAATAATTTATAGCACAACTCAAAAGTCTCATATCCATCACAAAACAGTTGTTTCCATCTATGTCTTCACTTTTAGGCATCAAGACAACCCAATAAAAAAATCAACTATGGAATGTAACATCTCTATATAATTTTAGGACTTGTATATCACATCCATGCAAGTTATATCTCATGAAACATCCATATGTGCAAACCAAACCTACTTTCCTCTTCACCAAATAAAGCTTCCCGAAAAGAATTTTTACAAATTCAACTAGTTTCCACTCATTCGACACTTCTAATACCTTCATATTTCATAAATACGAATAAAATTCATCCCTCTTAAATATCCAACTCATACAAAGTATCAACCAATCCGTATGATGCCTCATTTTTCTCAATCTATTAGCCTAAACAATTCTATCTTGAAAATCAAACAACCTTCTTCCTCACTAAATGGGATAAAATAATTATCAAATAAAATAACAAAGATAAAAAGCATGCATCATTCGACACTTTTGACACCCATTCTAACAGTTTTACAAATTCAACTAGTTTCCACCCATTCGACACTTTTACTACCTTCAAATTCCATAAATAGGAATAAAATTCATCCCTCTTAAATATCCAACTCATACAAAGTATCAACCAATCCATCTCGATGCCTCTTTTTTCTCAATCTATTAGCCTAAAAATTCTATCTTGAAAATCAAACAACCTTATTCCTCACTAAATGGGATAAAATACCAATAAAATAAAATAACAAAGGTAAAAACATACATCATTAGAAATATGTCTCAATCCTGTTTCCATAATATATTTGATTTCCTTCCAAATCCAAGGCCTTCAACCAAACTAATCTATGCAAAATTCTTCTTTAGCCTTTTAGGACTGAAGAACTGACCTTGTGCTCAACTTACTTCATGAAAACAAAAACCACCTCCACACTTATCCCTATAATGGAAATCCCTTATACATGATATATAAGCACGCATAAACCTTCACCAAGTATGACCAACTCATAATCATCACCTTACCTCATGAAGCTACTCAACACCCTATTAGATCAAGCATCCTCCATATTTTACCAAAAAATATTAGGTGATTAAGTCTTCAGACCATATCAAAAACACAAGTTTGATATATCATTGGAAATATCCCTAAACCAAGATCACAACACAACTTTAATGGAGTCCTAAATCCTCTTGTATCTCTTATAATTCCACTTATAGTATAAGCTAATCAAAACTACCCCAAAAACCAATCTTCATAAATAGGACACACTTTTCTATTTTTAAATTCAACCATGGTCTTAAAATATCATGTAAATTTATGAAAAATCCAGCATAAAACAAATGTGAATTGAATTTTCACCTTCTTTGGAAAACTTTTCCAAAAGTTGAAGATCTTTAGAAACAAACATTTTCAAGTGGGAACAAAATACTATCATATGCTCTAATATACCTTTCTAGAAAGATGAAGAGTCCTCTAAAACATCCAATAATCACATTTTTAGAAGTAATAAAATCGGACTCAATGAGACCTCTTTTTCTCGAAGTTTCTTTGAGCTAGGGTTTAGCTATTTGAAATGAACATATCTTCTTAACAATTTTTCATAAAAATGTGATGATCAAACCACCTCATTTTTTTTTAAACCTTCATAAATTACCTTATAATCTATGCCAAATATATCATGTCCTCATATAAAGCACACATCTCATGAGAGCATCAAAAGGTATATTTTTGCTTCAAATCTTTACTCTATAAAACCCTGTTTTGCTTCAAATAATAAAAAAATATTCATCTTGACCAAAAAAATTTCATGAATCATCATGAAAACATACTATAACTACCCATACTCACCACATATCTCAAATTTATCTAAAACTCTCCATCCATTAAGACTTACTTGTGTTATCTTGCCTGTTTCTCACATGTTTGCTTCCTAATGACCCTAAATCCCCACAAAACTTCTGATAAATGACATGAAACTCATCTTAAACCTCAGGTATATAATCAACATGTTCATACCATGGTATAAAAATACTGATTATATCCAAAACACATACCTCCATCTCATTCTTCATGCACCAAGACTAGGAGTAGTCCTAGAATGACATGACTCAACCCATAAAACCCATGAACTGAAGTTCTTGACCTAATGTAAAAATTTAGACACTCATGAAACATCATACCTACAAAATTTGACCCCATGAAAACATTCAAATCACTTGGGAGGACTCAAACCATGACTCTGCCTAGAAAACTAAGCTCCAAGACAACATAGAACCCACAAAATCCTGACACTACTAATCAACCTTCATGTTTGAATTATGAATGAAACCCCATGGAGACACAAATAACCTCATGTCAATATTTTCCATCAATTTAATTGAAATTAGTGACAAGAAAAACAAATAATGGCAAACAATCTCCCCCTTTTTCATTAATGGAAACCACCTTCAGAAACATTGATGGAAACCATAAGACAAACAAAAACAACATGACCTTGAGAAACATTTTCATGGAAACCAAAAGACAAACAAAAACAATAGCCCATATTTTGCAGTAGAAAAATAGAGCAAAACAAAGGTGTATAAAAATAGTATCGAGACTTCATTTGCAGGAATATAAAGAAAACATTAAAGCACTAGCTCTAGAAATTTATGTAATAAATTATTTCTAGTATTAATATAATAAAATATGTGTGGTATTTTTCTGTACTTTTATGTCATTAATATGCATTTTAATTTGTTTCACATAGACTTTCCCAGTAAAGCAAAAATGCAAAAGTAGTTTAAAAAGAAAGGAGACACCGTAAAAATAGACAAACAACACAACAAAACATTTATGTGAAGAAACAAATAAGCAAGAAGAAAATATTTGAAGCACCTTGTAAATGAGAAATCCCACAAATTTTTAATCATTTTTAATCCTTAAATATAAATAGAAATATTCTTTTATTTTTATGTATCCATGTTGTTTGATAAGAATACTTTTTGTTTTAATTTCTTGCATTCGGAGCTTCCCTGTTTAAGAATAATGGGCATGTAGTTTTTATATTTTGATAAATTTGGTATTGGATCTTAGAAATTTGATCTCCTTGATTTTAAAATGTTTTATGCTTGTGCGAATGGATAGAAGTGACAAAAATCTTTACAGTAGTGTCCAAAATTTATGGTTGAAATTATGATCCGCGGTTAAAGAAAAGGAAGACGATTTTGATTACTAATGACTTACAAGAATGTGTTTTAAGTGTGTCGAAAGGTTTGATTACCCTAGTAACCTATGTGACATAAGAAAATGATCTTAAAACATAGTTAAAGGACACTAGAAGGAAAGATGAAAATGCCTTGAGTCTTATTGATATATTGCTATAGAAGAACTCATTTTTACAATAATAGAAATAGATAACTAATCACTAAAGGAAGGTTGAAAAATTCTTCTAAATTCAGATAAAGGATCCGATAAAGTGAAGCTAGTTAAACTCCACTTGCTTAGGGGATAATACAAAATTACTCTGAGGAAGGGAGATGAATCTATCTTTCATTTCAATATTAGAATTTTTGATTCATTAAATCAGTAAAAATTTTTATGAAGATGGTATTAAATATCGAAGGATTTTTGAGATAATCCCTAGGATTTTACCTATTATATATGACCCAATTGTTTTCTAAATAAAAATGACTTTTCTCAAATGACCACTAATGATTTTATGGGTTCACTTAAAACCTATGAATAGAGTGTTGGAAGCACAATGGACTGAGAAGGGGGAGTGAATCAGTCCTACACAACTTTTTTACTTCATTTAAAAAGCATACATCGATCATTTCATTCATCCATTTAACATATATAACCATATGTGCACATTAGATGTGTATTAAGAATTCATAACAACATAAAACAAAGAAGAAGACACATGACACCATATATAAATGGGATATAAATGGGAATAAAACCCTGAAAATTCTTAGATTACTCAAATCAAAGAATAAAACCCACAAGGATCACCCTCCGTAGTTTAGTAGAGAACCAACCCTACAAGGAGCACCAACCCCTAATTTAGTGAAGCATCTACTCCACAAGGAGGCTACAACCCCCTAAGATGACTAAGCACCAACTCAACCACCTAAATATGAAGATATATGTATATTTTTTCTTCCACAATTGATGGAAATCACCAATTCAGCATACAACCCTTCTCCAAATCCTCACACACCTAGCTAGCTCTTTCCTTTTCCTTCTTCAATTGTCTTGGCCTAATATAATTGAACACACACTTCCTCAACCTTCATATCATTCACTTACACCTGTAACTCCCTCACACTTGGTTTGCATGTTTTCCCACTCAAGTAACTAGTTCAAATTTGAACAAATTCACTTTTATACACTTGTGTTAATTCAAACAGACACAAATTTATTTTTCCTAATTTTTTGAAAAATGAAACATAAAAACATTCCAATACATTCATTAAAGCATTCACATTTACCCATATAGTTTGGTTGTGCCCAAAACTACCAAACATGGACAAAATTAGATCAAAACCCATCACTTGGATGGGCTAAAACCAAAATGCCAAAATTGTGATTATTCAATCTATAAAATCCATCACACATGTGTAATATGAAATGAAAAAATTATCCATGGTCATTAATTATCTTAAATGAATCAAATAATTTATAGCACAACTCAAATGTTTCATATCCATCACAAAACAAGATTGTTTCCATCTCTATGTCTTCACCTTTAGGCATCAAGACAACCTAATAAAAATCAACTATGGCATTTAACAACTCTATATAATTGTTAGGACTTGCATATCACATCCATACAAGGTAGATCTCATGAAACATCCATATGTGCAAACCACACCTACTTTCCTCTTCACCAAATAAAGCTTCCCATAAATAAGTTCTACAAATTCAACTGGTTTCCACCTATTCGACACTTCTAATACCTTAAAATTCCATAAATAGGAATAAAATTCATCCCTCTTAAATATCCAACTCATACAAAGTATCAACCAATCCATCGATGCCTCATTTTTCACAATCTATTAGCCTAAACAATTCTATCCCGAAAATCAAACAACCTTCTTCCTCACTAAATGGGATAAAATACCAATCAAATAAAATAACAAAGATAAAAATCATACATCATTCTAACACTTCTTGATAGCAGGAGATAGAAATTGATTTATTCAATGTATTATATTCCATGTGTTACAAACAAAAGAGCAAAGTCAAATATAAAGGTTGAGAGGAAGTAGGACGATTATAACTGTCCATCAACAAACAATGTATTAAACTAAACTAATGCTAACATTACCCCCTTAATACTTTGTTTCTACATATGTACCCCCTAAACAAATCAAACATCACCTCACGAGAGGTTTGGTGAGAATATTTACAACTTAAAAATCGGTAGGGCGATCTTTGGAGCTGAATTTGGTGGTTCAAGACCTGTTCATGAATGTAGTGACATTCAACCTCAATATGCTTTGTTCGTTCATGAAAAATAGGATTCTTCACAAGCTTCAACACACCTTGATTGTTGCAATGAATGATGGGAGGTTTCTCTTCAGAATCCCTATATCTGCAAGAATGCGACATAACCAAATCACTTCGCACACAACTCCTCATGCGGCACTGGTATTCAGCCTCAGTGGATGAGAGAGCAACAACAATTTTCTTCTTGCTAATCCACAAGATAGGTCTAGATCCGAGATGAAAAACATACCTGAAGTGGATTTCCTGTCATCAATGGATCCTGCATAGTCCGAGTCTGTATATCCCTGTAAGAAGAACTGAGTGTTCTTCTGATACTCCAACCAAAGTCAACTATACCTCAGACATATCTCAACACATGCTTTGCTGCTATCCAATGACATTTCTTGGCTCCTGCATAAATCTGGTGAGATAGCTCACTGCAAAGCAAAGATCTGGCTTGGTATAAGTCAAGTAAATGAGACTCCCCACAAGCTTCCTGTAGTGAGTGCCATCTACCTGTGGTGAATCCTGGAATCTAGATAATTGCAAACCTTTTTCCATAGGTGTGGACATTGGTTTACAATCTAACATTCCATACTTCTCTAGGAGAGTCTTGGCATATTTCATCTGGGAGACAAAGATATGATTCTTCTTCTACCATATCTCTAAGCCAAGACAGTAGTGAAGTAGCCCCAAATTGGTCATGTCAAAGGATTTCTTCAGATCATTCTTTACATCATCCACAAGATTGTCAAAACTTCCTATGATCACAAGATCATCTATGTACAAAACCAAAATAACAATATTTGTTCCTACCTTTTTGATATACAAATTTGTATCTGAGGGGCTACGAGTGAATCCATGCTGCAATAAGTGATCATCAATTTTTATATACCATGCCATAGGTGCCTATTTGAGTCCATAAAGTGAATTTATCAGATGACATACCTTGTGTGGTTGATGCTCATCTACAAACCCTTTAGGTTGGGCCATGTATACTTCTTCTATGAGATCACCATTCAAAAAAGCACTCTTAACATCCATCTATTGAAAATTACATCCATTTTGTCTTTGCCGGTGTATAGACAATTCGATGGTTTTGATCTTCGTAGTGCTTGCAAAGGTCTGATCATAGTCAATTCCTTCATGTTGAGCATAACCCTTTGTAACAAGTCATTCTTTGTGTTTTTTGATTGAACCATATACCTTATATTTTTTTTGAAAATCCATTTGCAGCCAATGGATTTCTTACCTAGAGGTAGATCAACAAGTTCCCACATCCGATTCTAAAGTAGGGAATCATATTTAGCATTTGTAGCCTATTTCCACTGTGGTTGGTCTAATGCCTCATGAACAGTGTCAGGTTTGGTGCTATCAACAACTGAACTCATGAGTGCAAAATTTACCTCATGTCTGGCTTGACTTCATGTTCTGACTCTCGTAGAAGTACCTAGAAGTGAGTTCAAGTGCGCATCCCCAATAGTATTCTGGACCCATTTCAGACATTGGTGTTGTTGTTGGTGATGTGAAGATGTGATTTCTAGTGTGCATAGATCAATGAATAATTCTCCACTTAGCTCTTCTTCTCTCTGAGAAGAATCATCTTGCCCATCATCTTGATGTGTGAGCAATCTATGTGATGAGTTCGGTATTGGATCTCCATTATGTAGCGGGGAGTCAAAGGATGACTCATCACACACCACATCTTGAATCTTGTAGATTTTATTCATATCAGTATCCATGGAATGATATGACTTTAAGGTAGTATTATACCCCAAGAAAAGACATGGCAGTGTCTTTGGATCGATTGCATCCTTTTCTCATCTAGAACATGAATATATGTAGTACAACCAGAAAATATCAAATGATAGATAAAGGTTTATGACCAGTCCATACCTCTTCCAGTGTCATGTTCTGCAAGATATTTGTGGGTGCCAAGTTGAGTAGATACACCGCTATCTGGATTGCTTCTGCCCAAAATTGATCTTCCAACTTGGTGGTGGAGAGCATATAACAAGCCATCTCCATGACATTCCTATTGTGTCGCTTGGAAATCCCATTCTGTTGGGGAGTGTAGGGTGCAGTCAGATGTTGCTGAATGCCATGCTGCTTCAGGTATGCTAAGAACTTCTTCGATACAAATTCCCCCTCGATTTGAGTGGAGGAGAAGGAGAGGCTTCCCATACTGCCTGGTGGCTTGCTGGTAAAAGGTTTGGAAATTGTCAAATGCCTCACTCTTCTTCGGAGGAAATATACCCACATTTTCTATGAGTAATCATCAATGATGAGCTGGAAGTATTCAAAACCTTGGAAGCTAGCTGGTAGGGGTCCACACAGATCGGTGTGTACAACCTGAAGATGCTCCGTAGAATGATAAGAGCTCTGTTTGAATGGACCTTTGTGTTGTTTTCCTACAAGACATCCTCGAGCAAATAGGTAAGGAATGGGAGAGTGGAGGAAGCCCTCTTACCATTTCCTGGCACTGAGCTGATGCAAAGCCCCGAAAGAAAGATGACCATATCGAAAGTTCCATAGTGCAGTGGACTCTACCGTTGAAGCAGAGAGATCAATGTTAGATGAAGTGACCACATCCAGTGTAAATAGACGGCCCTTCATAAATGCTTGAGCAATAACTAAGTCTCCCTGGGAAATGATGCAGGACTTGACCCCTTTCTAAACAAAGAATTCAACCCACATTCGATGATTAAGAAGATGACTCATAGACAAGAGATTTGAGGTCAAACCTGGAACATATAGCACCTTCATGAGTGTACATCTTTGTGTCCTAAGAGGAATGATGACATCACCAATCCCCGCCATAATATACTCCTGATTATCTACGATGGTGATCCGATCTCTAGTGGGCCGGTCACTCAGGGTATGGAACAACTTCTTATTACCATTCATGTGTTTGTTGGCGCCCGAATCAATCAACCAGATACTTTTTGATGGCTGCAAATTCTGCGTGAGACTAGGACAATGTCTAGATGAGTTACGTTTGGAACCTCTTCATCAGAGGAGGCATCCTGCTAAGCAACAATATGACCCTTTTGCCTCTGATTATGAGCATGCCATTGGGATTTCTTAGAATATCCTTGGCTAGAAGTGCTCTCTTTGCAAGAGTTGTTGTGTTTGTGACCGTTGTAATAACAGTTTGTAGTCATGTGCGTATTCATGGAGAAAATGTGGCACCATCGATCCACCTTGTTGTTTTGCTACTTCTGGGGTAAACATTGTGGTGGCCATTGAGAAGGTTGATATTGTGGATGCTACTTCTAATTCTGGGTGGCTGAATGCCCTTTCCGAGGCTTGTTTCTATGCTTTTGCCTCGTGATGAGAGATTTATCTTTGAAGGCTTCTTCCTACTGGAGATAATTCACTAGTTTGACAAAACTCACCTCCTGTTGAGTGATGGTCAACGTGGTGATCAGTGTCCGAAACCAAGAAGGAAGAGCTCACAAGGTGAGCGGGACTAGTAACTTATCGTCCACCGGTTCATCGAGAGAAGAACGTTCTACACGTAACTCGGCCACATGCCACAAGAAGGCTTACATTGATTCTCCATCATGCATACTCATCGTGTGAAGCTTTTCTGAAGATGTAGCATCATCGTTAGATTCTTGGCTTCATAGATGGTACAAAATGTGGCCCATGTCGTAGAGGAAGTGGTTGCTTCCCGAATGTGAGGTTGAACCTCATCAGAAAGGCTCAGAGTGATAAGCATTAATGCTTTTGCATCGGCCTTTTCATACTTAGCCAACATATTAGTGTCTGTGGGAGGGGCGTTCGTGCCAGAAACGATCCCCCAAAGATCTTCAAATTGAAGAATCATCCACATCTTGGTTTTCCATGTGGTAAAATTTGGCCCTTTTAGCAACTGGGCATCCGAAAACAAAATGCAAGGTGCAGACATTTCCAAAAACTCAAAATTGTATTTTATTTATTGATTGTTAAAAAATGGTTACAAATCCTTACTGAAGGAACCTATCATGAAGATGGGCTCTATAAGCTTGTGCAGTGAGATGTGGATTCTCCTGTGGGAATTCTACTTTACGTTCATCATCTGCATCATAGCCGTGCTCCAATTCTTCACAGATTCGGCCTATTTGAAAACACAAGTCGAACCAGAAATAGTCGAACAATCATTAACACACCAATTCATCAAATAATACATTGCCGGTATTCAGCAATTCATTGAGAAAGAAAAATAGATGCTGGTGGTGTCTTCTTGGGCTCTCAGAGGTGACCTAGTAGAAGGATTGCTCGTAACACTCTCGGCATTAGAAATGTGTGACATGTACGTGGTGAGGTTATATGGATTAGCCTCTCTCGCTAAGCTCTTCACGCTGCGCAGTGGGTAGACACTTCCACGCTCAGGAAGACAAGACAAAAGACACATGCGGTTCAGGCTGCTCATGGTTCATACTGTGGCTCCTTGGTGCTTCCAATGGAAAAGTTATATGCAAAGGCATCTTAGACCAGATGAAGAAAATACTCTTCAATACTTTCTTTGCCTTCAATATTGTGCCAGAATGATAGTGAGAAGAGCAGTTTTCAATGCTGGAATAACAGAATAGGTCATCCCCCACACAGGTTGATGCCACATCAACAACTCCACTTCATTGGTTAATGGAGACTCCAATCCACGTCCTCCAGAGAAAGACTTGCACGTCTCAATGGATGCCAAATAGGTTCAAGTCGCAAGGTCAAATCCAAAACCGTCTCGCTCCACTTCAATGTAGGGTAATTTCAAGACTCAGACTGGCCAAACACGTCCTGCTTTAGGTCTGTAAAATGGGTCACTCCAGGGATTCCATATTTGCACACCAAGGTCTGCAAGTCAAAGCAACGAACTGAAAGAAAAATGCAAGAAGCGAACTATAAATTTTTTATGTTGTTATTGCCACGTTTCACCTTCTAGGAAAATGTTGTGCCAAACTCCATGCCAAGGATAGAGGAGCTCTGATACCAATGATAGTAGGAGACAATAAATTGATTTATTCAATGTATTCTATTCCATGTGTTAGAAACAAAAGAGCAAATCCAAATATAAAGGTTGCGGGAGGAAGGAGGACAGTTATAATTTTCCATCAACAAACAATGTATTAAACTAAACTAATGCTAACACTTCTAACACCCATTCGACATTTTTACAAAGTCAACTTTTTTCCACCCATTCTAACACTTCTAATACCTTCAAATTCCATAACTAGGAATAAAATTCATCTCTCTTAAATATCCAACTCATACAAAGTATTAACCAATCCGTCGATGCCTATTTTTTCTCAATCTATTAACTGAACTATTCTATCATGAAAATCAAACAACCTTCTTCCTCACTAAATGGGATAAAATACCAATCAAATAAAATAAAAAGATAAAAAACATACAACATTAGAAATATATCTCAATCCTATTTCCATATTATATTTGATTTCCTTCCAAATCCAAGGCCTTCAACCAAACTAATCTATACAAACTTCTTCTTTAGCCTTTTAGGACTCAAGAATGACCTTGTACTCAACTTACTTCATGAAAACAAAAACCACCTCCACACTTATCCATATAATGGAAATCCCTTATACATGATATATAAGCACTCATAAACCTTCAGCAAGCATGACCAACTCATAATCATAACCTTATCTTATGAAGCTACTCAACACCCTATTAGATCAAGCATCCTCCATATTTGACCATAAAATATCAGGTCATAAATTATTTAGAACATATTAAAAACACATGTTTGATATATCATTGGAAATATCTCTAAACCAAGATCACAACACAACTTTAATGGAGTCCTAAATCCTCTTGTATCTATTATAATTCAACTTATAGTACAAGCTACTCAAAACTACCCCAAAAACCAATCTTCATAAATAGGACACACTTTTCCATTTTTAAATTCAACCATGATCTTAAAATATAATGTAAATTTATGAAAAATCAAGGCATAAAACAAATGTGAATTGAATTTTCACCTTCTTTGGAAAACTTTTCCAAAAGATGAAGATCTTGAGAAACAAACATTTTCAAGTGGGGACAAAATACTATCATATGCTCTAATATACCTTCTAGAAAGATGAAGTGTCCTCTAAAACATCCAAGAATCACATTTTTAGAAGTAATAAAATCAGACTCGGTAGACTTCTTTTTCTCGAAGTTTCTTTGAGCTAGGGTTTAGCTATTTGAAATGAACTTATCTTCTTAACAATAGTTCATAAAAACATGATGATCAAACCACCTTATTATTTTTTTGAAACCTTCATAAATCACCTTATAATCTACGCCAAAGATTGCAGGTCCTCATACAAAGCACACATCTCATGAAAAGCATCAAAAGGTCTATTTTTGCTTCAAATCTTCACTCTATAACACCTTTTTTGCTTCAAATAATAAAAAAATATTCATCTTGACCGAAAATTTTCATGAATCATCATGATGACATACTATAACTATCCATACTCACCAAATATCCCAAATTTATTTGAAACTCTCCATCCATTAAGATTTACTTGTGTTATCTTTCATATTTCTCACATGTTTGTGTCCCAATGACCCTAAAGCCCCACAAAAATTCTGATAAATGACATGAAACTCATCTTAAAACTTAGGTATATAATCAAAATGTTGATACGATGGTAGAACAATATTGATTTATCCAAAACACATACCTCCATCTCATTCTTCCTGCACCAAGACTAGGAGTAGTCCTGGAATGACCTGACTCAACCCATACAACCCATGAACTAACCTTTGTGACCTCATGTAAAAATTTAGACACTCATGACACATCATAACTACAATATTTGACCCCATGAAAACATTCAAATCACTTGGGAGGACTCAAACCATAATTGTGCCTAGAAAACTAAGCTCCAAGACAACATAGAACCCACAAAATCTTGACACTACTAATCAACCTTCATGTTTGACTTATGAATGAAACCTCATGGATACACATATGACCTCATGAAAAAAATTTCCATCAATTTAATTGAAATCAGTGACAAGAAAAACACATAATCACCAATAATCTTCCCCTTTTTCATTAATGGAAACCACCCTTGAAACATTGATGGAAACCATAAGACAAACACAAACAACATGACCTCATTTCAGTTTTTCTTATTCTTCTCTCCCCATTTTACATCTATGAAAAATGATATACTTACCAATATACATGGAAAATGACAACACATTCCTAAACATAATGGAAACAATGCAAAAACATAACTTACTTAACACGGTGACTCCCCACAGGATTTAAACATGGTCTTCTTCAAATCCTTCGATAACATTCTTGACAATGTAATATTCTAGAAACCCCTCATATTATCAAATGAAGAAGCTAAAATGTTTATAGACATTGAACAACTATAACAACATCCATGGAAAGTGGATAAAATATACTAACTATGAAAAATATGCACAAATAACATATTTCCCCTAAATAATCACATCCGAGAACATCTAGGAACATTCCAAAGTAATAAAATAACAATAGTATAGCCCCCACTAATCGATGGATGTTGTTGGTGCTCAAAATTATCTCGCCCCAATTTGCCTCTAAAAATTTATTGATTTACGACCTCTATCATTTTCCCCTTCCCTGTGTTGTGCCTGGTTAATCTTTATGGCCATTTTAATTGGTTCCTATGTTGTAAATCACTTAAAAGTATATATTTTGAGTCTCTCATGTTTTGTTCCTTCAAAAACTCGGTTTCCCCATGTTTTTGTTCTCCATGGTCGGGATTCATCTTCCTTGATCATTTCTACCCTAAGTACTTGAAGAAGAGTGAATTGATGTGTCCCTGAAGAACATATTTGGTCCATGTAACATTTTTAAATTTTTTTTCCTTGAAGAAAATTTCATTTCCAGGCTCAAATAATTGTTTTTCTATTTTTTACGGTTTGACGGGTGATTCTCCTGGTCAAACATGCATTCTAGCATCGGCAGGGGACATGGCAACTTTTGGTTGGATGTGGCTAAGCTAGGTACTTATAAAATTCATAAAAACCCTTAACTCAAAATATGTCCATGTGAAGGCACGACGCTCATTTTAAGATCTACTTTTGGGTTTTGCCTTGGAGTAGTGCGAGGAGGACAAGTGGAGGCTTCCCACGCCGGCCTGAGACTTAGACAAATTTTTATGAAGTTGGATTAGTTTGGTGGAATAGAACATTGGCAAGCTCACGCTCATCTAGAGTGTCCGCCTTGGGCACCATCTTGAAGTTGTGCCGGGAGACACGTGGAGGAACCGTGCATGTTCGAGGACCGGCCCTTGAGTTTTATTCTAAAGAAATGTGAAGATGACACATGGAGGACCCCACTCACTTTGCATTTTACTTAGACTTTTCAATGAGTAAAAGGAGACTACCTCAAAGCATGACATGTGGCACATTATGTTGAGCTTCAAGCATTGAACAGAACTTTCTGGAATAAGACACGTGGCGAGCCTGTGCACGTTCAAGGTATCAAATTTTTGGGACCACCTTAAGGTGTGCTAAGGTGACACGTGGCTGTTTGAGAAGTAAAAAAAGGCGGGGAGATGGTCCATCGTGAGGAAAATTGGATTTTTTGCCTCCTTAAGGTTTAAAATTTCAAAATTCCCTGTAAGCTTCATGAGGGAAATAATCAATGTTTTGCCAAAAAAATTCCTTTTGACAAAAAAGAGTCAAAAGTAAAAAAGGAAGCACAACACTGCTCCAATCACATTTGGACACCTGTCAGGCTCGTTCCCAAGGGCAGAGCTACGGGAAAATTTGGAAAAAATTTCCTTTTTCCAAAAAGAGAGTAAAATGGCAGAATTTGGCCATGGTTCCATTCCAATCACATTTGGACACATGTCAGGATCGTATCCCGAGGGCGGAGGTGTGGAGAAAAATGGAATTTTTTTCCATTTTTCAAAAAATTAAAAAAGTCAAGGGAAGCCCTCGGGTCTATTCTAAAGTTTGAATCTTCCACGTGGACAGCCCAAATTCAAAGTAAAGATCAATGACTGCTGTGAGTCTAAATATGATTTTTCCCCGTTTCTCTAAAACATGTCTAGAAGTGCAAACCTCCATTATTTCTTGGTCTTTTCTACACACCAAGAAGGGAAGGAAGTTAATGTTGATATCTAAAGTTTGGTGGGAAGATCTTAAGGACATCTTTCACCATTAAAATTATCTGACTTTTGTGCCCAATCAGATTTTTGTTTTTCTTCTCTTGAGTACACAAGGTGTCGATTTGACAGATTACAGGTGGAATTGGTTGGCGAATTGAAGGAAGCGTGATTCTACAGAGAAAGGAGTTGAATTCGAGAGGCAATAAATGAAATCTACCCCCTCAAGCACCTAGAGACTTTTACAAATCTGATTCGTGAATCACAAAAGAATCATGGTGAGCACTGGTGCATTAAACATTTTTGTCTTTTGGGGAGAGGAGGCTCTGATTGTAAATGCTATAAATGGCACGAATTTTTCATGCAAATGGTTGGAGTGTGAGGGGTCTGGATTGATTTTTCTAATCGAAAGCTTGATAGAGCCCATCCCTTTTGAGAAACCATTCAAGAAGCTTGTATATCTCTTTTGTATTAAAATATGATCATGTCAAGGTGGTTACAAGTGTACAACCATTGACAAGCTCTGAGACTATTCTAGAAACTTTCCCCTGCTGATAGATTTAATCGAATTCGAGTTATTTCTGTGTTGTCTTGAGAAAAATGTGTTGATTTTACTTTTGAATGTATGCAAATAGTTTTTCTTGTTTCTATTGCAATCTTGTGTTAAAATATGATTCAATCACATAGGCCTCAATCCTTATGATAGTTTAGTGGCATCTGCAATTCCATTTCTCAGAAGAGCTTTCATTTGGGTTGGAATAAATGATTTAAAATCACTTTTCTCTCATCTCTTGAAAGAGATTGTCTATAAGCCTTTGGGTGTACCTTAGGCATGATTTGTCTTAGACCTTGATGCTTTTTTGGGTTTTCTAATTCAAGCCTTTGTGTTTGTGTGAAAGAGTGCTTATCGGGCCTCCATTGAAGCACATATTCTAGTTGAAGAAACATTTTAGCTATTATGTGGCATTCTATTGGTCTGAATTTCCATTTTGTAAGGTTCTTCAAGGATTTGGTGAATCTAGTTTCACCCTGCCCCACCTCCCACAAAAAATTCATTCAAAAAAACTAATCTTACCCATCCTACCCCTGTTTTTCATGTGTGTATGCCAATGCACAATCCTCATCACCTAAACATGCAGAAGCAAGTAGGGTCTCAAATGTCTTTAGTAACCTTTGCCTTGTTGTGAAATATCTCCATGATCTAGAAGTGACAACTCATGAGAGTCAGATCTGGTGTGTTGATCATATTTTCTCAAGGTATTCTCTATAAATTTTATGAAAAATAAGGATTTATCATTGTTCTTCTATAAAATAGGTTACAAAACAAGTTCTCTTACCTTGGTTGAAAGGAACAACCTAAAATAGTGAGGATAGATCAAATCCTCTTGAAGGTGTTATCCATCTCTCCACAAATCCAAGTAACAAAGGGACAGTTATATTTCTCCTAGCTACAAAATGACATATATTTGTGATCTAGCTGCCTCTAAGCCCCCTATTGAATATGTGTTGCTTTTTGGCTTGAAAAGGAGAAAAAAATTGGATACCAACACTAGTGGCACCATTACGGGATTCTTAGTTCAAAATCAAGAACATGGTAAAACACTTCTTGTATGTTGCAAGTGTTGTGTGCAGTTCCTTCAGTCTTCACACCTAGTGCACAAGATTTTATTTGATAAATTTGGGTAAAGAAAGGTCAAAATCTTTCCATTCCTAGTTTCTTGCATTGACAAACATTTGACATATCATATCTAGTACATTTTCACAACTAAGGTGGAAATCCTTAGTGGTGACTCCTATTGATATGATTCTTAATAAGTACTATTGTCTTAAAACTCTTTAAAGTCAAATTTATTACTAATATTTGCCAAGATGGAAGGAAGAAGATCTTTCTTTGCTAGGGATCATGCTAAGACATTGTTTCCAAAACTAGGAAAAGCAAAATCAGCGGGAAGAAAATCCTGGAGAGATGTTGGAGGTCAGCAGACAAGAAGATGGACCTCCATTAATGAATTCGATCAGCCTATCTCTCGAAGGCGCCATTCAAGTGACTCTGAATTAGGTAGCCTCTTTGTGGAATTGAACTCTCCAACTGGAGAGGGGCCTTCATTTTATTTTGAAAGGTTTGCCTCACACTCTGCACCTGTATTTTTTGAGGTTGATAGATATTTCCAAGAAATAAGGCCTTTGGGGGTATCCATTTTTAAAATTACACTCCTGTGTTCCAAGAACCCTCTGTCCCCCATCAGTTTGTCACCCCTCCAAGATCACCTCCTCAAATCAATATGGCTCAACCTAGGCCTCCATTTGTTGTAAACACTTTTGGACCTATAAATTTTGTGGGAATGGCTAGTTACCCAAATGTAGTGCCTCAAGATGTAAGGAACAGAATGCCAAAGTTCCAAGGAAACAATGCTATAACTGGTGATCAACATCTAAAGCTTTTTATCAATATGATGGAAGATTTTGAGATTGAACATGAAGATGTATATATCAATTTATTTATCCATACCTTGGAAGAGGATTCTAGGGACTGGTATAAAGCATTTCTAGATAACTCTATTTATTCTTGGAATGAGATGAGTAATGCATTTAGATTATAGTATGGTGATAGGAATGACCCTAGGTTTCTTTTGACAGAATTTGAAAACATAAAGAAGAACCCTAATGAGTCAGTACATGATTTCAACACAAGGTTTAATAAGACCTTGAGGAGATTACTGTCAGGATAAGGCCTTGTGATGAGTCATGCTTGATCAAATATACTGATGCATTTGATAAAAAAATTACATATTATTTAAGAGATAAGAACCCTACAAATTTTAGGCAAGCCTTCACCATGGCTCTATAGATAGAGAACAACATCAAGGTAATTGGAAATCCTCAATAAGGGAATGTGTAAATCTGGTTAACCCAGATAAACCTAAATAAGAAAGACTATTGATTTGGAGGAAGTTGTGAAGACTTTGGTAGGGGATGACAAAGAAATTTCATACAACCTAGCCCAAGATGAGAAAGGAATTGGGAAGAGCTCACAATGTCAACATAAGAAGCAAGGCCAAGACATGTTCACAAACCACCAAAGATCTAATGACAGAGGAAAAGGACCTATTGGGTTTGGAAATAGGTAGTCCCAGGCTAGGGATAACAGAATGGTACCCGATCCTTTGGATGCCAGAGTTGTTGTTATGGAGAAGACAGATGTCATTGATTGGTGTGATAGATGTTTCATGCCCCATGCTCCTTGTGAAGAAGATCAGATAGAAGAAGAAGAACCTAATAATAATGATAATGATTTCTGCATGTTGGGTTGTTCCACCAACTTAGAAACAGGGGTAACCTTGATTGAGGTGTAAGTACTATAACTGCTGCCACTTTTAGGGACTACATTTATAGGGTACATATTCTCCCCCCTTCTCATACCTTAGAAGTAGATAATGTACAAGATTTTTAACTACCCAATAATGACTTTGAATATTTAAGGGCTTTAATGATAAAGAAGTATTATGGAGGAATTTCATCTAAGGAAGATAGGTGGTTACTGATGAATGCCGTGGTTGGTCAAGAGAGGGAATATAACACAAGAAGTAAGGTTGTCAAAGGGGCAGGGCCTCAAGCCAATCCTAAAGCTCCCTTACTTTCAAACATTCCTAAAGAGGCTCCTAGGAAAGAGACATCTACCAAAATCCCTGCATTTCCAAACAAGAATCATACTCCTCCCCATGCCCAAATTGTCAAGAATCTTGTGCCATCTAATGAGTGTGTTGGCTTTCCTTCCAATACTGCCTTGCCAAAAATGTCCCATATGATATTGCCCAAGTGTTGAGTCAAATAAAAGTCTCTGTCCTAATTTTGAGTTGCTTAGGATTCCTGAGCAAAAAGAGGGCTTTTGAATACTTGGGGTTAAAAGAAGAGAAGACTTCCCTAGGCAGAAATGTAAATATTGTGGAGACTCCTCCAATCATTGAAGAACCAGAAGCACCACCAACATTAGAAGAGCTAGATGAACCACCTGAGGTCTATTTGGGAACATCCTTGGTGGACTCTCAAATGAATGTGGATCCATTCTTCACCACTTTGATCATCAAGGATAAATTGTTGCATAATTGCATGTTTGACTCAGGAGCATCATGCAATGTCATTCCTTTGGAGGTCATGAATGAGCTAAACATCAAAGTAATAACAACTTATGGGAAATGCACTACCATGGAATCCAGAGAAGTGCCAAGTAGTGGGATGTGTGAAGGGTTTGGTGGTGCAGCTTGTAGCTTACCCAGGTAAAAACTTAAAACTTGATGTTGTCATAGTTGATTGCCCAGCCAAGTGGGGTATGTTGCTATCAAGAAAATGGGCTGCAAGTGTTGGTGGGAGTGTCCAAATGGATATGTCTTATGCCACCATTCTAATTTAGGGAAGCCTTGTTAGGTTGTATGGGGAAAAGAAAATGTTGCATCTTATTGAGGATCCCAACAATGCATCCTATGAGGTATTGTACACAAGTGTTGATGCAGACAATTTTGTAGGATTTACTAATAGAAAGGAGCACAAGATGGAATAATGTAAATGCCTTAAACAAAAAGGCTCTCCCTAGACTTTGTTGTTTGATGGAGCTTGCTCCAAATTTGGGAATGGTGTTGGTATTGTTCTACTTTCTCCTGGCCAGGAAAGATTTGTTTTCTCCTTCAAGCTAAACTTTGAATGCACTAACAACATTGCTGAGTATGAGGCATTGTTGCTAGGTTTAATAATTTCTTGGAAATATGGTGTCAAGGACATTATTGTCAAGGGATATTTAGAGTTAGTTGTCAAACAAATTAGAAGACTATATGTTATAAAAAAATCAGCAAATGAAATAGTATAAACATGCAGTTTGGGATCTTATTGAGATGTTTGACTCCTTCAACATTTTTCATCATGATAGGAGATTCAATGACTTGGCAGAAAAGCTTGCAGTATTGGGGTCTCGCTTTGACAGTTGTATAGTGCCCCCATATTGTGAGTATGAGGTTGAGGTATTGACAAGGCCCTCGACCCTGATAATATTAAACATTGGTAGGTTTTTGATGATGATGCTTAGATTAGAAGATTTCTATAAAAAAAAGGAGATTTTCTGATCAGTGCATTGATTTGGAGCCAATGGTGTGTACAACAGAGGGAAAGGAGACCTTGTTTGGCAAGGGTATCATCTAGCTGAAGACCAACACTATTCCTAGAGGGCTAGTGGCTCTTGAATCCAATTTTGATAATGTTGATCGCATTGTTAATAGATGTATGGAAGCCTCAAGGGATATTGAGGAGCATGATCTTGGTACAGAGGAGAAGCCAAGGAAAATTTGGTTAGGTAGTAATCTCAGAAAGGAGGAGAAGCAATCATACATCCAAATCTATTGAAAAATACCAAGACTTCCTAGCTTGGACCTATTCTGAGCTCAAAGCATACAGAGAAGACTTGTTTCAACATGAGATTCCCTTGGAGCCCAATGCAAGACCATTCAGGAAGAAGCAAAGGCCAATCAATCCACTTCTATCTCTTAAAATGCAAGAGGAACTAAAGAAACTAAGAGATGGAGGGATTATCTAGCCCATGAGATATTCCTCTTGGGTGGCAAACCTAGTACCAGTCAGAAAGAAAAATGGTGACATCAGGTTGTGTGTGGACTTCAGGAATCTGAACAAAGCTTCAATGAAAGACAACTATCCTTTACCAAACATGGAGCACATGCTGCAGTCAGTGACTAGTTCTGAGTTTCTCTCCACCTTGGATGGTTTCTCTGGTTACAACCAAGTTGTGGTGAAGGAATCAGAAAGGATCAAGATAGCCTTCACTACTCCTTGGGGGACCTATGTTTATGTCAGGATGCCCTTTGGTCTGATGAATGTTGGAGCTACCTTTCAAAGAGAAATGGATGTTTCCTTTGTTGGTTACATCAATGAGTTTATTGTTGTGTACCAAGATGATGTAACAGTGTTTTCTAGGAAGAGAAGTGACCACTTGCTACACTTGGAGAAGATGTTGATGAGATGTAGAGAATATGGCATCTCACTTAATCCAAAGAAATGTCATTTTGGAGTGTAGAAGGCAAAGTTGTTTGGTCACATAGTGTCACAAGAAGGAGTGATGATTGATCCAGAAAGAGTAGAGGCCATTAGCAATGTCCCAATCCTAAAAACCAAGAAAGGAATTCAATCCTTCTTTGGGTAGATAAAATTCATTCGAAGATTCATATCAAACTTTGTTGAGCTGACCATTCCAATCACTTCCATGCTAAAGAAGGACTAGGTCATCAAATGGGAGGAGGCTGCCATCTAAGTGTTTAATGGAATCAAAGAGGCATTGAAGCATGCCCCTGTTTTGGTAGCCCCAGATTATAAGAAACCTTTCCAGTTGTTTTCCTTTGCTTCAAAGAACACTATTGCTTCTATCCTATTGTAGAAGGATGATGAAGGGGCTGAGAGGCCAATTGCTTTTTTTAGTAAGGCCTTGTAGGGGGTGAACTGAAGTACACTATCATGGAAAAGTAGGCATTTTCCTTAGTAAAAGCAAAAAAAGTTTTCAAGCCTTATATTCTAAGTTCAAAGGTTGTTGCTTATGTTCCCCATACCATGGTAAAGGACATCTTATCAGAGATGGAAGTCTCAAGAAAAATATGTAGATGGGTGAAAAAATTGCAAGAATATGATATGGACATCCAAACCATGAAGTTGGTTAGAGGTTTGGGCTTAGCTAAGCTTATGGCTGAGAGAAACTTGCAAACTTTTAAGGTAAATGATGTAGATGATGAATTCTGAGTGGTATAAAGATGTAATCTTTTATCTCAGACATTTGAGCTACCCTGAGCACTTAAGTAGGAACCAGAAGAGAGCCCTTAAGTTGGCTTCCCAAAAATATGTCATCACTGATTATGGGTTAGCTTGGAAGAACCAGGGGAGTCCTCTTAAGGTGCATTACTGAAGAAGAAGCCCTAAGATAATTTTTGATCTCCATGGAGGAGTTTGTGGGGGATCTTTGTTGTAAGAGTCATAGCACATAAGATCCGAGGGCTAGTTATTGGTGGCCAACTCTTTTCAAGGATACAACCTTGTTGGTTAGAAGATGTGAAAGCTGCCAACACTTCTCTAGAAGACTAAAAGCTTCAAGCTCCCTTCCTTTGCAATCTGTATCAATTGAATCCCCATTCAGAAATGGGGGTTGGATTTCATTAGTGAGATTTTAGACCCTTCAAGTGCTGGCCACAAATGGATTCTTATAGAAACTGATTATTTTACTAAATGGGTGGAGGAAATCCCCACCAAGAAGGCAACACACCAAGTTGTCATGGAATTTTTGTTGAACAACATCATCTGCAAGTTTGGGATACCAGTCAATATTGTAGCTGATAATGCCATGAGCTTTAGAGATAAACCTTTAGTGGCAATGTGTAGGGATTATGGAATCAAATTGACATATGCCTCAATTACAATCCCCAAGGAAATGGACAAGCTGAGTCCAGTAATAAAAATTTGTTGAAGATCATCAAAAGAACATTGGAGCGTAGAACAAGAGAAAGTGGGGTGAACAGTTGAAGTTTGTTGTTTGGGTAGATAGGATCACTATCAAGAGGGTCACTGGAAAGAGTCCATTTGAGTTGGTGTATGGGACTCAGGCCCTACTACCCCTTCATATGCAATTATCTTCTTATCAGTTCATCCAACAACTAGAAGATCAAGAGGTAGGTCCTTATGATGCTCGTATTAACCAAATTGTTGAGCTTGATGAAGAGAGGAGGGCATCCCACCAGAGGCATATAAAGTTCAGAGAGAAACTGAAGAAGAAGTTTTTGATAGGAAGGTCACTCCTAGAGCCTTCAATGTTGGAGATCTTGTGCTGCTATGGGATAGTAGACATGAGGATAAGGGAAAACATGGCAAATTTGACTCATTATGGATGGGCCCTTACTCTATTGATATCAGAATTAGGAGCATACCTTCTTCCTTAAGGATTTCGATGGTGAAATGCTCACATTTCCTATTAAGGCGTAGGCATTTGAAGCATTTCTGGATTAATCTCCTTGAATCAAAGCATGAATCTTGTGTACATTGTATAGTTTGTTGTTTGTTCCCTATTTTTGTGTTTTTGCTCATTCTGGTCCTCGGTGACCTATTTTTGTTGGTTTCTCTATCTATTTTTGATGATGGCTCTGTTTCTCTACTCTGCAAGATGACTTTATTTCCCAATACAAATTTTGGCACTTGGTCTACTTTTGTTCTTGTGGCACTCGTAGGGAGTGCCCATCCCTGAGTCGGAGCCGATGTTGGTGCTCAAAATTGTCGCACCCTAATTTGCCTCTGAAAATTTATTGATTTATGGCCTCTGTCATTTTCCCCTTCCCGTGTTGTGCCTGGTTAATCTTTATGGCTATTTTAATTGGTTCTGGGTTGTAAATCACTTAAAAGTCTATATTTTGAGTCTCTTGTGTTCTATTCCTTCAAAACTTGGTTTCCCCCATGTTTTCTATTCTCCATGGTCGGGATTCATCTTCCATCGTGTTTCTAACCTAAGTACTTGAAGAAGAGTGAACTAATGCATCCTGAAGAATGTATTTGAGCCCTATAACATTTCTAAATTTTCTGTCCTTGAAGAAAATTTCATTTCCAGGCTCAAATAATCATTTTTTTATGGTTTGTGGTATTTCTCCCGGTCAAATTTGCATTCTAGCATCGGTAGGGGACATGGCACCTTTTGGTTGGACGCTGGCTCAGTTGGGTACTTAGAAAATTCATAAAAATCCTAAACTCAAAATGTGTCCACGTGGAGGCACGACGCTCATTTGAAGATCTACTTTTGGGTTTTTCCTTGGAGTAACGCCGAGAGGACACATGGAGGCTTCCACCGATTGGCTCGAAATTAGAATATTTTTTTGTAGTGGGATCATTTTGGTAGAAAACGAACATGTGGTGAGATCATGCTCATTTAGAGTCTCCACCTTGGGTGCCATCTTGAAGTTGCACCATGGAGACACGTGGAGGAATAACACATGTTTGGGGACCGGCCCTTGAATTTTATTTGAAAGAAACGTCAAATGACACATGGAGGTCCCTGCTCACTTTGCATTTTACTTAGACTTTTCAATGACCAAAAGGAGACTACCTCAAAGCATGACATGTGGCACCTTCCGCTGAGCTTCAAGTATTCAGACAAACCTTGCCCAAACAGGACACGTGGCAAGCCCACACTCGTTCAAGGTATCAAATTTTGGGACCGCCTCAAGGTGCGCCAAGGTGACACATGGTAGTTTGAAAAGTCAAAAAAGGTAGGGAGGCGAGGCCATTGGAGGAAAATTGGATTTTTTTCCTCCTTAAGGATTAAAATTTCAAAATGGCCCACAAGCCCGATGAGGGAAATAGTCAATGTTTTTTCCCCAGTCAATGGCAGAGGTGTGGGCTCTCGGGGGAAATTTGAAAAAAATTTACTTTTGAGAAAAAAGAGTCAAAAGTAAAAAAGGAAGCGTGGCACCACTCTAATCACATTTGGACACATTTCGAGGCTCATTCCCGCTCTCTTTTGGGGAGAGGAGGCTCTATTGTAAATGCTATAAATGGCACGAATTTTTTGTGTGAATGGTCGAGTGTGAGGGATATAGACTAATTTTTCTAATTGAAAGCTTGATAAAGCCCATCCCTTTTGAGAAACCATCCAAGAAGCTTGTACATCTCTTTTTGTATTGAAATATGATCATGTCAAGGTGGTTGCAAGTGTATAGCCATTGACAAGGTCTGAGACTGTTCTAGAAACTTTCCCCTACTAATATATTTAATCGAATTTGAGTTATTTTTTGTTGTATTGAGAAAAAAACTTTGATTTTAATTTTGAATGTATGCAAATATTTTTTCTTGTTTTGTTGCAATCTTATGTTAAAATCTGATTCAATGACACATGCCTCAATCGTTATGATAGTTTAGTCGCATCTGCAATTCCATTTCTCAGAAGAGCTTTCATTTGGGTTGGAATAAACGATTTAAAATCACTTTTCTCTCATCTACTGACAGAGATTATCGTAAGCCTTTGGGTGTACCTTAGGCATGATTTGGCTTAGACCTTGATGCTTTGTTGGGTTTTCTAACTTGATCCTTCATGATAGAATCTTAGAGATTGTGTGAAAGAGTGCTAATCTAGGCCTCCATTGAAGCACATATTCTAGTTGAAGAAACATTTTAGCTATTATGTGGCATTTTGTTGGTCTGAATTTCCATTTTGTAAGGTTCTTCAAGGATCTGGTGAATCTAGTTTCACCCTACCCCACCTCCCACAAAAAATTCATTCAAAAACAACTAATATTACCCATCCTACCCTTGTTTGTCATGTGTGTATGCCAATGCATAATCCTCATCACCTAAACATGCGGGGTCTTAATTGTATTTAGTAACCTTTGCCTTGTTGTGAAATATCTCCATGATCTAGAAGTGACAACTCGTGAGAGTCAGATCTGGTGTGTTGATCATATTTTCTCAAGGTCTTCTCTATAGATTTTATGCAAAAGAAGGATTTATCATTGTTCTTCAATAACAAAGGTTACAAAATAGGTTCTCTTACCTTGGTTGAAAGGCACAACCTAAAATAGTGAGGATAGATCAAATCCTCTTGAAGGTGTTATCCATCTCTCCATAAATCCAAGTAACAAAGGGACAATTAGATTTCTCCCCGGCTACAAAACAACATATATTTGTGATCTAGCTACCTCTAAGCCCCCTGTTGAATCTATGTTGTCGTTTGGCTTGAAAAGGAGAAAAAAATGGATACCAATAGATGTGACAACTAGATAATAGCTAACTAATAGCTAACTAAGTTATAGTAATTAAATTTAATTACTTTAACATTACAACTTAGGAAATGGGTAAGTGTAGTAAGTTAGGGGACAATTAAGTGGACATGAAATCTTGAATTTTACATCAAAAACAACAAAACATCAAATTTAGTCTTCCATGGACTTGAAGCATGCCAAAAGTCAAAAATATGTCATAAAAATGGTACCATCACTTAGGGGATATCGTCACTTTGTAGAAATATTAATATTAAAATGAATAGAATAGGATACATATCATTTTAAAAATTTCACTAATAGTAGGTCTTTAAGACACTTTTTCCTATGAATTTTTACGTCTACGTTTAAGACTGAAAAATTTGTTTCACTTGTCGAATGTAATAAAACTTATACCATCCCAACCGTGGTGAAATTATATACATGTTCAAAAAAAAATTATTTGATTTCAATATTTTTTGATGAAGTTATGGCGGGCAAATGGAAAGTGCTATGTTTTCTTTATGTTTTCATACCACTTTCACGGAAAAAATCATAAAAAATAAAATAGTGCTAAAAAAAATACGAAAAAAAATCTATCCCAAGGTAGATAATGGAAATCTAGCTTCTCACTAAAGGAAAAATATATATATCAATTTTTGGTCATCCAAGCTCATTGGAAAACGAAATACTGATTTTATAGGAATTTTTAGAAAAAAATTTCAAGTCATTGAATTTTGAGTGTTTAATATAGCTAAACTTGTCCATTTTTTTAAAAATATAGTAGTTTAGAAACTAGATTCCAGATGCTACGATTCATATCTATATAAGTTTTTCTAGTTTTGAATGTATGCATTGCTAATAATCACTAAAGTTGATATTATGTTGTTATTTGCAATATGGCATCCACTTATGACCCCTTTTTGTCCCCTAACTTGACTTTGCACTTACCCAAATGATGAATTAACCTAATTTTAGGAATTCCTAACAAACATATGATGATCCATGGACCTAATATGAGACTCAAAAAATATCCCCCTTATTGTATGCTCTCTAATATTATCTTCAACAAATTTTTCTCAACCTCTTCTTGGTCTATACCATGCTAAAATAAAATTCCTTCACAACTATCATACCACACTTTAGGACCACTATCCCTAAATAAAAATTTTGGTGCAAAAATAAAAACTTTCTCAATTATCTACAAGTGAAACTCATCATAACATACCTCTTTATAGGTATCCTTATGTTTATACTACCAATATCTAATTGGAAATGCAAAAATTGGATCTTTTACATTAGTTTGGACCCCTCAAAATGGAACAACTCATTTTCCATAGTCATGAAACCATTCATCGGTGCTCTTTGCTTAATTAGTCCTTATACATCCTTTAATAAACTTAATCATTTTTATTTTTTAGAAGAAGCCTTCGTATACCTAAAAATCAAGTCATCCTATCAAGTAATGTCAAATACCGACAAGTACCTCATTATTCATTTATTGAGAGTCAAACCTTGCTTCCCCTATCTCTAGCTTCCCATTTGAGTCCTTCATAGCATCATAATCACATGATTGGAGATTAAGATCATATTTTCATGATATGTTAGCTCATTGCACTCCTTCTAAGTTCTTTCACATTCCGGGAGCCTTGGATCTTCGATTGCATACACAATCTTAGTCATTAACCAATTTATTACTCACATGAAAGCAAACATTTTACTATGCGAGACATTGTTAGGCCTTCTTGGTGTATCTACCATACTTGTGTTGAAGTTTAACATATATCTTATAGTTCTTCATGACCTCAAGTTGGCCTTTAGTAATCCATTCTTTACCTTGAAAGATTGATTGACTTGGAACTAGGTATCATGGAGACTAAGACATAATTTCATATTTAAACCAACTTCTTAGAGAAAATATTCACCTTCTTAAGAAAAATACCTCAATATTCTAGGATCTTATATCATGTCATTCATTTTAAACACCATCTCAATAATACTTATTCAGGGTTTCTCTTCCATTCTTCTACTCTCCATACATTTTTCTTAACCTCTAGCCATCTTTTTTGATAAATATATTATTACAGACCAAGATGCAACATTTCATTCATTTTTCATAGTTTTGTCTTGCTTGTCCTACAACTATTCATACTTCATCCATACTATACTTTCTTTGTTTCTTCAATTCCCTAATCTCCTTTTCACAATTAAAATGTCAAAATAGACCTTACTCGCTTCATATTGTATCGTGATTTTTAAATGCATATGCAAAGTTTTGATTCTCTCGGTTATATAATACATTTTGACTAAATTACTATACCAAGTCATTATAGCATTTAGACTCGAGATATAATGGATCATCATACTTTATAAGGAACTTCAAATTTCATAAATTTTTTTAGAAAAATATCAGAATCATAAGAACTCTTTGATGACCTGCATCCCATTTAACTTGACTATTAAAACCTATACACTGTACTTAACCCTTGGCTTTTGATAACTTCTCATATTCCTTGGAGTAACCTCAAAGAAACCTTTCATCTTCTCTATACATTGAGATTTGAAAGATTTAACATCTTGAGCATAAAAATCTTGATGTACCTTCATAACATTGATTTTCTTTAATGGTAGGTCTTGTACCACTATAGCCCTTACACATAAATCATGGAATTTTTTGGCACTAAAGAAACCAAACTATCAACATTGATGGAGAAAATATAGAACAAATCCACTAGACCTACTTTGAAAGAACATTAACCCAATTTTTGATCTCAAGAGCATAGTTAAATAGTTATTCATGTAGACCTAGGATCATCAAACCACTTCCAAACCATGATAGAGGTCTTAAGTCCATCCTTATTAACATAATTAAAAAAACATCTTCACTTGACATTAGATCAATCTGCTAGCATTGTGTCTTCCTTTAAGATGAATACTTCTTTATCAATACAAAACACATACTTGGCTTTAACTTCAACTCATTAAAAAATATTAACAAGTAATCTTGAGGTTATCCTTTACATAATTATGAGGAACACATAGTAGAGAATCATGATTACAATGCTTATCCTTTGATGGCATATTTGTACATTGACACCCTTTCTTTGAGACCTTAATATCATAAGATCACATCTTGATGAATTACAAAATTTGGGTACCTTATTTTATTCTCAACATCCTTTACTTGACTCTTCACACAATCTATATAGTGCACACACATGACCTTGAAATACTTTGAAAGTACACACAAAGCAGACAAAACCTAAAACATCGAGAAGGTCCATTGTCTCCTCCTATAGATATGTAGTCTCATTACAAACCTTCTATGCCTTGAAAAAAATATTGTATGCTTTCATACTCTTTTAATTTTGAAAAGTGATCTTATGAGATTTATTTTACCTTTTGAGATCAATCTCAACCTAATTCAGTTTCAAATTGAGTTTGAGATCATAACCTGATTGTACCCTGCACCCTACACCCTTTGCAATCAATTTGATATCTAAGACACTATTAGGTATTCATTTGATATTAATGTCTCATTTTAGGCTTAGTGACATCTTTCTTTGATGCCTAAGAACCAATAAACCTTATCACTTGGCCTTAGGCCTCTTTTAGTTCATATTATCCTGAAATTAAATATTCATAACCAGATTTATTGATGAATATTTTACCTACTGATGTCCACTTTGTCCACTCACAATCATGTGTCACTATAACAACTTCATGGAAAACATAGACATATATGCTGAGATTATGAATACTTTTTTATTTGTATTAGACATCTACATGTACCTTCTCAAACCTAGACACACTTGTTAATAATTTCTAGGTAAAATAAGATCATTTCCATGAACAAGACACTCACATACCATGTAAAAACCACTATTAATGAAAAATTACAGCACCACCGATAATTCAAGTGTGTGTGCATGGCCCATCAGTGTAATATTCATAACATAGGGTTATCCCTCAAGTTGTGGGACTTACAAACTTTAGATAACCCTCCAGAGAAGAACACCTTCCTCTACCTAATCCTAATGCTAAGATACTCCTAATTAAATAAAAACACTTAAATAAACTTGTCCTAAAAAATTCCAAGGAGATAGGAGAGATAAGGTGGATGAAAAGGAAATACAACACTAAGGGGGTGGTGATAGCACCAAGAAAATAGGAGAGATACTCTTATGAGGGAAGAATACAAGGAAGATGGAGTTGGGAGAGGCTAGACCTAATATGACACTAACCCAAATCTAAACTCACCATCTAATCTTCATGAAGCATAGCCTCATAAACCCGCAAGTGAGAAATATATGCACAAAATACAATAGCACAAATGAGAGGAAAGAGAAACACAATAAAAATGAGATAGGGTTGAAGAAACATCACAAAACAAGATTTTTATTACTTTGAAACATGCATTGACCATTACATATGATGCACAAAGGTATAAATATGCTTGTGAAGTGCAAGAGAAGGCTTGTAACTCAATGAAGTTGAGGGAAAATTTTGCAAGATTTTCCCCAATTCCCAATATGTATATTCAAAAAATGAGGGGGTCAATTACATTATATAGGTATTTTTCTAACCTACCCTCAATAAAAAGGTATGAGAACCCATATAAATTCACTTCTCGAGGGTAGTTCTATCAAATAAACACATGGGCACAATACCACATTAAATATGGTTTTGAGTTGTTATTAAATCACCTACCTTCACCTTTCCTTGGATTCGTAATTTTTCCAACCATGTGACCCATCCAACCTTGTCATATAACAACTATGTTGTCTAACCACATGATCTGTCTAACCTTGTGTGTCTTTGAACTCAACCGTCTAACACGGGGATTGGACATTGTCAAACCTATAGGTCATACATTTTAGGTTGGAAACCAACCTTATGGTCACCACCTTTACACCGTGGTTTTCCAATCTGGGAGGTTGGATGAAGGTCTAACTTGTTTGTAAACCTCCAACCTATGACCCAAAAACCCAAGCATGCAACTAGCCATCCAACCCATCCATAGAACCCTATGTCCGTATGCATATTCACCAACCAACCCTTGAGTCATCCATCTTGTTTTTGATATAATGCATCACCCATTCAACCCAAGTGTCCAACGGTCATCTAACCCAAACATCAAACCTGTTAATCCAATTTTCATCCAACCCATCTGTCTAACCCACTTGTCAAAATAGTTTTCCAACTTAATTTTCTAACTACCATCAAACCTAGATGTGTTTTATGACCTGCTCCCCCGACTCCACAATGTGCAGAATCTCCCATCTCACTCTACTACTTGGCCATCATCCAACTTGATTCCAACTCATGATACAACCTAACTGATCGGTTCGCAGGACGAGTTGGCTCATTCAAGCCACCTTGAGTTTCCTTTCTCTCTAATCTCTAGGTTTGAATTTTGAATGTCATCTGGATGTCCCATAATTTGAGTGGCTAATTCCATTTATAATGAATTATCCAAGTTAACTGGGAGGTAAATTTGGGATAATATTGCGACGACCTCTCGGGGATATCTACTGCTAGATGAAGACACCATTAGCCTTGAAGCATCCATTGGGCATGAATACAAGCTTACTTTGAAGAATTGATCTTCCTTTTCAATAAATTTCCCCTAGATTCATGTGATTTTATCATCAAGATGAAAACCTTGTTGGCCTGCTCTTAAAGTTGATTTTAGGATTTTGGATAAAACTTGTAAACTACCCCCAAAATTGAAAATTTTAACCAAGGTGAGGGCATGGAGAAATTTGGACATCCAATTCATTTTTTGGGGTTGAATATATGCATTATGAAAGCTACCCCAAAATGTTAAATCCATCATGAACATGCTTTGGCTGAAATGCCAAAGATAGGAAGGCCCCAACAACTTATGTTTTGATGCAAGGAGGGGCATAAGAGTTCAACTATGACTGATCTAGAGAGACATGGAAGATACGATCATTGAATATTTTCCCTCAATCTGATTTAGTTGCTTTGCATTTTGATTTACTTAAAGATAAAAAATATTTATTGTAACATTGAATCACTTACTACAACACATTTTTCTCTTGGAAACATGATGAATTGTGCAAGAGAAACTGCCATGGAAAAACTATGTACAAAGGAGGAAATCATACATGCTCCAAGTTGAGGTATGCAAAATGTGCATACACACTTCTTTTGCTGGAAGAAAACCTACCTACTTTACTCTAAGTGGAGGAATGGGAAACTTCACATGAACAGTGACACTAGAAAGTTAAATAGTTTCCATTCCTCAATATTTTAGACCATGCAACTGATTTGACAATGGGCATGTTCATGGATGAGAGACTAACATAGAGATAATCTTCCACCCAGCCTGCTAAGGTATCAAAAGACAAAGAAAACAACTCCTTTGGGTAATTTGTATCTCGTTGGAGGTGTTGTTGCTAACCCTTGGTGCATTGAAAATCATCCTCATGCTCTAAAGTGAGCATGACTAGTGGAAACTCTAACCCCTACTCCAGTGAAGCTAGGTATTTGATTAGGAAAGGCCTGATTCTTTATATTTTTCCATTCATTTTTTCTCGATCCCACAACTAGGGTTCTCATGCAAACCTTATTCCTGAATATGGTTGTTTGTAGGTTGATCTATACTTTCTTTGTGCCTCTACAAACAACTTTGTTTCCACTTTGATGGTTGTTGGTATTCCTTGGGTCTCTCATTCCCTACTCCATCATGATCTTCTGATAAAAGTGCAGCTAGTTCCAAAAAAGTAGAACAATGAGGATCATTTCATTTTGTAGGAATTTCTTGTTCACCTTGCAATTGCTCCTGTCAAGGCCTTGGGTACCAATAGTGTTTAGAAACACTTTCTCCTCCCTGACATTTCCAATGTGAGATTCCTTCTCACCTTCCTGATTTTCTCATTGGTTCAACTCCTTCTTTGGGACATTTTGAATTTCCTCATCCTCCCAATCTGAATCGGACTAGTCACCTATTGATAAAAATTTCATCCTTGGCAAAGTTTGTCAATGGAGAGGTGTAAGATAAAGGTTTGATTTATCTCTTGTTTTATCCAAGGTGTTTTATTCTAAAGGGATCTGATTTGATCACTTGGGGAAGCCATATAACCCTTAAAAACACAACCTCTATTCTTCTAATATGTTTCCTCGAAACAACTCCATGATTTTTCCTAAAGCCTTGTTGTTTGGGGCATTGTATGGGCATATCCTCTCTCTGACAACATAACATGTCTATCTCTCTACCAACATTGTAGGATAACCATGTTTAGTCATAGCTTGGTATAAGTTAAGGACAACATATGAAATACCACAACTCCTAGGGACATTGGTGTATGTCTTAGGGATGTTGGGTAGTGCCTTAGGTGGAGATGGGAGGGATATTTCGAAGCTTGGGGAATTCTCTAGGAATAAAAAACTTGTGAGACATCAAATGAAGGATAAGGAAGTAAAGGAGATTCCTGATTTTGACAAGGAATGATGGATTTTTCTTGGTCTACACATGGGGAAGGAATAACTTGAGGTGGTGGGGGAGGGACTACAACAATATGGATAGATTTTCTTACCGGCTTGAATAAGAATCTTCTCATATTGTGATGCAATGGAAAAATCCTAAGCAATACCAATGCCCCTAAAAACTGAATCAATATAAAGCTAGCATCAAAGGACCTCAAATAGTACAAGAATTTCATACCTTGTGGGGGTTTGTATACTGTGGGATTTGGTGTTAGGTCCTCGTTAATCTAAGGTTGAAATCTGGAATGGATTCCATTAAATCCCACTATATTTTACTTAGGTGTTCCATAAGGTAAATAACATATGTATCCTCCTTCAACCGGTTGTGTAGTTTCTCTCCTAGCTAATTCCATGTGGAAATGGATTATGGTGCCAAAATGTTTTACCAATCTATTACTTTGTGTTTGAAATATGAAGCCATAAGTATAAGGTAAACATTCTCTTCTACAACATCATGAATGACACAATGGTTTGAAATATATTTAATGTGATCAATTTGGTATTGATCTCCATCTCCATAAAAGAGAGGAAGATTTTTTAGGTCCACCATTGGGATAACATCCCACTATTGCAAGTGAAGAGGACTGGGGCTGAAATGAGGGAAAGGAAAATATCCTTGGAGAGCTATGATAGAATTGAAAACATAAAAACAAGTCTACAAAAGATATGATAGGATGCTTAAATCAATGGAGTCCCGGATATGTTTGAGAGTTGCCTCCTAAGGCTAAAATCTTCACCAAGAGCACAACAAACTTGATGAATTGAAGTGATAAGGTGCTTCAAACATGTCCCACCGGGCATGCCAAAATATTTAATACAAAATTATAGCACCCATTATAACTCAAGTTTGTGTCCATGGGCCATCAATGTAATCTGCATAACATGGGGTTATCCCTCAAGATGTGGGACTTATGAACTTGAGATAACCCTCCAGAGAAGGCGGACTTCCTCTACCTAATCCTAATGCTAAACTACTCCTAATGCAAGAAAAACACCTAACTACACCTATCCTAACAATTCCAAGGAGATATGGAGAGAGAGAGGGTGCATGAAAAGGGAAATCCTACACTAAGGGGGTCGTGATAACACCAAGAAAAGGGTTGAGATACTCTACCGAGGGAGAAGGAGAAGGAATATATATTGGGAGAGGCCATACCCGATATGACAAAGTAACCAAAATCCCCACACACCATCAAATCTCCATGAAGCACAACCTCATAAACCTACAAGTGAGAAATATATGCACAAAATACAATAACACAATGGAGAGGAAATAGAAACATAATAAAAATGATCTAGGGTTGATTAAACATAACAAAACATGATTTTAATTGCTTTAAAACATGAACAAACCATTACATATGATGCACAAAAACATAAATATGCTTTCCATCGCGAGAGAAGGCTCACATCTCAATGGAGTTGAGTAAATTTTTTGCAAGAGTTTCCCTATCTCTTGGAATGTATCTTCAAAAAAAAGAGGGTTTGATTACATTATATAAGAAATTTTCTAACCTACCCTCATTAAAAGCTATGAAAACCCATACAAATTTTCTTCTCAAGGATACATTGTTAGATGAAGACATGGACGCTATACCGCATTAAATATTGTTGTTGAGCCGTAATTCACCCACCTACCTTCACCTTTCTTGGGACTCGTAATCCATCCAACCATGTGACCCATCCAACCTCGTTGTAGAATAACTAGGTCATCCAATCAAATGATCAATCTAGCCTACCTGTGTGTCACTTAACCTCAAACATCTAAGGTGGGGGTTGGATGCCGTTTAACCTATAGGTTTTATATTTTGTGGCAGATGCCCAACTTGACGTTAATCACCTTTACAAAATGGTTCTCCAACCGGGAGTTTAGATGAACATCTAACCTCTCACTCTGCATCCAATCTGCTACTCGACCAAGCCTAGCATCCAACCATCATGTCTAACCAATCCATCCAACCAATCATCTAACCAACCATCTAATCTAGCCATCTAACACACCGATAGGTCAAAACTTGTGTCTGTATACATCTTCATCGGCCAACCCTTGAGCCATCCATTTTTTTTTTTTTCCGTATGATGTGTCACCCATCCAACCCAAAAATCAAACTAGCCATCCGACCTTGTTTCTAACTCATCCGTCTAATTCTAGTTCTAACTCGGATGTCTAGATTTCATCCAAAGTAATCATCCAATTTCCATCCAATTCAACTGTTTTTTTGACCTACTCACTCTAGCTCTGCAATGGACTTTCCCATCTCGCATTTGTAGCTCTTCCATCATCCAGCTCGATTCAAAATCATTCTATTTCTCTCTAATCTCTGGGGTTGAATTTTGATGGTCATTCACACATCCCATAATTTGAGTGGCTAAGTCCATTTATAATGAATTATCCAAATTAATCGGGGTTAATTTGCGATAACAAACACCACACTTACTAAATAAACCATTTGAGACAAAACTTATGACACTTTGAGACTCAATCAATGCTTTGACACATACAATGGACGCACAAATGAATAACAACTCATTTACGGAGTTAATGACACACATTACAATGATTTCATAATGGATACCATCACCTCATGTAGTTATACTTAGACTTGTTCTTTTATATAGAATTATGAGAATAAGTATCCATACCTAGAATAATTTGACACAAAATCTTCAAACTTGATATTATTTGAGTATCACGACTTAACTATCACATATATAGACCTCGAAAATTTGAAACTCATAAAAACAAATTTAAGAGGAGGTATCTTTACCACAAACTTTGATAGACGAATTGAACCAAGTCTTACAACTAGGTCATATCTTTATAAACCTTAAATGAATACAATGAAAGACATGTCATATATTAGAGAAAAATACATTAAAAACTACGACACTTATAGAACCTTACCTCAAACCATTACTTGTAGATAATTCATGATTTTATTGACTAAGATAATAATTCAATAGAAAACTTTAAATACCTTGACATGCTTTAACTCTTGAAGAATGATTCCATGAAGCCTAATGGATGCATACATGACATCTGCACTCACCTAACAATGTAAAACATCCATGCACACAAGGGACATGATAGCAAGGTATTACATCAACTTTCACACCTTCTCGACCTTCTCTTTTATGTCTTTTACTTGATATTTTTCTTGGGAAAACAACTCTTGAGGATAAACAATTGTAAAACGTTTTCTAAGAGAAATAAATTCATCTTTTATTTATTTTTTGAGTTCTTCCTTCACTTCTTCAACATGATCATATTTCATTTTGTATGTGTTTGGCTTCATTCTATAATAAATTGCAATGGGACAAATATTTTGACATTTTAAATAGATTAAAGAACTTTTACCTCTAAGAACCCCATCACTTTTTCTATAGCCCTTTTCTTTAAAATACCTAGGTCTATGACCTTATTCGTAACATTTATGACTAAAAATATCATTATTCCTCCTTCTCGGTTCATATATACTTCAATTCAAACTATAGTCCTTAGCCCTATGGACATACTAACAACATGAATTATATTCAACCCTAAAACTTTCAACATCTCTAAAAGATGTTCTTTTTGCAATCTCTAACTTTCTGACCAAAATCATGATAAATATAGGAATAACCATCAAAATAAGAATCATACATCATAGCATTAGGTTTTCTAACAAGGTTATACCTTCTCAAATCAGCCTTCTTGGTCACCTTCTCATTAGATTTAGAACTTGGACCAGCTTCACCATCATTCTTCACATGTTATCCTTTGAACCCTAGGCCTATTTTGTCACAAGATACTCTTTGAATTTCCAAGATCCCCTCAAGATTTTCATAATCATTTTCTAAGAAATCATACTTCTTCAACCTACTGGATGCATCTACTAAATTAGATTCTAGGGCTTTCAACTTCTCTTCATACCTAGAAAAAACTTCTTCTTTATCCCTTAGGGATTTATTCACACTCTTACTTGACATTCCAAACCCTTGAAAGATTTACCATGATCCATTTCCATGCACTTGATCTAATGTTACAATATATGAATCACCAACTAAGAAACATCATACTTCATTCTTAATGCAGCCTCAATATCTGAATACTTACTCATTGTTTGTGCTTTAGATTGATCTCCTCCAAGCTACTAAGATTTCTTCACAAGTTCCTACTCGATACCAATTTTTAGAATCACATTGGAATTATAGGGGCATGACTCAGTCCTAATTTTTTTTTACTTCATTTACAAAGCCATGCATCCATTATTTCATTCATTCATTTAACATCGATAACTATATGTGCACATTAGATGTGTATTAAGTATTCATAACAACATAAAACAAATTAAAAAAAAACATAAAAACCATATATATGTGGGAAAACCTTAAGGTAAATAAAAACACTCAAACTCTTCTCATATTATTCAAATAAAAGATATTTGGTGAAGCACCAGATTCATAAGGAGCACCAAATCCTATTTTAATAGAGCACCAACCCTACAAGGAGCACCGACCCCCAATCTAGTGAAGAAATCACTCCAAAAGGAGGCTAAAAACCCATAAGATGACTCAAAACCAACTTATCCACCTAATCATAAAGATATCTGAATTTTTTTTTGCCAAAACGGATCGAGATCACAAATTCAGCTCACAACCCTTCTTCAGACCCTCACACACCTAGCTCACGCTTTCTATTTCCTTCTTCACTTGTCTTGGCCAAAAAAATTTGCAAACAAACTTCCAAAAATTATTCAAGATATAACACACTTCCTCAGCCTTATAATCACACCCTTATACATGTAACTCACTCACACTTGGGTCACACTTTTTCCCACTAAAGCAACTAGTCAAACTTTTAATTAAAACTTCACTTTTATACCGTTATCTTCATTCAAAAAAACTTAAAGTTGGTTTCCTAAAATATTTTACCAATTCAACTTAAAAAATTCCAATACATTAATTAAAATATTCACATTTGACCCATATATGTCGGTCATGCCCAAAACTACCAAACCTGGACAAAACTAGCTCAAATTCCCATCACCTAAATGAGCTAAAAGAATAAATTCCAAAAAGATCATTATTTAAGCTCTAAAATTCATCACACATTTTTAATATGAAATAAAACAATATCCATGATTTTTAATTATCTTGCACCAATCAAATAATTCATAACATGACTCAAAATCCTCATATCCTTCACAAAATAATTGTTTCCAACACCCTGTCTTCACCTTTTGGCATCAAGACAAGCAAAGAAAAATAAAATATGGAAAGTATCCATTCTATGGAATCCTAAATACCTTTAGATCACATAAATTCAAGTTATATCTCATGAAACATCCATATGTGCAAACCACACCTATTTTCCTCTTAATTCAATCAAGCTTCTTTGAAATAAATTTTACAAACTCAACTGGTTTGCACCATTGATGAAAGTTTCAATACCTTAAAATTCCTTCAATATGAAAAAAATCAATCTCTATTCACTCTTAAACTCATAGCAAGAATCAACCAATCCATCTCATGCCTCATTAATCTCTATCTTTCCAACTAAGAAATCATATCCTAAAAACCAAACAACCTTATTCCTCACAAACTAAGATGGAAGACCTATAAAATAAATAACAAAGACACAAACCTTAAATCATTGGAAATAAATTGTAATCCCATTTCCAAAACATATTGTTTTTCCTTCCAAGTCCAAGTGGAAGGCCTCCAACCAAGGAAATCTCTGCAAACTACTTCTTTAGCCTTCTAGGACTCAAGAACTGACCTTGAGCTCAACTTGCTCCATATCCACAAATCTCACTTATACAATTATATAAAGAATTTAAAATTATTATACATGATTTCTAATCACTTAGAAACCTTCACCAAGTATGAACAACCCATAATCATCACCTTACACCATGAAGCAACTCAACACCCTGCTAGATCAAGCATCCTCCCTATATGACCTTAAAATATCAGGTCATAACTTCTTCATACCATATATAATAAAAAATATTATATAAAATTGTTAATATCTCATATCCAGGATCACAACACAACTTGAATGGAGTCATATTTCCTCATGTAGCTTATGTAATTCTAGTTTTAGTACAAGCTACTCCAAAGCGCCCCAAAACCCATATTAAAATTTGAAATCCAATATTAAAATTTGGAATAAGGAGTTGTTTGGAAAAAAAATTTCTAAAAAAATTTATATAGGCAAGGAACTGAAGATATGTGAAGATCAAATGTAATTTTATGTTTTAGATCAAGAGATGAAGGAAAAGGAGAAAATGATTCTTTCAATATTCCATTCTCTTGAAGCCAATGAGGAATATTACTAGACACAAAATTCTAGATTTTTATGGCTCAAAGAGGGATGTATAAATACCAAATTGTTTCACTTGAATGAATCTATTCATAAAAATAGTAATGAACTTATGGGGATTGTGGGTAGGAATGGATCTAAAATCTAGGACAAAGGTGAGAGATAGCGATTGAGTTTATTATTATTTTCTCTCGACCTCCTTTTAGAATCTCAAGTTTTGAATTCTAATAAAGAGAAAAAATTGTGAACCTATTTCATCCTATCTTTTCGAAATTGAGAATATTCATCTTATTAAGTTCCCTTCTCGGGAGGAAATCAAAGTGGCTATTTTTGACTTAGAAAGTGATAAATTTCTAGGACCGAATGTTTTTCCAAAAACTTTCTTTCAGATCTTCTAGGAGATTATTCATATGGATGTTGGAGGTGCAATAAAATGCTATTTTTTTCATGGAAAACTATTAAGAGAGGTCAAATTTTTTTTATAGATCTTATCACTAAAAAATTTGGAGTGAAAAATATGACTAATTTCATACCTATCAATTTTTGTAACACTATTTACAAGATTATTACAAAAATTCTATATTTTTAAATTAAGATTATGTTGGAAAATTTCATTTCCTCTATTCAAGGGGCCTTTCTTGAAGTAAGACAAGTATTGGATAGCATTATCACTATCCATGAAACTATACATTCTATGGATAAGTCTAAAAGAGAAGCTATGTTAGTGAAAATTGATATGAATAAAGCTTATGATCGTGTCTCCTGGAGATTTCATCGTATCATTTTAGTCCGGTTGGGGTTTTCTGAACACTTTATTAAGTTGGTAATGGAATGTATCTCTACCCCTAAATATTTTATTCGATAAATGACAAAGTGAAGGTTTCTTCTTCGATAGGGAGAGGTCTAAGGGAAGGATACCATATGTCTCGTTTTCTCTATATTATAGTGGTGAGAATCTTTACAAATGTCTAAAAGAAATCGAAATACAACTTTAAAAGGATAGGTTATTTCTAATTGGTTTGAACCATTATCTCTCCAATAATTTGTTTATGATACTTTTCTCTTAGGAAGAGGTTATGTTCGGAACCTCAAGATTTTATATAAATCCTTTAGGATTATACTAATGTGACTACAAATATCATAAGTATGAATAAAATCTCTATTTCCATCCTCAATGTTAAAAATGAAGTTAAGAAGATAATTTATTATATTCGGGATTGTCCCATTAAATCGATCCCTAGTGTATTTTTAATTATGCCTCTTTTTAAGGGTAGAATAAAGCTTGAATGTCGAAATCCTCTTTTTAACATGTTTTATAAGAGGTTGACAACATGAAAAGGTATTATTATTTCTCAAGCAAGTAAACTTAAACTCCCCAAATATTCTTACAAATTTTAGTCTTTTATTTAATGTCTACTTTTAAGACTCCTGGGAAAATAAGGAAGATCATTGTTAAGATTGAGAGAAGGTTTATTTTCTCTAGGGCTGAAGTAAAGGATATAAACCATTTGATAGCTTGGGATAAATTCACTCAACCTAAATATATTGGAGGCACGGTTCTTTTAGATTTAAAAGTAAATAACTAAGCTTCCTCGGAAAAAATGGGTTGGATATTAATGAATGAGAATGGCTTGAGGGCAAGGATTCTTAAAGCTAAATATCTCAATAATAATACAAATCGGTATTTTATCTTCTCCGCAGAGCTTCTTTCTTGTTGGGTTAAATTTATGCAATGGAATCATTAAATGTAAACCCCTCCTCTAAATGGGGTCTAAGTGTGAGATTGGAGATGGTTCTAAAATCAAGTTTTGGGATGATTGGTGGTTTAAGGAAGGCCCTTTAATTATTAATTTGTTGTGGGCTCTCCTAGCTCCTTTTGTAAGGATTATATTGGGATCTATTCAAATAATTATTGGAAAAAGGAGGCTTTTGGTTGGTCTTGGAAGAAATTTCAATTTTTGAATGGGAATGTTGAGGATGAAGAAGTTTTTAAAGCCTTAAACATTGAATTGGGTGGCTTGCATATTCCCTTTATTCCTAAGGATTATTCTATTGTTTGAGATTTATCGAATGGTGTAAGTTACTTTGTTAAGTCTATTTATTTCGTTACCTATCAATTATATCATAACCATTTTTGGAAGGAATTGTGGGATAAGGTCTTGATCCCAAAAATTAATTTGTTACTTTGGGTAGCCATGAAAAACAAAGTTCTCATAATTGAAAATCTATAGGTTAGAGGAATGAATATCCTTAATAGGTGTGTCTTATGTGAAATAAATAATAAAAAAATTTCTCATCTTTTTGAAGATTACCCCTTTTATAAAATTGTTTTTGTATGGGATCTTAATTATTTTAGTGTGGCATGGGATTTCTAGAGTATTTTATTGATTTTTTCAATTAATGGAAATCTCCTTTATCTTCCTCCTTTTTAGTGAAGCTTGGAAGATAGATTTTCTCATGTTTTGTGGAGGAATCTAGTTGGAAATAAATAGTATAATTTCTAAAGACAAGCACAATTTTGTAAAAAGGGTTGGAAATAGATTGAAATGGGTTATTGGAAATAATCTTCCATTTGTGAAATTTAAAGAAAAAGTAGATATCCTTTGTCATCGAGAACACTATCATTAAGTCTCCTATTTTTCTCAACAATTTGAGTCATCATCATAATTTGAATGTTTCTTTTAGATGGTCTATTAAATGGGCCAAACCAACATTAAATTGGTATAAACTCAACTTTGATGGAGATTCAAAATTTAACTTGATGTAGGAGCATCAACTCTAGAGTGTACATAGGATGACAACATCCAATTTTTGGTTTGTCAGGTATGGTCATGAGTCCTTTAGGTCAATAGGAGTCTAAATTTGTTACTAGTTTTTCTCTTGGCCTCTCTAAATTTAAATTGTCCAATTTCCCTCCAAAAGTGTAAGTTGAGTCTTGAAGGCCATTTTTGCTTATGATAGGCGTTTTAAGGTATTTTTGTAATTACAAAATTTGAAAAAAGTATGAAATGGGGTACAATGGATTTTATTAGGTCCTTCAATGAGTTAGAAGTCTTAATCCAATAATAAGGAGCTATGTTTTGAGGTTTTAAACCCAAAATCATAAATAATATAATGATTTTTCATACGATGGTATTTCATATTATAGTTTTATGAGGAAGTAATTTAGAGTTAGATAAGGTATTTGAGTTCTTTCACACTGATTTTTGAAAGTAATATATATCCATTGTGAATGTATCCCTAAACTATAAGATTTAGACAATCCTATAACAATCATGATAAACAAGTGTACCCATATTTTTACATTTGAATATTAGTTATCATAGAGGATATTAGCATTTTCAAGGTAAGAATTGACTTTGGGAATGATTGTGAGTTTTTTAGAGATGATTTGATGAGAGGTACCATGTCTCAAAGCATTGTGTTTAAGAATTCTACGTGCATAGTCAAGTTCATTACATGACTGTTATAAGAGGAAATGAAAGCATGAGTTGGGAGTAATTAAGAACAGTCTCTCAATCTTGGAACCTTCACATTTGAAGAATACACATATGTACGATGAAATCATTATTTGAAAATTGTTAGTATCTATTTTCAAAGGGATAGGGTGAATAATATAAGTTGAATTTCTCATTTGTGTGAAAAAGACCTCTTCATTTTCATTGAAAAAAGGGTGAAATATGTACATTGGAGTATGTTCCAGTATAAAATGTTAGTAATACATTATGGTTGAGAAAATTGAAGTTATCCCTCTTTAGAAACCCTTGTTGTCTTCATAAACCCTCCATGTAAAGAGATCCTTGGAGGAAAAGGGAAGCAAATGTGAGTTTTCTAAATAACCTTGAAAGACTGTTAAGATAGAATCATGAGATAGGATGTTATAGACTATAGGGTCAATTTTGAGTTCTCGATAACAATGAGGAAGAAAGATACAAGTATTTTATCCTTCTCGGGTAAAACTATAACACACTATCAAGGAAAGCTAGGTATATAATATTGAAGCTTAAAACTTTAAAGGTATGATTTAAAATTTGTAAGGAATGATTGTACCTGATTATATTTTGATATACTTGAAAGAATTTTTAAAGCCCATCAATTGAATTGAGAGTTTTCCTTACCAGTCCTCGAAGGAAACAATGAACAGTCAGGGAAGGCAATTTATAGAGACCACTTTACAAATAAATCAACCCCTAAATATTGACTCAAACCCTGAAAATTATACAATAAATCAAGTTCATTTATGGGTTCATTAAGATACTCCTATTTCATCTTGAAGTGACCTACATTTAAATCTATGCATGACAGTTCCCTCTCCATGACCTAGTTAAGGGTTCTAGAGCCAAAATGCAAAAGGTGGAGAATAGGAGATAACAAAAGAGTTGGTTCTTAAAATTTGGGATACATATTGAGGGAATAAAAATAGTATTCAAAATCTCACGAGGCATCCTAGGCTCCTCTTAAAGTATGCCCATATATGATTCATGCATGCATTTCCGGAGAGAGAAAGAATAGTTTTTGTCAAAGGAGAGTAGGAAGGTAATATTTGTTGTTTACGATCATTCTTAGTAACCCACTAAATTTGATTTAGATTGTATGTGAAGGGTCTTTAATAGAGGTAACATGGAAGGAAAAAAATTCCAAAGTTTTTATACAAAGTAAAGAACTTTATTTCAAAAATCCAAGAAGAAGAGTAAAGTATGTGTCAAATAATATTGAAATAAGTATGAGTCACTGGTGGCTGGAAATAACATAAGGGATAGAGAATTATGCATAAATATAATGAAAACTGAATCCACTAACTGAAATTGGATTATATAGGCAAGCATACACCCTCATTAGACCAGGTATGATCGTTAAATGCATCTTGCAAAGATAGAGATGAGTTGATGTATAAATTCTTTAATCGAAAGAATGATTATATACATTTTTGTACTACATCACTTGGTATTATGTCTTGTATTTTGTTTTGAATTTGGTTTGAGAATTGAATAAATAGTTAGTATTGTTGCAAATAGTTAGTGGAAGTGTGTGTAGTGGAAAGAGACAAGTAAAGATGATTGAAGAAGAGAGATTGTAACTAATTCTTAACCATGGTTACAGGATGCCACCATAGATGAAGAAATTAATAAGAGAAAGATAAGATGCTAGGTTAACTCAAGTTTATGATTGGATAAGAGAACAAAAGCATAAGATAAGGCTAGCCAAGATTATGGAAACAAGGAAAAGTTGCGAGAGAAAAAAGTTGACGGATATTAGGCCTCATGAATCAAATTTGACAGATGGTGAAGAGGAAGAAGAACCAAGATGCAGAGATGGTTTAGAGATTGATAGAACTAATGAGGTGCAAGAATATATAATAAGAGGAAAGAAAGATAAAAGTGAAAGAAAAAAGAGGAAGAAAAGAGAGGTGTGGTTTCAAAAGGAGATCACATAGGTGAAGCAAGAGGTGGGACAACCGACGATGATCATAGAAAGAGATAAAGAAGAAAAATGACAGGAAATAGGGAGAGTGATAAAGAAGAGAGCTAAATGGTCAGTTAAGTTGTTTGTGGAAAAGATTCAAAGAAAGCAACTAACGACAAGAATAAGACAATACGAAATAATAATGAGACAAATGGAAAAGAGAATGCGGAAAAAATAAAAGGTAGTGATTAAAAATATTATGTTAAAATAAGATAAGAGTGAAGAAGAAGAAGTGATAGAAGCATTTTTACTTCTCTTGAGAAGGATGAATATGATGAGAATAGTTGGTATGCAAAGATAAAAGCAACATAGTCCTAGAGAGAACAAAGTGAAGTAATGCCAAGAAAGAGACAACTTATATGGGAAAAAAATCCTCAAGTTTTTAAATCTAACAATGTATGTAGGTGGGTGTTTGCATCTAAAAAGAGTGAGCTTGATATGGAAGGTGGAAACAAGAATAAAATAATCCAATAAAAATAAGAGATAAGTGAACAAGAGATTGCATTTGTGGATGAGATTTGGGAGAAATTTTAAGAAAAGATAGAATATTTAGAGCATGTTATAAGCATAGTGAAACCATATGTAATAGAGTTGGAAATAAGTTCCAAGATAGAGGAAAAGAAGTAGCTAGTAGATTAAGGAAAGAATATGGAAGAAGAGGTTGAAAAATAGAGAAGCAAGAGTGCAAAAATAGAGAAAGAGGTATATGATGGAGAAGGTGAACTCAAGAAAGGAAAACAACAACAAGAGCAAGGTGAAGATATGATTATTTAAGAAGAATCTTCTTATGAAGAATAAAACATCATTAATAAAGAAAAACTAAAGAATGAAATTCATATAAGGCTTAGGACTAAAGTAATGAAGGATGAGGAGGTTCAAAAATAATATCATATAAGAGTTGAGTTGAAGATGCAAAGAAATTGGAAGATGAGGATGAAGAATAAACCAATGGAGCTCAATATTTTCTTACCCCTAGGGTATGATGTAGGAGCATCATTTGTAGAGTGTACATAGAATGAATGCATCCAATTTTTATTGTTTTAGGTATGGTAATGAGTCATTTGGGTCAATAGGTGTCTAAATGTGTTACTATTTTTTCTCTTAGCCTCTCTACATTTAAATTGTACACTTTCCCTCTAAAAGTGTAAGTTGATCCTTCAAGTCCTTTTGTGGATTATGATAGGAGTTTTAAGGGATTCATGCAGTTATAAAATTTGTAAAAATAATTAAATGGGGTACAATGGGTTGTATTAGGTCCTTCCATGAGTTAGAAGTATTAATCCAATAATAAGGAGCTATGTCTTGAGGTTTCAAACCTAAAAACCATTATATCTAGATTTAATCATGTAATTAACAAGGTGAAAGGATTCCATTCGGTGGGAAACTGAAAAGAAAAGGTATATAACATTTGTGTAAACTTTTTTCTTTCTCACTCCATCTAGATGATAATCAAAGATTGTTATATGCGAAGAAAAATTATTGAAGGAAAAAATGATTTTGTGTTTATTTCTTTTCATATTTCTTGAATATCTTTTGAGTATTCATGCAATGGTGTTTGATATTAGAGTTTTATGAGGTAAGATAGAGTTATACAAGGTATTTGAGTTCTTTCACACTGTGTTTTACAAGAAATATGTATATATTTTGAATGTATCCCTAAAATGTAACATTTATATAGGCCATGACCATTCACGACAAGATATTGTAGTGCATTTTTTTATTTGAATCTTAGTGAGCTTAGATGATCTAAACATTGTTAAGGTAATAATTGATTTGGGGAATGATTTTGATTATTTCAGAGATGATGTGATATGAAATACTATGTCTCTAAGAAATGTGTTTGAGCATTACGAGTGCAGTCACATTCACTACATGATTGGTATAAAAGGAAAGGAAAGCATGAGTTTGGATGCATTAATAGCATTCTCATCAATCATGAAACCTTCATATTTTAAGAGTATACATAGGTATGATGAAATAATTATTTGAAAGTTCTTAGTTTTTTTAAGGAGATAGGGTTAGTAATCAAGGTTGAATTTCTCATTTGTGTGAGTAAAGACCACTTCATTATTATAAAAAAGGTGAAATATGTACATTGGAACATGTGATAGTATACATGGTCAATAATATTGTATGGTTGAGAAAAGTGAAGTTATCACTCTTCAAAAACCCTTGATTTCTTCATAAACCATGTATTTATAGAGAGGCTTAGAGGAAAAGGGAAGTAAAAGTGACTTTTATAAATAACCTTGAACTTCTGTTAAGATAGAATCAGGGTAGAGGATGCTAGAAACTATAGGTTCAAGTTTTATTTCTTGATAACAAGGAATAAAGGTAAAAGTCTTTTACACTTCTCTGGTTACACTATAACACCTTGTCAAGGAAAGCTAGGGATCAAATATTTAAGCTTAAAAATTTCAAGGTATGCTTTGAAATTTTAAAGGAATGACTATAGCTGAGTCTAGTTAGATATTCTAAATGAATATATAAAACCCACTAGTTGAATTGGGATTTTCCTTACCATTCCTCGAACAAAATAGTGCACTATCGGGAAGGCTAGTTGTAATGATCACTTTACAAATAAATTGATCCATAAATATTAACTCAAACCCTGAAACTTCTACAATAAGTCAAGTGGCTTAATGGGTGCCTGAAGATACTTATATTTCATCTTGAAGTGACTTAGATTTAAATCTATGTATGACAGTTCCCTCTTCATAACCTCGTTAAGGGTTTTAGAGCCAAAATACAAAAGGTGGACTATAGGGAGATAAAAAAGGTTTTTATCTTCAAATTTAGGATACATATTGAGGGAAGAAAAATATTATTTATGAAGCTCATGAGGGCTCCTAGGATCCTCTAGAAGTTTATGCCCATAAATGATTCAAGTATGCATTGAAAGGAGAGAGAAAGAACAGTTTTTGTCAAAGGAGAGTAGTAAGGTAATCTTGGTTATTTAGAATCATTCTTAGTAACCCACTAACTATACTTTGGAGTGTATGAGTAGGGTGTTTAATAGAGGAAATATGGAAGGAACCAAAGTCCAAATTTTGCATACTGAGAATAAGTAATTTTAATCGATAAATCAAAGAATAAGAGTAAGGTATGTGTCAAATAATTTGTAATGAAGTATGAGTCATTGGTGGCTGGAAATAACATTAGGGGACAAGGCGTGGAGCGTGAATATAATGAACATTGAAACCATTAAAGGAGATTGGATTAGATAGGCATGAATAAACCCTCATTATACTAACTATGATCCTTAAATACATCTTTCAAATATAGAGCTAAGTTGATGTATGAATTCTTGAATAGTGAAAGAATGATTTGATATCCTTGTTGGTATTGTATCATAACCCAGGGTTTGTTGGGGAAGGATGATTTATTAAAAATATCCTTAGGAGATATGTTAGTAGCATATGTAGGCCCTTTGGGTTTTAAAACTTGTAATGTTTATGAAGCTTTATATGATTTGTGGGGTTTACCTATGCTTATTTCTATTAACATTCAAAATATTCAATTCTAAGTGGATTCCCTTTATGATATTAAAGATACAAGGAAGAAGATATGGTTCAATTACAACATTAACAAGATTATGGAAGATGTCCATAGTTTATTTCTTAGGTTTGAGAACATAAGTATTATCCACATGCTGCATGAAAAAATCCAATGTGTGGATTGTTTAGAAAAATATGGGGTTAATCATCATTCTAAATATGCATAGAAAGCTTAGGAATATCTACCTATGCAGGATTTAAGGTTAATAAATGAAGAGAGATAGATTTCATATCACAATTGAAAGGAGGATTTGGGAACTTAATTGATGATTGTTTTTCCTTACAAGTATGTGATCATTTTAGACATTTGTTCTATGACTCGGTTCACGTGTTTCATTAATTATTTGGTTATGCTTTCTTTTTTATAGATTTTTGTTTTTATTTCAAATATACATAGAGAATGCGTGTCACTGGGTATAGCTTCGTCTATTGGTTTTCAAAGAGACAAAACTATTTGGGAAATTTAGAAGAAAGGGAGTCTTACTATATAGTTGTTTAATTTAAAAGTTAGTGATTTGGCCCTTTCGTGGATTTAGTTGTTGCTTGGGATAATGGAGTGGTGACCATTAGGGTGGTTAGGTTTTATTGTACAAAGGACTTCATCTCTAACATGTCGGGTATGCCAAATAAAATACTCAAGGTTTTTAAAGATAGATGGAGGAGTATGGAAGAACAAAACATCTTCTTGCAAGTTGATGAAAGAATCTTGTTCATGGAGGAAGGTATTTATCATGTAACACTACGTGGTAGGTGGTCTGAGATTTTCTTTCACATAATGAAATATATAACCCTACATGGTAAGTTTCATAAATTTCAAACCCACCACTTCTATGTGTTAAATAATTTTTGACACAATAAAATGATGATTATTCCCTTTTATCTTTTATCTTCCTTCAAGAACTCCATTTTAGATTTATAGGATGAAAAACTTGTTGCCCCTCTTAAAGAGGGGCTTATTATCATATTAGTGAAATTTGGTTCCCTTGTTATATGTTATATGGTTTTTTTCTCCGATGAGGCTGGTGGTTCTAGTGAATATATGGAGGATTTTATACACCTTTTTGAAAGAATAAAGATATTAAATAAGAAAGATAAGAGGGACATGGATTACAAAGAGGCTTCTATTATTAAAATTTTGGTGGGTGGGTCCAGTTCTGGTCTCAATGTAGAGCATAAGAAGAAGAATATTTCTGAATTTTTTTTTCCAAAAGTTGGATTATTTGGAATGTATTGTGGTCTCTCTTAAGGGGGAAAATAATAACCAAGTGAGAATGGTAAAGAGATTAAACGGAAGGTTATTGTGAAAGGTTTGAGACTTGATGTGATATAGGATAAGAGGGGTGAGGATATGGTCAATGGTAAAAGATGAATCTTTTACGAGAATCTCAAATTATAAGGCCGATATTCTCCTTCAACATCAAACTAATAAGGGAGGATCTCTAGGACTAGGCTCAAGACTCTTTAACAGCTCTTTTATTGGATTTGTGAAGTCTGTTATGTTTTGTTCCTATTTTCTTATTGTTTTTCATGAACCTATTTTCAATTTTTTTTTTTCTTTGTTTTTGTCTTTGTACAATGGTTCAATAAATTCTTTGGTTCTTATTTATTTTTAGAGATTATTGTTTTTAGTTCAAATATACTAGGAGAACGTGTGTGAGTGGAGCCGACTTCATGTATTGGTATGCAAAGACACAAAACTATTTGGGAAATTACGAATAAAGTGAGTTTTACTCTATATACTTGTCTAAGTTAAAATGATTTGGCCCTCTCTGTGGTTTTTGTTTTTGCTTAGGATAATGGAGTGGTGACCATTAGAGGGGTTATTTTACATGTTACATATGAATCCATCTCTAACATGGCGGGTATGTCGTGATAGCCTCAATATTTTCAAAGATATATGGAGTATGGAATAACCGAACACCTTATTTCAAGTCAATGAAAGAATTGTGTTCATGGAGGATAGTATTTCTCGGGTCACACTAATTGATCACTGGTTGGATATTTTATTTCACTAGATGAAATATATAACCCTACATGCTAAGTTCGGTAAATTACATACCCACCACTTCAATCTATTGAATCATTTTTAACACAATTTAAGGATGATTATTCTCTTTTATCTATTTTTCCTTGAATAATTCCATTTTAGAGTTACAGGATGAGAACTTTGTTGCCCCACTTAAACAAGGGCTTATTAACCTATTGGTGAAAGGTGGTTCCATTTTTTTGGGTTCTAGGGTTTTGTTCTCCGATGAGGCTGGTGGTTTTAGTGAATATATGGAGGATGTTATCCCCCTATCCGAAAGAATAAATATATTAAATAAGAAAGATAAGATAGACATGGATTACAAAGTGGTTTTCGTTATTAAAATTTTGGTAGGTGGGTCTAGTTATGGTCTCAATGTGGAGCACAAGAAGAAGAATATTATTTCTGAAATTGTTTTCCAAAATTTGGGTTCTTTGGAATCTAATGTGGCCTCCCTTGAAGGGGAAAATAATAACTAAGTTAGAATGGTAAACGGGTTAAAGGAAAGGTTATTTTCACGGTGTTAGAAATATCAAAGGGTGAGGGGGTGAATCAGTCCCGTAATAAAAAATTTAATTCTCTATTTCAAACAATGAACATTAATTCATATGAATCACATACACAAGTTCTTTATCACCATTTGATAGAGTCGATTATGATATACAATCATGACAAGAACACACAACAAACTTAGAGCCTTTCTTTATTGATGTTAGAACAACACACATTGATTTGATTCACATCAAAAATCTAAAATATATTATTCGTATCTCAACAATACTATCAATATGCTTTTGAGAAGAGCTTTCAATTTGTAGATCTGTAAGACTTCTCTCCTTCATAAAACTATCATTACAAGAACTCCATATTCATTCCACACAAACCATCTTATGTCTGAAAAATACTTCTAGGGGGTTTTTATTTGTAGAAATATATTTCTTCAATTGAAGAGAAAAAGGTTTTCATCAACACAAAGCAAGACTAAAACATTCTCCTTTTTTACTCCATCCACTTGACTTATCACCTTACACATAAACTCTTCATTTCCTTACATCCTCCTCAATTCATTACGATTGTATGACTTCTTAGCTTCTACAAAACTGGCTATTAGACTTTTGAACTTCTTCATACAATACCATAATTAAAAATAAGAACCACTATTGTATTTGCACTCAACCCCTATATTACCTTTAGTGTGTTCATGATCAATAAACTAAATTTTATGACTCTTCATATTCAAATTCTATTTTGTATGCCATTTTGACATCTTTTCACTTGCTAACACTTTAAATTCCTCCTTCAATTCAACCTTCAAGGATGAAAGAGCATGCATGTAAATTTTGAGGGTATTTTTAGTTGAAGAATAACTCATTGGTTTGGATTAGACTTCCGATTTCCACCTTAAGATCAAATTTCAATCTTAGCACTTCGATAGTAGTCGGCAATTCAGTGTTATACCTAGTACAAATCCACCACTACATGAGGAAGAGGAATTGACACATTCTTCAAGTTTATTTAGATGCCCTTAGACCCACACTTCATTGTTTAGCGAGTTTGTTAAGGATAGTTTGCACAAAAACTATGGTGATACAAATTTTTAGGGACTGAGTATATATCATCAATTTTCATAAATATTTTGTGTTCTCAAACCATACCAATACCTTTCTTATGCTAAGAGATAACCTTTAGGGTGTTTCAAACCGTTGCATGGAGTTTAGATCGTATAAAAAGAATAATTTTCACTATCTCTGCTGAATTTTACATCTTTCATAGGAATGAAGAATGTTTTTGAAGAAGCTGTCATGGAATTCTCCTTCCTCTCATGATGAAACGACTTGTAGAGTTTTAAAAAGAATTTATGACTTGATGATAGATAAATGTATGGATTTTTAGGCATTTTAATTGGTTAAAACATGATATTGAATGAATATGTCTTTCAAACCCTATCACTAGGGTTTCTTTCACTATGAATACTCGAAAGTACATTTTTGATGTTTTATTTGCTAGACTACCATCCCCATCTCTCCTTTTAGTTGCAAAGTGGCCGTAGAATCCATTAACTTAGTTTGTAATTCAAGTATACTATTAAATACTCCAAGACATGTTATTTGACCTATTTTCCTAAGATATTGTCCCATATATGTTCTCAAAACTAAGTATATTAACAATTCTTCATTGAGATTGAAACAACCACCCTAGGCACTTAAGATAGCCTCACAAAACACCCTCTCAGAACTCATTAGAACATGAACTTAGTTTTCCATGCTAGTTTGGGATGACAAAGCTCATTTTCAATCATAAAGTTTCGAGTTGTGCACTATTCGGGACGGTTCTAAGGATACACCTACTTTTAAGTCTCACATTTTAAGTTAACTATTTTAAACTCATCACACTGATAAAATATACAATTTGTTCATGTATCCTTTTAAAATTACTCTAAAGAGAAATATGCCATGTGTAGACACAAATGTTTTCGTCATGACTTAGTTCACTTCAAGAGTCTTTCTCTTAAGGTATATGACTAGAATACATGAATACACACACTTTACTAAATTTTTCCACCATCTCCAACTGTAGAAGAACCTTACACCTTATTAACCCTGTCAAAACATTTGCATAGAACTTTACTAGAAAATTTCAATCTTGGAGGTTTGTAGTATGACTTCCCTGGACCTAGTCCTACATAGCAGAGGCATGCCTATATGACATAGAACATCTTGAAAGCAACGATAACATTATTTTGGCTTGGATTAGGTCCATTATACTTTTGAGAAGTTTTTCTATCTTGCTTCATATTTTTAGAGTTGAAACACTGAAATTTTCCCACTTAGCTCAAGAAGATACCTTGAAGAGAAAACAAACACCAATAAAAGAATGCTCATAACTTTATTAAATCATGCCCAATTGACTGAAACGTTTTTCCTTGTCTCAATATTAGAGTCCTATACAAAAAATTCTTCTATTATTTATTCAAAGGATTTTTCATATTTTTACTTAACGTGCTAACAAGACCAAGACCTTAAAATGTATTTGCGAAAAGGGTTGTTTTAGAAAATCATAAATAACTGAAAATCCCCATTTCAAAATTTGATGAAATTTGGAATGAAGTAATACAAGACACCCATCTACACATTCCATGTGTTTTTCTAGCCATAGGTTATCTCATGAATCACATAATGATCTCATTTACCTTAATGAACACAACGAGTTCCTAAAGCCACTTCTACGTGCATTTTTAATTTTGAAACTAGGAGCCAAATTGAGCCTTGTTTTTTCTCACACATGTTGTAGACACTATTCATAGGATAATACCATGTTCACATGATCTTTCCATGACTTCTCCCAATCTATCACATCACATTAGGTACCAAACACAGCCTAAATGAGCCAATGCCATCTACAATTTTCACTATATGACTGATACACCTTCCGCAACATCAATTCTATCTTGTAGACCATATGCAACCAAAAAATTCAATCTGTAATCTACCTCTAGTGATAAAATATTTCTTTCCTTTCTTTTCTTAGAGATGATTCTCAACCTAGAATGACTTGTCTTGACCCATACAATTCATTGACATTCATGACTAGACCATGTGGACATGTTACAGACTCATTGACACCTCTCACTTACTTCATCAACATGGTTTGACCATCATACCACCTTTGGGAGACAAAATTCACACATATGCACCTTTGGACACCCCTAGATCACCTAGCCAACATGCCTTCATCAGCTAGCCACGTACCTAGATCACCTAGACCCCTGTGACATCAATGACAACACAAGTGACACACTCTTCCAACACATGGGAAGAGACTTGATTTGATACATGATAAAAGGGTGAGGATATGGTCAATGGTTAAAATATGAAGCTTGTTATGATCATCTCAAATGATATGGTAGAGATTCTTCTTCAATGTCAAACTACAAATAAACGATCTCTAGGACTAGGCTCAAGACTCTTTAGCAACTCTTTTGTTGGCTTTTTTGCAGTCTATTCTATTTTGTCCCTATTTTGTTATGGTTTTCTCTGAACTTGTTTTCAGATTTTTGTTTCCTTTTTTATTGATTCAATACCTTTTTGACACTTTTTGCTAGTTGTTTTAGACCTTTTGTAATCTTCATTGAATATCTTGTGTAATGGCCCTTGGAGCTTATCCAATTATTAACAATAAAAATATCTTCAATATATCATTCACATACATCCATTGACATATGAATATTCCATATTATGATTGATAGAATTAAATGCCAAGATAGTAATTAATCAAACTAATATTTTTTATTTCAAATTATTTCATAATAGCTATAGATTGAACAAATAAATTGAAAGATTATCTTTCAAGATTATATCATCCAAACATAAAAGAACAATTATATGTTAACCCTTAAAATTTTCTTGTATAATTTTTTTTGGTTCATTATTATTTTTAAAGGCCATTGTACAAAATATATGAGTCAATTTTTCTATATCAACCTCTTTTGTTTGTTTAAGTCCATGACAAACTTTCTTCAACTTATACTCCTTATCATCATGACCATGATTTCATATCTTGCGGGTTATTGTACATATACTTCCTCTTTACATACTTACCAATTATTCTATCTAACATGAAATGATGAATTGACATCTATCTAACATACTTACCAATTATTCTAATCATTTATTGCTAAGAGATTTTCAAAGCAGACTCAAATGGAGCCCACAGTACAAAGGTTTAATCATGTTCAAATTTAGGTTCATGTGAGAAAACTTTTCCAGCCACTATGTCATTTTGATTTTCAACATTCCCTTCTAAATTGAAATTTTTTATTTAGACCCATTTCACAACTATTCCATCTTACCATAATTGAAGATAAAAAAATCCCTTGTTTTATTTTTTTAGTTGATTCCATTTCTTTTGTCAATGGATTTTAATGATTCTTCTTTTTTCATTGATTCGAAATAATAAATGACACTTTATTTTGTAAAATATCAAAAATTATAATAAAAATCATTATTTCCTTCTATAGATCATAGGTATCCTTTATTGTCATTTTATTCCTTTAATTATATATGAAATTGGGCTCAAAGATGCTCATATTGAATCGACTTTTCGTTACTAAGAAAATTTAAATACGAACATTTTCTTGCATGTTTTGATGTTTCACCAAGATAAAAAGTCATATAAAAAGATGTAAAATCACCTTAGATATCCAAGGAGTGACATATTTAAGACTAAGTAACTCTTTGATTTGTTAATGGAGTGATCGGTTGTTGACCATTGATTTAAGTAGATGGATTTATTAATAGAGAACATTGGAATGATTTTTTCCACTTTATTGAATGTATTAGGAAACATAATTGTTTTTATGTCAACTAATCCATACTAGTTTTATTATTATGTAAATTTGTCATCTCTTTATATATTATCCTTCTTAATGATAGGATACAAAGTTTGTAGGCTTGTGACTACTATCGTTAGCCAATGAAGATATGTCTCCCTCATCTATGATCAATTTTATTGTAATTTCTCCTACCTTAAGTGCACATTCCACATATATTTTTTTCTATATAAACATCTTGCCCCTCATTTATCTCGAGGAACCCATGGAACCCCTTTGTCTTTCCTTGAAACATTCAAATACTTGCATAGTATAAATTTCAAACCTCTTTGTATCTCCTCTTCCTTGTTTACACACAATTCACATTATTATTTACCCCTATTTTTCTATGTTTTTCATAATCTAAGCACGTGAAACTTCACTTTTGTCATTTTGGAGTGGAAACATTAGTTTCCCTTCTATGCGAACCGTTAAAGAGATTTCCATAATAGAATTATTCAAAATACCTTCACCTATGCCATATTTCTTAGAATTATTTCCATTCACATAATTTTTGAATGTGCGCCACTTCTTTTCTTCTAAAAATTGCTTTCTATATCCTTTCCACAATGATAAGTATACCTTGTTCAATCTTATTTTACAATATCCTTAGTCTCATACACACTTCCCTTTAACTCACAAACTATACAATAGCCTTGCATAGTGTCCTACATACCCTATATTATTGGACCCTAATTTTTGAGTCACTATAATATTTTTTATAATTAAAAGATTTCTTCATTTATAATTTTATTATAGTATTTTTATTACCCAATATAGCTATGTGCATTGGAACTTCAACCAAACAAGTTTGGATGCTCACCCAAAGCACGTGCAATGACTAAGTCACTCCTTTGTTATTGTTAGCAAGATGTTAGCATGCATGTTCATCATATTCATAACAAAAATGACCATTGATGTAGAGAGATACATCATAACATGAAAAATTAGAAACACATATAATAAGGAAATTAGCTCAACATAAAGAATAATCAAAAAGATTTTGATTTGTATTATGCCATACTCAGATCTAGATACTCTAGCAACCCATACACAATTTTCCATTAAAACCACAATTCATAAAAGATATAGAAGTGAGTAAATTACAATCCATTACATCAATGCACTGGACCATGCATGCATATAAAATATGATCACTAGTATACCATCGACCTTACATACCAAGTACTTGTATTCTAGGACTATCTAACTCATCGACTCCTTTTTACAAAGAAGTATGATTTATATTGATAAGGTGGGGAATTTACCTTCACAGGACTACATACATACACCTTCTTAATAATAGGCATGCTCTAGTAATAGCCTCCATGTTTTTCGAATAATATCTCAATATATAAGTAGTTTCAAACTTTATCGTATTTATTTCATATTATTAGCCTTCTCCATGCGTTAATTCTTATATTTAGGAACCCATCATGTGTAGCCTTTATATTTATCTATATTTTCTTTCTTATCCCTTGCTTGTGGCAAGTCACTTTGCTTTTTTCTATTTATGAAATTTTCTTGAGCTCAAATCCATCTTTTGCTCTTGTATTTTTGGTCAACACTCCAAAATTGGTGAGTCATGAATACTCTACATGCGGGAACACAACCTTGTGCGCTGATCTATTTCACTTTTGTGTGTGCCCCTTGTGTGCTACATTGTTCTCATGTGCGCACACCCTTGCACATGAGCCTCTGCACTCTATTGGTACTTAGACATTTTTCCCCTACCAACATTACCCCACACTAGGGATATTGTCCATCCTTGGAAATATTTCATCAAACTCACTTCTCCAATGAAAGAATAAATAATAAGCAATGGCATGTGCATATGCACTGAGAGAATCAAAGAATACCATAGGTGTAAACTTAATTAGTATTGTGGTGGGTGGATTAGTTCGGGAACTCTACATTCGAGGATATTCTCTAGCTCTTTTCATCCTTCTAGATCCTTGGAAATTGAATACGGTAGCATTATGGCAATGTTTGACTCACTCTTAGTGGTCATTTCTTCACCCCTTTCCTGCAATTCCCTACTTACTCCAAATGGCATGATGCCATTCCCTCGAAGGAATTCATCTTGAGTGCAACCACCGAGAGAGGATCCTTAAACCTTTTCTCAAAGCTATTTCTCACTGTCTTTAGTAAGTCTCTCTTCCACGCCACTTCTTTCAAGATTTCCTCATGCCCAATCTTGTTATGTTTCTTGTTTTTTTATGCTTTTTCTATATGTTTAACGATATTAAAAGGCATACCTTGATTTCTTCATGGCCCCTTTAATCATGGTGTTCAAAACCTCATATTCCATTATATTCCGCATGACTTCTTTTTTTTTTTTTTCTCTTTGTTCAATCAACTCTTCCTCTAACTTCCCTCTCACATGCTTCTTCTCATGTAATATTATGTTACTAAATCTTCTAGGTAGTACGCAACTCAAATTGATACTCATCTTAGGCCTTGTCTCCTAAGTCAAGGCACACAATTGTGATGGAATATATTACCTATTCATCCTTATTATAGGCATACATTGTATGATTCTTTTCTTCTTTAAATTATTTAGTGAGCCACTAAAATTCCTCTTCCTTATCCATCTTATCCTAAAAAAACCTTGTTTTGCCCCCCTTGTCTAGATTAGGACACGCAACTTCAACCACCATTTTTCAAAGAATTACTAACTTGCTCATCTATCATCTCTGTGGGTTTGATTTTAGTGAGGATTTTTATTGCTTCCTTCTTCATTTTACACATTTCATAAATGCTCCATTGTTCATCTCAAAGTCAGGTTCCTCCATGTGAGTCAACATACTCCATTACTGAATATTCTTAGTGCACATTTTTGCACCCTAAAGGTCAATCATCTCCCAGCCATATAGTTCCTTCATTGACATTGTGCTTTGAAACCTTTCCCACAACACCTTAGACTAGTCATCAATATAGTGCATATGTGGAAGTCACAAGATATCCTCATTTTCCTTCCTTCCATCGTTGTGCCTTCCCTTAGGAACATTTTTCTCAACATTTATCTATGTGCTTCCTTCTAACACCACCTACAGCTCATAGTAATTCTCTAGTAGTATGCTCCTAATTTTTCCCTTGTTTCTCTTCTTCATCTATTTTAGGTATTTCCTCATGCGCATTACGCATTTCTTTCTCATGCTTAGAGAGTCTCATCCTCTTTATTTTCTTCATCCTCATATAAATTGAGGATGAACAAGGGATATTCATTTTGTGCGACATATTCCATATACTTATGTTCCTCAATGTTTGTTACATGGAAAAACTTTCACCTCGTTTACTTTTTCTTCCCTAGGTTTGGCTTGGTTGGGGTGACCTTAGGTGATTTCTTTGTTTCCTTTGAATTCCATGTTCCCTGGCATTATTTTTCATTCTACCTGTGCAATTTTATTCTATAGAACTAATCTATTATGGAATCTTTCTCTTCGTTAGCCTCCTCCTCCTCCTCCTTTTTAACTTATTTTCCGAGGAGGGGTTTCTTCACGTTGTCTTTTTATGCCCACAATTTATTTTCCCTTACAAGGTTTCGGGAGGTTAAGATATGTTTCATCAATATACTTCATGTTTTTCATTTTGGGCCTCAAATATACATAGACTATTGATGTATACATCCCCACCATAAGATTTACAAGTGTGATGTTCATATTATCATATTCCATTACCTCTACATAGGCTGATTTTGAGGGGTATATAGAAGTGGTGCACAAAGTGTGGAAGTCAAGATATAACTTGTCTCCATCAAAATTCAGCTTCCATGTATCGTCGATCATGTTCACCGATGCTTGGATGTATTTGGTAGTTAAGGTGAAGGGAAATTTTACCATGGGCCCTTTTCTCCATTTCTAATGTAAAATCTACCTAGATTAAATTGTTGACGCACTAAAAATTCTTCCTTTCTTTCTAGTATCAAGGGTAACTCCTTGGCATGGACCACTCTTTCTTGATTACTTCGTGCATTCATCTCGTGTCACTTGTCCACCTGAAGCTTATATGTATTTTTATAGATCTATTTTAGGTATATTCTATTGGGTAAACCAAACCTTATCCGTAGGTCCATCTAGGAATCCTACCTCCCAAAACATAATCAGAAGTAGGATGGTTCCGCAAGTTATTTTCTCACCTTTACTCACTTGAATGCACACCTCCTCTTCTATGCCCTCATCAATGAATTCATCAATACTATACATGGTATTTTGTGCCATCTTGTACACTATGTGAAGCTACTTCTTATTAACTTAGGACCATATTTTAGATGCACCTATCTTACAGTGTAATAGGCACATTGTAACTCGGTACCTAGTTCGTTGATGGATGTGACATTCATCACATGATTTTGATGTTGATAGTTGTGTTCGAAGTACAAGAGAATGAGAGAGGGGAGATGAATCAATCTATTAAAACTTTATTCCATTTACATTCACCATTCACTATCATTGATTCAACCATCCAATCAAACATTAACCATATGTATGCTTAATTATACATGGAATCAACCATACACAAGAGAAAGAGCAAGACAAGACACAACAAAACTAAATGTAAGTGGGAAACCCTCAAGGGCAAGAAAATCCACAAAAAATCTTCTTATATTACACAAAGCAAATATATTTAGTGAATCACCAACTTCACAAGGGGCACTAACCTATAGTTTAGTAGAGCACCTCCTCCATTAAGGAGGCTTCAACCCCCAAAGATGATTAAGCACCAACTCAACCATCGGAATAAGAAGATATTTGATTTTTATTTCTTCCATAATCGATGGAAATTACAAATTCATCTCACACACTTTATTCAAACCCTCATTCCTTCAACTTGCTATATCTTCTTCTTTCAAAAATTATCTTGGCTTCAATCACTTGTGGACATGCTCTCTATCCTTAGATTTTTTTCTAACATCCCGAGCTCGGATTTGTGCATTAAATGTTGAAAATTGTTGCATTGATTGGTGTTCGAATTGATGTCACATGGCACTGATGGAAAAGGAGGAGTGTAATGGCATGTAGGTACATTTCTATTAGTGGTGTTAAATTATTCAAGTTGGTTTGAGTGGATTCGAGGATATTACAAGCTCAAAAAATAAGGTGGTTGATCACTAAAGGTAGATCGTAGGATGTAATGTTTGGCGCAGAGGTTAGATATGTAAGATATGATGATGTAATCATGGTTAATATCTCTTATATTGAGTTCTATGTCATTTGGTGGAAGTATCAGTTTAAAATAGCTTATTTAAGCTTGTTTCTAGAGCCTGACAAGGTGTGGAAGTTTGGAATAGGTCATGAAAATAAAATATGAGCATGGTAGGAGCCTAATAATGTTTCATAGGGCATTTGTAAGCAATAATAAGGATTTTCTTCCTCCTAGAGGAAGATTTCAAAAATACACAAAAGTTGGCTCTAAGGGAGTGACTATGTAGATTGATTCAAATGAGATAGGTATGAACTATACAGGAATATTTATGAAAAATAAACTCATGGATCATGTAGAGGGGTAATTTTTGGTGCTCTATGTCAAATTTCTTCAAGTTCGAAGAGGTATGTGAATGTTTTGTAATTTTTTTCTAAACTCGGTTCTTTAAGAAGTGAAAAATGAGCTTCTATCTTATTAGCACCCAAGAAAAAATATTTAATCTTCTTCGGATAAATCATAGAAGGAATTTTTGTAGATAACTCCAACCCTTAGGTATTGAAATTTTTTTGAGGGAAATTGGTTAAGTTTCAGATAATTTATGAGCATTCTACTAGCAATTTTTCTCTCTTCTGCATTTCTAGAGGTGTTTGAGTTTAGATGAGTTATTCGGTTTCCTACCAAGTTTGGGAAGTAAATAAAGCACTATAAAATACATAAGTATTTCTTCATGTCATAATTATGGCATGTATGAACTTCATATCACATTTCTTTAAGACAATTCATCTCGGTCCTTGCGAGGGCAATCTCATATAATCATGTAACCGAAAGGCATAATTAGATCACCGTGCTAATAATTATTGATAAAAATGAAACGTGGATTTATCTCTCTTCTAGAGGTCATTGGTGAGTTTATGGAGTTATTTTTTATTGTTGTAGTAATTTTTAAACCACAAACCTTGTGTATCCACACTTCCTTGGGTTGTTTTTCTAAGAAAATATTGAGAAGAAGAATGGAGAGTAAATATCTCTCAACACCTTGTTTTATTATGGAGAAGCACATAAAATTTATAGGAGAAATAGTAAACAACATTCCCCTAAACTGGAGGAGGAAGATATAAACGAAGATGAGAGAATAATGGAATACAACAGTTAAGAGAGAATAAAGGGATAATATAAAACAAACACACCTAAAAATATAAACTATGCTACGTATGCCAACATTCCCCCCTTATTACATTATTCTTGCAAATGTGACCTTTGAAGAGATCAAATTTAACTTTTCCAAGAGCCTTGGTGAGAATATCAGCTACTTGTGCTTCTGTAGGACAATACTGGAGTTGAATATGATGGTTCAAGATGTGCTCTTGAATGAAATGACAATCAATTTCAATATGTTTCGTTCGCTCATGAAATAATGGATTTTGTAAGAGACTTAACACACTTTTATTATCACAATAGAGATTAGGTGATTCATTTTCAAGAATTCCAATGTCATCCAAAATGCAACATAACCATATCACTTCGTGCACAACTCCTTGTGCGGTGTGATATTTTTCCTCTATGGATGAAATAGAAACAACATTTTGTTTCTTGATTATCCATGAGATGGGAATAGATACAAGATGAAAAATGTATCCTGTAGTTGACTTCCTATCATCAACAGATCCAGCGTGGTCCGAGTCGACATATCCTTGTAAGAAGAATTGATCATTCTTCTTATATTCCAGACCATAATCAAATGTTCCTCGGACATATCTCAATACATGCTTTTTCTGCTGTCCAGTGACATTGCTTTGGCTCCTGCATGAACCTGGAAAGATAGCTGATGGCAAAGCATAGATCTGGTCTGGTATATGTCAAGTAGATGAGCCCTCCAATAAGTTTTCTATAGAGTGTAGCATCTACTTGAGGTGAGTCCTGGAATCTTGAAAGTTGCAAGCCTTTTTCCATGGGAGTGGATATAGGTTTATAATTGGACATATTGTACTTTTCAAGGAGCATCTTGGTGTACTTTATCTGGGAGAAAAAAATATGATGCTTCTTTTTCCATATCTCCAAGCTAAGAAAATAATGTAGTAGCCCCAAATCTGTCATGTTGAAGGTTCTTTTGAGATCATTCTTCACAATATCAACCTGATCTTTTGAAATACCAGTGATCACAAGATCATCCACATATACAACAAGAATGACAATCTCTTTTCCTACCTTCTTTATATACAAATTTGAATTTGAGGGGCTACGAGTGAACCCATGCTTGTAAAAGGTGATCATGGATCTTGATTTACCGTGCCCTTGGAATTTTTTTAGCCCATACAAAGTGATTTGATGAGACGACATACCTTTTAGGATGATTTTCATCAACAAATCCTTCATGTTGGGTCATGTACACTTCTTCTTTTAGATCACCATTTAGGAAATCACTCTTGACATCCATCTATTGAAGTTTCCATCCTTTTTGTGCTGCTAGTGTGCAAACAACTTTGATGGTCTTGATCTTCATAGTGGGTGCAAAGGTTTCTTCATAGTCGATGTCCTCTTTCTGAGCATATCCTTTTGCTACAAGACATGCTTTATTTTTGTCGATGGATCTGTATGCCTTATATTTTGTCTTGAAAACACATTTTTGTAGCCTATGAGTTTGTTTCTTGTAGGCAGATCGACAAGTTCCCATGTCTGATTTTTCATAAGTGAGTCATATTCTATATCCATGGCTTCCTTCCACTGAGGTTGACTGAGTGCTTCACGAACATTTATTGGCTTAGAGCTATTAATCGGTGAACTCATGAGTATAAAGTTTACCTCATTTCTTGTTTGACTCCTTGTTTTGACTCTGAATGATGTATCTAGAAGTTATTGCAAATGTGATTCCTTGATGGTGATTTGTACCCACTTCGGACAAGAACTTGGCTTATTTTGAGAAGAACTATGTCATTTTTGTATGGATTGATGTGGAGTCACATTTTTAAGTTCTCCAAGGTCAACAAATAGCTCTCCTAGAAGCATTTCTTTTCTCCGAGTAGTATCCTCGGTTTGTTCATCCGATTAGAGAGACTAATCGAGTGAGAGGTGGTTAGTAATGGTTCTTTTGATGTCACTATAGAGTCAAAGGATGAATCATCACAAACCACATCCTGAATCTCGTATATTTTCTTTATCTCAGGATCCATGAGATGATATGCCTTTGAGGTAGTGTTGTAGCTAAGTAGGATACATGGGAGTGTCTTTGGCTCAACCTTCTTTCTCTTCTAAGATGGGACATGCATGTATGTTGTGCAACCAAATACTCACAAATGAGAAATTGATGGCTTTCTACCACTCCATACCTCTTCTGGAATTTTATTTTGTAGAATCTTTTTCGGTGCCTGTTGAGAAGATATATAGTTGTTTGTACTACTTCAGCCCAATAGTGTTCCTCTAGCTTTGTTGTTGTTAGCATGCAGTGAGCCATCTCCATCACTCAAAAATACCATTTTACCGAGGTTGTAGGGAGCATCGAGTTTTGCTTAACACCTTGTTGGTTCAGGAATGTCAGAACTTATTTGATGTGAATTTCCCCCATCAATCGAGTGAAGTAGAAGAAGTGGTTTTCCAGTCTCTTTCACAACACGATGATAGAAATTCTAGAAATGTTGAAGAGCCTCACTTTTCTTCTTCAGAAAAACACCCACATCTTGTGGGAGTGGTCATCCATGAACAGTTGAAAGTACTTGTATCCTGAAAACGAAGCAGGTAGAGGGCCATTCAAATTGGTATGAACTACTTCAAGAAAATTCTTGGCATGGAAGGTGATCATCTGAAATGAATCCCTATGTTGTTTTCCTACAAGAAAACCAGGGCACAGAGGTAAGGAACTGGAAAATTTGGGTAGTCCATGAACCATTGCTTTTGAGCTCATCTAATGTAATGAACTAGCTGACAAGTGTCCATATCTAAAATGCCAAAGTAAATTATATTTTATTGTTGATACAGAGAAAGCTATTCCAGAAGATGAAACAATATCTACAGAAAATAACTTATCTTATAGAAATTCTCTAGTAATAATCTTACCTTGTCGCAAGATCAAACATGATTTGATGCCATTTTGGACAAGAAATTCTACCTTCAGGTGATGATTCAATAGCTGAGTCACCGACAAGAGGTTTCTAGTTAATCCATGAACATATAGTACCTTTGTAAGTGTACATTTTTGTGATCCCAGAGGAATGGTGCTATTTCCAATTCCTTCTGCAATGCACTCTTTGTCATCGTCTATCTGAACTTGATCTCCAGTGGGTTCTTCGTCGAGTGATTCAAACATATCCTTGTCACCTGACATGTGCCTACTTGCACTAGAATTCTATCAACCAGACTCTCTTTATGGGTTGCGAAGTCTAAGAGATGAGTACAAGGTTCTCACCAGAATGGGCTTCTTCTGAGGTCTCCTCATTAGATTCATTACCTTGTTGGGTTGCGAGATGTCCCTTGTGCTTTCTCCAAAGGTGGGGACGTTGTTTGGATTTTGAAATTATTCACGTCCCGATGTACTTGTCTAAATTTAAGACCCTTGTTTTAAGCTATTATACCGATAGAGATCTATGTCATGAGTGTTGGATTTGAAAATGTGACACCACCTCTTTGACTTTTGATCTTTCTCGTTTGTTATTTTGTTGTGCTTGATTTTTCCTCTCCTGGGGATCCTTTCAATTCTTCTGACCATGGTATGGTTTTGAGAATAGGGATTTATCCTGAGACTCCTCTTGGGATGAATTGATGGCCTCTTCTTGTTGCAGAAAATTCACAAGTTCTTCGAATGCCACTGTTTGTTTAGATACATTTAGTGTTGTAATGAACACTCAAAATTGAGAAGGGAGTGCTCTCAAGGTGATCAATACGAGAATTTTTCATCTGCTATTTCACCAAGCATTAATAAATTTGATTACGGCTCAGCCACATGACATAAGAACTCCTCAAATTTCTCATCTAACCCCATAGATAGGGTGTGTAGCTTTGACTGAAGATGGAGGATCTTAGTTTGATTTTTGGCTTCATAAATTGTTGTCAGCTTGTCCCAGGCCTCCTTTGGTTTCTCCACATTCCGAACATGTGTTTTCACATCATCACTAATATTGAGCATTATTAGCATCAAGGCTTTAGCACTAGCCATTTCATACTTTATTAATTCATTAGGGGCTATGGGAGCGGTCACAATGAACCATAATCCTTCAAACTAAAGGATTGTCCTGATTTTTGTTTTCCAAGCTACAAAATTGGGATATTTAAGTAATCTGATCATCAAAAAAAAGAAACTTTGGAGCCGACATCATAGTAAAAAAAATTATTATTTATTTATTCAAGAGTTATTACAACTTTTACTCATTGATGAGAAGTATTGGTTTCTAGATGCTCTCGATACTCACATGTTGAGAGAGAGAGAAAATTGGTGGGGCTTTCTTCTTTGTGTTCACATTCAAGCATTCTACCTAGATTCTAACTCTTCCTGAACTCACTTTGCTTGGCAACTGACATTGAAAAGGAAATATTCAATAAGTCCTCGTTGAAGACTAGATTGCCGGTTTTCGATGCTAATTGAGAAAGGAAAAGTAGAACCCAAGATCTTTGTTGAGATACTTGACGGTGTTCTTCGGCTTACAAGTTGATGTTTTGGCTTTTAGTAGTTCTATCATGTTATTCATGCTATCAATCGAGTTATCTACACTCGACATTTAGTGTAGTTTTTGTAGTAGTTACTTCTTTGTTGTCTTGGTGAAGACGTCTTTCATTTGATTAAATAGATTTTTCTCCTTCTCCAGAAGTGTTCTTGTAGATCGATGTTTCCTCGCATATTTGTTTCACATGGTTGCTAGAGCCTACATAGAGGTGTGGAGTGGTATAAAATAAAAAACAAAAGAATGTTTACTATCTTGTTTTTAATTATTTATAGCGTCCCTATCCTCCATGCATGTATTTTTACTAAAAATGTGAGCAAAGAAGACAAAAATCATTGTCCTATCAAGCTCCACATCCAAATTTCTATGCAAGTTTTGAGGAAGATGTAGGCTTCTCCACGCTAATCAAACATGCAGGATCCTCTTGTCACTATGAAGATTTGTCATGCCTAGTTCTTCCTTCAATGGTGTTTAAGGTCCAAGTAGATAATCTACGGGTCCTCCTTCATATAGGAATAGAGCGAGTAGATTTACGGAGATTAGTGGATGTCCGCTGTGCATGCAAATATACCTTAGCTGATTCACTCCTCTCCTTCTACCACAAAGATACCAGGTTGGTTTTCCTTGAGTCTTCTACTTCCAACAAGAAAGAATGGATGCTTCCAAGAAATGCATTGGTCAGAGATCAAGCTTCTACGATACCAGAATATTGGAAACAAATATTGCAGAAGAAGAATGGAGAGTAAATATCTCTCAACACCTTATCTTATTATGGAGAAGCATGTACAATTTATAGGAGAAATAGTAAACAACATTCCCCTAAACTGAAGGAGGAAGATATAAACGAAGATAAGAGAATAATGGAGGACAATGGTTAAGATAGAATAAAGGGATAATATAAAACATACACACCTAAAAATATAAACTACACTACATATGCCAACAAAAATACCGCACAAGAGCATGTTTGAAGAATTTTATCCTTGAAGCCTCTCTCTCTCTCTCAATACCTTGAATTGATCCATCTTGTTCTTCTTCAAGTACGGTTGGAAAATATTAAGTTTCTAAAATGTGGAAAATAAATCAAAATGGCAAGAACGTAGTGTATACCATTATAAACGGATGTGACAATGTGCATTGACTTCACCTGTCCAAGTTGAATTTATTACTTAAAGGTGTGTGATATTTGTGTAAATGGTTTGTTTGGTGATCTAAGGAGGTGAAAGATGTCTTATCCATCCTCCATGAAAATAGAATACTCGTAATATACCCTGTATTACCATGCTTGGACTAAAAACTTTCTCTGTCACTATTTTAGACGAATGTGCACTTTTTCTTTCATGTCTGCAAGTATTTTTGGATGATTCACACTTGCTAATTGATTTGAAAAGATGGAGAATAGTTCTACGAAGCCTCATAAAATGTAATATTCAAATTTCAATGATATTTGAGTGAGAAATTAATTTTTAAAGAGCCTTGGGTCTTCAAAGTGTTTGTAACCATGATTCTAGGGTTTGAAAGACATTTTGATCAAATCTTAAATTTCATCCAATCAAACTTCCTAAATAAATTTATATCTCTACGTTTACATGGTTTTTTTAAGATGAAAATATATTTAGGTGGTTTCATTGAGGAAAAGAGTGTTCTCTTTGAAAGTTTTCCTAAGATCCTTCACTCAACAATGATAGAGCTAGAAAATTAGGTTTTTGTGTAAATTTCTCCACATTATCCATCTAAAATATTATGAAATCAATCCAAGCATTATAGAGTGAACTTATTTGATATTTAAATGGCTATGAATTGAGTTGAAGGTTGGTTTAACACTTTACATTGACATGTGACAACAAGTATGGACATTTGATAGTGAGAGTGGACTATGTAAGAATGCCTTGTCTACATGAGAATGTTTCTATGTTGTAGTATGGACTATTATACCTCAAATAATGTTTGACACTAGTAACCTAACATGCACTCATGGACTCAATGGTTCATTGTTTTCTCAAAATGGGGGTGAGATGATTGGCCTTGAAAGCTGTGTGTCTTTTTCAAAAGTCGTGATTTCCAAAGGCATGAAATAGTGACTTATGGAGTGCTACTCAAGCAAAGATGAAACAAAAGAGTTCATGGAAAATTAAAAAACCGTAATATTCTCACTAATCTTGAATAAGAAGGTGAAAGGCCAAAAATTATTTTTTGAAAAGAAGATGAACAAGTCAAAAGACCTTACTTACACAAAATGACAAGAATTTGAAGAGACAAAGTCTCTTTGTGAGATGAGACCGATGGAATGGGTGTAATATGTTAAAAATAAATATAGTGGTTTTTGTATGTATGACATATATGTTGATGAAAGAGTGAAGAGAAGAAAACAAATAAGTTAGTGAGAGTGTATATGACTATAAAATTTGAAATGCAAATTTGTGTGTGAAAGAAAGAGAATATGTATAGTTGAATAGCATACTATGCAAATATAAGATAAAAAATGTTATATCTATGAATTTTTCTCATTGTCACACATCTGGAAGATTTTGAAGATAGAATCTACAACTTGTGAAGCTTGATAAATTTTCTAAGTGCTAAATTGTAGATAATGAACAAAGTGTTGAAGTTGTAAGTCAAGAAGGAGTGAATGTGTCAGAATACTAGAGTTCTTGTAATAGGTGTAAAGAGGTATGAATTATTGATGAAGTTTCAAGTAAATCGAGAAGGAAATTTTGAAAATTTAGGATAACAATCTCCTTTTGGGTAATCAAAATTTTAGAGTGATCAATTTTGTGATATCACTAAGTTGTAGCTCAGTATAATCTAAAATTTTTTGCTTTCTAAGCAAGTTGTAGCTTTTGATTGATCAATTGGTAGCTTAATTTTAAGTTTTATCTTCATTAGTTGAGTTGTAGCTCAACAAATTTGTAACCACTATGTGCATATTCCTTTGGTTCAAAGTGGTTTTTTTCCCAATTTGGGTTTCTCACTTTAAAAGTCATGTCTCTCTCTCGTGTGTGTGATTGTAATTTTAGTTTGTGTGAATTATTTCTCATTCTAAAATATGGTAAAATGTATAAGTAAACACTAATTCACCCCCCTCTCAATGTTCCATTTTCTAAAAATTGGTATGAGAGCCCGTCCCTAGTGTTTTGATTTTAACAGATCACAGAGATCCACATATTTCGACAATGACAAGAAATCAATCAATTAGTGGTTTTTCTACCTCCAAATCACCCTTATTCAATGGATAAAATTATTCCTTCTTTAGTGGTAGTATGAATACCTACCTAATGTCATTTAGGTTTGATATCGACAATTATTTAATAGTGGTTATAGTATTCCAACTACACCTTCTACTGATGCAACATGGAAGAGAGAAAATGAAAACAATTCTATAGCTATGAATGTAATTTTCTATGAAGCTGGATGAGGTTGAATTCATAAGGGTTATGTATTAGTACAACTAAAGAAATGTGGGAAAAATTGAAGACAATATATGAAGGAGACAATAAGGTGAAGTTGTCCAAGCTACAAACTTACAGAGCACAGTTTGAAAGCATGAGAATGAAGGAAGGTGAGAATATTGATACATACTTATAGAGAATGGATGAGCTCATAAATCTAATCAGAGGCTTAGAGAGAAGATAGAATAAAGTGATGTTGTGCAAAAGGTGCTCAGATCCTTGTCCTCAAAATTTGATGCCAAAGTGTCAGTAGTAGAGGAAGCTAAAGACTTAACTACTTTAACAATGGATGACCTTCATGGAATATTAACTACATATGAGATGAGAATCAGTGACTCAAAGTCAGTAAAGAAAGAGGAAGCCTTCAAAGCTCATAAATAATCATAGGAAAAGAAGAAATAAACTGATTTTGATATGGAGATAGATGATGAGAAGGTGGAAGCCATGTTTGTAAGGAAGATGAAAAGAGGTTTAGGTAAGTACAAAGGAAATATTCCATTTAAATGTTTCAGTTGTGGCTAAGTTAGTTGATTTGCTTCAAAATTTCCTAAAAACCACAAGGGGAACCAAGATGATGAGGAATCTTCTAAAAAACAGAACAAGAAAATGGGAAAATTGAAATAATTCAAAAACAAAAAGAGTTTCTACACACAAGAAGGTTCAATCTCTTCACAATCAAGTGATTCTAGTAGCTCTGAAAGTGATGATGAAGGTACACAAGTTGAAACCTTGTTTATGGCTATAGAAGTGTTTGTTGTAAGTAATTCAAAAGGAAAAATTCAGACCCAATATGAAATTTCAGATGAAGAAGAAGTAGAAGTTAATCTTGAGGCTGAACTAATAAGTGTTCTAGAAGAGTTGAAGCATCAAAGGAAGAGGAATCAAAAAATGAAACTAATAGTGAAAGAATATGAAGGAAAGATCAACCTTCTTGAGGAAAATCATAAAAAAAAGAAGCTCAAGAACATGAAGAAATGGTTAAGGAGTTTGAAGCACAAGTCAAGAAAATTGAAGAAGATTTCAAAATCAAGGAAGAAGAACATTTAAAGCTTAGAACATAAATGGATTTGTTGCAAAAGTAGTTGGGTCAGACCTCCACCAAATTGAAATCCTATCACAAGGTTGAAAATATAATATTTTATCTAGGTGACCTCCTTAGCAAGCAAAGAGATACAAATGATAAAACTAGTTTAGAATTTGAAGAGAAGAAGGAAGATGATAAATCATCAAGAAAGAAGGAGACCAAGCCAATTCTAGAACCCCCTAAAGTAGAGAAAGATGATTTCGAAGAGACATCATCTAGGAAGACAACACTATCCCATGAGGTATGCTCACTCGTTTTATGGATATTGTTTTACATGTAATGAATTTGGTCACAAAGCTTCAAAATGTAGGATGTATGCTAAAGGTCATGGTAGAAATATGAACTTTTCTAATTCTAGTAGGAAGGATGAGTTGATTTGTTACAATTGCCAAAGTTATGGGCACATATCCAAGTTATATTATCAAATACCTCCATAGTAGGAAAATAATGTTTACATGGTAAAATTAGATCCTATAGGTACAAAAGAACAAGGATTGATAGCACAAACTTCCTTTCATTCTCAGAGTGAAGACATGGAGTGGTATATTGACAATGGGTGTTCTAGCCATATGATAAGAAACAAGAGCAAGTTCATATCTTTAGAGGAAAATTCTTTTGGTACAGTGATATTTGGGGACAATACATTAGCTAACATTGTTGGAAAAGGTAAGTTAAGTCTTGACAATGAAAAAACCATAACTGAAAATGTATTGTATGTTGAAGGATTAAAGCACAATATTTTGAGTGTTAGTCAAATGTGTAAACAAGGATATATAGTATTGTTCCATGATAAAGGTTGTGACATAAAGAAAGAGAAATCAGGTAAGGTGGTTGGAAAGGAAAAAAGGACTAAAAATAATATGTATGTTATAAAGGAAGTAAAAAAAGAAAAGTGCTTCACAAGTAAAGTGGATGAGAGTTGGCTTTGGCACAAAATACTGGGACATCTAAATTTTGACAATATTTTCAAAATTAGCTCCATGGGGTGTGTTAGGAACATGCCTAAGATCAGAAAACTAGCTGATAAGCTTTGTAAATCATGTTTTCATGGGAAATAGACAAGGAGAAGCTTCAAAACAAAAGAATATTCTACCACAAATCCTTTAGAGTTGATACATATAGATCTTGTAGGACCAACCAGAACCGAAATAATACAAGGTGATAGTTATTTCATGTTATTGATTGATGATTTCTCAAGAATGACATGGGTTACATTTCTCAAGGAAAATTCAAAAGAACTGGAAATATTCAAATCTTTCAAAACACTAGGTGAAAATGAAAAGAATGGAAAAATAAATTTTTAAGGTTTGACAGAGGAGGAGAGTTTGGGCCAGCTGAATTTTATGAGACTCATGGAATAAGAAGACAATTCTCAACTACAAGGACACCTCAACAAAATGGGGTAGTGGAAAGGAAGAATAGAACTATACAGGAAATGGCTAGAACTATGATTAATGAATCAAAGTTTCTGATGGATCTTTGGAGAGAAGTCATGGGAACAACAATATACATTTTTAATAGAGCTCAAATCAGAATTAACAACAAGAGGACACCATATGAGATATGGAAAGGAAGGTCTTTAAGTTTGAAGCACCTCAAACTGTTTGGAAAAGTGTTACATCAAGAGAAATATGAAAATCAAATTAAATTTGATTGAATGTGTGATGAAGGCTTTGTAGAGTTGTTATTTCAGCATATAGATTAATGAACATAATATTGTAGAAAGTACTAATGTCATAGTTGATGAATCTTTCTCAAAGAAAGAGATAACTCAGCGTAAAGAAACTCCACAATATCTTTATGCAAATCAAGATGATGAATAAATTTCAGAAGTTGGAAATGAAGAAGAAAAAGAAGAAGAAGAAAGATGTGAATCCAAAGCACCTTCAAGGAATGATAAAAGATGTCATCCTTCAATCCAAATCATAGGAAACAAAGAAGCAAGTATCCAAACAAGGAGGCTGAAAATTTCTCAAAATCAAGAAGATATGGCTCTTTTATCCAAAATAGAACCAAATAATGTAATGGAAGCTAGTAAGGATTAGAATTGGATAAAATCAATGAATGAAGAGATGGACAAAATTGAGAAAAATGAAACATGGGAGCTTGTACCTAGGCCAAAGGACAAAAATATCATTGGAACCAAGTGGGTGTTCAGGAACAAATTGAATGAAAAAGGTGAAGTAACTAGAAATAAATCAAGGATGGTTTATAAAGGCTATGCACAGGTAGAAGGAGTATATTTTGATGAAAAATTGCTCTTGTGGCTAGGATGGAAGCCATTAGGATCTTCTTAGCATATGCAGCTCATAAAGGTTTCAAATTGTATCAAATGGATGTGAAGTCAACATTTCTCAATGGGAACTTGAATGAGGAGGTTTATATTGAGAAACCATATGGTTTTTCTCTTACTAATGACTTGAATTATGTGTGTAGGATAAAAAGGGAACTTTATGGGCTCAAACAAGCACCTAGGGCTTGGTATGGCAGGCTAGACAAGTATTTGATTGAGAAAGGATTTAGGAAAGTTGTAGCTAATACAAATTTGGACATAAAGGAAGAAAAAGAACACCTATTGATTTTTTTTTATGTGGATGACATCATTTTTGGGAGAAAAAATGAAATCATGTCACATGGCTTCTCTGAGGTAATGAAAAAGGAATTTGAAATTTAATGTTAGGTGAACTTTCATTTTTTTAGGGCTACAAATTCTTCAAAACAAGGAAGGAATATTTATCTCAAAAACAAAGTATATTAAGGAAATGCTTAAGATATTCTAGATGCAATATTGTAAGCCAGTAAGCACTCCCATGAGTGTAGGGTGTAAACTCAGTAAGGAAGATAGCTCACCAAAGGTAAATTAAAATTTATATAGGTCCATGATAGGTTAATTTTTTGTATTTAAGAGCATAAAGACATGATATTATGAAGGCGGTTGGTTAGGTGGGAATATTTAAAGAATAAGCAAGGGAAGTTTATCTCGAATCACTCAAAACAATATTCAGGTATCTCATGGGAACATTGGATTATGGTCTTTGGTATCCAAGATGCAATGAATTTCATATTAAGGCCTTCACAAATGTAGATTGGTTAGGAAACATAGATGATAGAAATATAGAAATTGGTGGAGCCTTATTTGCAAGTAAGTGCCTTATGTCATGGTTGAGTAAAAATCAATCTCTTGTAGCTCTTTCTACTTGTGAAGTTGAGTATATTGCAGCAACTTTTTTTGTACACAAGTGATGTGGATGAAGCAAACTCTTGAAGACTACAAAGTGGAAAGTGAAGGTCCCATTCCTTTGTACTATGATAGCACGAGTGATTTAAGTGTTTCAAAGAATCCAATGTTGCACTCAAAGACAAAACATATACCCATAAAATATCATTTTCTGAGAGAACAAGTCAATGAGAAGATAATTAGGCTTGAACATGTGTCTACAAAAGAAGAGGTGGCTGATATAATGACAAAATATTTTCCTAGAGCTAGTTTTGAGAAGTTAAGGCATAAATTGGGGGTAATATCAGCCCCTAATAGTCACTAAATATCTCATAACGATAAGTGAAGTAGCTCAAGTGCCAAATTTTCTCCAAAAAGGCTCGGCTTGTGTATGAACAGGGGGGGTTTGTTCTCTAACCCAAGGAAAAAATTAATAGGCCTATAAAATATGGTAAAAGAAAGTGAAGGATGAATATTAAAAGAATAATCTCAAATGGAGTATTGCAGGTGTTGAATGAAATAAGAATTGCAAAAAATTGAGTCTTTTCAAGAAAAAGAGAATCATATTTCTAGGGGGAGAGCTTTAAGGTATGAACATGCTCTATTATGTTTATCTTTCTGGATAATCATATTGTTGTGCTTGGGGATATTTTTCATATATGTCAAAGGGGACATAGTGTGCCATAAAATTGAACTCATGATATTTCATATCTAAAGTTATAAGTTTATTAGTTTGCCATCAAAGTTTCTACTTGTTACCATCAATGATAAAGGGGGAGATTTTTAACCATGTTACATTAGTTGTTGTTTTCATTTATGTCACATGGAATTTATGGAAAAGGAGGAGTGAAATGGCATGCAGGTAGGTGTCTATTACTGGTGCTTAGTGATTCAAGCTAGTTTCGGAGACTTCAGGTTGGTTTTAGAGGATTTGTCAAAGCTACAAGCTCAAATAATGAGGTGGTTGATAAGTGAAGGTAGATTTCAGGTTGGAATTCTTGGCGCATAGGTTCTATAGGTCAGATATGATGATGTAAGTGTGGGAAAGAGATGTTACAATGAGTTTTAGGTCATTTGGTTGAAGTATCGTTCAAACCGGCTTATTTAGGCCTGTTTCTAGAGTATGATGAGGTGTGGAATTTTGGTACATGTATTAATAAGAAAATATGAGCATGGGAGGAGCCTATGAATATTGCATAGGGCATGTGTAAGCAACAACAAGGATTTTTTTAACTCTTAGAGGGAGATTTAAAAATTCACCAAAGTTTTCCTAAGGAGTGGTAGTGTACGTTGATTCAAATGAGATAGGTCTGAGATGTAAAGGAATATTTATGAAAAATAAACTCATGGATCATGTAGAGGGGTGATTTTTAGTTCTCCATGTCAAATTTCATTAAGTTTTGAAGAGGTATGTGAATGTTGTGTGATTTTTGTCTAAAACTGGTCCTATAAGAAGTCCAAAATGAGTTTCTTGTCTTCTTAGCACCCAAGAAAAAATAGGGATTCTTCTTCGGATAACTCATAGAAGGAAGTTTTGTAGAAAATTTCAAGTGTGAGGATTTGAAATTTTTTTGAGCAAAATTTGTTAAGTTTTAGAGAAGTTATGAGCATTCTACTAGCAAGTTTTCTCTCTCTTCGTGAGTGCTTCTTGAGGTGTTAGAGTTTAGATGATTTGTTGTGGTTTCTACAAATTTTCTGAAGTATTTGAATTGTGTAGAAGTAAATTAGGATTTCTTCATGTCATAATGATGACATGTATGAACTTCAAAGAATTTTCTTTAATCTAACTCATCTAAGTCCTTACAAGGAAGTATCATACAATAATGTAATTGGAAGGAATAATTAGGTCATAGTGCTTATAGTTGTTGATTGAAATAAAAAGTGGCTTTAGCTCTATTCTAGATATCAATGGTGAATTGATGGTGTTCTGGTTTGTTCTTGTAGTAAGTTGTAAATCACAAACATCATGTATCCACACCGCCCTCGATTTCTTTGCTAAGAAAACAATGCACAAGAGCATATTTGAATAATTTTCTCCTTGAATCCTCTCTTTCCCAATACCTTGAATGGATCCATATTTTTCCTCTTGAAGTATAATTTTCAAATATGAAGTTTCTAGAATGTGAAAAGTAAATCAAAATGGTAACAAGGTGGTTTTATGATTGTAAACATTTACAATGTGCATGGACTCTATTGTGCAAGTTGAATTTATTACTTAAAGGTGATGGGTATTCATGTAAATGGTGTGTTTGATGCTCTAAGGAGGTCAAGGAGGTCTCATTCATCCTCCATGCTAAGAAAAGACTTCCAATATATCTTGTACTACTATGTTTGAACTCAAAATGTTGTTATGTCACTATTTTAGACCATTGTGCATTGTTTCTTTGTTGTCTAGGAGTATTTTTGGATGATTCACACTTTTAATTGATTTTAAAAGATAGAGAATAGTTATACAAAGCCTCATAAACTATAATATTCAAATTCCATTGATATTTGAGTGAGAAAGAATTTTTTTGAAGAGCCTCAAGTCTTCACGGTGACTATAACCTTGATTATAGGGTTTGAAAGAAATTTGGATCGAATCTCAAGTTTCATCTAGTAAAAATTCCAAAAACTTGTATATTTTCTATATACATCGTATGCGATTAAGATGTAAAAATATTGATATGGTTTCATCGAGGGACATGAGTGTTTTATTTGACAATTTTCCTTAGTTCCTTCACTCAAGTTGTTGTTGAGCTAGCAAATTGGGTTTTTATGCAAATCTATCCTTGTTATAAATCTAAAATCTTATGAAATCAATCCAAGAATTATAGAGTGATCTCAGTTGATACTTGAATGGGTTTAAATTGAGTTGAAGGTTGGTTTAACACTTTATAGTGGTAAGTGAAAACCAGTATAGACCTTTAATTGTGACAGTGGATTGTGTAACAATGTATAGTGTACATGAGAATTTTTGATGATGTAGTATGGAATATTGCACCTTAAAGAATGGTTGACACCAGTAACCTAACATGCACTCATGGAATCAATGCTTTAGTTTTGTCTCAAAATGGGGGTGAGATGATTGGCCTTCCAAACTATGTGTTTTTTTACAAAATTAATGAGCTCAAAAGGCATGAAATGATGTCTTATGAAGTGCAACTCAAAGGGAAGACAAAAAAAAATAGTTCCTTTCCAGATACAATATTTAAATCTTCTCACTAAGCTCAAATAATAAGGTGAAAGGACAAAAACTATTTTTAAACAAGAAAATGAATGAGTCAAAATACCTTACTTACACAAAATGACAAGAATTTGTAGTGATAAGTTATTTTTATGAGATGATCTCGAGGGAATGGGTTTAATATGTGAAAAATAAATATATTGGTTTTTGTATACATGTGACAGATATGTTGATGAAAGAGTGAAGAGATTAAAATGGAGAAGTTCTTGAGAGTATAGATAATTGTAAAATCTGAAATGAAAATTTATTGTGAAAGAAAGAGAATGTGCATAGTTGAATATGGGACAATGCAAAGAGAAATAGTTCTATATATATGTGTATTTTGTTGACTCTAAAATGTCCTAAATATTATGAAGGTAGAATCTAAATCTTGTGAAGCTTGTTAAATGTTGTAGGTGCTGAATTGTAGAGAATGAACAAAGTGTTGAAGTTGTAAGTCAAGAAGGAGTGAATGTCTCGAGAAGACTAGAGTTCATGTAATAGGTGAATAGAGGTCTGAATTTTTGATGAAGTTTCAAGTAAATTGAGGATGTTATTTTAAAATTTAGTATCAAAATTAGGTGCTTGAGAAATAAAAATTAAAGAGTGGTCAATTTTCTCAAATCACCGAGTCATAGCTCAATATAATTTCAAAGTTATTTCTTTCTAATAAAGTTGTAGCTTGTTGATTGATCAAGTGATAGTAGTATTTTAAGTTGTAGCTTTATCATTTGAGTTTTATCTCAAATAATTTGCAAGCATTGTGTATATAACCCTTTTGTTTAGTGGGGTTTTTCCCAATTTGGGTTTCCCACATAAAAATTCTTGTCTCTCTTTTGTCTGTGAATACAATTTCAATTTTTGTGCATTATTTCTCAGTGTAAAAATATGATAAAAGGTTGAATTGAAAATTTATTCACCCCCTCTTAGTGTTCCAATTTATAACATTATAATCTCCTTCACACTGTTGGGAAGGTCTCATTTTTCCCTCTCTTTTAACTAGTTAAAATTTGAAATCAAACCCTTGCTTTATACCATTCTCAAATAAAAAACACAAAGCAAGTAGGTATCAATAATTTATTTTACCCAATAAAATTTAATAAAATCCTAATAAATTCATTATAACATTCACATTGGACATCATATATGTCGTTCATGCCCCAAAATATCAAAATACACAAAACTAGCTCAAAACACCATCATTTGAATGACCTTAAACCACAAATGGAAAAACCATGTTTATTAAAGATCCAAAATTCATCATACATGTGTAATTGAAAGTAATGATAACCAGATCATACCAAGCTAAAAAAACAAATGCGAATCAAACATCACGATTAATAAGATGAAAACAATTTGCGAATAGCTTTACATAAAAACTCTACAAAAAAATGAGTAGCAATATCATATATTATTATGGAACTCAATGCAATACATTGAGAATGGGCCTACTTAAATAGGCAAGGAATAACAATCTAAGAACTAGTCAATGTTGTAGATCAAGCCATAAATCAGGAAATAACTAGTCATCAAAGAACTAGTCAAGACCATAGATTTAGGAGAGAGCTAGACATCAAGGATCTAGTCAATACCATAGATCAAGGAAAGAACTTTTCAATACTATAGATCAATGAAATAACTATACCTAACAACTAGATAATATCTCCTAATATCTAAATAAGATAAAAGATATATCCACACACATAAGTGGGTGAGGATAAATACAATAAACGTAAATAAAGTACCTAGGTGAACATGAGCTAAGGTAAATACCTAATCTAACATAAATATGACATAAAAACATCATACATGGTCTTTAATTATCTTTCACCAATCAAATTTATCATAAATAACTCAAGAAGGTTCATATCCTTCTCAAAATAGCTATTTCAGGACCTTATCTTAAATTTTGGGCATCAAGACCACCCATAAACAAATCAACTATGATATGTAACCACTCATTGGAATCCACCTAACCTGTATATAAAATCCATTCATATTATGTCTCGTGAATCATCAATATGTGAAAACCACACTAACTTTTCACTTCACCAAATTCAATTCCCATAAAGTTGTTTTACAAATGAAAGCGGTTTGTAATCTTTATACTAATTTCAAGACATCCAAAATAATTCACTAAGAACTTAATTAATCCCTCTTAATGCTCCAACTAATAGCAAGATTCAACTCATTCATTTCTTTCCTTATTTACTTCAATGTGTCATCACGATCAATCATGTCCTAAAACCAAACAACCTTCTTCTCTACAAATGAAGATGGATGACCCATCAAATATAATAACCATGACACAAAAATATGTCATTGGAAATATCTTTGAATCCTACTTCTAGAAAATATCACATTTCCTTCCTAGCTCAAATGGAAGGCCTTCAACCAAGTCCATCTCTAAAAACTACTTGAAGTTGCCACAAACCTGCCTTATGATCAATCTTCATAAATAGGGCAAACTTTTCCATTTTGAAGAACCACCATGATATAAAACAATCATGGAAAGCAATAAAAAAATTCCTTTCTAAAAACAATGTCAATGCATTTTTCAACTCCTTTAGACAACCTTGCCCCAAACTGGACCTCTTTGGAAACTTACATTTTTATGTGGGGCCCACATATGGTCACATGCTATAATATACCTTTCTATAAATATGGAGGAATCCTCTATAACATCCAATCATAAATTTTTCATAACCAATCAATACAGGATCAGTATGATGAATTTCCAACAAGTAGCTTTTAGATGGGGTTTATTTAGGGTTTCAAAGAAACTTATCTTTTTAATGATCATTCGTAAAACCATTATTATAAAAAAACCTCATTTATTTTTCAAAAATTCATAACTGAAAGAAAAATATATGCCAAGTATTTATGTCCCCATCAAAATCACACAAATCAACGATCATTAGAAGGTCAAATTTTTCTTTAAATGTTCACTTTAGAAAATTTGGTTTTTCCAAAAATGAAGTATCTTGCAAATTATTCTTAAGAATGACCTAAATATTGTAATGAAACATCATGAAAATATCCTCTAATTTTCCATACTCACCTTTTATCCCAAACAGATAAGAAAATCTCTACCAATTAAGACTTACATATGCCAATTTGTATGTTCTTCACTTGCTTGCTTCCCAAGAACCATGAAAAATTACCAAACCTTGAAGAACTAACCTAAAAATAATTATAAAACTCATTTTTACTATCACTATGTTGAAACCATACTTGGTTAGAACTAATTAGATCTAAATATCATGCCTCCATGGCATTATACATGCTCCAAGGCTAGGAATTTGTCGGAATGACTGAATCAACCATGAAACCTCATGAATTGACCATGATAACCTCTTACATAAACATTAACACCTATAACAAACCTCTATAACCATTAATGACATCATGAAAATCTTTATTCAACTTTGGAGGACTTAAACTATGATTATGCAAGTTGAACCATATACCAGGACCTCATAAGACATCACCAAACTTGACACTACCAATCAACCTTCATACTTGACATTTTACTAACACGTCATGGAAACACACGTGACCTCATGAAACCCTTTTACATCAATTTACTTGATCACAATGGACAATAATCTTCACTTTGTTATTTATGGTAACCATCTTTAAAAACCTTATTGGAAACCAACAAGGCCAACACGTACATGACCTCATTTCAATGTTTTTGATAATTATATCCCCATTTGACATATATGAAAAGGGATAAAATAACTACTAGACATGGAAAAATGACAACACAAGGGTTGAAACAATGAACAATGCAAAAATTGACTTACTTGACTCAAGTAGCTCCCTCTAGGACTGAAATTTCTCCTTCTTACATACTCAAAGCAGCATATGATGATAAAATGGACCTAAAATGAACCTTCAATCAACTCCCCATAAGTGTATTTTCTCCAAAAATTTCCTTGATCATGTTAAGACATCACCCTTTAGGCATATTTAAACTCAAAAACACCATTTTTCCTCGAAACATTATCATGCTGTTAGGTTGTGGAGTTTATTTTCATGTGTGAAAATGTTGAAGATTGTACACTAAGAGTACTATACACTTTCTGCAGTTGTCTCTCAAGGGTTATGGGGTGTACCCGTGAGAAAAAAAATTGGGCCTCGAAAAATGCACTCTTTTGATATGGGTGGGAATTTTGACCCATAGGTTTATGGGATGGTTTTAGCCCATGGTTTTAATACCCATGGTTTTATAAAACTTCTTAAGCAATTGTTTACTTATGTGGTTTTGTGTATATGGTAGGGTTGATGTGGTGCGCAGATGTGTTTTAATTTGTGTGTAAATTCTGTGGAGTTTGTTGAGCATAGCTCCAAACAGATCTAGGTATTATATTTAGAGAGTGGAGGCTTGTAATAATATCTAAGCAAGTGATTCTTGGTGGATGTAGCCCAAATTGGGTGAACCATGTTAAATACTATCTCTTTGTGTTGTGTTAATTTTATTCTTCACTTTTATTTGAGATCGTAATATTTTACGCATATTAGTTCCTATTGTTTCAATTATAGAGGTATTGTTCGCATTTTCTTTATCCATGATTTCCTAACAATACCAACCTTTAGGACTAGTGTCTCTAAATATCATTATTATTATAAAAATGCCAACTTTCTTGGTTCTTTACAAACCCAATCTCATCATGAAAAACACTTTCAAGGCTCCCCCTGAACTCATACTTCCTAGATCTCACTTGAAATGTATGTTTATAGTTCTTACCTTTATTTGGTTGCTTTGTAGAGGCTCAATTAACTTACAATAGTCCTTGAATCTCTTACCTAGTGTTTTCATCATTATTTAATCCTATTACACTTGTTTGAGTCAAAAATTTCTTCCCTTTGGAGTCTATTATTCTATTGTCAACAAATTTTCCTAATCGGACCATTAATCCATCTTTCATGCTTGATGGAGACAAAAATTGGAGTCCACTACCATGGAAGACCATATCATACCTCTATCATGCACTTTTAACCTTCACATACCTCGGTTTAACCTCTTTCCTTGTTAAACAATCTTGAATCACTCCCCTTGTCCTAATGACTCCATACAAGACATTGATTTCATTCACAATTTTGTATCTTGATTACCTTGATAAGGATCATCTTGTCAATACCTATAACATCTTTAGGGCACAAATAAGATGAATTAGAATCATTGGTCACCTACCTTCTAGTTTGGCATTGAATAATGTACTTTTCCCATGTTTTGTCACATTTTGTTTCTTAGGGATTATTACCTTTATTCCCCCTTTCCGTAAGATCTTGAACACTATAGACACCTTAAAACCTTACATAACTATACATAGACCTATCTCTAACCATTTTAACTCATTTCGACATCTAACATAAAGCGTACTTCTGTTGAGAACAAGCTCATCTTGATCCTTCTTTACTCTTTATATATGGCCTGAAATACCTTATAGTTTGTCCAAACATGTAGTTCAAAATTCTATAAGAAGGCTCATATCCTTCTCACGGTTGTTTCTAGGACCATGTCTTCACATTTTGGCATAAAGACAACCCAAGAAAAACTCAACTATTACATTTAACTCCTCATTGTTTTAGGTCATGTACATCACATCCATTCATGTTATATCTAATTAAATATCCATATGTGAAAACAAAACTAGGTTTCCTCTTGACCAAATTGAGATTCTCGGAAAGTAATTTTACAAAATCAAATGGTTTTTACCATTTCTACCACGTGAAAAACCTCTAGAGGCCTTCACTATGAAAAACATTCATCACTATTCACTCTCCAACATATATCAACCATCAAATCATTCATCTCATAACTCATCTCCGCCTCAATCATTCATCCTAAGAAACCACTTCACGAAAACCAAAAACCTTCTTCTCTATGAATCAAGTTGGATGACCCATCAAATATTATCACCAAGACATAAAACATATAACATTAGAATGATATTTGAATCTTACTTCAAGAACATGTCACATTTCCTTCCAATTCTAAGTGGAATATTTTCAACTAATTCCATCTTGAAATCAACTTGAAGTTGTCCCAAACTTCCTCATGACCAATCTTCAGAAATAGGGAAAAATTTCCATTTCGAAACCATGATATGACATTATTATGGAAATCAAGAAAAACTCCCATACTAAAAAGTTCAATTTATTTTGTAACTCCTTTTGACATGATTGCACCAAACTGCACTTATTTTGAAACTTGAATTTTCAAGTGGGGCCTACATATGGTAATGTGCTCTAATATACCTTTCTGGAAATATGGAGGAGTCCTCTACAACATACAATAATAACTTTTATAAATCCAATTAAGAGAAGATCAGGATGATCAATTTACTCCAACTCACTTTTAGGAAGGGTTTCAAATCAACTTATCTTCTTATCAATTGATCATAAAAATGTAAAGATAAAAACACCTCATTATTTTATTGAAACCTTCATAACTGACCTAAAAATATATGCCAAATATCTTAGGTCACCATGCAAAGCATAAAGATCACAATGAGCATTAGAAGGCTGAATTTTATTTCAAATTTTAACTCTAGAAGACCCGATTTTGAATAAACTAAAGTATCTTGCAAAATATACTTGAATGACCTAAACCTTTCATAATGGATCATGACACCATAATATAACTATACATAGTCACCATCTATCCTAAGTAGCTCTGAAAATATCTATCCAATAAGAGTTACTTATGTCAACTTGTTTGTTCTTCACCCGCTTGCTTCCCAAAGACAATGACATCGATAAACCTTGAGAACTCACATGAAACTCATTATACAACTCAGGTAAACTATCACCATGCTACAACCATACTTGTTTATGATTTATTATTTCCAAATCTCATATCTCCAAACCATTCTACATGCTCCAGGGCTAGGAATAGGCCTTGAATGGCATGACTCAAACATGAAACCGCATGACTTGACCATTATGACCTCGTAAAGACTCATTAACACCTATAACACACCTATATGAGAATTAATGACATTATGACAACATTGAATTAACTTGTGAGGACTCATATTGTGACTATGCAAACTCAACCATGCACTAGGACCTCATAAGACTTCACTAAACTTGACACTACCAATCAACCTTCATACTTGACAATTTAGTGAAATCTCATGGATACACACATGACCACATGAAAAATTTCATAAATGGAATTGACATCAATGAAAACACTAACACATAATAGATCCACTTGAATCTTATATGCATTGTTTAAAGCTCCATTGCAGGTATATTTTGTGAACCTTTGTGCGCAGAGGATTGTTTTTCTACTAGTTTTTCCACACCTTATCCCTAGGTCCATCCGGGACCCATATCTCCCAAAACAAAATCAGAAGTAGTATGGCACACCAAGTTATTTTCTCACATTTTATCACTTAGATGCGCACCTCCTGTAGACACTAAATCACATAATTTGGGTACATTTCTAGGTCATAGTCACATACCACTATTCATATGATTCCGAAGACAAAAAATATTAATTGACATCTATATATAGCCTCTATGTTTACTTTCTTGCTTTCTCGTGGTCTTGCACACCCCATTACCCATCTGAATTTCACTCCTTTATCGTTTTCAGCTCACGGACTCCAACGCCTAGACATCCTTGTCCCCTCGGGCACCCCCAACCTCTTTGTATCTTTCTCGCCGCATTTTGGGCCTCTTTTATCTTGTAAGCATCTTGTTTTATTGGTGGTCAGATTTAAAGATGTTAATTAAGAAATTCAAACAAGGGAATCATAAAATACAAAGTTATGTAACCATAATAAAGGATCAAGCTTTAAGATTTTATTACTATCACCTAAGGTTGCATCCAAAGGCCTTTCAAGAGCTACACGCACGTAGAACTAAATGGAGTAGGAGATATACTGCAATTCTCTGTCACAAATTCATTCTGTAGGGTGACCTTTGGGGGTGATTCGACTCCCCATTTATATTTTTTTTTTATTTTTAGGATTTGATCTATTTTGTGTTTTTATAGGAGGCCTTTTGTTTTGTAGATTATAGTAAAACTTGGTGATATTCCAATAACCTCAAGGTGATCAACATAAAATGCTAGTGATACTCATGTGACACAATGAAAAACATTTTCTAAGGATCTCGGAAGTCACAAGTGCCAAAATAAGGTCTCTAGTGCCTAAGAGCCCCTAAATCCATCTAAGAACCCTAGGCCTACCATTTTTGGAAGTTCTACATTTTTTTGGGCTTGTTTACAATAGTCTGTCCTTTTGTTTCTTAAGTTTCCTAGCTCAACACATCTTCGGGATTATTGCAAAATCATCTAAGTATCTTATTCCATCTTTTTAATTAGGCTTTAAATTTCTTATTTTTAGGTCAAATATGTACTTTATTGCTTATCTTTTCATTGTGACTCTACAATTAGGTTTTAAAATTTCCACATTGGTTAAATCATTTGGGTAACTAACTCATGATCGTTATTTTGGAACCTTCTTTGTCAAATCATCTTCTCTAGCATGGATCCAAAGGTTCATCAAATTTACATTTCTCAATTACTTGAAATGCATGCTCCATGCAAAGAGGTTCTTCAAAAATCCCTATACACCATGTTTATCCCTTAGAATACCCCATCCGCTCAAGTAAACACCATTTTCAATCGAATATTTGATGACCCTATTGTTCGTGTTCCTCCATCCAATTAACCCATTTTAGAGTCAATTCAAGCTATACATTCTTTATTTTAAGATAAATTTCAGGCTATGGAATCAACGATTATGTCTCTTAAAGATGAAATCCAAGATCTCAAAGATGCTTTTTCTCCTTCCACATATCCTTCCCCGCATCCTAATTCTATGTATTCTACATGTGCTCATATAAGTGAAGCCTAATTCTTACCATTACCTGCACCTCTCGAGTTTGATTTAAATGATAAGAAACACTATATTCTTCCAAAGCTCCTCACCCACTAGTTGACTAGTTTTCCACCTACTTGTTTCTATCTTCCTTATCGGTGGTAAAATATCAACGTCTCGATTTTTACTTATCATCGAATCAATGGACATAATGAAAATTATTTCTATGCTTTGTAATGTATGATCAAAGAACTTGCACATCAAGGTTTTATCTCATTCATTCCACAACATTTTGTTTCATGCTCATCTTTAATTGCTACATTCTAATGTGTTCCTAAATATTATTCATATATATATAATTATCATCACGCCATCACTTAAAATTTTCTTCCTTCTATCACTCAAACACTACTTATATAACCAACTCAAACTAAGAAAACACCTCTCAAGGTAAGTCCTCCATCACCTCTTGTTATTACGTATTTTCCATGTCACCGCCTCCTAAGAAACCACCTCTCAAAATCAATCTAACACCAATTCCACTCAAATATTCTCCAATATTACCAAACAAGAAACCACTTGCTAAGAAAGAAACACAACTCTAGATGGCCTCTTATGACTTCCTACCTTGACACCACATCGATCTTTCTCCTACTCAGTATTGTGATAAGAGTATGCTTTCTTATGATACATTCTAAATTGCATCGCCATCACAATGTCTTTCTTACATCATCACATATCTCTCCATCATTGATACACTTCATGGGCATCATTGTTTCTCCTCACTTTATATTTCTATCAAATTTCTATATCATCTCATGAAATTGACGGTATGTGCTTAAGTGTCTACTATGTCCTACACATCATTACAATTACACATGATACACAAATGTATCATAATTTACCTATGATGCACTCTTTTTCTATGGTTCACACTTTAATGTTGAGGGCATACTACATCCATGAACCTCACATCATTCACACACCAAATTTCACACTTGGCGCATTCATGACACATCTTTCTATTTATCACACAACACACTTCCCTATAACACACTCTAGTTTCATGGTTCTTAATCGACTCATCTGACGATCTAAATATGGAATGAACCTCACCATACACTAACTCTCTATGCCTAATCCTTCATTGATCAAATTTTTCTAGCGCACAATTCAAACCATTTCCTAATGACACACTCTTGTTCTATGGTTCATTCTTAACTTGAGGGGGAATTTATAAATGAAACTCATCTCATACATACTCATTCACATTTTCTCGGGGGGCACTTTGCTCCGCTCACACTCAATTTACATTTCATTCTATTCACACTTGCATCATATTACATATATTTTTATACTCGCATGTACACTTTGCTTACTATGTTAGACGTATATTTTGTATGTCATTATATTTTCTATCTACATATTTGCATTCATGTTCCTTATAATTTTCATTCCAAACCTTACAAATCTCTTGACACACAACACGGATTCTTGGGAACCGTACATCTTACCAATCCCACAATCGCTCCTAGGAGCTTATACTTTCGCATACAAATCACGGGTGTTATTGTTTTGTTAAATATACTACTTCTTATTCTTAGTAGCACAATACTATATTGGCTCATAAAAACTTTGACATACTTTTTATCTTTCTAACATGCTAACAGGGTGCTTCATATGTAGAATTTATTTTGCGAAACTCTTTGTGACCATGGTTTCTGTTACTCTTTGTTTTTCATTGTTTGTCATTATTTTCCATTAAATGCCATTGTTTACAGGTTATGCCCTTTGTCTTGTGTGCACATTGTATGCTCACAAATTTTTTTGGTCTATAACGTCTTCTTGCTTTCCATATTGCACATTTTCTTCTATATTTTTATTTGTCTCGTTTGCACTAACACATGTTTCCAACCACTTTGTTTGCATGTTCCTTGGTTTTTACCAAGCATGTTCCCTCCCCTATAAGGTATCAGTTTTAGTGCATTTTTTGGTCCTCTCCTTTGGGACACATCCTCCTAGAAAAATTGCATGCACCCTAAACAAGGGGACATACATTAGGTGAATTAGCCACCCAACATAGTGGTATATAATCATAGTTTAGACATATACAGAACAAGAACACCACAATCATACAATCACAAAATGGCCTAGATTATTACTTGGGTCTTGGGCGCATAAGATACGCCAGCTCCTAGATACAAACATGAGTGCTTGGGTACCCCTAACCCTTCCTGTTCATCTATGAACAGTGGACAGTTACAAACTTTTTTCTCGAACAACACAATGTTTTAGTAGTTTACACAACGATTTTCACAGAACATGCATATTCCTTCAAAAAATAGCATGTCCATTATCTCATTTTTCTATTTACATTAGATCAAACTTGATTCAACTTTAATAAAGTAGGATCACACCATCTGCACTGGTGTATAAATTGTCGAGAAGTAGTCAGGGTTAGAGAATAACACTAGAATTTTCTCCCCAACACTTCTTCTGATGTGGCGTGAGATCACCCAAAAAATTCACACTTGGCATGAGATCAACCAAAAAACTCATTCTTGACTTGAGATCACCCAAAAAAATGTTCTTCTACAACATTTCCATGATCCTTTCTACAATTTTCATGCATCACGGATCAGTGCACATGTTTCTTTTTGCATTTTCTCATACTTTTACATACTTTTTACATACTTGGATCAAATTTTTCACATATACACAACTTTGAATACTCTTTTGATCTTCTCTTTTATACATTCATCCTAATGGGAAGAATAAACCACATCATCAAACACATTAAGTGATAAAAATAAAAGGTACAACATAATACATACGGATACACTTTCATCCCTAGGGTTACTTCCTCTTCTTTAGCTTCAATGCTTCATTTTATCTATCCACTCTTTTATTGTCTCCTAGCCACTCTTTTGCCATCGATCTACAAGGTTATTAGGTATGTATCTCTTATCTAATTTATGTAATTGAGTATTCACTCCACAACATAAATTGTGGGCAAATGTAGACACTAAATCACACACTTTGGGTACATTTCTAGGTCCTAGTCACATACCACTATTTACATGATTCTAAATTGGGAAAACTAGTAATTGACATCTATCTTTGGCCTCTTTATTTTCTTTCTTTCTTTCTCTATGGTCTTGCACACCCCACTTCCCAATCTGAATTTCACTACTTTATATGTTTTGGCTCTAGAAACTAGAACCTAGGAACCCTTGTCCCCTCTGGGTGCCCCTAACTTCTTTGTATTTTTATCACCCCTTTTGGGCCTCATTTATCTTTTAGAAATCTTGTTTTCTTTGTGGTCATATTTTTAGATGTTAATTAAAAATTTAAAACAAGGAATCATATAAATACAAAGTTATTTGACTAAAATAAAGAACCAATCTCTAAGATTCTATTACTATCACCTAAGGTTGCGTCCAAAGGCATTTCAAGAACATGAAAACATCAATTTAGCTTCATTAAAGGGATAAGGATCTATGTTCTTATACAAAAATTTTATTAGAGGGGAAACTCATTTTGACATCCACACATCTACTTGCATTTCTACATCTAGTTATTACTCATTATTCATTGTATCTTGGACACGAGCCACCTAGGGTATGATTCTTCACATACATACACACGAACTACATGGAGTTTGATATTTAGTACAACACTCTATAGTAAGTTCACTCTGTCGGGTGACCACTGGGGTCAGTTTGAATCCCCATTTACATCTTTTTCTTTTTAGGATTTGATGTGTTTTATGTTTTTATACGAGGCCTTTTTTTTCAAGTTACTAGAATAATCAACGATCTATCAATGACCTACACGTGATCAAGATCAAAGGTTAGCAATTCTCATTTAATATAGAGAAAATAATTTTATGAGGTTTTGTGCGATCACAAGTTCCTCTGAGAATGTCTCTCATGCCTAGGTGCCCCTGACCTAGTCCAAGCGCCCTATTCCCACCATTTCCAAAAGTTATGCATTTTTCTTGGCTCATTTGTGAGAATCTGTACTCTTGTTCCATCAGTTTTCCATCTCAACACATCTTTGGGATTATTGCGAAATCAACTAAGTCTCTTATTTCATCTCTTGCACTTAGGGTTTCAATTTCCAATTACTTATTTCTTAGGTCATATATGTAGTGTATTGTTTATATTTTACGTTGTGACTCTATAATTAGAGTTTTTAAAAATTTCATATTTTTAAAATTATTTGGGTAACCCCACTCATGATTGGTCTTTTAGATATTTCTTTTGCATATCATATTCTCTATCATGTCTCCTAAGTTTCATCAAATATCTTTGTCTCAATTACTTTAAATGCATCCACCTTGCAAAGAGGTTCTTCAAAAATCCCTAGACACCATGTTTCTCCCTAAGGATACACCACTCACTCAAGTAAGTGCCATTTTCTAGTATCTCTATGACCACCCTATTCTTTGTGATCCTCCATCCAATCAACCCACCTTAGATTCAATTCAATTTATAAAATATTTATTTTAAGATAAATTTCATGCTATGGAATCAAAATTACATATATTAAAGATGAAATCCAAGATCTCAAAAATGCTTCTCAAGCCCATGCTTGTTCTCCTTCTACATCTCATTTCCCTCCTATTTATATGTCATCTACATGTGATCATATTAGAGAACCCAAATTCTTACCACTCCTCGCGCCTCTCAAGTTTAATTTCAATTTTAAGTAATAATATATTCTTCCACAACTCCTCACCCATCAATTGATCAATTTTCCATTTGTTCATTGTTATCCTCCTCATCACCTGGTCAATTATCAAGGTCTCTAATTTTGTACTTATCATCGAATCAATGCACATAATTAAAATGATTGCTATGTATTACGATGAATAATCAAGAGTCTTAAGTATCAAGGTTTTATCTCATTCATTGTACCACATTTTTTTCCATGTTCGTCTTCAATTTATATATCCCAATGGGTTCCTAAATCTAATTCATCTATGTCTAATGAGCATCATGCCATCACTTCTAATGTTCTTCCTTCTGTCACTCAAGTGCTACTTATACAACCCACTCAAACTAAGCAATCACCTCTCAAGGTTAGTCCTCCATCACCTCCTCTTATTAAGTCTTCTTCCACGTCACCACCTCCTAAACAACCACCTCTCAAAATAAATCTAACACACCTCCACTAAAATATTCTATAGTATTACCAAATAAGAAACCACTCACTAAGAAACACAAATTCTAGATGGCCTCTTTCGACTTCCTCGTTCGACCCCACATCCAGCCATGATCCTACTCTTTCTCCTACTCAACATTGTGATAACAATATGCTTTCTTATGATACATTTCAAAATTCATCGCCATCGCAATGTCTTTCTTACATCATCACATAGCTCTCCATTATTGAAACACTCATGGGAATCATAGTTTCTCCTCTCCTTGTATTTTATCAAATGTCCATATCTTCTCATACAATTAAATCTTTGTGTTTAAATGTCTAATATGTCCTACGCATCAATACAAGTCCACTTGATACAAAAAAATGTATCATCATTACCTTATAACGAAATATTATTCTATGGTTCACACTTAATTATTGAGTGCATACTCCATCCATAAACCTCTCATCATACACATGATACATTTAACACTCAGCGCATTCGCAACACATCTTTATAATTATCACACAACACACTTCCCTATGACGCACTCTAGTTCCATGGTTCATAATCAAATGATGAAGGTATAAATATTTAATTAACCTTGGCCTACTCACTCTCTACATTCTATGATTTTTCAATCATATTTTTCTAGCATAATTATAACCATTTCTCGATGACGCACTCTTGTTATATGTCTCATTTGTAACTACTAAGGGGAATTTATAAATGAACCTCATCTCATGCATATTCATTCACATTTTTTGGCACACTTCTCCTCTCACATTTCCTTTGCATTCCATTCCATTCACACTCACAACATACTACATATCTTGGTTGCACATTGTTCTTTCTTACTTATACTTGCATGTACACTTTTCTTACTTTGTTAGAATTATATTTTGTATGTCATTATATTCTCTATATACACATGTGGAATCACTTTCCTTCTATTTGTGAATGCATACCTTACACGACTCGTTACACATAACATATATGCTTGGAATTGCACCTATTACCATTCCCACAACAACTCTTGGGGGCATCTACTTTGGTAAATATCACATGTGTTATTGTTTTGTTATATAATACTTCCTATTCTTACTAACACAATACTATATCGGACCATACACGCTTTGACATAATTTTTATCTTTATAACATGTTAACGGGTACTTCATGTGTAAAATTTATGTTGCAAGAACTATATTCCACCATGGTTGTCTATTACTCTTTGTTTTTACTATTTGTCATTGTTTTCCACAATATGCCATTGTTTGCAGGATATGCCCTTTGTCTTGTGTGCATTTTATATGCTTTTGGCCACGTTGGCCATGATTGTCTTATGACATTATGAGTGATGTACCATGTTTGAAAATGAATTTTTGTGGTCTACATTTCCTTCTTGCTTAATAGATTACACATTGTCTTCTATATCAGTATTTTCTCATTTGCATTGACGCATGTTTTTAGCCACTTTGTTTACATGTGCCTTGGGTTTTACCAAGAATGTTACCTCCCCCCTATAGGGTATCAGTTTGAGTAGTTTTTGGTACTCTCCCTTCCTCCTAGAAATAAGGCATAAACCCTAAACAAGGGGGCATACATCAGGTGAATCAATCACCCCACATAGTAGTATACGATTCACAATTCATACATGAACAATACAATATCCACATAATCATACAGTCCACAAAATGACTCATATTCTAATGTGGGTCCTCATCACATCATAGGCACTAGCACCCAGGATACACACATGAGCACCTAGGTGCCTCTACCCATTCGTGAGTTGCAATGACCAAAGGCAATTACAAAGTTTTTTTCTCAAAACAACACGGTTTTTAGCAATTTATAGAACATGCATAGTCCTCAAGTAATTAACATGGGTGTTCTCTCATTTTTCTATTTGTGTTGCATTCAAATTGATCTAACTAGAACAAAGTAGGATCACAACATCTGCACTAGTGCATAAATTGTCACGAAACATTCAAGGTTGGATAATAACACTAGACCTTTCTCCCCAATACTTCTTCTCCTATGGCATGAGATTACCCAAACAACTCATACATGGCATGAGATCGCTCGAAAAAATATTTCTTAGCATGAGATTTCCCAGAAAAATCATTCTTCTACAAAATATTTAGGATCCTTTCTATCCTTTTCACGCATCATGGATCAGTACACATGTTGTTTTTACATTTTCACATACTTTTTACATACTAAGATCAAAATTTTCACATATACATGACTTTGAATACTCTTTTTCTCTTCAATTTTATAAGTTTCTCCTTATGGGAAGTACGGTAAAATCATCAAACACATCAAGTGAAAACAATAATAGGTACAATTAGAAATATACACATACGATTTCACCTCTAGGGTTACTTCCCCTTCATTATCTTCCATGCTTGATTTTATCACTCCAAACGTTTTTTTCTCCTCGGCATGCTTTCTTCATCGATCTACATGGTTATTAGGTACACAAATCTTATCTTCTTTATGTTAGTGAGTATTCACTAAACAACATAAAGTGGGGGGAAATGTAGACACTAAATTAAGAACTTTGGGTACATTTCTAGGTCCTAGTCACATACCACTATTCATATGATTCCTAAGCGAGAAAAATAGTAATTAACATCTTGCTTTGGCATCTTAATTTTTTTCTTCCTTTCTTTGTGGTCTTTCACACCCCACTCCCAGTTTGAATTTCATTGCTTTATATTTTTTGGCTTTGGACACAAAGATATAGCTCTGATGTCAATGCCCAAGTGCGCTCGTCCCCTTTGGGTTCCCTCGACCTCTTTGTATCTTTCATGCCCCTTTTAGGACTCTTTTATCTTTTGGTAATCTTTTGTTCCTGGTGGTCATCATTCTAGATGTTAATTATGAAATCAAAATAAGGGAATTATATAAATACAAACCTATACGACCATAACAAAGGACCAAGTGGCAGAAGCATGTATTACTATCACCTAAGGTTTCATCGAAAGGCATTTCAAGAGTCTCAAATCATCCATCTAGCTTCATTCAAGGGATAAGGGACTGAATTATTCTACATACACTTCATAGGAGGGGAAGTTCATTTTCACATCCAAACATCTACTTACAATGCTACATATAGATATTGCATGTTATTTAGTGCATCCTGCATAAGAGCCACCTAGGTAGTGATTCTTCACACACACACACATGTAGAAATACATAGATTACGAGATGTAGTGCAACACTCGGTCATAAGTTCACTCTATCAAGTGACCTCTAGGGGAAATCTGACTCCCCAAATACATATTTTTCTTTTTATGATTTGATGTGTTTTGGGGTTTTGCAGGAGGTCTTTTGATTTTCATGTTAGAGGCGAACTTAGAGATTTTATACCAACATTCACATGATTAATAATGAAGTCTAGTGATAATCATGCAAAAGAGAGAAAATCATTATCTGAGGTTCTACGCAATCAAAGGCACTTATAAAAGGTCTTTGATGCTTAGTCATCCCTGACCCACATCAAGAACCCTATTCCCAACATTTCTGACATTTTTGCATTTTTCTTGGCTTGGTTGCAACAATATATTCTCCTATTCCATTAATTTTTCAGCTTGAGACATCTCCGGGATTAGTGGAATATCACCTAAGTCTCTTATTCCATCTCTTACACGTAGGGTTTCAATTTCCACTTTCTTATTTCTTAGGTCAGATATGTACTTTATTGTTTATCTTTATCTAGTGACTCGTAATTAGGGTGTTAAGAAGTTCCATATTTGTTAATTCACCTCCTCTATTATGCCCTCAACATTGAATCCATTAATAGTATACATTGAATTTTGTGGTATCTAGTGCAGTATGTGCAACCAATTCTCATTGACTTGGGAACCTCTTTCGGATGTGCTGTCTTACATCTTATCAAATGTGCTCCAACTATAATTCCTTTTTCATTGATAGCTATGAAGTCCATCACAAAATTTCCATGTTGATAGTTAAAATGCTTATCCATTGCTTCTACCCCCTTATCATCACCCGTGTATTTATCAATCTCAAAACCTGAACTATGCGGGAATGTTACCCTTCGATCAATTGAGTGGTGATGCATATTATTATTCCAAAAAATTAGAATAAATTATCATGGATGCATGACATAAGCCATTGGTATAGTTGCTCGAGTTTGCAAAATAATGAAATTTAGTATAGCTAGAGAACTCCCACACTCCTAAAAACCTTCTTTAATGTTCCATCGTACACCATCTTCTCCGCTTATATCCTTTGGTCTATTTTCCTCATCACATCTTTATTAATTTCTTCTTCATGGGCCTCAAAGTGATGATTACGATCACTAATATTTTCCTTAGTCAATTATTTCTCCCATTGTTTCCATATAATCACTTAACTAGCATATTCCATCTTTGAAAAAAATTCTTTTGGTGCTTATTCTATCATTAGTTGTTTCCCCTTTCCCTTTTCCTTGGGTGACTAATCAATTTGGTATTTCCTTCTTTGGTTTCATTGCTTTTATTCTTCTTTCCTTTAACTTAAAAAATTAAAATTTATTGAAAATATGTTCCCTAGGTGTTGAATATACTTAATCACTATCTGATGGGTGTTAATCTCTCAATTCTCGTCTCTACCTTGTGCTCTAGTCTCTAGTCCAAAACCCATGGCCTACTTTTGCGGTTTGAGCTGCGTGACTTCACTTTTCTCCAAACCCTAGTTTTGTAAATTCCAGCCATCGAACCCAAAATTTTATGTATCTCCTACCTCCATGCCTTCTTCTTACACTCTTACTTCAACCAAAGGATCTCTCAACTTAGGCTATGTGTAAGCTACTCTTCTTCATCTTTGTTTTATCCTTCACATAAGCTCTTTACATAGTTCACACTTAGTCTCTTTTTATCGCTTAAAATATTCAATAGGAAAGGTAAGAATAATCTGTTTGTTCCTGTTTATATTTTTTCATGTTTATATCACATTAATTACTCCTCACCTACCACCTCTCCAAGCATAAAATACACTTTTTACTTTTTACTCACTATTTATTTCTTTCTTCTATGTGTTGTACTCATAACTTTATGGCGCGCCACTATTTTCAAGGAAAGTGAAAATTTCAAATTTTGATTTTTAAATGTCTTCTCTGTTGTACTCAATGTTAAAAGTCGAGAAATTGAGAAAATCTACGTTTTTGGGTCATTTTGTGTGTTTTTCGGGCCTGTTGGACATTTTTGTCCCATGTGTCCCAAGTTCAAATGGCGCTCTGTTCCCGATCGGCCGGTTTCCCGAAGTTTGTCTTTTTCGGGCCCGTCGGAACTTCTTGTCCCAAATGTCCCAAGTTCAATTTGGCAAGTTGTTCCATTTTCGGCCGAATCACCCGAACCGCGTACTTCACGCTTTCACGTCCCAAATGTCCCAAGTTCAATTTGGCAAGTTGTTCCATTTTCGGCCGAATCACCCGAACCGCGTACTTCACGCTTTCACATCCCAAATGTCCCAAGTTCACCCGGACCTGTTGTCACATTTTCGTCCGATCTAGCCGAGTCGCGTGTTTCGCGCACTTTTGTCCCGCATGTCCCAAAAGGCATTTGTGTGTCTTTTCCCCGCTTCGCCCCGAATCGGCCGAGCTGCGTGTTTTGCGCATTCGCATCTCACATGTCCCAAATGAACCAAGTGCCATTCGTGCTTATTTTTCCCGCTCTACCCGAATATCTTGCTTATTCAAATTGGTAGGTATGTATTAAATGCGCATTCATTATCTTTCTCTCTCCTAATCGGCTATATAACGAGTAAACCCCTATGCATTTTTCACTGCTTCCATGCTATCCTTCGCTCGAAACCTCGCAATCTAAAATCCGCGTGTATCCCTTCCTCTGTAATTCCTTCCCGAGTCTAGTTTGCGGCTCGCCCTCCGAATTACTATCAATATGAAGATCAAAGTCTTGGAGGAGGCTTTGGGAGAGCCAAGAATAACCGGCAGAAGGGTGAGGCTTTCAAGACACTAGGTCAGTATCTCTGCTTTCAAAGACATACACTGTCATCTTCAAGGATGAAACTTTTGGTGTGCCTCTTTCCCTACAAGAAATCAAAGCTCAATTCAGAGCTTTTGTCAAAGATAATCTATTCAAGGAAAGCTCCATTTCCAAAGAGAAAATGAAGGAGATCTGATCTCTTCAATCTACCATTGAAGAAGCAAATAAAGACTATCATACTCATGTCGAGTTTGATAAGGAAATGGAGAAGTGCCTCAGATTTTGGCTCAGTCTATAGCCAACACGTCAGTCCCTCGTGGCAGAGACATAGCCGAGGCATTGAAGAGATTCAGGCAGTGAATTTTGAAGTCAGTGGGTCCCTCCCATTCATAACCACCTGTCTTCTTCTCCTTATTCTTCTCTTCTTTTCTAATTCTTTTTCTCGGATTCATTGTAATTAGTTGAGGTATTGCGATTGGCAATCCTTAACTAATCTTTAGTTAAAAGAAGTAGTTACAAAGAGTAACTGATTTGTAAGCTATATAATGGCCTCTCCACGCCATTTTGAAGAGGAGGAAGAACTTGGCTTATTTTCTGAAAGTGTAAATAGATCATAAAGAAATCAATACAGAAGGGCTTTTCATTCTTTGTCTATCTGATCTCTTTTATCCCTAAGCTTTTCATTTAATTTTTGTGAAGATCATTTTTCTATGTTATGTTAAGAAACTTTGTGTTCTAGCAGATGTTATTTACAGAACTTTGTGTCTTTAAATTCCATCTTATTTATATGATACAAATGATCTTGTTTCAATTCACTGTAACTTTGCATACATAAAGAATTACTCTGTTATCTATAATTTCGCAGTGTTGCCTTTTCGCTCATTCTCGTACTCTCATTCCGAGTCCTTTTGTAATTGATGATCTTTATAGAAAACACTTTCGTAATATCCAAGTTCAACTAGAAAATCATGTTTTGTATATTTGTAAATAGGTTCGTTTCTGAATAAGGGAACCTCTCCCATTAAAGAGGAGGGACTTCTTGTCCCCTGACTGTTGCTCTTCGTAAAGTCCTATTTGACGACCAACAGTTTTTGGCGACTCCACTGGGGAAAATCATATTCCAGTTCTATAATTTTTGATCATCCTTTGATCTGGCGACTCCGCGTTTTACTCGAGGGAGAAGGGCCCTTGGTATTGAAGATTCTCAGTTTCAGCTTTTGGAGCAAGCAGGTTTTCCTTTCCCTTCAACAAGAAATAGAAAGACTCGTTCGACAAGCACTCCACCTGTTCAAGATAGAATTCCTACGGGTGGTATTCCTTCAGAGCCAGCTAGTCCTAATCTTCGAGCTTTGATTCTTGCTGGTGTTGCAGTTCCTCTCCAAGCCATTTTTCCAAGAATGGCGGTACCATTGCCCTGGGGTCATCGTGTCGGGCCCCTTGCTCTTCCTCAGCCTTTGCATGAGTTACCCAGAGGTAACCGGAAGAACTTTCCTAAATTCAAAGGTGATGGCAAAGTGCATCCTGATGAACACATCGCAGCCTTCATAGTTGCATGTGGAGTTCTGGGAGTTGAACATGAAGACGTCTCCGTGAGACTGTTCATTGAGACTTTACAAGATAATGCTGCTGATTGGTTCTATCACCTTCCGGCTGGTGCTATCACTAGCTGGGACACCATGAGAACTAGGTTTGAAAACCATTTCAAACCAGTAGAAGATGTGCATGCCTTGCTAGCCCAAATCTCTCAGATAAAGAAAGATTCACAAGAGCCCATGAGAGAATTTGTGGCCCGATTCAACAGGTTGATTAATAAAATTCCACCAAATACTCGACCTGTTGATCAAATCCAAAAATGTTTCTTCCTAAATGCCCAATCGCCTGAAGTTAGTTATGCGCTAAGAAGGGCTAATCTCGCAACATTGGCTGAAGATCAAACTCTTGCTGTTAGTGTCGAGGATGATTTAATCATGTCAGGGAAGTTGAGGAGAGACCCTTCCAAATCTAAGTCTGCTTCTTCCTCCTCTTCCACCCCTGGACCTAATACTGATCCATTGGTTCAAAAACTTGCGAATGATCTCATTGCCATAAAGAAACAATTGGCTCAGCATGCTCCCTATGCAGACGTTCCAAGGAGGAATTTTCAGCCCAGAAATCATTTGCCTGCTTCTCAAACAAGATTAGCGCTTGAAGGACCTCCTGTTAAAGTTCCTGTCAATGCAACCTGTGAAGTTGAGGAACCAGATGATGATGAGGATAATGAAGCTTGTGAGGAATTTGTGGAAGAAGTTGATGATGAAGCAGATGAACTTGAAGGATCTCGAGTTAATTTCTTCACCACTGAGGGCATTGATGATGGAGATGATTATGATGAAGTAGTAGCGGACATGAATAGCGAATCATTCACTGTCATGACTCGAGAGCAGACAAATCAGAGGGAGAAAGTGACGCAGCCCCCCAAGAAATCTAAGGAGCAGCCGACAACTATCCCCGTAATTGCAAAAAGAGGATCTCCTATCCCCATTTCATCTACACCAAAGGTGAGTCCTGTCAATCCTGCTATTAAAGTTACTTCTTTTTCCCCTAAAGTTGATAAACCTAGGATCTCAAGTGATGATGGCCCATCCACTTCTGGGTCTTTTGATATTATTGATCACCTGAAAAAGACTAAGGTTCAAATCTCAGAGGCTGAGTATTATCAAACCCATCCCAAAGCTTTTGCTAAAATGATTCACTTTGTCAATTCCCATTCTAAAACCACCTCTAAAGGCCTTTTACCCACTCCTTCTTCTGCACCACAGCCTAGTCTGGTAGCCGCTGTCACCTCACCTAATGACAAAATTAAACCATTTTATGTAACACTTCTTATAGCTGGCCATAGGCTCAGTAATTGTGTCATAGACTCAGGAGCCTCAGACAATGTGATGCCTGCTAAAGTAGCTCATGCCTTAGGCTTGACCCTCACACGCACTTATGGATCTTGTTACTCTATGGAGAGTAAGGAAGTGCCCCTGGTCGGAAGAATTAAAGATGCACAAGTGGCTTTTGCTTTGCTTCTGAGAAGAGAGTTTTGGCTACCATCTTAGTAGCAGATATTCCTCCTTCATACGGGATGTTGCTAAGTAGGAACTTCTGTAAGGATGTGGGTGGAGAAATTCAAATGGATTGGTCACATGCACTCGTACCTGTTAATGGACAAATGAAGAAGTTGCTGCCTGAGAAGCAATCTGAGTATATTGTACAAAAAATGGATGATCCTAAAGCACAAATACTCTATGAGGATATGGGGCATGGTAACTACATGATTATGTCCCCTGATGAAATCCAACTCCCCAAAGTGTCACCTAAAGATCCTAATGGTGTTTGGATTTTAGAGTTTGATGGAAGTTGTTCCTCAGCTGGTTCTGGAGCTGGTGTCCTACTGGTGTCACCTGAAGGAAGCCTACATCCTTTTTCATTCAAGTTGTAGTTTGAAAATACTAATAATACAGCAGAGTATGAGGCTCTCATTCTTGGACTGCAAGTGGCCAAAGAACAAGGTGTAAAGAATCTTCTGGCTCGTGGTGATGCGGAATTGATTGTAAAGCAAGTTAGAAGCCTTTTCCAGGTAAAAAATGGAAGGTTGAAACATTACCGGAATCAGGTTTGGGATTCCATTGAATTTCTTGATGCTTTCTCCATCGAAGCAATACCTAGGGAGAAGAATAACAGGGCTGATTCACTAGCAGTCTCAGGGTCACTACTGATTCCTCATCCTGACTTCTCTCAAGACAAGTTCACCATTGAGATGGTCCATCGGCCTAGTGTACCTGATAATACCAATAACTGGCAAGTTTTCAATGATGATCAACACTTGCTTTCTTTCTTAGAACTCAAGGGTAATTTTGAATAGCTGTATTTTGAAGGAAGTGACAACCTGCCTCGTGAAAGTGTGCCCTTTGACAAAGCAGTCACCCAAGGAGAAGAAACGGATCAAGATGGATGCATCAAACTCAAAGGAAACAAGATTCCTAAAGGATTGGTGAGTTTAGAGGAACTATTTGATAAACATGATGTATGTGAAGTCTAGAGCTTCTACTGGACCTCAACAATCAGCTGAGTATGACAAAATTAATATTGGGAGTTCTACTGATCCTAAGCTCGTGAACATTGGAAAATGTTGCACAACAGATGAGAGGAAAAAAGCAATTGATCTTTTAAAGAGGTATAAGGATGTTCTTGCTTACTCTTATGAAGATTTAAAAGCTTTCAAACCAAAAGATATGCAGCATTTTATTCCTCTCAAACCTGGAATTAAGCCTTTTAAGTAGAAACAGAGGCAATACAACCCCAAAATAGCTGACACCATCTTTCAAGAAATACAGAAGTTGTTGAAGGCCAAAATCATTTTTCCCATTCACCATTCAACATGGATTGCCAATATTGTGCCTGTTAGGAAGAAAAATGGTGAGATCCGCATCTGTGTTGATTTCGTGAATCAATCAGCTTCTTGAAAGATAATTATCCTTTGCCTATGATGGATCAGGTCTTGCAAGCAGTAACAGGATCTGAAATGTTATCTATGCTTGATGGATTCTCGGGATATAATCAGGTAGAGGTTGATACTGCAGATCAACACAAAACAACTTTCACTACTCCTTGGGGTACCTTTTCTTACAAGAGAATGCCTTTTGGGCTCATTAATGCTGGTGCCACTTTTCAGAGAGCTATGGATCTGGCCTTTGGAAGTTTGAAAGGGAAGTGTATTGTCATATACCTTGATGATTTGACTGTGTTTTCTAAAACAAGGGCGGATCATTTTGACCACCTGGAGACAGTTCTGCTAAGATGCAGAGAACATGGGATTTCTTTGAATCCTAAAAAATCTATCTTTTGTGTCACAGAAGGGAAATTATTAGGGCACATCGTCTCCAAAGATGGTATTAAGATTGATCCTGAGCGAGTTCAAGCTATCCAGCAAATTCCTCTCCCAACCAGCAAAAAGGGCGTGCACTCTTTCTTTGGTAAGATCAATTTTTTAAGAAGGTTCATCCCTGATTTTACAGAGTTAACTTTGAGTATTTCCCAAATGATGAAAGGAAAACAAATGTTTGGTTGGTCTTCTGAAGGAAAGGAATCTTTTGAAGGTATTAAAGAGCTATTGCTAAAACTCCTGTTTTAGCCTGTCCTGATTTCAGCAAAGATTTTATTATCTATTGCTATGCCACAGATAATACCTTGGTTGTTGTTTTGACTCAAGAAGATTCTAATGAGCATGAACTCCCAATTGCGTTCATGAGCTATATTTTGAAAGATCATGAGTTAAAATACACCATGATGGAAAAACATGCTTTTGCAGTGGTTAAAGCTGTCAAGCAGTTTCGTTTTTACATCCTCAACTCTCATTCCATGGTGTTGGTTCCAGATACAACTGTTAAGTCAATTCTCACACAACAGGAATTTGGATCCAAGAGAGGGAACTGGGTTGCTAAGGTCCAAGAATATGATATTGACATCAAACCGACCAAGCTTCATCGTGGAAAAGGTCTTTGTGAGCTCATTGCTGAAGGAGCTAAGCATGAATTACTGGAGAACAAAGTTGGCCTTCCTACCATTCTATTTCTTAGCTCAGTTGATGAATGGTATGCTGATATCGCTCATTTTCTCACCTATGGAGAATGCCCCTCTCATTTAACTACCAAAGAAAAGAGGACTGTTAAACTAAGGTCAGTGCAATATGTGTTGTGGGAAAACGCCTTGTTCAAACGTGGGTTAGATGGAAGATTTTTGAAATGTGTGGACAAGGAACAACAGAAAAAGTTACTCTCAGCTTTTCATGATCAGGCATGTGGAGGGCACTATTCATCAATGGTCACTGCTCATAAGATACTTCGTGGAGGATATTACTGGCCTTCCTTGTTCAGAGATGCATCCAAGTGGGTTGATAAATGTGAGGCTTGTCAGACCTTCGTGGGAAGACCCAAATTGGCCTCTTTGCCTCTTAAGCCAGTTGTAATTGAAGAACCTTTTCAACAGTGGGGTTTGGACTTCATTGGAACACTTAATCCCACTTCTAGTGCTGGTCATACTCATGTATTAACTGCCATGGATTATTTCACCAAATGGGTAGAAGCTATTCCAGTAAAGAGTACTACTTCTGAAGTGGTGTGCAGCTTCATCAAAGAGAACATCTTGGTAAGGTATGGTGTACCTAACAAGATTGTGACAGATAATGCTTCGAATTTCTCTTCAACCGAGATAATGGATTTTTGCTATGGGTATGGCATCTCTTTGGCTCACTCCTCAGATTACTATCCTCAGGGAAATGGGCAAGCAGAATCCACTAATAAAAATTTGGTGACTATTATAAGGAAATTAGTCAATGAGTCTCAATGAAACTGGCACAAGAAGCTCTATGATGCTCTTTGGGCAGACAGGATTACACCAAAGAGAGCTATTGGAATGTCTCCTTTTCAAGTGGTATATGGAGTAGAAGCTCAATTGCCAGTAACAGTGGAGCTGCCAGCCTTGCATCTAATGAAGGCCATTGAAGATACTAGTTTCAGTGATGCTTTGGATAAGAGAATTATGTATCTTCACAAATTGAATGAGGACAGATTGGAGGTTGCTGATAGGATATTTGTTCACCAGCAGAAGGTAAAGGTCCTGTTTGATAAGAAAGCTAGGTTCAGAGATTTCCAAGTTGGAGACACTGTGTTGTTATGGGATAAAAGGCATGAACCTCGTGGCAGCCATGGCAAGTTTGATTCCCTTTGGCTCGGACCTTTCAAGATCAGACACTTTGCTGGTAAGAATTCCTTTTATCTTGATTACATGGATGGTTCTCCTCTCCCACTTCCTTATAGTGGGCAGTACCTTAAGTTGTTCAAGTCATAGGTGATTAGGGAGTCCTTTGTATATTTTTGTACAATGCATTTTGTTTTTCTTTCCTTTTTGTTTTGGTGTGTTGTCCTCTGTATTGGTTTGCTTTTTGACTCCGTGGCCCAATGGATAAGGTACTGGTCTGCTTCCCGAGTTTGTCTAAGTTCTTACCTTGTCCCATTCCTTGAATTTATGCCAAGTCATCCCCAGAAGGAGCCAGCTGTTGTCCACTCAAAATTCCCCTGCTCTTAAGAAAGTGAAAATTTCAAAATTTTGAGTTTTAAGTGTCTTCTCTGTTGTACTCAATGTTAAAAGTCGAGAAATTGAGAAAATCTATGTTTTTGGGTCATTTTGTGTGTTTTTCGGGCCTGTCGGACATTTTTGTCCCGCGTGTCCCAAGTTCAAACGGGCTCTGTTCCCCGATCGGCGGTTTCCCGAAGTTTGTCTTTTTCGGGCCCGTCGGAACTTCTTGTCCCAAATGTCCCAAGTTCAATTTGGCAAGTTGTTCCATTTTCAGCCGAATCGCCCGAACCGCGTACTTCACGCTTTCACGTCCCAAATGTCCCAAGTTCAATTTGGCAAGTTGTTCCATTTTCGGCCGAATCGCCGAACCGCGTACTTCACGCTTTCACGTCCCAAATGTCCCAAGTTCACCCGGACCTGTTGTCACATTTTCATCCGATCCGGCCGAGTCACGTGTTTCGCGCACTTTTGTCCCGCATGTCCCAAAAGGCATTTGTGCGTCTTTTCCCCGCTTCGCCCGAATCGGCCGAGCCGCGTGTTTCGCGCATTCGCGTCTCACATGTCCCAAATGAACCAAGTGCCATTCGTGCTTATTTTTCCCGCTCTACCCGAATATCTTGCTTATTCAAATTGGTAGGTATGTATTAAATGCGCATTCATTATCTTTCTCTCTCCTAATTGGCTATATAATGAGCAAACCCCCTATGCATTTTTCACACTGCTTCCATGCTATCCTTTGCTCGAACCCTTGCAATCTAAAATCCTGCGCGTGTATCCCTTCCCTCTGTAATTCCTTCCCGAGTCTAGTTTGCGGCTCTGCCCTCCGAATTACTATCAATATGAAGATCAAAGTCTTGGAGGAGGCTTTGGGAGAGCTGAAGAATAGCTGGCAGAAGGGTGAGGCTTTCAAGACACTGGTTGTATCTGCTTTCAAAGACATACACTGTCATCTTCAGGATGAAACTTCTGGTGTGCCTCTTTCCCTGCAAGAAATCAAAGCTCAATTCAGAGCTTTTGTCAAAGATAATCTATTCAAGGAAAGCTCCATTTCCAAAGAGAAAATGAAGGAGATTTGCTCTCTTCAATCTGCCATTGAAGAAGCAAATAAAGACTATCATACTCATGTCGAGTTTGATAAGGAAATGGAGAAGTGCCTCGGATTTTGGGCTCAGTCTACAGCCAACACGTCAGTCCCTCGTGGCAGAGACATAGCCGAGGCATTGAAGAGATTCAGGCAGTGAATTTTGAAGTCAGTGGGTCCCTCCCATTCATAACCACCTGTCTTCTTCTCCTTATTCTTCTCTTCTTTTCTAATTCTTTTTCTCGGATTCATTGTAATTAGTTGAGGTATTGCGATTGGCAATCCTTAACTAATCTTTAGTTAAAAGAAGTAGTTACAAAGAGTAACTGATTTGTAAGCTATATAATGGCCTCTCACGCCATTTTGAAGAGGAGGAAGAACTTGGCTTATTTTCTGAAAGTGTAAATAGATCATAAAGAAATCAATACAGAAGGGCTTTTCATTCTTTGTCTATCTGATCTCTTTATCCCTAAGCTTTTCATTTAATTTTGTGAAGATCATTTGTCTGTGTTATGTTAAGAAACTTTGTGTTCTAGCAGATGTTATTTACAGAACTTTGTGTCTTTAAATTCCATCTTATTTATATGATACAAATGATCTTGTTTCAATTCACTGTAACTTCGCATACATAAAGAATTACTCTGTTATCTATAATTCTGAGTGTTTCCTTTCTGCTCATTCTCGTACTCTCATTCCTCAGTCCTTTTGTAATTGATGATCTTTATAGAAAACACTTTCGTAATATCCAAGTTCAACCAGAAAATCATGTTTTGTATATTTGTAAATAGGTTCATTTTCGAATACAAAGCACTGACACAAATTAGTTGATCATGTTGATGCCTCCCTCATGTTATACTATGTGACCTTTGCAAGGTCTTCATTACCTAAGAAATTCGTTATGAGGACCATCATTCCTAAGAAATTGTAACACTTTTCTTTTCACTAAGAATATTTCTTTATATTGTCATCTCGCATCCTGTCTAACTAATAGGTATAACAAAATCACATAGTATATTTTTGTGCATACTCACACCTATTTTACCATAAATAGGGTATGTGTGATCCTCGTGCATTAACTTAATAAGTACTAATCATCTCGTGCGTGTGAATGTGCTTATTATAACAAAAAAAGTATATTAAAAAAAAGAAAAAATCTAATCTAAGTGGAAATAATTACTTATTACAAAACACAAAGGAAGCTTATTTATAGTAGTGCTTGACCTACTCTCATTGAAGTAACTCGAGAAATATGGTGCCATCTAGTGCATGTAATTAACATGCACCTGATTCTAGTATGTTGGTCTCTACAAAATGTCCTAACCAATGAAATTTCTACTTCTCTAGATGGTGTGTGAATTTGGAGTCATATAGAAGTTCCATCTTACCAATGGTAAAAGACTTATTCTTGATGTTCCTATCATGCCAAGAACTTTTCATGCCTTTTCTATCTTTTAAATCCAACATGCAATGTCACTCACCTAATATAATTTAATCATCTTGTCAATGCACTCATCAAATTCATGTTCATCATCCAATCCTCCTACACATGCAATACATAGGGATGGTAACATAAATTCAACATGTGATACAAACTTTGTGTCAAACACCAACTAAAAGGGTGTGGCCTTGTTCAATTATTTATAGGTTTTCTATAATCCCAAAGGATGGTTGATACCTTGTCATCCCATTCCTTTCTTCCAACATCACAAATCTTCATTAGTGTATTTCGATGATCTTGTTGAAATATTTAGTAGTACCATTAACATGAAGGTGATAAGTAGTAGTTTTATGCTACACCACTATAAACTTCACTAATAAAATGATAGTGTTATCTTTTAAAATATTTTTCTTTGATCACTCATTAGGCTTAATGGGAAGCGATACCTGTTGATGATGTTTTCCCAAAGGAACCTTCTTGTGCTTTTTGATGTACAATATTTTGTAGGCATGAAATTTGTCCACCTTGTCAAGTAATCAGTATATGTGATGATGTAGTATGCCCCTATCCAGCATGCAGGTGGTGTAATATGTCCTACAAAATTAATCTCCCATTTCTCAAAAGTTTTTGCACTTGTAATGGGTCACAATGAAATCTTGTCTATATTTCAGGATTTCCAATTCTCTAGAAGTTATCACATAATTTGACAAAATCCTTTGTACCATTGTGCAATTTCTCCCACCATATAAATGTCGAGAGGATCTGAACGCAATGGAATTTTATGCATAATGGCCTCCAACTATTCCTTCATGAGCCTCCTCCATGATGGCTTCATGCTCATGTTCCAAAACACATTTGTGAAAGGCCTCATCTCTCCCATGTTATACATATCTCCTCAAATAAGTTGATATGGCACAACCTAAATAATAATTTTCTTCATTTATAGTTTATTCATTCCTTCTTCTAGCGATAATCCAAAGTGCAAAAATACTATAATATCCTCCAAGTCATCTTGCATGGTTCAATATGCACAATTCTGCATCTAATATATTTTCCTTAATGCTCTATGCTTCCTCCCTATAATTGATCCTTGAAAAGTTGTGAGGTCCCATTACTCTTTCCTAGTATTACTACAACTATAAATTAAAATTCTTAGAATTATCAACTGATAGATGTGCCCTTAGAAAATAGGTTTGTTTACTTACCACTTCGATTCCGTATGATATGTGTAGAAGTTAAACGCTATGGTAAATAAGTCTTGTCAAAATTTTTGAAGCACATGGATCATATATAATGCCTCATGCTCCATCATTGTATAATTATTCTCAATTGGTGTCACTTCCTAATTACAAAGCATATGGGATGATGAACATTTCCTTCACTGGTTGTATCAAAATTACACCAATATCCATATAAGAGGCATCTACATAGACATGGAAAAAAATTACCATAAAGGAAGCACACAATTGGTGCACTTGTAATATTCTCCTTCAAGGTCTAAAATTTATTTTTTTTACGCCTCACTCCAATAAAAATGTTCCTTTGGCCTTGAGGACTTCCTCTAGGGGCATGACAATCTTTGCATAAACTTTTATAAACTTCATGTAATAACCAATATGCCCCAAGAAAGTACACACTTCACTCTTTATTGTTAGGTTTTTTCAGCCCCAAAATTATTGGAATCTTAGGAGGGTCTACCAACAATCCTTCCTTATAAATGTGCCCAAGTAAAGTACCAATATGGGTGGAAAATATACACTTCTAAATGTTTAGAGAAATGTTATTCTTCCCGCACCTTTCCAACATCAATCTCACATTCTCACAATGATCCTTTGCTATCCCATAGATGGTCATATTATCCAAATAAAGTTGTAGAAACTTATGGATGAATTTCTGAAATTCATGAACAATGATGTGCGATAAAACCACTATTGCATTCTTCAATCCAAAAGGCATCATAGTATATAAAAAAATTCCCAATTCGGTGGTGAAGGTGGTCTTTTCATGATCCTTACATGCAAAGCATACTTGATGGTAGCCTGAGAAACCATATGTGAATGAATAGATACCATACCTGCAAATCTCTAAATAATCTCTTCTCTAAATGGTGTAGGGAAAGGATCTATGACACGTGAAGCATTAAGTACCCCGTAGTTCATAAAGATCCGATTCGACCATCCTTCTCAATACTTATCACCATAGGGATGACCCACTCAGATTCATCAATAGGCTTTATGATCCCTCACTTAGGTATCTTTTCAATCTCCTCTTTGACCTTCTCACATAGGTTTTGGTTCATTGTATATGACCACTTTCTAACCAAACGTGCGCCTTCTTTTAACTTAATATTCATCTCTCCTAAAGTCATTTTAATGCCCTTTATTTCAAGGTAAATTTTTTGACTTGGAATTCACACCCACTAATTCATTAGGTGATCCAATGCAACATGGGAACATCCCCAAGGTGTGGGACCTTTGATCCTTGGGATGAACCCTCAGGAAGGTTGATTCCTTCTAAACTACGTGTTTACGATGAAGGCTCCCTTTGCAAAACCTATGATCATCTTGAAAAAAATCCACTATAAAATATTTCTTGAGAAAAAGGAGAGAGAGAGAGAGAGAGAGAGAAATGAAAATAATTTAAAATGGTGATGCACCAATAGTTTAAGGAGTAAAATATCAACATTTACAAGAGCAGAATATTTAATAGAAGAATAATAATGTGCACACATTTCTATTATTTTTCCTTAACAAAAGAATTTGTATGAAGGTAAAACTTAACAATAATAGAAGGGATTTACTCGATTCCTCAACTGTCATAAGTAAGTCTCATTAATCACAACTCATGATTTTGCTAAAGCATAAATAATTTAAGGTGAAGGTAAAAGAGTTCACCAAATACTAGGAAAGAAAAATTCACAAGTATAAAATTAACCACTGAAATACACAACACATTAAAATAAAAGAAGGCTAAATATCCATTACGTATTCACAAAATCATGCACTTTAGACATTATTTATCCTAGTCTCATACTACTATTTAGAAGGTTCTTGAGTGAATAAAGTTCTAATTAACCCCGTGTTTTGGCCATCTTGTTTTATTTTATTTCGTCATTACCAAACTCTTGCACCCATATGCCTAGTCAACTTCTATCATTCCGCATTATTCTAGCCTTGATTTGGAGCACCCATTAGTACTAGGGAACCCATGGGCACCCTGGACCCACCAGGGGGTGCCTCGGTCTTTTTGCACTTTCTGTAACTTTTTGGGTCTCTTTTTAGCTATTTGAGATCATTATCTTCCTTGTGGTCGACCCTTTCACAGTTAATTATGAAATTATATTGAGATAACCCTATAAATATAAAGTTACACGACCATAATGAGGGACCTATCATCATTTACTACTATAACTCATCTAAGACATCTACATCAAACTTCATAGTGGGAGGTATTCTATTTTATTCCATGCACACATTATATTACATTTTATACACATAGTTATTACTCGCTACTTCACAAAGTACGACTAGCAAAAGTGCAACCTAAGGCATGTTCACACACACTTGCACATATAACTACATCAAGTCTCGAGAAGTAATGAAATGCTCTATTAGTAAGTCCACCATTATGGTGGATGAGGTCAATCTGAATCCTTCATATGAATTTTTATTTTTAGGGTTTGATGTTTGTTTTGGGGTATTATAGGTATTTTTCCCATCTTGGTTAATTGATGACATCTAGCACATAATATCGTATCTAATGTGACAAATAGTTAGGGTTTCGGACTATCTATCGAGCCGGTGAAGATCAGTTTTAGAGATTTTTCATAGGCCATGGCACCTAGATTACATACAAAAGCTCCCATAGGTGCCCCAATCCCTTTCTAAACTCTCCAGTCTAGCTAGATCCTCCAGATCCATCCTTTTAGGAATTCTGCAAAGTCATTTCCACCTTTATATTTTATAGTCCTCTCTCGACATAGTATGATGAGAATATGTTATTCAGCAAAGTTCTTTCCTCTTCTCTCTTGCACATTAGTGTTAACATTTCCTTTGCATACTTCTTTAGATCATTTACATAATTTCTATATTACATTTATTTACTTTATTATATTTTTTTCATGGCTAAGATTAACTATCCCCACACTATATAGTTAGGTAATTTTAGTTAATTGCGATTTGTATATAATGTTGTGGATTAATCCTATATACAAGTACTCAAAATTGTATAGCCTCCTTATAAAAATGATAGAAAGTCCATTTCTACATAATGCGCATCCTCTTGTTTATAAATTTATAAGGTTGAGAAATTATAGCCACTTTTTTAACTATTACATACTAAGAATAGAATGCATTTACATTTTGAAAGCTCGTCTACAACAAAATTAGCCAAGTAGATGTATAACTTTGACCTCGTCAAACCTACAACTCAAATGATTGACTATTCCTAGAGACTATGTTAAAATGATAATAGAGAATTAGCTATGAGTGATGCCTCCCTTTTCCTGATCCGTATCAGTTTCTTTTGTTTCTTCACTAAATTGTTTCTACAAATAATCAAGAAATTTTTGATGATTTTCTATTCATATTTATCATTGGCCCCACATGCGTATTAATTCGGGACCTCGGTGGATTCGATTGTTTGATTCATATTTCCAAGAAACTTCTTGGCTCAATTTTTTATAATTTAGAGTTACCTTAAGAATGTTTTATAGGAAACTAGCTTATTGACGAATTCCAAGTCAAAATATTTCATTTTATAAATATCATATTCAACCAGGATCTTGAAATTTACAAATATATGATCTTACGAAAGCACATCAAGATCTTCACTTTGGAATCTGAAATGGATAATATCTAACTCATTTTTTATATCATCAAGGCCACCAATGCTCTCATTTCTACCTCGATCAAATTTTACATTACCTCCTATAATAATTTGGACAAAAACTCCATAGCTTTGTTGTATTCAAATAATTTCTAAGATTTTTCAATTATACCTTCTCCTAGAAGAAGATCGATTTGAAAATTCTAACCTTTTCCAGTCCTAAAATATGAGCTCCACATTATCACATTATTCCCTCAAGATATCTTTGTACATTTTGGTAACCATCTCTTTATGGCTCACGCTCATTGTATAAGGTTACGAAATATTTAATCACTAGCTTACCCTCTTATATATCCCTCTAGATCTAATCCCCAACTACTCATCCTTATTGTCCGATCTTCTCAACTATGGAGAAAGAGGTATTGTCAAAGCTTGTGGGTATTACAAGAGAAGTTGTACAAGTTGCCTATGTGATTTTTCGATGATGGTTATCAATTAGTATAGCTTACTTAGATCATCCTTTGTGATTTTATCAGGTTAACAATAATTTCCAAAATATTGAGAAGGGAAACATGTACGTCTTGTTTGGAAACTTCATGGCTAGCCTTTTCTAGAGAGAATTTATAAATCTATGTATACACCAATTTTTGGTATCATTCATCCCCTTCACCCCACGTTTTCTATCTTTCATTAGGCTTCCCCATTCAAATTATTTTTCCTCCTAAATTTAATTAATTCCATCTATGAATTTAATGCTCAAATCTAATCCATGAAAATGCATTTATGAATTTAAAATTTGAAAATAATCCATGAAAAATCCACTTATGAATTTAATATTAAAAAATCCATATTCAATCCACTAATGAATTTAATATTCAAAAATAATCCATATTCAATCCACTAATTAATTTAATATTCCAAAATAATCCACATTCAATCCACTTATGAATTTAATATTTAAATATAATCCCCTCACCTAATCAGGGTTACTTTTCTAAATCATGATTACCCAAATTAATCTCATCCTTAGGCTATGAATTAGAGCCTCCCCTTTTGAAACAAGCTAGAAATAATATAAAAACTATAGTATTTTTATTCCACTAATATCATCCTAATGTCCTTGTGATTCCCGTAGCCATCCAATTTCCTTGCATTTTTCCATTTATCCTTGTTGAGGATATATCTGCAAGGATCTCAACAATCTGCCATTCGTCATAACACCACAAAAATAGTATCCGCCCTATTTTTTTACATCTTGGAAAAGTTATGCTCTTGTTGTTTTCGACCATACTTTCTTTTGTTTGGGTTACCACCACCCACTCTAGTTTGTTCATGTTATTTTAGAATTTTTATTATCAGTTATCATTTCAACTCATCTCCATTTATCAGATCACTATTTTATATTTCTTTTACCACTATATCTTTATCCATCATTAATTATCCTTTTGTTATTTTCACGTGGACTAACATTCTTTCTAGGAACCTTTCACTTCCCGTAGCTGATTTTATTGGGCAGCCCACAATATACCTTAATAATCCTTTTTGTGTTTATGTCTTCATTGTTGCATAGGTTGAAGACTCATTTGTGAGCATCAACAATTCTTGTGCGCCCATATAATTCTATCACTATCCACATCAAGAGGTTCCCTAAACCATACCATATTTTGAGGTTTCTTGATTTCTCACTTTATTTTTCACTAATATTAAACACGAAGCACAAAAATATTTGTAAACAATATAATAATATGTGTCATTAATATCCTCCTTTGATTTATTAGCATCTAGGGTCGTTATTTCAAAAAATATTTTCTATTTCTGATTGACCAAAAGGTGAGAAGTAACCCTTGGTATCTATTCTTTGCATAGTGGAGTCGAATTTAAGATGCTAAGATCAACATCATCTCCAATAGGTATCTTATTCTTCTCCGAGAGGTTTGTCTACTCATCCATGCAAGGGTATGAATAAGAAAAAACCAAGCTGTTCGAGAGGATGACATGGGCACGCGACATCATAGTAGTGAACTTGATGGGTGATGAAAGGATAGTTTTGCAGTAATCACTAGTGGTAATGAAGTGGTGAAAAATTATGAGGGGATGGAATGTATAGTTGTGGGGATGGATGGAATATTAAGAGTGCTATGAGAGGAGGTGGGAATAAATTTTTGATGAAGGGAGTTTCTAGATGGGAAGCTGTCAACACCAATCTAGCACTATGATAATTCTCCACCGGGAACTTATCGTGCTATGATTATTTAATAATGCATGACTTTTAGTTTGGTGGATGTGATCTCGGAAACACAATAACAAACATAACATAAGAATACCATAGACTATGATACGAAGGAATGATGAAAAATCTGAAATATAAGTGTAAATTATAATATCAACATGAAATTGTTACAATCTCACCCATGAGGTTCTTCAAGTGTTATTAACTTCACTTGCCTTCCAACAATAACTATGGGAGAAACTTCACAATTACACCTCTTAATGGCTTCTTTAACACACTTACTCATACAATATTTCTCACTACTTCCTTCTATGCTAAATGAGGGGGGTGGCCTCTTTATTTATAGGAATTCAGGCTTATCCACCCTATCTCTAAGATAGGATAGGAAATCTCTTCCGGCCAATCATATTCCATGCCTAAACTCTTGCCTTTACATGTAGGCTTATCTTCTAAGATAAGATAAACCTTATCATCTCACATGGGTTCCACCTTTTTAGACTTTTCCACAAATAAAATACACAAAATATTTATGACATCACTCTTTGTCCTTATTACAAATATAATATTTCTAATTCCTAATCATGTAGACCCTACTTCTCTACTTACCCCAACTTTGACATTTTAACATTCTTGAACCACTTACGACAAATATTTACTTTTACCACAACATTCCTATTGTACTTTGACTATTACCGTACTCTATTGTATCGGTGGCACTATCGATGGCATCGTTATCTTTATCGACGCCACTAGTAATCATACTCATTAACATCCTATTCCTAATACATACATAATAAAATAGAAATTACGGAGGAAAATTTTAATGTCGACATTTTCCCCCTTCCGAGCTTCTACTCCGTCCTTGGAGTAGGCTATTCTGGTGCTTGGAAAATCTTTAACTTGTCATGGTTGACCCATTTTGTAATGGGAGTGCCATCCAATTCCTCCAATGGATATGTACCATTTTCATGCACAATCGCTATTCAGTAGGGCCCCATTCATTTGGGAAGAAATTTTCTCTGTCTTCTTTATTTGTATCGGAATCATATACTAGAACCAAGTCATTCACATGAAATGGAGACCAACGAATATTTTGATAAAAGTATTCCTTCTACTTCATTTTCTTCTTATATCTTGTATCCTTCGCTATTTCCCTTATTTACTCTAGCAAATGAAGATGCACCAACCTTTCTTTTACTGAATCACTTTCATCCATCCTTTCCTTTTTCATAACTCTCACATTGGGAATATCAAACTCAATAGGAAGAACTAGATCAATGCCATAAGCCAACTGAAATGGGGAGTATCTTGTTGCTGACTTTGATGTTTCCCTATATTCCCACAATGTTGCATGAATCCTTTTATCCCACTTATGTACCTGTAAGGCTGCATCTTTTGCTAGAATTTGACACAACACAAAATTTGTTCGTTCTACTTGTCCATTTGTGCTTGGCTTGTATGTTGTTGCCTTCTGTGTTTAATAGAAAACTTGTTGACTAGGGCTTCTACCACCTCATTAATGAAGTGGTTTCCTTGATCTATTACAATTTATAATGGACAACCAAATCTAGTGACAATGCGTTCATATATGAACCTTTCCACTTCATCCATGGAAGTTGTTTTCAATGGCCTAGCTTCAACCCACTTGGTTAAATAATATGTGGCAACTACAATATACTTATTTTGGCATGGGGTAGTTAGAAGTGGACCTACAATATCTATTCCCCACTTTTCAAAGGGACCAACTGGAAGAATAGGGCATAATGGAGCTGATGAAGTCTTACGGTTACTATGTGTTTGACAAATATCACATGTCTTACAATAATTATAACAATCTCTAAAAAGAGTGGGCAGTTATAAACTTGCATCCAAGATCCTTCTTGTTGTAAGTTGTCTAGAGAAGTTTCCTCCACATGTACCATTGTGGAATTCTTCTATCAGCTCCTTCCCTTGATCACATCCAACTACCCTCTTGTACTTTCCATCAGGTCCTATTCGAAATAATACTCCATGCAGAATAGAATATGGACAACTAGCTTGAGTAATCTTCCTCTTAGTCTTTGCATTGGCACCATTAGGAAACTTGAATTCATTCAAATAATTCCAAATATCTATGTATTCACTAGGGATTGTGTCAAGGGATAACAATGCTGCATCTGGGAAATCATCATCATCACAAGATGAACAAAAACCATCATAGGCTCGAGAGAGTGCATCTGCATTAACATGCTTCTTTCTTTGCCTATTTATAATATCAAATTAAAATTCTTGTAGAAAATTATCCATCTTTCTATCCTCCCTGATGGGTTAGGCTTATTTATAATATATTTTAGAGCCTGATGGTCTATTACAACTATAAACTTCTTCCCTAGCAAGTAATTTCTAAACTTTTTTACAGCAAAAATGATAGCTAGAGCCTCTTTTTAAGTTAAATTATAATTTACCTCAGCACTGCTTATTTTTCTGCTCCCAAAGTAAACTAGATGATCATTCCCATTTTCATCCTTTTGGCTCAGAGTACTTCCTAGTGCTACATCTGAGGCATCAGTATACACAATGAATGGCTTCTCTAGTCTGGATTCTTTAAAACAGGTGAAGACACCGAAGCTTCCTTCAATTGTTCAAAAGCTTCATGCACCTTATTTCCTAGCTCATAAGTAACATCCTTCTTCAAGAATTGGGTTAGTGGTGTGTAATCTTTGAGAAATTCTTGATGAACCTTCTATAGTAACCCACATGGCCTAAAAATGATCTCAACTTACTTGTATTCATAGGAAATTGTAACTCTTTGATTTTTAAAAATTTATCAAGATCAGTACCAATAGCATCTCTGGATATAACATGCCCTAACAAAACACCTTTAGAACATCTAAAGACACACTTTTTAGGGTTTAGTGAGGCTTGTGCTTCATCTAACCTTTGAAATGTTGTCTCCATCTGGTGCGGTGGTCCATCTTGCTCCCATAGATGCAAAAATCATCCAGAAATACTCTAATGAAGTTCCCAATGTAGGGTTCAAACACCCTATTCATCAAATGTTGGAATGTTGCAGGAGTATTACATAACCCAAAAGACATAACTCTATAAGAAAACGTTCCCCAAGGAGTGGTGATCATGGTCTTTAGTTGATATTTCTCTGCTATACGAGCTTGGTTGTATCCGCTATATCCATTAGCAAAACTATAGCACACTCTGGCCGCCTACTTCATCCAAGATCTTATCTGAGAATGGAAGAGTATAATGATCCTTCTTTGTTTGCCTTGTTGAGCTTCTTATAATCAACACAAATACGTAGTTTCCCATTCTTTTTTATTGAGATCACAATGGGAGAAACCCATTCTAAATTCTCCACAGCAAATATGAATCCTGCATCAAGCAACTTATCTATTTCTTCTTTTATAGTCTTGGAAAAACTAGGATTCATTCTATATGGCATTTGCTTTATGGGCTTAGCACCATCTACCAGCTCAATAGAATGTTCTACCCACTTACTTGATGGAGTTCCTTGTAATCAAAAGTGAATAGGTGTATATACCTTCGAAAGAGATGGAGGTAGGATTCCTTCTCACTCTCCATCACAGCATCACCAATATTTATTTGTTGGAGATGATCAACAATTTCTTCTTCAGATAATCTTATGGGTTTATGAGTTGGTGTGACTAGAAATATATCCATGACCGAAACATCAACCTCACTTTCTTCATCTTGTGTGTCCACTTCATTGGTACTTGAGTAATCAGAGGATGTCCAATCATCAGTTTCATCATTTAAATCCACGGGTTCTACCTTATGATGCCGAGGGATCACGTTTATTTTCACCCTCTCTCGCCACATCCAAGTTTCATGAAGCCTTCATTCCATTAGTTTCTTGCATGAACTCTCCTTTTCCATGGCCTTCCCAAAAACATTGGGTACATAAAAGTACCATTTTTCATCATCCGAAAGTCTACCACACATACAACACCCATAACAGATATTGCCACATTTAAAACAACACCTTTTGGTTTAGTTTTTCCTTATTTAATGACCTTAACATAAGTATTGAGGGGCGATCAATTTTTAAACCCAACATATTCATTACAGACTTGGTCATTACATTAACTGCAACACCTCCATCAACTAAGACATCATGAATTGAAATACCATTACATAATACCTCAGCTTGTGGAGCATAGGGATCCGCCTCTACCTCTAAAACATGTACCTCAACCTCCTTACTTCATCGAGCATTGAGTCCACTTCGCAATTCTTGCCTCTTCTCATAAGACATAGCCAGAAGTTGACCATATGTAATATTTGTAGGCCTTTTGGACAGATCTTCTAAGATGGAGTATGGTCCTTGTCCCTATGAAATTAGAAAATCCTGCACACCCAACTTTCTTCTCCTATGTTTCTTACTAGTTTCTCCTTTCATCTTCTTAGGATCATTTCCATCTTGGTTATCTTTTTCTTTCTTTCTTTTTGTTACAAACACATCTACTTCATTATTTATGCTCCTATCTATTACATCAAAAGAATTCACAGGTGCTTTTCCTTTATCATTATCTCTTGTACTAGATGTAGAAGCTCTATCTGGACAATTATACTTATAATGACCCTTTTTATGACAACCATAACATATAACTTTAGTTATATTTCTTTTTGGACCTCTATCTCCTCCCTGAGAACTAAATTCCTTTCCTTGAAGAATATTAATAGTTAACTGACCCATCTTCTTGAGCAGATCTTCATACTCAGTAGATGTACTAGGGAAAACATTTGTACTCTCTGAGAGTGGTTGTGGATTCTAGACCAAAGGTGTTGGTGTAGGCTCTACCTTAGCAACAATTTCTTTGGGCTCTTCTTCCATGTTTTCTTCTTACCTTTTTACAATCTCCTTTACTTGTTCAATGGTAGTTGGGTGGTCATACTTCACTCGTTGTTTGATCTCTGGCTTCATCCCAAGAATGAAGTGCTTACAGAGGAGATTATCCATGCCATTCATCAACCCATCCGCTAATCCTTCCTTCCGGATATGGGCATCGAGCTTCCTCCTTAGCTCTAGAACATGAGCATGATAATCCCTTATCTTCTCCTTCTCTCCTTGGGATAGCTTTGTGATATCGATCATGAGATCTACATATTTTTGTTTTTCACCAAATTCTTCAAGAAAACTTTTAGTTAATAAATCCCATGAGTTTTTCACATTATCACCTAGTGTTTCAAACCACCTAAGGGCTGAACCATCCAAAAAGGTAGGAAAAAATTCAGTCCATTATTCCCTTCTTATGAGGCCATTACAAATACAAGATCGTTTAAACTCTTGAATGAAAGAGGAAGCATCTTCATTAGATTGGGCTGAAAAAATAGGAATCTTCCCCATTTTTAAAAGTAACCACAAGTGAAATACCAACCCACAAGTACAATCAACAAGACTTATGTGCACAAATAATTGGAATCACTATATAGAAAGTGACTTTACACCTTTCTACAGTAAAATAGGAATGACCACGGTAAACTATGGTAAAACTTGACTTACTGTGGTAAAAATGACTTTACTGTGGTAAACACTATTCACGCTAAAAGTGAAGTTATTGTGGTAAATACTATTCATGGTAAAAAGTGAAGTTATTATGGTAAATACTATTCACGGTAAAAGTGACTTTACCATGGTAACTACTATGCATAGTAAAAACAAGGTTACCCTCCAAATGATTTCTGACTAAGTGGGAATATCTCTCCAAAAAATCCACCAATGAGGAATGGTCCTGGCAACGGAACCAAAATATCAACACCAATCCGGCACTATAATAATTATCCACCGAGAACTCATGCTTTATGATTATTTACTAATGCATAGCTTTTAGTTTGGTGGATGTAATCTAGAAACACAACAACAAACATAACACAAGAATACCATAGACTATGATACGAAGGAATGATGAAAAATCTAAAATATAAGTGTAAATTATAATATCAACATGAAATTGTTACAATCTCACCCATGAGGTTCTTCAAGTGTTATTAACTTCACTTGCCTTCCAACAATAACTATGGGAGAAACTTCACAATTACACCTCTTAATGGCTTCTTTAACACACTTACTCATACAATATTTCTCACTACTTCCTTCTATGCTAAATGAGGGGGGTGGCCTCTTTATTTATAGGAATTTAGGCTTATCCACCCTATCTCTAAGATAGGATAGGAAATCTCTTCTAGCCAATCATATTCCATGCCTAAACTCTTTCCTTTACATGTAGGCTTATCTTCTAAGATAAGATAAACCTTATCATCTCACATGGGTTCCACATTTTTAGACCTTTCCACAAATAAAACACACAAAATATTTATGGCATCACTCTTTGTCCTTACTAGAAATATAATATTTCTAATTCCTAATCATGTAGACCCTACTTCTCTACTTACCCCAACTTTGACATTTTAACATTACTGGACCACTTATGACAAATATTTACTTTCTACCACAACATTCTTGTTGTACTTTGAGTATTACTCGTACTCTATTTTATTGGTGTCACCGTATCGATGGCACCATTATCTTCTATTAGATGCCACTACTAATCATACTTAACAACATCCTATTCCTAATACTTACATAATAAAATAAAAATTATTACGGAGGAAAATTGTAATGTTGATGACAAAACCCACAACTAAAACATCCCCGGATGAGAGAGAGGGAAGAGAGTAGAATAATTGATCCATGGTAGGAGATGAGGTGATGGGAGTAGGGGAAATGAGAGGAGAAGAAATGGAAGATGTGGGAAAAGGAAGAGTGAAAGGTTAAGGAGATATATGAGTTGAAAATGGGGACGAAGCAAGAGGAGGTGTACGAGGTCATTGTAAGGATTGAGTAGCAGATGGGGAAATACTTAGGTAAATGACATGTGAGGAAGGGACCTTAGAAGAAGAACCAAGAACCCTACATATAATTGTTATTTTGTGAGGCATAGGAGTGGGTTTCCTACCTTTGAAGATATGGGGAGGCCCACCACTTGTTTCACTGTGTTTCTATAATAAGGATATGATCTAATTCCTTTGGTGTAATTCCTAATGAAATCAACCATTGGTGGGTCCAATTGAGAATATGGATTACATGTTCTCTAGAACTCATGCACTCCTGAAGTGACCAATTGATAAATGGAAGCGGTTGACCCTTCACATTTGTTTTCTCATAGGCCAAATCTAATACTTATCTATCTTCATAGATGCCTTCAGGTACATCCGTTATGCCATATCGGCTACCTTATCAAGATTCATTGTTGGGCCTCAAAATATTGGCTAAGTACAAAAAGGCATGTGGGCACATGAGACCTAGCTTGAAGAAGGGCGCGCATGAGGTGAAGGCACGCAAGGAAGGGTTCTAGTAGGGTTTAGTAGAACACATGGCACGCGCGTGCAAGATAAGGTAAGTTTTGGGACTTAGCCATATTCGAAGGTCCAGGAAACACACGAGAAATGTGTGACCCATCTAGGATGTGGAGTAGATAAGGTGCCAGCCTAGCAGCTGTATGGTCAAGAATGGAATATTCCATGCATATGATCAAAGGATCTAGAAAGATATCATTGAAAAGAGTGGAGAGCTCGGATCAAAGGAAGCATGCTCCATTGGAGGACTAGATGGACACTTTCCAACCAATATGATATCTCAAAAAGGCATGGTGGTTGAGAATAAAGGTATATAGAGATGCTCGAGTTGAAGAAGAGAATTAGACATAGAGACCTAGAGAAAGAGATAACACTTTGGAAAGGAAAAGCTTTACGGGAATAATGCAAGATCCTTTAGGTTGGATTAGGAGAACTATAGGAGTGATGACATATGTAGAGGGATGGGTTTGTAACAAATTTTGTAATGTGAAAATCATGGCTTAGGTTCTTAATGCATGACTCTGATCTGAATTGTTATATTGGCCTGTTATGGCCTTAATCAATGTAATGTGATTATTAAACTTAGTAATATAAATATAAGGTTATGTTCTAAAGAATATATGTGTTCATGAGCATAAATCCTAGTGTATTTCCTTTGTGTTATGAATCATTTTTGTATTCTGTTAGATACTTCTCTTTTATGGATGTATTGATATGATAACTCATCCTAGGCTCTTAGAATGAACACATGGTTCTTTTCTTTCCTGTATATAAATATATAATTAAGTATGTATTCTCATAAGACTCATATAAAGGAGGGGCTCGCACTGCACATGCCTTGGGTGAGCACCCAAAGACCCACTAGCTAATAGGCTAATGCACATGGCATTAGTCTATTTTCTATGGGTATAAAAATGACTACATCTTGGTTTCATTGTCGAGAACCTCTTCTCGAAGTTGTTATGAGAAATGGAATACATCCTAGTCCCTGTGATGTGTGATGACCAAATGTTTGAGCTTGGAAAGTGTTAAAGCATTGTTCAAAAGCACGGAGGATGAGTTTTCTCAAAGATTCAACACTAGACCTAAGGTCGATGCACGTAGATGGGTAGAAGAGAACTTGTACCATGAGTTGTATGGGACATTATTGTGTTATCTTACGGTAGAAATATATGAATGGATTTCATCATATGCATCCAAATCTAATCGGTACTATAAATCACGTGTATGTACCGAAGATAATTACTAGAGATTGCAGGATGTAGATCTAACTTAGACATGTGTTATTGATCATTGGTGGAAAGGAGTGTTGACCAGTTATACTCTAGAATATTCCATTTCTACATATTATTGCCAAGAAGTTGTTGAGTTCAAGTTTCTAAGGGGGCCTAGATGATCATTTTTGTGTGTTATCCCCTTGGTCAGAAATATCTTGATCATTACCCTAAGTTTAGAGGATTTCCCATGGTGGCTAAGCTTTTCGAGTTACGGGTGAGGAAACTAGGGTGGAGGAATATGGCAGAAATTCTTGCTGAAAAGGAAAGGGAGGAGAGATGACTCAAGTATAACAAAGCTTGTGAAATGGAGATGACTAGACAATGTGAGGTTACAAGTGTGATGGATCTATGGAGGCCGACATTGCGGGAAGGAGTTGAGGTTGACATAGAGGACGTGGAACCTGAGAAGTATGTGTTACCCCATCTTGGAAAGCCTGAGAGAGAAAACCCTTTAACTTTTGATGAGATTTCATTCATGGAGAAAGGAAATCCATCATCGACATCTAAACCCACCGGTGAAAAACCGCTAGCACTTGGTTTTCCAAATCAAGGGAGAAGTATTGCTAACTTGATTGGTACCAGTGGGAGTAAACATCTACACCCAAGAGATATAATTTCTCATTTGGGGCATCCATGGATGCACAAACCATTCTGGTATTTGGAGGAATTTTTGGACAAGGTGAAAATATGAAAGGTTTACGTATCATGTATGGGAGTGGCATGGGAGATTCAACTCGAAGTGGGACAATATCACAAACCATCGTCGTGTAGTTCGGTGGGACGTTAGGAACACTAGGTATGACCAATTGGAGTCATTTTTGGCTACAAGAGGTGGATCAGTGGTGTAGGAGATGGAGAACCTGGTGGACCTAGTGGATCTAGAGGATTTTTGGGTCAAGAGGAATAGGACCAGGTGGATCAGGTGGATCTAGTGGAGGAGAAAATTCTAGAGGTAACAAATGCTTTGGATCAGGAGGATAAGGGCCAAAACCACCTCCAAAAATATTATTTGAGATGTCTTTACATTTTTTGGACTACAGGGGTATTGAGGATGTTGTAGAGCATGTCCAAAAGTGGTAATTACTATGGCACATGAAAGGGATCACTACCTTGGAGAGGAAGAAAGTCAATTTACAATGAGGCTACAAGGGTGCGCTCATAGCTAGTATCAGAAATATGACCCCCATCAAATGGTGGTAGAATACACTGCATTAAAGAACACCTTCCTAGCAGAATTCCATATCCCTAAATTTGAGTAGAAGAGCATTAATGCTCTGAAGGAGATCCAGCAAGAAATGGCAGAGAGTGTGCGGGAGTACAATTCATGGTTCAATACTCTCTTGTCAAAACTATCCTATGACATTCATAGGATAGTTGGAGGGTTGGTAACACCATTTAAGAGGGCACTATCACACAAGAATTTCATAGACCTATGTGAGACCTTGGAGGCTTTCCTACATGTTAAGGATGTTGGAAGCATTGATATCGGCATTATCCCTTTTGGGAGGCTCAAATTACTATAATGGAAACAATTGAAGAACTTATTTGTGAATTCAACGAATGAGGTTTGTAGTGGTATGCGGTGTACAAACCTGTGAAGTGGAAAGGCTTGCGAAAGGATGTTAGGAAATAAGGGAAAGATATGTGGAATAATCCCTCACATAATCGCATAGAGAGAAACTAATATGCATAAAATATTAGAGATCTCAAATAAAAGTGTAGGATAAAATAACACACAAAAAATAGACAATATTTAATGTGGTTCACCCAATTTGGGCTATGTTCACCAAGAATCGCTTGCTCAAATTTTATTACAAGCAACCGCTCTCTCAATATAATACCAAGATTTATTTGGATCTATGCTCAACAAACTCTACATAATTCACACCCAAATTCGGACACATCGTAATGTTACATTATCCCTACCATATGCACCAAACCACATAAGTAGACAACTACTTAAGTAGTTTTGCAAAACCATGGGTATCAAAACCATGGGCCAAAACCATCCCATAAACCCATGGGTCAAAAATCCCAGCCATATGAGAAAAATCACATTTCCCGATACATTGGGCATGTTTTGTTTTGAGGCCAAAATGTTTCGATATATCGGGCACATTTTCTTTCAAGAACCCCGACTACTGAGAACTATGGAAAGTGTACAGTACTCTTAGTGTGCATTCTTCAACACTTTCACACATGAAAAAAAGCTCCACAACCTAACAAAACATAGTTTACCTTAGAATTCGTGCGCACCATGCGGTAGAATGTGATATTTTCCATGGGGATCATGATGTAAATAGGTGTCCTCTACTACAATGCACAATCCACAAGAATGTTTCTTGATATTGTAAGATCTGTACCTCTACGACCCATGATACAAAGGATTTTAGGCGATTGACCAGATTCATGATGTTATTGATCTTGGTGTGCGCCAAACTAGTCTTACAAGTAGTTCCAAGGATGATGATCACCGCTATGAAGGGCACACAGATGGAGGAGCACGTGGAAAAGGTTTTCGTGGATGATTTCATGGTCACAGTAACTATGGTGGAGGAAGAAGTGAGTTCCATGAGGAACCTATTATAAGCTGATGTTGATCAACATAGCATTATAAGTGTGAGTGTCCGACCTATTGTAGTTCCCATGGTGTGGCAAATAACATAAGTATGAGGAGTGCCCTGAGTTTTTTGAACACATGAGCCAATAACTCTAGAAATTCAAAGGCACTGGGATGGTGAGTATAAAGAAGGCCAACCCACCGTGGATGCAAGAGTTGTGCGTGAGTTAGGATTAGAGCCTCTATTGGTAAAAATGCAAACAGAGGCTACGGGTAAGGGAGATGCAAAGATAGAAACTAGTTGTTAGGGAAGAAGTGGTACATGAGAAGTATCCAGATCCTATTCATTAGAAGGAACTGTATCAAGAGACTATGGATGTGATTTAGAGTTTGCAAGGGGATATCCAATGTCTAAAGGAGAAGTCAAAGTAGTTAGAGCAAAGTAATAATTGTAAATTGATTCTCGAAATCTGAAATATAAAGAAAACTTTAGTACTTAGGCATTTTTTTTGAAATCTTGAAGAATAATATTTTGGCGAAAAATGATATTTTTTCGCAAGGAAGTATTCAAAAAGAAGGAAATTTGGAAAATAGACTTAAAAAGGCAACAATTTTTGCAACCTCTATGGAATTCTTACCTACTAAGCATTATTCTAGTGGCCTTAAGAAATACATTGGGTACAAGGGTCATCTAGACGTAAAGAGGATAACTTAATAACTCAAAGAAAAAAATTAAAACCAATTTAAAATGATAAAACAAAAGAAGAAAAGACAAAGTGCAAAAGCACTTGGAGGAAGGGAAACTAGACTACCACTTTACAAGGTGAAAATAGATCAATAAAAAAAGTATATTTAGGAAGTATATTCTATGACTAGAGATAGGAAATTATATTTCTTCTTTGCATCTAATGATCAAGTACAACCCGTTCGAAAGGGAATACAAATTTGTATGCATTCTTAACTTATCCCCTGTCTCGCATCCCATTTAAGAACTAGGTCTCCTTCTTGGAAATACCTCTCATCTTTTCTTTTGTCCAATGTTTTCATCATCTTAGATTGATGTAGCTCATGCATCTTCATTGCTTGGTTATGTGTTTCTTCCAATTCCATAAGTTCAACAAACCGCTATGTCATAGGGTCATTTCCAACTATTGTGTTATTTTCAGAGATGGAAATTCTAAAGATAAATGAAGATTTACTTCCCTCCCATATACTAGCATAAATGGAGAATTTCTAATGGCCCTTTTTGGAGTAATCCTATCTGCCCAAAGAGAAGTCTTGAGTTACGTGTGCCAAGTTCACCGATTACTTGCCATTTTCCTCTTGATAATCCGTATCATATTATTATTGTTGGACTCGGTTAAACCATTACCTTCTCCGTAATAGTTTGATGATTTTTTAGATAAACACCATTTTTCATGGCCCATTCACTGATCTTCATGCCTACAAATTCCTTGGAGTTATCTGAAATGATAGTGAAGGGAACACAAAATCTTGTCATGATACCTTTGAGAAATTCCAAAATGGAATTAACATTTCCTTCCTTCAATCTCATCCATTCAATCCATCGGCTGAAATAATTAGTTGCAGTTAATACCCATCTATGACCATCACTAGACATAGGGTTTACCATACCAAGAAAACTTAGGCCCCATTGCAAGAAAGGTTGGTTTTTTTTGGATTGTATGAAGTAGAGGGGCTATTAATATTTGTTTCCTATAAAAATGACACATTATTTACATTTCCTTACCCATATGTTGGCATCCTTAAATAGGTGGGGCCAAGTAGTATCACCCTCATGATTTTTTTGGTAGTTTTCCTTACTAGGAAATGACCACTTGATAACCTGTTATGAAATTATTCTAAAATCTTATCAACTTGATCAGGTTTATACACCGAGATGAAATACATTTAAATCCCTTCAAAATAGTACATTATCAATGAGAATGTAAGGGATGGACTGATGACTCAAACATCTCCTTTGACTTATTTTAAGATTTGGAGGATACTAACCTAACTGCAAAAATTTATTCATGTTATACATCCAATTAATAGGGGAATGAGTATATTCTTGATGATGGTTGTGTAGTACATTATCACATTATTCTTTTTCTTCTAAATCGAAGAAAGATATTGAGATAGACCTTTCGCTCTAACCATTTTAGTGACCTTTATGTGGACATTGTATGAAATGACCTTTGTAATCCATCCATCTATTTTCTTGTTTATGTCCTTATTCAACAATAAATCATTAACTCCTAGATGTGATACCATCAAGTGGATCCTATCATTGGATAACATATGCTTGTATTTCGTTAATGATCATACTATAAAAAAACTTGCTTCTCAACAAAGTAATACTTAAGTTCGTAGTATTTGAGGGATTGACTAAAGAAACAAATTATTTATTCCATCAAATAATTATCTTTATTATTAAGAATCCTATAAATGCTTTCTAATCCTATGAAGGAATAGAGGATGAAGTATTTTTCATAATCCGCATTTACAATGTAGGGGACTTGGAAATAGAATTTTTATAGCCTTCATGTTGCTCTTACCGTCTTTATTACAATTGAATGGTATGTAATTTTACATCATATCTGTGAGTGGCTTGGACAAAATGGAAAATTGAGGTATAAACCTCCTTACAAAATTTATATTCCCCAAGAAACTTTGGATACCCTTTTTATGGCTTGGAAGAGAAAGCACCAAGATATCACATATTCTTTCCGAGTCAATTGAAAGTCATTCCTTTGAGATGATATTTCCTAACAATTTCCCTTCATGGAAAACAAAATAACATTTAATTGGGTTTAAGGAAATAATGAATTCCATGCATCTATCAAAAACCTTTTTTAGATGATCCTTTTGGTCTTGTGCATTCTTAGAATACATAGTTATATCATCTATATAAACAAGGATCATATCATTTATAGCTCCTTGAAGAGCATGTCCATATCTTGTTAGAAAGTGGTACTAGCACTAGACAATTCAAATGACATATTTGGGGTTAAATGTTCCCCACTTTGTGGTGAAATCCGCTTAAAAATGATCGATTCCTTAACTAGTATCTAGTTATAACCCAAATACCCAATGGGAAATGAAATCCTTATGCTCCTACCACTATTTGGAGAATTGGTTCCATAGATGGGAAATGGTAGTGATCCTTATGGGAAGCCTGATTGAGATCATTGAAGTCCGTGTATTTACTTTCTATTTCCTAACTAGAATTAGATTAGCCACTCGAGAGGAGTGCTTGAATTAGAAAATAATACTAGCTTCGATGAGTTTGGAAAGCTCCTTTCTCATAAGCTTGCTTAAATATTAGGATTGATCAGTCTCACTTTTGCCTTTACCGGCTTGACATTTGGGTAAAGTTCAATTTTGTGTTACGTTATGCCGAGATCAAATCCCTTGAGATATTCATAACTTCGAGAACAAATATCATTGTATTCTTGGCAAGTGGTGAAAAACATGTCTTTCAAGTGGTGTGTATATCTTTGCAATTTTTAATAATGTATCCTCCGTAACCTAGACCTACTCAAAATCATATTCTTTGATAATCATGCTAGTTTTTTCTCTTTTAAACCAATAATCAAAATTGATGATAGATTCTAGAGTGACCAGATCCTTTGGAAAATTAATACCCTTCAACTATATGATTTTTTCGTTATATAATATTCTTGTAACTTGGAATGGTTTTGATGAAAAATCAGCCTCTTATTGAAGAAAGAGAATGATCTGTTGGTTGTTGTCAAAAAAAAATCCAATTACTTGCCTTATCCAAGTACTAATGGTCTACAACTTGAATAACTCTCTTCCTTCCTTCATAACTTTGACATGGATATCATATTAAGATCCCATTGTTGCAAGCCTATCTACGTATTGGTTTTCATTTTTAGCGACTACATGCATTAAAAAATCATAAATATCCTCGATTAAGTCCGATACCTTATTGTTGCAGGACTTGAACATATTTTTCTTTACTACGTTCTAAGATTTGACACGATGCACAACAAGATTGTTGTCCCCTAAAATAGTAAATACCTTGATGCCTCTTTTTGAGCCAATTTAATTCCCTATATGAGTTCTTTGTATTTTGATGCATTATTTGTGTAACAAAAGTGACTTTGGAATAATGGGAAATATTTCTTAAATTGTGGGGAAATGACCATGACGCCACCACATGAAAATTTTTACTTCTCAATCTATCGAAGAAGAGTTGCCATAATTGTTCAAGATCATCTTGGGATTTGAGAAGATTTGGTATCGTAGCTATTTCCTCATGGATGAAATAAGTTCCCAATCTGATTTGTTTGAATGCTTGGGACATATGGATCAAACTTAATTTCATGTCCCCATTGATCAAGCAAGATGTCTTTGAATTCTTTGATAGGTTTTTTGCTTCATGATCCTTTATGTCTACATCCTAATCATGCAAGGTGAAATTCATGTTTATGGAACTAGGGGTATAATGATTGACATGAACCTTACATATTTTCTAAGCCCTTATGGTCACCTTAGTCCCATACCTAGTTCTAAGGAGCATGTGTGACTAGTTATCGATATATACTTTCCCATCTTCGTAGTAAAATCTCTAGAGAGGCATATGATGAAGAAGGTAGGAAGATTGATAACATATATGTCTTGAGTGATTGATAAAATTGGGTAGGAGTATATGGTAAGATTCCAATTTTTAATCATCCGAATGGTTTTAAAAATAGTTCCATCTAATTGAACAATTCTCTTGGTTACTGGTGTATATTGAATACCCAAGACATCAACAATATGTTTACGCATTATGAAGCTACTACCACCTGATTCAATAATACAAATGTGCACTACATGTTTACCAATAATCAAATATAAATAGAAAGGAGGTGGATTTCCATATTTAGTAGAGTGTTTCCCTTTGGGTTCGAACAAACTAGTAGAAGTATATGGCCCATGCTTCAATTCTACGATGAGTGTACCAAATTTCTTAAAATCTTCTTACAAGAGATTCGTTTGTGAATTAATAGAAATATCCTCCCACATAGTGACATCGAGTTTCTTCTTTTTCATTTTTTCAACTATGATGAAAGGAATACTTCGCTTTAGATAGGGTTATCAATGTTGCTACATCCTCCTCTAAAAGTTGGGAGTTTGGCATTGTGGTGTTGGATTGATTCTATTTTTTCACAACTTGACTAACATGGGCCCTTGATGAGTTACCCACTACATATTTATTCTTTTCTACTTGCGTAAGAGGTTGATAAGTTGATTCTTGATCAAACTTGGGTATTTCCCCTTCTATTTCCTTCTTCTTTGATTGCATATTCGATGCTACTATTATGAATTCCACACTAAATACATAAAAATAATCCTCTTTGTAATTCAACATGGCTGAATGCCCTTGTGTCTTCGGTTGACTTGCGTCTTCGCGAGGAATCTTTTACTTGTTAATCCATGGGTTTGCATATGCTATGTACAATGAGTTCTTTGCTAAGCACTCCATTTTGGAACATGTTCTTATTGTGCGGTGAGAGCATGGGTAGTACCACTCGTAAACTTGAACAATATTATTTTTCACAAGAAAAATGGGTCTTGAAGAGCTAGTAGTAAGGGGATTTTTAGTATTCAAGGGTTTTACATTATCAATCTAATTTTGAATCAAGGCATTACTCCAATTTTAATTAGGATGATATGGCTGATTCAGAGGTTGGTAAGATCGGTTCTATTATGAATTCTTCCTTTTGATAGTAACTAACTAATTGTTAAAACCTTGAAGAAAATATTTGACATCATAGATATCATTAGAGGGAGGTACTGGTTGAGATGATTATTTGGAAACTAAAGGGAGAGGAGTAATGGCTAGATGATTAGTCGAAAACTCGGGGAAAAAAGGAATTTATATCCTTGGATCTATTTTTTTCATCTGGAAAAGACAGTTCTCAGCTCGTATAATAGTATCATAAGAGTTTGGAAGAATTGTTCCACCCATTGATTGGATCATAACTACAACATCACTATTAAAATCCCGCAAGTAGTACAAAAATGCATTATTTCAAGAGGAAATTGAAATCTCACATGAACACCTGGGGAACTCTTTTGATAGTAGTCAACTCCTCCATGAGAGATAGATCATCACACTTTTCTTTAAATTGTTTACTAAGCTTCTCTCCTAATTAATCATGTAGTTTTGTATAGTGTTGAGTCATAGACCATCAAACCATTGAAGCACCTTCCCTTTCAAGGAAGTGGTGAGAATCCTAACTGTCATGTTATCTTATATGATATTATAGAATGAACATATATTCACAACATCTTAGATGTGCTCTATAGGAGTGACATTTCTTTCACTAGTGAATAATGGAATACTTTACAGAGATATTACATGTATAAGATCACAATGAGTAATTATCAAAGGACCGCCACCATTAAAAGTGGAAAAAATGTGATTCCTTATTACCATTATGATCAATGGTTGATCTCTCCTTAGTTTGGAAGTCTTCCAAATGGAGGTGTTGATTGTGGTTTATAAGAAGATGATGAAGCCTCTCATTTTCTTATCCTCGAAGGATATAAAGAGAGTTCAATAGTTTGTTTGTTTCCTTTCCATGAAGAAGATCTTGTTTGAATTCTTCACATAAGTGCATGTCTTGGATCCATAAAATTAGAGATATAGACTCACTACGTACATTTCGTTAATATAAATGGTAAGAAAAGTACCCGAGTCTTAGCTTTCTGTCTCATTGGGTGTGCCAAAAAAATTTATCACTTAGATCGTGCACCCATTTGAATCATTAGATGATCCGAGTGTAACATGGGAACATCCCAAGGTCCGGGATTTTGGCTCCTTGCGATGAACCTCTGGAGAACACAGGACTTCCTTCTAAACTACGTGCATCGATGAAGGATCAAGATGCAAAACCAATGATATTGAAAACAAACTACACTATCCAAATGTTTTTGAGAAAAATAAGAGAGATAACTGAAAATGATTTAAAACAATGATGCACCAATAGTTTAAGGAAAAAGATCATCTTTTACGAGCACAAAATAATTAACTAAAGAATAACGATGTGAACAAATTTATAATCTTTTCGCTTAACTAAATACTTTGTATGAAGGTAAAATTTAACAATAACAAAATGGATTTACTTGATACCACAACTGTCCCAGTAAGTATCATTATTCATAACTCACAATTTTCTTTGAATAATTAATAACTTAATGTGAAGGTAAAATAGATAATCAATTATTACGAAATAAACATTCACAAGTATAGAATGAAGCACCAAAATAGACATCACATTAAAATGAAAGAAGGATAAATATCCATTATGTTTATAATATGTGGCTTAAGCATGTATACAAGTACTCAAAATAGCATATACTCTTTATACAAATGATCAAAAGTCTTTTACTACATAATGCATCCTCCTATTTATAGATTAAGAAGGTTGAGAAATTATAGACACTCTTCTTAACTATTACATACTAAAAATATGATGCATTTACATTTATGAAACAATCTCCCACAAAAATAACCAAGTAGTTGTGCAAATTTTACTGGGTCAAACTTGTAACTTGAATGGTGGACTTTTGTTGGAGACTATGTGAAAATAGCAGCAAATAATTAGCTAGGACTGATGTCTCTCTTTCCCTAATCGTATATGTTTCCTCTATTTCTTCTCCATATTGTTTCCACTGATAATAGAGAAATCATTTGATGATTTCCTATACAAATTTATCATTAGACCCACATGCGTAGAAATTAAGGATCTTGTCAAATTTGATTTGTTTAGTTAAGCTTTTTAGGAAACTTCTTGGCTCGATTTATGATCTTTTAGAGTTGGCTCAAGAATTTTTGATAGGTCACTAGCTTATTGATGGATTCCAAGAAAAATTATCTGTTTATATATCGTATCTTCTTCAACCGAGATCTTAAAATTTACAATGATATGATTTGGTAGAAGCACATAAAGATATTCACTTTGGAATTTATAATAGATAGTCTCAAAATCATCTGTGATATCATTAAAGCATTAAATTCTCACATTTCTTTCCTCAACCAACTTTGACATTTCCTCCTTCAAAAATCCGGAAAAAAGAACTCCATGGGTTCACTATATTAAAATAATTTGAAGATTTTTCAATGATCCCTTATCATAGGATTAGATTGTATTTGACACTTAGAACCTTTTTTTAAGCCTCCAATGTGTGTTATAGATTATCAAATTCTTCCATGTAGATACCATACATTTTGGTAACCATGTACTTCTCTGTCTCGAGCTCATTGTTTAAGGTCATGACATCCTTAGTCACCTATTTACCCTCTTAGAATGAAATCTCAATCTAAGCCCCATTGCTTGCCCTTGTTTTTGATCTTCTAAACTATGGAGAGACAAGTATCATTAAATCTTATGGGTATCGTAAGAGCAATTGTATGCTTGGATGTGTGATTTTGTGGAGGATGGTTGTCAACTATTCTACCTTTCTCTTCAATTCATGCTTGGTGATTTTATCAATATCAAATTTATCCATATGGTTTTGGAGGGAAACCTAAACATATTGTTTGGAATCTTTGTGTGTAACCTTTCCAAGAGAGAATTTATACTAATGATAGTCTATTGCAGTAATATCATCCTTTTATTTATAATAAGTTGGGTTTATTATTTCAACAAATATTTCCCCTATCCGATCAACTAAAATGTGAGAAATAACCATTGATCTCTTTCTTAGCATCGGGAATCGGATATAAGATGTTGATATCAACATTGTCTCCAATAGGTATGTTATTCTTCTACTTGGGGTTTGTATACTCACCCATACATAAGTGGAAGAATAAGAAAAATTGTCTATAGGATGACATGGGTACTAAGATCATAATAGTGAACTAAAAGGGTGAGGAAATGATAGTTGTTACAACAATTACTAGTGGTAATGAAGTGGTGATAAACAAGGGTGGAAAGTATAGCTGCAGGGGATGGATGAAACGGGAAGGGTGGTGTGAGAGGTGGGAAGAATTTTTTAGAAAGGGGAGGTATTAAAGGGGAACCTAGAGCCCAAAAATACCCAAATGAGAGAGAGGAAAGAGAGGAACAAATTTGAGCCATTGCGTAGGAGATAAGGTGATAGGAGTAAGGGAAATAAGAGGAGAATAAATGGAAGATGTGGGCAAAGGAAGAGTGAAATTTAGAGGAGATGGAGGATTTTAAAATGAGGAAGAAAGAAGAGGAGGTGGAGGTGACTACAACACTTGACTGGTCGATGGGAAAATACCTAGGTCAATGACCTTTAAGGAAGTGACCTTAGAAGAAGAACCAGACCCAGAGCATACAATTATTATTTTGGGGCTTAGGAGTTTTTCTACCCAATGTTGTTTATACCTATTTTGTTACAATAGGGACCTTCTCTAAAGGATTTGATGTAATTCCTAAGGACATCAGCCATTGTTGGGTGTGATTGAGAATATGGGTTGCAAATTGCCAAGAACTCGTGAACTACTAAAAGGACCAATTGATCCATGGAAGTAGTTTATCCTTCACATTTTTTTGCTCATAAACCAAATGTAATACTTATCAATCATCATGCATGCCTTTGGGTACATCCCCTATTCCATATTTGGCAACCTCATCAAGAGTCATCCTATGATAGTCCCTTTCCCATACCATAATTTCATCTTTTCAATTTATCCAGATATCCTCCAACTGTGGTATGTGGACACAAGGTGTTCCAAGTCCATTGAATACACACCAATAATCCAAAATAACTCATGGGTGATAAGTATTTATTTTCATTTGTTACATATCACCCTTGAAATTGTTTTCTTTATATGCATAAACCCAAAGTTACTTAAAATTGGACTCCTTCCCTATGTCTACTTTATTGGATATTGTGAAGGTGTAGACATTGTCAAACTTACTCCATCAATACTGAGAATTATCCATGGGAAATCTTGGTAGTTTACAAAGAGCACTAGAAAATCTTTCCACTCTAATATATGTAAAAGTTGGGAATTGTAGGAACATACATCCTCAAGTCCTTAATACATTCCAAGAATTGTTTGATATTATTCAATTATAGAGTTCTTTATCAAAGATACATATGAGAGTGAAGAAAAAGGAATAATTTAGTCTCCTGAAGTGGATTGAACCTTCTTTCATCATTAGTTGGGGATAGAAGTTGTAAATTTGTGATGCATTTCTTACCCCCATGGGTGTCATACACCATATAAGAAGTCATATAAATGTTGTTTGTGCTTTATAATTCTAACATCTAAGTATATATGGCATCTCTTATGTGATTTTCCCATTTAATTAGATCAGCATTCTTACAAATAATATAAATTTATAAATACATCCATTCTTGAAAATAATTAGAAGATGGGAGCCATGTACCTCTGCTCAACAAAGTGATTATATCGTTCACCACTTATATGAAATCTTATTGAGAAATGGTCTTTGGAAAACTAGTTAGTGAAGGCCAAGGCTTTGAAAGATAGCTCTTATTAAGTATCTTAGCGCAAGTGTCTGAATTATCCTACTAGTGCTAGAGATAAGAATTGGGAGAAATCGAGGCATATCCTTTGACATAAGAAGTTTTATCAAATCCTCAAAGAAGCTAGAATTTAGTTCGATTAAAATTATCCCATTAGCATATTTCACTTGCTGTTAGGGAGTCTCTATCATAATTTGGTGTAGTTGTGAGTACTAATTCATGAAATTTCATTGAAGGTGGAAAAGATGAAGCCAGGGAAATTCCATTATCATAAATAATTTTGATTCAACCAGTCTTTCATGGGGATTTAACTCTACCGCAAAACTCGGGTAAATCGATGTGGTGAGATCAATATCTTTGATGTTTTTAAAGTCTAATGTGATGCTATAATAGGGAGCCACCCCTTGGAAAATTTATTCCATCTTTCCCTTTCCCTTTAATGATGATTCAAATCTTTGCTTTGGGAAGAACCCGTGAAAAAAATTTGAAGTCTTATGGCGAGGGTGGAAGTAGGATTCGGAAAAGAAGTTAAGAACCTCCAGAAAATTATAGGTGGGAGTCGGGATTTTTTTGTAGTCTTAAATTTCGGTAGAAGTTGACCCTTGTATTAAAAACCTTGACTCTCGATTTGAAGTGGAGACCTATTTTTCAACCTATAACTAAAAATGGTTTCAAGTGAAGGTCATGACCTGTTTTACATGTGTGAAGTACAAATTTGAATTGCAGAGGAGGTTGGAGTTTGTTTTCCAACCCTTGACTTAAAATTTGGACTACGATGAAGGTTGGAACTTACTTTGCAACCCCGAATTCTGATTTGGTGAATGATGATGAAAATCCTCCCTTTGAGAGGTGATTGAGATTTCAAACCCTAAACTTTGCCAATAACATAGCAAGTGAAGGAAAAATGGAAAAGGGGACATTAAACAAAAGATATAATGAAGAAAACCCTAGAAATAAACCCAAAAAAAAACAAGAACACCCATCATGCGGGTAAAAATGGATAAATAAAGCTCCAAAATAAAAACACAAAACCTTGTAAAACAATCAAATCATTAAAAATTACAAAAATATCATGTTGGTTGAAGATTAAATTTTGAACATTTTTCGAAAATACACACACAAGGATATAGTCGGAAGTTGATGAAGCATCAATAAGTGAACAAAATGTCAGGTGAAAATGATGTGTAAAAAATTTGACCTTAAATAGAAAAGGGGAAATTAATTACTAAGTAGGTGACACGTGTGGGTAGGTGGCATTAAACGCCTTCACTCGATGTTAGAACTCGATTACCTTTATACAACTCAGTCCAGTTTTGAGTTTCATAATTCAATATACAAATTAAATTTAATCCTTAATATCAAACATGAAACATGAAATGGTATGCATCCCTTAGTATTTTAGGTTTTCAAAGTCAAGTTGCAATTTGCATGTAATTTAAATATCAAGTTCCGAACTTGAAATGGTATTGCATGGTTGGAAGTCAAGTTTCGGTAGTTGGTTACAACTTTGCATGCAAAGTTACAATCAGGTTATGAAATCTGAAATGCATTTTGGGGGTCAGGTTTCAGAGTCAACTTGCAATTTGCATGCAAAGAGTGCAAGTCGACTCCCAAAACCAGAGTGGTATAACTCCTTTGTATATTGGGTTGGTTTTGGAAGAAATTTACATGCATATTGAAAATTGATTCCCGAAAATTGAAATTTGAAATATGAAGAAAATTTTTGCACAATCTTGAAGAATAATCTTTTTGGCAAAAAGGATAATTTTTGCAAAGAAATATTCAAAAAGAAGGAAGTTTTGTAAGGGGACTTTAAAAGTCAATAGTAATCCCTTAGTAACAAGTCCGGAAGTCACATAATAACATAATGATCTTCGTAACCTATAGTTCTTATAACCAATAATAGCCACTTTATCCATATCTAAAGTTCCAATATTCACCTTTTTATTCTTCATATAGTACAAGGTATGTGCGTGCCTTCTCATATGAAAAATCCATAATGCCACGTGTACCCTCTGTGTTCTTAATATATGAATCTTCAACTCCTCCTCATCAATGAGGTGTACTATCTTCCCTTTTACTTCTCTCTCTAAGAGATCCTAGATTAACCTTGTCAGTTTCTAGTACCTCCTCGCACACCTCGGTCATAAGTTCTTACAAAAGTTGAACCATCCAATCCTCCGCCTTTGTGTTATCACCCAACATGATACACTTCATGATCTAAAAGGCCTCGAATGTACTATTGGTTTATTAAAAAATAATCAAAAGTGTGATCCATACCTTTGATCATGACATGCCAATATGAAATCACTTACTTTTACTTTGCATGCCCACACATATAAATGTAGAATAAAGTAAAATTTATGTAATTAAATCTATGGTGGTATAGCCTCTTGGGTTTTCATCCATTGTCTTTCTGATTATGGACATGTCTTGAGTCAAGATTATTCCCATCATACTCATGTACCATTAAAGGCATATTTCTCCAAGTAAACCTTTTCAAATAGTTGACCCTAACCTCATGCCAACCTGAATGATTGGGTTATTGTTTATCCCACTATCACGTTGATGTCCCATGTAGTGTATATAATCTTATATTCCATCTATCCCCTTCATTTTTCCACTAGTTCTACATCGCACGGAAGAGATTCAGGTTTCTCTTCTCTAGTATACCTTAACAACTGATCTTTTCCCAAACACCGATCATGTGCGGCCTAATAATCCTATTGAATTTTCCCTTGACCTCATAGCCCACCATCCCATATGTGTAATGGGACCCTTTGTCACAAGAAACATTGGTAATATCAATAATTGATTACACATCTTCCCAATGAAGTATGACCTCCATTGATGGCTCTACATTCTATAGATCACACACTATGTGCACATATTTTTTTATCTCTTCTTCACTAACATGATCAATATATGGAAAAACCTTTGTATCATCTAGCGATATGACCACACGTTCATTATTGTTCTTAAAGCGATATACATTTTATCAAAGAAAAAATCAACATTGTTCACATAGCACCATGGACGACCTAAAAGCGCTATGATCTTATATTCCTCTACAAGTTCTAATACCTCAAAACCACCTATAAATTTTACACCTTAAATAGTAATGGAGGCATATTTTAATCCACCAATGGGCATGGCCCTTGTCTTGTAGTAGAGGGATGGGTGTTTGTAGTGCGAGATGCATGTTTACAATGCAAATGGATATCTAGTAGTGCAAATAGATGTTCACCTTTGTAACAAAATGATTATGATTGCTCTTCAATTTCCTATTTCACGATTTTGATTCACATACCTTACTATATAGAGTTTTCTGCTACTCACCATGAATTCAAAACACATTTTCACATAGTCACCCTAAAAACTCGAAGGGTTATTTTGGTAAGGGCTCTTAAAATTTTCTCGTGACCTTTATGTAATGAACACTTTTCTTTTAAATCGGGGCCTTAAAATATTTGAATGTTAAAAAAATTTGTAACTTTTGCTTTAGAAAATGTACCCATATTTTTATTATTGAGATTATCAATAACAATAAGGAAATATATGCTCCACCAATAAAAGGATTATTAATTTGTCCACGTATATCTGATTGAACAATTTAAAATTATCCTTAGACTGATTTGACTCCCTCACATAAAAATAATCTATGTACTACTTCCCAATGTTGCTTTAGTCCCGCATATTTCATTTGGTATTTTGATCAATGGTAATGCATTCACCATATTTTTCTTATGCAAGTAAAATTAGAGAACCAAAATATAAATCTCTTATTATTAACTACCAAATCTAGGACTCATCTATGAATTCAACTTTGAATACAATTGCAAGAATCACCATAGTGATTTCCTTATAATTTCTCCTATTAGAAAAATCATGTTGGGAGGCCTTTAAAGGTGTCACTACAATGACCATTTTAGAAAATAAAGCATCCTTAAATGAGTGATTTCTTGGGAATATTTGAATGTGGACTGAGATAATGAGTTCGAGGAATTAAAACTTGGCATATTTAGAAACTTCTTGAGTATCCACATGGACATTTTGAATGTGGGTTGACCAACTATATTTTCCACTAACACTACTACGCACTTATTTCCATGGAAATATTTGATGAAAGGTGGATAGGAAAAATATATTTATTTTGTCACTATTGGTGGAGTGAAATTCGTGAAGACAAAAATTAAATGTTGCTTCAATGACTATTTGGGCATTTTCATGTATATTTTATTAATTTGTATGCATACGATAAATATATTTCATGATAGTTACTTGTGTGAGTGATTATTTGTGGTTTATATTAATATGAAGAAATCTTCAACTATGTCAATGTATAGAATCATACTTTGATAAGTGAAATTGTGGATTTCTAAATATTTTCAAATGATAAGTTGTTAAGAAGTAATCACTTCAATGAGTCCTTGTGATTGTCGAAAACCTAGTAGTTGGTTATGAGTACTCACTATGTCGATATTTGGGCTACATGAAAAACTTATGGACTCTTGCATTGGATTACGTGTTGAAGTCATTATTTGAATATATGGAGTTGATTACGTTATTTTAATATTAAGTGATTTATTTTTGCTTTTTTCATCTCAACTCTTTCTATTATTTTCTTTCTTAAATTTCTATTTAAATATATAAGTAACCAATTTCAAAGTACAATTTGTATCCTTTTGGAAATATTTCCACACACTCATCGTATTATGTTTCAAATAAAGAAAGGTTTACACATATAGAATGTAATTCATTTCACCATGCTTGGTCTTAATATTCATTATTCCTTTTTCCATAATAGATACATTATCATCATTTCCCAATTTCACTTCCAAATTTACTTATATCTGTATATTTTTAAATAATTCAATGATACCAATCATGTGGTTAATGAAACCAATATTTAAATACCATATGTCCTTTTCCTTCTCTTGAGAAAAATTGCAGGTACTAAAAATTAAACCACAACCATGAATTTGATTTTTATTCTCATTTTAAAATTTAGCAATTTGGATATTCACATTATATTTTTGTTTCTTCACTCATTAGTTTAGTGTCCATATTTCTAAAAATAGTTATATTAGATGTTTGTATTATCATTATATTGGTCATGGGATTGTTGTGGTAAATTGTTCTTTGGAATCTTGTGCTTCCTACTCTGAATTTTAAATTTGTTGTACCAAAATTTGGTAAATATATTTCTCTCTCTATTTGATATCCGGTTCTCCACTCACTTTTCCTCTATCTAACAAATTTAAACTTCAAATCATGAGGAAGGAAGATTTTTCTAATATATTTATCCTTTTCCCATATGATACTAAGGATACCATTTACCCACAATATAATTTTTTCTTGAGTGTTTGGAATATTCTATAGCTACAAATAAATTTTGATATTTTGTAGCGAGACTTCTAGAAATTTTCTCAATAATTGAAATAATTTATATTGTCTCACAATGCTACCTTATTTGACGTAACCACTTATATTTTTTTCTTTTAGACATAGATATAATTTTTGAACTAATTCACCACCATATTTTTATTACGTACAATGATATTTCAAAAACTATATCTATGTCTAAAAGAAAAAAATAGTTAAGAAGATAGTAAGAAGATAGTTTCTACCATTTAAAATGCTAAAATTTCAAGGAGTTTACCCTTTTACCTCGTTAGATAATAGGTAATGTATGTGGAGAGGTGGATCATGTGTGGGTTAAGGTAATTTTTTGGATAAATTTGGGAATGAAGGTCTACAATTTATCGGTGGAAAATATACATGTGGGTATAATTACATTCTATGGTCTTATGCTATTATTGATGGCTAATTGGAAGGAGGTGAACATGTCAAAAATTTACTTATTTGCCAATACAAACCATTATGGTGAATTTTAGTCTAGATATGTTGAGAGACTATATTTATGATAAATTATGATTTATTTAATGTAACTTCATCTCTATGCATCAATAGAAAATTGATTATAAGATAAAGTGGAGAAACCAATAATTTAGTGGATTATATTTTTTCTTATAGAATTTGAAAATCAGAAATTCTTCAATATATAAGAACTTTTGTGGGTATGTTCATTAAGTTGGATGCTCATTTGAGAGATATGTACTATGTAATCTACAAAACAATTAATGATAACTTTGGCCTTATCAATCCTCTTGTTATATTTATTAAACTCTCCTTGGATAATCATTTGTACATAAAAGTGTATAATGAGGATTTTCTACGACAATATTTTACATGTTATTCTCCCAATCAATTTTAAAGATCTTATATAAATATATCTTTATGCATAAATAAGTATTTGTTGTATTTTTTTGAAAATGAAATATCTAAAATGTATTATTCAATAACTATGAGTGGGTGTCTACGGTTGGGTGATAAGACAAGTGCTCAAGAAAAGGATTTAGGGGACTTCACATAGGAAAAGTAGGAAAAATTAGAGCCAATAGTTTGTTATAGATGGGTTGAGAAAACCCATAAATGGGAAATTAAAATTCTCATACCTTCCTCTAGTGGATGATAGGGAAATAATATAACTCTTATAGTTTTCAAAAGGAGAAAGTAGTGAAATGTTAATTGAAGGAAAACAAATAAAAATTGTTCATTATTAGTGGCATGAGAGGCATGCAATAGAAAGGGAAGGGGAGCGAAGGGGGCAAAGGATAGTTTGATATTTCAGTAATTCAAAGGGTGTCTCTCTTAGAGTATATATTTCATAAAGATTATAGGGCATCCCTTTCAAGGGACAAGATGGGACAATGACAAGAGGTAATCTATGGATGTATTGAAAATGGATTCAATTAATCTGGATTTAAGAGGGGTAATACATCCAAAAGTTATTATAGAAGGAAAGTTATAAGAACACTACATTAAGTAATTAGGTATGTTGGCAGCCAAAATGGTTCTCCCTTTAAAAATCCAAGCAGCATCACGTACAGACATAGTAGGATGCTTAGAGACAAATAGATCAAGATTTGAGTCATTTTGTAGCTGGGGATGGATTCAACAAAATCTTTATCACTCAAGCTTGGAGAAATTAGATAGTACCATGCTGAGGGTATGACCTACCCTCCTACTTTAGGTTGTTCCTTCAACCAGGGTGAGAGGACCAGTTTTGTAACCTGTATTTGTAATGGATCAATAGTATTTGACTTTCCTTCTATGATTTTGAAAGAAAACCTTGAGAAGACATGGTCAATGCAACATAATCTAACTCTCATGAGTTGTTACACTAGAGAATGAAGATATCTCCTAAACAATGTTCAGGTTACTAAAGACAACAATAATAACTAGATTGCTCCTACATGTTTTGAGTAAGGGATGGATAAATTCCACAAATCTCCCTAGCATTTATGGACAAACAGTGCAAGAAGGGGTAAGTCTTGTAGGATTTATCATTTATAGATTGATTTTGTTAGGGCATTAATGAGGGTAAAATTGATTATACTAGATTCTTGGGAACTTTTAACAAATGTTGGAAAATATGCCAAGCAAGATGATAACAACACTTCAAACAATTAACAATGAACCTTCAACTAGAAGGTGTACACCCATGGAAGCCCAAAGATGCATAGTTTCACACATTCTTTTAGAATTTAACATAAAATCTCATGTCAAAGACTCAACTAAACATCAAAGATCCCTTATCCATCATGCCTAAGATACACTCATAAGATAACAAAAAAATTGTATCAACAAAATGGAAGTAAGGTGAATTTAAATTGTTTATTGTGTAATGAAATGAAATATCTTCTCATAGCACAATTGCAAATGCCAAAATACTACCATAAGGACAAGATCTTGTGTGATTCAGAGGAATTTCTAACATAAGATTGTGACAAGAACATGAATAACTATTTGAAATATCTTTGAATTGAAAGCAGACACAACAATTCTCACAATTAACACAATTAACTCAGGGCTCGTCAAATTCATCAGCAAGGGAAATTTTCATTTACAGTCTCAATGTTTGTCAATGGTTGTACACTTGCAACCATCTTGACATGATTTATTTTGAAAGCTCCAGAAATTAACAAGTTTCTCGGACTCTAGGAAACGAGGACGAAAGTGTGTCTCTTGGAAACGAGGATGAAATTCCTCCCATTTTTAATTTATTTATGGTATTCCATGTGTTTATGATAGTGATTCATAATCATATCATAGTGAATTCCCTAGTGATGATATAAATGATGAACATGATTCTACTTATGTTTCTACTTTGCATCTCAAATTAGAAAACAATTATAGTAATTGTACCATTTCTATGCCTCTTTTACATGCTTCTACTATTTTTTCTCGTAGTTCAATTAAATGGAAAAGAAATAATATTGCTTATACTATTCATGTTCCTACTACTATGCTTGAATGCAATAATGATGCAATTTATTCTACTCCACGTGCACATGATACAAATGATTCAACTATTGTATCTACTTCATCTCTTGAAATTAAATGCAATGATTGTACATTTCTTTCACTTGTAAATGATAAAGTTCATACTTATCTTAGAAAAAATGAACATATTAATACAAATTATTTTCCATTGTTTCCTAGTGTGTGAACATTTTAATATGGATACTTTTATATCCATTTAGATCCACAACATGAGACAAAACCCATAAAACCCCAAGTATTACAGAGGTACTGGCACATGAGACACTACATCACATTTCTTAATAAAATAAATATTTTCCTTATGGTAAGTATTAATGGCAAAATAAAAGCATTGAATGAGCCTCTTCGAATGATTTTGTACCTCGTCAAGAGATCATCTCCCTTATGCATGTGGTAGGTGATTTCCAACATAAGGTATAAATATTTCCCTTTAAGAAAAAACCTTGGTATGTTAGCTAAAGGGTGGCTATGATATACTATTATTTAATCAACCAATTTCAAGTTGATGCGGGGAAAATTTTAGTGGAAATTTTTCATAAACTCACAAAAATTGAGGATTATGGAAATTTGAATTGGCGAATATTCTATGATTCACAGCCGACTTATTCACCAAAAAATTCATCTAACATTTCCCTTATACAATTTATTTTGCCTAGATTTTACAAATATATAAGAGCATATGAATGTAATTTGCCACCAATTTGAATCATTTCGTGTGCATATTCACCGAAGTAAACATAAACAACCCTTGAGCTGTCCAACCCTAAGTAGTCCAACATTGACCATTTCGACCATGAGACATCCAAACCTGATCCGTCTAACCCCAAGTCATACAACCTTCAACCATCCAACCCTCAACCATCCAACCCCCCCGAGTAATCCAGCCACTTAGCCATCCAACCCCTTAGTCTGGCTTCTAAGCCATCCAACCCCTTCATCGTCTAACCCCTTAGCCGGGCCATCCAACCCCGATCCATCTAACATCTCATCCGTCCAACCCCTCATCTTTTGAACCACTTAGTTGTTCGAACCCTTGGTCATCCAACCCCTTATCTATCCAACCCCGAGTCATCTAACCCGTGAGCCATCTAACCCGAGTCTCCCAACCCTATCATCCAACCTCTATGCCATCCAAATCTTGCATCCATGGATTTCATATAATTACAATCACCTTAAAGTGAATGGAAAAAAAACTACAAATTCATAGAATCATTAAAGTGGGAAAGCCTCTCTTTATACATTATTTTCATCGGGCAAAGAAAAACCATGATTTTTCAAAGAGGAGAAATCGGGAGTTGAAGAGGTAGGGAAGTAGGTGAAGGAAAAGATGGTGTATAGGCTCGTATACCACATGTATCACAACTATCACACCAATTTCAACCAGATTTGAATTGTCAAAACCCCTGGTAAAAAACATGTTCACTTCATCTAGGGTTATGAAGTTTTCTTCGTTATGTATTTATTTGACTCTGGATTAAGTTTTAGAGTTTTGATGTTTCTCTCATTTTTTTGTATCATTTTTGGGGTCAATTTTTTTGGTGTATTTGTGTACATGTGGGAATTTAATTTATCAGAATGCCAAAAAGAGGGTTAGTAGACCCAAATGTCCGTTATTGGAAAAAGAATTCAATGAGTAAGCTCCTTTTTTTTCTTTTTCTATTTGTTTTGTTGGTAGTCTCATAATGGCGTAAATCGAATGAATTTTTATGACATATTAGTGAGTAGAGAAACTATATGCATCTCTATTGAGGGATATGAATAGATTCAAACCTTTGTGTAGAGCTTTTGAAAGCCCATCAAATCAAGTTTCTGACATATTTTATAATTTTTGTTTGATATTTATGTTGTGGGGGATTTTTGTAGCATTGTAGTCACATTTCTTTTGTTTCATCTACAAAACTATAACTAGGATTTATAAGCCCAAAGTTTCGATTTATTGTTGCTGATTTATGATTTTTTAAAATCTTAAACTCAAATATCACGTTTTGGATTGGTTGATGCCTTACAGATTCCCCATTTGAGGCCAATAGAATACATGTTTTGCAGGTTGGAAAGGAGCATGAGAACTGTGAATAGACCCTATGGAGGAGTTATGTCTTATTCAGCCATTCGAGAAAGGTAAGATGTCATAATTATAACCATAATTATTTTCTATGTTAAATGTTCATTCAATCAGATATTAGGTTCTTCTATTATTTATGGGTTAATGCATTTATTTAATTTGTTAAGGGGATATTCAGAATTTTTTTAATATCATATTCTCTATACTCGATCATCTAAGTACCCTCTCAATTTATGCAATTGGGTCTGATTTATTGACTTGTCTTTGAGTTACTCATAAAAAATAGATGTTGTTAGTCTTAGTGTGTTGCTACTTGTTAGTGTAAATCCACCTTCTAAATTCACAGGAAAGGAGGTAGAGTATGTAAAAACTTCTTTATTCTAGAGGTTTGCATGAAAGTGATTGAAAAGAGCCTAGGAGAGAATAAAATTTCAGAATTTTATTCTGCATTCTAGGTTCAAAAACATATATTTTTGATTAGTCATTTGGATTTCCCCTAACTTATTTGGGTGCTTAAGGATTTGCATCAAATTTTCCACCTTTATCCCATAAATCTATTTTGAATCATATCAAGTTCTATGGAAGCTTAACGTGATGTGGCTCTTTCAATCTTCACTATATTCCATAACACAAACAAGAATATAAATAAGACTCTAACCTAAACGTATGTCCAACACACCCATCTAATGCCTCACCCATCCAATGCACCCATCAACCCCAGCCGTAAAACCCCTCAACTGTCCAAGCAGACCCACCCAACCCTAGCCATCAAACCCCCACCCATCAACCCTTAGCCATCCAACCCCTCAACTATCTAACCCACCCTCTAACCTTAGCCTTCCAACCCCTCACTCGTCCAACCCACCCACCCAACACTTAGTCGTTTAACCCTCACCCATCCATCCCATCCGCTAAACCCTCGGCCATGTAACCCCTCACCATCTAACCCCACCTACCCCAATATTCATCTAGCCCCTCACCCATCCAACCCACCCGCCCAACCCCTCAACCACTCAGCCCCCAACCAACCTACGACCAAATTTGTGAAACCAACGAAAAATACACTCGTAAAATCACCTTTCCCATGAAACATTTTTTCATAAATATGCCAATGATTCGAAAGATGATTTTGAGATTCGCCAAAAATTCTAAACTATTTTTTCAGAGGATCTTCTTAAAATGAACCCCGATTTAATGGCATTTCAATGAGGGACAATGTCTAGGGTAGTATATAATGAAGAAAATAAACATATAACTAGTTGTAGCAGTTAAGTTATTGGGGATTTTAATTATTTCTTTGGGTCAATTTCTATTCTCCTTACTAACTACGAAAGAAATCAACTTCTAAACCTATTGAAAGAAATAACTCTAAACTATTGAAAACAATAACTCTAAAATACTAAGAATTAAATAGTACTTCAAATAACATTTAGTCTATTGAAACCAATATGTATGAAATAAATTATTACTAGAATGAAGATAATTTGAAATGAAACTTGTTAGAATTAAAAACAAGATGCACTAAAATAACTACTAAAGGAGAAATATTTATTTAACTCGAATATCGCAAATGTTGGAACCGATTGATCTTAAACTCATTGGAGGATTCAAAAATGCAAGAAAAACATGAGCATAAATACCACAATAGTAATTTCCTCAGTTGAGTGGGCCCTTGAATTGGATTGTTAACACAATTTTCTTCTTAGAAACGCACACTTTTATTCATTCAAAAATATGTTTCATATAAAAAAACTAAAAATAACTATGTTTTATTCCTATTACATCCTAATATTTACCTGTTTTTATTAGATATCTATATCTTGTTATTTGTGTGTGTGTGTAAATACACACACACACACACACACACACACACACACACACACACACACACACACACACACACACACACACATATATATATATATGTTATATATATCCTTCACTCTTTAACATTAATCAAGAAAAATATTTTATAGACATTTCCTCTCCTACACATGCCCAAGAATCTATGAAGATGGATATTAAAGTAGTTTGGAACTTGGTTACATCTAATTAAAGAACTAGGAACTGAATTTGTTGTGTTTGGTATGTTGATACCCAAATTTTTCTCCTTTTAAAAGGATCAACATGAGCTTATCCTAGATCATAAATTGTAGCCATGGAGGAGGTTGTGCCTTTTTACTTGGATTTACGGAGAGATGGGTAACACCTTAAAAGGATATGATCTTATCCTAACTATCTTAGGTTGTGCCTTAACCAAGGTAAGAGACCCTATTTTATTATTTGAAAGGATATACAGGTACCCTTCTTTTGCATAAATTTTGTAGAGAAGACCTTGGGAAAATATGATCAACACACCAGATCTAACTCTCACGAGTTGTCACTTCCAGATCATGGAGATACTTTCACAACAAGGAAAAGGTTACTAAAGACATTTGAGACCCTGATCTATCCTGCACACTTTGGTAAAAGAGATTTTGCATTTTTGTACAAACATGACAAAGTAGAACTAGTAGTATGGATGGGATTGGATGTTTTAAATAGATTTTGGTTTGAGGGGAGATAGGATGAACTTGACTCACCAGATCCTTGAGAGCTTATGCAAAATGGAAAGGTTCAGTCAACAAAATGCTATAAAAGCTAAAAATGTTCTTCAACTAGAATATGTGCCCAAATGGAGGCCCAGATTTAGCACTCTTTCACAAAACCTATGGGATTCTATCATGAAGGCTCGAGTTAGAAAACCTAATAAAGCACCAAGATTCAAATCAAACCACACCTAAGGTACACCCAGAGGCTTATAGATAATCTCTATCAACAAAATGAAAGAAAAGTGATTTTAAACCATTTATCTCACTCCCATATGAAGGCTCTTCTGAGAAATGAAATTGTAGATGCCACTAAACTATCACAAGGACTGAGACCTGTGTGATTGGATTGGATTTTGATACAAGATTGCAATAGAAACAAGAAAAACTACTTGCATGCATTTAGAGATGAAATAAATACACTTTACTCAAGATTAACACAAAATAACTCAAGTTTGATCAAATTTATTAGCAAGGGAAAGTTTCCAGAACAATCTCAAAGCTTTTCAATGGCTGTACACTTACAACCACCTTGACATGATTAAATTTGATACAAAGAGAGATATACATGATTCTTTAGATGACTTCTCAAAATGGATGGGCTCTGTCAAGCTTTTTCTGCTAGAAAAATCAATCTATGATCTTTCCAAAAACTCCCAACCATTTACACAAAAAATTTGTGCCATTTATAACATTTACAACAGAGCCCCTTCTCCCCAAAAAAGAAAAAAATTTAATGCACTAGTGTTCATCATGATTCTTTCGTGATTCTCATAATCAAATATACAAAAAGTCTCCAGGTGCTCAGGGGTAGATTTCATCGAGTGCCTCCCGCATTCAACTCCTTTCTCTAGTAGATCACTCTTCCTTCAATTTTCCAACCACTTCCACCCTAATCTATCAAATTTGGCCCCTTGCATGCTTGGGAGAAGAAAAATGGAAAATATGATCGGGCATGAAAGTCAGACCATTTTAATGGTGAAAGACACCTTCCAGATCTTCCCACCAAACTTTAGATATCAACATTAACTTCCTTCTCTACTTGGCATGTAGAAAAAACAAAGAAATCATGAAAACTTGCACTTCCAGATGTGTTGCAGAGAAATGGAGGGAGAATAAGATTTTGACTCTCAGCTACCATTGATCTTCACTTTGAATTTGGGCCATCCACGTGGTAGATTCGAACATTAGAACAAACCAGGGGCTTCCCTTGACTTTTTACAATTTTTGGAAAAATGGAAAAAAAATTTCCATTTTTCTCCACACCTCCGTCCTTGGGAAATGAGCCTAACATGTGTCCTAAGGTGGGCCCCAGTGGGACCATGGCCCATTCTTCCATTTGATCCTCTTTTTGGAAAAAGAAATTTTTCCAAGTTTCCCCATAACTCGCCCTTCTGATATTGACCGGAAAAATGTTGACTATTTCCCTCATCAGGCTTGTGGGCCATTCTAAGATTTTGATCCTTTTGAGGACAAGAGGAAAAAAATCCAAGTTGCCTCCAATGGTCCACTTCCCCACCCTTCTGAATTTTCAAACCGCCATGTGTCACCATGGCACACCTTGAGATGGTCCCAAAAATTTATACCTTGAATGAGCGTGGGCTCATGATGTGTCCTGCTCCAAAAAAATTTGTTTGATTACTTGAATCTCAGTGGAAGGCACCATGTGTCATGCTCGAGGTAGTCTCCTTTGGCCTTTGAAAATTCTAAGTAAAATGCAAAGTGAGTGAAGGCCTCCATGTGTCATCTTGGTGCTTCTTTAGAATGAAACTCAAAGGTCGGTCCCCAAACATGTGTGGTTCCTCCACGTGTCTCCATGGTGTAACTTCAAAATGGTGCCCAAAGTGGAGACCCTAAATGAGCGCAAGCTTTCCACGTGTCCTGTTCCACCAAACTACTTCCAACTGCATAAAAATTGTCTAAGTTTGAGCCAAGCAGTGGTAAGCCTCCACGTGTCCTCCTGTGGGGTCAAAGCGAGACCTTTTCCCTACCCTTAAATTTTCTCCAATTAGAGCCTAGCGGGGCCGTGGGGTGGGTTAATTTTTTTCCAAAGTATCCAAAAAGAACAAGTTAAAAAAATACCCGCCATGCCCCATCCAATCAGAAGAAGCCACGTAAGCACCAAAAGAACCAATGAGAAATGAGCGGGGCCATGGGACCAAATTTTCCTTTTGCCAAAAAATCAAAAAGTGATAAGTTAAAGTATTCATCTGCCATCCCTAACCAACCAAAAGAAGCATGTACCCTATCGATGTAAGGATGTAAATTTGATAGGAAAAACACCCATCAAACCATAAAATACAAAAAAAATGATCATTCGAGCTAGAAAATGAAAATTTCTTTAAGGACAGAAAGCTTAGAAATGTTACAGGGCTCAAATACATTCTTCAAGGATACATCCATTCATTTTCTTCAAGTACTTAGGGCAGAAATAGTAAGGAAGAAAAATCCCGACCGTGGAGAATAGAGAGAACGGGAAAACGTGAGTTTTTGAAGGAACAGAGCATGGAGGACTCAAAATACAGATCCTTAAGAGATTTACAACCAAGAACTAATTAAAAATTTCCACAAGGGTCAACCAGGCACAACACGGGGAAGGAGAGAATGACAAAGGTCGTAAATCAATAAGTTTTCAAAGGCAAAAATGGGGTGAGACTATTTTGAGCACCAACACTAGCTCCGACTCGGGGATGGGCACTCCTACGAGAGCCACAAGAACAAAAGTAGACCAAGTTCCAAAAATATCCATTGGGAAAAGGAGTTAGTTTTTAGAGTAGAGGAATAGAGCCATCTCAAAAACAAATGGAGGAACCAACAAAAATGGGTCACCGAGGACCAGACGAGAAAAAACACAAAATACGGGAACAAACAACAAACTATACACTGTACAAAAGAGTTTCTTGATCAGGGAATCAATCCAAGAAATGCTTCAAATGCCTACCATTAACAGGAAACTCAAGAAATTCACCATCCAAATCCTTCAAGAAGAAGGTATGTTCACCAATCCTGATATCTATGGAGTAAGGGCCCATCCATAATGAGTCAAATTTGCCATGCTTGCCCTTATCCTCATGTATGTTATCCCATAACAACACAAGATCTCCAACATTGAAAACTATGGGAGTGACCTTCTTGTCAAATAAATTCTTTAGTTTCTCTCTGAACTTCACATGCCTCTAGTGGGATGCCCTCCTCTCTTCATCAAGCTCAACAATCTGGTTAATGTGAGCATCATAAGGACCTACCTCTTGATCTTCCATTGTTTCATAAACTGATATGAAGCCAGTTGCATATGAAGGGGAAACAGGGCCTGAGTCCCATACACCAACTCAAATGGACTCTTTTCAAGTGACCCTCTTGATAGTGATCCTATCTGCCCAAATAAAAACTTCAATTGTTCACCCCACTTTCTCTTGTTTTGCTCCAATGTTCTTTTGATAATCTTCAGCAAATTTTTGTTATTGGACTCAACTTGTCCATTTCCTTGGGGATTGTAATTAGAGGCATATGTCAAGTTAATCCCATACTCCTTGCACATTTCCACCAAAGGTTTAGCTCTAAAGCTCATGGCATTATCAGCTACAATCTTGACTGGCACCCCAAACCTGTAGATGATGTTGTTCAACACAAAATCCATGACAACTTGGTGTGTTGCCTTCTTGGTGGGGATTTACCTCCACCCACTTAGAAAAATAATTAGTTGCTACAAGAATCCACTTATGGCCAACACTTGAAGGGTCTGAAATCTCACCAATAAAATCCATTCCCCATTACTTGAATGGAGCTTTGATTGATACATGATGCAAAGGAAGGGAGCCTGAAGCTTTCATTCTTCCAGAGAAGCGTTGTCAGCTCTCACATCTTCTAACCAACAAGGTTGTATCCTTGAAAAGAGTTGGCCACCAATAACCAGCCCTCAGGATCTTGTGTGTTGTGACTCTTGCAGAAAAATGCCCCCCACAAACTCCTCCATGGAGATCAACAATTATCTTGGGGGATTCTTCTTTAGTAATGCACCTTAAGAGGACTCCCTCTGGATTCTTCCAAGCTAGCCCATAATTAGTAATGACATATTTCTAGGAAGCTAACTTAAGGGATCTTTTTGGTTCTTACTTAAATACTTAGGGTAGTTCAGATGTCTGAGATAAAAATTACATCTTTGTACCATTCAAAACTCATCAATTTTTCAAAAACATCTACCCTACCTTCTTCTACCTCATTTACCTCAATAGTTTGCAAGTTGCTCTCTAGCCATAAGCTTAGCCAAGCCCAAACCTCTCACCAGCTTCGTGGTTTGGATGTCCATGTCATATTCTTTGCAACTTGTTCACCCACCTGCACCTCTTGCTTGAGATTTCCATCTCTGATAAGATGTCCTTGACCATGGTGTGGGGAACATAAGAAACAATTTTAGAACTTAGAATATAAGGCCTGAAAACCTTTGTTTCTTTAACCAAGGAAAATGCCTACTTTTCCATGATAGTGTACTTCATCTCAGCCCCCTACAAGGCCTTACTGAAAAAGGAAATAGGCCTCTCATCCCCTTCACCATCCTTCTCATAGTAGGACATAAGCAATAGTGTTCTCTGAAGGAAAAGAGAACATTGAAAGGGCTTCTTATAATCTGGAGCTGCTAGTACAAGCATGCTTGAGTGCATCTTTAATCCCATTGAAATCTTGGATGGAAGCCTCCTCCCATTTGATGACCTGGTCTTTCTTTAGCATGGAAGTGATTGGAATGGTCAACTCAGCAAAGTTTGATATGAATCTTCTAATGAAGTTTATTTTCCCAAAGAAGGACTGAATTCCTTTCTTGGTTCTTGGAATTGGGACTTTGTTGATGGCCTCTACTCTTTCAGGATCAATCATCACTCCTTCTTGTGACACTATGTGACCAAAAATTTTCCTTTTGCACTCCAAAATGGCATTTCTTTGGATTGAGTGAGATGCCATATTCTCTACATCTTATCAACATTTTCTCCAAGTGCAGCAGGTGGTCACTTCTCTTCCTAGAAAACATTGTTACATCATCTTGATAGACTACAATAAACTCATTGATGTAACCAACAAAGGCAACATCCATTTCCCTTTGAAAAGTGGCTCCAACATTCATTAGACCAAAGGGCATCCTGACATACACATATGTTCCCCAAGGAGTAGTGAAGGTTGTCTTGATCCTTTCTGATTCTTTCACCACAACTTGGTTATAACTAGAGAAGCCATCCAAGGTGGAAAGCAACTCAGAACTAGTCACTAACTACAACATGTGCTCCATGTTTGGTAAAGGATAGTTATCTTTCATTGAAGCTTTGTTTAGATTCTGAAGTCACACACATAGCCTGATGTCACCATTCTTCTTTCTCATTGGTACTAGGTTGGCAACCCAAGAGGAATACCTTGTGGGCTGGATAATCCCTCCATCTCTTAGCTTCTTTAGTTCTTCTTGCATTTTGAGGGATAAGAGTGGATTGATGGGCCTCTATTTTCTACCGAAAGGTTTTACATTAGACTCAAGGGAATCTCATGTTGAAATAAGTCCTCTTTGTATGCTTTTAGTTCAGAATAGGTCCAAGCCATGCAATCTTGGTATTTTTCAACAATTGGATGTAGGACTGCTTCTCCTCCTTGCTGAGATTGTTTCCTAACCAAATATTCCTTGGCTTCTCCTTTGTGCCAAGATCATGCTCCTCAATATCCCTTGAGGCTGCCATACATCTATTAACAATGCGATCAACATTATCAAAATTGGACTCAAGAGCAACCTAACCCTCTAGGAATGGTATTGGTTCTTAACTAGATGATGCCTTTTCCAAAAAAGGTTTATTTTCCTTTTTTTGTGCATACCATTGGCTCCCAATCAATCCTTTGATCAGAAAATTCTCCCTTGTTCTACATAAATCTTTGATTGAGCATCATCATCAAAAACCTACCAATGCTTAATGTTGTTAGGGATAGAAGGTCTTGTCAATACCTCAACCTCATACTCACAATATGGGGACATTGTGTAATTGTCAAACTAAGACCCCAACAGTGCAAGCTTGTCTTCCAAGTCATTGAATTTCCTATCATGATGCATGATGTTGAATGAATCAAACATCTCAATGAAATCCCAAACTGCATGCTTGTACTTGCTTCATTCATTGATTCTTTGTGGCATACAGTTTTTTGACTTGTTTTACTATTAATTTTGAGTCTCCTTTGACAATGATGTCCTTGACACCATATTTCCAAGAAATTCTTAAACCCAACAACAATGCCTCATACTCAACAATGTTGTTGGTGCACTCAAAGTTGAGTTTGAAGGAGAAAACAAATTTTTCCTGACTAGGAGAAAGTAAAACAACACTAACACCATTCCCAAACTTGGAGAAAGCTCCATCAAACAATAGAGTCCAAGGAGATCCTATTTGTTCAAGACACTTGCATTCTTCAATCTTGTGCTCCTTTCCATCAACAAAACCCTACAAAGTTGTCTACATCAACACTTGTGTACAATACCTCATAGGATGCATTGTTGGGATCCTTAATAAGGTGCAACATTTTATTTTCTCCATACAACCTGACAAGGATTCCCTCAATTGGGATGGTGGCATAAGACATGTCCATTTGGACACTCCCACCAACACTTGTGGCCCATTTTTTTGACAACAACATACCCCATTTGGCTGGGAAATCAACTATGACAACGTCAAGTTTTAAATTTTTACCTGGGTAGGTTGCAAGTTGTACCACTAGGCCCTTCACACATCCCACTACTGGCACCTCTCTAGAGTCCATAGTAGTACACTTCCCATAGGATGTTGTCACTTTGATGTTTATCTCATTCATGACTTCCAAAGGCATGACATTGCATGATGCCCCTGAGTCAAACATGTAGTTATGCAGCAGTCTGTCCTTGATGATCAAAGTGGTGAAGAATGGATCCACATTCATCTGAGATTCCACCAAGGATGTTCCCAAATAGACCTTAGGTGGTTCATCTAGCTCTTCTGATGTTGGTGGTGCTTTTGGTTCTTCAATGATTGGAGGAGTCTCCACAATGTTTATGTTTTTGCCTAGGGAAGTCTTCTCTTCTTTTAACCCTAGGTATTCAAATGCTCTCTTTTTGTGCTCAGGAATCCTAAGCAACTCAACAATTGGAACAAAGACTTTGATTTGACTTAGGACTTGAGAAATATCATATGGGGCATTCCTTGGCAAGGCAACACTAGAGGAGAAACCAATACACTCATTAAGTGGTATAAGATTTTTGACAACTTGGGCATGAGGAGGGGTATGATTTTTGTTTGGAACTACAGGGTTTTTAGCAGGTGCATCCTTCCTAGGAGCCTCTTTAGGAATGTTTGAAAGTAAGGGAGATTTTGGCTTGGCTTGAGGCCCTACCCCTTTGACAACCTTACTTCTTGTATTATATTCCTTCTCTTGAGCCACAACAACATTCATCAATAATTGTCTATCTTCCTTAGAGGGGATGCCTCCATCATACTTCTTTATCATTAAAGCCCTTAAATATTCAAAGTCATTATTGGGAAATTCAAAATATTATACAATATCTACTTCTAAAGTATGAGAGGGAGGAAGAATAGTCACCCTATGAATGCAATCCAAAAAAGTGGTAGTAGTCTAGGCACTTATTACCTCAATTGAAGTTTCCCCTTGTTGTGAGCTCGTGGAATAACCCATCATGCATACATCATCATCATTTTCATCATCAGCTTCTTCTTCTTCTTGTTGATCTTCTTCACAAGGAGCATGGGGCATGAAACATTTGTCACACCAATCAATGACATATGTCTCCTCCACGATAGCAACTCTGGCAGCCAAAGGATTAGGTACTTTTTGTTCTCCCTAGCTTGGGACTATCTATTTCCAAACCCAATAGGTCCCTTGCCTCTGTCATCAGATCTTTGGTGATTAGTGAACCTATCTTGGCCTTGCTACTTGTGTTGACCTGTGAACCCTACCCTAATTCCCTTCTCATCCTAGGCTAATTTGTAGGAAATTTCTTTGACAGCCCCTACCAAAGTCTTCACAACTTCTTCCAAATCAGTAGCCTTGCTTGTTTGGGGTTTTTCTAGGTTAACCAACTTTACACCTTCTCTCTTTGGAGGATTTCCAATTTCCTTGATATTGTTCTCTATTTGTAAAGCCATGGTGAAGGCTTGCCTCAAATTTGTGGGGTTCTTATCTCTTAAATAATATGCAGCCTTTTTATCAAATGCATCAGTATATTTGATCAAACATGACTCATCACAAGGCCTTATCCTGATAGGAAATCTCCTCAAGGTCTTATTAAACCTTGTGTTGAAATCATGTACTGACTCATTAGGGTTATTTTTATGTTTTCAAAATTTTTCAATAGGAACCTAGGGTCTATTCTATCACCATACTCCAACCTAAATGCATTACTCATCTCAGTCCAAGAATCAATTGAGTTATCTGGAAATGCTTTATACCAGTCCCTAGCATCTTCTTCCAAAGTGTGAATAAACAACTTGATATACACATCTTCATGTTCAATCTCAAAGTCTTCCATCATGTTGATAAAAATCTTTAGATTGATCACCAGTAATAGCATTGTTTCCTTGGAACTTTGGCATTTTGTTCCTTACATCTTGAGGCACTGCATTTGGGTAACCAACCATTCCCACAAAATTTATAGGTCCAAAGGTGTTTACAACAAATGGAGGCCTGGGTTGAGCCATATTGATTTGAGGAGGTGATCTTGGGGGAGAAACAAATTGATGAGGGGCAGAGGGCCCTTGGAACACAAGAGTATAATTTTCAAAATGGGTATCCCCAAAGGCCTTGCTTCTTGGAAATCTCTATCAACCTTAGAAAAGACATGTAAGAGTGTGAAGAAAACCTTTCAAAATCAGATGAGGGCCCCTCTCTAGCTAGAGAGTTCAATTCCACAAAGAGGCTACCTGATTCAGAGTCACTTGAATGGTAGTCTTCAATGATAGGCTGATCACTTTCATCAATGGAGATCCCTCTTCTTGTCTACTGATCTCCAACAGCTCTCTAGGATTTTCTTCCTTCTGATTTTGCTTTTCCTAGCTCTGGAAACAATGTCCTAGTAGGATCCCTTGTAAAAGAAAGACCTTCTTCCTTCTAGCTTTGCAAGTATTAGTAACAAATATGACTTTGATAGAGTTTAACACACTGGTATTTTTCAATAATTAGATCAACAGGGAGTCGCCACTAAGGATTCCCACCTTAGTTGTGCAAATGCACTAAATATGATATGTCAAATGTTTGTCAACACTAGAAACTAGAAATGGAGAGACTGACCTTTCTCTACCCATATTTATCAATGAAAACTAGTGCACTTAGATGTAGAAACTGAAATAATGGCACACAAAACTTAGAGCATACAAGAAGTGTTTTGCTAGGTTCGTGATTTTGAATTAAGAGTTCGACATCGGCACCATTGATGTTGGTGTTGTTGATGGGCTAAATAGATATGGATTGGCATTGAAACAAAAATTAGTCTCAGCAATGCAAATTATTTCCCTATAGTTCCAAATAGTCCCCGACAATGACACCATGACGCCAGGTAAAATAGATATGGCTTCAAATATGTATGCACGTGGATTAAATTGAACTAAGTTCCCGAAACGTAAATTGTCCCCGATAATAGCACCACTAATGTTGGTACCCAAATTTGTTCTCCTTTTCAAGCCAAGCAGCAACACTGATTCAACATGGAGCTTAGAGGCAGCTAGATCATAAATATATGTCATTTTGTAGCCGAGGAGGAGGTCTGAATTGTCCCTTTGTTACTTGGATTTGTGGAGAGATGGGTAGCACCTTAAAAGGATATGATCTTATCCTAACTATTTTAGGTTGTGCCTTTCAACCAAGGTAAGAGAACCTATTTTGTAACCTCTGTTATTTGAAAGGAGATACAGGTACCCTTCTTTTGCATAAATTTTGTAGAGAAGACCTTGGGGAAAATATGATCAACACACCAAATCTAACTCTCACGAGTTGTCACTTCCAGATCATGGAGATACTTTCACAACAAGGCAAAGGTTACTAAAGACATTTGAGACCCTGATTGTTTCTGCATGTTTTGGTAACAGAGATTATGCATTTTTGTACACACATGACAAACAAGGGTACTATGGGTAGGATTGGTTGTTGTTAAATGAATTTTGGTGGGAGGGGAGACAGGATGGACTTGACTCACCATATCCTTGAGAGCTTATGCCAAATGGAAAGATTCAATCAACAAAATTCCATAAAAAGTTAAATTGTTTCCTCAACTAGAATATGTGCTTCAATGGAGGCCCAAATTAGCACTCTTTCACACAACCTATGGGATTCTATCATGAAGGATCGAGTTAGAGAACCCAATAAAGCACCAATATTTAAACCAAGTCACGCCTAAGGTACACCCAGAGGCTTACAGAGAATCTCTATCAACAAAATGAAAGAAAAGTGATTTTAAACCGTTTATCCCACTCCCAGATGAAGGATCTTTTGAGAAATGAAATTGTAGATGCCACTAAACTATCACAAGGACTGAGACCTGTGTGATTGGACCCTATTTTGGTATAAGATTGCAATAGAAACAAGAAAAACTACTCATATGCATTCAGAGATGAAATAAATACACTTTACTCAAGATTAACATAGAATAACTCAAAGTTTGATAAAATTTATCAACAAGGGAAAGTTTCTAGAACAATCTCAAAGCTTTTCAATGGATGTACACTTCCAACCATCTTGACACGATCAAATTTGATACAAAGAGATATATAAAGGCTTCACCGCATGGCTTCTCAAAATGGATGGGCTACGTTAAGGTTTTTTTTCCGAGAGAATAAGTCCTTATCTTTCCAAACACTCCAACCCATTTGCATGAAAAATTTGTGCCATTTATAACATTTACAACAGATCCCCTTCTCCCCAAAAGAAAAAAAACGTTTAATGCACCAGTGTTTGCCATGATTCTTTCGTGATTCTCAGAATCAAATCTGCAAAAAGTCTCCAGTGCTTGAGGGGGTATATTTCATCGAATGCCTCCCACATTCAACTCCTTTCTCTGGTAGATCACTCTTTCTTCAATTTTCTAACCACTTCCGTGCCTAATCTTTCAACTCGGCCCCTTTGCTTGGTAGAAGAAAAATAGAAAATCTGATCGGGCACAAAAGTCAGACCATTTTAATGGTGAAAGAAACCTTCCAGATCTTCCCACCAAACTTCAAATATCAACATTAACTTCCTTCTCTGCTTAGCATTTATAAAAAACCAAGAAATCATGAAAATCACACTTTCGGATGTGTTGTAGAGAAATCAAGGGAGAATCAGATTTCGACTCTCGGATATAGTTGATCTTCACTTTGAATTTTGCCGTCCACATGGCAGATTCAAACTTTAGAATAGACCCGGGGGCTTCCCTTGAATTTTTACAATTTTTAGGAAAATGGAAAAAAATTCATTTTTGCTCGCACCTCCATCCTCAGGAAATGAGCCTGACACGTGTCCTAAGGTGGGCCCTAGTGGGACCATGGCCCAATTCTACCATTTGATCCTCTTTTTGGAAAAAGGAAATTTTTCCAAGTTTCCCCATGTAGCTCCACCCTTCTGATATTGACCAAGGCAAAATGTTGACTATTTCCCTCATCGGGCTTGCGGGCCATTCTAAGATTTTGATCCTTTTGAGGAAAAGAGGCAAAAACTCCAAGTTGCCTATGATGGTCCGATTCCCCACCCTTTTGACTTTTCAAACCACCATGTGTCACCATGGCGCACCTTGAGATAGTCCCAAAAATTTATACCTTAAATGAGCGCGGGCTTGCCACGTGTCATGCTCCGAAAATTTTGTTTGATTGCTTGAAGCTTAGCGGAACACACCATGTGTCATGGTCTGAGGTAGTCTCCTTTGAACTTTAAAATTTTTTAAGTAAAATGCAAAGTGAGCGGAGGCCTCCACATGTCAGCCTAGCGCTTCTTTAGAATGAAACTCAAAGGCCAGTTCCCGAACATGTGCGGTTCCTCCATATGTCTCCATGGTGCAACTTCAAAATGGTGCCCAAAGCGGAGACCCTAAATGAGCACAAGCTCACCACGTTTCTTGTTTCACCAAAGCGCTTCAAATTGCATAAAAATTTGTCTATACCATGTCAGGCAAGCAAAGAGGGAAGCCTCCATGTGTCCTCCTGCGGGGTCAAAGTGAGACCTTTTCCCTACCATTAAATTTTCTCCAATCGAGCTTGCCAAGGCCGCGAGGTGAGTTCAAAAATTTTACCAAAGTAGCCAAAAAAGAACAAGTTCAAAAATAGACGTACCATGCCCCATCCAATTAGAAGAAGCCACGTAAGCACAAAAAGAACCAATGAGAAATGAGTGGGGCCACGGGACCAAATTTTCCTTTTGCTAAAAAAGCAAAAAGGGATAATTTAAAGCATTCACCCACCATCCCCTAACCAACCAATAGAAGGCACGTACCACTGCCGATGCAAGGATGTAAATTTCTTGGGAGATAACTCCGTCAAATCATAAAAAATAGAAAAATGATCTTTGAGCCGAGAAAAGAAAATATCTTTAAGGACAGAAAGCTTAGAAATGTTACGGTAGGCTCAAATACGTTCTTGAGGATACATCCATTGATTTTCTTCAAGTACTTACGTAAAACATTAAGGAATACAAATCACAACCGTGGAGAACAAAGAGAATGGGAAAACGTGAGTTTTTGAAGGAACAGAGCACTAGGGACTCAAAATACAAATCCTTAAGAGATTTACAACCCAGGAACCAATTAAAAATGGCCACAAGGGTAAACTAGTAACAACACGGGAAGGAGAGAATGATAGAGGTCGTAAATCAATAAGTTTTTCAAAGGCATAAGCGGGCGAGACTATTTTGAGCACCAACATGGTATTTGTTAACTTCTTCCAAAATAGTCTTCATAATGGAGTAGGTGCATCCACCCTTAATTGAGACACCTTTCATTGATAGTTATTATGAATTTTTTTCATGCACATATCACAGGCATTTTTTCAAAGGATTTAGTCATAATCACCTCAATCATTAGTCCACATAGTTGAAATATGGGTAAGATGCATTATTTCTATACTTTGGACTTGATCAATCAAGCCATCCAATGCAGTGATATATTTTTATAGATTAGAAGTAATCTAATTTGATGATTTAATGGGTCGATTTATGGACTCATTTGTCTCCTGTACCTTACCTTTGTAATTAGTCCGAACAAATACTACTAGGTTAACCTCTTCTCTCAAGCCTCTATTCCATATTAATTTTTTTAAGTTTTACCCTTGAATCCCTTGTGCTTAACAATTGAATATGCCCACTCTATAAATAGTTGTTCATTTTGTGGTACAATATTCTACCATGTTTTCATAGTACTAAGAATAAAAATATTCTTGTCCTCATTCCCATCCATTCTTAATTTTCTTGTTGTTAGATATGTTGAACCAATTCGAAAATGGTCTTTCCCTCCTCATGATCTCGGTGATATTCTCGGGGAGAGATTACTTCCCTTATTTTTAATACAATAGAGGATGTTTCTCATCATGTGTTCCATGGAACAAGATATTCTTCATAGTTTTCCTATCCAAAAGCATAAAAATTGGAAATACATTCTTCCATAATTTTTGGCTTGACACTAATGGGGTGTCCTCAATACTCATCTTTAAATAATGTCAATCCAGTGTTGGTGTTCATGGTTGTCTACAATAGGAAAGAGATATATCTAGTAAATAGTATGTTCTACTAGATCCATAGTTGTGTGATTTGAAAATCACACTTGCACACTTTCAGGAATTGGAAACACACTTGCAAGATTTGAAACACACTTACAACGATAGAAACACACTTGAAGGAATTGAAACACAATTGCAAGAATTGAATCACACTTGCATGAAATTAAATGTCAAACAAGTGTAGGAAATTAAAGTTCTGAATTGAAAATAAATAATAAACACATAAAACACCTGCATGTTTACAATAAACTGTACACCAAAGGAATAATTACATGGTACAAAGAAAAAGACAACAAAAATATAATCAGAGAATGGAAAAACAAACATAAACATACAAATCCATATTCCTTGGAATGAGTGGTCAGCTCATTCCTTGGAATAGGATTTTAATCAAGACGTATTTACAAATTAGATGAAACATAACCTTAGAGTGAAAATTGATCAAAATAATGGAGGTTATATTCCTTAGTGTGGGAGGCTGAATTTATAATTTCTTGTTTCCAACCGACTCCTTATTTAAAGGCATACATCTCAATCAAATCTTATTTTAAAATATTTTAATCTATTTATAAAGCATAGATCTCTACAACATATGGATAGATATTATCTAAATCTAACTAACAATCCAAATCTCTTATTTTATTGTTGAGAATTAAAATGTATATTGATTCTTCTTTATTTTACAAATAATAAAATCTGAAGGAAATATCAATTTTAGAGCAATTTCGAAACTAGATATTATTGCTTCTCAAACCACCCTTGGAGTTATGCGTACCTTTGTAGCTCTAGTATTCATCTACATATCTTTAATATCCATATTCAAATTTCTAATGTTGAACTACAAAGCTACTTAAGGAACATTCAAGCTAGTGAATGAAGATTTGGCACTAGTGAAGGAACCTCTGGAGTTAGTGAGGAAACCTCTCGGGAGTGGTAAGGAATCTACAAAACTAGCGAGGAAACATGTGGAGCTAGTGAGGGAACATTTGGAACTAGTGAGGAACCTCCAGATCTAATGAGGGAAGCATTGGAGCTAGTGTAGTGCTGAAATAGTAATTTTTGAATATGATATGAGAGATGTTCAAGATCCTCAAAGGATGGTTTTAGCCGGTACTTAGATCTCAAAATCCATTATTTGAAAATTATATTAAAGTATTGAATATATATGCACAAATTGACATATTATCCCAAAAATGATTAGAAATAGTTTACAAAAATATAATAATGAATTCTAAAGAAATAACCATGACATATACTCTATATTTTTTTCTAAATAGACCATAAGTTCAGAAGTTTCACTTATATCCACTTTTCGTAATTTATGCAAGTAAAAGAGATGCCAATTCTTGTATAAAATGAGACATTTTCGGGCCCATTAGACATGTAGATTCTCAAGTTGTCAATTGTAAGCTCAAATATTTATCCTCAATTGATCTATACTTACAAGTTGAGGCCTTATGTAGAATCCAATGGTTCTTTCCTTATTCATAAAATCATTAGTCTTGTTACACCATAAATTTTATTATGTAGTAGAGATTGAAAATAGTTTAATCGAAACTCGTGCACACACAAATTGAGTAGAAAATCAGATACATTAGGAACAACCATATTACAAATAAAATCAGATAACATATTTTTTTGTTCTTTGGCACAATTATTGTAAATGTCCATAAAACTTCTTGCATCACTAGCTTCATGAGGTAGCCGGAGAAAATTCATCGAACCTCCAAAAATAAAATAGTTCTTAAAGAAGCCAATCAGATATCGAATATGGCCTCCTACAATCTAGAAGTTTCTGAGCTATTTCATAAATGGTACCAAGCTTGGATTCTAATTTTTTTAGTCCTTGTTGGATACAAATTTTTCTTTTAACACCTTGTTTTCATCCAAAAGCCTTTTTTTTTCTTAACATATATTTTCCCATTTTGTGGTTAAATAATCCCAAGCTTGAAGCCCAATATCTTTTTTCTTTCTCAAACTAGAAACTTCTAGTTCCAAATCAGAAATTCTCTTATCTTTGTCTATACTTTGGAAATTTGTTTGTTGAAGATCATTTTTCAAAGAAGAATTAGCTTCTTCCTTAGATTTTAATTTCATCTTTAGTATTCTATCTCCTTTTGATGTTCTTGGATTATATTCTCAGCTTTAAATAACATGATTACTTCCTAAAGTTGTCATTGCTCTTTTCTATTTATTATTAATGATAGGAGGATATGGTTCCCTCTTCAAAAGAAATTGGTTGTTTACCTTTTGAGAAAACAAGTTTATGTTTAGAATAAGAAGGAAATAATTCTTCTTTCTCCCATTGTTCTTTCCAAATTTACAAGCTTGCTTCGTTTCTATAGCTTTCTCTCCCATTTATGAAGATTTCACTTTTATTTTCATAGCTTGTTCTTCTATTTTTAGAGTTGGAGACCTTGATTTCTAAGATTCACTATAAGTTTCTATAGTTGTAGGAATTTCAAATTCAACCAACTCTTCCACAAAAATTGTGCAACACATTTATCAATTAAAACATGTCATCTTCTCTTCCTTTCTAGTTTTTGAGAAGATGTTCATTCCTTAGTCCTTTTCTCTTGAAATATTATAAATGGGATAATTTTAAGTATCCTCTTCCTAATCTATGAACATAATTGATTAATGTTGGGGGTTTGTTATGCATGTTTCTCAAAATAATGACTGGCTCAGACTAAATTGGTGATGGATGACAATAACCTCTTAAGAAGACCTAGGGGTTGTAGAAGTGTGAAAAAGGGCCTTGTACATATGTTGTCATTATATTTCAAATTTCTCTCCAATAAGGTCTTTCATGCCTTCTCCACTTTTGGTTTATTCAAGAAATGATAGTTTTAAATTACTTGTATAAGTCCATGGTGCTTTAGTGGGGCCTTACCTTTAGTGGAGTTTTTTTCCATGGCACTGATGGCATCGAATAAGAAATGTGGGAAGTTAACTCTGCGTTCAGTGGTTTCTAACCTTGCTTTATGTGGATTGAAATTCAAATGAATTCCCCACGAGCATAAACTAGTTCCCATCACAAGTGATTTATTTTTTCACCCAATAAGCTATGATTTTCCAAAGTTATGGAAATATTTTCCTTTTATCCCTTTTTATATCCCTTGAGATTTGAATCACGGAGCTTCATTAGCTAGAAAATATCCTATCTCGTTAAATTATATTGAGGTAATTAAAATTAATAAAATAAAATTCAATATATCGGTAGACATTACGGGGTGAAAGGGTTTAATTTAAAGATATTTTTAATTGTTTATTGGGGGTTGGTTAGAGAGGTGTTCCAAAGGAGAGGTGGGTTAAGTTTAACATTAAACTAAACTATTTGACCCTTAATTTTTAATATTAAATAACTTAAAATTGCAAAAAGGAGTGTTTGCATGAAGTTAAATTATAATCTCTTTATGAATAAAAAATATCAATTTTAGGATATTCTTACCCAAGAAATAGTAATATTGTAGAAAATTTGGATTGAGTATAATTTTGAACACAAATGATATTATTTCACCATCTTAATTATTTGAAGAACTATTGATAAATGAATAAAGTTTAACATTAGCATAATTGATAATATGTCTTGAATGGATTCAAAATATATTTCTAGAGAAAAGACATATTATGAAAATAATAATTGAGTGGAAAACATGATATATTTTCTATTTGATATATTAGGGTAGAAATTAAAATATTATCTATTTGATATATTAGGGTAGAAATAAAAAGGGATAAATAAAATTGTAATGGAAAAATAGGTAAGTAAGGTACATGGAAAAAATAGGGGTTTTAGGATAAGTGCACCAAGTTTAGGGGCCAAAAAGTCGACAAAACCCTAAAAATGAGCAAAACGTGATTGTGTTTTACAATAACACAATCGTGTTATGTTTTCCTAGGCTCGGGAATTCACAAACCTAAAATGCGTATGCATTTCTATGAACACAAAACACATACATGTTTTTCTCTATATGAAGTTTGTAGGGGCTAGAAGGAGCCATATTTAGTAAAATAAATGTTAAGTATAAGAAATAATAAAATTATAAACAAATAAAAGAAAGAAATAAGAAATCTTATAAGTGGTCCCAAAGGAAGTGGTCCCATAGTTCTGACAATGATAATCTAGAAGATAGTTTTTCAAAATCTAATTTGGTCAGTACTTACTCATTTTCAAAATTTCAACAATGACCTAAAAATTCAAGCCATATATATTGTAGTCAGTCTATGTTTTATGAAAAAATATAGTCGTTTTGTAGGTTTTTTGACCTTCTGGATTGGATTTTGGCCCTACCACTTCTTAACTTCATACTAATTTTGAAATTTGGTCCATAATTCACTTTATTGACCACAAATCAACTCTATCATGCTTGCCTATTTCTTACTAAAATGAGATCCTTACTAAAATGATGTTTAGGGTTTAGGTTTAGTGTTTAGAATTTAAGGTTTAGGGTTTAAGGTTTAGGTTTTAGGGATTTGGTGTTTAGGGTTTAAGGTTTAGGTTTTAGGGCTCAATATTTAGGGTTTGGGTTTTAGGATTTAGGGTTTAGGGCTCAAGGTTCAGGGAATAGGGTTTAGGGCTCAAGGTTTAGGGTTTAGGGTTTAGGGTTTATGGCTAAGGGTTTAGGGTTTAGGATTTAGTGTTTAGGGTTTAGGGTTTATGTTTTTAGCTCACTGCGTTTGAGGATTATAGTTTAGGGTTTAGAGTTTAGGGTTTAGGGCTCAAGGTTGAGTGTTTAGGGGTTAGGTTTTAGGGTTTATGGCTCATGGTTTAGGATTTAGGGTTTAGGGTTTGGGGTTTAGGGTTTGGGGCTCAGGGTTCAGGGTTTAGGTTTCATAGTTTATAGTTTAGGGTTTAGTGTTTAGAATTTAAGGTGTAGGGTTTACGATTTAGGGATTCTATGTTTAGGGTTTAGGATTTAAGGTTTATGTTTTAGGGCTCATTATTTAGGGTTTGGGCTTTAGGGTTTAGGATTTAGGGCTCGGGGCTCGGGGTTGAGAGTTTAGGGTTTAAGGTTTAGGGCTAAGGGATTAGCGTTTAGGATTTAGTGTGTATAGTTTAGGGTTTAGGTTTTTCAGCTCATGGTTCGGGATTTAGGGCTTAGGGTTTATTGTTCTATAGCTCATTATTAATGGTTTGGGGTTTAGGGCTCAAGTTTAAGGGTTTAGGTGTTAGGGTTTAGGGTTCATGGTTCAGGGTTTAGGGCTCAACATTTACATTTTAGTGTTTAGGATTTAGGGTTTAGGGTTTCGGGCTCAAGGTTTAGGGTTTAGGTTTCATACTTTAGGGTTTAGTATTTAGAATTTAAGGTTTAGGGTTTAGGTTTAATGCTTTATGGTTTATGGTTTAGGGTTTAAGGTTTGCAGTTTAGGTTTTAGGGCTTAGTATTCGTGGTTTGGGTTTTAGGGTTTAGGATTTAGGGTTTAGGGCTCGTGGTAAAGAAATATTACCTAATACAACTATCTTATTTTGTACATTAGAAGGGAAATATTTCACTAATTGTAATTTTCGTGTCTTTCCCATTCTTATTAGTAATTGATAGAGAGTATTCAATGAAAAGGGTTCATCGACTTCATAGGTTGAACATTCGAAGAGAGTCATCACAATTTAATTTCTTTTATCTATTGATAATTTAAAGGGGGAAATGTCGATTGTTATAAAATGTCCAATCCTTCCATAGAACCTAATAGTACTCAATCCTTGGATACAGGAGACATCGTTAGTTTGCTTCCATTTATAATGATAGAGATATTTATAAATTCATGTTATGACCTCTAAATCTATATGAATTTCAAGTTTCTTGGAAATCACATCACACCCTTCACTAGGATTGATGACTACCCCTATATTTTGAAGGTGCTTTTGAAAACATCCATGGGTTTATCATATAAGGAATTATCAATGAATGGAAGGTCACTAAGTCGTAGGCTAGGTGACTCCCATTTAGAACTAAACAAGAAATATTTACTAGGTGATTGATAACCCCTTTGTGTTCTTAGCCATTCCCCTGTTTCTATGCTTATTTTGAACACTTTAGGAAGTTCTGTCAAATTTACTATCCATTCTAGTAGAATAAGAAATTTCTCTTTCTCTGGAGGAGAGGATACTATAAGAAATTCAATTATGATCCTACACCTCCGCATTGGTATATTCTTTATGTTTCTTTAGTTTCCTTTAAGATTAATTTTTGTGTTGTGATAGTTATTTTTTCAAACTTCCAATGGGTCATCCTGGCTTGCATAATACCATACACATAAATATGAGTAATGTGAAATTTTTTTCGTAGTGTGTATAAATTTACATTCAAGAGAATGAGTATATGTGGGCGAAACAAGTTTGGAAGAGATGTGTAATATGTATTGTAAGGCATAAGGTAGATGTCATATACATTTAGTTCCCCTGTCCCACCTCTCGTAGACAAGGTATTTCTATAAGTAGACTCAATGATGGGTCTAGGCATGAGACTAGAAAATATTTATGAAATATGGTTTAGGGTTCGAGTTTAGGGTTTAGGGCTCATGGTTTAGGGTTTAAGGTTTAGGGTTAATGGTTCGAGGTTCAAGGTCCAGGTTATGATTTAGGAATTAGGGTTTATGTTTAGGGTTTATATTTTAGTTTTTAATGTTTATGGTTAGGGTTTACAAATCAAGGTTAAGGATTTAGGGTTTAGGGTTTAGGGTTAAGGTGTTTATGGATTAGGGTTTATGGTTTATGATTGGGTTTTATGGTTTATGGTTTATGTTTTAGGGTTTAGGGTTTATGATTTAATGTTTAGGGCTTAAGGTTTATGGTTTATGGTTTAGGGCTCGGGGTTTAGGGTTTAGGGATTAGGGCTTAGGGTATATGGTCTAGGGTTTAGGGTTTAGATTTTAGGGCTTAGGGATAAGGGTGTAGGGTTCATGGCTTAGTGTGTAGGGTTTATGGTTTACGATTCCATGTTTAGGGGTCAAGATTTAGGGGATAGGGTTTAGGATTTAGTTTTTATGGTTTAGGGTTTACGGTTTTGCATTTAGAACTCATGGTTCATGGTTTAGGGTATAAGGTTTAGGGCTTAGGATTCAGGGTTTAGGGCTTAATGCTTAGGGTTTAGGGCTCACGGGTAAAGGTGAAAAGGGGTTAATGTTTAAGTTTTAGGGTCTAGGGATCATGGTTCGAGGGTTAGGGTTTACGTTTTACAATTTATGGCTCAAGGTTTATAGTTTCGGGTTTAGGTTTATGACCTATGGTTTAGGGTTTTGATTGTAGAAGTTAAACGCTAAAAGCTTTAGGCTAAATGTTGAAATCCCGAAAGTTACTTATGACCTGACCAAATTTTACTATAAAAAAGTTTCTCCTAAACCGCAAACTCATGGAGGTCTCGAGACTAATTCCATAAGGTGGAGAGTGACCCTAATTTATTATATTTACATAAATAAATTCAAAGTATAAGAAATAATAAAATATAAAAAATAATAAATGAAAAAATGTGTGTATGCGTTATAGTGTGTACGGGTTATAATGTGTACACATGTTGCATTCTCTCTTTTTTCAATCCATGCCTCAAGGCTTGGGATCTAGTTTGGATTCCCAAGCCCGAGGCATGGACTTGCAAAACACAACAAACAACGTGTTTTTGAAAGAAAATGTAAAAATTCCACTTCTTTTATGATAAATCAAAATAAAACAATCGATTCGTTTAAAAAATATTACACCACGACGTAGAATAGAGTTTCTTCTTTCTAAAAATATTTTTTTCAAATGTTCGACTAATATAAGGTTTCCATATTAATTATTTTGTAACTATGCATTTTTATAGATATTTTTTGAAGTTTAAATATGTCTATGTTTTGTCTAGGTCATCAAAATTGAAAATTAATTATACGAGCACAAATTAAGCCTAATTATATACATATTCAAAAAATAAATAATCTAATTTTTTTATTTTTGAGGTAGTTAGGGGGGCATGGTCGGAGCTCCATTATTTTTATAAACATAAAATTAATTTACTAGAAAATTCATTAAAAAAATAAATACTTGCTAAAAAAATCTAGCACAAACTATATGCTCATAGTTATATTTCTACCCAAAGGTTTTCAAAACTACTAAATGGTGGTCAAATAATGGTGGTGGGCACGGATTTCACTTTGTTATGTTTTTTAACAAAAATAGGAGCACTGTTGGTATTTTAGTTATTTGACCCACTTAAACTTATCTATTTTCAATAAAATTTAGTATCTTAGAAACTAGACTCAAAATTCTATGATTCATGTTTATACAACATCTTCCAATTTTTAGTGTAACTATTTCAAAAAAACTCATACAAGTTGAAGTTTTTTATTTTTAGAAAAATGTGTCCACTTAAGACCCCCTTTTGGTCCCCCAACTTGGTGCACTTTCCCTTTATTCTAATAATATAATAAGAGGGTATTATCAATTGAATAAAATTAGAGATAAAAAATAATATTAAGGGTATTATTTAATACCCTTTAAACGAACATGCTATACCATACTTTTATTAAGTGAACCCCCATGAGTTGAATATGATCTCAGAATGAGTTAACCTTCCTCATGGAAGAGTTGAATGAGATATTTTATGGGATAATGCCCTGTGACTTTGATGCCAAAGTTAGGGAGGCCACATATGGTATTGATAACAATACTATTGAATTCAATTTTTATCCCCCTTACCTTTGTGTGAGATTTGTGAAAATTTACAACAAATTATTTTAACAATTGAGAATAAAACCCTTAAAACATCCTAGCAAATTAAAAACGTGTTTACCTATTAAAAACTAAAATACAAGAAGGAGTACAAATACATTATACATTACAATAATTAAAAAACATTGTTTTTGAAAGAATCGGTATACCTATAGAATGGCCAATAAAAAAATCCAAATGCTGCCAATGAAAAACAAAATTTTACATTTACAAATTCTTAACAAAAATTATTTATTTGTTTGGCAGTTGTAAATAATGATTATAGTCTTCCGTTTTCTAAATTATTGATTGAAAACATTGTTTTTGGTAATTTTAATAAGGTCAAGAGAGAAAATAGCACATGAATACATAGAAATATCATGATATTATTTTATCTTATACAACAATGTATGAAAAGAAAAACCTACTAGCACCCCACTTTCAGTAAAAAAATGGCTCTCACTATTTGCAACATTGCATGTTTTATAGTTTATATACTTGGTAATTATAGTCATGTGGTTACTGAAACCACTATCTAAATGCCATACTTTTTTTTTTTTTCTCAATTATGTTGTAAGTGATAAATAATATTCATCATTTTCACTCCTATCATTTTAAAATTCCTTTTTCTTAGAATAAATTTCCTTTTGTTTATTCATATAAATATTTTTACTATATTCACTTGCATAATGTCCATAATTTCTACAATAGTGACATTGAACATTGGGATTATTATGTAGTTATGAAACTCATTCTTGAGAAGTGTTGTTGCTTCTCCCTCTTCCTCTTCTAGGTTGTGTTTCTTTTTGCTGTATATGTGTCCTTCTTGAATATTTATCAATTCATCGCTTCCTTTTGTTGCATTCTCTCCCCGTGCCTCTTACAACCACATTAAATTTGAATGATTGATCAAGAGAAGAGTTGGTTTGTCATATTTATCCATTTTTAATGGGTTTATAATGAACCCATCAACTCATTAGCAATCAGTTGTTTTTGTCCTTTGACTCTTCTACTGCAACCACAATAAGGTCAATCGTCACACGAGGTCTCCTTAGGACAATTTATAATATTATATTCTTGTGTATAGCATCTCCATTTGTCTTGATGTGATTAGGTTGATATTTATATAAAAATAATAACTATTGGACTTAGTTGACCTTATATCTCGAATTTCAAACTTCATCCTTAATAGCTTTAGCTACACAAACTTAACATTATCGTTTCCTTGGAATGCATTGTGAAAGATATCCCATGCTTTCTTGGATTGAGTTGGGAAAATGGAATCACTTGATATCATATTACCACATATCAAATCTTTAGTGTAATTCCTCATGTTCTACTAGTTTTAAACTAATTATTTTCTACTTGTGTGAGTGCATTAAATGCAACCTTGTTAGATGGATATGTATATTATCCTTCAACTAGATCGAGGATCGCAACTATTTTGTCTTAACTTTGATACACTAGCCATGATAATTTTTTCCAATAAACATTGGTGGTTTTTCCATGAGTTTCAATTGGTGGATTCCATGATCAAACTAGCGCAGAAGACATTGGCATTGATATGAATATTTTAGAAATAAAAGAGGGTCTAATACCCATTCATATAAATCTACATGAATTTAGTGAATAGAGTAATCTCGTATACCATATTATTGGTTATAAAATACACTTAACCACTTTATGGAATTAACATTGTTGTATATTTTCTAATAAACATAGTTATTAATAAAAGATAAATACATTGAAGGAAGATTATGTGCGTATGTGCACATGCATGTGGTTTTTTTTTCTTTGTATATTTTTATCTATGCATGCATACCCAAAGACATGTGTAGACATGTATATGTGTTTATACATGTATATATGTGTGTGTGTGTGTTGTGTGTGTGTATCTGTGTGTGTGTGTGTGTGTGTGTGTGTGTGTGTGTGTATGTGTGTGTGTGTGTGTGTGTGTAGCCATGTGTGTGTGTGTGTACATACCTATGTATGTAATTAGTTGTGAATAAAATTGTAGTCAAATTGACTAAAAACTTGTATTTGTGTATATATATGACTTTGTGTATACACACACAAACACATAGACACATAGACACATATATGTTTGTGTGCACATATACATATGTATATGTATATATACACATATGTGTATTAGGGCATTTCATGCCCTAGGCAAATTAGGTAGTTTCCTAAGGTGCCCAATAGGGAGGGGTGGCTTAATTTCTAAAAAAAAATCAAATTTCACGTCGGCTTTTCCTTTTCAATAGTCGGATCTACTAATATAATAGTATAAGTTCGAACTGGTGCACTTGCGCAATGGACCATTAAATTTACATGTATATTATCATATAAACAGATTAACGCCGAGTGACAGTCCATGGATAGGAATCAAGGACATGATTGCTAATTTATTTTGCTGGCTTGCCTTATACAACCATTTAATAATCTTTACAAATTATTGTTAGTCTATGGACTACGACTATAACTTTTACACTATGTCACTATCAGCCATAAATAAACAAACCGATGGGATAAGGATTGAGATTCACGGCCCAGGATAGAGGACCCACGGTCCCACAAGAATAATTCACAATTTAAATTTTAGTCGACTTGGAGTCTCTATCTAGTCGTAACTCCCTACTGTAGGCTCTAACCACACCCTGGCTACTTGTATCCCCAGACGGTAATGGTACATTGTAATTTTTTTCAATTTCTAACAAATTCTCAATCTGAATCATCTCTCTGTGAGACTGCCGACAAGTGACAAAGTGACACCGATATCTTGATCTATATTGTCTTATGTCTACTTTCTAGACTCTAATGTCTACCGTATATCGGCAGTACTTGGGCCTTTGTACATGCACATGTGGGTGCTTTGTCTTGGAGGGGGTTGGGGGTGTACTCTTTGAGTACGCCTAGGGCACTCCAAAACCTTAATTTGATCATGTATGTGTGTACACATATATAATCTAACCTATTATAATATATCTTTATATATTGAACTTCATAAATAAAACATAAAACAAAGGAAAGGGTTGAGTGAAAAATAGAACTATATATATTTAACCATATTTCTTTTTGTTAAATCCAACACGTAGTGGTGTAATGATTGTTGAGTTTCCTAGTAATTGGGAGGTCCAAGGTTCAAATCTTGGCTTCGTGTTAAGGTGGCCTACTACCGATGGTTTGGATACCCTAGTGATAGGGCACCATGATAATGTGGTTTAATACATGGGCTAGCCAAGAGCTTAAAACTTCCATCCTTAGATGGTTCCACACCCGGTGTGTGTGCTTGTGATGCCGGTGGGCTAGGGCCTCTCCTTAGGCAACCTAAGCAAAAAAAAATTCCTTTTGCTAAATAAAACACAAAATTGAATCTATTACAAGTAAATCAATATATATATTAAACCCAAAGTACATTGGAAATCACACTAATATTGTTAGAATAAAATAGTTTATTGATTTATTATAGTAAACAAATTGTAAGGGAGTGAATGAGTTGTATATAATCTTATTAGCTATACTATTGTTGGGAGAATATAATCCCAAGGATTATGTTGGTTTGTGTTGTAGTGTAACAACACATTTATGATTGTTACTAAACTCTATTCACTTTGAGTTTAATGATTTGGTGTGAAGATACATTTATATGTTAATTGACCTAAAATTCTATGAATGAGACCATTATTTGTAATATTTTATTAATGAATAAAATCATTAATTTAGATTTTGCAATTTTATTGCTACAACATTTTCTATCAAAGAATCAAGATCAAAGAAGGTAAAAAATGTGAGGGAAATAAATATTGCAAAAGAGAGTGAATAATTTAGAGAATCCTTATATTGTCTTCTCGCAATCTCCAAATTGAAACTTATATTCTTTTCTTTCTTTTCATAATTTGAAGGGATGGTTTGAACTTTATTGTGAAGGGAAAATATTGGACCAACTCTTCGATGATGAAAAGTAGTATGAATATTTTACACTTCATATGACAAGAATAAATCAAGTATCCACGTTACAAAAAATTAAGAATATTTTTTTAAATGAGAAATTATTTTTTTATAAAATCAAGTATGAGTTGTTTGGTAGATAAAATAAAATGAAAAATTGAGTAATCCAAATAAAATGACACCTCAATCAGAATGGTGAAAATTACGATGCATTTAAACTGGTAAAATAATCAAATAATGATCTAATGAAAGCCCAAATTTGCAATATTCTAATTTTCTAAAAATCATCATAACTAAAATAAGCATTAAATAAATTTATAAATAAATACATAAACAAACAATTGAAATTAGACGAGAAGACATGCAAATCAATAAACACATAAAAACCATCAAACTATGTGTGGGACAATGGAATCTCTTATAAAAATCATTATAAAAAAATTTCAACAATAAAATTAATAACTTTAGCTTCTACTTGGATTTTAGTGGTAAAATTAAAATCTATTTGGATTCTTATCACTTCAATAAAAAATTCATTCGGAATTTAACCACTAAAATTAATAATCTGTTTGGATATTACATTTTTTCAAAAAGTTAAAGAAAATGTGCATCCATACATTGAAATGACCACAAGAACTATGTCACTGACACATACATAAAGATATTCTAGGTCAAATTGTAGAGTCAAGAGCTTCACCTCATGAACAATATGAATTTAGATCTACTACACACAAATGATGTATTACCAAATTAGAATACTCCATTAAACACTCTCACCCTTCATAATTGTCCTGAATATGTACACAACCCTCTTCCTCAACTCCTTACGCATGTTGTTGAACTACATTGTCTTGAGAAAAAGTGTTCTTTTTGGCCTCCACATCACCGCTATTGAAAAAATGTTTGAGAGAATATACTAATGATAAATTGTAGGGGATATTTCAGTGGAAAAAGAAGCTTATCTCTTCCTCTTTGCTCCTCTACAAACAACTCCTCTCGTTCGCCCCGTAGTATTCAATCTTGGATAGGTCCAATCAACCTTTGCATTAGGGAGAAACTCGAAACTTAGCTCAGTTCTTCTTTGCTAGGGTTATGCCGTGTGAGCTCCTCAAGTGACTCAATTTTTTTTCCTAAAAGCAAGGCCCAACTACTTATTTCTAGATCTCCTTCTTTGTTGGACACAAACCAAGCTAATCCTATCATCTCGACCCCTAGCTTGTCTACACACCAAGATAAAATTGATCTGGGTGATTTGGATCAAGAAAATTGCAATCCCATCTCACCATTGGGCATCAATGTGGCTCCCATAGAGCCTACTCGACACCCTACATTGCAAGTCACGAATTGAAGTCACCCTTAGAGATCAGTTCAACACTTTCGTCCAAGGTTTTCCTTGACTTCAGATATCCATCACAACCCATATCGAGCTCGTGGCCACTTTGCATGTTCAATTTGTTCGAAATCATGTTGTGCATGCTCCTAAGTGGGAAGATATTTATGTGTAAGTCGATCTTAGCTCTATTCTTTTGCTCTCAAGGTGGATCTTGCAAAAAAGAAGTAGAAAAACTATAAGGCGATAGATAAAACCTTTGAATGAATCCTAAGCAAAGGCCAAAACCCTAAACGATAATATTAAATCTTTAGTTTTTTGGGTATTTGTGCTCAAGTATTCATTAAGCTAGCATAACCAACTTGCTAAAACTTGGAATCTGACCATAATATAGAGTAGTAGTATATTTATTATTTTTAGACTTATGATAATTGCTTAATACTTTTTGTCTAATGTATCGCGAGTCACACACATATCTTGGAATGTTGGAGGTGATTGTTTGTAGAAGACATCAAAATATTTCATGTTCAAATTGTTGAGAAACATTTTTCACAATAACCATTCTTTTGATAGTTGTATAAGTAACTTGCACTTCTCTATTGTCAAATAATTTTTAATTTTTCTTTTTTTTTTAAATGCAAATTTTTACCCACCCTTTTTCATGGATTTGAGGCCCGGAGAAGGGTTATGACGGGCACAATTTTGAACCACACTTTCCGACATCTTATTCTTTTATAAGAGAAGCATCCTCATTCATGTTCGTGTTTATCAAGAGAGAGAAACATTAGTATTGTATATTATCATATAAAGAAAGAGAACGAACTTTGCAAAAAAAAAAAAAAAAACACCATTATCAAAGCACACACCGTCGCTAAAGAGACGGATTAATTAAATTATGCATTAAAATGCATATTTTAGGAGTGAAAGCTTCGATTTTATTTAGAATTGTTTTTTAACGCCAAAAGATAAAGGGAAGAAATAAAGAGAGATGAAGAGAGGCATCCTCTAGAGGATTGCAATATTGTGCAAGATCACCATTTTGTTAGTGTACTTTTATCATAAAGTTTTACGTTTTTAATAATTTCAATTTTGAAAATTAAAAAAAAAATTCTTTCTTTATATAGGTTCTAGAAAAATATAGTTAATTCTATATCAAACAAATTGGGATGATTCTATAGCTAAAATTTGGTCACATAGATGGATTAGTCGTATTAAACCACCTAGAAAAATATTGTTTTAAATAACCCCTCAAACTCGAAAATATTAATTTTTCTTTCCAATTCTATTATTTCACTTATCTCGTAATCTGCTATTATCTTCCTTTGTTTATTACTTTTCTCTTTTGATGTGCTCACTCCTTTGTTTTCATCTGTTTTTTTTTTGTTTCTCTATATTTTTATAAATGTCCCCTGTTTTTCTATCCAATTTTATTTTATTTTTATTGTTTGGATAGAACTGTTTTTTATTTTGTATTTTTTTTTGTTTATAAGGAATTATTATATTTTACATTTTTAAGTTTAGTCTCCCAACTTTAGTAAACTTTAATCTGGGCATGAGGAAGGGACGAGCAATGTGCATAAGTTTTATACTTCCTTCATATAGCTAAAGTTTATTGATAGAATTGTTGTTCTATTTTCCGGCTTCTCTAATTTATTGACACTTTGTTAAAAAATTCAGCGCTCTTTTCTCCATAAATTTAAAATGACGTTCCCTCTTCTTTCCCTCATTCAACATTAATGATTTGTAGTGGGAGCAATTTAAATGATGTTTCCTCTTTTTTCAACATTAATGGTAGTAAAATTTATCCAATGAAGATTTTAATGGAATGAGTCTAAAAATCTATCCAAAATGATGTATTTCGGATAGATTTTAATTTTATTTTATTTTAATTTATTCATGTAATTTAATTTCATTCTTTGGAGTAATTATGATATCCGAACAATAGTGTTTAATGGAATGTGTCTAAATATTATCCAAAATGATGCATTTTGGATAAATTTTAATAAAATTTAACTTACTCATATAATTTAATTTCTTTCTTTGACATTTGTTTATAAGGCGTAATTAATTAGTATGTCCAAAACATGATTACAATTTCATGTTGGTCAGTCCCTTTTATACAATAGAACAATAGAATTACAACAAAAATATACTAGCACCCCACTTTTATTATTATCATTTTACATTATTAATTGCATAATGAGTAGCCACATTTTACTACATTCGTGATGTGGCTATTTCATCCATTTGGTAGTTAGAGTATAATATGATCGTGTTATTATTCTTTTTCATCGTGTTGAAAATAATAAATAAAATCATTATTTTCACTATTATCATTTTTAGTTTCATTTTTTGAATAAATTTCTTTTGGTTTATTCATATCAATGTTTTTACTATATTCACTGTTTTTACTACATTCACTTGTATAATGTTTATATTTTGTTACAAAAGTGACATTAGACATTGGTTTTATTATATATTTGTGAAAAAATTCTTTTGAGAAATATTGTTGCTTCTTCATATAATTGTCTATGTTTATTACACTTGTCTATTCTTTTTTTGTTGCATGCTCTAGGCATGTTCATAACATTAAATTTGAATGCTTGTTAAAGAGAAGACTTGGTTGTCATATTTAGCTTTTGTTCATGGGTTTACAATGAACCCATCAACTCATCAATAATTATTTGTTTTTACTCTTTATACTCTTCTATTACTATCACAATAGGGTCGATCCTCACATGAAGAATCCTTATGACATTTTGTACTATTGTATACTCGTCTATAACTTAAACTTTAGAAAATTATATAGGACTATCTCTAAAAATACATTTAATTCTATATTAAAAAAATTCGAAGATTGAAGGGTTAAATTTTTGTTACGTGGATCAATTAGTGGTAATAAACTTCATGGTAATATATATTTTGATATAGTACTCCTCAAATTCACAATATTTAGATCTCATGTTTGCTCTCGTAGCATTCTCTGTTGGCCCTTCAAGCATTTTGTGGTGCCCTCATAGCTTGTTTGTGAAACCGTGAGTTTTGCAGTCGCCTCTTGTAACTCTCATGTGCTCTATTTAATATTATGGCAGTTCCATAAGTAAAATCTCCATAGTTCTTGTAAAATAGAATTAATTTCGTATATTGCAACCCTTGAGGTTTTTCACATTTTATTATATTGCTTACAAAAATCAGTCTCCAAAATTTTTTAATTCCAATAACTTATATGTGTATGTATATACATATATATGCAAACGCAAGGGTTTGTGCATGTATTTGTGTATGTATATATACTATACGCAGAGAGACACATATACATAATTAGTTGTTTATACAATACAATTTAAACTGACTAACTGCTGTTATATTCTTGTGTTTATTACTTCTCTGTTTTGATGTGCTCAGCTCCATTGCTTTCTTTTTCTACCAGCGCTCTGTTTATTATTTTGTTTCTCTATATTTTGTCCTCTGTTTTTCTATACTCACCTTTCTGATAGAATTATTTTTCTAATTTCTCGCTTCTATAAGTGATTGCCTAATTTGAAAAATGCAGCACTCTTTTTCTCATAAAATTTAAAATTTAACGGCCCCTCTTCTTTCCATCATTCAACATTAATGCTTTACAAAATAATCAGGGTAGCTCAAGATTAGCTGTTTAACCGAATGTGTCTAGGATTTTATCCAAAATAGATCTTATTCGTGTAATTTGATTTCTTTCGTATATTGGATATTTGGTTGTGAAAATTTGAGTTCGAAATATTTCCCTTGAGATGCTTCAGACGTGGGAAACCATGACATAAGGTAATTTGTAATTTCTAAAAGAAATGGAATTGCATTCCTTATAAGGAGTTCTACAAACAATGAGAAAATTCAGGAGGAAAATTTGTGGGATAAAATTGATGTCGAGGCTTCAGGATGTGCAGTGAAGTGATAGTTTAAAGTCATTAAGTGATAACTTTAGATATAAAATTTTCTTGGAAACTCTTCTTCCGTAGCTAAGGAAATTTCTTCTACAGATTCACCTCTTCTCTTTAATTGGGGAGGTGCTTTTGAATCTCAAAAGGATTTAATGAAACCTGTTGAAATTATAAACTGGACCCCTAGCTCAAGCTGATTTAAATTTTGTTTTTTCCATACCCCTCTCCAACCACTCTGTGACAGCATTTAACATTGTAACTGGGCGCCCAATTTGATATCCGTGTTTAGAGGGAATGTTATTTACTTTTGCAAAGAGTTGTTTTATTTTATATACCTAGCCTTGTATGCAGCAGCATGTAGCATAAGAAGAGGAACCCAAAAAAAAAGACAGAGCAGAGCATAGCAAGTAGATTAGAGCTGCAGCTAAAGGGATTTAATAGCAAGAAATAGAGAAGATAGACAACAAGGAAAATACATAGTGGAGCAGAGCTAACTGTGGAAGCTAAAAACAAAACATAGAGAGAGGATTCTGAGTTGCATTTTGTTAAAAATAGAGCAGTAGCTATGAGATTTGTATAAAGTGATTTTAATTAAAATATAATATATATTTGTGTTTATTCTGGTTTTATTCTTGTTATATTTACTTGTTTCTTGTTCTTTGGCACTACATATTGTCAACAATTTGGTATCGAGCATCAAGGTTGTTGGAGTTATTGAGTTGTTATTTTGTGGGTTTGTTTTTTAATGGATTCTAGCACTAATTCATGGCAACAACCCCCAATATTTGATGGGAACAAAGATGATATTTGGTGTATGAAGATCAAGACATTGTTCTCTTTCCAAGAGCTAAGGGAACTAGTGAAGGATGATACAAAAAGGGTACCAGATCAGACTACTTTCAATGCAAGCCCACAAGAAAATTTTGAAGGAAAATAGGAAAATGATGCAAAATGGTTTAAGCTACATTCAAAATGTTGTCACCGATTTATTTTTCCAAAGGATAACAATAGTTATAAACTCTAAACAAGCATGTGATACCTTGCAAAATGCTTATTAAGTGACAAGGTGAAGATAGTCAGATTACAGATGTTGAGGAGAGATTTTGAAACCCTTCTCATGAAAGAATCAGAATCAATAAATGATTTTTTCACAAGAAAAATGACCATAGTAAATCAAATGAGGACTAATGGAGATGTTGTTGAAGACCATAAGATCATAGAGAAGGTATTGAGGAGCCTTCCAACCAGATTTGATCTAGTTGTTGTTGTAATAGAGGAGTCCAAGGACTTGAGGAAAATGACGATTGATGAGTTAATGGGTTCTTTGCAAACCCATGAACAAAGGATGAGTAGGACAACCAACTCCTCCAATGAAAAAGCCTTCAAAACAAACACAAATGTGAGAGGCGAGGGGAGAGGAGCCTATGATATAGGAAGAGGAATAGGAAGAGTTTGCAACCAGCAAGAAGGTGGAAGAAACAACCATCAAGAGCCACATGCAAGAGGAAGAGGAAGGAGAAGCAACACTTCTAGAGGTGGTTCTACACAAAGGTATGATAAATCGAATGTACAATGTTATTATCACAAAAATAATAGACATTATGCTAGTGAATGTAGAAAGAAAGAGTATGATATGAGAAATCATAATGCAAGATTTTCTAATGAAAAATAAGTTGAACCTAAAAAGAATGAAAAGCGTGGAGCTTTGTTTCTTACTTGCAATGTAGTTGAGCAAGGAAACAAACAAATATGGTATTTGGATAGTGCATGCATTTAACATGTGTGGCAACAAGTGAATGTTAATAAAATAGATGAAACAATCAGATCTAAAGTGAAGATGAAAATAAACGACAAGGTTTAGTGATGAGAAAAAGAAACGTATTCATTCTCACCAATCAAGGTGAGAAGAGGAAGATTCGGGATATTTTCTATGTCCCATGATTGAAGTATAAACCTCTAAACATTGGGCAGCTTGTACAAAAAGGATATAAGGTGAAGTTTGAAAATGGGGAATGCATTATATATGATAGAAGTTGAAGCAAGAGGAAGATTGCATAAGTGAAGATGACACAATAGAATTTTTCTTTTGAGGATGCAAAGTGAGGGAGCAACAATATTTAAAACAATTTATAGTGATCAATTTACTCTTTGGCACGCCAGGTATGGGCATTTGAGTTTTGGTGGATTGCATGTTATTTATAAAGCAAATGGTTAGAGGATTGCCCCTATTGAACAACCAGATAAAGTATATAAGGGTTACATATTCGGGAAGCAACATAGAAAAGATTTTCGCTTAGGGAAATCCTTGTGAGAAAACTCATCTCTTAAGCTAATACATTTAGACTTGTGTGGTCCCATGAAGACTCCCTCATTGTCCAAGAGTGAGTATTTCATTACTTTCATAGATGAATTCAACAGAAGGACATGGGTTTAGTTTTATAAAAATAAATTAGAGGCATTTGATGTATTTAAGCAATTTAAGGCCATGGTTGAGAATAACAGTGGTCATTATATAAAGACATTGAAAACGAATAGAGGGGGAGAGTATATATCAAATCAATATTCAAACTTTTGTAAGGAGAACGAAATCAAGAAACAATTTATAGCAAGGTATACACCACAAAAAAATGGTGTCGCCAAGAGGAAAAATCTTACCATTCAAGAAATGGCAAGGAGCATGATCAAAGAAAGAGGATTTTCTAATGAATATAAGGTTGAAGCAATTAGAATAAGAGTTTATTTGTTGAATAGATGTCCTATAAAAAGTATGAGGAATGTGATACCTCAAGAGGAATGGAGTGAAAAAAATTCAAATGTTGAGAACTTGAGAGTTATAAGGTGTGTAGCATACACACATGTGCCCAAGAAAAGAATATCAAAGTGGTATAATAGAGAGAGAGAAGTGCATCTTCATTGGGTATCTTGAGCAATCTAAAGCTTATAGATTGTATCATCTAATCACAAAGGAATTCATAATCATCAGGATATTCAATTCATTGATGAAGAATCTTTGAGAGATTTACAAGAAGTGGAGAAGCCACAAATAAAGTCAAATGCAAATTTTATCGATGCTAAAACATTAGATGGTAGAGTAAACATCACACCAATTTGAACTCCTATTTCACAAAGGAGTGAATATTCAAATGGCGAGAGCCAACAAAGCATACAAGGAGTAGTGAATGAGGAATCTTCATCATTTTTATACTCAAAACAAGGCCAAGTTTGAATGAGGAGTGTATAACGGAGTTTATGAGCAGTCAAGGTATTCGATAATGAAGATGAAATGATTAATTTTGCTTTTTTAGCAAGTGTTCCTATTTATTTTGAGGAAGCTAGTTAAGGAAAACAAATGGTGTGAAGCAATGGACGAAGAAATGCATGCAATAGAGAAGAATGGAACACGAGAGTCATTAGATCTTCCAATGGGAAAGGAAGTCATTGGAGTCAAGTGAGTTTACAAAACAAAGACTACTCCCGAAGGAAATATTGAAAGACATAAGGCAAGGCTAGTTGTCAAAGGCTACAAACAAAGGCTTGGGCATGATTATAATGAGTCATTTGCCCCCACGAAAGGCTAGAAACCATGATAACAATCATTTCCATAACTTCTTATACCAAGTTGAAGCTTCATCAAATGGACGTAAAATCAACCTTCTTGAATGGTGTTTTGGAAGAAGAGGTGTATGTTTGACAACTACTTGGATATGAGATTCTAGAGAATGAGAGAAAAATATACAAGCTCAAGAAAGCATTGTATGGAACCAAAAAAGCACCAAGGGCATGATACATCTGGATAGACTCCTCTTTGACGAGTCATGGCTTTAGCAAAAGTGGCAGTGAGCCCACACTTTACATCAAAGCAAGAAAGACTAACGATATTTGTATTGTTGTTTTATATTTAGATGATTTAATCTTTAGAGAAAATGCAAACAAGGACATAGATGAGTTCAAGTAATCCATGAAGGAGTTTGAGATGACTGATTTCTGATTGTTGAAGTAATTTCTTGGCATTGAGGTCAAACAAATGGAGCTTAACATATTTGTTTTTAAAGCAAAGTATGCAAAGGAAATTTTGGAAAGATTTAGAATGTTGGACAACAAACCAACATCTACACTAGCTAAAGTAAGTTTGAAATTAACCAATGATGATTGCAACAACAATGTGGATCTCATATGGTAGAAAAACATGGTAGGCATATTGATGTACTTGACTCCAACTAGATCGAATATCATGTATGCAGTCAACTTGATTTATAAATTCATGGAGACTCCAAAGCTAACACATTGGCAAGCAGGAAAACATATTTTGAGGTATGTGAATGGCAAAAGAAATTATGAAATTTTATATGTTGCTGATAATGATTTGTAATTAGTTGGATACATGGATAGTGATTGGTCGGGTAGCATAGATGATAGAAAAAACACATTTGGGTACGTGTTTAATATTTGGTCAGGAGCCATTTCATGGGATTCAAATAAAAAATCATTTGTTTCACTCTCGACAACTGAAGCAGAGTATATTGCAGCAAACTCAACAACATGTCAAGAAATATTAGTAAGGATAATCCTATCAAATTTGCATGAAGAGAAACAAGGAGGTTCCACCTTTTTGTGATAATATATCTTCTATTGCATTGTCAAAAATCTAGTCTTTCATGGAAAAACCACACATATTGCAATAAGGTACCATTTCATTTGTGAATTAGTTGAAAAAGGTGAAATAGAGCTTAAGTTTTGCATGTCAGAGCATCAAATAGCTTACCTTTTTACCAATCATTTGTCAAAAGATAGGTTTGAGCATTTGAGAGAAAGTTTAGGTGTCATAGATGTTCATACATTTAGCTCTAGACCATCTAGCTCTAGAATTTGAAAATCACTTTCTTGAATGAATTTTTGGTTGTATTGGATCAAGATTAGGGGAAGTGTTGAAATTATAATCTTCACCCTCGCTGATTTAAATTTTTTTTCCCTCCCTCTCTCCAAATAGTCTTTGACAACATTTAATATTGTAATTGGATGCCCAATTTGAAATCCATATTTAGAGGGAATGTTATTTACTTCTGCAAATAGTTGTTTTCTTTTATACACCCAACCTTGTATGCAGTAGAATGTAGCATAAGAAAATAAACAAATAAACATAGAAGTGTACAACAAGGAGATTAGAGCAACAAGTCAAAGGATTGAATATGGAGAAATAAAAAGATAGAGATAGCAAGGAAAATGCACATTAGAATAGAGCTAACAACAATAGCTAAAAACAAAATATACATAGAGGATTTTGAGTTTTATTTTGTGAAAAATAGAGAAGCATTTTTGAGATTTGTGTGAAATGATTTTAAATCAAATGTAATCCATATTTTTGTTTATTCTAATTTTATTTCCTTGTTTATTTGTTCTTTGGCACTACATTTTTCCAATAAAACCCTTTGTTTGTCTACGATTTGCCGTCACACCAAAAACTCAAGCCGGTGGTGGAGAGGGATCTCATCGTGCTAATCATTTGCTAAACCAACACACCCCCATACGATGGAGTTGGATTCTACCATGTGAGATTTGGGCCCACCACATATATACCAATTAGGTTTAACGGCACTACAAAGTAACGACACCGAGATTTTCCGGCAAGTCACCCATCCGAGTACTACTCTAGGTCAAGGCGTTTAACAACCTCACTACGATACCATGTATGATTTATTGTCACACCAAAAGCTCGAAGTGGTGGTAGAAAGGGATCTCATCATGTTACCCAACTATTACGCCAACAATTTGAATAGAAAGGATAATGTAAAGTATCTTAGAAGAGGCGTGGAATGAAATCTATATTTGAGAGATTACAAAAGATGGAAATGGCTCTCTATTGATCCTGTGTTAGGCGTTTTATATTTCGGATGGGAGAGTTGAAAAGTGGAGAAGGAAGATTTGTAAAAGAATATTATTAGTGCTAGTGATTTAGCCATAGAAATTTCTAATTAATTGCAACATATTAGTTGGAGATGACTAACATGCAAGTTGCAACTATTAATATTGGTTATAGTACGTAGCATCGTGTACACCATATTTTCTTCCCCATGATTATATATTTTAGTTGGAAAACTCATTTTTAATGTGCCCACTTTTTATCTATTTTAAATTATTGTTGATGGGTTTTTGGTAGTTCGGACAAGACAAAAATAAGTTAATGTTGTAGCACCCATTATTGAGTTTTGAATGTAGTTGTCACTAGAGTTTTGTACTGAAGCAAATGAATCTTAAGGAGATTATAATGGAACAGTTCTACACAAAGACAAAGAGTACACAAGGGGAAAATAAAACCTACGAGAAGAAGAATAAGCGAGAAAGGTAAAAATGGGATGCCTTGCAAATTAGAGCAACAAATAACCATAGATTTGTAAAAGAGACTAGAATGAAGGATGCAAAAGACATGAGACTTATTAAGTGGAATGACATTCCCATATTTAATAGAAAAACAACTAACTATTCAAAGTAAGCTTGGGAAATTATTCGAAAATCTTGTAAATGAACAAAAAAAAGGTGAAGTTAGTCAAAACTTTGAAGAACGGTGAGAATTTGAAATTCTTCAAATGAAGCAAGATGAGTCCATCTATAACTTTCGTAAGGATTTTTCACTTTGTAAATCAATAACAAATTAATATAGAAGCCATCGAAGATTAGAGGATTGTTGAGAAAATCCATAGAAATTTTCCTAATAACTATGACCCAATTATTGTAGCAATTGATATATTTAAATACTTATCTCAAATTATAGTTAATCATTTGATGGGTTCACTTCCTATAAATACATTAAAAGAGGTTGAGCGAGATCAACCACTCTTTCCCTATAACAAGCGTCTACATCTCTTTGTAAGGACCCTTGAAAATGTATCGGTGAGAGGTATGTGGGGGAGGAAGTGATCGAGCGAGGATAAAATCTCTTTGATAGAGGAAGAGGACGAAGCAAGCTTAAGAAGGGGAAGATTAAACATCAAATAAAAAGGCTTGTGGAGAATGGAACAACTATGAAAAAGGAGTTCATCAATCAAACTCCTAAGATTAGAAAAACAATAGCAGCTCAAACCAAAGCTATGTGAAAAAGAAATGTCCAATGATATTAGTGTCATACTTATCATTACTTTGTAAGTGAATGCAGAAAAATGCGAGTGTGAATTGTCAATGCACGGTATTATGAGTGAAAATGTATCCAATGAAAAGGTCGGTGATTGAGAACCCAAGCGAAAAAAATTTCATGTGTAATATTGCGTTATTACACCAAGAGGAGGAAGAGAAATACACAACTTGAAAGCAGAAGAATCACGATTGCCCCACATACCCATTCTACATCAACAAGAGGATTCATAGCATCATCAAGGCAAAGAAAGATTATGACGAAATCCAATATTCAAAGTAGAGCAACTATGATGCTTGGTACTTGGACAATGGTTGGAGCAACCAGATGAGTGGAATTATAAAAAATACTTCATTGTGAAGAATATTGTGTCTATGAATAAGATTATTAATAAATGAAGAAAAAGTTTCATGAGGATTTAGGTTTGTTTTATTTTGTGGGAAAATAAGAAGTCATCATTTACACAAGACAAATCGAGGTGATAAAAAGAACAATCGATGACATCTATTTTTCCCATGACATAAAACTTAAACTATTCCACATTTGTCATTATGCTTCATTCAAATAGGATATAGAGCCCTTGTGGAGAATGGAGGGTGCACAATCTATGAAAAATGGGATTAAATACGATATCATAATTGTATAAATGACTTATGGAGGAAGATCTGGACGTTCCCCCTCAAGGATGCTTAACCTAAGTTTTGTCTAAAAATGACAAAGATTTACACATCCAAGCACATTTTGCATACAATCACATCTCATAGGCAAAGGGTTTGACTCGTACTTCTAGACTTTGTCACTTAAGAGGTTCCAAAGAAGAATTATAGTTGCTCTTGATTATGATGTTTGCTACTTTCTTTTTTTAGCATTTAAAAAAGACAATATGACATGAATAAGCAAAAGGCACATTTCACAAATGAGTACCACAATTTTCAACATAGTGAGCAAAAATTACATGGTTAGACATTTAAGAAAAGGATATTGACTATTGTAGAGCCTAATAAAAAATGCGAGGCATGCATTTCGGGAAAACAACATAGGGATTCTATAAGGGACAAGTAATTGTTAGAGTTGGTGCATATATATTTATGTGGCCTAATGCAAAACCATTCCCTAGCCAAAAGTGGATACTTCATGACCTTCGTAGATGACTATAACATAAAGACTACGGTTTACTTCTTGTAGCACATGTTAAAATATAATGAGAAGTTCAAGCATGGTAACTACATAATTAGGAAATAAATCGGACACTTCATTAAGTACTCATTAACAAATAGAGGGGTAGAATATGTCTTCTATGAATTTATAAAGTCTTGCAAGTATGAAGGCATGATAAAAGTAATTTTCAATTAGTGATTCCGCTCCATAGAAAAATAGACTTGCAAAGAGGAATAATAAAGGGAAAGAATATAACCATCCAGGAGATGGAAAGAAGAATGTTGAAGGTAAAAGGGCTTTTAATCAATTATGACGGTGAATTTGATACAAAACTAATATATTTTATTAGTATATGTACTACAATGGTCATGCATGACAAGCATCCACAAGAAGCATGGAAAATATATATATATATATATATATATATATATTGATCCATTGAGGGGATCCAAAATGACTCTACTTTATCAAATCAGCTAACATGAAGAAGAAGAAAATGATACACGGAGGTTCTGTTTTTAAATGAACACATTGGAACAAAATAATTTGGAAGGACCAGCTACAAGAAGAAGATGTATATCAAACAGTGATTCCGCAGGCGGTGATCTGGCTCTCTCGGATAGAAAATAAAATTGAAAACAAACAGCCTTAGAATTTGAAAGGTTATATGTTTCCTTTCTCCTCCATGACCTTTCCCATTCTCTTTGATGCAACTTTATTTAAACACAAGAGTGCATCATGGACAAACTTAAGGAATCACATAACATCTTCCAAAAAGAAAGTATATATTTATTTTCATTGTAAAGGAATTAGAAAGGATATAAATGCATGTTATGGAAGAGAACAAAGATCATCAAAGAATGAAGCAAGTGAGTAAGAAGCTCTTAGTGTTGGAATTGTGATTTGTTTAGAAGCAAGGAGTAATTGAGTCAGAGAAAGCAAGTAACTGGGAGGAAGTGTGAGATATTATCTACTTCTCTTTCATACTTATTGTAAGTTTTGTACTTATTATTGAATTGGCCAATAAAGTGGGAAGAAAGAGCAATTGCCCTTTATGAAATAAACTAATTTTACTCCTCCGGAGGTTTTCTAGGATAAAATTGTTGGTGTATGAGTCTATATTCTTTCCCTTTCTGCAAATTGTTGATTCTAAGCACTAGTATAGTTCATTCACTAGCTATCTCTATTATTTTCTAATAGAAAGTAGAACAAAAGTGATTAATTGTGATTCTTTGGATAATTCCAAAGTTGAAGAGTTTCGAGATCATTTTGGTAGCTCACGGAATGAGCTATCCATCGGGATCCAAAATGACTCTACTTTATCAAATCGGCTAATGAACACACGATTGGAATTGTGATTCTGTTTTGTGGTATTTGTTCTTGGATTTGTATGACAATGACGAGATCTAAAGGTGAAGAGGCTTTACCTTGCGATCTAGAAATTTCTAAAAAGAAGTGGAAACAGAGAATTCGAGGACAAATGGAGGAAGAGAACTTGGTCCGTAGAATTGAGATGTTGGAGACCATGATGGATAGGATGTTTAGAAGGAAAGAAGAGCTTCCTTGTTTACAGTGAAGACAACCACGTCAAACAAGACTCCATGGACTCAGTGGTTTGGGGCTTAGCTAAAAATTTTGGCATAGGAAGGAGCCACCATGATGAAATTTATGGGGAAGAGCATGAAGAAGAGACTTCTAACACAAGAGAAAAGGTAAAATCCGATCATACTCCTTTTAAAGTTGAAACAAAAGTTGATATTAAAATATTTACAGGACAAGTAGATACAGAGTTGCTTTATAAATGGTTAAAACTATTAGAAGTCTACTTTAGCATCCATAATGTCATTGAGGCATCAGAGGATCACCTCTGTACATCCCAAAATTGAAAGACACACTCTGGTTTGGTGGGAAACCCATCTAGCCACTTGTGAAAAGAAAAAGTGTCCTATTGTGAAATCTTGGCAAGAATTTAAAGAACTACTTACAGCTAACTTCTATCCTATTGGCCATAAGACTGACCAAATGATTAAATGGTAGTATTTTAGACAAGGCAATAGTCAAAGTGTGTAGGACTATACTACAGAGTTTCGGAGGCAAGCCATGTTTCTTAACATGGACTTGGAGGATGAGGATATTCTAACCAAGTACTTGGGAGGACTTCACACTCACCTTCGAAGAAAATTCATCTCCACAAAACCCAAAGATCTCAACGAAGCATGCATATAGGCGTACTACATAGATGATGAAAAGAAGCAAGGAGAAGTAGAGCCAAGGGTAAAGCAGTCAACAAATCAGTAGAAGAAAGAGTTTGGGAAAACAAGTAACAAGGGTAAGTGGAAAGGGAAAGGTAAACAAGCTGCCACTACTTTGAATACTTGTAAAGATCCCAAGAATTTTTGCAAGAACTATGATATCAATGGTCATACTGACGCTACATGTTGGAAGTTGCATCCGGAGTTGCATCCGAAGAACCGAACCAAGGACTCGAAGAAGTCCATGATAGATATGAAAATAGAAGGGGAGGTGGAAATCGAAGATGACTCTGATGTAAATGAGAGGCTTGGATGCATGGCCACCAACACGGATAGCCAGGAAGAGGAGATGAGTAGACTATTACACATCAAAAACCAGATCAAGAAAACTAAGGTAAACACTTTGGTTGATATCGGTTCTCGATCTAACTTGATTTATGAGGTAGTTGTAAAAAAGCTTGGTCTTGAGACTTACAAGCATCCACACCCTTATCCTTTCGGCTAGGTAAAGAAGAGTGTTGAAATTCAGGTAACAAGAAGATGTAAGGTCAAGTTTTGGATAAATTCCCAATATATAGTGATGTTTTTGAAGTGGCGTTATTCCACTTGATGATTTTGATGTTGTATTCAGGAGTCCTTACTTGTATTTTAGGGATGCTATATTTATGAGGAGGAAAACCGATAGAGATGGGTCAAGATGCGATCAACTACAACATCTGGACACACACTAGCGTAAGACAGGGGTTTTATGGTAATTTCTAACCAAGAAAAATGACTTATTCAAGAAAATCATAATCAGTTTTGTTTACTTTTATTGAAGGATAAACAAGATGGGGTAGAAGTTGTAGAGATTTCTAACCAGGGAAAGCATGATTTGGATAGTATTATTCAGTCTTTTCAGGAATTTTTTCAAGATCCTAGTGGATTACCACCAAAACAGAAAGTAGAGAATGAGATTCAGCTATTTCTAGAGTCCCCTCTACCTAACATCAAGTTGTATAGGCAATCCTTGCTTGAGAGTACTGAAGTAAAGAAACAACTCCAGGAACTGCTAGACGAAGGGGTGATACGTCTAAGCACCTCACCATGTGGTTCGCCTATTGTGATGGTGCCAAAGAAGGATTTTTCTTGGATAATGTGCATTGACTACGCGCTTTGAACAAGATCACCATGAAGAATAGATATCCACTTCCCGCATATATGATCTCTTGGACCAACTTCAACATGCCAAATTCTTCACGAAGTTAGATCTCAAGTTCGATTATCACGAAGTTAGGATGAAAGAGGATGATATATGGAAGACTACCTTCAAAAAAAAATAGGGTTTTTATGAATGGTTAGTACTTCCTTTTGGATTGTGTAATGCACTCGCTACATTTATGAGATTGATGAATGATGTATTGTGTAATTTCATAGATTCATGTGCCATTTGTATCTAGATGATATCTTGATTTTTAGTGCCACTTGGGAAGAAGATCTAACGCATTTACAACAAGTCTTGCAAGTTCTCATGGAGAAACAACTGCTTTGTAATATGAAGAAATGTGAATTTTCCAAATAGTCACTTGTCTATCTTGGGCACGTGGTTGTAGGATGAGAGCTACGAGTGGATCCAAAGAAGGTGGAAGCCATCACTAATTGGGCAACACCAATAGGAGCCATAGAGACTAGGAGTTTTGTGGGAGAAGTACAGTATATGCAGAAGTTCATTCCAAGCTTCTCCACGATTGCAGACACCTCTACACACAGTGGCCGTAAAGAGTAAGGGTTTTGACTGGGGTAAGAAACAAGACAAATCCTTTGAATTATTGAAATACAAGATTAGTCATGATTTAGTACTTGCTCTTCCTAATTTACAACAAACTTTTGAAGCAGAGAGGCAGATTCCAGTGATTACGGTATGTATGCACTAGTTCGAGGCAATTACGAAATGGAAGCATTATTTGTTGGGTAAAGAAACTATTTGCACACTCGACCACAAACCTTTCCAGTATCTGCAAGCATAGTCTAAATTACATCAGGCAAGGAACTACAAATGGATGGGGTTCCTTTAGGAGTTCCATTTGGTGATTAAATACAAGAAGGGTAGTACAAACTTGGTGGCAGACATGTTGTCTACGCCACCCACATAGGAGAATTTTTCCTATTTAGCCACTATCTATTAGATTGAGCCCTTCATGAAGCAAGCTTATGGAGAGGCATATGCAAGGACAAAGACTTTGGGGTGACATTTCAGTAGTTGTAGTCAAAGGGGCTGAAAGGACAAGGATTGAAGATTGTTATCTCAAATACTGATCTCTCTTGATGGGGGAAACTTTGCATACCAAAAGAAGAGAAAATTCTATTGATGAGGGATGCACATACCTTGAAAGTAGCAGGAAATTTTAGTGTTGGTAAGACCCTAGCCCACTTGCAAAGGTACATGTATTGGCCCAACATGCAAGAAGAAGTATCCAAATTTATACGGGGATGTAAACTTTGTTGTACTAGCAAGCCTAAGACTAGGAGGGAAGGTACGTATATGCCATTTCCAAATACCTACTCATCCTGTGGGAGGACATTTCTATGGATTTTGTAGGAGGATTACCTATGTTGAAACATGGCCATGACTATCTCTATGTTGTTAATAGATTTGGTAAGATGTGTATTCTTATGGCATGTAAAAAGATAGTGAATTCACATGAGGTAGAAGATATTTTCTTTACTAATGTATGGGTGCATTTTGGTTTGCCAAAGTGTATTGTTTTCGACAGGATTCGGTTCTTGAGGAAGTTTTGAACTACTTTGTGGTAAAAGATGGATACTAGGTTACGAAGGAGCACAACTTTCCATCCATAGAGCATGCAGATGGACAAACAAAGGTGGTATATAGGAATTTGGTATAGTTGATCGGAGGGTATAACAACAAATACCCAAGGACTTGGAATGAGTCCTTAGCCTACATTTAGCATTCCTATAACCAGAAAGTACACACATCCACTATGAAGTCATCATTTGAAGCATGCTTGGGATATCTACCTACAAATTTGCTAGAAATAGCAGTTGGAAAGAAGGATGAGAAGGATACACAAGACACGAGAGGTGACTAGAGAAAAAAATTCATTGAGAGTATCCGATAAATCCATTTCAAAGTGAAGGAACAAGTAGAGAAATCTCAGGCCAAGTACAAAGCTAGGCATGATCATCATAGAAGGGAACATAAGCTTCATGTTGGAGATAGAGTTTGGCTTTACTTGAGAAAGGAGAGACTACAAGGTCAAGCATGGAAGCTCAAGCCACTATGATATGGACCCTTCACCATATTGGAGCAAGTTGGAGAAAATGCTTTTTGACTTGATTTACCATCATTCATGAGGATGTACTTTGTAGTAAACTATGAGAACTTGCACCTATATGAGCCATCCATGCTAGATGAAGATGAATAACTATAGTTGCTACCTTCCATTGAGGATTGCATCTTGGACTCACAAAGCAAATTGGAGGAGGACGTAGTAATGTAGCAAAAGGTTAGAGAGACTAGGAGAGGTCCGCAAGAGTCCTAGCATATTGGACTGGGAGGAAAGACACCAAGCCATCCCTAGTGGTACCCGAAGGAGCAAGTGAGGGAATTATTTCCTCATCTACTCCCCCACTAAGATTTTTTGGGACCAAAATCCTCCTAAGTAGGGGAGGTGTGATCCATAGGGATCCAAAATGACTCTACTTTATCAAATCAGCTAACACGAAGAAGAAAAAATGATACATGGAGGTTCTATCTTTTAAGTAACATAATTGCCGCCTTGTGCGAGGTGGTCATTATAGAATTGCCACCCAACCAGGGCGATGGTCCTAGGACTGCTAGTCTGCATAGGGTGATGGTCTTGGATCCTCCGATAGAAAACAAAATCTCAAAACAAACAGCCTCAGAATTTGAAAGGTTGTTCATTTCCTTTCTCCTCCATGACCTTTCCCATTCTCCAGTGCACGGGAGGACATGAGAAAGGCTATAAATGCATGTTATGGAAGAGAACAAAGATCATCAAAGAATGAAGCAAGTGAGTAAGAAGCTCTTAGTGTGGGAATTTTGATTTGTTTAGAAGCAAGGAGTAATTGAGTCAAAGCAAGCAAGTAATTGGGAGGAAGTGTGAGATATTATCTCCTTCTCTTTCATAGTTATTGTAATTTTTTTACTTATTATTGAATTGGCCAATAAAGTGGGAAGAAAGAGAAATTTCCCCTCCCGACTGCTTTTTCCTCCTCTAGAGGTTTTCTAGGATAAAATTGTTGGTGTATGAGTCTATTTTCTTTCCTTTCTGCAAATTTTGATTCTAAGCACTAGTATAATTCATTCATTAGCTATCTCTATTATTTCTAATAGAAAGTAGAACAACAAGGATTAATTTTGATTCGTGGATAATTCTAAAGTTGAAGATTTTACTGAGATCAATTTATTCCAAAGTTCAATGTGTGTGTGTGTGTGTGTGTGTGTGTGTGTGTGTGTGTGTGTGTGTGTGTGTGTGTGTGTGTTTGTGTGTGTGTGTGTGTGTGTGTGTGTGTGTGTGTGTGTGTGTGTGTGTGTGTGTGTGTGTGTGTGTGTGTGTGTGTGTGTGTGTGTGTGTGTGTTATAAAGATTATTTTCATTAGTAGGGATGTTGAATTAATTAAAAATGAGTCATAGAATGAAAAGTAAATGGAGTTCTTAAAGAATAATTTTATTTTAAATGGAGTTCTCCATTTACAATGAATCATAGAGTGCTGATGTAGGAGGAAATGAGGGAGTTTCCAATAATGTAGATGACCTTGTCAATTCCTAACAAGGTGAAACATTATCAACACTTATCTATCAATATCAAAAATACTCCCCATTAAGAAGCTTCAAAATTTCAAAGTATCCATTTGGAGAGATTTTAGATCCCATGTTGGCCTTTTGAATGATAAGTATTGAAACATATTGAGAAAAATTTATGAAAACTCAAGTTATGTATATTTTGATAAAAATATGAATTTTGCAATATTTTCACAAAGTGATTCTACACATTTGAAGAAGCACTAAATGAAAAGAAATGGTATATGGCCATGGATGAGGATATAAATGCAATATAAATAAATAAAACATAAGAGTTAATGTATTTTCCTCCTGGGTAACCAAGTCAATGGAGTAAAGTGTCTCTATAAGACAAAGCATACAACGGAAGGTAGAATAGAAAGGAATAAATAAAATCTAGTTTTTAAAAGGTAAAAAAATGTCTTGGATGATAATATGATGATATATGTGATCTTATTGCAAGAATGAAAACCGTGAAAGCTATCTTGATAATAGCATTCCAAATAAAATGGAAGGTATACCAAATGGATGTAAGGTTTATATATGTAAATGAAGTTATTAAAGAATAAAGTTACTTTAAATATCCACTTGCGTATGCGATTATAGGATGAGAAAATAAGGTTTAAATTTTAAAGAAAGCACTCTATGGCCTCAAACAAGCACCTATGGAATGATCATTACAAAACACTTGTTTTGATAAATATTGGATTCATCAAAACTAACAACAAGCCCATACTCTATATCATTGGTAATCATGGTAAGATTTAAATTGTTGTTTTGTATGTGTGTGTTATTTCTTTAGTGGTAACAATGACCTATTCATTGTTGAATCTAAAGAGGTAATAAAAAGTTAATTTGAGATGATGGACTTGGGGTTTTACAAGTTTTTATTGGTATTGAGGTAGGAAAATGGATAATGTCATATTTTTTACCACACCAAGTATGCCAAAAATTATTACAAATATTATTAATGTTGGACAAAAAGACTACATCGACACCAACAACTACAAGTTTGAAATTAAGTAAGGAAGATTGCATCGGTGAGGTAAATAAAACTTTATAGAAGTGTGTGGATAGAAATATAATGTATTTGAAAACAACTAGAGCTGAATAAAGCATGTACGAAGCATGATTTCAATATCTATGGAAACATCTAAGGTGACACACTAACATACATGGAAGATAATCCTAAGATATGTCAATCGAACCAAGGATATGGTGTTTTCTATAACACATCGTGAGTTTAGGTTGGTTAGGTATATTGATAGTGACATGGAAGCTAATATAGATTCTAGGAAGAACTCATCTATATATGTGTTCCATATTGGGTCGGGAGCCATTTACTAGGTTTCCAAGAAGAAAACATAGTTTCTCTCTCTGTAGTAGAAGTTTAGTATATTATATATCAAATGCAGCTACATGTTAGGTTATTTGGCTTAGGAGACTCCTAGTAGACTTGAACAAGGAACATGAAGATGTCGCTGACCATACTATTGTCCAAATATTACACCCCAATGCAATTTTGAACAACTCATCCGAGAAAAAGGACCAAGGCACGTTTTTCTCGGGAAATCTATGAAACACTAAGTTAGTCTTATGCGGAATGCATGAATGTAGTGTTCTACGGGTTCTCCTAACTTGTAGAACTAAGAACTTAAACTTCATGAATTAAGAATTCTTTTATGGAATTCATGTTTCGTGGACTTTAAAGCTAGATGTTAGATCTTCACGGCATTAAGGAAGTAAATCTTATGTGGATGTCACAATAAATCTTTCACTAGTTGAAGGAAAATTCAACACGGTGCGGGGTTTACATGCCCAAAACAAGTTTGAAAATAGGATAAGGAAGTGATTTGAGGAGCGAATGAGTATGAAAGCTTAGTGCTTCATGTTATATAAGTAGAGTGTCACGTGGACTTACAAAATACAATATTCTATGTAGTTGTTCGATTCCATGAAACAAAGGTTATAATCTACTAATGATAAATGCCATGAGGCACAAAAATGGAATATTGTGACGTAGAGAGAAGGAATGTAAGTGTAGAACCACACAATTTAGAAGGCCGCGGATCATGGAAAGATGATTAATGAAGAAACAAGCAACAAATCAAACAAGAATCGTATTAAATCGTCGAGGCACGAAAAAAATTCACCCATGTCTTGAATAAAACTCTCAACCACCTCAACAACCGTAATTTAATGAAGTTTGGTTGTCATCTTGCTGCACCGAAAATCTAATGGCATGCAATCAAGGTGATGTTATGTGTGTCTTCTCTCTCCCCTCTTCCTTTCTCTCCTTCTTTCTATAAATACTGACTAAAAACTCATTGTAATGGATCCTTTCCTAACTATAAGGACACCATGTCAAAATGGTGACCAAACCTTCATGAGTCAAAACCCATATTTAAGTGATTGTGGTACATCCAACACATTATGATTGTTTCTAATTGTTTGGGAATTTCATATTAATGATTTAATGAAGATTGTTGCTCGTTTTCACCCTTCTCCTTGGTTGTTGTCTTCTTCCTCTCTATCATGTGTTTCATGCTATGTTTGGATTCTATTTGTGAATTCTTCGTTTATGTTCATGTTGTTAATGTGTGGAATAGAAAGGTTGATGTAGAGTTGGTTTTTGGCACGTGTCTTCCCTCTCCTCTATGTGTTTCCTTCTATTCTTCCCCTCACGGAAAGCAATCCCCTTCTTTCTAGTGCTATGACATCCTTTCTTAGCTTAGGTGTCGTTCCTGCAATCTCTCTAACTTTGGTCTCTTGGATGCTTGGATTAGGATTATTTAGTTGTTAGCTTAGTTTATGTGTAGTGTTAGCTCTAGGTGAGATAGGTAGAGAAAGCCAAAATTTTGTAGAGGATGGTCTCAACAGTCAAGTCCCTCATTGAGAGATCATCCCATGTTTCATTGAAATGTTAAATCTCTTATTCAACAAAGGTTTGAATTTCAGTGAGAACACATAATTTATGACAATGTACCCTCAATATCACCAATGAAAACAAAAATTTTCAATGGTTTTTCAGCAAGTACATTGAGATTCATTAACATTTTATTTGGGAATTCTAGATATGGAGAGATAGAAATTTGGTTTACGTGAACAGAAACAACATGCTGATTTTTTTACCAAGCCATTGTCAAAAATGAAATATTGAACTCCTCATTAAACATTTAAGGTGCCATAGATGTAGTAGCAAAAGGGTCGGGATAACTCTAGAATCATATAGACAATGTTAAACAAGCTCCAAAATATCACAACCAACTCAAGAGTCATATAAGAAGCTCTAGACCCTTTTCACATAGATCATTGGAATAGATCTAAACTCATACAAGCAAAGCTAGACTACATCCAAAATCATACCAAAAAAAAAAAAAAGTATACTTTCTCTACACTAACACAATCAGTTCCAAAATACTAGTTCTATAGTATATAGAGTCATATATATAATTACACAAAAACATTGCCGAACTATTTTGTACATTTGAAGGTGTTTTATTGTGGTCATTTTGATAAAGCATAATTGTTTCTAACGTAATCCTAAGAACCAAATTCATTATTATCCTTGTTGCTACCCAGTATGTAATATATTCATTATTCAAATATTTTGAATGATTCCAATATTTTATGTGCCCTTTTTTGAACTGTTTTAATTTATTGTTGATGACCTTTGGTAGTTTTGATAAGACAAAATAGAGGAAATGATTTATCACCGATTGTTGAGTTTTGAACGTAGCTGTCGTTACATTTTTCCCAAAAGCAGCGAAAACCCACATAGAGTAGAATAGAACAACATCTCCAAAAAGAACGCAGAGAAGAAGAAAAGGTAGCAGCAGTTTAAAATTAGAGTAATAACAAAACTTAGCATTTGTGAAGGAACAGAAAAATAGAAGAAGCAGCAGAAAAGAGAAGAAACAAATGAAATTATACAACATTATCTTGTAGAAGAAACTTCCAGCATTTTTGTAATCTATTGAGTGCTTATTATCAATAACAATATATTCTTCTTTCTGTTGTTTAATGGAACTATTTCAGTGTTAATCTCATGTAATCTATAGATCCTTTCTTAGCAAATGAGGGAATCTCATATTTTCTAACAATTTTTAAGTAAAATTATCATGAAGATGAAAAACATTAATTAATTTTCCTTCAACTCTCAAACGCTATTGCTACTGACTGGCCACTTTTATTGGGAATCTATATTTATGCACGAAATGGATCACTTTTAAAAAAATGAACAAAACTATTGATGGACAAAGACTACGTACTAGGTTATTGTTGAATTCCTTGAACATGGTATAACCGCTAATTCTATAGGACATGTAATATCTTTTGATTGAAATGTACTTAAGAAATGAGCTTTTTTGGGTATATGCAAAATATATGTCTAAGGGCATATTATCTCTTTTCTGTTGGTGTGTGACCTGCCTAGTCATCGTCCACATCACATGGTGAGTCATCTCGCCTTGCGAGAGTCATAGGTCTTAGGGAGTCAAATGACAAGTGTTATATTCTATCATAGAATTTGTCATTGTCATTTGCGTCAATGCATCATAGGAGTTACATTCCTTATTTAGAATTGTAACTCCTCCTTTAGTGACATCATATGCGTCAGTGGCGTCATAGGGGTTCTTTCCTTGTTTAGGCATGGGGGTTACATAACACCCCTATTTGTACTTCCTTTTTCAATCTATGAGCATGAGCAGACCTATTTTTGTATTTGCATATTCTTTCCATTGTTAAAATATTTCTTATTGTGTTGGAGCTACGACGTTACCATCGGAGTGCAACTTCATTGTGGTACATTGTTTTGATATCGGTTCTCGGATATCCCTCTTTCATGGTATCAGAGTGTGAGGTTTCGGTAAAACGTGCACTCTTCATTTATCAGTTGCTTATTACTTTTGGTTTCTTTCTACTTCCTCGTGTAGGTTTTTTCGATTATTACTTTGGAATCATGTTGCTTACATTGCGTTGAGGTGTTTTTCAGTATTTAGTTCTCATGCATGTCTTGTAGTAGATATTCGATTGTTATCTTCTTGGATTGAATTCGGACATCTATACCTCCATTCGAGTTGTTCGTGGTTCGTTTTGGTGTTCATGGGTTTTTCGGCTTAATAACTCGTGCATTTTATGATTGTGCATTCCATCCACATGTGCATTGGAGCTCTCGCTACCTTAGTTCTCACAGGCTTGTTTGCATTTTCCTTGACTCTGTCATGATCAAGTCGGTGTCATCATATTCACCTTGTGCTCTATGCTTGTGTTGGTTCATTTCTCATGCCTTTGTTGTAACCTCGACTCACGGCCTGTGTCTCCACCTACATCTGCACTAGTACCACCTGAGTTTGCTTGGCCTTTCGGTTGGTTGTTTGTTGTGACTGTGGCACTCAGACTGGTAGTTTTGACCTTTCTGCAGAGGTTCTCTCCCATGGCCGTTCCATATTATGCCAGCCCGTAGAACCTCTACATGCCCCTAGTTCCTATCTACTGAATGGTTTCAGCTTGTTGCACTCACCTCATGGCTATTTATTCCACCTCGAACCCTGTCACAAGCTCCTGCATGCGACCGCTACACATCTGACACCTAGCACATTAACACTTAGCTCATCCTCGGAGGTTACACTTTGCGAAGGGAATCTTGATCCTGTCGACACACACTTTGGACATGGCTTCACCTCGGTCCACAACTTGGGCTATCTCAACAGCATTTGCGAAGCAACAATTTAGTGACCCCACATGCATTAACTCGGTTTGGTCTCTTGCCTCATCTCAAAGTCAACTCGTGCAAAATTTTGGTCTTCTCAGAAGCCTCGGTCAACCCATTCCTTTTAGAACTTGTTTCGCAGTTAAAACAACCTATTTTTAATGTTTTAAGGAAAAAAATTCTTATCTTGTCATTGTAATAATTTTTTTGATATATTTTTCTTGTTTGAATGTCCTTCCTTCGAGTGTCGAAGAAGGAGGGCAAGGTTTGGGATTACAGAAAGCTAATCCCCCTTCACAAGAAAAACAAACCCTGCCTAAAATTTGATTCCATTTCCAATCCGTACCCACACAATGCCCTTTGCACCCATTTCAGGGAAGTTTTTAAATCCGTTTAGAGGGCTTATTAGCATTTTTCATCGATTATGGGAATTTTCCTTGCTTTATAACTTTTGACTCTTTGCTCAATTTTGAGTGCTTCTTTAGTCAAAGTTGTATGAATTTTCAAACATTACATGATGACATTATCAATTTTGTAAACACACTACTTTATAAAGTGTCACATTTGGAGGGGTCACTATTACTCTTGGGCCTTATATTACACATGGATGCATTATCGGCCAAGTCGACGTCTTGCATTTGTGCACCTTGCACTTCTTGCTTCTGCATCATGGAGGATGCTATTTTTAGACTTGAGCATCGTAGGATCACCTTATAGCCTCCACCACTTCTTTAATATTGGGAGAGGAACTATTCAGTTTGGTGTGATTCCATGGAATGTTACTTCACCTACGAGGGTCTTTCACACTTCTTTCTTGGGCCAGTTCTTGCACCCACTAATCATTGTCATCTTGAGGATTTTCTCAACATTTATGACCATGTTTTTGGTCACATGATGATGCATGTATCTATTTCTTACTAGTTTCACATGGTAGAATTAGATCCATCCCACCATGTTTGGATCATTCTTCGATCCCTCTATGGAGACCCTTCACATACTTGATCGTCATCATTGTTATTGATTTAGTTTTCTCCTCTATTTCTTCATGTGATGATAGTTCCACCGACACAAACTCACTTGGTTCTAATTCTGATGATGAGGATTGTGCACCCAGTTCTAATGTCCAGAGTACTACAAAGGACTCTTCCCCTCCCTCTCTCACTATTCTAGAGAGTGTTGAAAATCTCACATATCATCGAGATATTGGGAAGTCTCCTATACAAAGTGTCATACAGTCATCACATCTACATCTTTTCCACCTTCGGTGTGTGAGGCCTCTTTCATTACTCTACCTTCATTGGATGACTCATACCTATCTGACATCACTCTTCTATTTGTTGAGCCCCCTCATTGGGATGAGTATCTACCTAACCTTAGTCATCTTTTCGTAGAGTACACTTGTGATGTACTACAAGTTCCGCATCCATCTATAGGTATTTCAAAGGAGTTCATCATCTCCATTGTTGGGAGTGCCCCTTCTAGGACTCTTACCACTTCCACTTTGCCGAGAGGCGTTCATTGATCCAACTTTGCTTGTGGATCCATTTTCATTGTGGGGATGTTTTTTTCCTTCACATCGTTGGACATCAATTTTATAGGTGTTCACCCTTCATACTCGACAACTCTACACTCGTGAAATTACCTTTGGTTCCTTCGCACTCACTTGCTAAGGGTAGGAACATAGTATTCATGTGGATGGCTATTCTTAAATCTAGAGGCGGAGGATCTCGTCATCGACATTCTTCTCGGGAGAATTCTTAGAGTTGGAAAGTTTAGATCCATCCATGTCATCTTCCGCATCCCTCTCATCTCCCTATTCTTCTATCTTGTTCATCTTTCCAAGAGATTTCCCTTTTGTACATGGGTACCTTTTTAGGCTCATATATGGCCTGAGATTCATCTTTGACATCCTTGTTCTCTTGTGGTGGATGTTTTTCACACTGGGTTTTCCTTCACTTATTGGGATATCTTTGTTGTGCATGGGTACCTCATCGGGCCTTGTGCCGAGATCCATTTCTTGCTTCTGACTTACTACCTCATTCTCAGATTTGATGAAGGGGGGTGTTGGTGTGTGTGACCTACCTAGTAATCATCAAAATCACATGGTGAGTCATCTTTCCTTGTGAGATTCATAGGTATTAGGGAGTCAAATGAAAAGTGTCAGATTATGTCATAGAATTTGTCATTGTCATTTGCATCAGTGCATCATAGGAGTTACATTCCTTATTTAGAATTGTAACTCCTCCTTTAGTGGTATCATATGTGTCAATCATGTCATATGCATCAATGGCATCATAGGGTTCTTTCCTTGTTTAGGCATGGGGGTTACACAACACCCCTATTTGTACTTCTTTTTTCGATCTATGAGCATGAGCAGACATGTTTTCTTATTTGCATATTATTTCCATTGTTTGAATCTTACTTATTGTGTTGGAGCTATGATGTTACCATCGGAGTGCAACTTTGTTGTGGTGCATTGTTTTGATATCGGTTCTCACATATCCCTCTTTCATTTTCAAGGGTTTATCTCTCCTCCTAATGTAGTGTCACATCCAGTACATAACGTAGTTTTTAAATCTTATTGACATCCATGTAATGCACAAACATACCTACATATTATTATAAATATTTGGAGAGTGTAGACAAACAAAGACCTTATACGATCCATCCGAACGGTCCTCCAAAGCAATACCCTCATGCATTCAAGGGCCCACAATTCATTTTTCCCTACCAAAGCCTCCCAACCGGATAAAAGATTGAAGACAAAACACAAAACAAATGACATCAATTGACAATCCAAATTCATCGATTGAATGATAGAAGTTTCGGATTGAGTTAGGACTCTATTGTCCACACGGGACCTCAATTCTACTAATAGTGGCTTTCTACTATTGTTATGATCCCTTCACTATGTACTATTCCAATGGTCAATTAGCCAACTATCCACCTACCAATAACTAAGCAAACACACCTATGGACCATGCTTTAACATCACATATTATAAAATTCATTTTCAAGATAATACATCTAAACCAAATTAAATTAGATAAGTATATTATTAGTATGTCAGTAACATCATCATATGTAGACCATATAAACTTCTTTCATGTTTACTAGGTCTGCAAAGTGTCTGTAAAATCTTTCAATGCCTACTTCAAGCATCTGCAGTCACTCTCCTACCTATCAAACCTTTAGACCCATGTGGTCCAAGACCTTCATGGTTAGATTATAATTTCATTTTTGCATACCACAATGTGCCGGGACATGACACCGAGCATTATAGAGCTCTCCAAACTATCTTCCATAACCTTATCGATGAGGAAGACCTTCTCGTTAAAGGAGGTCACCCTCTTCTATCTACAAATCTTTCTTCTTCATCTCAATATCCATCCACCAAGACATCTAAATCTCCTCATTCATCCAACACTTCATTACCATCTCTCCTCTAACCTTGAACTTTCCAAAAGAAGGTCCTCCTCTCTTCATTAATATGGTTCGTATCACAACCTGTTCTTATCCCCATGACTTTGCAGCCACCAACTCAATCCAAATCCAAAATCATTATCACCGCTCCTCCTAGTGAGCCTTATCCACCCAATTCTTCATCAAAACCTAAAGTGTTTATCTAAACTTCCTCTTGGCCTATAGTTATCGAACAATGTTATGAAAAAACTTCATCATGCCCAATTAAGATGTCACTTTATGAGCTCATCCAAATCTCTCTAGACCACAAGCAAGTTCTCATTAAAGTTGTTAAGTGTATCCCTACTCATAGTGACAAGGCTCAACCCTTTGCATATCTTGTTGGGGAACTTTCCGCTTCTACCTCCATATCTTTCAACAATACTAAAATTCTCAACATAACACTTGAAGACAATGACCTTCTAGAATATGAAACACACGATCCAAAACATTGTGTTTTAGTTTAATACTAGAATAATTATCATAGTAAAGAAGAACATGATCATGTTCATCAATTTTAGCCCAAGAAATTATTTATAAAGAAAACACAAATATATTTATAAAATCAAAACACTTTATAGTTATAGACATATATTTATAAAGGAAACACCAACATATCATTTATTTCTCCAAGAAAATGCATATATAAACCAAACTAGAAACAATAACTCCAACATGTCACATGCTAAATAAACAAGAAATGCATATCCATCATAAAAAAATATCTTTACCCTTCTCATAAACAAGACCATATGAGCTTTGTATCATTGAATTATTAAACTACTATCATACCAATCTTTGAAAAAAATACCTTAAAATTACATAAAGCACTTATCATATACAATAAATTAGGATTAGTATATCACAAATAAATAAGGGTGCTAATCAAGTGATTATATAGACTAGCATACAAATTGACATGTACGAGTATCTAGGTTCAAAATCCATTTCACGTAAACCAAAAACAACTGAAATAGGCATAATTATATTTGTATCTTTGTAAATTTATTTTGTTTTCAAAGATTGCAACACCTTTCCTCCGGCGAGTCCCTCATCCAGTCAAATTGACACCTCAACAAATTGAATAAGAGAGGAAAAGGGTTATGTTTTAAGTGTGACAGTAGATATTGACTAGGATATAAATGTGCAAAAAAGAAGTTTTTCTACATTGATGTGCCTAGTGAAGAGGAAGAGAAGGATGAATATGAAGAGTCAAAGGTCATGGTTCGAGCTAGAGGAGGAATAAGTATATCCCCAACCAATGATCTCATGTCATGCAATTTTAGACATTAGCACCCCCCAAACCCTTTAGGTGGTTGGATTCTTAAAAAAAAAGAGGTCATAGTGTTGATTGACTCGGTAAGTGCTCACAACTTCATCAACCATAAGTTAGGAGTGTGCTTGAAATGTTTTATTTATTCTTCTCTTGAATGTTAAGAAATGATTATTGGCAGAGGTAAAGTTAATTGTTCTAGAAAATTCCATGACATTGAGCTTTCCATGGGAGATTATATACTAAATAGCCCCATGTATGCCATTTCTATGGGAGGAGCAGAGCGTTGTGTTAGGCATTCAATGGTTTATCACCTTAGGAACCATTGAGATGAAATTCCAAGAATTTCTCATGCGCTTTCGAGTCTAAAGGAAGTATTTTTGAGGGAAGAGGCTTACGAGAAAAATCTCAGAGCTAGTGAGCTCTCATCGGATGCTCAAAATGCTAAAAAGGGTGCAGAGGGAATTTTTCCACAACTATTTTCATTTAAGGAACATAAGTCTAAGGACATTATACCATCGGATATGCAAGAAGTGTTGGATGCACACTCTGTTGTGTTTGATAATATTTCAAAGGGTTTACCTCTTAAAGAGATCATGATCATGCTATTCAATTAGTACTAGGAGCCAACTGCCCAACATCAGACCTTATAGGTACCCATATGTGTAAAAGAGTGATATTGAGAAGATTGTACAAGAGATGTTGGAAGCCCGAATCATCCATCATAGCCAAAATGATTATTCTTCTCTAGTAGTGATGATGCGTAAGAAAGATTACATGTGGCACACGTGTGATGATTATAAGGAACTTAATGAGTACATTGTCAAGGATAAGTTTCCTATTCTTGTAATTGATGATTTGCTTGATCATTTGCATGGTGTTTTTACTTTACAAAGCTCGATCATCATTAGGATACCACCAAATCATAATCAAGGTAGAGGATGTTCATTAAACTTCCTTTCGGACACATGAATGCCATTATGAATTTATTGTAATGCCTTTTGACTCAAAAATTCACCTTGTACATTTAAAATTTTGATGAATTATGTTTTTAAACCATTCTTTCGGACGTTTGTTTTAGTGTTCTTTGATGATATATTTATTTATAACAAAACATGTGAGGAACACTTGCATCATGTAACTAAGGTTTTGGAAACCCTTGAGCAACATCAACTTTATACCAAGCCCTCTAAGTGTTCTTTTGAAGTCAAGGAGGTTGAATATTTGGTCCACATTGTCTCTCATGAAGGTGTTAAAGTAGATCCTAATAAGATCAAGGCCATGATGGAGTTGAAGGTTCCAAACACCCTAAAAACTCTTCGAGGATTTATTAGGCTTACAAGTTATTATCATAGATTTGTAAGGCATTATGGAAGTATAGTAGCAACTCTCACAACTTTATTAAAGAAGGAATTTTTCTATTGGAATGAGGATGCTACCAAAGAATTTGACCATTAAAAGAGGCCATGTGCACCACTTGATCTTAACTACTTGAAAGTTTTCCAAAAAAATCATTATTGAATGTGATGCATCGGGAGTCCAGTATGGGGGTAGTTCTCATGCAAGAAAGTCATCCTATTGAATTTTTGATCCGTACATTAAAATTAAAGAATTTTTCATGGCCAACTTATGAGAAGGAAATCCTAGCGATACTTAATGCAAGAAATTAAAGAAATGGAGATCATATCTCATAAGAAGACACTTTAAAGTGAATACGAGATCATGATAGTCTAAAAACTTCTTGAGTAGTGTTTATCATCGAAGAACAACAAAAATGGGTTTCAAATATGTTGGGATATGATTTTGAGATCATCTATAATAAAGGGAAAGAGAATCTAGTCGTGTATGCCTGTCTAGGAAAGATGAAATAGCTGCAACATTGTTATGTGCCATATCCATCTTACGGAAGAAGGCGTGTAGAGGAGGCAAGGTCAAAATGGAGAAATTTCCTAACTACACAAAACCTCATTCATATTCTCAAGAATGATCTCAGCATGTCTAAAAATTTGTATGGAAAAGGAATTTTTATGTTATAAAGATAGGTTCTACTTATGTAAAATCTCTACCCTTAAAAATAGGGTTCTATCTAAGCTTCACGCATCTCCGGTAGGGGTACTCTAGATTCTGAAGACTTAACATCAAATCAAACAAGATTTCTTATGGGAAGGGCTTGAAGTGGATGTCCAAAAATTTGTGGCATAATTCATAGTTTTTTATCAAAATAAGGGTGAAATAGATCGGTCTCCAGGTCTTCTAAAATCTCTATGTATTCCTAGCAAGTGGTGAGAAGAGGTTTCCATGGACTCCATCACATGATTTCCTAAATTTGAAGAGGAAAATGTCATCATGGTTGTGCTTTAGATAGATTCACCGAATATGATCACTTTTGTGCCTTGGCACACCCATTTGCTACTGCAAGCACAATAACAACAACCTTCATGGACACAGTTCATAAGCTATATGGAACACCAAAGATTACAGTAAGTGATCGAGACCTTATATTTACTAGTAATTTTTGGACTGATTTATTCTCATGTTTAGGTACTCAATTAGCTCATAGTTCTTCTTATCATCTTCAATCTGATGGGAAAACATAAGTTATAAATAAGTGTTTGGTGGGATATCTCTGTTGCATCACCTCAGATAAACAAACGAGATGGCTCCAATGGCTTGCACTTGCAAAATGGTGATATAACACTTCCTTCCATACTTCATCCAAAATGTCTCCTATTTTGGCACTCTATGGGTACCATCCACCATCCATCACATCATCATTGAGAGGACAACCAAGGGTTAGAGAAGTGGAAGAACACATTTATCATCAAAAAGAGGTTCTCTCTAGTCTCAAGGAGAACTTTGCCATGACACAAAACTACATGAAGTAAAGAGCTGATCAACATTGTACGGAGAGGAATTTTGAAGTCCGTGATTGGGTTTTTTGTGCGTTTAAAACCATATAAATGAATGTATTTGAAAAACAACAAAAGGATAAAAACTTTCACCTAAATATTATGGCCCCTATCAAGTATTGCAAAATATTGGTATTGTAGCATACAAATTACAATTTCCATAGAAAACTAGAATACATCCAGTCTTTCATGTTTTTATCTCGAAGAAAGTAATTGGATGAGGGTATCAACCCAAACAATTTTACTTGAGATCGATGAAGAGGGGGAGTCACCTTGGAACCTAAATGCATCCTTCAAACATGCACTAAAATATTGAGGACACATATTATTTCGAGTACTTAATCAAGTGAAAGAATATGGACAATGAAGATGATATGCGAGGATATGGCGTTCTGCAGAAGCACTAGAGCTTCTCAACATTGGGGACAATGTTAATTTGAAGGGGAATGGCATGCTATGCCCTTAATCATATTTCTTATATTTTATGTATATATCCGACTTGTGACTATCATTACATATCTCTTTTACGTATGTTATGTTATCATTAGTGGGCCGGCCTTGGGGATGGCCATAGAATAGGAATAGTATAAATAGGGGTTTGGAGGTAGTATTTTATCATGATATTGAGAATTTTAGTCTTATTATATGGCTTGGAGGTTGCCCCCTTGAAGTGGTTAAGCTATTATGCTTGCATATTGAGATCATTTATCTACAATCTTGTGTTCACGGGCGTGCGTTGACAAGTCGAGTTGGAATTGAGATGCACAAACAAGAGAGTTGTCGGAGAGCAACACGCTTGAGTCCGAGGTGAGCACAGATGAGTTAAGAGGGTAGGTCATGTCATAGGGTGAGCTACGTAAGGTAGTGTAAAGCCCGAAGTCTTATGCTGACATGCCATGGCACGCATGGGTATCGGGTGAGATTCTCAGAGCTGAATCGAAGGAATCCAATGCAGGCACGAGATTCCCTAAAGCGAGAAAAGTGAGTAGCATAGAGACAAGAAGCACAAAAAACACTGAAGGAAATCATCATGGATGAGAAGACACACAACCACAAGTTCAATGCAAGAATGAGAAGACAGGAAGGAGAGCTTCCAACATCATGCAACCAAGTGGGAGCAAGACACAACACATGTGGATATCGGGTGAGCCACATCGGAAGGGATAAGAAAGTGTCGAGGAAGGTTAAAATGGTTTGATGCAAGAGTGAGTGAGTGGGGAGTGGAACACCCGGGAAGAGTAAAACACAATTCCATGAGTTAAGTGAAGATCCGAGAGAACAAGGAAGGCAAGGTGGATGATGGACAAAGCGCAACACTCATAGCCTAGTTGGGTCATCCGGCTCCTTGCTTGGCAAGTTGGGGCCGAGTTGGGCCCAAACCCATCTTTCAAAAACATCCAAAATTAACACTACAACCTGATTAAAAATCTCTTAACTTTCATGCAAATATCTAGAACAACATGCGAACCTATAATAAACTCCAAAAATTGGAAAACACAAACTAGCAACCTCGAACCAACTGAATAAGATGAAATCAAAACCACCAAATAAGTGCATATGAGGCAAACATTGAATATCTGCTATGACACATGCACATGAAACCTAAAAAATGTAAAACAAAGTGCAAAGAGGGAAATGGTAGATATTAGTAGCGTGGATCCCAACAACATGCTCTGATACCATGATGAAGAAAGAAAAAATGTGACAACATGAGGATCTACGAGATAACATGAACATCAATTGAGTTGCACTCTAGCAGCGTGACAAGGTTCCATAAGGAGTGGTAATTAACCATGAAATTACATGTAATGAAAGGAAAGAGGTCACATCTCTTTCACAATTTTTCTTGCCCTGAAAAGGGAAATGGTACAAATAGGGGGTTTTGTGTAACTCTGAGTGCATGTAATCATACCTCCTTAATTGGAGAAAGGGAGTTTCATTCCCATAGTGGAAAGTAACTCCCATATGACACATCGATGCACATTGACGTGTATGACGTAATGGAATCGAGACATAGCCCCTATGAAACCTAAGATCTATGACCTCACCTAATTGATATGAATCACCACGTGATATGGAAAATACACACACCAACATCATTTCCTTCATGTTAATTTATATTTAATTGATTTATTTATCGGTCATTCATAGGTTGTAATAGAGAATCATATTCATTTTCCTTGATTATCATCTTTATCTCCTTACCTCACAATATTTCGTTATGGATATACAACCTATAAGTCATTACACTCCATGTATACAACATAACATAAGCATCTATATATGGTTTTATAGCTTATATTATCCATGTAAAATGAGGACCTAGCTAGATGAAACCCCTACCATAAATTTAGGGTTCAAAAACTATATATTCCATAAAGTATGAACTATCACCTTATACATCTATATATTTATCATCTACTGACCCTTCCATGTGTATATTACAATGGTCAATTATTTATCCCATTCTACATTACCTAGAAGATGAATAAATATTTTTTAGACCATTCTTTTGTTGATTATAGGCTCTAGAGTGTCAATCATTGGTATGAGGAAATAAATCTTAACCTTTTTTATTATAAACACATGAGAAAAATGATAGGAATAAGGGGACTAAATTGCTTCAATTTCCTCCTACTCAAAATTATGTTGTAAGAAGATAAGGATGCATGACTCAAAAGATAACATGAGGTCACCTAGACTTCCAAAATATACTGTCGTGAAGATTTTAAATAAAAACAAAAATGAAATATTTGGTTTCATTATTTAGTTGAGTGTTAAATATAAATTTACACAATAACAACACTCTTTCTCCCATCGATATCACATGTGGGATTATCATCAGATAACTCTCAAGGTCCAAGTTAACCTTACATCCTAATTTTTAAAGGATTTGCAATATTACATAAGTGGTTAGGATCTAGATTGATGATTTATTATAATTCAATAAATTCCATAGAGGAGATATTATCACCTTATTTTCATTTAATATTTCCATTTTAATTTACCACTTCATGGATACATTTAGTGTACAATTAATATGATATTTCTTATCCATTTTGTTTAGAGACTATTTTTTAGTGCTATGTGGAAGGCGTAAGACCCCCACATAATGTATATGGATGAGTACATAAATTTCTAGAAGATGTATAAATTTTTAGAAGAATTCACTTGAATAATATACTAATGAGGTACTTAACTATGCTTCACATTTGTGATATGACCTATCTAAAAAAACATAAGTGGTTAAAGTGCATCGATGGATTCATACCTTATCAACATGCCACGATGGAGTTATTGAATGCAAACTATTTGGGTCAAAGATATTGGAATGATTCAAAGTTTTAATCTAATGCCATGTTAAATAAGATATTTCATATTCATCTAATGTTCTTAACAACAGTTATTTTTCATATTGCACCATCTTAAGACCTTGACCAAAACAAGAATAACTCTTTTTGAATAAGTGAGAAAATTAAGAAGGCTTCAAAACATAATAATAAATCTTAAACTCTTTGTAATTAGATAAAGTAAATAAGAAGATGGGTGGTAAGTATTGTCATGGACATCACTTTTATACCCATCATGATTCTAAATTTCATGTAAAATAATCACTACTTGCACCATCTATATAAATTATAGTGACACTAGATGAAATTGATCTTGATAGTTCTTATCTTAGAGAAACTTCCAACTCCGCTAGTACATCTGGGGAATGAGAGCACCTATTCCATAATATTTTTAATTCAATAGAAAAATTTTCCATATCATCACAAATAATAGGATTCAATTGTACACATCCCTTAAGACAATCTACATCATCACGACCTTGACCATACTTTATTCGATGGATCTAGTTAGGAAAAGATATATATGTGTGGAGGATAAGTATTTATCAGCATTAGTTAAATATAATATATATGATAATTTCACTTACATTATCTTTCTCAAAATTTCTTCTTCCACATAGTATTGGGAAGATTGTACTTATGTGCTTTTAATTATACATATTTTTAATACACATAGAGTTGGGTTGTTTTAGCCAAATATTAAATTATCAATGTATTTTCTTTTTTTCACTAATGAATATAGTCACCTTTTCCACAACAAAAAAATACAATTATATCATCTCACTCACACATAAAATCATGCTTTTAAGGTTTTACAATAACAAACTTTTTAGGATAAAACAAAAGCATTGTAAGTAGGAACTATAAAAACATTGTCCACAACATAAGTAGTTTGGAAAGTTATTTATCTAACTTATATAATTATTTAATGAGCAAAAGTACTTCTAATGCACTAATAAGTAGGGAACCACATAAATCTGTTCCCTCAATCCCTTTTTCTAGATAGCCCATTTTTCCATGGACCAGTTTAGGAGAAGAATGAACTACGATACCAAATGTACAAGATCCTTTATTAAGAAATATTATGCATATCACTTCACCTTAAGGAAGACTAATAGAAATAGGACCTAAATGCATGAATAATGTAAAATTTTCATGGAAATTCATGCAATGAAGAATATCATAGTCAAGATTTTTCATCCACTACCATACAATGATGACCTCCTAGATCAATTCCAAAAGGCACAATACTTCACAAAGATTGATTTGAAGTATGACTATAAAATTTGTTAGTATATCTAGAAGATATATTGAATATAATTTCAAATACATGATAAGTATTCTATGAATCATTGTTTATAAAATTTTCATTAACCAACACACCTGCAATATTCATGTGTTGTATAAATAACCTACTTACATCCCTATTTAACTCATATTTCTTTTGTCTTATTTGGATGAACTTATCATCGTGATCAAGACTTGACAATATAACTTACAACACATCTCCTAAGTCTTAGACACTTTGAAAAAACTAATTTAGAGCTAAAATTATATATCTATATATGTGGTGTATCAAATATTCAATGTTTAGGTACATCATTGGATGATAAGAAATGTGTTTGATTATACTGAGAATATGAAAATGACTAAGAATTGGCCTAATCCACATAACTCTATATCCTTGTGTATATTTCTTTGCATTAATTTTTTCTACCATTGGTTCTTCCTTATTTTCTTGCACAATTCTTTGACTATTAGGAAGATAATGTACAAATAATCAAAGTTTAATTAAACACACAAAACCTTGGTATATCAAGGATCTTGAGAAACACTTCTACCAAGTTCCTATTTTCACAATGCCAAACAATGCACACTTATTTTAAATTCACATTGATGTATCTAAATATGATTTTTAAGTACTAACATACTGAGAAAATATTTTCACATACCACAAAGGTACATTAAATGAAATATTACACAAGTACAATGTAGTCAAAATATCAAGAACTTATTATTATATTTTTTTTGCCAAATATGTTCTTTTATCTATGTATCTTGAGTAAGAAAATTATTCACTAATGAATCATCCCATAGTAATCGCATTAGCATTAGTTAGTTGGTCTTCATCATCATTTTTCTTGCATAGTCATCTTTTTTACACGATTATGAGCATCTCCCACGAGTCTCGGGTGTCATTATTTGGTAATTTATCATCTCTAGTCTTTGACTTGGGCGCCTAGGGTAGAAGCTGGAGCACCCATAGGCACAACAGTGACCTATTTTAGGCATCATGATTCAAATAGAACTTGTGTCTAATTTAGAGTTTCGAGGTCAGTATTAATTATTTTCCCTCTCATTCCCTAGGTACTAGCTGGTATGTTGGGTCATTAGTGTCAAAATTTGAGTAAAGATATCCTATAAAAACATAACATACCTACTTATTTTATGGGAAGACTATCTACTTGTTAGTGTGAAATCACAACACCCCCAAATGAGTTATGGATCTGATTTTCTAAGGCAAGGTCATTTGGTGTGATTTGCATAACATTGGATCATTCCCCAAGCTGTGGGACTTGCAAATGGGAATGATCCTCCAAAGAAGGTTGGTTCCTCTTCCTAAACTACATGCCATAAGATATTCTAGTGTAAGCAAGCTAATCTAATCCTAATCTAACTTCCAAGGAGACAAGGAGAGAAAGAAAACAAGAAAAAATAGAGCCTACACTAAAACGGTGATACACCAAAGAAGGAAAGTGTTGATCATCTACTAAACTACCATGGAACAAAGAGAGGTGAGCAATGGAAAGGATGGATCAGTAGCATCACAGAACATAGATAAGATTCACATATAAAATGTTCTAAAACCCCATGAACATAGCTCCCAGATCTACAAATGAACATTCAAAACATGCACATATACCCTGCAATGAAGAGAGGCAAGAAGATGCAATAAAATGAGAAAATGATGGACAAATGCATCACAAAAATACATTTTTACTGCTCCATATTTACACAGTGCACCATTTCATGGGTAAGAAGCAAAAAATGCCATTACATAGCAGGGGAGGAGATTCAAACTCCATTTTCGACCCTGGGGAAGAAAAGAAGGGGAAGTAGAGAAGAAAAATAAATAAGCTCTGAAAAATGATGCCTTTGTTACAATATATAATAAAATGTGAAAAGAGAGGGAAAAAACATGAGAAAATCTGATTCTTGCTACAACCACTCGACAACATTCATAAATTTTGTCAAAAAGTCATTCCCAAATGCATTTTGTCGCTCAAGGAGAAAAGACCCATATTTAATTAAATTTAGTGGTTGAAAATTGGTTCGCATTTTAATTCTTCATCTATTGATGAGCTTGATGCAAAGCTCATATTTCCATGTATCTACTTCGCATACCAAAGAATATGACCCATACTTCATTAAATTTGGTAGTTGAAGCGGTTTTTTCTTTTCCCATGCCAAAACATGCTTTCCAATTTTCTCTGCAAATCTTCACTAAAAATACAAAATTGAAGTTCCATAATTAATAGAATCTCTAGATCTTTGCATTGGTACAAATATTGTAGAAAATGGAGCTCTAGATCAAAAGATATGGCCATTTGAGTATTTCTTTTACGTTTCGCTAAAATTGGCTTGGCAAATATTACACATTTCCCCAACAAATCCGCTGATGATGTGGCATCCATTGGGGTCAACGGAGGTAGGGGTTTCCTTTTTTCCATTTGCACTTTTGACAAAAGTGTAAAAATTATATTTTTCCTCCGAAGCCCCACATCCCCGCATTGGCTTTGACTCGGGCATGAACTTTGACTTTTCCCTTTGGGTGGAGTTCAGGCCATTTCTTTGGATTTTGGATTTTGGAAAAAGGAAAAATCCAACTTTTTCCCTGATGGCCCACTTCCCCACTGTTGGTCTTGGCCTGCCATGTGGCACTTCTAGGTGACTTCGGAGCGTGGCCAATTTTTTTGCCTTAAAAGCTTTTGCGAGCAAAAGTTTAAAATCTTCAAATTCCTTTCACAAAATTACATTAGTGCCTTTGCATAAAATGCTGCCATGTGTCCCTTTCGGGACTTAGGAAAATTTCACTATGTTCGCCAATGTTGATTCTGAATCTGCTCATAATGCTGACTTGGAGGAGTTGTAAAACCTATTGGAGGTGGGACGGCTCTGTGGTATGAATTCCACTATGGGAATGAAGCCATGATTGCATAAATTCATAGAATGGAAAATAATGAAAGAGATGGAAAGAAGAATGGATGAAAGTGGATGGAAAAAAAGGTCTGTAACTTAGAAAATGGGTTGTTTACCAGGTGGAGTCGCCAGATGTGCAATTTAAAGCTTCTCATAAGCTGGAGATTTACAACAAGTGCACATCAATCTTGTTGCAATGAAGTGAATACCTCTTAGGTCCCACTGTGCTGCTTGCAAAACTTGTTAGTGGCACATGGTGGTGTAAGTTTTGTTATTTTCTTTGAGACACTACTATCAAGGGCTAGCTATCTACTAAGGAAAGGGACTTGATTAGGGCATTATTTCATCATACACACTACATAGGAAGAGTTTTATTCATTTTATTTCATCAACCATTTACATTTTCCATCTAGCTATTTCCCCTTATCTTTGTGTCATTAGCGTTAGGGAACCCTAGGCACACAATTGGACACAAAAGAATACAAAACTAAATTTGGTATGTGATGTAGTGAAATGATTAGTTGTAAGTTCACCATTGTGACATTTAAGGTCATTCTAAACCCTTTGTATGCATCTTTATTTTTAGGGATTTGATTCTTTGTATGGGGTTTTGCAAGTAGATCTTCATTGCAGGTTTACGATGACATAAGTTAAGTTACCGCAATAATCAAATGACAAAGATCGAGACATTGCAAAGATCTAGTGACAATTCCATATTCATGTTCTAAGCTTTTCTACAAACTAGAATGCCCATATTGCAGTCTATGGTGCCCACAGGCACCCGATCCTCTTCAAGTTCCCCATCCCACTTGAATCTTCATCTTCTATAATTTATTGGGTTGTACCTTCATACTCTGCTTCATCTACACATCATCTTGTTCAATCCAAAACCATGACATCGTAAGTCATTTTTAGGTTAGTATCCTATCCCTCCTATTTCAATTATTTCATGTCAACTAATATCAAACAAAATTAATTAGCATCCACATTTTAGTTTACATTATTTATTTAATTTTTATACTATTTATATTAACTCTCAAAATTCATATTTTAATTTATCATTTTGGTGAATCCGTACTTTAGAATATTTTTCTCTACAATCTGTTTTAAACCCTAATGGCTACAAATAGACCAACTTCTTAACCCATCATGTCTCATTTTAGTGTTTACCCTATATATGATAAGGTTGCCATCGATGAGCTCACAAATCAATATGGTAATCCTAATCCTATTCTAGAACATATAAAACATTAAATTCTAGAAGGTCAACAATATGTGCCTACTCGGTTTTAATATTATCCCATTGGAATTAATATTTTTGACAATCTGATAGACTTCAATCATTGCACATCAAATTATACCTCTACTTGTGATCCTCCTCCTAATATTTCTAAGTAAATTTTAGATGATTCACTTATCCATTACTTGTTTGGTATTGACAATCGCTCACATGTACATATTGATTCTTCTCCTAGATAATCAATTGTTATATTTCATTCTCATGATTCTTCTACTTCTGATATTGCTTCTCATGATACATCTCATACTAGCTTGCATACTCCATATTATGTTGATGATCCTATTGATAGCATCCTTAGGGCATTGTCATTTTGAGTCTCTCTACGATATTGAAGATGTGGTTAATAGCCATGGTTATCCTTGTTTACATACTTCTGAGTGTGAATATCCTATTCCATAATTTCCTTCTCCTAAGATTGCATCTATCACTATACATGAGTCACCTCCATCTATCACTTCTTCTTCTCCTACCATTTCATCTCCTCTTATTACATCATCTACACCCATTCGTTCATCTTCTCATTTACATTTATTCCCATTGTCCACCTCACCTATTACAGATTTCTTTGATGCTTGTCCTACCAATGCTATGAATATTCTTCTTTATATCATCTACTTTAGATTCTTCTCCACATATTCCTAGTGTGCCCTTAGAATCCAAATCTCGTTTATCATCTCTTGATATTCCTATGATCACTCACAATGGAAAATTACAACATCTTAATATAATGTTTTATCTTCTACTATTCCTTCACAACATATCATCTCTCATGCATTTTGTAAGTCAATTACAATCTCAGGTTTAGTCTCTTACTCTAAAAAGTAGGGCTTACTACGCTTGATTGATAACAACTCATTACATGGTAGCCATGTCCCTAAGAAGATTCATAATTCTACATTTCCTAAGGATTTTATCATGCTTACATTCACATTTTTATGGTACTGGTAACCCTCATGCCCATCTTCTACATTACCTTGTGCTTATGACCTCTTATTCTAATGATAGGTTATTAATTATGGCCTTTCGATATAGTCTTACAGATGAGGAATTACAATGTTACACCCATCTTCCAAATGGTTACATTAGTAATTTTGATGACATGGAGGAGGATTTTCTTCGTTGGCTTATCATCAAAAATGGCCCTAAATTTACTTATGATTGCTTACCTACTTTACATCAATGCTCATTCGAACCTATCAAGGATTATATATAAAACTTCAATGCTTGTATGCATCAACACATATTCAGCCTAAAGACCTTGAGAAGTAATTCCTTTTTGTCTTGGTTTGATTCATAGACTCAAAAAAATATTACATTATGATACATGTGAGTCATTCATACTTCTCTACTATAAAGTCCTATATCTAGAGCAAGATCTTCTTTCAGAAAATTTCATTGACCCTACACATACATCTACTTCTATTATATCATCTAGTCCTCCTCCATCGAAAGTGGTTGAGTGTCCTACAAAGTCTCAACCTTTTCCTGAAAATAAAATTAAACAAGCTCAACCTACTCCACCACCACAACATACTTATCCTCCTTCGTGATAGGCCATTTCTCCTTTAATTTCATCTTTATCGCATGAGTTGTTGCATTTCTCCCATCATGTTTTACCTCGGGATGTACTATTTTCCATACTTGAAAAATGCCTAATTCACTTACCATCAAACCAACATCATCAATAGCACATGTTACAACATCAACATGACCAGTTGTATTGTAATTATTATCATATCAATGGCCATAGCGACAACGGATATATTTCCCTTGATGATAGATTGCAAAAATTAGAAGATAAGGGCATCATCTCCTTTGGATCTTACTCACATGAGTGATCCATCTCTCCTCTACCTTGTTAGATATTTTATACTATAGTTGAGTCATCTCCTCCACTTGGTGCTTAGGTCATGGTACATCCACCAAAATAGTTTTTCCTCATGCACTCTCTTTCCACCACGTTCATACATTGTTACATCATCACATCCATCACATTCACTCCATCCATCTCATCCATCACATTCACACTATCCACAACATCTCTTTACTCATTCACATTGGCTTCCACAACCCACCCCTTTCACACATACTACCGCAGCTCCATATGGCATTCAGTTTGAAACAAAATTGTATATTGATTCCATCCCACATGATTCCACCGCTTTGTGCCACCCTATTATTTGTTAGGTGATTAATATCACCTTACCTTCGATGACAAGTTGTGTTCTTACAGTTCTTACATGATTTTGATGGTTTTTATCTAAGAACCCTTCATCATGCGCTGCATCGTTCATCTAGCGCATCCAATAATGCATTATTGTTTTCCACAATTCATTCTTAACTAATGAGGGGTCTTAATTAAATGAACCTAATACCCCATACACTAGGGGGCATTGTTAATTTACCACCCCGATTTATCACACTAACATATTATGATTACATTACATTATCACAACATGTTAATTTGATCATCATAAATCATATCATTTTACATTCATTCTATTATCATCATTATACTAACTACACATTATAAAATTCCATTTGAAAAATATTAATAATATACAAAAATATCACATACATCCTAGTACCAATCACCCAATCATACACATCAATACACCACAAAATAATCTCATCATATATAAATCACATGTGTCCATACATATATAGTGAACACAATCAACACTAGGGAGACTCCCTACCTAATATTAAATAATACTAATAACACGTCATCATCGCTATCGCTCTCGGGTACTACAAGATATTTAGAAATAGATTCCTTGCCGATAACTCTACACTATTGTTCATGACCTCGATACCTCTCCACTTTCCTATGTAATAAGGTGTTCTCTTTAGATTGCTCTAAAAAAAATGTTGCAAATCCACATATCGAGTGAGTACATCATCTACTAAAGGACCGAACCCAATGCCTCATAGGCTCATCAAGTCTCCTCGCATGCCTCGTCCCTCTCACCAAGTAATGCAATGCACATCACTTCTTCTATGGCTACTAGCTCAAATAAACATGCATGATCACCCACTATATCATCCACCCATTCAAGTATCCATCCACCAAATATGTTGGTATGCACATTCCACGTTAATGTGTAGATGGGAGTGTCTAATATCTGTGTACCAAAACATGTCACCTATAAAACCAATAACACAATAACTTAGATAAAAATCACTATGACATAGGAAAAAAACAACATACGTAACATAGTTATATATAGATACACACACTTTGCTACTGTTGCTTCCACATTTTCAAAGGCATGTGATTCCGCTCCGCTACTCCTCCCTACAGTAACCCCACTATGTATGCAAATAATGGAAACAATAATACTCATTGACGAGCCGCCCACCATGCATGGTAATCCTCTATGCAACCCGCATCGTCTAAGTTTATTACCTCTATTGTGGCATCTACCTCATATGGTGAGGAGATACTAGTTGCTCTACTATGGGCCCTAGTCCGATACGGCCCTCCTAGGTCCTCCGATAGCTCCTACCCATATATACGGCTCTGGGGAACATCCTAAGATATTCCAAAATGTCGTGAAACTCTCTCCATCTAAAAAATATCAACAACACCGGGAATCAATCCTCTAGCCACATAGTCCTCTAAATACACCACAACTCTACAACATCCTCGGGTCATCCCCCACAATCACGGTATGGCCTCCATGTAAGTGTCTTGGGCCCCATCCTAACTATCACTTCCCTCTAGGTATGTTTGTCCATCTTGTGCCTATAAATATTAATATCTCTAGACTATCCCACTCTCCTCGTAGACCTCCGACAGTCCGAACACGAGATATATGCTCATAAACCCATATATGTAATAGTGTGGGGGTCCTATCCCACTACTATGCTCATCATGAGTAAATCGGTATAGATATATTTATAAGTTGGCCAACAAACACTTTGCACCAACATGTATCTAGTTCTCTCCTCCTCTATAAGCTGACATATATTGTGCATCTTATATAAGATGCCTACACCTCCTCCCTCAACTATGCTAGATGAAGTAATCACCATGGAAATCAACTTCCCTATGCTTGGAACATCAAACCTCATAATAACATCCAAATTGATATGGGCCTCAGAAGGTACTTAAGCCCCCACAAAATATCATCTCACATCTCACATATACCTCTCCATATCCTCTTGTGACATAAATTGTACTCTCTCTCCAACAATTGGTAACCACAATATACGATACAAATCCTATAAAGTCACAATTATGTCCCCCGTAGAAACCAAAATTTGCAAGTATCCACACGCCACCTCTTGCATAGTATAGTCAAGCATAGGCATAATAGGGGGCACATCCCCATCTATGCTATGTGCCACATGCTATCACAATCAATCACATCGAACTCATCATCTAATAGGCCCAACCCAAGAAAAGTACTCAAATGATGCCCACCACAGAACTCCCTCGAGTGAATATCCCTCTACACAACACAAAACGATAACAAACACAACATTAGAACACTACACAAATCCAAACACACTAATTTATCACATTACTATGAATTACAAGTCTAATTTTTAACATTCTAGGCCACTTACACACTTTCTAGACCAAAGTGCCCACATGCCGAATTGGGGCACCAAGGAGAAGGACACGAATGCCTAGATCTAAGCGCTACTATCCCAGGGGTCACTAGTGCCCTCACCGCTATTTCCTAGGGCCAAAATGCTAAGACAATTAAATTTGCAAAATTTGCAAAATTGCAATGAAAATGACTACTACAATATACATTTTTCAAAAAACAATGCACTTACCAACTCCGTAGTCGTGCATGATGCTACGATGGTTGCCACCCTCTTAAAATGACTAGGACATGCTGCTCTCACTTGTGAAATTTTCACTCACTTCATGCTCAATCTCACAATCGCAAAAACCAAATGAAGTGACCGAACACTTTTTCACTTCACTACTTATAAGTTACTTTTTCACCTACTTTACTATAGTCATTATTTCGTGCTTATTCTCACAACTAATACACACCACACCATTTTTATCATATCTTGAGCATTTCTACTCCGATTTACACCCAATTAAAACATTATTTTCAGAATTCTTCCTACCACCCTAACATACACATTTCACATGCATTATCTCTCCTTGACTTTTTATTCCATCCAATTCATCCACATTTTTGGAAATTTCTATCACCTTCTATCTATATCATGTTAACTTTTGGATTAGCGTTTGTTATGCACATCACTTCCCCTTTTGCTGAAAGGGTGGTATGTCATTGTGGTAATCCTATAATTCCCCTTACATTTTCATGGGATTAATCAACATTACTAATCCACCATTCTAGAACATTTACTAAGTCACTCTATGACATCTCACCATTAATTCGCCCTAATGATCTAATATGGGGTCAACAAATATACAATTTTTCTATGAAAATTTTTGCTACTTCCCCTAGTGACCTAACTTAGGGATACAAAAGATTAAAAGTATTTCTATGTGATCATTCACTTGTTTCCATCGATTCCCCCCCTAATGACCTAACTTGGGGGTAACTATTGTAAAATATCACTACAAGTAATAAATTGAATCAGTAAATTAACATTTTCAAATTTATAACAATTGAAATAATATCATTCAATAAATTTAAATTCAACATAATTGGCCTCCCAAATGATGTAACTTAAGAGTTACATGTGGCCTCCTAGATGACCTAACTTGGGACATTAGATCCACTTTGTTCCTAGATGACCTAACTTGAGAAGGTATTATACATTTCGTGTTTGCTTCCGAGATGACCTAATTTAGAAGCCATCACATTGTGGCTGAGACCCATGGAGTGGGGACGAGGGTACCTTCCCTATACCACTCTTGTTTATGTCAATTGTTTGATCAAAATTATTTGGATCCAAAAACCACAAATCTTTGATCGAGTCCATATACAACAGATTAGATCTTGCGGTTGTAGTTCGAGACTAGAGAATAACACACTTTTCTCTATACCATCTTCCTCTGGAAGTAGGATGCCCAAATCGTTTGGTCAATTATTTGTATACACGCTTTTAGGTTGTGAACTCGATCACTCCCTACCCCATCTCATCATTATCATACAATGCTCGAAATCATCAATCATCTAATATTCCTATCATCACTCTCATTTATTACACTTCATCGCGACATTACTCTTTTCACTATGTTACATGGATCACAACATTCATCCATGATTCTACATGCAATATGGTTCTTTCGGAAATATTTTTCTACCACATCTATGCGTTTTACTACAACATGGGCTTCTCAACATCTCCCCGAGTACGCATCTCTATCTACTTTATGTTAACAAGATTTTCATTCACCAACTTAAAGTTGGGGAAAATACGATCACAAAATCATGAAATTACTATTATATTTATACCACTAAATATCTCATTCTATATAAGGATATTGTGTAAGAAAATTATTCCCTAAACACTCATCCTCTAGTCATGTCATCAATTAGTAGGTCGCCATCGTCATTTGTCTTGCATAGTTGTCATTTGTTTGCATAGTTCTAGTCATCTCCTAGGAGTATCACATGTCGTTATTTGTTCATTGGTTGTCTCTAGTCTTTGGTGACCGAGGTGACTAGGTCGAAATGGGGCTACCATGGGTGCGCTGGTCCTTATTTTAGGTTCCCTAGACCTAACAAAGCACATGTGGATAATTTAGAGTTTCAAAGTCATTCTTTATAATTTTCCCTCTCATTTTCCTAGGTACTAGTCGGCATGTCGGGCATTAGTGGCCAAATTTCATAAAAGATCCCTATATAAACATAACATACCTACTATTTTATGGGCATAATATCTACTAAAGCAAGGGCTAGCTATCTACTAAGGAAAGGAACTTTATTTGGGAATTATTGCATCACACACACTACATAGGAATGGTTTTATTCATTCTATGCCATCCACCATTTGCATTTTAATCTATCTAATGCCCCTATCTTTGCGTCATCAGCGCTTAGAAACCCTAGGAAAACAATTACACACACAAGCACAGAACTACATTGGGTCCGGAATGTTGTGCAACGCTTAATTGTAAGTCCACCATTGTGGTAGTTAAGTTCGATCTTACCCCTTCATATGCAACTTTATTTTTAGGGATTCGATGCTTTGTATGGGATTTTGGGTAGATCTTCATTGCAGGTTTACGGGGATAGAAGAGAATTTACTACGACAATCAAGTGACAAAGATCAAGACATTGTGAAGATCTAGCAAAACTTCTAGATTCAGGTCTTGAGCTATTCTACAAACCAGAGCACCCAGATTATAGACTAGGGTGCCCATAGGCATCTGGTCCTCTTCCAAGTGCGCCAATCTGATTGAATCTTCATCTACTACAATTTCCTAGGTTGTACCATCATACTTTGCTTCATCCACACATCATCATGTTCAGTCCAAAACCACAACAAGGTAAGCCATTTTTAGGTTAGTATCTTATCCCTCCTATTTCAATTATTTCATTTAAATTAATATCAAATAGAATTAGTTAACATCCACATTTTAGTTTACATTATTTATTTTATTGTTATACTATTTAGATTAACTATTAAGATTCATATTTTAGTTAATCATACACTAAATACAAGAAATATTTTTCAAGTATTGTATATTTTGTTTAAGAATGGTTAAACTAAATATTGGGCAAGGAGTATTTTAAGGATTTCTATTTAGATGGCAATATTATTAAAATTATTTCCCATATTATGTACCTTATAGTGAACCTTACAAATGAATCATTTGGAAGGTGTACTAGCTCTCCTTGAACATATTTTGTATCTACATCTTATGTCCATACTTAGATTCGATCTTTATATTTGAGAACTATTTAGGAAGAATATATTTTCCTATCATACATCTTTGATGAACTAGTTGTGAATATTACTCTACCCTAAATTAGGTCAAATTCACTCTACTCTCTTATTTTCCTTCTTATTTTATGCAATCACATACTACCATGATTGATCTAGTTTATGTAATATAATCTTTGTTTTGAGAACATCCGCTGCTATGAGTACAATTACATAGATGATAATTTTTGGTCATGTTCCGCTAACTCTTCCTCGCTTATAGCACCATTGGTCACTATACACATTTGTATGACCGATCCCATAGGATTTGGGGAAAATATCTATTCTCCTTCTTTGAATTTATTCTATAATTTTTCATCACATCTCCTCTTAGGAATTTTGAATAGTTTGATTCCATTTTGTTCCATATGGTATATTCTTTAAATCCTTCATCTTCATCAAACACCATAAATATTTTTAGCTCATTTGTCTGCATCATAGATCGACTCATGGATCGATGTACTATACTAGGGCCAAATTCTTGTAGATTTCACCATATCATATCTATCACCATTGGCCCATGTGCACCAACATGACCTATCATGTCATAAATTAGCATCATAGATGAATGTAATCTATTCAAAACTAAATTTCTTTGATCTTATGAATATTATTAAGAATATGAATTATAGTGAAAACTACATACCCATCAAAGAGGGGAATTAATTAAATTTTCCTATGGTATAGGTTTTATGGAAGAGACAATATTAAAGCCTCATTTACAAGATATTTGTTTATAGTAATCCTTCTACAAGTGGAGAAACCTCTAATCACTACAATTACTACATTACCAATTCTCTTCATTATTTTCCAAAATATAATTTTGTAAAATGTGTGTATATTCAATGATAAATCTACTTCTTTAAAAATTTCTTCTAGAGCTATAGTTTCGGATCTTGTATGTAATATAATTTATACTATAAAGGCTTGACTTGACCTCCTTCACAATTATTGTGAATGTTACTCTTCGCCTAGTCATTTAGACAATCCCTTCTTTGTGTATCTTAAGGGACATACATCCCAAATCCTATATCTAAATCAAATATAAGTATACTAGAAAGATTAAATGTAAGATTATATCAAGAGATGGATATATCTAAGGGACATAACATACTAAGAAAATGAAAATAATTAAAGAAAATATACATATACTCTATTTTATAATAATGAATGATCAATTATTTGCACAATAATAAATATAAAATAAATGAAAAATATGGTTAGAAATACTTACCCGTAGTGTGAATATGTATGCATAATCCTCCTCAAATCCAAGAACACTAAAGGATAATTTATACGGTGGAGAATGGAAATATTGAAAGTAAGACCTATGTTCCTTACTCAATATGGTGACCAAAAGGAAAGAGGGTAAGATCCAAGACCTCAATTCTAATTAACAAGTGTGAGCTAGTGTGAAGATGTGAATTCTTCAAGTGATAATAGATTTCAATGATTGATTTAAGATAATGGTTAATTATATATATTTGATTCCATCACTTGCGGGAAATGACATCGACCATGGTATAAACCAAACCAAACCTAACGCCATCACCTATGGGTTACAAAATTTTCCATAAGGGAAACCTTATGTTAAAATATGCAAAACAAAGTGTAAGCTAGAGAATAATTCAAGGTAATAAAAAAGGTCCACAATGACAAGAATAAGGGATATTAACGTGCAACATGTATAAATCAATGTACATAACAAGTAAATCAGTAAAAAAAGATGCAATTTGTGAATAACATAAAAAATGGAGACGTTAGGGGAGCAATGTCATAATAGTGACATCTCTAAAATATTGTGGTCTAACCCATATTACCAAGTATGATCAAACCCCAATCTTGATAGGCCCCTTAAGGAACCTACTTATGAGGAAAATGAACCAATAACCCATACCAATAGAAATGATTAGTAAGCATTAAAAATGAGGTGTATATGTGAGAAATTTTATTTTGATTGACCCATGCTCAATATGACTTGACACTCTTACAAATGCAGCAAAGTGAGCTAATTCTCTCTTTTGAAACTCGGTCAATCTGCATCACTCTCCCCATCTTAATTCATTACACATGATGTTACCACACAAGTAATACCATATAAATTCACTCTACCATCTATAAAATAGATCTATAGGAAGATCAAGTTGTATTCGAGATAGAGGAAGTGGTAAAAGCATTCTAAAAGTGTGCATAATACATCCACTACTAAAGACGTTATGTGTCATCATCTAATAATACAATATATCTTACCATTATCACAACTACAAATCAAATGTAGCTGCATATGTATGCATCACGAATGATAACATACCTTAATGTTTTATGAAATGAAATATTCATAACAAGAAAATTCTATGACAAGAAAATATGGGTTCCTAACTAGGCTCTCAAATGTAGGGATGAAAAATAAGTCTTGACACAAGATGTAGATATGAAATGTGCTCTAACTAATATCATAATTATAGAAGATAATGATCTCAACCCTAAAATAACTATAGGTTTCCAAGCCATGTACCTAAGATAAAGATAGGTATCCTACTAGGATTCAATATAAGGATGATTGAATGGATGGATAAATCCAAGAGGAAACAAATAATAAGATAATGCAATAGATCAAAGAAAACATATATCCACTCTAATCTATAGTGATGAATGGAAAATTAACAATATATAAATTAGAGATAAGGAACTAAAAATGGTTAGAAATAATTGCCTGTAGTGTGACTACTAATGCATGATCCTCTCTGGAGGAAACTAAACCGACACATAATTTATATGGATGGATAGGGGAAATATAAAAAAAATACATCCAATTCTAACTCACTATGGTGACTTGAATGCACGAAGGTAAATTTACAATCCTCAAGTCAAATAAACAAGTGTCAAATAGTATGAAAATATATGAGTGAAATTTTTAGTGATGCATTTTTATTAATTGGTTAATGGTGATCTAAACTATAAAGACGGTGGGGTTTACATACATGATTACATGAACCTTGTGTAATGACATAGCCTACAGAATACACGAACATGACACCATTTTCCATGATTGATGGCGTCATCTTTTGGGAAACCCTAAATTCATGGGGTGTAAAATAAGGAGGGATGAAATCTATATGGTAAATTTTTAAGGTCCATAGTGACTAAAATCGGGGATAATAGCATATAATAATAAGAGATAAATGAACATAATCATACACGTAGATGTAACATATGTAATTAGTGAACAAAGGAAAGAAATGAGGAAAGGATGACTTAATTACACATAATAGAAACATCTCTTGAATGCTCTAGTCTATGCCTTGTACCAATTCGACCACACCCTAATCCTATAGACAAGAGATAGTTAGTGATCATAAAGAATGAGATGTATAGATATGCCCCATCTAAATATAATCACATGTCACAATAGTTAAATACGAGACGATCTTTTAAAAAAGATTGATGCAACACATGAAATAAAAAGGAAATGATGAAAGTAATTTAGTAAGTGAATTTTAGTGAAGAAGTAAATGAACTCCAATATCTCATACTTACCTACTCATGTCACTCAACATGTATGTTGTTTTTATTTTTGCTTTGGGTGGACAAGGTTATCATATTTTTCATCAAAGATGTCAAAGGGTATGTAAATGAACCTCAAATATTTTCTAATTGGGGATGATTCCAGGAAAATAAATTAATAATGGAGTTTCCCTAGTAGTGGTATTGATACTAGTACAATAATACCATAGCATGGGATAAATAATTTACGCATTTGTTTGCCACTTTGGATAATTTTAATAAGAATGTGGTTATAAGATTCAGCCTATCCATTACATTGGGGATGATAAAAAGTTGAGAATTTGTGGTTGATTTTTAATTTAGCTTATATTTCTTTCATTTCTTTGCATTCGAATTTCCCAGCATTGTCATAAATTATTATATAATGAATTCAAAATATGTGTATGATTTGACTGAGGATTAACTTGGAGGTCGTAAGGAAAGTTATATTGTTGAGAGACGTGAATTCAACTTAGTGAGATATTTTATGGATATAATCATGAAAAGATGTCCACATTGAGATTGATTTATTTCAACAATGCAATCCAATAATCGCATAATAAAGGTCCAAGGAGAGTCAAGAAATTAATGATCATCTGGTGAAGAGTGAATGAGGTCGTCATCTTATTAACATGGATTATATTTTTTTAGTGAAAGAGTGTGAATCGTATTTTATGATAGGCCAATATTAACCCGTGTTCAGGAATTTTCAAAACGTGGTATGACAACTAAAATTTCGGCCACAAGTTTCCCCGTGCTCTTCTTCTTGGAGGAGAGGGACCTAATATTTAGAAACACAATATAATAGGCTACCTTTATAATTATGATACTAAAGGATGGCATTATTGATGACATATTTTAGAAGCTAATTTTGAATATTTGTGTGTTTATGATATTCAAATTAAGGAAGGTTACTTTTATGTTATATGAATTCGATGATGTCTTACTAGTGTTAACTATGTATAATAAAAACACTTTTATGTGGTAAAATAGAGTGAGATCAAGAGAAGATTGTTTAGAATTTTTAATGTGCATATGAACCATTTATATTTTCAGATATCTAATTTAAGTTAAACTTGAGTAACAAATGAGGCCAACATTTCATCAAGGGGATTTTATGTGGTGTTGATCTGCTTCTTCAAGTCTTGTGTCCTTGACTTGTTACCTTAGTTGCTCATGGATCATGTTACTCCTATTACTTTGGATCTTGTGTCCTTGCCTTGTTGTGTTGGTTATTGTTCTTGGATCATGGCACACCAATTTGTAGTAGTTGATCAAATTATAAGCGGTGTTTTTTCACTTTCGACATCACTCCATGGAAAATATCATTCTATGGAGCTATTCAAGTGCAACCCGGTGTCGGTTGTTTTGCATTTTATGTTCAAGAAGTGGATTCAGACCGCAATACACAATAAAATTCTTCATAATTGTATGCATTGTTTTGGCGAACGGAAGGTGGGTCCCAAAACAAGGCCTAAGGAGGTCTTGACCTACAATTGTTAATACCTACAATGAGCATAATAGATGATGATCACGACAACACATTATGCATAGTTTAAAGAGGTGTCTAATTCTATAGATTAATAATAGTCCTCTGTAATGATCTGTATGACTTGCATAAAAAAACATTAAATTATGCATAAAATATTAGGAAAAAAATGAGGAAATATTTTTTTAGAATCCTTACAGTAACTTGCGTAGCCTTCATACTGAGATCAATAAGAGAATCTATATCTCACGACAAGTTGTGCAAAAAACGACAACTTCAAAACTACCGATCATTGCTAGCAGTCACATTTGATCGATCTTAGGGCATTAGTACCTTCCAGATCGATGGTTCCCTCCATTTCAGATACGAATACATGATATGAATGTATATAACATCTATCGATATGATATACTTGAAAGGAAAGAGAATAATATGGTTCCAAGACATAAGATCTCCTATGCTAATAGCACATCACATACAATGAATTATAATATCTTACATTAGCTCAATAATAGAATGTACTTATAGGAGGAGGGAACTAGAAGTATGACCTAGATCAGTTGTGATAATTATCATTAGTGGTTAAGTTAACTCGACAAGATTAGCATGATAACTCGACAAGTGTACGGATAACACAATTTAAAGAATTATCCTAATAAACAAGTACAATAATAAATAATATCCTATAGTGACATTTATTTTTGAGAAAGTGATTTAATGGTGAAAGAATAAATTTTGATTCCCATTCTTGAATTATTTTGTGATATGCTTTGAGGTTTTCTATTTGAAATTGACATGCACCACTAAATTATTATAAAACAATTTGGGATTCAACCATGGTATGAAGATATGTGATCATAGATGTGAGAGTGAATTTAATGTTGAGAATAAGAGCTTTATATTCATTCATGTTGGTGGTACTATCGAATTTGAGTCAAAAATGAGAAAGGGAGTGTATTTCGAGGGGATCAATAAGAACACAACCATAACCAGCTTCCCGGTGAAAAATTTGTTCATCAAAATATAGAGTTAAAGTACATTAATGAAGAAGAATATCAATTTTGTCTTCCTCGATTTTAATTTAGGTGTTTACAAGTTTAGTCTTAGCATTTTCATCACTAGATATAAGGGGCTATGCCTCGAGATCAATAGTTAAGTTATGCTAATATTTCATGATTATAAGAGCTTGGTACATTCCTTTAATGATTAAGAATTCCTTTTTACATAACATATCTTGAATGAATTGGATTTTAGGGATTACGAAATGACAAGTGGATATGCAATGAATTTATCTTTAAAAACCTTTTACCCGATGATACATAGGTCAAACTCTATGAAGAGCCCCATCCAATTACACATGTGATGCATAAGGAGAATAGATTGAAAGAGTAAATGTTGAAGATGGTCTATGTGAATGATGACATAATTCGTTTGATAGATCGTGTAGTTACAAACCATGGTGGATGTAAAATAAATGGCTAAGAATGCTCATTTAAAAATGTATAGAGAATTTCATCGTTAAGAATTTTTGATAATATAGTAGATAGGATGTATATTTCACATTTCATCCTCTTAGGACAACATTTCCCTTGCACATATAGGGGTAGATAATGCATAGTAGACAATCGGGAGATGGAGGTTGTAATCCGGCGAGTTCTAAGGAGATAATTCTTCAAATTATCAAAGGCTTGTTGATAGTCATTATTCCACTCAAGTTTGGCATCCTTGATGAAATGATTTGTTATTGAGTTAGTATAATAGGACAATTTACAAGAAAACTATTAGATGTCCTAGGTAAAGATTCATTATGAAAGTGTGGATGTCAAGTATAGACGTAGGATGAGGCATATCAAGAATTATATTTTATCTTTCAAGGATCCACATCTACACCACATTTGGAAATGACAAAATCCAAGATCTTTCCTTGCGTGAAAATAAGATACATTTTTTTGCATTAACGTGAACCTTGTATTTACAAAGGCATTAGACAATAATGTCTAGGTCATAGGAATGATCAAAAGCATGTAAAGATCTAATATTAATGTCATCCACATAGACTTTGATGGCTACCCCTATCCATCATGCATGTTTGTGATGGAGGTGACCAAAATAGAAACTGCGACTTGTTGGCCCCCAATTTTAGTAGAAGCCACTACGCTACACTATATTTTAGCACTACAAAGTCAAAAAGTTTGTTTTATTTTTTACTGCAAATTTACGTGACCTTTAAGTTGGTTGGACTTTGATCATTTAATATATTATATCATGAAATATGTGTGTCACGGCTAGCGGATACGTTTTCCTAATATTTTAAGGCCAAAGGTCCATATTAACATAGAATTTAGGTTCTCCAATGTGATCTTATGCTAATCTTCAAATGCAATTTTAATTATATTGTAGCTAGAAATGTCATCTTTAAGGGATAACATGTCATAACCTATCATGGTCTCACTAATGACATCAATGGAAGCTAGAGGAAATTTATCCATAGGAGAAAGAAGATTAATATTGTGGAATTCAATGCATATATTAATGCATAATGTGACCTTTCAAACGAGGGTAATATTGGGAACCCATTTTAAATAGTCAATTGGATGAACGAATTTTTCAAGTTATTTATGAGACAACTTACTGATATTAGGTGGAATCTTGCAAATGTTCTGTCTAACAGGTGCAACGCCAAGATAAGTGATAATGTTTGCGGACCACAATATAAAGATCAATATCGGGCATGTCACAGTATCCCTAATTAAAAATATCCTTATTTTTATGAAGGAATTCATAAATTTTATCATCTAGACGAGGGAAATTAGTAACCAAACATGACTACATTAGATGACTAATCGGTTATTTGAACATTAATGGTGCTTTCAGCTTGCACGGTGTTTCTATATTAAAAATGGTGGGGATCTTCCTGTGACAAAACCATAAAAGATAAGGAGTATATAATAATTGTGGTTGAGTATACGATAATGGAAATGAATTCTATTTTCAGGTGCATGGAGTGTCTCAAGGATATCCTCATCATTATTCACAGTAGGAAGAGGTCTGTTATATATGATGTTGATCTTGAGGTCCATTATACAACTTTTTGTCACTATTTTGATGCAAATTAAATTTTTCAACATAAAGGAACTTAGCATCTGGGGAGACATCATAATGAGGAGGGGGCAAAATGGGAGTATTAAGATAATTTAGATCAAGCTTGCTAGTCGGTAAATGGTCAATTATTTCGGGAGGGATTGTAGAAATATAGATAGAATCGGTCATGCAACATATAAACTAGTTGATTGTGTAAAAAAACTTCAATACGCTGAATCAGATCATGTGAGGGTAAGGAGCTCGTTGAGATGCATCCCTGCTTGCATTATTAGAAATCTATTGGATGATTTATGGGGTATTAAGTAAGGGAGTATTGGTTTGCGGAACATAAGGTAAATTTCCCTCATGGTTAAATTTTTATATCATAAGAACCAAATTGTAAGATGTGGAAACCATATGAGTAGTGTTATTATAGGAATGCATTCTTACCAGACCATGTTTATAACAAAGAATATAAAACTTTACATATTTAGCATGAGATAGAATGTATTACTCATTGATGGTAGATGATTTACAATTGTTTTCAAAACAGTCATAATCAGTCATCGCAGAGTCAAAGGTATGGTCATGGGTCAAGATAACAATTTTTTTGAAAGATTATGGGCATGGTGGGTCCGTGAATTGGCCAAAACCCCATATTCATTGACAACCAAATTTTGATTTTTCTTCTCATATTATTTTCTTATCAAATTAAGTTTTTTTTATAAAATGTTGTCAAATAGCATAGACAATAGACTATTCACCATAATGATATGCATGTGTATGTAGGTGTAGGTATGTATGTGTGTATATATATACATACACACATGATATTTCTTCTCATATTATTATTTTGTCATATTATTTTTTTTTATAAAATGTTGCCAAATACCACAAAGAATAGACTACTTGTAAAAATAATTCTCGTGTGTGCGCGCGTGTGTGTGTGTGTGTGCGTGCGTGCGTGCGTGCGTCATGTGTGCGTGCGTGCGTGTGTGTTTTTGTGTGCGTGCGCGCATGTACACACACACACATATACATACATCTATGTGTGTGTGTGTGTGTGTATACACATACATATATATACCGATACATAATGAGATGTGTTGGGGTGCTTTCTTTCTATGGTGTGCATTCTAACTCTCTACCAACTATATAGAGTTATGAATCGAGTGCTTTTGAGATTGTAAACATAATAATAAAACAACTTAAACATAGTAATATTATGATATATCTTGGCATTTACTTTTGCAAGCATATCTCTTACTCAAATGTGTGACATTGTTCTATAGAAAGAGTGATAGCTAGGAAGTAACACTTTTATCGTTGCAATGAAGAGTCTTAAGTGTTTGACACCATCTTCTTAAATATTCTAGTTTATTTCTCATGTTCTCTACCCTCCAAAACATGATCTCTTAAAGTTTTCCAAGCTATTTTTCATCTTATATGGGCCTAGTGGGATTGGCTATCATTGACCCTCATAACCAAGGAAAATACGTTGTACACAATTGGAAGAACATAGTATTAATAGGGAATAAACTATGAAATATATCCTTAGTAATATAATTCATCTAACTACTATCAAGTAATGACAAGTAGTTAACATTTATGATAAGTTATTAAATACCAAAATTTATCAAAATTAAAGGCTCTAGTCATGCCAATAACATTTAGAAGCCGGGGATAAAATTTTCTCAATTATTTTTTTTGAAATAATCCTCATAGAGTCATGTATTAAGATTCAAAAATTCATCTATCTTGTAATGTGGACATTAAAATATAGTAACTTTTCCTTTTTCAATTCCAAGTTTGGTTATTTTCCTTCTTTAAGAAAAATGCTCGCATCTCGAATCCATTATCTGTCTAAATCCTTTGTGAATTCTCATGTTTACACTCTAGTATGTCATCAATTTCAAGAAATATTATTAAATGAATGAAGTAAATTAAGCATCTACATCATGCCACAATTTGTTTGTAGCATAGTCCTATAATCCTAGCTAGCTTGTATGCCTCTTTACATTATAGTAATTACTTATTAATTTAAATATCTATATTGGTTCATTTCATCTTCTTGGGGTTAGCCTTATTAGAATCCTTCACTTATAGAAGGCTATCTAGGCAATTCAAAATCATTTCATAACACGTCTAATAATATTACAAAAACATTCAAAAAGAACTCAAGTATCTCCTAAATTATTCTAAATAACTTTCACATCAATTCTAACATCCCCTATTATAGGTATGAATCACTTAATAAGGTCAAATAGTTTTAAATCTTACATCATTTGCAACATAGAAAGATAATAGATCCATGTCTTAATAAGAGGAAAGTCACTCCAAGTAATTTTTAAGGGTTTATAATAACAAAATGTTAGGTCACGTAGTCGAGGTGCATGACATCCATTCTACTACCAAGATGGGTATATTATATTCTATATAGTTATCTTGTTATACTAGAGGTATGTATGAGGCTTGATCGTGTGTACAAGGAAAATTATTCCAATCCATTGATTGGTTTAGCAATTGGGATTGACTACTAAGGGTAGTCAAAACTCACCACCAAAAATTACTTATCCTTGTTGTTTGTTAATGCTTGTATAAACGGTATTGAATATTTATAGGGTTTCAAATTGTTGTAAGTGATTAGAGGTCATCAAAAAGTTGTTTGATCAAGAGAGACATACAATGATTGGAATTTATTGGAAAAGAAAAAAAATTAAAATCCCAAATACCAATGTTTCCATGACCATACAATCAAGGTCAACACCATAATTAAGTTGTACAATCCAAACCCCATTCAATTTCCAGTTCTAGATCTCACAATGAAACATCCTCAATCTCTAATATTCCTTTTGAACATTCATGCACATTGAATATTCTTGATTCGACATGTACAACTAATTTTTCATATCCTTCCATGAATTTGAGCTACATTTATCATTTATGAAATGTTTAACTATTATTTCTTGAATATTCATGTTATGAGTTTTTAATTATAAATGTATTTGATTAAAATAATCCCTTGTTACAAAACCTTAGACCATCTTTATCATTGTGAAATATTAAATTAAGTCTATTACTCAAACCATATTGAGAACATAGCAATCAAGTCTATTAATCAAACTATTCTATTTCATTCAAAAGTAGCATCTACTTGTCCATTCGGTAGCATCTATTACATATTTCGTTGACACGGTCCTTATTAAGATTTCTATGAATATCGACACTAAGATATCCTATGCATGACTTGCTACAGTAAAAAAAAGAATCTAATGAACATCTTACAGACTATGTCTTGCAGTATAAAAATAGCCTTTCCAAAATGACCAATGTTCTCGTTGATTCGGAATTACAAGATCTATTCATTCAAATCCTTTTGTCTCTACTCCAAAAGTGTGTTTTCAAGCCTTCTCGTTCTTTATATCAATTGTGTCACATGCTCAAATTACTTGAAAGAAAACTTCTATCTATTGGAAATTGAAGTATAATGATACTTCGTCCACTTCATCTTCCAACACATTTCACGCCAAATACAAATTCAAACTATTCACTTAGCCGACTATAATGTTACTTTTAATGATATTTCTATACGATCAAGCAGAAATTTCAATCCACGAGCTGTTATTTTACTAATCTACCTCATGCGCCTCGGTTCCTATTACCACGTAACTCATTAAAAGTAATATGATTACTCTCCCTCCACCCCTCAATCTAAATGCTTCCCAACTGTGTGGACGTAATAACGATGAGAACGCATAGTGTTATTATCACCAATGCAATGAGAATTCTACCAATTGTTTTAATAATCTAAAACACGTCATTCAATATCTTATCGACAGCAATACCATTGAGCTTATAGAGCTGTCTACTTGTAAAACAGTCAACGATAATCAAAAGATTAAAATATTCAATGATCCATTACCTAATCATGACAATATGACAACTGATTCCTCTGTAGATCATGCATATCTTGCTGCTACTCCTTCTTCATTGGAACCACTCTATTTTATCATTGCTACTGCTGAGTTGCCACCACCAGTTATTAATTTCTCAGATCGTGACTACCATGCTACATTTTCTTCCAATTTTCTGCATATTGACACATCCATTGGTGCTCATCAACTAAATAATACTATGGTTCATCCCTCATGCCTTTTCGTCGTTAACATTCTAAAGAAGAGCCTTGATGAAAATAAGAAGGGACAAACCTTTTCTAAAAAGGTCCTCAATGTCGTGAATAAAATGCTTCTGTTACAAAAAAATTCTCCAGGTTATCATTAGAGCCATGTATGAGAGTGTATGTTAGGATCATGTCGTGCTAACAATATATATATTAGCCTTTTCCAAACATATAAAACTTATACAAAGGATTATTTTGAGGATTAGGAGGATCAAATGGAAAGAATTACATGACAATTAGATGATATCATCTACATGGGTAGTCAAACATTCTTTGATGCAAGTATCACAAGAATGTGCAAAGAGAACCGAGATGAGGTGATGATGGGTGAATTATTATGGAAACTTATACAATTCATAGCGCACTTCAACAAAAACATTGCATCTAGGAAAATGAGGTAGATCTTTCCAATGTTATTGAACTAGTTTCTCTGGCAAAGAAAATATGCAAATTTCCAAACCATCAAGGATATTTGAGAAGAAACAATTGATTCTCGAAACACTCTGCTGGACAAAAATCCAAAGCTCTTCAGGAATCCCATTATTTATCTTAATAAACTTTATGAGGATTATAATGTATGTAACGATGTATTTTCAACATCCAAGATAAGGGCCTCATCATAAGTTTTGGGGAATTGTAATGGTGAAGGATGAAAAGTAGGTAGTTACATAACATACTGTATGAATGTTCTATGGACATGCTGAGCCCATGTGATTAATGTAGCTTCCTAACATAATCAATTCGGATGGTTTGTAAAATTCCATCTTTCATTCTTGATATTTTTTAGGCCTAGATGGCATTTTGAAATCGTACAATTGGTATTGTAATGGAGGGAAATCTCATGGTCCCATTTCGTATAAATAAACTTATACCCTTACCTCCAAAAGAGGGAGTGAATTTAATAATTCTAATGCAAGCAAGTTATAAGAATTCCTGTGAGTTGAAGTACTCTGATTTAATTTCCTCCTCTACATTGTATTTTTCAATTGTTATTTAATTATAACCAAGTTCATGCTCATCATTATGACATTTAAATTGTTCTTTCTAATTTTAACGAATATGTAATAGGCTTCATATCTTTATAAATAATAAGGGATATGTATTTAACAATCTGATGATTTTCCTCGCTTATGAATGTTTAATTGCATATTATATTCATAGTTTTTATTTCGTTTAAATATTTGGATATGTTGTCTAATAGTTCCTGTGTAACCTAGACTAGATGCATTTGGTTATCTGGGTATGTATACTTAATTTAGATAATTAAAATTTACGTAATTTAGTTTAATAAGATATTTCATTTCTGTCAACCAAATCTTCCTATTTGGTTTTCCTCTAAGTGAGACCCATTAATTAAGAAATCTTTAGTATTATATGTGGTAGGAACAATATAGTTTTTAGAAAGTGTGGTAGTATAAAGAGTGGTGTTAGGAATGTAAAATTATTCAAAAATATCCTCAATGGTCATTTATAAGACAAAAATCCTGCAACTTATGTTCTTAGTCATTTCCTTTGAATCTAAAACGAGAAGTACATGAAGATCTTGTTATCCTTTGAGTGATAATATTACATGCATCAACAATTATCACAATTCATTTACGTGACTTTTGATTGTAATGACTGCTAGGAAGCAATGCTTACCCAAAATGTTATTCTCATAAGGATCATCTACCCATAGAGAGTTATTTGGAAAGAAAGGCTTTGCATGTAGGTAAAATATTTTTTTCATTTAATCCATTTGAAATAGTAAGGTACCAAGACCTACCATTTATGATGGCAAGTGTGGGGCTCAAACTTACACCTTTGTCTTAGATCGGAAGAACCGAGTCCTTGATTCAACAATGGGACTGTCTCCAAGTTGTGGGACCTTGCGAGCTTGAGACATACCTCGGAGAAGGCCAATTCCTCTACCTATTCCTACTACTATAGCTATTCCTAATGCTGAAAAGGAAACCCTAAGATGAACATGCCAAGGATCAAGGATAGAAGGAGAACATGAAAATGGGAAACCAAGCTAAGGAAGGCAATAACACTAGAGAGAAATGGGAATGATCACGATCATATTTGAGAGAAAACAAAGGAGAATGAGCAGAGGAAGGATGCGGGTGTAGCATGAGACTTAACGTAATTGCACAATTATTTTCATGAAACATAATTAGAAAAGGAGATGTAAGTGAAATGAGAAGGCACAACAAACACACAATGCTAAGGAAAGATGAAAAAGGATAATAGAAACAAGCTAAGCCATAAGATATAGACAAAAAAATGATTCTATTATTTCCATAAATGCATTGTCGATTATAATGGCATTTGAGACCAATGTCCACATGCAAGGACAAGATCTAAAGGTCGCCACTCAAAATACAAGGAAACACCTATAGAATCTAAAAAAATCCAACCCTTATCAATGCAAAATGATATTACATTTATAGATGAATGAATGAGAGGAGAGGAGAAGAAGAAGGGTAAATCTGATTTGAAAACTCAATCACCAACAACCAACAATGAATGCTTGCAAATCTGTCAAATGTGCTTCACCATGTTTGTTTGGAATGTATGAGAAGAAGAGCAAGTGATATCTGAATCAAATCTAGTGGTTGGAGCAATCATATCTTGCATTAATGGCATGAGAGACATTTTCCAGCCCTTTACCTACGCAGTCTCACCAAAATCTAAACTTGAGTGATTGGGAGTATAACCCACGTCATCATCTATTTTTTCATCTTTTGCCACATGTCATATCTTAGTTGGTTGTAAGGATTCAGCACCATGTGGCGTGTTTTGGTAGGTTGTGTGTCATTCACTCAATGTGTGACAGTCCACATGGAATAGGAATTGGCATAGAGGAAGGTGTGAAAACATGCAAAGAAAAGAATCACAGACATTTAAGAAAGCAAGATGCGGGTAAAAGTAGTGCACGTGGGGAACATAACGAATACTGCGCGAGGAACGTATGGAAGAGGAAAATCTTTAGAATATAATGTGTGGCAACAAGGAAGGTGCCAAGCAAGAATCCAGGGCATAAAATAATTTTGGGAAGCAATTCTAAGGAGTGCACAAGTGCGCACGAGGAACAAGATCTAAGAAAACATGCCAAAATAACAATTCAAGTGTGCATAACCTGCAATGTAGAACCTCAAAGCTAGAATGGGAATGTAAGTGGTCTAAATAATTATTGGAGTTATTTTTATAATAGTTTGGTGACTTTTGTGGCCATTGACTGATATATGAAGATGATCGGTAGCTTAGAGCATCCATTGGGCATGAAGTCAATGTGTATATGAATCTCTGATCTACAACTTTGAAGAACTACCCTTGAGTCACTTAAAGCATGTTCTAACCGAATCCTACAAGATTTCAGAAGGTTGTTAGAAGATGACCTGACATCCTTGAAGAAACAAAATAATGTGCGCAAGAAGCACACAAAAAGAAATAACTATGTGCAAACAAGACAATGTGTAGAGAACTTGGAGGAATTAAAACTATTCTAATATATACAAAATGATGTAGCAAGCTGAATGGAAGGGTTTGAGATAAATCTCATTGACTCGAGATCGATAACACGCCTCCATCAATATGATATAACTCAAAATATTTATCCTCTTTACAAGAAATGATAATTTATTGGCCACTCCAAAGTGCATCAAGCTTTGAATTCCACCCTGGTTTAACTCTGTTAGCATCAGATGTTAAAAATGATTCCTCAAATTTTAATGCTTGAGGTCTAGCCTTTCTGTCAAACCATTACTTTGGTGATTGGTGATGTTTTTCTAGCTTGATCATGACATAATTCCTTGATTCTTCAATTTCAACCAGCTCTACCATTATGAATTCTCTCTTGCTTACGCCTTCAAATTCTGTTGTTGGGCAAGTGATAAGAAATTCAGCTCAAGTATTAAATGAATTGTAGCCTATTTTCCGTAGACAATCTTATAGTGAAAATTTCTTATTTCCTTCTTGATTGTGATTATGTCAACCTAGAGCGCGCACGATACCTTTTTATGCCACCGTCTTGGACTGATATTAATTTTCTACTTCATGATCTTGATCAAGTTTTTATTTGTTAACTCTGCTAAACCATTACCTTGAGGGTAATAATTGTAGGATGTATTTAAATATATACCAAGATTAAGAGCTCAAATATTGATTTTAGTACTAAGGAAGGATTTCAAATTATTTGAATAATTGTATAAGGGACACTAAACCTTGTTACAATATGGTTGAGAAAGTCAAGGATGATTGACTCATTTTATTCCTTGAGTGTGAAAATTTTTGTCCATTTGGTGAAGTAATCCATAGCTTTCAACACCCATTTATGTCCAATGATTGAAGGAGGCTTTATCATGCCTATGAAGTCAAGACCCCATTTTATAAAATAATGATCTGTTTGGATTGGTCGAGAGGAAGCGCTGCCAATTTCTTATTTCCTCCAAAGAAAGTGCATTCTTCACTCTTCATGACCCACTTGTGCGTGTATGCAAATAGGGTAGGCCAAAAGAATCTGTTATGATGATCTTCTTTGTTGTAGTATTGGCAGAGAAGTGTCATCTAGAGAATACATCATGAAATTATGATAACAATTTTTCAATTTACGTGCCATCAATACACCTCAAGAATATGCCATCAATATTTCTTTTTTGAAGAGAAGGCCACTAATCGAATATATTGTATTGACAACACCCTCATCCGCCTCCTCTTTGCTTTTTCAAATCGGGAGGGTACATTCCCTTGAAAAGGAATGTGATTATGTCCTTCATGTAGTTACACACACTAAGATTTTCATCTAGTTCGGGTTCGTAATGCGGGGAGATCTTCATATAGAAATAATGAAATCTCAGATTTATCCCGCGTCCTCAAAGCAAGTTGTTTGTTGATCGCACTACCTCTTACCAAATTTGTGGCTTTGATACTCACATCATATTCCATAATTTTGGTCACCCATCATGATGTCTTCTAACTGATTTATGTTCCCATGATAAAGTCTCTCGCACCTGAGTGTAAAACTAAGACCTTGATATGATTTTTGGCAAGCATACTCTTGAACTTCTTAAGCGCGCGTATAATAGTGTAGACCTATTTCTCCATGTGACTATATTTCAACTCGTAATCCTTCAATGTTTGACTGAAGAAATCCACTTGTTGCTCCATTCCTTGTTCATTTTCTTGTGTCAATACATCGCAATATACACATCAGTTCCACAAGCATAAAGGATGAAATCCTTTGAGTAATTTGTGTTGATCAAAGCATTAGCACACAAGTAATTTCTTAGTTGATCTTGTTGAATATTTCCTTTCCTTCTTTTGTCCACACGAAGGTTATGTCCTTTTTGAGCATTAGGGTAATGGGCCTTAACAATCCCAAAATGTTAGGAATGAATCTCCTAACAATGTTGATTTTTCTTAGAAAGGATTGCAAGGCTTTCTTATGCACCAGAAGGAAAGAGTCAAGATGGCTAAAACATTCTCAAGATCAATTGTGATGCCATTATTTGAGACCACATGGCCCAAAATATTTCCATGCACTACTACGAAATTACATTTCTTGGGGTTAAGAGACACCCCAAAATTTATGCATCTCTTAAAGACTTTTATCCAGTGCGCTATTGATCCATGCTCGCTTTTAGAAGAAAATTATGCAATCTAGGTAAACCAAGATGAATTCATTGATGTATCCTTTGAAGGAAATGTCTATGACATGTTGAAATATCATTGTTATGTTTGAAATACCAAAGGGCATCTTCTGATATGCATATGTTCCCCACTTAGTTGTAAACATTGTTTTAAATTGATCCTCTTACTTTACCAAGATCTGATTGAAGCCAAAATACCCATCCAACATAGATAATCTTTGCGCATCATCCACGATGTATGTAAAATCTTATCCATATAAGGTAAAGGGTAATGATCCTTCAGAGATTCCTTATTTAAATATCTAAAATCGACACAAAGTCTGATTTCACCATTCTTCTTACACACAAGAACAAGATTCATGAACCAAGTAGAATATTTGATTGGAAATATTATCTTTTCCTTAATGATTTTAGAAAATTCTTTCCTCTCAGAGGGGCTCTATCCTTGGTTTGAATGTCCTTTGCTTTTTTTCGATGGGTTTGATACTAGGATCAAGGTCAATGGAGTGTTGAGAAACACTTGGATCAAATCCTTTTAGGTATTCATACTCCCATGAGAAAATGTCACTGTATTTTGGGACAGAGAGATATTGGCCTACTTTTCATCATACGCGCAATCTTTACTCAACAACAATTCTTTGTCACATGAAATAATGACTGGGAGTAGTCTTCTTGCATCGTGCTCATATAATTTTCTTCACCCTTGAACTCATCATCAGGGCTGAATATTTTATTTAAGGTAACCAACCCTTTAGGAAACATATTTGTCTTTAGCTAGATCACTTGGTCACAATAACTGTCATGTAAGTAAGCTTGCATTCTTAAAGAGAACTCAACTTCATTCTAAATGAATTGGATGATATGTGTGTCACTTTCAAATACTTATCAGTTGATGTTGTTGTCTATAATTTATGGTTTGATTACCATCTTAACATTCTACACATTTCCCTTGACCAAATCCTACACAAGAAAAACTATGACCCAAGTGCGGCCATCCGATCAACTTCTTTTTCATTTTTATTAACACCCCCGTAGATTTAGAGCATCAAAGATCTCAAGGAGGTCCCAATTTTTTTCTTATAAGGTTCAAGGAGCTTATTATTTTCAATACACTTGTTTGTGAACTGATGGATAACCAATTTTTTGTCCCCAAAGATCTGCAATGCCTTAATCCCTTTCTTCTTAGCAATCAGAAGAACATTCACCAATGCTTCATATTCTGCTACATTATTGGAGCATGAAAATTGTAACCTATGCATGAAGAATAAATTCTCATCCTTGAGAGGAATGAGAACTACTCCCGTGCTCATGCAATTCTTGCTTCTAGAGAACCATCAAAGTACAACCTCCACAAAGAAGGATTTTCTTCATTTTTCTTGAGTGCACGCGAGAGCACAACTTCTTCTTCAAGGATGCAATAGGGACCAAAGCTTAGTTTCAAATGATTCAAGATCTTCGAGTGTATGGATAGTATTTATGATGCCTTTCTACCCACGCATATGGCACTAAGTCAACTAGGAGGGGGAAGAGTCTTGGAGAGGAGATGTATTATATGACTCAACATGATAAGAATATATTGGATCAACCTATATGATAAACCGAGTACCATAAATTTTCTTAAGAAACATATGGGACCAATCTGAAGACAACTAATGACCCACTTTAGGTGTAAAATCCCTTGAGAGTCATAGGGAAAACAAAGGAGGTAGTTCAATGATGTTACATCTTGAGTTATTGTGAGGTTTTAACATGCATGGAGGGTTAACTCAAGATACTTGATGAATCCTAAAGTGGTTAAATTTAAGCCATACAGTTTTAGGACTCCTTTGGATAAGGGGTTGTACTTAAGACCTAGGACATCAATAATTTTCTTAGGCATGACAAAAGTACTTGAGTTTGATTCAATCATACAATTATGCACAAGGTGTTTACATATGATCAAAGACATATAAAAGGGTGGGGTTTTTACAAGCTTACATACTTGATTTTCCTCTACTTGAAAAATATTGACATCATCGCATGGTCTTTGGAAAATAGGATAAGAACGTGGGTGTTAGGCCACAACTTCATGCAACATGTTGCAATGAGATTGCATGGCCCGAGCATCCCACATTATCACATTCACATTTGTATTCTTCATCTAATCCATAATGTTGAATCGAAGACCCATTTACTTGTGCATTTGGGGCACAACAACATCCTTTCTTGTTTATTCAAGTGCGAGAGGAAGGGGCCTTAGCTTCTATAGATGTTTGACCTAACAAAGGAGGGGCATGCATTGATTTATAAGGAGCATTGCATGAAACCTCACGTGAAAGAACATGTGTGCCTTCATTTCTAAATACCTTGTTGAATTTTTTTACCGAGGATCGGCATATGTTTTGGGAATTGAGACGTGCGCACTAGCCTCCCGCATTATCTTCTTGCATCTTTTTTTGTCAAAACACGGGTGTGTGGTTTGTTTGTGTCATCTATAGCTTGGTTAACTACAGAATTTTCGGTGCCGAAGAACATAAGGTTGGCTTATGAAGGGGTTTTTGGATTTTCTTTACTCTCCCGCTTACATTTTGGAAGGCTTACATTTAGAAGAAACGTGAATCATGTAGGCTTGCGCGCATGCATCATTAGCACAGTGATATTGAATGTGAGGCATATTGCAAGGAAAGCACCATTCGAATCTTGCGCCAAATTATTTTGAAATGGGACAAGTGCTTGGCTTCGCATTGGGGAAATCTGTAAGAGGTCGTGTAAGAGGAATAACTTATAGGGGTAGATGTGTGTTAGCATGTCATCTATCATTTTGATTGTTATGTCGTTATCTATATTTTCCATACTAATTGTACTGGGGATAACATTTTTGTCATGCCCTTGATTAAAACTATTCCTAAAGGCTTCGTCTCCCGCTTCGTAAAGATAAAAATTTATTAGACATGTTTCTGATCATAGCCTCCATTTCTTCATCTTTTTTCTAATGTGTGGGAGAATAGGATGTGGATGCAGTGGGTTAAGCACTCTTCTCAAGAATGGAAGCAATGGAAGGTTGGGGCACATGAGAAATTTATGGGAATAAGGTCATGAGAGGTCTAGGGGATAACTTTCCTACCCGAATGAGAGTATTTTCCGCCCTTATTACAATATTATAAGCAACAAGTAGGGTTCTACCTCCCATGGAATGAATCATGAATTAATTGTCACTATTTAAATCCCTTAGATAGTACAAGAAAACATGTTGGGTTGTAGGTATTACTACCATAATTATTTTGTCACAAGTATTCTAGAATATGATATTGAAATCAATCGTTTTCTCATTAGGCACCCTATTTTTTAGTCAATTTCTTCACCATTGATAGGTGATATTACTTATATTCAAAGTAATTACACATATTTGTTCCAAGATCATCCCAAGTAGTAATAGATGCAGAGTCTCATAACTCGTACCATGGGGCACTTTACCTTTGAATTAGTATGTAAGTAACCCGATTGCTACATCATCATGCATGATCAGATAGATAGAGCACACATTTGCTATATCCTAGATCCGCTCAACATGTATGACTTTATTTTCACTTGTAAAGTATGGGATACTCTTGAGTGCGGTTTGTTAGCATATTATGTTGTGCATTCGGAACAAGAGGGCTTCTGTTGTTGAAATTGGAAAAGTTCCTCGTATGAGGAGGTGGTTCAAGGTCCATGGTAGGGAACACAAGTTTTTTGAGGAGGAGTAGAATGCAAGTGACACACTAAAGATAGAGATGTGTGTGTGGGTGTTCTACTACGTACTCTCATTGAAGATTGTTGGAGGTACTCAAAAGATGCTTGAGTTTATGCACTTTGTATCATATGTAGTGTTCTCATGAAAGGCTCTCAAGACTATTGGAAATAGTAGATGTGGATGTTAGGAGTCACCAAATGTCTTCAAACAATCATGCAAAGGATAGAAATCACTGAGTCACACACTAGAACTTAGCAATGATGAAATTTAAGATTTCAATACTCATCCCACCTGTGTGCTATAAACTTTTGGGGCTCAAACTTGAACCCTTTTCTCGATATGAAAGAACGATTCATTGAGTCAACAATGGGACTGTCTCCAAGTTGTGGGACCTTGCGCACTTTAGACATATCTATGGAGAAGGCCGATTCATGTACCTATTCCTAATGCTATAGCTACTCCTCTTGCGGAAAAGGAAATCCTAAGTTGACCATGGCAAGGGACTAGGGATAGAAGGATAAAATGAAAATGGAAAACTAAAAAAGGAAGATAATAGTAGCAGTAAAGAAAGGGGGATGAACACAATCAACTTTGAGTGAAAATGAAGGAGAATGTGCAAAGGAAGGCTAGACACACATACCAAAGACCGTAACGCAGATGCACAATCATTTTCATGAAACACAATTAGAAAAGGAGATGCAAGGATGTGAGAAGGCACAACAAACACACAACATGAAGGAGAGGCAATAAATAACCGAAACAAGCTAAGGCAAAAAATAGCCACAAAACAATGCTTCTATTACTTCCAAAATTCATAGTTGATTATAATGGCATTTGAGGTCAGTATCCACATACAAGGACTAGATCTAAATACTAAAAGAATCTAGCCCTTATCAATGAGCAATGATCCTACATTTATAGATGAATGAATGAGATGAGGGGAGAAGGAGAGAAAATCTGATTTGAACACCCAACCACCAATAACTAGCAATGAATGCTAGCAAGTCCACTTGCAAATCTATCAAATTTACTTCTTCATGTCTATTTTTCTTGTAGGAGAAGAAAAATGACAAGATATAAATCAAATATTGTGGTTAAAGCAATCAGATCTTTCACTAATGGCATAAGAGATGTTTTCTAGCATTTTACCTACCCAATCGCACCAAAATTTAAACTTGAGTGATATGGAGTGTAACCCATGTCTTCAACTAGTTTTCCATCTTTTGCCATGTGTCACATCTTAGTTAGTTGCTAGGATTTGACACCCTCTAGCTGGCGCTTTAGTAGGTTAAGTGTAATTCACTCAATGTGTGCTAGTCCATGTGGCCCATGAATTAGCACAAAGGATGTTGTGACAACATGCAAATGAAAGAAGTGCGGAAGAAGAAAACAAGAGGTGCAAAAATTAATACACATGGGAGGAACAAAAGGAATACCTACCGGAGGAACGTATTGAAGAGGTGCAATCATTAGAAGATAATGTGCATCAACAAGGAAGGGGTGTGCAATTCCAAGGAGTGCACAATGGCGCATGAGGAATAGGATAAAAGAAACACATGCCAAAAGATAAATTAAAGTGCGCATAACTTGCAATGTAGAACCTCATAGCCATAATGGGAATGTAAGTTGACCAAATAATTAGGGGAGTTATTTTGGATAACAAGAGCATTTTGGAAAGCCATGGTTTTCCTAAAATTAATGGATCATTTTTCCTCTAATTATATGATTTCAACATTAAGAATTCTACAGGTATTCCCATGCGTATGTTATGACTACAACATCTTCTATAATTCCTTTTGGCTATGCAATGGTTCATCATCCATTTCTATAATCGTAGTTTTTTCATTGCATATTGGTAAATGACAAGGTTTCAACATACCAATAGTCATGAAATAGATAATAGCTCATAGGCCTATAAGAACATTAAATATAAAGATATTTCCAATATAAATGTAATAAGAAAACTTCCTTAAATCTCCATAATTGGGAGGAAGGAGCTTCCCTACTAAAATTTTAACCAATTTCCCATCTACTTATATGGTCTTAGGATACTATTTTTCTTCATCTTGCATTTTTAATGCATATTTCCTTAATATTCCTATTAATTTCATGAACATATATGATTGCATGTACCAAAGGGAATACAATACTATGATGTTTAAGTTCTTGTATGAAATCAGATTTAGAATTATTATGAGGATGTTGATTTTCTTCTTTTTCTCTATTTTTTCTAGAAATGGTATAGCTAGTGAATCGAGTATTTAACGAGATTTTTATATTAAAGAGTTGATTTATGAATTGATTCTTCTAATTCTATGTTTTCCTTAGATACTTCTTTCATGACTGGTGAAGGATGATGTTGATTATTCTTTTGTGAGTAAACTTGAACATCACCATAGCTAATGGTGTTTATACTGGTTTAGTTGTTTGATACCAAGGAATATAAAGGGGTTGTTTGATTCATGTTTTTAGATAGGCTATAGCTTCATTTTGAAATAGTGGTTGGTTTACTTACTCCATTTGAGTTGGTTAGTAGTGACTTAAAGGTCCAAGCATCACAACTTGTTCTTAGTATTGCTCGCTTTTTTATGCCTTATGCCTTGGAATGTTTGATTGTAACTTTGGTTGTTGTAGTTATTTTTCGGTACCCATTGTTCTTGGTATTGATGAGGCATCCATTTCTATTGATATTAGTTTTATTGTGGTGGTTTATTCCATTCCTAAGGAATTTATTGTCCGCAAGGTTTTGGGATAGCCCATGTTGCATTCAATTTATTTTCGAGCCATTGATTTCTAAGAACAAAATGCTGATTTGAAGGAAAAATGTCATGTTGGATTTGAACTACATAGTTATGTTTTGTTTTATGTGGGTCCTTTTCTTTACATTATCCTTAATATCTAGGAGTAAACTACATTTACTAGTAGCATGGTAATCTCACATAAACTACATATATTTTCCTTATCTAGAGGGAAGTCCTTAAGTTCATGTTTATCTCTATATTTACTAGAGTAAAATGACTAAGGCTTGGGATTTTCTTATGGAGTGTCTGAGGAAGTGTTTATATGTAATAACATATAAATTTATATAATAGAAACATCATTTTTCCACTATCTCACTTCCGTACTTGTTTTCTATTGTTCATTACTGCAAAATTATTGTCTAGTCCCCGAATAGTTTCTACAGAGATAAAATCTATCATGTTAGCAAGAAACTATTAACCTTTTAATTTGAAATTTGTTTTAAGAATCTTCTCTCAAAACCTATAGGAGAGAGTTCTTCTTTTCCTCTTTCTTGAATACTAGTTCTATGGTGCTAGATCACCATGTGTTTTAGTGAAGAAATCTTCTTCTTGATTTACAAAATACTTTTGATTCTCCTATGATGTGATTACATTTGACATCTAGGTCATTTTAGTGCGACTCCATAACTTGTGGATTGGGGTTCTACTCCTAGAAGAAGTAGTCTTTTACCGTTCATGAGAGTCTTATTCTATGAAGGAAGTTTTTTTTTCTCAAGAGTTGCAATTTTCCACTATTAGTTTGGAGTAAAATGATGAAGTAAGGAGCTCATGTCTTAGTCCAAATGAAGGCCTTTGATCTACAAGTTTTTGGTTGTAATATATATTACCCATTTTTACATGAAAAACATCTTTTCCACAAGAATGGTTATTATTTAGGAAACAAACAAAGTCATAACGCCCTAATTTTTAATTCATCATTCATCTACCATACTTTATCTCTAAAAATATATAATACATTCAAACATGATTAAGTATGCTCGAACATTCTCAAAATTGAAAATTGAGGAATTAAACCTTATTAAGATGAGATTATTTAAGTATCATCATTTTCCTATGTTTTTGCTTTATGCCTCTTATTGGGTACTAGTCTCTACAATATTGTTTCTATGTTATTCCTACCATAGTTTATATGACATAATCTGGATTTATATTCTAATATTATTAGTATGGATTATGAAACGATTGACATTTTTCATTTTTATTCTTACTTATATACACATGTATCATTTTTTGTTGTGAATTTTATGGTTATTTCCTTATGTGCCATCAATTCCACCATGCACAACCGCTTTTTTTTCTTGTACAATTTCACAATGGTGGCTAACATTCTAGCCTTCCTTGTAATCCTAAATAGATTATCATACTTATTACACATGGATGCCCATTTATTCATTCAAAATAAATGCTAAATCGCTTTATCACATATGCACTAAAAGAGGGGGCATTTATCGGATATATTCTACATCTAAAATAGATTATATATATAGGAAAAGTTATTTATGGGTTCTAGATCCTCATAAATATGAACACATGCTAAAATGTGGAAAGACATGAAGTAGGTAAAAACCATATAATATGGTTAGGACCTTGATACAATCTTGACCAATGTGGACATTCCTAGATAGGGCCATGTTTTCATGAAATATTAGTATTCTCATATTTTATCATCTATCTAGAGGAATCTCATACAATTTCGTATATCGATTACTCACTTTATATCATGATACCGCATTCCCTTTCATGTACAATACTCGACACAAATGTAAGAACAAGATTTGGGTCACGGATCTTCTTCTCTCCTATGATATTTCAAAATCTACATACTCATTTTTATAACTACAATACCTTATGAGGTCTGGTGTATCGTGTCTTATTTTTGGTTCTATCTAACTTAGTATTTGCAATACTTAAAATAATCCAAAAAGTTGACCTAGATTTTTCTACAATTATGTGGTTCATGAGATTCTCGAAGGTATGGAAGAGTCCAAGTTATTTGGTAAGATGTTATTTTTTCAATTTTGAGTTGTACCCTCTATCAATTGAAAAGTGTTTATTTCAAATCACATAAATCCACAAAAAAAAAAATTAATTATATTCCATTGGTTAATAACAACTCATCTATTAGAATGTCACTTAGAGTAGCATGTAATTTTTTTAAATGTTAGGCAATGTATAAATTTTCTAATTTTGAACACTTCCCATTTATAGGTGTTCACCTTCTTCCAATTATGTCAATTTAGAAGTGGTTAAAAATGAAATTTTGATGATAACATCTAGATTCGTCTCTATAAGCTAGATGAATATAACATCCAATTTTATTTTCGGAGATTTTGAGTAATACAAATTTCCAATAGGAAAAAATGCTCCAATTTATTCAAAACATCAAACTTTGAGGTCCTTATTAGGAACAATAGATATTATTCATGTTTTATTAACTCTACTAATTTTTAATTTATCTTAATTTGTAGACTTTACTCTAACTTTCATTTTGAATTCACCTATATGTATTATATTGGGTACTAAAATCTTCTTGCAAATGAGGAATTCGGTAAGAAAATGAAAGAAAATAATTTGTAGTTTATGTGCCTTATAAATAACCATGTGAACTAGAATTTCTCAACAAAATTGTGAAATCAACAATATGAGAGATTCTTTATCATATGATGTATATGATTCTTTTGATGTTTTTACTACTTTCTTTTGTGGTGCTATTGTAATGCTCAACCTCCTATTCTTTCTTTGGCCATTGTTGTTATTTTTCCCTACAAGGATTTGACATGTTTGTATTGTTGTATTCTTTCGATCTTTTATATCATTCACACCTAACTAAACTGTAAAGAAGGATATGAGAAATTACAAAATATATTATTAAATCTATGTATAATTGAATGATATCATGTGATAAACTATCGACTATATAGAATTATATGACTTGAACATTACATAACATGTTCTTGCTCCTTTTATAACTCGACCACACCTTTGCTACATAGTCAAGTTTCTTTTCACAATTGTAAAAGTTCTATATAAATATACTATTTACCCCGCATAATTAATGGACCCTACAACTCATTAAACCATCTTCCCACAACTTAAAACATATAAAAAAGCCAACATATGTCTGTTTGAATAATCTCTCACTAATCTTTGTAACATCCATTATTTGTTGATATCACTTTGTTTTTGCAATGTCATAATAAGGTATATGGTTGATGATTTATTACTTTTATTTTTTACTTAAGAGTCGTATTTAAACATCACCCATATTTACACCTTGTTGACCTGTTATATAAGGAGCAACACATTGCATTATTACTTGTTCAATAATCCACTTGAATTATGGGTCAACATGCCCTCAAGTATATCTCAATGATTGGTTTGTATGAATTCATATCCATATATGAACGAGATGGATGTTTACTAGCTACGTGTGGAGACCAGATAAATAATTAATTTTTTTCTTCGGGACAATCAAATCAAACAATGGCAAGTGGCAAGCAGCACCTAATTGTCCTCCACTGGGTACAAACTTCAACGACAAACAGTATTGAATCTGTGCGGAGGGAAATCTGCTATTCTAAAGAAATGTGAAGGGATCTATGCATTTTTTTGTATTACTCTCAGAAACATTCATCATCTGTCCATCACGTTAAAGTTTTATATTCTTCCACATCGTATTATAATTATCGTATTCTAACACAAGGAAAATAACAGTACCTATGATAAGTGCAATTATTCAGTTTCGTGTGTCAAAATTTCATTATTGATATGTTGCACTCGTTATCAGTAAGAAAAAGCTCATGAATGTGAGTGACGAAGAATACTAGTGGAGAGACGATAGAAATATTTATGTACCTGTTACTGGAAAATTCATAGAGCTTCCCAGTGGCAGAGAAGATAACGAGAGCCACCTCTGCGTCACAAAGAAGAGAGAGCTCACAAGCCTTCTTTAACAGCCCATTTTTTCTCTTACAGAATGTAACCTGCCTGTTGGTCCTATTCTCAATCTTTTCAACTGAACCTTCCCTCGCCCCATTGATTTCTTCTAAAAGCCCTCTCCAAACCTGGATTTAAGCCAAATCTATCTATTAGCAACAGAAACCCTAATGTAAATACCATCATGATTCCATTTAAGCTATGAGCATCGATTTTTTATTAAAAATACCATCAAGTAACCTGGATCTCAGAAGGGTTATTGAGCCAAAGAGATTTCTATGTCGGTTTGAAGAATGAGAATTAATGGTGAGTGAGTGATGTGGGAACTTGAGAAGATAATGTTTCCACGAATAAAAAAATGTCTGAGATAATGCGACATGTTTGACGAGCCCATGTGAACCCAATAATAGAAAAATTACGGTCGTACATTGCGTCAATGTTTGTTGACTAGTCAATATTCCCTATAATTTTCCAAATCTGTGTAAATGACTTGCGGCACTATATTCACCATAAGTATCTCCTACCAATGATTACATCACACTACCATATCCACCCACCACGCATTTTCTTGTTAGGCCGAGAGGCGTAAGTGCTTTGATAGCCCAGGGTATGGTAAAATAATATGAGATATCAATAATTATTTTTGTTTTAATTATCTTAGGCTAGTGCTTAAACTCTTATAGGTCCAAAAAAAAATGTCTCCTTCTGTTTTGAGAAGGTAATTTATGACTTTTTTTATTAATATCATAATTGATTGCGTGAAAATGATTAAATTTGTTTGTTTGATTTTCTTTTGTTGTCATATCCAATGTTGTACTCTAAAAAGACTTGTTGAGAAGTCTCTAAATACACGTCTTATTATTATATATTGGGTATGCCTCACTAATGCATATAGTGGCAAACTTAGTCCATGACAACATATAATATACCCTCATCAAAAGATGTGTTAGGGATAATGGAAGTGACCCACTTACTATTACTAACATAATTGTTGATAGGTTAATGAGTTCATAATAATTAAAAATAAATAAATAATAATTTAGAAAATTTGCATTATAAAAATAACTATAATGTTGGAGAAATATTTTATGCGCACTAATATTAAGTATACTTAAGCTAGCTTAATTATCTTTAGACTACCTTGTATATATCTATATGATTATAATATAATAAGTTTGCAGATTAATGTCGCGGTATAAATTTATGCAATTAATATTAAATGTGAAATCTATTTGTTCAATTCACATGTCACTACTACATATAATGCTAAAAATGTTTAAATTGACATCGATCTATGTTGTTTTAGTTTTTGAAGGTATATCCAACACAAAGAAGACACGATAATATAGTGCTGAAAATGCGGAGAAAAAGCAATGCATATTTGTGTTACTTTTGACTTTCAGTCCCACATTGCCTATTTAATCCCAAGTGGATGTCGTTTTCACTACACCCATACATTTCACTACCGAAAAAAATGAAAAGGAGTTTCAAAAATGTATGTTTTCTACGGTGTAAACTTACAAGTAAGTATTTGTTAATGAATTTTTTGTTTATGTTTTTTTCTACATAAGTGATATCAAGTTCAAGTAAGTTTATAATTTTATTTCGATGTCCATAAAACAAATGACAAAAACATGGGACCCCATATCCTTGATTCATTTTTTAGTAACAAAAATAAAACAAATGCATTTCATGACACCGTATATCCTTGAGTCACTTGATCAAAGTGTATGAAAAAAAAAATTGTATACATGTCTACATGAGCATTATCAATGATAACATTTAGAAACAATATACTTTCCAATATATTTTGGTAGATGTCCATACCGTAAAATCATCCTCTCATTTTTCGCATGGGCTTCGTGTATTCAAGAAAAGTTTTGTATTGTAGCACTACACCTACAAAATACATTTTCTTGAAAATTTTGAAGGATTTTTAGTGAAACCATTTTTGTGCATTTCATAAATTCATTATAATTCAAAAGAACACATTTTAAAGAGAATTTTGTCGAATATTCAAGTCTAAAAAATGATCATTCTATCATAATTTTGTGGACATCCGTTTACATATCCTTCATTGATTACAATGCACAATGTCATATCTCATTGTTCAAAAAAGTTAGAATAGTTTTTGTGTCTTGTGTATGATTCTATTGTTTCTATACATATCTATCGATCACCTACAACTACGTTTGAAAAAAACATATTTTCATTAAGGTTTGATGAGTGTCCATGTCATGATCATAATTTGATTGAGGGATGTAAATACATGAATGACATTATGCTAGATTTGATCATTACACATATGAAAAGTATTTGAATGTGTTTGACTTGTCCTTAAGAGAAGGTCTTACACTCAAACTAGTTCCCTTCTCTCATAATAAAATGATGTTCGATTTTTTTTTATAAAAATATCAAATAAAAATGAAATTATAAATTAAATTTTTCGTTAACCATGATTACTAACACACCACATATCAAAGCTCGAGATGTAATCATAATATAGATGAAAAAGTAAATATTCCTTTTTCCCTATATTTTTCTCCCAACACACTCGAATATTCCGTAGTGCCCACTTCCCTTCGACACTTTTGATATTGATCATGATATTGCTGACTATATTATGGACATTATTATAGTTTTGATTTAGTATGGTGTTAGATGTCAAATCATGGATTATTGTTGACTCTGATTCATATATGATGCATGATGATTGTTAGAGACATTTTATATAGATGTTGACATGCTATTAGACATGGTTATATATATATATATATATATATATATATATATGGATGTTGTTAGGACATGTGATATTTGGATATATTGAGTAGACCGAGAAAATTGAATTTAAAATTGATGATTATATAGTTGTTGATGAAATTGTAAGTGATATTGTTGATTGTCTGGATGTTGTTGTGATTCATATATATATTGATGATTTTGAAATTATATTATATTCATTTGGATGTTCTGATATGGCCATGAGGCCAAAGGGGTATTTGTATTGTGCAGGTTAAAAATATCACAACAAACATTGGGGGATTGGAGACCAACCACATTGGAATTCTAGATGAATTCAACAAGGTCACCATGGTAACTTGTATTGTTCGTGTGTGTGTGTTTGATTGTTAGGGATTCCAATGGGGGGATCACCTTTAAATGTGACCAAGGGTTATGTGTATTTATTTATTTGGTTCCTTTTATTGATGTTTGTATGTGTTTATTAAGTGATGTGTTTACCCCTTTCATTATTTATTAATTGTGGTAAATTAATGTGAGTAAACATGTTGTTAAAATTAATTAATCAAATTGGGACATAAGAAAGAAATTATTAGAGTTGTTGGCCTAAAATTAAAGTATTGTAAGAAATGTGTAAGTCATGTGTAAATTAATTTTGGAGTATGAAACACTCTACCTCCTTTTGAAATTCGAATTTGTCCTTCGAGGCTGATTTTGGAGGCTTGTGGGACAAGTTAAACTTGTCCCATACCTCTTAAATTTGCATGCCAACCTTACCTATGGTTGGAGGGTTTAAATCTAGCCTTCATTATGCATTTTTGTAACTCAAGTTGTATGCTTTAATTGCACTTTCTTACATGCTTTCAATTTCAGTCCTTATGAGGTGTGGGTTTGATTTGAGTGTGTAGGTAAATCGTCATTTACTCACCTGGTTATATATTGTGCCTTGGAGATTGAAGTTGACTTATGATTTGGAGTTGAGGATGTGTGATGTGGCATCCCACATGGATCCACCTCATCCTCTTCTCTTGCCTCTTCTATAAAATTCAAATTGTTTGCCTTGTTTTGGGTTGCTTCACTTTTGGAGACTTCAGGTTTGGGAGAATTTTTCTCGCTATTTTGTGAGATCTTGCTTGGAAAAGTTTTTGGAAGATTGTTACATGCTCGTGCTTGGTTTTTTTGGATTGCTTGCATTGGGATAAAGCTTGTTGTTTTGGAACTTGGAACAACTCCATCATGGAGAGGTAGGAGCTTGGCTCTTGAAATGCTCTTCTTGTATATATGTAAATGTTCTTATGTGAATGTTTTGGTATATATTGTGGGCTTTTGGGTAGATGGCCTAGGAATGGTGTAGGAGAAGACTATGGGGTTATTTTGTGGGAGGCACAAGTGTGTTTTAGGGAGGTATAAGGGTGGAGGGAGTTGGGATTTGGGTTCCACCTTACAAAGAAATTTCTTGCATTTATTTACTCATTATGGGGTGCCATAAGAGGTTGGGGAGACATAAGAAAATGTGAGGAATAAGGGGTACTTGGGGAGGCATAAGGGCATGACAGGGTTTTGAAATGTTATTCATATATATATATATATATATATATATATATATATATATATATATATATATTGGTGGGTTGTTCTCAGGTGGTGATACCCAATTTTCCCCTTTAGGAGGCATAAGCAGCATCCCCCATAGTTTCTTGCTCCTTTGGCTTGCATGATGAAGCCTGAGTGTTGTTTGTTGTTTTGTTCTGTGGTGGCAAACTGTAATTTTGTTTTGGACTATGTTTTGAATGTGAAATTTGCATGTGTGTTTGTGGAATCTGTTGTTTCCATGAGTTGAATCACATCTTACATTGCTTTGTGGTTGGGGCTTGGGGGCCAATGAAGAAGGATGGATTCTCCTTGTCATTGGATGTCTTGGTTGGGTGGAGAGCATTACCTTTCCCCTACTCTTGTTGTGATCAAAATTGGAAGAATGATAAATCTACATGTTGTTGTTCTAGAGCAAAGGAAAATGAAATAAAATAGTTGACAGTCCCTTGTGGAGATAAATCTCATTGTAAGCTTCCCACTCCAAGTGGATGATCTTGTAAATTTTTGTAATGGAAAGATGTTGTACAGTTTTGCAATTGAAATTTGAAATTTCAAAGAGTTATACTTTGTATTCTATTTAGAAAGAATGATACGTGTTTGGTATACTGTATTTTGTAATCAAATGGAAATGAAGTTGTAAGAGTTCATTTCAATTAAAGAGAATGGTTTTGTCTTGTCCATATGATTTTATTCCATTGGAAATATGTGTTTTACATACTCTAGGAAATCTCTGTTTGAAAAGTGGTAAAGTGGAACACGTGAAAATAAAATGTATTATTCTCGCCCGTATACAATAAATGATTTTTGAAGAAATGAATGAAAGAAGTTGTAAATTTGTATTTTGGAATCAATAAATTAATGTAATGCTTTTCTTAAACTACATTGTTGGATTGAATATGATCAGATCAATGTATTGAAATCTCTGTTGAAAGGAAGAAATGCTTGTGAGAAAAATACAGTATTTTGTCTCTTTGAAATGTAAAAATAAAATTGAAATCAGTATTGCATTTTGTTCTTGAATGGTTTGTTTTGAATCAACCAAATATATTAGCTTGGAATTGGAATGTATCCTAAATACTTGGAAGAAGAAAGTGGCAACTAGACCCTATAAAATTTGATCCATGTTATTTGTAATTTCAAACTGGCAATTATCTCAACCAAAAATGCACAGTTCAAACTTCTGCAACAAAGAAATCACAAATTAAATTATTTAATTGAAGTATTAGTCCCTAAACGAGTTCAAATAGACAAAAACACTTAAAGGAAATATGTCAAAACTTAGCAAAATCGGGCTCAAACTGTTTTATAGTCATTTTGTTGTCAAGAGATGTAAATGTTCAAATTGTAAGTCAATCAGAAAAATTAAACCTTGAATCCTTCCTTAAATCCATTTAGGAACAATCCTCCATGTCTATTTGACATGTTGAGAGAGAAGGAAGGTCAAATTGAATAAATCTCACAAGTTAAAATTCACCGGTCAGATCAGAAATTTCACAGGCCATTTTATTAAAATTGACCCTTTAAACTTTATCAAAATATAAAATTAATGATCTCTAAGTAAAGAGGATGTCGAGAGCTTTCCAGAAAGTCCTCGTTCTCTCAAACTCGAGATCTCTAACAAAATTTATGGCCCTCTGAAGTTTTTTTCTTCCTTGGCATCAATTTTTGGGAAAAATTTCCTTGGCGGGCCCGCAGCCCGAATTTTTCTCTTAGAACTTAGGAAATTGTTGGGAAATTTTTCCAAATTTTCCCCACCAGCCCGCCAGCCCTAAGCCAATCAAAGGATACCACGTGGCACCATGAGGTGACAGAGGAGGGGCGGATCCCCTTTTTAACTTAGCACTTTCGAAAAAAATTGGGAAAATTTTCCAAATTTTCCCCCACCCCACAACCAATTAGGTGATGCCACGTGGCATCACAAGGCATCAAATGGAGGAATGAATCCCTATTTTCTTTTTCATCTCAGAATTTTTTTTGAAAATTTTCCAAGTTTCTCTCGTTGTCAGGTGGCCCACAGCCTAATCAATGGTCGCCACATCATATCGTGAGGTTTCATGAGGAGCGGTGTCTCGTGTACCCTTTTATCCCTTTAGGCCATTAAGATAATTTTCTCCCCACCACCCCACCTTCCCCATGTTGGTTTAGGATACACCATGTGTCCTTTATGGACTCGCGGAGCACGGGCGCAAAGACGACTTTTCACCCCGTGCGAGAGAGTTTGTAAATTGTCTCCGCCACCACGCTTTCCCCGCTTTTCCCCACGATGGCTTATGGATCACCACGTGTCCTTGTGGACTTGCAAACCAACGGAGCACTGTGTAAATGTGAATTTTTCCTCACGTGGGAAAATTTTCCAAAGGTGTCCCCGCTGCCCACCAACCCGCCCTTTGGGCAAATTTTTCTCCCCGGGCCCACTCTTGGGGAAAAAAATTTCACCCCAAGGCCTACCACCTATAACCCTAAAAAAATATGAGGAGTTAGGAGGACTTCTTTATATCAATGGAAAGGTGAGGAAATTTCCTATCCAATGGGAATGATTTAGGAAATTTTGAATGCATTAAGTGTGAGAAAAATCAAGTTGAAAATTTAAGCCCTGTTAGAGAGTTGGTATGGTGAGAAAATTCCCTTTCAACCTAATTGAAACTTTAACCGAGTTTTGGGAATGGGTAGATAAGAATTTACTCTAATGATTTTAAATATTTATTCTTTTCCCCACTGTAATTAAACCTTGCTCTTTTCTTAGATGTTGTGGAATTAAATACCTTCGGTATTTAATTGTTTTGGTCCCTTAACCCAAAATTTTAATCGTGGAATATTTAGCTAAAATGTCAATGTAATCAGTGATTAAATTAATCCCTAAGGAGATTTGAGCTAGGTGTGGACTTATTACACTTGTTGCTTTATAATGTGGAATTAGTAATTATTATAATGGGAAAAGCTATCAATTGAATTTAATTGTCCTTGAGACTTTGGTCGTTAACACTTTAAAATAAAATTATTCCATAATTTTCTAACTAAACCCAGTGTTGTTCATGGGTCTCGGGTGGGTTGTTTTGAAGAAAGCGTTACAATTACAAAATTTACCCAAAATTTTATTGTTACATTATTCTAAATCTCACGGTACACAATAAGACAAGTTTTTCAAATAATTCTTTACAAAACTTCAATATGAATTTAAACCTTATGAGGAATAATTGCACTAATTGTAATAATCGAGTTGCTTCTCCAAACCGATTACTTCAAAATAGAGATTTCACAAGTCAGAACCTAGAAATTTAATTAATATTATATTATATAATTTGTATCTATTACACAACTACAAAAATAATATTTTACAAATACTTACTTTCCAACATGATCGATGGATGTCCTGATCGTATTCTATTGCCTCCATTTTGGCATAGAGTCAAAGTATGGTGAAAAAGGTTGTGGAGTCTAGTTTTTAATCTCTCAAATATGATTTTTAAGAGTTCATAAGGCACTCGAACACACTTTATGGTCATTTTACTCTATGAGATCAAATTTGTTCTAAGAAATTTGTCGAGAATTTTACATGCCTCCACGATTTGAATATATTTTTAAATGGGAACTAGTAGCTGAAAAAACATAAAATTAGTTTCCAATTATGTTATGATGAATTTATATGCAGTGTTTTAAGGTCCCCATTATTACATGATCCATAAGGCATGTGAAAAACATTATGAGGTCAATTTTATGCTACTACTTTTTTTTGTGAAATTTGTCAAGAATTTTACATGCTTTTATATGCTTCAACAATTTGAATATATTTGTACAGGGAACTATTAGCTAAAAAAACATAAAATTAGTTTCCAATTATGTTATGATGAATTTCTATGTAGCTTTTTAAGGTTCCCATTATGATATAATCCGTAAGGCATGTGAAAACTGTTATGAGGTCAATTTTATGTTGCTAACTACATTTGTTAGAAATATTTTTGTTGATCTATCAAAATCATTTCACTCCATTCCTTTCAATTTTTTTCCAAAACTTTTGTTCCTTGTTAATGCTACTACATTTTTCATACATATATCAGCTAGGTCAAATACAAGTAAAACATTTTACTAAATTTCCTTTCTATGATATTTATAACCTCTTTGAATACTAAAATTGGTAATAACTTCATATTTATGTCAAAATTACAAAACATAAAAAATTGAAAATAAATACATGGAAGTAATGTCATATTTATGTAAAATTTACAAAATAAAGAAAATAGAAGAAACATAATTGAAATAAGAAAATGTAGGGATCGTTGTAGAAATATGTAAACCATAAAAATTTGGAATTTTTTTTTACAAAATAATGATATTATTGTAATTTTATTATTAGTATTTAGTTTTAGCTAATATTTATAAAATACAAAAATCATCATTATTGTTGCAAAAATATTAACCTATGAAAATTCAATCTTCTCTTCACTATGAACAAAATTTCCTATAGCATATTTAGGAAGTATGAAAATAAAATAAAATTATAACAAAATTATGGATTTGTTAAAGGAAAATTTCAGAAATTTTTTTCAAGAGGAAGAGGTTTCAAAAAAATATAACACGTGCATGAATAAAAATAGGATGTCTACAATTTGGCTAATTTGTGAGAAATAAAAGAGGAAAATCATATTACCCTCTTTGACGAAGGTTCCAAATATGATTTGGAACTTCTGCATAGTGCTTCAAAGAATTATAAATGTTATTGTCCTAAATATAAACATTACGGGGCTTAGCCAATGTATTAACTACATCCATCACCTTATAAAGAATTAACATTTTCAAATTCAAGCTATATGATACAACCATCTAATAGTCCTAATGCACGCAGGTCTTAAGTGATCCCCTTTACCTGCTCAAATAATATTAGGTCTAGTACTCAATGTTCATTTGTTTGCCAATATTAGATGTTTCTTTGCACAATGTGATGTTTTACATATTGGAATCATGTGGTGAGATACAAAGTCACTATGTTGAGATATAGCATGTGTTCCGATTCAAAATCTAAGGAAGAGAATATTCATATAGCCTCAAAGAAAACTTGTTGTATGCATGATTCTATCTACATTGACGAATGATCATGCATTAAAACATATTGTTGGCTTCATTAATAGTATCCATGAGAATTCACATAATTTATCACCCAATTGAAAATTTATATAGTATACCAATAACAAATATGATGAATTGACATAGAAACTTTTACCTCTTTATATTATAGTGGAAGCAACAACAAATATCAAAATTGGTGAAGAACATCTAATGAACTCGTGGTTTTATAGGAAAAACAACAACATCAAGCTTAAGGAAAAAAAGACTTAACACCGATGATAAATATTTTGGTTTTTTTAAAATCCAATGTTTTTCGAGTATATTTTCCTATGGTGTTTTGAAAAAACAAGTGATTCACTTTGATACTCAAATAATATGGGTCTATTATTCAATGTTCAGCTTTGTTTTCCAATATTAGATTTTTCTTGCACAATGTGATGTTTTACATAATGGAATCATGTGGTGAGATAAAAAGTCACTATGTTGAGATATAGCATGTATTCTAATTCAAAATCTAAGGAAGAGAAGATTCATATAGTCTCAAAGAAAACTTGTTGTATGCATGATTCTATCTACATTAACGGATGATTATGTATTAAAACATATTGTTGGCTTCATGAAAAGTATCCGTGAGAATTCACATATTTTATCACCTAAATGAATATTTATATAGTATACTAATAACAAATATGATGAATTTACATAGAAAATTTTACCTCTTTATCTTATAGTGGAAGCAACAAAAATATCAAACGGTGAAGAACATCTAATGAATCAGTAGTTTTGAAAAACACAACAACATCAAGCTTAAGGAAAAATGACTTAACACCGATGATAAATATTTTCCTTTTTCTAAAATCCAATGTTTTTCAGAGTGGAGTTTCCTATGGTGTTTTAAAAAAAAGTGATTCACTTTGACAATTCAAATAATATTGGGTCTAGTACTTAGTGTTCATTTGTTTACCAATATTAGATTTTTCTTACACAATGTGATGTTTTACATATTGGAATCATGTGGTGAGATACAAATTCACTATGTTGAGATATAACATGTGTTCTAATTCAAAATATAAGGAAGAGAAGATTCATATAGCCTTAAAGAAAACTTGTTGTATGCATGATTTTATCTACATTGATGGATGATTATGCATTAAAACATATTGTTGGCTTCATGAATAATATCCATGAGAATTCACATATTTTATCACCCAATTGAAATTTTACATAGTATACCAATAACAAATATGATGAATTGACATAGAAACTTTTACCTCTTTATCTTATAGTGGATGCAACAAAAATATCAAAGTTGGTGAAGAACATGTAATGAATCGTAGTTTTACGGGAAAAACAACAACATCAAGCTTAAGGAAAAAAAGACTTAACACTAATGATAAATATTTTGGTTTTTCTAAAATCCAATGTTTTTCAGAGTAGAGTTTCCTATGGTGTTTCGAAAAAAAAGTGACTCACTTTGACAATTCAAATAATATTGGGTCTAGTACTCAATGTTCAATTTGTTTTCCAATATTATATTTTTCTTGCACAATGTGATGTTTTTCATATTGGAAGCATGTGGTTAGATACAAAGTTACTATGTTGAGATATAACATGTGTTCTAATTCAAAATCTAAGGAAGAGAAGATTCATATATCCTCTAAGAAAACTTGTTGTATGCATGATTCGATCTACATTGGTGGATGATTATGCATTAAAACATATGGTTGTCTTCATGGATAGTATCCATGAGAATTCACATATTTTATCAGCCAATTGAAAATTTATATAGTATACCACTAACAAATATGATGAATTGATATAGAAACTTTTACCTCTTTATCTTATAGTGGAAGCAACAAAAACATCAAAGCTAGTGAAGAACATCTAATGAATCGTAGTTTTACAGAAAAGCAACAACATCAAGCTTAAGGTAAAAAAAGGCTTAACATTGATGATAAATATTTTTGTTTTTCTAAAATCTAATGTTTATCGTAGTATATTTTCCTACGGTGTTTTGAAAAAAAAGCTAACATTTTAAATTTATGTTATGTAAATTTTTGTTTTTTTTTTAATATGTGATTTTTTTAAATGACGAATTTAATGATAATTTTTCCTTTTTTGTAAAAAATTTTAATGAGCATGATGAATTTATTCTAAAAGTAGAAAAAAACATTATTTTCTCGGGACAACCCATAATTTTTTGACCGAGAAAAATAGCTAAAAATTGGGACAATTTGTTTTAATGTTCATTAATAAATTAATGTGATTTAACCATTATCATTCCCTAATCCATTAACTCACAATCGATGTTATGAGTTAATGAAAGTAATTTTTGTGCTTTATTACTATTTTTTGGGCAACCAAGCCCACCATGTTTGAAACCATCTTCGCTACCAAGAGAATAATCAAATCATTAATGGTTTATATTTCGTGAAAATATGGCTACTTTGTTTGAGTTAACCCGCAAGTACCATAATATTTGTTACAAGGAAAGAAGTTAGAACATACTATCATTGTCATGAATAGAATCATCTATATTTCCATTATGTTTATCCCACCAATTGAACTCATCAAACAAGAAGGAATGATAAATCACCATCTACCCAAGAACTTAATTTTCACCGAAGGTCTAGATAGATAATTGTAGGTCTCGCTACACAATTTGAAATAATTATTCAAATCTTCACCACTTACTAGTGTCATGAGAGCACGTCCCTTCGTCATATAATATTACACAATTTACAACTATTGAATCCATAATGTATAAAAACACAACATGTCGTTACTTGCTCCAACTAAAGTGGCTTGAACACAATTACATTCATTCTAAGTCAGTACACTTTTTGAACATAACCGTAGAGTTGCTTTCAAAATTCACTATCATTTACAATGCCCAAACATGTGAATTAGGCTTAGAGATTTTTTAGTTACATTTAAGTAAACTCGATTTGATTAAATTTATTAGGGAGTATGACAAGAACCCACCACATTAATCCTGGTAATAGTGTAACTCAAGTATAAGGAGGTTCTCTCTATCTATGACTCTAATTACGAAAGGGAGGAAAGTTATTTGAACTGGGAAACATAATTAATCGATGGAATACCATGCCCATATGCCCCATGTATCAAATGAGGTTAATTTAAAAACATACTTATTCAAAATGTTAAATTGGAGAAACTAGACTATTCATAGTCAACTAAGTTCCTTAAATGGGAAAGTGGGAGATTCTAGGCGGGTGAAGATCACTATGATCAATCGCTCTTAACAATAGATCTTAGGTCTATATTTGAAATCCCTAATTCCATTTGTAATATCTAGTACTTCATATTTTTTATCCATCTTTGTAGTGCCCATTTCCCTTTGACACCTTTTTGATACTAATCATGATATTGTTGATTATATTATGGACATGATTATGGACTTTATTATAATATAATGTTAGATGTTAGATCATGGATTATTGTTGACTTGATTCAGTTATGATACATGTCGATTATTTGAGGCATTTTGGATATTGGTGTTGATATATTGTTTGACATGGTTATACTATGGATGTTGTTTGGACATGTGATATTTAGATATTGTGAGTAGACCTAGAAATGGAAATTATTTGATGATGATATAATTGTTGAGTGAAATTGCAAATGATCTTGTTGGCTCCTTGGATGTTGTGATCCATATATCTAGATGATTTTGGAATTTTAATTATATTATTTTGGATGTTCTGATATGGCCATGAGGCTGAAGGAGGTATTTGTGTTTTGCAGGTTAAAATATCACAACAAACATCAGGGGATTGGAGACCAACCACATTGGAATTCTAGATGAATTCAACAAGGTCACCATAGCAACTAGTATTTATTTGTGCGTGTTTGTGTGTGTTAGGGATTCCCATGGGGGGATCACCTTTAAATGTGACCAAGGGGTTATGTGTATTTATTTATTGGTTGCTTTGTTTATGTTTGCATGTGTTTATTTTGTGGTGCATTGACCCTTTCATTATTCATTAAATGGTATGTAATATTGTGAGTAATAATTTTTTAAGTTACTTAATTAAAATATTTCATAAGAAAGTAATTAATAGAGTTATTGGCCTTGAATTAAAGTTTTGTAAGAGATGTGTAAGTTAACTTTTGAGTGTGAAAACTCCACCTTCTTGGAAATTCGAATTTGTCCTGGACGTTGATTTTGGAGGCTTGTGGGACAAGTTAAACTTGTCCCATACCTCTTAAATTTAATTACCAGCTATACCTATGGTTAGAGAGTTAAAATTTGACTTTTATGATGCTTTTTGAGAAGGCAAATTGTAGGTTTTAATTACACTTTTCTTCCATGATTTAATTTCATTCCTTTGGGGTGTGGGTTGGATTTGAGTATGTAAGTAAATTGTCATATTATTCACCCACCTATTTATTATACATTGGGAATGAAGTTGACTTTTGGGTTGGGGTTGAGGATGTGTGATGTGGCAACCTACATGGATCTACCTCATCCTCTTCTCTTCCTCTTCTATAAAATAAAATCTCCTTGTCTTGTTTTGGGTTTCTCAACTTTGGAGACTTTATTCTTGGGCGAATTCCTTGTTGTTTTGGGAACTCTTGCTTTTGGGAAAGCTTGAAGATTGTTGCATGCTTGTTGTTTGGTGGATTTTTGGATTGTTTTCTTGGAAACAACTGCTGTTTGGAACTTGGTAAACTCCATCATGGAGAGGTATGAGCTTGGATCTTAAAATGTTCTTCTTTTATGAATGTAAATGTTAATGTGTGAATTTTTGGCATGTTTGTTGGCTGTTGGGTAGATGGCATAGGAATGGTGTAGGAGAAGACTATAGAGTTCATTTTGTGGGAGGAACAAGTGTGTTTTAGGGAGGTATAAGGGTGGGGGAGTTGGGATTTGGGTTCCACCTTACAAAGAAATAGCTTGCATTTATTTACTCATTATGGGGTTCCATAAGAGGTTGGGGAGGCATAAGGAAATGTGAGGAATAAGGGGTACTTGGGGAGGCATAAGGAATGTCATGGCTTTGATATACTATATTTTGGTAGTTTGTAATTCAGGTGGTGATACCCATTTCCCATTTTGGGAGGCATAAGAAGCATCCCCCATAGTTTCTTGCTCCTTTGGCTTGCTTGATGAAGCCTCAATAATGTTTTTCATGCTTTAATGTAGTTGTAAACTACATTCTATTTTAGACTGTGTTTTTATTGTGAAAATGTTTCTTGTGTGTTTGTGGAAGCCTGTTGTTGCCATGAGTTGGATCACATGTTTTATTACTATGGTTGGGGCTCGGGGAAAATGAAGAAGGATGACTTCACCTATTCATTGGATATCTTGGTTGGGTGGAGAGCATTTCATTTCCCTACTCTTGTGATCAAAATTTGGAAGAATGAGAAATATGCATGTTGCTATTTCGTAGTTTGTAATTCAGGTGGTGATACCCTTTTCTCATTTTGGGAGGCATAAGAAGCATCCCCCATAGTTTCTTGCTCGTTTGGCTTGCTTGATGAAGAATCAATAATGTTTTCCATGCTTTAATGTAGTTGTAAACTACATTCTTTTTTAGACTATTTTTTTATTGTGAAAATGTTTCCGTGTGTTTGTGGAAGCTCGTTGTTGCCATGAGTTTGTTCACATGTTTTATTACTATGGTTGGGGCTCTGGGAAAATGAAGAAGGATGAATTCACCTATTCATTGGATATCTTGGTTGGGTGGAGAGCATTTCATTTCCCTACTCTTGTGATCAAAATTTGGAAGAATGAGAAATATGCATGTTGCTATTTGGTAGTTTGTAATTCAGGTGGTGATACCTTTTCTCATTTTGGGAGGCATAAGAAGCATCCCCCATAGTTTCTTGCTCATTTGGCTTGCTTGATGAAGAATCAATAATGTTTTCCATGCTTTAATGTAGTTGTAAACTACATTCTATTTTAGACTGTGTTTTTATTGTGAAAATGTTTCGTGTGTTTGTGGAAGCTTGTTGTTGCCATGAGTTTGTTCACATGTTTTATTACTATGGTTGGGGCTCAGGGGAAAATGAAGAAGGATGAATTCTCCTATTCATTGGATATCTTGGTTGGGTGGAGAGCATTTCCTTTCCCCTACTCTTGTTGTGATCACAATTTGGAAGAATGAGAAATATGCATGTTCGTTATTTTGGAGTTGAGAAAAGACAGTTTGACTATCCTGTGAAATGAAATCTTATTGTAACCTTTCCCACTTGAAGTGGATGAACTTGTATATGTTTTGTAATGGAAAGATGTTGTATTGGTTATGAAAGTGTATATTGAAATGTGAAAGAGACATACTGCTATTCGTTTTTGAAAGCAAGAAATTGTGTCCTGTATGATGAAATTGAGGAAAGAAAGAAGGAAGTTGTAAAGTTGTCTTTTGGAATCAATAAAGGATTGCATAACCTTCCTCAAATTACATCATTGTATTGAATTTAATCATCTAAATGTGAGTTGTAATCTCTGTTTGAAAGAAAGAAATGCGTATGAAGGAAGTGTAATACTCTATCTTTTGAAATATGTGAAAATTAGAAATCAGAGATGTATTCTAGCTTTTGAATAGTTGAATTGAATCAACTAAATGTTTTAGATTAGAATTGGAATGAATCCTAATACTTGGAAGATGAAAATGGTGAATAGATCCTTTAAAATTTGATCTTTGTTTTGTATTTTCAAACTGGCAAATACTTTATCCAAAAATGCACAGTTCGAACCTACAACAATGAAATAACAAACTAAACGATTAAATTGAAGTAGTATGCCCTAAACAAATCCAATTGGACAAAAATACTTAAGGAACTTCTTAGAAAACTTAGCAAAAATGGGCTCAACCCTCTTAAATGTTTTGTTGTCAATAGATGTAAATTTTCAAATTGCAAATCAATCAAACAAATTGAATCTTGAAATCCTTCTTAAATCCATCTAAGAACAATTCTCCATGTCTATTTGACATGTTGAGAGAGGAAGAAGATCAAATTGAACAAATCTTATAAGTTAAAATTTACAGTTTAGCACTGTAAAAGTCTGCAGATCATTTTCTTGAAATTTACTCCTTAAACTTTATCAAAATCAAAATTTAATGATTCCTGAGTAAAGAGGATGTTGAGAGCTTTCCAGAAGTCTTCATTTTCCCAAAATGAATCTCTATCAAAATTTATGGCCTTCTAAAGTTTTTCTTCATTTGGCATCAAAAAAATAATTCTAACTGTAAAAAAATTGGGAAAAATTTCCTTGATGGACCCATGGGCCCGAATTTTCCTTAGCGCTTTAGAAAATTTTTGGGAAAATTTTCCTAATTTTCCCCACCGCCTCATCGGATCGCATCCAATCAGATGTTTTCATGTGGCACCATGAGGCATTGGTGGAGGGGTAGATCCCTTTTTAAACTTAGCACTTCAAAAAAAAAATTTGGGAAATTTTTCTAAATTTTCCCCACCGACCCACAACCAATCAGGAGATACCACGTGGCATCGCGAGGCATCGGCGGAGGCGTGGGTGAATTCTACCATTTTTTTACTGTTTGTGGAGTTAAAATTCTTCTACCCCCACCACCACGCTTTCCCCACATTGGTTTAAGAGGCACCACGCGTCCCTTATGGACTTGCGGGCTCACGGTAGCATGAGTGCAAGGGTGCAAGGGTGGCTTTTCTCCCCATATGGGAAATTTCCTAAACATCTCCCGTGGATCCATTGACCGAATCCTCCTCCAGGAAAAATTTCTCCCCATATCCCATGGACCCTTCCCTGGGGAAATATTTCTCCTTGCGCCCATGAGCACCCGCCCATGGGGCAAATTTTCTCTCCTTGGGACCGCAAGCCCGCCCTTGGGGAAAATTTTCACCCCAAGGCATGCGGGCCCATAACTTGAGAAATATGAGGAGTTAGGAGGAATTATTTATATCATTCAAAAGGTAAGGAAGTTTCCTATCCAATGAAAATGAATTTGAGAATTTTTCAATGTATTAATTTCGATAAAAATAAAGTTGAATCTTTAAATCCTATTAGAGAGTGGGTATTGTGAGGAATTACCCTTTGACCCTTAGTGACCTTCCTAACCCTAAATTTTGGACCTTGTGACCTCTAATAATTTTTTAATAAAATAAATTTATATTCTAGTGGATTAGAATTGATCTGGAACTTGTTAGTGACAACTGTTGTCTTGTAACCTAGTTGTACACTCTTTTAAACAAAAATAAATTATTCCATAATTTTCCTAACTAATCCTAGGTTGTCCTTGGGTCTCAAGTGGGTTGTTTTTAGTGGGAATTACAATATTTTCTCATTCCTCTATGTTTTTATAGGTTAAGGAAGAAATGCTGGAGACATCTATAGAGGCCAAGAGCTCAATTTGTACATTTTCTTCATTCTCTTTTATATTTTAAGGACACTCCAAACCTAGTATATGTAGGGGAAGAGTGGGTATATTCACTATTATTGTTATCATATATATTTATATATATATATACATATGTGTGTGTGTGTGTGTGTGTGTGTGTGTGTGTGTGTGTGTGTGTGTGTGTGTGTGTGTGTGTGTGTGTAGTGGAAGTGTGGAGATATCTTGCACATATATGTGTGTATGGTATACACACATGCCATTTCAATAAGTTCACATGCTTGGATAGAATGGTGAAGGCCCGATAAAGGTGTGGCTGACCTGCAGAGGCTAAAGCCCGCTTAGGGAGTAGAGGGTATGATGATGGGCAAGATGCTTTTCATAGGATTAGGAGGCCACGATGAAGGTGTATAAGTGAGGGAAGGGATTTTACCGATTAATAATGTAAATAGGGAATGGGGGATGGTAGTCGATCATGGACCCCAAATATTTTTATAAGTTTTTATGTTATATTATTATTAATTGTTTATTTATTGTTTCAACCTAAAATAATACAAGTATACACACACGCACACGTAGTATATATATATATATTTGAAAGTTAGCTATCGATTTATATTTAATGTATTTTCTATAAAATAATATAATTCCTAATGAATTAAAAAATCAAGTTTTATTATTATGTGTGTGTGTGTGTGTGTGTGTGTAAAGTGCGCGCATGTGTGTAAAATGTTATATAAATGTTAACGAGAATCTACACATAATCCGTAGTGGAATCCCAATAATCAAATACTTATAATAATGCTAAATGTATTGATACACAATTATATATTTAAAATCACCTTCATATACATATGTGGGAATGTGCATGTGCGCGCGTGTGTGTGTGTGTGTGTGTGTGCACGCATTTCTACGTGTGGATGCTCATGTGCGCGTGCGTGTGTGTGTGTGTGTGTGCGCGCGCGCGCGTGTGTGTGTGTGTGTGTGTGTGTGTGTGTGTGTGTGTGTGTGTGTGTGTGTGTGTGTGTGTGTGTGTGTGTGTGTGTGTGTGTGTGTGTGTGTGTGTGTGTGTGTGTGTGTGTGTGTGTGTGTGTGTGTGTGTGTGTGTGTGTGCATAAATTTATCAATCATTTTAACTTACTTGAAAATATATGTGAGTCAATAAATTTAAACTATTTTCTTCTCATCAACAACAATTTATATATTGATTTTATTTTCCATCAAACTATATCAAATGACCAACCCACTATAGGTGATTTCAACCTTCGAAATTTATTACAAGTAAACTTTTATCATCATATTTTTAATAGTAAACAAAATGTATAAGAGATATCCTAATAAACTCAAAATCTAACCATAAATAATAATTTCACTAACAAATAATAGTTCATTATTTCCTTTACAAAACAACCATAGAAAACGGTCTTTCTTGTAGTCATATTTAAACGAATTTTCTCATTCAAATTGAGGATACCTATCTTGTCTCATTATGGAATCCTAAATAACAAAAACTCAAGATCCTTCCATTGATTACATATGATTTCAAATAACCAAACACATAATATCTCTTTCCTTTTTCGTTTCTTGAAATGCATTGTATAATAGAAATAACAACACCATTATCACTCCATTATTACACAAGTCAATAATTTAAATATTTCGAATAACATCTTTTAATAGAAGTAGAAATAGGATATTTCTACTAAAGGCACTTTACCTCATTACAACATTTAATTGAAAATAAATTGTAAGATATTCTTTTTATAAGTTTTTTCACATCTTCTCACTTTCAAAAAATATTAGTACAAAACTAACGATGGGGTTTTCATACAAATTCACCTTAAATTCCTTCTCATTCTACAACTTAGAAGAACCCAACCACAAATTACAAGAAAATACACATCCCAAAAGGATCAACATGTCCAAAAGGTTTATTGAACATTCCTTTCCTCTAAGAAAGAAAACACTTCTAAACCAAGCTCTAAATTCATCTCCAAACTCCAAGTATTTAATCGCTCTGAAAAATAAAAGGGGACTTGTTTTCCACCCAATGATTTGGAATCATTACAATCCTTTCTCCAAATAACAAGGTGTGTTAGCCTCCCTCTAAGCCTATGGGAGAGAGAGAGAGATAATGCCTCTAAAATTCACAAGAGGATAAGGAAAAATATCCAAAGTGATACACAAACAAGAAATCTATGAATGAAAGGATCCATTACCAGCCAAACAAAGAAACAACCACGTCCCAAAACATAGTGTAAAAATTATATTTTCTATAAACCATCCAACTCCGTATAAAAAAATCCTCAAACATGCTTATTCATTCAATTTTCCTCCTTGGCAAGGATAGCAGGAGATTTCCAAACTATATGGAAATTTCCTACTACTTCCACCTAATGAAGGGAGTAGAAATGTGATCACCTTCATGGCTTCCCATCTAGCCATGTGGGATAATATGAGGGTTCCCTCCGTTTCCCCTGTCATCTCCCAATTCCACTCCCCATGAACCTTGATGGAGGAAACTAAAAAAATAAAAAGAGATAACAATCAAAATACATCACACATAACCCATGTAAAGCTTTCAAATCCACCATATGAAAAACTAGATACCCTTTACCATAACATGTCATGCAGTAATAGGTGTGAGGCCTACCTCACAACCTATGAAGACTCCAATAAGAATCAAGGCTCCATGCTCCATAATCTCCACTCCAAAAATTTTCTCGAAGCCAAACAAAATGAACCCCATAAAATCCCCTAACTCTCCAAGTGGGGATAAAAATAGGGGAAAAATCCAAACACAATACTCATGGGAGAGTGACATGTGTCACCCTTACAACTAAGCCCATCTGAACATCAAGGGGTGATTTTATAAGTACATCAAATTCTAAATGCAAACAAAAATTCAAGGGATCCAATCGCTAAAATTCATGTACCCAAATCCAAAGTCTCCCACCAAAGGAAAAATATAAAGAAGTATGGTAAAAAGAGAGAGGGAAAATAAAATGTATATGTTTTTGAGCTTAGAAAAATTTCACCCTACTCATAGGTATGGATCATGGGGGTCTCTATAAGGTATGAATGACCCCAAACTTTTACAGTAGGCCCTAAATTTTTAATTCTTTTCCCAAATTATTGATTTGGTAAAGAGGGGGATTTTATGAGGCATGGGGTCCCAACAAGTACATGATTAGGTAACCCAAAGCCCTACTTAATCATAATTAACAAAAATAGACTTCCCAAATATAATAAAGTACAATTAAATGCTAATAAACAATAAACATCACTAAAATATGTAGGTTAAAATGAAAATAATTTGACGACATAAAAGAGATGAAAGAGGTATAACTTTGGACCAAACACGTGCCAAAAGTTATCATCCAAAAACTCTTATTACAATGCAAAATATCAACAAGGTATAAACAACAAGGTACATATGGTTTTGGCCTAAGAGGATTTTGTGCATCTTTGAGGTGCTAATTATGGAACTGACATTCTCATTTTGGCGTAACATGTAATATTCCACACTAAATGAAAACATCATATTTTCATGAAATCAAACCTAAATAAGGTTATAATATAGATATGTATAGTAATCCACCAAATAAAAGCTAGATGAATGCATTACACTACATCCATCTATCTAATAAGTAGAACAAATTGCGATAAAACATCCACGAAGCACCCAAAATGAAAACCATGCGAAAATCAACTCATAATATCAATATCATCATATAAAAATCAAGTAACATGAATGTAAAATAAATTGGCAACATATCCACATACAATGCCTTGTCAAAAACATGTTAGCAAAATATAGTTGATATGATGAAAAACATATATATGTCTAAACAACTATCCATCTATAAAATAATATAATATCTCCATATGAAATAAAATAATTAGTACAAAGAGTCAATCATGATGTAGAGAATGGAAAACTACTGGGCACTACATACCTCTCACCTAGAAATATACTTCCTCCTAGAAGTCACATGAAGGGGTAAGAATAATGACCTCTCAAAGGTATCACATCATACCATGTAGTTGTTAGTCTCAATAAACATGTCCCACCAACTCTAACTTGGTTCAACATTAAGTGTATCTCACATTAAGAGATGGTTTATCGAGCAAACCATAACTTCTAAGGTGTTCATTAACATCATAGTATAGATTCCTAAGGGTTCCACGTAAGTGGAAGTACAACATAGAGTTAAATTTTAAGGAAAATTATGTTGGGTGAACCGAGGGAACAAAATTAGTTTTCTTACAAGGTTATCAAGTTATGCACACATGATGTGCATGAACCCACCCATGAACGAAAAAAAAACCATATAAGAAGAGAGAAAATTTTCTAAATTTATGAAAGGGTTCATTCCATAACTTGCACTTAACTTTAAAATATGGAAAAATTATTCATAAAACCATCTAATTTGTCATAAATTTTGTACTATTATTTTAGGGTTTACAGATGAAGGGTCACATGGCACAAAATATACTAAAAAGTGATGACTTTATTTGAATTTTTTTAGGCTCATACAATGAAAGTTCCACATAAATTATGTATTTTCTAATCAACCATAACGTTAAGATTAATTTTCTATTTTTACCTTGGGGTTCTATAACTTAAACAATATGCTCAAGTATCGATAACATAGCCGTTAATTTTTACTTAGGAAAATGGTAAGGATACACCAATTTTATTTTGGTTAAAGGTTTATCGTTGTTTCCACCATTTCAATCCAAATTTTGCCTCGCCACATCCCAAGAATTCCATTACAACTTATGGAAACAAAAACTACTAGTTTTCAAATGTAATAAGACATATAATAGAATTTTAAAAATATTACCAACCTTACCATTTTATCCAAAAGAACATGATTGATCTAAGAAAAAAATATCAATAAAGGAGCTTGTTAAACTTAGTTCTAAGGAAAATTAACCCAAATTATTTCTTGGACAAGCATAAAATAACTTGTCTTGTCACACCTTCTTAAAGAGGTCATGAGGAAAACAAGAAATGTACTCTTGGATGGTAAGGTATATTCAAATTTTCCTCAATATCCTTAAAGTACAATAATTTTAATCGATCAATTCCATAAGTCACCAATGACCCATCAAATACAACTAGAAATTATGCTTCCTTAAACTAAAGGTGTGACTCCATTTTCAAACAAGGAACATACAATTTACCACCCTGTTGAGTGGTAAAAAAAAATGAGACAATGTTTTTATGGGGACCCCAAAACAACAAAAATCTCAAATCAACTTAAAAATTAACATTGTTGGGCTAGAGGTTACACCGATATCAAAGAAAGTCATTACCCAAGGTAGGTGAAATGATTAGATAATCACTACTCATACCTTTCCTAATAAGCAGTTAAAATACTTATCTAATAACAAGTTAACGGGAGTTTTTCCAAGGTGATTGAAATCTTATACAAAAGTCTCCCAAGATTCAAGTAACCAAAGTCATGCGGTAAGTGCAAATTAACTTGCAAAAATTAATATGTTGTTCATTAATCTACAATCATTTAATTATCAGACCTAGGGATGTAAAATTTCAATATTTCCAGTGTTGTATGCACAATTATAGATGTTTGAGGAGTGTAAAGATAAATTTTTTTCACTACAATTAGGAAATAACAATACTAGAAATGAACTAGATTATAATTGAAAGTAAATACTATGGCTATGGAAAAGCATGTAAAAATAGAATACAAATAAAGGAAGGAACTTTTGCAATTCTAACAATGTAATGAAATAAAAACAAACAAAAAGGGGGGATTAGAAAACCATAGTTGACCGTGTCGTGGGTGTTAATCCCTCCTAAGGCCTATGTCTACAAAAATTTAAAGAACTCAAATTCTTATTGCGTCATCGTTAAGATTACAAATGGAAAAATGTGGCAAGCTCTATATCTATGGATCGATTTTTCTTGCTCTATTACTATCTTACTCTATATATTTTTAGATAATTCATCTTTCCTTTTTGTATCCTTTGTTACAACAAATGTGTGAAGAGATAGATTCATACTAGGAGTTATAGTTGGCTTCAGTAAAAGATCTTAACCAAGCAATCCATAATTTTCATGCAACAAAATTTTTATGAGATGTTCTAATACAATCACATAACTTAACTAACTAATTGATTGAACAACCAATTATTAAATTATAAATTCAATCAACTAGTTCTTTGTTTGAGTTGCAATGCATAATTAGGTGATGGAGTTGATTCTTATTCTTATTCACATAACTGCTTCTCAATAAACATGTGCAATCTCAGGTGAAGTGTCCATGTTGTTCAAGATATCACGACTTTATATATATATGTGTGACCTCTTGTAGCTGCAAGTGCTTGGTAGTGGATGGGTCCCTTTGCCTACATATCAATTCTTTGCAGCAGAACCTCTGCTTTGTGAATGAGTTTATTGGGTTGTATGTTAGTGGATACTCATAACAAATCTTTGGAAATCAAGTTTAACATTTCTTCAAAGAATTACTCAAAATTAAATTGCATCCATAATAATAAATGCATACCCATAATCCACAAAATAAAGTAAACTTAGTAATAATTATATTAACTAATCTATGTGCCATAAGAAGATATTCAGATGGTACTCAAAGCCAATTAAGACATTAGGCAATTCCATCACCTATACCTTTTAGATGAAGATCATCTCTTGGAAAATTCGAGGTCTGAATGGAAATTCTAAACAAAGAATAATCAAAGAGTTAAGAGTTTCTAGTAGACCTGACATTATGCTTCTGTAGGAAACAAAGATGAATTCTAAGATACTTGGTAATTGTAAAAGCAATTTTTGGGAAAATTCAGACATGGTTGCAGTGGACTCTCAAGGAGCTTTAGGTGGCATGGAAAATTTTTGGGATAAGAAGCATTTCACTGGTATGATTCTCTCTGAAACTAGTAATCATCTTGTTGTTAAATTCCATGCTTTTGAAAATAATAATACTTGGATGCTCTCCAATATATACGCGCCCGATATGGTTAGTGGTAGAAGGAAGCTCTAGAGAGATCTAAAGGTTTTAGAATTCAGCATAGTGATGACAGATGGCTCATTATGGGGACTTCAATTCCCCATTAAATCCGTGGAGAAAACAAGGGGGAAACTCTTATTTCTCTACTAGTATGGATGATTTTTCGACTTTGTGGATGATATAAATCTCATGGATGTGGACCTTCATGGAAATAAATATACGTGGAAAACCGAAAGTTGGGAAGGGATATGATTCATGTGAAACTCTGGATAGAGCCCTTATCTCAAGTAAGTTGGATTCTTCATCAAGAACCAAAAGAACGAGAAGAAGATATGCGCAGATGGTACTCAAAGCCAATTAAGACATCGCAACCGCATCACCTATATATTTTAGATGAATATCATCTCTTGGAACATTTGGGGTCCGAATGGAAATTCTAAACAAAGAATAATCAAAGAGTTAAGAGTTTCTAGTAGACCTAACATTCTGCTTCATCCGAAACAAAGATGAATTCTAAGGTACTTGCTAATTGTAAAAGTAATTTTTGGGAAAATTTAGACATGGCTGTGGTGGACTCTCGGGGAGCTTCATGTGGCATTTCAACTTTTTGGGATGATAAGCATTTCACTTGGGATGATTCTTTCTAAAACTAGTAATCATCTTGTTGTTAAATTCCATGCCATTGAAAATAATAATACTTGGATCCTCTCCAATATCTATGCGCCCAATATGGTTAGTGGTAGAAGGAATCCCTGGAGAGATCTAACGGTTTTTAGAATTCAGCATAGTGATGAAAGCCGGATCATCATGGAGACTTCAATTCCTCATTAAATCCAAGAGAAAAACAAGGGGGAAACTCTTCTTTTCTCTTTGGTATGGATGATTTTGCTGATTTCGTGGCTGATCTAAATCTCATGGATGTGGACCTTCATGGCAATCAATATACCATAAAAACCGGAGGTTGGGGAGGCATATGATTCAATTCAAACTAGATAGAGCCCTTATCTTGGTAATTTGGATTCTTCATCGATACTTTCATCTCACATATTTTCCTGAATAGGGTCCGATCACAATCGATAGTTTTAAATTTTGTTAATCAAGTTAAGCCTACTAGAATCTCCTTTAAATTTGAAAAGATTTGGATGGAGCATGATGACATCTTTGATAGGATCAAGGATTGGTGAATTTCGGGGAGGAGGCTGCTCAATATAGACTTATTCAAAAGCTTTAAAATGTCAAAAAATAGGTTAAAATCTGGAATAAATAAGTCTTTGGGAATGTTCTTGTGAAAAAAAAGAGCTAAAATAGAGACTCCAAGATCTAGAAAACAAAATAAAATTACAGGGAGATCGGGGAGGATCATTTAGTAGAAAAAAAAATCCTTTCAGAGTTGCACACGGTTTGTAGTAGGGAAGAATCTATATGGAGGCTTAAATCTAGGGCTATATGGCTGAAAGAGGGTGACAGAAATACGAAATTATTCCATATGACCACATTGAAGCATAGAGCCTGTAATAGGATTACGGAAGTCTCTAAAGGAAATGAAAACATCATAAAATATCCACAGATCATCAAGGAAGAAGCTCTCAGATTCTATGAAAAATTGCTCAATGAGAAGAGTGATACTAATGATATGGCTGACTCTTTTATGCTTGAAGCTATCCCGCATGATAAAATAGAGGAGTAGAGATTTAAATATATTACCAAAGTTGTTACTTTAGAGGAGCTTCAGAAAGCTGTTTTTCTCTTGAAGGAGATAAGGCTCCAGGACCTGATGACTTCTCTGTCAATTTTTTTCAAAATTTTTGGGAAATTTTTCGGACGATATCTTAAGGGTTGTAAATGAATTCCTTAGAATTCGAGATTATTGAAAGAGCTTAATAATACCCACGTAGTACTAGTTCCCAAAAAAATGGATGCTAAAGATTTCAAAGATTTCAAACCCATTAGCTTGGTTAATGTTTTCTATAGAATTTTTACTAAGATTATCAGCAACTGCATCACTTGCAGTCCATTTTGAATGATTTAATCTCAAAACATCAAAGTGGGTTCATCAGAGGTAGGATAATTCAAGATAGAGTGATCATGGTGCATGAGATTATTACCTTGATGGATAATAATAAAAAGGCAAGCATGGTCCTTAAACTTGACATGAATAAAGCCTTTGATAAAGTTTCCTGGTCTTTTCTTGACAAAGTTTTGGCCAAATTTGGATTTCTTGACAAATTTAGAAGAGTTATCAAGGCCTGCATCTCAAATACTAGATTCTCTGTGGTAGTTAATGGTTAACCAGTGGGATAATTCACTAGCAATAGGGGACTAAGACAGGGGGATCCTATATCCCCTCTTCTCTTTATTTTGTTGGTAGTAGCCTCAGCAGAACAATCACTAAAGTTGTTAAAGATGGTCTTCTAAAAGGCACTAAACCTACCTCTATGAATCAAACAACTTCTCATCAGCAATTTGTGGATGACACTACCCCGATTTTAGTGGCATCTATACTTTGGAAGCCGAGGCTATCAAGTCCATTCCAAAATTTTATGAGGCTACTTCTGGGAAAGAGATTAACTTTGACAAAAGCTCTATTTTGGTTTTCAATACTACTTTGGAAAGACAAAATAAAATTGATAAAAATCTTGGGTTGAAAAATCAATTTACTTCCCACTACTTATTTGGGGCTCCCACTAAGTACTAAAAAGTCTCGCACAAAGTCCGGAATGACTTATGGAAATATTCCAAAATAAATTGGTTGGATGGAAAGGATCCATTATCTCTAGTGTTAGTAAATGTCTGCTAATCAAAAGCACTCTTCAAAATATGTCTATCTACATTATGTCTCTATACAACATTCCTTTTTCCTTTAGAGAAAAATTTAAAAGGATTCGAAACACTTTTTATAGCAGGAATGGAGGAAAAATTCAAATATCACCTGGTTTCCTAGGATCAAGTGTGCACTCCTTAAAGGATTGGGGTCTTTGGCATAAAAGATATTAGAAAAATGAATATTGCCTTAATTGCAAAAATGGGATAGAGAATACTATTAGAGGAACAACCATGGATTGAACTCATAAAGGCTAAATAACTTGAGTAACAAACAACTTCCTCCTTCCTCCATGTAGAACAACTTCCCCATGGTTCCATTTTTGGAACAACTTGATTCTTACTAGGAATTTTATCAAGCAAGGATGTAGATGGAAAGTGGGAAATGGCAGAGACATCAGTTTTTGGGGTGATAATTGGTCTAATCTTAGCCTCAATGATAGATTTGGTGTAGCTAAGGAGATCCTTGAACATAAATATGGTACTAAGGTCATTGATTATATGGAAATTGATGGAAATAAAAAGAGATGGAAGTAGCTCTCAGTGGATGGATTTGATTTGAACTTTGTGTTGTCCTCTCTTCAGGAGAAATTGGACCTCATCCCCTTGAATCAGGTGGACGTCAAAGATGAAATTGTTTGGCACAATTCTAGAGATGGGGACCTGTATGATTAAATCTGGATATAATTTTTACTTTGAGAATACTCAGAGTGAATTTAATTGGAGAAAATATAGATGACCGAGTTAACCCCTAAAATCAACTTTATCTTTTGGCTTGTGCTCGGAGGAAGAATTATTACTAATGATAACCTATTTAAGAAAGGGATCATAATGCTTAATAGGTGCCACCTATGCAAAAAGATTTTAAGATATTAAGCACCTTTTTAGTCACTATGATTTTGCTACCATGATGTGGAGTTATGCCTTTTCCAAGTTCAATGTTCTCTAGACGGTGCCTAAGGACTTCCTCCACCCTGGACCCAATGGAATCCTCCTTTTAAGCATTAGGTTGTGAGAAGGCTTTGGAAATTGGTCATGCCCCATATTAACTAAAGAATTTGGAAAGATAGGAATGATATCATTTTTAGAAATAACAAGAAGTATTACAAGCTCAGCTTTATTAAGATTGGGCATCTTTGTTAAAGATAATATTGGGAGATTCAAACCTCCCAAAAATAAGAAGTATCTTATTGATGAAGAATACATTCTTTCCAATTGGAAGATTAGAACTGCTAGTTTGTAGATTAGGAATACCTCTAACATTGATAGGTCTTTGATTCATTAGATTCCTCCTGAGAGAAATTGGCATAAACTCAACTTTGATGGTGCCTCCAAGGGTAACCCTAGTCTTGCTACTGGGGGAGGTGTTATTAGGGATCATAAAGGTTGTTTAGTTGCTACTTATGCTGGTAAAATGGGGATTCAAATGAATCATTATGTTGAAGCCCTAGTTGCTCTATGGGGACTAAGGATTGCCAAAGATTATGATATTCAAAGCACTTAATTTTGGAAGGGGATTCTCTTAACATCATTAACCATTTAAACCAAACTTCTCCTCCTAGCTGGACTATCAAGGACTTTATTATGGAAGCAAGAAATATTTGTCAAAATTTCAAGAATATCATTATTAGACATACCTATAGGGAGGGGAATAAGGTTGCGAGACACATTGGCTAATATGGGCATCAATATCAATCTTATCATATGGGATAATGTAAATAACATCCCTAAGGAGGTTCAAACTAGCATTAATGTGGATAATTATGGGATTACATACATGGAGTAATTTTAATAATGACATGGAGCGGGCCTTAACGGAGGTGAAAGTTCACACATGTGTGAATTATCCTCCTTATTACGGCCACATTAAAGCTATTGAACCTCACACAGGTGGGAGGAATTTCAAAAATAGGACAGACATAAGGAAGAAATAGACTCTTACGAGGGTTTTGAGTAGAAAATTTGTAGGATTAGCAGGAAGAAGAAGAAAATGGGAGGGGTGCCATGTCAATTAGAGCCATGTTGTGATCCATCCTAGAAGAATAACGAGGTACTTTGGAACCTCTTGCACAAGGGAGGCATCTCAAATTTCATTGAACGCATTCAGGGTCATGATTAGAACATTTTAGTTCATTTTTCTATGGATTGGAAGGATAGAAGGCTCAAATATGGTGGCCACTATGTTACTATCAACGAGGAGATGATTGATGAGGCTACGAGTGCCCAGAACTAAGCGCTATCATTTTTTCAGTAAAAGGATTGACAGGGTCGTTGAGGCCAAGAAATTCTCCGATGAGGGTGAGGAGCTTGAGTTTTTGTTCTGTGGGCATAAGGGTAAGTTCTATTCCCACGTTGTATGATGAAGTGACGAATATGATGGTCAGATATATTTCTTTGGAAGGGCATTATAAAATGGTCCCTGTTAAACACCTTGTCTTTTTAAACCATTTTAGAAGGAATTTTGTGGTCTGCTTCCCGTACTAGTTGCTCATTTCCTTCAACGCTCTATTCTAGATTTTCAAAAGCACTTATGTTTTATTCCTTTACATAAAGGCCTTATCTTCTTGTTGAAAAATCTTTGTGTTTCCATGTTCCTTGGCATCTCGACTACTCCCAGTGATCCGCATGCTACCACCTCCTCTGCTCCCGCTCCCATTCTTAACACCCCTTCCAAATCCAAAACCAAGAACCCAAGAAAATAGACACCCCTCACACTGCCAAGATTCTCAGAAGCACCAAAGAGATGGAGGTTGCTCAAAACTTGTTACATATCAGTAATGTTGGTATTGATATGGCCTTGCATCAGGAGGAGATTCAAGTGCCTCATAGATTGGATTCTCTGGAGAAAGAGATGAAGCAGCTGAAGAAGGACCTTCAACGTATGGAAAAGTAGAAAGGGAAAAGAAAAATTGATGAAGATAATGACAATGGCAAGGATCAGATTGTTGATATTTATAAGAAGTTGAACTCTCTAGACACTAGAATGGGGAGAGCTAAAGATAGACATGATCACAACATGGCTATCTTCAAATCCATAAGTGAATTTTTAGAGTAGAAAGTTCGAGCATTTCCATGCTCAGTGGGATCCCTACAACTATTTGGGGGAATGATAAAGAGAGGAGTCTGACCATCTCGCAGTTGAATGCTTCGGACTCAACGCACATCACCACACTGGCGTTGTTTACCTCACTACAAACAATCCAGTCCAGAATTGAAAGAGCATCCAAGAAGTAAACTCGCTTGGGCTGGCGGGAATCATTGTAGATGCTGATATTTGGTGGTCTTTTTGCTGTGACTTTGCTACTTTTTTGCTGTTATGTTGCAGTCTATGTCCTTTTTTATTTCTTGTTGTAACTACCTCTTGGTTACTTATGGTAATACTGTTCTATCTAGATTTTGATCCTTTCTTGTTGAATCTCCATTGTTATATCAGGTTGTTGAGCCCTTTTTGTAACAGGGTATAGTCCCTTTAAAACTATTTACCAATAATTAAAAAAACTAATCTATGTGCCATAAGGTCAACTCTTAATAAAAATGTTGAGTACTATCACTGGGAAATACCATTTAGGGGTACACATGGATTAAACAAAATATAGGAGATGAGGTGTTTAAACAAGAAATATGACCACTCATCAAACACCTAGAATTAATTTCTTGAATGTTTTCATTCAAAATTATTTAGTTTTCTCGGTCATTGAGGATTTTCTGAATGATGCTACATAGGCACATGAAGTCTTTGGGTATATATGTTACTTCGGCTCACCGAATAAGTAACCATCATTATTTCTATATCTTTCCATTATCTTGTCATGTGTGTCCTCATTCAATTCCCTATTTCCAGACCAATGTGGTATAGGATAGTGGAAAATTGGTGGATAATAACCAATAGGAAACCAATTTTTTCCACATCCCTTAGAGACTTCAATATATGCATTTATCCTCCTGAAATTTGGGATGATATTATGATAAGAATGTATTTCCTTCCTCTGCATCTCTTTTGAAATTTCCTCCTTCTTTCCCTATAGTCTTGTACTATTTCCATTCCTTAAAATTTAATGCGATTTCTTGCTTCATCACAATTTTCTCGTATCATTTGATAAATCATTTGTTTAATTTCCCGAACTTTCATATACTTCCCATATTCTTCAATCATGTATTTGGTATTTCATGTTTCTTCCTTTATAATAAATTATTACACTTTACATAAGTTCCTATAGTCAACCATTTACTTCTCTCTATACAGCTCATTGTTAAAATAGGAACACAACGCCCTAATTTTCATATCCCCAATATAGAGTATAGGGATCCAGTCTGTCATACTCTAAAGAATAATTATACATATATAGCTCACATAGAATTAGTTGGATCTCATGGGGAATTTTGTAATAAATTAGGGACATTAATGTGTCCTTTATTCGTAAATGATTAAGCAATTTAAAAAGCACAATATTCAATATTGAGTACCTACCCTCATAGGTGAAGTATTTTATAATGTAGTTTACAACATCATCCCAAAAGGGTTTCAAGGAAGTGTGTAATGTACCTTGTCTATCACTTACAAAATTATCATCATCATCACCAAATTATGTTCGATCCTCATCTAGATTTGCCTTTGCAAGAAATAACTCACCTTCTGCTAGAAGTCATGTTACTATAGCAAGAATTTCATCATGCACCTTAACTATCAAACCCTTAATAGTTGCCTTTCCATCCTTGAACTTTGAAGTGAAATTTTTCACCATAGACTCGTTGAATTGGTCTGGGCTCATTTTGAATCAAGTCTCCTCCAATTTCAAATTTGGAAATCTTATTGAGCTCGAGCTAAGCAATCTTTCATTTTACAAAGTGATAATCCAAAAATTAAAGTAAGTGTAAGGTTGTTGAGTACTTGATGAGTTCAAATTTTGCAAATGTCTAACACACAGTGTGAAAAGGCATCCTTTAATTTAAGGTTAGGGGTGTAAGCATGTGAGGTGAACTCATTTGACAAAGTGGGGTGACATGGGAGACACATCATATAATGAAAGGTGGTGGCATATTATGGCTTATAAAGTCACTCATGACATGGCACAAATATTAATCACGTGTAATTATTCTATTGCTACATTATTAAAGTGAATTAAGTGCACTTATCTTGAGAGGTGCATTGGATGATGGTGACATGTGCCTTGCAATATTTTGTGCTTTTGGCTACATGCAGAGTCATCATAATGTTGTAGGTTGAGGTGCTACGATATTGTATGCATTGTATAAAGTGTTAAGCGTAGGTAGAGGCATGTTAAAGGATCCTTAGTAAAATCAGTTAATTCTTGGAAAGGGATGCTGAATTTTAGTCTCTGGTGCTAGTCATCTTCATAAGTACTTGCTGGTGTAGTTGTTCCTTATTTTCTTCATGCAATCACAAGTTCTACTAATATGAAAACAAAACGGAGATTTGTTGCATACTGGGATTTGTTGTAAGTGGATGATTAGTCTGCACCATCTTCTTCTGCTAGAGACCATGCACTTCTTGCAACAAATACACCAAATCGTGTAAAACCAAAATCCTATGAAACAAAAACATGTTAGTTGAGTTGTCCTCATCACACCACTTTTATTCACCCTTGGAGTATCCAACAAGCTAAATATACCAAGGCCATTGAACTTCTCATTCTTCAACAACATCATAAGGTGAACTATTCAGTTAAATTTCTAACCTTAACTCTTATGTTTTCATCTCCATATTTCTTTGACCTCCTCTGAATTTCCTCATAAAAGTGCTCCTATTAGTTGGATTTTTGTACAACATCAACCTATGACCATTCACTAACAAGTTTGAATCTCACAGGATCAAAGGTAGTGAGTTTCACAGATCCATTGGGAAATATTTTCTCAATCTCATATGGGCCTAGCCACCTTTTCCAAAGTTTTCCCATGTGGTCCTTGTACTTAGAGTCAAATAAAATATCCCAATCACCTTCTTGAAATTATCTTGTCTTGATGAATCTGTCATGCCATTTGATCCTTTTCTTTTGTATCACATTTGTATTATGTAAAGCTTGTCTCCACGTTTCATACAAATTTTTGAGTTCGAGAATCCTCTACCTTTGAGCTTTAGACAAATATATGCCTAGTTCAAGTGCATTCCTTAGTGTCTTATGCTAAAATTCAATAGGGAGAACAACATTCTTATCGTACAAAATATTGAATGGTGTAAAGCATGTTATTGTCTTCCAAGTTATGTTGAATTCCCAAACTACCTCTGGAAGTCCTGTCTACCAAATCTCTCCTATGGAGTGTAATAGTTTTTATCAAGATGGATTCTATTTCCTAGTTTTTTACCTCAACTTGACCATTAGATTGGGGTGATAAGGTGTAGAATTTTTATGTCTGATTTCATATTCCTTAGCTAGATCAAAAATAACTTCAGCAGTGAAGTGTGTACCTTGATCTGTAACAATTTCTCTTGGTACTCCATACCTCATGAAAATGTGGTCATATAAGAATTTAGAAAATTTCTCACTCTTTTGATTTGGTAGTGCTTTCACTTCTGTCCATTTAGTGAGGTAATATGTACACACCAAAATGTACTCTTTCTACTGAGATTTAGGATCTATTGGACCAATGAAGTCCAAACCCCATTTTTCAAATGGTTGCAATACTAACTAAGGCTGCAGTGGCATTTCATCTAACTTGGTAGGCTTACCCATTCTTTGGCATTTATCACACCTTCTTGTATATAATGTTGCATCCTTATGTAGTGTAGGCTAGTAATACCTTGTTGTCAACACATTTCATTCTTTTATTTTTGCGAGAAAAATGTACTTCACATGGGTTCATGTTGTGGCATAATTTAAGAACATCATAAATTTCTTCATCATCTATGCATCTCCTCATAACATTATCCTACCTTGTATTAAATAGAAAACCATCTATCCAAGAAAAATTCACACTTTTTTCAACAATGTATTTCTTTTCAGAATATAAATAGTGTGGAGGTGTCTTACCTAAGACCAAATAATTAGCTATATCAACATACCAGGGTGTTCTAGTGGAAATGGAAAATAGGCACTCATCTATAAAAGAGATATCCACTACTTTTTCTTCACTATTTTTCTTCATTCTTGAAAGAATATCAGAAAAAAAATTGTCCTTACCAGTCTTATGTAGAATGGTGACATCAAACTCTTGCAAGAGTAGCAACCATTTGATTTTTCTGCTGCTTACAACTGGGTTTTTGATTAACTATTTGTTGGTGTGTGTTATTTTCCACATCATTAGGTGAGTCATCTCACTTAGGTGAGATCATAGGTCCATGTTTCATTTAGGGGTCATTATCATATTCTCTTATGTGTCAGTGCATCGAGTGTTTCATATGCGTCATTGGGAGTTACACTTCTATTCTGGGAATGTAACTCCCCCTCCCTACTCGAGTTGTCATGATTGCAGCACTGGGGGTTACTCAGCACTTCCTATATGTACACCCCATTTGATCTATGAGATAGATGAGAGTTTTATGGCTTAACCAGCTTCTTCCCATGTTTCAAATCTTCACATGCACATTCGGTTAATGCTCACTCATCCCGAGATCTCTTCACGTTGTCGTTTACATGTCCGTTGATGTGCACGTCATCCCTCGTGATCCTCGCTTGCGGGTTTTCAACCCTCTTTCATGGTATCGAGATAGAATCTTGTGGATCCGTGCACTCCTCGGTGTTTCTCATGCGTTTTCCAGCTTCTAGCGTGATATTCAAATTTTAGCATGTGTCGTAATGGATATTCCACTTGTGCGCTTCTTGCATTGATTCAGGATTTATACCTCTATTTGGTTTTTGTGTTGTTCATGGGTTGGCTCGAGGTTACTTTTGCTTGGTTTTTCATGCCTATTTGACTCGTTTGCATTGGTGAACTCGTTACTCGAGCATATTTTTGGATTGAAGGCTCTTTTTTTGGTTTTCTTGTGCATTACTTTTACATCGTTACCTCTCACCTCAAATCCATGTGCTTTTTTTAGCACTCTCGGTGTTAGTTTCAAACATCTGTGGGCTCAACTCATTACATGTTCCCGCATGCTTAGATTCACCATTGGCTTTTGTGGTTACGTGCTCACCCAATCCACAATTTTCTCATGCCTCTACATTTACTCACAACCATTTGCTTTGTCTCAACATGGATACTTTGGCTTAGTTCTCCCTTGTGGATGTTTTGCTTGGTAGGCTTGCATTGGATCGATGGATTTTTCCACATTTGCATTGTTCAGGTGTGATCGATTGGCATTAGGCCTGCACTGCATTACATCCTACACTGCGATGCTCTTGCTCATGCTCATGACTACTTATCTCAGCCTCTGGTCTTCCTGCTACATGCTTGGGGTAGTATGCTTGCTCCTATCCGTGGTGGTTCCATTGGTTCATTGTGTGTAGTCTCCACCTGGCCGCTGGTTTGCTATGTGTAGTGTCCATGGGAATCCTGCATGCATATCCCTCAGACATTTTTTCAGCCAGCATGGACACATCTACCCTGGGACACGAGGTATGCTCTTCCAACAAGATTGGGCACTGATTTCTTGCACCACATGGAATTTTCACTAGCTCAGCACTGCGCAAATTCCACCGAGTCAACTTTGTGGAGTCTATGGTAAAATGGCTTAATTTGCATTGATTGACAAACGGCAGAGCGACCACACGTGGTCTCCTTGGCGGTTTGGGTCTTCACATCCAACTTGGTCAACGTGGGCCCCCACACACTCCTCATCTTTTTTTTAATGTTTTAAGATTAAAAAAACATTCATTCAGATTTGGCATGTAATTAATTATTTTGGGTTGTATTGGTTTGTTTAATTAAACCTTCCTTCGAGTGTCAAAGACAAAGGGCGAGGTCCAGATTGGCAAGAGGCCAACCCCCCCTCGTAGTCAAAACAAACCCATCCTAAAATTCTATGTCATTTCCAATGAGTACCCACACAATACCATTTGCACTCATCTGGTGCACTTTTTTAATGCATTTGCAACATTTATTGACATTTTCCATCAGTTGTAGGAATCGTTTTAATGCCATAACTTTTGACTCGTTGCTCATTTTTTAGCGCTTCTTTAGTCAAAGTTGCATGATTTTTCACACATTACATGATGGAATTGTCATTTTTGTAAACACACTACTTTTATAAAGTGCCGCATTCTGGGGGGGTTGATTGTACTCTTGGGTTTTCACACACAGACGCATTATCGGCCGAGTCCGACGTCTTACTTTTGTGCATCTTGCATTTTGCATCATGGAGAGTGCTCTTTCCAGACTTGAGCATCATAGGATTACTTTACATCCTCTCGCCACTTCTCACCGGGAGAGGGAACTATTCAGCTGGCATGCTTCCATGGAACATTACTTCACCCACGAGGGTCTTTTACCCTTCTTGCTTGGGCCGGTTCTGCACCGCCGATCATTATCATCTAGTGGACTTCATTGACACTTTGCAACCACATCTTTGGTCACATGATGATGCATGTATCTTGATCTCTCTAGTTTCATGAGGGAGACTCAGATCCACCCCACCGTGTCCAGGGCATTCTTTAATCCCTCTATGGAGACACTTCACATTCTACCACCTTTGTTTTTATGTTGATTCAGCTATCTCCTCCATTTCTTCGTGTGATGGCAATTATGTTGACAAGACTCACTTGATTCTACTTGATGACGAGGATTGTGCAACTTGTTCTCGATGCAAAGAGCATTACAGAGGACTTCTATCCTCTTTCTCTCACTATTCCGAGATATTGTTGTCATCCCCAACATCTCATCCGATATCGATCGATCTCATAATCAGCCTCACACCGTCATTACACCAGCCTCCTTTCCACTTCTAGTGTGCGAGGCTACTTTCACTCCTCTACCTTCATTAGATGAATCATACCTCTCTGACATCGCTCTTCTGTTTGTTGAGCCCTCTCATTGGGATGAGTATCTACCTGACCTTAGTCATCTTTTCGCAGAGTTTACTTGTGATGCACTACAGGTCCCTCATCCATCTACAAGTGTTTCAGAGGAGTTCATCATCTCCATTGTTGGGAGTGCCCCTTCTGGGATTCTTACCACTTCCACTTTTCCGGAGACCTTCATTGATCCACCCTCAGCTGTGGATCCCTTTTCTGTTGTGGAGGATGTTTTGTTCCCTTCACATCACGTGGACATACTTTCTGCGGGTGTTCCTCTTTTCACTCGACGATTCCGCACTCGTGACATTACCTTTGATTACTTCGCACTCACTTGCTAGACCTATGTCACACTTTCGTGGACCAAACTGAGAGTTCTTCGTGCACGCCTTCAGATTTCCTTTGTAAGTGGGAAGACTTCCAGACATCATTTATTTCCTTCCTAAGGGTAGGCACACAATTCATTGTGGGTGGCTCTTCTTCAGTCCAAAGGAAGAGGATCTTGTCATCGACATTCTTCTGGGAGACTTCCTAGAGCTACAGAGTTCAAATCCATCCATGGCATCTTCTGCATTCCTCTCATCTCCCTCTTCTTCTCTCTTCTTCTTCTTTCCGAGAGATTACCTCTTTGTACATGGGTACCTTTTTAGGCTGTCTAGAGATGGGACCCATATTTGGCATCTTTCTTAGATTAGAGAGTGTTTTGTTCTCTTGTGGTGGATGTTTTTCCCACTGGTTTTTCCTTCACTACTTGGTACTTCTTTTTGTGCATGGGTACCTCATCAGGCTTTGTGTCGGGACCCATTTCTCATTTCTGACTTTCGCCTCATCCTAAGTTACGATGAAGGGGGGTGTTGGTGTGTGTTATTTTCCACATCATTAGGTGAGTCATCTCACTTAGGTGAGATCATAGGTCCATGTGTCATTTAGGGGTCATTATGATATTCTCTTATGCATTAGTGTGTCAGTGCATCATATGCGTCATTGGGAGTTACACTTCTATTCTAGGAATGTAACTCCCCTCTCTACTTGATTTGTCACGATTGCAGCACTGGGGGTTACTCAGCACCTCCTATATGTACACCCCATTTGATCTATGAGATAGAGGAGATTTTTATGGCTTAACCAAGTTCTGCCCATGTTTCAAATATTTGCATGCACATTTTGTTGATGCTCACTCCTCCCGAGATCTCTTCACACTTGTTCGCACATCCGTTGATGTGCAAGTCATCCTCATAATCCTTGCTTGCGGGTTTTAAACCCTCTTTCACTATTCAATTGTTGCATGATTAGTATGAATGAATACTTCATAACCTATGATGTAGTGCCTTAAATTATTGATAACATGAACCACTGATAAGAATTCTTTCTTTGTGGATTGTATAGTTGAGATCTCGTGTGTTGCAGGATCTTACAGACATAGTAGATTGCGTAGTTTAGTAATCCATATTCCTATCCTATAGAAACTCCAATCACATTATCTCGAGACATCAATATGAATGTGAAATGGAAAACTCCAATATGGTCCTCTTAACATAGGTGTTGAATTCAACATTTGCTTTAAAGTCTGGAATGCAACCTCACATTTCTTAGTCCACTCAAAGGAAACATATTTTCCCAGTAGGACAAATAATGGTGTTGCAATATTACTAAAGTCATGTATAAATATTTTATAATACCCAACATGTCCTAAGAAGATCCTTACATTTTTTTCTTCTTTAGTGTTGTCGATTTATAATCACATATGTTTTTTCTAGATTTACCGAATGCCAACAGATGATAGATAATTCCCGAAACTATTCGTTTAGATATTATTATGTAGAATTTTTGTTTCTTAAGGATAGGTTATGCTCCTTGCATCTCTTGAGAAATTTTTCCATATTCTTCATTGCTTCATCAAAAGTACTGCCATATACTATAAAATCATCCATATATACCTCCATGTAGTCATTGGTTAGATCTGAAAAATTCTCAAAACATCACTCGAAATGTAGTAGGTGCATTGCACAAACCAAAAGGAAGAACATAATATGCAAACATTCCCCATGGGCACGTGAATGTGGTCTTGTCTTGGTCCTCTGGTGTAATCTGAATTTGGTTGTAGCCACTATAGCCATCTAGAAAAGAAAATATTTCTTTCCAGCAAGAGTATCAAGTACTTGATCAATGAAAGGAAGCAAAAATGATCCTTTTTTGTTGCTGCGTTCAACTCTCTATAGTCCATGTAGATTCTCCATTTTCCATTCTTCTTAGGTATAATGACAAGGGTGACACCCATTAACTGTCTAAAATTGGATATATGAATCCATCATCCAATAATTTTTAATTCTTCTTTCACTATATCCCTCACTTCGGATTCATTCTCTTTTGTGGTCGTCTTATTGGCTTGTAGCTATCTTTGATGTATATATTATGTGTACAAAACTTACAAGTGTATCTCATGCATATCTCCATATTCTCATGCAAATGTTGTCTTGTTTTTCTGTAGAAGAGAAATTAACAGATGCTTTTGCTACATGCTCAACATTTTATTCACATTAAGTGGCTTTCCTAGAGAAATTTTCACTTTCTTAGAGAGATCAGTCATGGAGCATACACTCGATTATAGAATTCAATATGGAATCATGTGGAAGAAGTTAGTGGAGGACACAATTCTTAGTTTGAATGCTCATAGTGCTTCGTTGTTGTAAGATTTTATTCTTAAGACAACTTATACATTGTAATTTTTCATCTACTTCATTCTTCCCATAATTATTTTACAGGACATTAGAAATAACGACATCCTCTTATTTCCCTTAAATTTTGCATTTTTTTAGCATCATGAGATGTTGAATCGAGCTTTGGTCTTCTTCTCGGATCTTGAACCAAAATGGTTTTGTCTTATTCATTGAATGGTTGTGTAGGGGGTAAAACATGATATTTTTGTGTCACTTTCATTAGAGATAATCATATTACCAGATCTGCATCCTATGAATGTGTTAGCAGTTGCCAACCATGGTCTTCCCAGGATGATAGGATATCCTCCCAATCTTTCTTTTGGTTGAAGAATAATAAAATCAGCAGGGTGCTCCCATGAGTCTACCACTACTAATACATCCTTTAGGACTCCTTCAGCTTAACTGTTGATCTATCTCTGTAAGCTGCAAGACTGTGGCTATTTGTCTTAGTCCCTCTAACTTCAATTCATCCATAATTTTATTTTTATTACATTTATTTTTGCCCCCAAGTCAATCAGTGTGTTCTTGATCACTAAGTGCCATTGATACTGACATTTACCAAAGGACTGCATGGATCTATATATTTAGGTATAATTGAGTTCCCAAGCATAATATCAACTACTTTTCTAATTACTTGCATAATAGTTAGATCTTTCATTTTTCTTTCGGTTTTTATGCATAGATCTTTAACCAATTTGTTATAGATGGACACATCCCTAATAGCTTGAGTCAATGGAATTTTGACACAAATATTTTTTAGTTGGTTGAAAAATTTAGAATCAGATTCTGATTCGAGGTTAGTATTCTTTTCTTGTAGCCTTTTAGGAAATGGTGGCTCACTACCCTGCATTTTACCCTTGTTAGAATTTTCTCAAGTTTTGCGCAGTCAACGTGTAGCGTCTTTTGATGTTTTTTAGATATATCCGTAGTTTTTTATTTCTTTGTTGTGGATTATCTCGTAGTGTCTCGTGATTCCTTAGTAATCTCAGTAATGGTGGATCTAGCTAGTGGCGGAAGATCTCTTCCTCATAGAAGATAAATATTTTTATATTAGCCGAATAGGTAGGGTATTGAGCTAGTTCAAGTAGAATATGTTGGTTGAATAACTTTATTGTTTGGTGTAGGAGTTGGTGAAATTTGGTAGTTGTGTAGCTTTTCATTTACAAAAGATGCTTGGGGTTTGGCATCAAATCTTTCAATTATGGATAGGGAGGTTGGTGAAATTATTGCTGTTAATTTAGAGGTGGATTATTCCATTGTTGCCCTCCTCTCCAAGGAAGTTTCCATGATTGAGGAGGTTGTTGCCATTGTTGATATGGTTGGCCTTGGAATTGAGTTTTCCACCATTGTTTGTAATGGTTAGGATATGGTTCCTAACCTTGAGGGTTAGCCCAAGGTGGGGTTGCATATATGAATTATTAGACCAATTTTGAAATGAATGCATAGGGTCTTGTGTCATACCTCCTTACCTTTGTGGAAACGGTTTTCCGAGAAAAATAGAAAACTTTCCCATACTCTATCTCCAACTTCTTAAAATCAGTTAATCCTCCCTTTCTTGAGTAATGTTGGCCATATATATGCATCTACATTCAAATTTATTTCTTCTACATGCATGGTAGTACTTTTGAGTGCTTCCACTTTGCATCTTCTTTTTCTTTTTGGCATGTAGATAATTTAATTGATTATCCATATCATTGACAATCTCTGTTACATATTTTTAAACATGTTGACATCCTCCAACTTGGATATGTCCCTAATTATTTTGTAACTGATCCTCCTCATGATCTTATAATTTTTACCCTCTTCATACTATCTCTTGATTAATTTCAACAAGATTCACATATTTCTACAAAAGTAGTGTTTGAAATATCTCATACTCTTATCGAGATCTAGAGCATCCATGTCATCCCCACCGATTCCCTTCAAAAATATCAATTTGAGAGATTTAGGTGGTAGTTCATTGTGCGTTCACTTTTGAACATAGAACAAGAACCTTTCCAAATAGTCTCTTAATGGTTCATCCTCCTTTTTTCCATTCTGTAGATTTCATCACTTCCTTTGCTTCTTGTTCTCGCAATAATCTGGTACTTATCATATAATTTCTCCTTTATTTATTCCCACATGGCTATAAAATTTCTTCCCAATCCCATGAACCATCTCAAGGTTTCATCCTCTAGTGTAGCAAGAAATAGCTTTAGTTTATGTGCATCAATAGTATAATCATTACTCCTACATAGGACATCGAACTCAAATAGAAACTATTCTGGGTCTTCTAACATGGATCCATGAAAGTTGGGAAAGTATGCATGAGAAATAATAGTCATACCATAAAGTAGCTATATTATTATCATTGATAGGGAAATCAAAATTGGTTGTGCCATTTTAAACATTTTTATTTACCTTGCTTCAACCATCTCTGGCTACTCGAGAGCAACTTCCGAGATTTCACTTGGAGGATTGTCTTTTAAAGAACAAACCTAATACGAAGGTTTCTTCTTCAGAATCCTCAAAGGTATATGAAGAGATTTATGCTACTTGTCGATTAGGTAAAAAATACCATGGACATCCATTGGGTGGTGAGTGCATCAAAAACTCAACGCATTCAACAAAAATTAGTGGGCGGTTGGTTGAACCGAATTTCCTAAAACCTAAACTGATCTACAAAATAGAAAACTTCTTCAAAAACCTTATAACTTGGCAGTATCCCTAGAAATGACACAAAAATGGTGGTGAAAATTAACTTGCAACAATTAATATGTTTTTCATCAATCTACAATCATTTAATTATCATACCTAGGGACGTAAACTTTCAATATTTCCAGTGTTGTATGCACAATTATAAATGTTTGAGAAGTGTAAAGATAAATTTTTGTCACTACAATTAGGAAATAACAATACTGGAAATGAACTAGATTATGACTAAAAGTAAATACTATGGCTATGGAAAAGCATGTAAAAACATAATACAGATAAAGGAAGGAAATGCTACAATTATAACCATGTAATGAATTAAAACAACAAATAAAAGGGGAGGATTAACAAATCGTAAGTGGGCCCTGCCTTGGGTGTTAATCCCTCCTAAGGCCTATGTCTACAACAATTTAACAAAACTCAGATTCTTATTTCATCATCATGAATATTACAAATGGAATAATGCAACAAGCTTTATATATCTCGTGGCTCGATTTGTCTTTCTCTATTACTATCTTACTCTATCTATTTTTATAACATTCATCTTTCCTTTTTATATATTTTTTTACAATAGATGCCTAAAGAGATGGATGCATACTAAGAGTTACAATTGGCTTTAGTAAAATATCCTAACCAAGTAATTTAGAATTTACATGCAAAAAAATGTTTAGGATATGATCTAATACAATCACATAACTTAACTAACCGATCGATTAAAAAACTAGTTATTAAATTATAAGTTCAATCAACTAGTTCTTTGTTTGAGTCAGCAACGGATAATAAATATATGGTGTTGAGTCTTATTATTTTTTGCATAAATTCTTCGAATCATCATGTGTAAGCTTAGGTGAAGTGTCCACGGTGTTCAAGTTATCATGGCTTTATATGTGTGTGTGTGTGACCTCCTGTGGTTATAGGATACATTAAGTTGTTATGGACGACTCTACGCTATGAATGAGTTTCTTTGGTTGTATGTTAGTGGATACACATAACAAATCTTTGGAAATCAAGGATAACACTTATTCAAAGAACTATTTAACATCACATTGCATCCAAAATAATAAATGCATACCCATAATCCACAAAATAAAGTAAACTTAGTAATAATTATATTAACTAATATATGTGCCATAAGTTCAAGTCATAATGGAAATGTTCAGCAACAGTATCACCAGGAAATACAAGTTCATGGGTACACATGGATTAAACAAAATATAGGAGATGAGGTGTTTAAACAAGAAATAAAATGACTCATCACAAATTACTATCTAAGTTTTGATACAATTGCAACCTTCTATTATTTACATTAATTTTACTTGTTGTATCAAGGAAAGATAAGACAATTTCCTATGTTAAATTTATATGACCAAAAATTAGCATGTAACTTAGATTAAGAGGCATACTACAATGAAAAACACATATTTAAAAAATTTAATATGTTAACATTCACATGAAATCTATATTAAGTATTATGACAATAAAATTTTCCTAAAACTAAGGTCACTAATAGATATGTTCTTTACGATATCATTTATGTATAGTTGTCCCATTGTATTCATAATTATAAGACATGAGTTATAAATACACTTATAAGTATATTCTCGTGGTTTCAAATTATTGAAACCATTACTCTTAACACATTATTAACTTGTAAGTTTATGTCCCAATGCCAATGTTGGCATTTAATCTCAACCCACCAAGTGGGTGACCAAATTTAAGTTATTTATAGTCTAGTGTGTGTGAGAGAGAGTGAGAGTATATTTTTATTCTCAAATAATCACTATTCTTATTTCTAAAAGGTACAATAAAAGTGAGAAAACAATTCCATATTGTCCACACTTAAGTCTTAAGTGCCACAAAAATGACTTTTAAAATGGTGTTCTTATAAATTTAAGTAGGATTATCATCTTAAGAGTACCTTTTAGGACAATAAAATTCACTCAAATTGGAGTTTAATGACCCATGCGACAAAACTAACAAGAGACAATATTATGAAAAAGAACCGCTTGAGCTCAAGAAGGGTTTTATTAACTAGAAACATTACCAAGGTAACATAAGACATATCCATTAATAGTATTAGGTAACTCGACAAAATTTAAATTGTGTAACCTAAACTCTACTTGTAATGGTTCAAGAAATTTTTAATTTCTAAGAAGCAAAAATAGCTAAAACATAACTCTTGTTTAAAATCAATGTAAAAGGAGATATAAATACCATTTATTCCAAGTATTTTCTTGATTAAAGACAAGTAAGAGGAATTTGATTGAAGAAATTTTTATTTATACATACACATATGAAATGATATTACAAGGTTTATAGGCCACTTGTGCCAAATTTTATTATAAAGAGAGTTATAAATTCAAAAGTAGATAACATATTATCGAGGGATAAAATTTCTTCTAAACCATCATATTGTAATTTAAGCCGTAGAAATCTATTTTCATTCATTAGGTTACACTACAATACATTTCATATATTTATTTATCTCCCAATCCCAAATAAGTTTTTTCGGGTATAAAAGAGAATCAGAAGCTTTGTTAGTGGGTGTTCCAAAGTTAATGACTAAACTAAGAGAGGAATACTAGACTAGATGAACACCAAAGTATGCCCCTCGATTATAAGGAAACAATATACATCTCATATCAAATTACCAATTGTTTTAATACTAAGAAAATACTTCTCATTGTTTCTCAAAAGATAAAACCAAACCAAAATAGTTATCACCCATAAAAAGATTCCTAGAACCTAACTCACCGATTAAGCTAAAATGTGAATTTATATGCTTAATCGATTACATGGTAGATAAATAAATGCAACAATGAAGCACAAAAATAAATCCAAGAAAACTAAGCCAAAATATATACAACCCCAAGTGCAAAGAATAGGTAAAATGATTTATTTAATTCACAAAAATCCCAGAGGTGTGTAGAGCTAGAGAAATTAAAAATATGAATCAATAAATGTCGCAATAAGCTCAAAAATATGCATATCTAGAGAATAAGCTGGCGGGGTGCAGAAAAGGAAGGGTTCCCTAGGCCTATTTTTGGGTGTCCGGGTCTGCCAAAATGCTCACAAAACCTCTTATGAGTGGTCGCTAGTTGTTTGTTTTTGTTCACTTTTTTCTCTCGTGAGGTCGCATAATGATCACCAAAGTTGTTGGAAACCTACAATGAAGTATTGACCTGAAAAAACCCTCAAATAGACATCAACTCCTAAAAAATAATCATAATGATGGGTTGGATTGTCCTTAGTTGTCATAATGGTGAACTTATGAATGAAATCTGAACTAAATCTAGGACCGAATGTGTTTATGTGTGCGAGAATCGTGCCTTAGGTGGCTCTTGTGCGTGTCGTAGTTGATAGTGAGTAAATAAGCTAGATGTAAAGAAATGTAATAGATATGTGCATGGAATAGAAATAACTTCCATCCTATAAAGTTTACATGGAATAACCATCCCTTGTGTCCGTTCAACGGTTCTACATTGTTGCAATGGAGCTCTTAGATGGTTGATGGACATAACCTCGGCCGTGGTGATAGTTAATTCTTAGTGTTTGTCCCTTATTATGATCTCATAACATTATATTTATATGATTCCTTTGATTGAATTTTGTAATTAACCCCGAAAATGTCAACTACTAAAAAAATAAGATGCTCAAATGGCTAGAAAGGACCTAAAAGATGTGAACAAAGTATATTAAGGTCGGGGGTGCCCAGGGGACAAGAGTGCTTGACATTGGTGTCCTGGTTGGGCATTGACATCTTGGTTGGGAAGCTGGCAATCGGGATGATAAATGTTGAATTATAAAAATGTATACTAAGCAAGTATTTAGGTGTAAGACCAAGAGAATTAAATGTAAATCAAAGAAAGGTGGCAAAAGACATGAGTTAATTAGTACCTTTCTTACTTACGAATAATATGAATAATAGTATGTAATTAGGAGTAAATAGTTACCCAAAGTTCATGATTTTGTTTCTACAGTTTCCCCACTTTATGTTGGTAACCTAGGAAAGCTCGGTAATATAAAGTAGATAGAGATGCCTACCCGATAACCATGTAGATTGATGTTAGAAGCGTGCCAAGGGACAAAACAAAGTGTGGAGTGATAAAAGTGTGTAGCTTGGTGATGAAAATGAACCTAGGGTGGAAATGCATGTGTAGATGTTGCGATGTACCTATTGTTGATTTTGATATTGATGTTGTTGATGTCGTGAATGACGTTTTGAATGATCTTGACTATTTCTTCCCATACAGACAAACCTGAAAAAAATAAGAATGAACATGTAATCAAATATGCATGTATACGATAAAATGTGTAAAAAGGTATGTAAAATACAAAAATGTGAAAAAGGAGCATATGTGCACGTGATCCGTGATGAGGAAAGAGTATAGAAGGAATCCCCGAATATGTTGTAGACAAATGAGTTTTCGAGAAATCTCATGCCACTTGCGTCGTCCACAAGTTTTTGGGGAGATATCCTACCAATGATATGGAAGAAGTGTAGGGAGAAAATTCTAGTGTTATCCTCTAGCCTTTAACTTCTTCCCATAATGTAGGACACCACTACAGATCGTGTGCAAAAATTGATCCAATGCAAAATTTGTAAGGACTATATGCCATGTAAAATTCATTTTATGTGGAGTTATGTAGACTGTACTAAGCTTCCAAATGTTTTTGTAATTATCCCTAGTTATAGGCATCCATGAAAGGTTTTGTTGTGCTAAGGACCCAAGTTTGATTCTAAGCCCTGAAACTAAAAAATTGTGTTGTATTGGTATTTTTTTGTGTTGTGTAATGAGTATAGAGTGTTTTATGGGGTGAATGATACACCCAAATGATTCCCCACTTGTTTGGGGTGCACACAACATCACTAAAGGAGTAAGGGACCCAAAATAGGACTGACCATTGTGTTAAAACTATCCCCTACATGGGGAAGGGAATGTTCTTGGTAGAAGAAAAGGGTTTGATCACGTTGATTTCATACAAATGATTAAGCTAAAATGTGAATTTATATGCCTAATCTGATTGCTATTGTAGTAGTAAATAAATGCAACAATGAAGTACATAAATTAACCCAAACAAACTAAGCCAAAATATATAAAACCCTAACTAAAAAGAAGAGGAAAATAGAATTATCCGATTCACATAAATATTGAAGGTGTGCAGAGATGGAGAACTAGAAAATACGAAGCATTGATTATCGACTAAAGCTCGAAACATGCACATCCGGAAAAATAAGATGGATTGGAGCACCTAGAGAGAGATAGGGGCTCCCGCATGAGATCTAGGCCTATTTATGGGCATCTAGTTCTCGTAGAAATGCTCACATAATATCCTTTGAGTGGTTGCTAGTTGTTCACACATTTCTCTCCTTTGGTCACTATGAGGTCGCAAAGTGATCCCTAAACTCACCGGAAACTTGCAACGGAAGTATTGACCTGTAAAACCCTCAAATAAACATCAACTCCTAAAATAGAAAGATGCATAATAAGTGGTCGACTATTCTTAACTATCACAATGGTGAAATTATGAATGATTTTTTCACCGCATCTCGGACGTAATGTAGTTCTATGTGTGTATAGAATCGTTCCCTAGGTGGCTTTTGTGTGTGTCACACTTGATAGTGAGTAACTAACCTAGATGTAAAGAAATGTAATAGATTTTTCATGGAATAGAATGAAATTCCATCGTATGAAGTGTACACAAAATAACCAGCCATTGTGTCCCTTTAATGGTGCTAGATGGATGTAATGGATCTCTTAGATGCTTGATGGATGCAACCTTAGGTGGTGATACCTAATTCTTAGTGGGTATCCCTTATTATGATCACATAAATTTATATTTATACAATTCCCTAGCTTGAATTTTGTAATTTTGTAATTCCAACTACCAGATACATAAGATGCTCAAATAGATAGAAAAACCCAAAATATGTGAAAAAATATTATGAGGTCAATGACACCCGGAGGGAACGAGGGTTCCTAGCATTGGTGTCTTGTTTCGACGTTGGTGTTTAGGATGATAAATGTTGAAGTATAAAAAGGAAGACCGAGAAAGTAAAGGTGTAAGACAAAGAGAAGTAAGAAAGCAAATAAAGGTGTCAAAAGACATGGGTTAATAGTAATTTTCTTGTAATTTTCTTACTTAGGAATCATATGAATAAGTATGTAATCGGGACTAATTAGTTACCCAAAGTGTGTGATTTTGTGTCTAATCTTACCTAGGTGGCATAACTCAACAAATAACATGTGTTAAACAATAGGTGTAAATTATTATAATATTTTAAAACCTCCAAGAGTGTCCTCAAGTGTTAAATGGGTCTATAAGACTATGTTCTCCCATTGCATGATCTAGCCCAAATGGCTACAAAAAGGGCCTGCCAAAATGATTACCACATACGCTAATGGTAAAAACACATCTAACCAGTTATTTTTATACACAAATTCCAATGGAACATCCATAACCTAAAACTAGAGAGAATATCTCAAACTGGAAGCACTCTCTCGTGGACGGTTATTAATATTTTGCACTTGCATTTTTCTATTTCTAGCCAAAGTGGCTAAGAAATGGGTTTAAAAAAAAGATTCCACAATTTGAAACATTATTATATCAACTCTCATCTACTCTCCTATATATAGAGAATCCAATGTAGTTGAAAAATACATTTATGATAACTAGGGCTGAAACTGTGACTTATAATTTGGAGTTGATTGTCGTGATTGGGCTAGTTTATTTTTGTTGCGAGAAGAATGAGAGGCCTACAAAAACGCTTTAAAAAATATCTCCCAAAGTAGTTCTTTCAAACATAGTGGTTGAAACAGATTGACATAGATAAATACTAGAGGTTTGAGGTGGTAGAGTTTAGTTTCTCGCCACAGATCCCTCAAACACGGGTCCAAAACAAAATGAATTTACTAGTTTTTAGTTCATGTCCTATACAATAAAATGATCATATCGACTCAAAATTCCCTCAAATAAACGATCAAAAGATCCTATAATGTCAGATTAAATGTTATAGGGACATCCCATGTCACCGAGAAACATGATCAGCCCTAACAATCTCTCGCTACGGGATTTTTAGAGCCATTTTGCACTCTATCTTTGAATGAATTTTTATAACTCTTACAAATTATTTTTAAACAATTGATCTAAACTTGCATTCCAATCACCACCATTAGTTTCATTTCTCAATTTTTTTCATCTATTTTTTTAGTTTATAATGTATCAACGAATCGACACGAGGGTGGGAGCAAATCCTCCATAAATGGCAGTTCTAGTTCGAGGTGTGCAGTGCCTCATGACAATATTCTACTAATGTAGAAGGGAAGAAAAGAAATTTAATAGAATCATTTTCGTTGAATGGGAAAATAAACCATTTCAAATTTATTAAATAAATTTTATTTAATCCCTAAAGTGCTTGATGTCGAAGCAAGTCGTGATACCAACTATAATGTCGATGATTTTTGACCCAAATTATTTTCCAAAAGACCGATAAAAATTGGGAATTTTTTTTTTTAAAGTTCGTTAAGAATTAAATGCGATATAACAATTGTCATTCCCAATCCAGTAACTCACTAAGGATATTTTGAATTGACAAAATTAATTCTTGTGTTATATTACTATTTTTAGGTTATCGATTCCAGTCATGTTTGAAATGATCTTCATCATAAGGAGAATAATCATATCGCTAATGAGTTATATTGCGCAAAACTATAGGTAATTTTGTTTAGTTAACAACAAGTACCATAATATTTGTTATGGGGTAAGAATTGAGACCATAGTATCATTCTCATGACTAGGGTTATCTAAATTTCCATTATGTTTCTCCGACCAAGTGACCTTGTCAAGAGATAACATCCACTTCATCATAAAATATTACACAATTTAAGACTATTCCAATCCATAATGTTTAGAAATAAACCATTTGGTTAGATTCTCTTATTAAGGTGTCTTGAACTCAATTGTATTCAATATAGGTAAATTATTTTTTTCTGAGTGCGACCATAATCGTAATGTTAGTTTTACAAATTGCCATCATTTATAACGCCCAAATCGGTGAATTAGGCTTATAGATCTTATCAAATCACTATATAGTTACATTTAAATAAACTTAATCAATTAAGTTAATAAGGGAGTTTCAAGTGTGGAAATAACCGACCACATTAACTACATTAACTATGTTACATATCTATAACGGCATTCTCAGTGTACCTAGGACTCCAATTACGCAAGGAGGAAAATTAGTTAAACTACGTAACAAAATTTACTAAGGGAATCACATGCCCATATGCATTATAAATCGAATGAGGTGATTTTAAACATATACTTATTCAAAATATTAAATTTTACACATATACCTATTCAAATTCAACCAAGTGTCCTAAATAGGAAAGTGGGAGATTCTTGGTCGATGGAGAGGGCTAGGATAAATTCGTTCTCCATGATAGATCTTAGGTCTAGATTTGAAAACCCAAATTCCTCATGCACTATCAATTACTTCTTATTTTCTCTATATATTTTCTCACTCCATGTTTTTTCGGGTTCAAGAAGTAATGATCCAGAATCCATGGAGGCCAAGAGCTCAATATATACATTTTGTTCATCCAATTATGATAGTTTGAGAACACTCCCTCCCTAGAATTTTCCGGGAAGAGCTCGTATATTAAAAATTAAATATATATATATATATATATATATATATATATATATATATATATCAATGTTAAAATTTGTAGGTGATGAGTGGATATATTCTCCATATATATGTGTGTGTCTCAAACACACATGCCATTTTTATGAGTTTGCACGTAGGGATACAATTTTGAAGGCCCGGTAAGGGTGCATGAAGGTAAGGTGATGACTTTCAAGATTCTCATAGGCTTAAGAGGTCACAATAGAGGCGTATATGTAAGAAGGGAATGGGAGGGGGGGGAAAGAGGCAAGCGCGCGTGTGTGTGTGTGTGTGTGTGTGTGTGTGTGTGTGTGTGTGTGTGTGTGTGTGTGTGTGTGTGTGTGTGTGTGTGTGTGTGTGTGTGTGTGTGTGTGTGTTTGTGTTTTGTGTGTGTGTAAATATGTAAAATCTTATATAAATCTTAACCAAATCTACATGGTGTAGTAGAATCCCAATAATTAATGAATTATAGTAATGATAAATTAAAAATATATATCTATATAGACATATTTATCAAATATTTCAACTTACTTCTAACTAAGTCAGGAGATTTAAAATATTTTCTTCGCTCAACAAAAATTTAGACATTGACTTTCTTTCCCAACAAACTATATCAAACAACCAACCTAGTGTAGGTGATTTCGACATTGGAAAATTATTATAGGAATATTTTATAATCATATTTTTAGCGAGTAAACCCAAATATAAGGTGTCCCAATAAGCTCAAAATGTTACCATAAAAATACTCATTATTTCCTTTACAAAACAACCATATAAAAATAGTTTTCTTGTAGTTAGACTTTAATAAATTTTTATCATTCAAATATAAGGCTTGTCTCATCATGGAATCCCAAACAATAAAAATACTCAAGAGACTTCCCTTCATTCCATATAATTTCAATTAAACAAACACATAGTATCTCTTTACTTTTTTATTTTTTTAAATGCAATGTACAATGGAAATAACAACATTTTTACTCCATTATTACACAAGTAAATAATTTTAATTTTTCCGAATAATATCTTGTAATAGAAGTAACAATAAGATTTATTCATTAAAGGAAATTTTTCTCATTACAACATAGAATTAACAACAAAATTTATGAGAATATTTTTACATTTTTTTCCACATCTTCTCACTTTCAAAACAATATTATTACAAGACTAACAATGAGATTTTCATACAACACCTTAAATTCATTCTTTGCCTACAACTCACAAGATCCCAACGAAATATTGCAAGAAAATAAACATCCGAAGAGGATCAACATGTCCAAAAGTTTTTATTGAACATCCCTTTCCTTCATGAAAGGAAACACAACTAAACAAAGCTCCAAAGTTAGCTCCAAACTCAAAGTATGCAAGTTCTCAAACACCAAAAAATAGGACATATTTTCCACCCAATATTTCAACATTGATGAGACCCTTTTAATACTATTTTTATCTCATCTATTGTGTATCTTGCATACCCCTGCACTTTTATCTATGTGATCTTATCGAACTTATATATTAATTAGTATAATTATTACTAAGTTACTTTATTTCATGGATTTTGAATGTGCATTTTAATCTCTTTGATGTAATGAATGATTATTAAGTTCTTTATTTGAATGTTGTACTTGTTGCAAGAAGTTGTTATGTATTTTCACTAACATACAGCTGAAAAACGTTGTCACAAGCAAAGAGGACTCGTCCCGAACAACTAGCATGCAACAACTAGGACTCATCTACAGAAGGCACTCTGCTGCAACCAAAGGAAAACACACACATATACAAAGTCATGATTGTAGGAAATGTGATCAACAAGAATGCTTCACCTAAGTTCACACTTGCTAGTAAATAAGTAGTTATGACAAATAAGAATAGATCTCACACAATGCCTAATTATTCTTTGTAACTACAACTTGAACTAGTTGATTTAATTTTACAACTAGTTGTTTGAATGAATAATTAGTTATGTTGATGTATTAGAACACTTTTCTTCAGTTCTGATTGCATGCATAAGAATCCACAAATTTCTTGGGAATGATCTGGTACTTAATCAAAATGTAACTACTAGTTGAAAGATTCTTCACATCTCTGTTGAATATAAAGAGAATGATAAGACTATAGTAGACATCATCCATAAGAAGGAAATTTTGTAAGTTGTATTATGTAATCTTCATGTTGGTGAATAAAAATATGATTGGTTCTATCATTTTGTTGTAGACACAAGCCTTAGGAAGGGATAACACCCAAGGTAGGGCCCACTTGTGGTTCGCTAAACCCCTTTCCTTTTTCTTTGTTGTTTTAAGTTTTGTGCATGAGTAGATTAGAGTTGCAGAAATCATTTCTTTACTTATGTGTCATTTTTACCTATTTTATTCATTATCTTGTAGTATCTATTCTTATCTGTAACCTAGTTTAGTTTCAACATTATATTTTCTAGTTATTGTGACAAAAATCCTTTAGTTATATCTCTTGAACACTTGTAACTATGTATACAACACTGATAGTGTTGAAAGTCTATGTCCCTAGGTTTGATGAATAAATGATTGTGGATTAGTTCAACATACTAATTGCTAAAAGTATTTGCACCACCATTTTTAGCTCATTTTTATGGGGACCCCGCAAGTTATAAGTTTTTGAAGAGGTTTTCATTCTTAAAAGTAGTCTAGGTTTTAGGAATTTACCTAGTTTAAAACCCCCAACTAATTACCATTGATGAGTTGAGTAGTTGATGCATGCACCATCCAAGGGATACCCATGGTAGATTTTTACCTAATCCACAAGTAGCACAAATATCTTCATTTACCTCTAAATATTCTAAAGAAGAAACCTCTGCACTCGGTTTTATTTTTTAAGACAATCCTCCAAGTGACAATTCTATAGCTGCTCCTAAACAAATAGGGATGGTATAAGAAGTAGATCAGAATTCTCATAATGGGGAAACCACTTTCAATTTCCCCATCATTGACAAAAATGAATGAAGAATATTTCTCCATCAACCTTCCCAAATTTCCATGGAGCTATGTCAGAAGATTCAAACACCTTTCTCTTTGAGTTTGATGTTTTGTGCAAGAGATATGATTATACCACTGATGCACATAAGTTGAAATTATTTTTTGCAACACTCAAAGATGTCTTTTAAGGTGGTTCATGGGATTGGGAAGGAATGTTGTTACTACATGGGCATAATGAAGGAGAAATTCCTCAATAAGTATCAAGACTATTACAGACCAAAAAGAGAGGAGGAGATGAAATCTATAAATGTAAAAAAATAGGATGAACCGTTAGAGGATTATTTGGAAAGGTTCATGTTCTATGTTTAGAAGTAAAAACATACCACTGATATACCACCTGAATCCCTCAAATTTGCTCTTTTTAAAGGGGCTCAGTGATGAAGACATGGATTCTCTAGACCTGATAGGAGTAGGAGACATTTCAAAGGCTAGTTTTGGAGATATCTGTGATGCCTGTAAGAACTATTCAAGAGCTACCATGAAGAGAGTAAGGAATGTAAGATCAAGAGGTGGAGTATCTACCAAAATAATGGGGGACATCTCTAAGTTTGAGATTGTTAGCATGTTCAAAAATATGAAGCAAGATATTTTAATGACATGGATAATCAATTGGATGCTCTACATGCCAAAAAGAAGAAAGAAGACATAGAAGAAACACTCACAGAGTACTTCCATGCATGTAGAAGGAAGAAATCAAACTATAGATGTAGAGAATTATCCAACATTGCTCAAGAAAGAGAGGCTTCACCTAATTTCAAAATGTTAGAGATAGAAGATGGGAAATTTTTCTATGTTCTCAAAGGAAACCATGGCCACCAAGGCAAGGAGGTATGACACAAGACCCTATGCATTCATTTCAAAATTGGTCTAATAATTCATATATGCAGCCCCCACCTTGGGCTAACCCTCAAGGATGGGCCCCATATCCTAACCAGTACCAACAACAATGAAAACCTCCATACCAAGGCCAACCACAACAATAATGGAAACAACCTCCCCAATCATGGAAACATCCATAGAGGGGAAAATAGTGGAATAACCCACCTCCTAATTACCAAAAATTATCAACAACCTCCTTATCAAGGAAGCAACAACAAGCTCTGATGCCTAATCCCCAATCAAGAACCCAACCAAAATGTACACAATTACATGCTCAACCAATGCCTAACCCTAACAATAAAGTTGTTTAGCCAATCTATTCCACTAAACCAGCTCAATACCCTACTTATTTTGTTGATATCAACAATATTCATCTTCGCTCAGGAAGATCACTTCCTTTACCAAGTGTAGACCAAACCATTAGTTAAATTCGCAGAGGAACCAAAGTTATTGCATGATGACCAGAATAAGGACAAAAGATGTTGCAAGATGATCTGTAGCAATCTTCCTAGAACTCTAGCAAGTGTAAAACACAAGACAATGAGCCACCTTTTCTTGAAATATTACAAGAGAAAATGACTGACCTCATATTAGAATATGATTTTTGACTTTTCAATTAGCTTAAGGACATTTTTGTCAAGATACCATTGATACAAGCTATCAAGGACGTGCCTATCTACAATAATCTAGTCAAGGACCTATGCATTAAGAATCCAAGAAGGAAAAGGAAAGACCCATCTACTGTATAGGTCATTGGGAAATTAGTTGATATTATGCTTGGGAACTCATTTCTTCCCAAGTATATTGATCCGCAGAAGCCCTCTAGTGAATGTCACAATCAATGGTACAAGTGATAAAGAACACATTGATTGATCTAGGAGAAACAATAAATGTGATGAAAAAAATCATGGATGATTTGAAATTGGAAGGATTAATACCAAAAACACATAGTCTTGCATCTTGCAGAATGATCCACAGTAAAGCATGAAGGATTTTTAGAGGATGTGGTAGTAGTGGTAGAATCTTAGGAGTACCCTGTTGACTTCATTATTCTGCAACCAAAAGAAAGCTTAGGAGGATATCCTATCATCCTAGGGAGCCATGGTTAGAAACTGTTGATGCATTCATTGGATGTAGATATGGAAATATGATCATCTCCAATAGAAGTGGTACTAAAAATCTTATGTTCTACCCCCTACACAACCATTTAATGAAGAAGACCAAACTGTTTGGGTGGAGGAACCATTAGAAGACTAGAGTTCAGTTCAGTAGCTCATGATGTTGGAAAAGGCATGCATAACAAAAGGCTAGGAGGATGATGTTTTTCTTTCAAACATTCTATATAAAAATAATAGTAAGAGTGAAGAAGATGATGGCAAGTTGAAATGCATAAGCTTCCCTGAAAATCAAATCTTTCCTCAGCAAAATACTAAGAATGTTCTAGGTAAGAACTGCATCCTACACTAGTTTATTCCAAATGATTGTATCTTGAACTCTGTAAAAAGTAGCATATGCTCCATGACTGATATTTTCAAGCAATTATATATTACACTTGGTAAGCCACATAATGAGAATAAAGCATTAAGCATGCAAAATGAGTAGTTATTATTTACACTTCAAAAAAGCATAGGACACAACATTTTCATGGGATTATGGAGACATGCATGGAATCCATCCTAAAAATTGTACTCATAAGATATACATCAAGGACAGCTATAAGCCAATAAGGTAACCACAAAGGAGAATGAACCCAACAATAAGTGGATATAGTGAAGAAGAATTAAAGAAACTATTAGACATTGGATTCATATATCCAATTTCAGATAGTCAATGGGTGTCACCCCTCGTTATTGTACCAAAAATAATGGAAAATGGAGGATTTACATGGATTATAGGGAGCTAAACATAGTGATAAAAAAGGATCATTTCCCACTTCTTTTCATTGATCAGGTACTTGACACTCTTTCTAGAAAAAAGTATTTTTCTTTCCTGGATGGTTATAGTGGCTATAATCAAATTCAGATTACTCTCAGAGGATAAGGACAAGACAACATTCACATGCTCCATGGGGAAGTTTTTCATACTTTATTCTTCCCTTTAATCTATGTAATGCACCTGCCACATTTTAGAGGGTAGTACTTAGCATCTTCTCAGATTTAACCAATGACTGCATGGAGGTATACATGGATGATTTCATATCCATGGAAGTACTTTTGATGAAGCAATGAAGAACTTAGAAAAGTTCTCAAAAGATGCAAGGAACATAACCTATCCTTAAGTAATGAAAAATGTTATATGATGATGTCTAAAGGGATTGTGTTAGGTCATTATCTATCATCTGCTGGGATCTAGGTAGATCCAACAAAAATATCAGTAATTATAAATTTTCCAACACCTAAAAAGAAGAAGGATGTAAGGAGATTCTTGGGCCATGTTGGGTATTATCAAAGATTCATCCAGGATTTTAGCAAAATTGCAGCACCATTGTTTGGGTTATTAGGGAAGGATGTTGCATTTATATGGATAGAAAAATGTGAAGCTACATTCCAAGCATTGAAACAAATGTTGACCTCTGCACGGTTTTGAGAGGCTAGATTGGAATTTTCCATTTCATATACATACAGATGCTTCTAATCACACAATTTGAGTTATTCTAGGATAGAAGGATGAGATACTCAATTATGCCATCTATTATGTGAGTAAGAACCTGCAGCATGTTGAGCTTAACTACATAGTCACTGAGAAGGAATTCTTATCTCGTTGTATATGCCATCAAAAAATTTAGCACTATATCATGGGATATCCATTTTTTATCCATATAAATCATGTTGTCATTAAATATTTGATCAAAATCTAGTAGTAAGTAGCAAGATAATCAATGGTTACTACTCTTACAAGAGTTTGATGTAACAATTGTTGATAATCTTGGGAAAGACAATGTTGTAGCAGAATTTCTCTCAAGAATGGAAAACAATAATGAGGAAGCAGTAGTGGATGACTCTTTCCCAGATGAGAACTTGTTTTCCATTTCCACCAAGACACCGGTATGCTAATATAGCTAACTATTTGGTTTCAGGTAAGACACCTCCACACTATCTATATTCTGAAAAGAAATATATTGTAGAGAAAAGTGTGAATTTTTCTTGGATAGCTAGTTTCCTATTCCACACAGGGCAGGATAATGTTATGAGAAGATGTATTGATGATGAGGAAATTTATGATGTCCTCAAATCTTGCCATAGTGAACCATGTGGAGGACACTTTTCTATAAAAAGAACAACACAAAAGGTATTAACAACATGGTATTATTGGCCTACATTACACAAAGATGCAACATTGTATGCAAGAAGATGTGATAAGTGTCAAAGAATGGGAAGGCCTACCAAATAATAGATGAAATGCCATTACAGCCTCAGATAATATTACAACCATTTGATAAATGGGGATTGGACTTTATTGGTCCCATTGATCCTAAGTCTCAAAAAAAAGAATACATCTTGGTATGCACAAACTACCTCACCAAATGGACAGAAGTAAAGGCATTACCAAATCAAAAGAGTGAAAGAGTTGCAAAATTCCTATATGACCATATCTTTACAAGATATGGAGTGCCAAGAGATATTGTCATAGATCAAGGTACCCACTTCATTACTGAAGTTATTGTTGATTTAGCTATAAAATATGAAATCAAGAACATGAAGTCCACACCTTATCATCCACAATCCAATGGCCAAGATGAAGTAACAAACAAAGAAATTGAGGCCATCTTAATAAAGACTATTGTGCTGCATAGAAAGGATTGGTCAAAAAGACTTCTAGAGGTAGTTTGGGCATTCAATACCACATGGAAGACAACAACTAGATTCACACCTTTTGAGATATTGTATGGTAAGATGTTTTCATCCCTATTGAATTTGAGCATAAGACATTAAGAACTAGCATTGGAATTAGGCATAGATTTTTCTGAATCACGAGAGAAAAGGGTTCTTCAACTCAATGAGTTGGATGAAATGATGAGGCAAGTTGTCATAATAAAAAGGTGGTACAAAACAAAGGATCAAGTGGCATGATAATTTCATCAAAACAAGTCGAAATTCCAAGAAGGTGATTGGGCACTTCTCTTTGAATCCAAATACAAGGACCACATGGGAAAACTTAGGACAAGGTGGCTAGGTCCATATGAAATTGAGAAGATATTTTCCAATGGAGCTGTGAAACTCACCACCATTGATCCTGTAAGATTCAAACTATTGGTAAATGGTCATAGATTGAGGTTGTATAAGAATCCAACTGATAAGAACACCTTCATCCAATAGTTCAGAGGAGGCCAAAGTAGGATGGAAATGAGAACATCATAATTGAGGATAGAAGTTGAACCTATTGGTTCATCTTCTGATATTTTGGAGGAATGATATTTCATGGCCTTGGTTTATCCAACTTGTTGGATACCCTCAGGGAGGAATAAAAGTGATGTGATCATCCTTCATGGTGATCAACACCACTCACTAACATGTTTTATTTTATTAACATTTCTATTTTTGCATGATTTGGAGTATTTGTAGCAAGGAGTGCATAATCTCTAATGAAAGGAGGTGGTGCAAAGACTAGAACATCCACTTGTAGTAGCATGCATCCAAATCCCTGTTTTGATTTATTTTTTATAGAACTTGATTATATGAAGATTCAAGAATCCAATTGTATGATCATGAAAGATATGAAGATAATAAGCACCAAAATAATTCAATCTTCCCTCTCCTAGAATTTTTGGATTAATTATGGAGCTCATTCTATACGGCATCACATGTAGCAACACCACATGTAACAACATTACTTGCAGCCATGCAACACCTCAACATACATGCATCCATAGGTGTGCAATCTAAACATGACACATGTCACAATCATTTGGCATACATCTTGAGTTAAGTGCACTCAATTTCCTTTAATTGAGTATCGATAGAATAATTATATTTAATTAATATATGTTTCCCAATTATCAAATAAAATTTATTTTCCATAATTTTTGCCACCATTTTTCTATGTGACCTATCTCCCATGTCACCCATGACCATCACTTCACACGGTATACTTCAATTCAAATTAATACTTCCCCTTTCAAGTTATGTGTGTACTTAGACTCAAATTTGAAAAGGAAGATCACTTGGTTATTCCATTCAATTGCATTTTACTTTTTCAGTTATGATAGAGAAACCTCCTGCTTCACCGAGTTCACAGAGTTTCCAAAATTTGCAATGGGGGGATATTTGATAATGAATGAGCTAATAGACCATTCACAGTTGTGGAACTAGCCTCAAATTCTTTATTATTTTCATGATAATGGATGGATGGATTATATCAATAAGTTTCAAGGCTTTAATGAGTCAATAGTTCATAGAATTTGCGACTACATTCAGAGATGGTCAAGAAATAGTGAAAGGTTTGCAAGTTAAGGTTGATGATGAGATACTAGCTGCAATAATTGGTTTTGCAAAAGGTGAAATGTATCCTGTGAAAGCTAATCCTGAAGAAGCTCGAGAAGAATTTGTAGATGAAGATGAAAACTTCATGGGGATAGACAAGGTACATTGTGTACTTATTTAAAACCTTTCTGGGTAGAAGCTTTTTCTAATTATATCATAAAATATTTCACCTGTGAGGGTAGATATTCCTGATTGAACACTATCCATTTTAAGCTGTTAAATCATTTGAAGAATGGAAAACATGTAAATGTACCAAATTTCTTACATGAAAGTTTAAAGAAGATGAGTAGAGAGTCACAAAGGGGAAAGTTTTCCCTTTCTCATCACTATCTTGTTACTCTAGTTGTAAAGCATGCATTGGCAACTGAGCATCCTACATTGAATTGGGGAGATTTCACATGAGAAAAACATATTGATGACCTATTAAGGGAATGGTAAAAGAAGAGAAAGAGTTTTCTAGTTCCTCTATGCCTCCACCAGAACCCTTAGTTTTAGAAAACCCTACTCCTACAAAAACCCAGTTCCTACTGAAGCTTTCCTACCTTTGAAACACCTGTCAATGAAGAAACACCATTTTTAGAGCAAGGCCCTAGGCCCATATCTCCTTAAAGAGTTCTAGTGGTATAGGCCTTGTTAAATATCTCAACCCCAGAATCTTCCTCCTCCAAGGGTAAAAGGAAATATTCCTCCAAATCCTCTGAGCCATGAAGAAAATCCCATAGACTCAAAACTAAAAACCCAAAACTTCAAAGTCTAGACAAAATATTCAAATATCACTAGATAGTGATGAGGAGAGGATAGATATGAATGATGAAGCCATTCCAATGGAATTTAAAAGGAAAGACCATAGTACCAAATGTAGACATAGTTATGGAGGAACAAACCAAGGGAATTGAAAAGACAAAAGAAGAGGAATTAGGTGCACAACCTACTCAACAGATCCCTACTGAATCATTGAGATTCAAACAGAGGTCATTCATGTTGGGGTAACCCATATGAGCATGAAGGAAAAGTATTTCTTGAAGAAACTGAAATTTTAACCAATGTTCATGGAAACCTTGAGGAAACAAAGATTATTCATGTGTTAAATGAAGAGGATTTAGTAAATAAGGAAAGTAAGGAAGCAACAATTGAAGTTGCATATGATGAAGAGTAACCTGAGGAATTGTATTGTTAGAAATAATAACTACAACTCAACCCAGTGTCATCGATATTGAAGCCAGTTTACCACTTGATATAGAGGAAACAATTGACAACATCATCCAGAACCTTGAGCCAAAGATTTCCCAAGAATATAGTCAACCAATGTAGATAGATGAACCCCAATTGCTCCTATATCCTTAGAACCTGTGTCTCAACCATCCAACCTGCAGCCACAAGGTTATCATACAAGAAGTCTATAGAGAGCCCCTAGGCCAACCTGTAATAGTATGGAAACACAAACTAGTTCAAAATATTGGGTGTAAAATTTTGAGAACTATTGTAATAAACTATAGAGAAGATGGGAAATAGAAAAGGAAGAACTACTCTTCCAACACCAACAAGATTTGGAAGAAAAGGATAGGAAACTAAGGGAAAAATACAATCAAATTGAACATTGAAAAAGAAACAAGAAGACACAATACAAGTAACAAATGAAATTTTCAATTGTAGACCACCATTAAATGTTTACTCTATCTTCTTAAAAGAACAGATGTCGTAGTTGAAATACACTTGTATCAACAGTGATATACCCTTTGATACCAGTGGAGCTAGGTCATTTTTCAGAATATATCTCAAGATGCCTCATGAAATCTAATTACTTCTTTGTGAACTCTATATGTAAACTATTCTTTGGAATATGATAGATTGGATCCCTGTTCTTTACATAGGGGATTTTTAGATTTGGCATTGTGCTCTTATTTCAATAATGAGCTCTACAGGGAAAAATAGATGGTCGAATACAAACAATTGTGAAAAGAGAAACCATTAATGATTAGGGAATAGGAAAACAATACAAAGGCTATGATTGAAGAGTATGGAAAATTCATGAAAGAACATAAAATCAAGCAAAGGGTATAAAAGATGTGAGAAGAAGTACATGATGAGGCCAGAGATCACATTAAGTACAATGGTGCAGAGATAGTACATGCATGTAGAAGGAGATGGGAGGAGATGTCACCAGAACTAAAGAGGAAGGAAATTCATTCCTATCCAAATATTATCCCAACTCTCCAACAAATCAATCCATATATTTAAGTAGTAAAGGGATGTGGGAAAACTTGGTTCCTAATTGGATACTATCCACCTATTTTCCACTATCCAATACCTCATTAGTCTGTGGGAGAGAACTCAACGAGGAAGTGAAAGAAAGGATAATGGAATCTAAGAGGAGGAATGAAGGTTAAATATTTATGGAACCTAAGGGAACATCCATGCCAAATGACTTTAGGAAACTATGCAGCATCATCCAGTAGACCCCAAGAAAGAAAAGGATAAACAAGAAAAAGCATAGAAAAGGATAAACAAGAAAAACTTGAATGAGGTCATTAAAGAAATTAAGTCTGGGGGTGTGATGAGACCCTTTAAATATTATTTTAATTGTCTCGTATTCTATAGTCTATCATTTTTTGTATACCCTTCCACTTTTTTATCCTGGTCATCCTGTCAGATATTCCCACTTGAACTTAAGTTTATGGAACTTATATATTAATTAGTATAACTATTACTAAGTTACTTTATTTCATGGATTTTTAATGTGCATTTTAATCTCTTTGATGCAATGAATGATTATTAAGTACTTTATCTGAATGTTATACTTGTTGCAAGAAGTTGTTATGTATTTTCACTAACATACAGCCAAAGAAACTTTGTCACAAGAAAGAGGAATCATCAGCACAAAGCATGCAGAAAATGGGACTCATCCGTAGCAAGGCACCTACAGCTAAAGGAAAACATCCACATATAAAAAGCCATGATTATGGGAAATGTGATAAAAAATAATGCTTCACTTAAGTTCACACCTGCTAGTAAATAAGTAGTTATGACAACAAGAACGGATCTCACGCCAATGCCTAATTATTCTCTGCAACTATAACTTGGAACTAGCTGATTTAATTTTACAACTAGTTGTTTGAATGAACAGTTAGGTATGTTGATGTATTAGAACACCTTTTTTCATTTTTTGCATGCATATGAATCTAAAGATTTTTGGGAATAATCTAGTATTTTAATCAAAATGTAACTACTAGTTGAAATAGTCTCTTCATGTCCCTACTGAATATAAAGAGAATGATAAGATTTTAGTATACATTGATCCATAGGATGGAAATTGTTATAAGTTGTATTCTGTAATCTTCATGTTGGTGAATAAAAATCTTGGTTCTATCATTTTTCTTGTAGACACAAGTCTTAGGAAGGGATAACACCCATGGGATGACCTAATTGTGTTTCATTAAACCCATTTCCTTTTTCTTTGTTGTTTTAATTTCTGTGCATGAGTAGATTAGAGTTGCAAAAATCATTTCTTTACTTATGAGTCATTTTTACCTATTTTATTCATTAGCTATAGTATATATTCTTATCTATAACCTATTTTAGTTTCAGCATTATATTTTCCAATTACTGTGACAAAAATATTTTAGTTATATCTCTTGAACACTTGTAGCGGTATACAACATGGCAAAGTGTTGAAATTCTACGTCTCTAGGTTTGATGAATAAATTATTTTTGATTAGTGAACAACATACTAATTGATGTAAGTTAATTTACACCACCAAGTATCATTACATGTCTTTCTCCCAAGAATATTACATGGTAGCTTACCTGCAAGACCATGCGAAAGAAAGAGAATGCCTCTCGAAATGTAAATTAGGAAAAAGAAAACTATCCAAAGTGATAAAAAATAAGCAAGATATGAAGTATAGGATCCATTACCAACCAAAAGAATAAATAGTAAACTCCCAAAACAATGAATGGGGAAGAGGAGGAGGATCTGAAAACCAAACAAGTCAATCCATAGTATGTAAATTATATCTTCTATAAAACATCCAATGCCATATCCCAAAATCCTCCAACACTCTCATTCCACCAATTTTCCTCCTTATCAAGGATTTTCAATCCTTGAATGCTTCCTCGACAAGGATGAAGGATATTTACAAGCCATATGAAAACTCCTCCTACATCCACCATAGGAATAGAGTAGAAATGTGATCACCTTCATGGCTACCCATCAAGCCATGAGAAATAATATCATAGTCCACTCCCTCTTCCCCTTCATCTCCCAAATACATTCCCATGAGGCTTGGATGTGGAAACCCAAAAAATAAATAGAGATAGCAGTCAAAATACAAGACACAAAACCCATGAAAAGCTTTCAAAGCCACCATAGAAAACACAATATATCCTTTCACATAAATTTTTATGAAATAAGAGGTGTGATGCCTACCTCACAACCTAAGAAGACTCCAATAAGAATCCATGCTCCAAGCCAAACAATAACAAACCCCATAAAATCCTCCTAATTCTCCAAGTTAGGGATACAAATAGGAGAAAACCTCCAAACAAAAGACCCATGGGAGGGTGACATGTGTCACCCTTCCAACTAAGCCCATCTCAAACATCAAGGGGTCCCTTTCTAAGAACATTAAATTATAAATGGAAGGGAACATTTCAAGGGTTTCAAATATCCTAAATTCATTTGCCCAAATCCCAAGTCTCCCATAAAAGACAAAATGTGAAGAAGGATGGTGACAAGAGAGAGAAAAAGAGAGGGAAAACTTTTTGAGCTTAGAAAAAGTTCCCCCTACTCATAGGTATGGACCATGGGAGTCTTTTTAAGGTAAGAGTGACCCCAACTTTCAAAACATGCCCCAAAATTTTCACACTCTTCCCAAATTCGATATTTGGGAAAGAGTGGGGCTTTTATGAGGCATGGTGGACAAATTAAGTACATGATTAGGTGGCCTAAATTTCCACTTAATCAAAATTAACAAAAATATATTTCCCTAATACATGAAAGTAGAATTTAATGCTTATAAGAAATAAACATTTAAAACAAGTAGGATAAATTGAAATTAAAATGAAATTAATTTGAAAAGGTAAAATAAATGCAAGAGGGGTAAACTAAGACCCAACGCAATGCCACAAGTGAACATCCCCAAACTCGAATTAAAAAAATAAAATATCAACAAGTTATAAACAACAAGGTAGGGATGGTTTTGGCCTATGAGGCTTTTGCATCTTTAGGTGCTAACTCACAAACCCACATTCTCCTTCTGGTGTAACTCTTAATCATGCACAGTCAATGAAAACATCATATATTATCAACACCAAAATTAAATAAGGTGAAAATACACATATCCATAATAATCCACCAAATCAAATCCAATTGAATGCATTACACTACATCAATCTATATAAGCGATATAATGAATTATGATAAAGAATAATTGGTGCATCCTAAACTAAAACCATATGAAAATCAACTCATAATATTGATACCATAATATAAAAATAAAGTAACATGACCATATAATGATTTGGTGACATATTTTACATACAATGCCCTATCTAAAACAAGTTATCATAATATAGCCGATATCATAACAAAATATAGAAATATCTAAATATCCATTTATCCGGTAATTATGCAATATCTCCATATGAAATAGAATAATGATTACAAAGATTCAATCATGATGTAGAGAATGGAAATATAGATGGGCACTACATACTTCACTATCTTTACCTTTATATGAGGATACTCCTCAATCCCCTACATAGTCTTCAACATTACCTCTAGAGTCACTTCTATAGTCACTTAAATGTCACCACTTGTTAGACTACCAAACCTTGTAAAATATCTAGTTAGTAACATTTGATATTTTTCAACCATGTGTCATTATTCCTTCGATACATTCCTTTGTAGCATGTTCTTATTTGCCTTTTACATCACCTATATATACTCTAAATCCATTACAATAATGTAATCCTATATTTGGCCAATCATTGTATTATTTTTGCAAATAAATTAAGGAAGGAATAACAACACATGTACCTTAGTGAAATCATTTTACATGTAAAATGATTCTATAAAAAAAGGATAAAAGTGTTGGATATTCACCATTTTAGTTGTCACCATAGGTTGTAATATGTAAAACAAAAATGTTCATGAATCTAATTATATATAGATGTCTTTTTTTTTCCTAATTTGAATATATTATGTTTTCTTTTCTTTAACAAGTAGAGTGGTTTTCATAAGACAATGATGGTTGCATTGATTATGGTATTCTTCTTAGACTACTTATCTCTTTTACAAATTTGTGTGAATGAACACTTTTCATGATCAGTAAGGTTTGTGAAAATTTATTTGTTTAAACATTGTCTGTGTTGAACTTTTTGACCTTCCTACATTGATCATTCACTTTGTTAAGTCTGTACACATGATGTTTTTAGAATATGGCATCGTATTGGTTTAACCTTCATATGGATATTATGTGTGCTTTGCACATGCGCACACACGCGGTGTGTGTGCGCGCGTGCGCACGTGTGTGTGTGTGCGCGCCATGTGCATATGTGTGTATATGTGTGTACGTGTGTGCATAATTAAATGACCAATCTTGTTATTTATTCCATTTGATGCCATCCAAGATCGGGTCAATATTGGTATCGACCCACGTAACAAGATTGATAAGAAAACATCCTCTTTCCATTGGTGTAGTCTTTAGTTTCACCAATGGGCATCCATCTATCTGTTTTTGTGTGCACATGCATGTGTGTTTTTCGTGTACCTTTGATTGTGTTTTTGTGTGTGTGTGTGTGTGTGTGTGTGTGTGTGTGTGTGTGTGTGTGTGTGTGTGTGTGTGAGTGAATGTGTGTGTGTGTGAATGTGCATGTTTGTGTGTGTGTGTACGCGTGCATGCGCGCGTGTGTGCATGTGTGCATGCATGCATGCATGTGTGTGGGTGTGTATGTGTGTTTTTGTGTTACTAAATCGATTATTACATGGATTTGAATTGAGCATTCGGGTATGAGAACCATGTTTCAAGGCACATAAAAATAGTTAGTAAATTTTTTATCTTACTTTAGACAAAACAAATATATTTAACAAAATGATATAGTACTACTATTAAAATAATATATATAACATTATCCATTTAAAGATAATTTTTCTTTTAATTTAATTTATTAGGAGTGCTAAGTGGATAATTTTATTATTAATGTTATTTGTTCTTTTGAAAAGTTTTTGATAACAAGTTTATAATAAATAGCAAAAAAAAAATTGCTTTGATCAAATGATCTTATTTTAAAATTATAGATGTAATTTTAACTATACGAAAATAATTTCAATAGTATTTATGTTAGAAACCCTTTATATAAATCTTATCCAAGTGGAGAAAAATAATGGACTCTAAGAAGAATATATAATCCATCACCAATAATGCCTAGCTAAAACTTTTAACCAAAAACATGCTAATAATACATTAATCGGGATTTTAATTTGTTTATTACGTGGATATGGTGACCAAAATACTATAAGAATTTTACATACTTTACATATTCTTCACTTTATTTACATCAGGCATGAGCTTGTTTTAGATGATTCATTTTAACATGACCTATATGGATAATTGAATCTAAAAATTCATATCTTTCAATGGGGTTCATATTGTCTCTACACACATTGTTTGATTATCATCTCTTTACTCCTCATCAACCATTTTATAACTAAATCCACTACAATATTCATAGTCACAAAATAATCTTCAAAATAATGATTTCTATGAATTTATTTTCTAGCATCTTGGCCATTAATAATAATATTATTTCCTTATATTATGTCCTTAATACACATTACCTACTCGGCACCCTAAGTGATTGACTAGGTTACCAAATAAATATATATGAGTGTATCATATCTATATTTAGGAAACATAGAGCCATATGAGCCTCATTCATTGATTGAAACTTCCCGAACCCCAATCGCAACCTAACACATTGGCATTGGAAACTATATGGGGGGCTTAAACTCACCCATATAAATGTGTGTGTGGGGGTGGGTAGGTGGGGTGGTGAGAAGTCATGTCTAAGATGCCATCTAGATAGTGATAGTGATATTATAAGAAGAGATTAATATGTCATTACACATACACTCAAATTAATATTATTTATTAATGTTCATTCAAATGTATTCACAAACATTGATTTTTATATGAAAATAAATCCTCTTTAATGAATTTTAAAAATATTTTTGGTGGCATAAAAGTGACACATATTTACATAAAATTTGTGCCACAATTATGACACACCCACCCTAATTTAAAATAGATAAGCTAGAATGCAAAAATGTTATGCCACTTAATTTCACTTCATGTTAAGAGTGACAAGACGAAATAATAAAGTTAAAGTGGAAAAGAGACAAAATATATACTGGAATGAAAATAAATATAAAAATGGGATAGGAAATAGTCAAAAACAAGTAGAAAGGAAGAGGAGAAAACAAAAAGACAACACATAGGAAAACATAGAAAAAAATAGAAAACTAACATAGATATGGAGTAAAACTGAAATCTTTAAGGATAGAAAACCCTTCACTATAAAAATGAGAGTATGCAAAAATCCACATCTCGGGATAATTTGTATAATTCATATAATAGATTTAAAAATAAATGATCTAAATCCTATATAAATTATAAAACCCTTAGATAAATTATGTAAACCAAATGGTAAATTGTTTAAACCATAGGGTAAATTGTGTAATAGACAATATTGTGAAAACCCTAATATGTATTTTGTACACCCTAGGAAAATTTGGTAAATCCTATGAAAAATTGTGTAAACCCTAGGAATCCTAATTATTTAAGATAATAAAGCAAATGGGGAATGAGAAGCATAATTGAAAGGGATCAGGACCTCCCTAAGTTTTTCTCTAAACTAACTACAATTATATCACAATAACATTACAAGGAATCATCAAATTTAAGTATAATTAATGGTTTTTAATACTATAAATCATTATAAATAAAAGATATGTAAAAAGGTTCTCTTAGTTTTATTTTAAAAATTTTAATTTTGCTAAATTATACTCTCATGGAACATGAACAAAAAATTTATCCATTGTTTTTTTTTCTAAAATTTTGACAAAAAAATGCATTATTTTACAAACGCAACGCGTAGGCGTGTGTGTGTGTGCGCATGTGTGTGTGTGTGTGTGCATGTGTGCGTGTGTGTGTGTGTGTGTGTGTGTGTGTGTGTGTGTGTGTGTGTGTGTGTGTGTGTGTGTGTGTGTGTGTGTGTGTGTGTGTGTGTGTGTGTGTGTGTGTGTGTGTGTGTGTGTGTGTGTGTGTGTGATGAATGAAATTTGTGGGAAAAAAATCTATGCACTTTCTTCGTGTTTCTTTTTTAAGTAGATAATAAGGAGGTTTTGAAAGGACCAGTAAAAAATTATATAGACGATAAAAATATAAATGTTAACACCCAAAATAAAAAAATGAGAAACATGATCAAATAGGATTAACCCTACTACTCCTGCAGGGAAAAGAATTTTTAAAACAAAAACTTAGTCGATAGTCAATAAAATGGTTGTAAAAAGTTAGAAAAGTAATTATGAATACAAATTCCTAAGAACTCACCCAAAAAACTTATGGAATGTTCTCAATAAATTTATAATTAGACCTTCTATCCCTTTTCTTCCTCTAATCCATGCATTCAAGTGCTAGGTCTAATAGGTATTATTTGATGATTCCATAAATGAACTCATCATAAAGCATCTATATAACTATAAGTTTTACTCCTAAAAACATTAATATATGCATGGGAATGTTCTAAATAGTTATATCTATAGTAGAAAGTTATGCATTTCCCTTATTTTGTCTTATGCAAACTAATAACCAATGGAAGTTTCACTAACTACTTTGTAGAGTTATTTGGTGACATATGCAGGTTGATGCGTGTTTTTTCCATTTTGAGTAGTCATCAATGAAACCGAGTCCGCAACCACTAAGCTATTTTTTAGTATTGATGCAAACCATCTATAAATGAGGACCATTGTTTCTAGGAATATTATAGAGTTTCATGGAAATTTTATGAAGTTTTTATAGGTTAAATTGGTTTCCTAGATTTGTGGCATGAATTGTAATCAACTATATATAAGACACCTCATTTGAACTATTTCATAGTTAGTAGTTTTTACCATTATTACAATTGTTAATAGAATAATTTATTTTAAGTTGCACTCTAGATTATGTGATGAGCTTATTTTGATCAATATTATATACATTTTTTTTTAGTATACGTGTGTGTGAAGAACCTCAATCCCGAAGTAGAGAAAGGGCCAACTCAACTGAGAATATTGGAGGATTGGTATTTTATACAAGATATTTATATTTTCTTAGTTTTAGTTTCAATATCTTGGTTTGATAATTATCTCGAATGCAATCTTGTATTTCTTTGTTTCAACATATTTCCTTTACTATTATTTGGTTTCAAAAAGTATTTCATTACAAGTAAACATTTCCTCTATAACAAGCGTTCCATTCAGGAAATGTTTTTTAGTAACGTTAATGCATTTGATATACTTTGATTTCCATTTGGTAGTTTAAATCCTTCAGTAGTTTGTAGTGAGAACAAGGAAACTGATACTAAACAAAACCCTCCCAAAAAAAGAGAACCACCATAATACTGAGTTGCATATCCACTTCTCTACATACAACCTTGAACATAACCTTGGTTTATAATGACATCAACATTTGAACAAGTTGATTAAATGATTGGAAGTTACAAAGACCAATCATTTTTAACGCCATTATCGGATACACCATAAGCAAAAATGTTATTCTACTCATATTTTATGGTATGGGTGTTAGTGTAGTTGATATATACAACCAATAGAGATCTTAATCCTTGCTTTCACAATAAATATTAATGCATAGGCCACGAGATGCTCAAGGGAGGTTTATACCTTGCAACACACAAAGGATATCTTCAACTGGAGCACATGATGGTGCAAATTAACTTACGAAATTAGTATGTTGGTTATTAATCCAAAGTTATTTAATGATCGACATAGGGACATAAAATTTCAATATTTCCAAAGTGTTGTATGCATAGTTAAATATGTTGGGAGGTATAAAGTAAAATTTTTGTCACTATAATTAGGAAATACAATGTTGAAATTGAACTAGTTTACAACTGTAAATGAATACTATGACTATCATCAAAGCATGTAAAAGAAAAATCATAAATAAAGGATAAGTTTTTGTACATCTAATCTAATCATGCAAGAAAATATAACATTAACCAAATGGAAAGGGTGTAAATCCCTCCTAAGCCCTATTTATACAACAATTTAGCATAACTTAGATTTTATTCAATAACATGAATATTAAACATGGGACATATAACAAAATATCTACCTATGGATCGATCCCTCTTCTACAACCTTAGCATTCTTTTTATATTCTTCCCTCTTGAAGAGACATGGAGAGACATTCTCATTACTAATGGTTATAATTTTATCAACTACAAGATCATGACCAAACAATCTGGAGATTCTCATGCATGCAACAAAACCATTTGAAAAGGTATCCTCATATAATGACTTAACAAACTAATCATTCTAAATAACTAGTTATCAAATTAAATCAACTAGTTCCTTGTTGGAGTTGCAGAGCATAATCAGGTGATGGTGTTGAATCTTATTTGTGTTCTCATAACTGATCCTTTATCAATACGTGTAAACTCAGGTGAATTTTCCATGTTGCTCAAGCTTTCTAGAATTACAGTCTTGTATATGTGTGTGACCTCCTTGGCTTTAGGTGCTTTACTGTTGATGAGTCCTAGTTGTTGCATGTCAATTTCTCTTTACAAGTCCCTTTACATTATAAATTAGTTTCTTTAGTTTCATGTTAGTGGATACACATAACAAATCCTTGGAAATTAAGGCTAACATTTATTCAAAGCACTATTTAATCATCACATTGTATTCAGAAGAATAAATGCATCCATAATCCACAAAATAAAGTAAACTTAGTAATAATTATATTAACTAATATAAGTGCCATAAGTTCAAGATATAACAAATATGTTTAATAGTATATGAGAAACACAAGTTCAGAGGGTACATATGGATAACAAATAAAACAAATGAGGAAATTTAAAAATAAATAAAAGGGTTCATCACACCCCGACTAAGCTTCTTCAATTTCCTCATTAAATAATTCTTACATTCTTCCTTTTCTTTCTTGGGGTCAATCTAAATAATGATCCATAATCTCTTGAAGTCTATTGGTGTTAAGATACCTTCTCGGTTCTATGCAAAAATAACCTACATTATTTATGTACTTCTCCAATAATATTTCCTAGAATTCCTCGCTCAAATCTATATTTCCGCACAAAGTGTGGAATAGGATAGTGGAAAATTGGTGGATAAAACCAAAGGGAAACAAATATTTTTCACATCCCTTGGAAACATCAATATGTGCATTTATCCTTATAAAGTTTTGGATAGTGTTCGAGATAAGAATGCATTTATTTTCTACAAGTGGTTGTGGAGGTAATGCTAGAGGTGTAGATGTGAGTGAAGGTGATGTGGAAGATGTTGTAACTACTAGCTTAGGTATGACAAATTTCATCGCCCCAAACAATTTTTGGTAAATGGTAGAAGTATCAGTGGGTGACATTTACATTTGAGTTGAAATAGGCATTCAAAGGCACCCCTAAAGCATGGAATGATCAATGTAGTCTAAGAGGTCCACCAAATGTGAGAATTGTGTGGCAATAGAAATGTGGAAGTGATTAGCTTCCAACTCTATGTGTAAAAGAGAGGATAAAAAATCAAGTTGATCCTTGAAAGCTGGTAGAGAGTTGTCACTAATAGGAAGAGGAAATATTGGGTAGGTTGATTTAGGCTCCTTAATTGGTGGAGCGGAAGGTGAGCATGACTCTCTCGTGGGTAGGAGAGTTAATATTGCAGGTTGTTCATCGGTTTGAGAGGTGCGTGGGGAAACCGCATTGACAGATATGGTGGACTCCTCCATAGGGGCAGAGGGAGATGAGGGAGACTCCTCGGTAGGTACAGGATTATATGACAATTTTTCTATGAATTAAGGATCTCATGCAATAATTTATTCAATAGATGAACTAGGAGGAAAGCGTATGGAAGGATCTCGAATGATTTCAAAGACAACATGCACCTCACGGATATTACCATCATTGGCCAAGGAATCACCAGTTTGGATGGATGAGGGGTTATGATTCAAGAATGGATTCTTGAAGATATGTAAGTTCGGGTTATCTGGTTTGTTATGGCTATCCAAGACTAGATCTCCATTATCTAACATTTCTTGGATGATTTTTTTGAAGGTTATACAATTACCATCACTATGATCTTTAACACAATGATAGTTGCAATAATCATGTTCATTGTACCATGCTGACATAGGATGAGAGGGGTCAAAACTAGTATGTTTTTTGACGCGTGGAAGGGTAATGGCTCCAACTTTCAATATTTTTTTCTAAAATGGAAGAGTAAGGCACTCCTATTGGGGCATACTTGTGTAGCTATTTTCTAAACCGAAAGGTCGTGACAAGGGAAATGCTAGAAAAAGGTTTTTCTTGGTTAGATGGATGGGATGGGGTAGATTTTAAAACTTCTTGGTTGTTTGGTTTTAGAATAGGTATTTTTGGGTTTGGAAGAATAAGAATTATCTTTTGATTTTAATTCAATGTTTTTGTTACGTGATTGTAGCTTATTTTCTTCAATGGCACGAATTTCTAGCTTTCGGGCCATGGTAAATGCCTCATCAAAGGTGCGAGAACATCCGGACTGTAGAGTTGGTGATATATGTTTGGCACAAGCCCTAGTAAATAATTTGTATAACTATGTCCTGGGGTAATTGGAATGTAAGTTGGTTAATGAGGCTTTGCCAATGAGTGACGAAATATGTGATAGATTTTTCTTTGTATTGTCGTGTTAAGCACAAGTCGGTCATGGTGACTTTCTTGACGGCATTGAAATCTAGCATTGGAGTGTGTGATGCTGATATCATGGGTGACCGAGAAGAAATGGGTATATAAGAGGTGGCATGCACAAATGGTCCTACACTTAAGGGGATTGATGAAGGAATGGTTGACATTATGGGAGCAAATCGACATCAAAAGTAGGACATATGTCATAGATATAAAAGATATTAATGATGTGCAGTCAAGTTGGGACACCAAAGTGGTAAGGTGGAAGATTGTAATATTGAGCTAGTACTGGTAGATGCAAAAGTGGGTGCGAGGGAAGGAGGAATATACATAGGCCATGTGTCATATACCAGTTTTCCTGATGAATCTCGAGTGGATGAATGGGTGAGATAATATTATAAGGCGGAGGGGTTTTGGTCAAGGAGTCTTGAAAACTCCTCGCCATCCATGTGGATGGTGATAGGATGACTGGGATCCAAGGGTGATACAATGGAAGGTGGTGATGGGCTATGCGAGAGAGGCTAAAGCCTTGCGTGGAATACAATGTCATTAGCTTTGCTACAAGTCAAAACCATGTGAGTTGGCATAGACTTGGTAATCTTCTCTCTGTAAATGACACAAAAAATACAAGGAATGGAGAAAAATAGTTCGAAAGGTGAAAATTGGTGTTGTTTTAATTAAAAAATTAAAACATAGGAACCAACGGTATTTTGATAAGCGATGTTGGTTATAGAGAGTGACCAATGATGGTTAGGGTGATGGATACTAGTTATTGTGGAATAATTTATTTTTTTATAATTATGGTAATGACTGATGAAAATGAAAAAAAAATGGATTTGATAGTGATTTCACAGACCAAGAGGTATGATGATGTATCTGAGAAACCCTAGAAAGAATAGAAAAGTGATGAGTGTTATTTTTGTAAACTAACCCAAAAGAGCAGAAACCGAAAAATTGTTAGGTAAAATGATGATGGTCATTGGATTGACACCGGTCACTATGAAATATTAAAATATGGAAAAAATGATATTTTTGACTTAGATCGATAGAATACCAACCTAGAAACCTGAGTATGGTAATGATGAACCCTAACACACTAAGAAAAATTTGGAATACATGAACTATGATGGTGGAGTGTGAAAGGAAGAAAAGAATGGAGAATATGACCTCATAACTCTAAACATAAATAAAAAAACTAAGAAACACTAAATCCTATTGGTGAATTTTATGTTTCAACTTATGCTATTTAGCTCTAACTTGTGAATATAATAGATTTTTTTTTTTGATATAAGGTGTCCTATGAAAATCCAAGATCTAAGGATGGTTTTGTGTAAAGTTTTGGTGGGGCGGTCCTTTATCCGAGGTAATGAATGGACAGAGAAACTAGCTTGGTGCCCACTGTGAATCCTCTAATCATGTGATCATTGACAACTTCTTCCAGGTAGGATGATGTTTAAGAAGATGTGTAAATTGTTTATGTGGTTTGTTATAGACAATGTGCAAAGTGAACTACGATTGAATTAGTCAACCATCAACTGGGCTTAAATTCCAGTGTACAGGTTACCCTCAAATTAATGTGATCTACAATGCAAAACACTAGAATGAAATGCAAATATTTAAATCCCAAATCAACAATTATGTTTGATGTAGAAAATAGAAAATAGGAAGAGGAATGCTCTTTCAATAAATGAAATACATTAGAAAGGAATACGTGTTCTTTTTAGAGAACCAAAAACACAATTTCTTTTAGACAATAGAAAGAAGGAGAAGATTGCAAAGAAGAAAATTGTTGTGAATAATTTTCAAAGGGAAATAAACACATAATTTTTTACCTAGGAATGAACAAATGCAAAAGAACCTCTGATGGGTCCCATCAGGGGTGCCAAAATATTTTGCCAATTTTTGTAGATAATGAAACAGATAAGGGTAAAGGGCTAAGGAGGAATACCTGTTGTTACATTCGTTAAATGTTGAGTGCGTACATTTATAATTTCTGATCCAAACTAATTGTGTGAGCTTCCTTTTGGCTAGTAGGAACTACCTGTAATGTAAAGCAAGACCACAAGATACAATTAATAGAAAAGGTTAGTGGACTGCCCAATGTGAGCTAGATCTAGGAAGTGCGATACTTCCTCGGTGGTTGTCAATCCACTGATATATAACTCAATATAAAATAAATTAACATGCAAATAAAAGAATATAATGCTAGTGTTTTTATTTGAGTATCTCATATTACTATCCATGTGTCAATCCAATTAAATGCTTAGTAATTAAATTGTTGAAGTTCTCTCGGTCATGTTGTTGGTTAGATAGGTGGTCCGAGGGTTATATACATGGTATGGGTAAGCTCTCGTGAAGTTTGGGTTGATTTTGAATTATTTGGAAGCTTTCTATTTTAAGTCAGTTTACAAAGCGTAGAGACGAATGACGGTCGTGGTATGACCGATGAAAGTTTTGGATGAGAGATATCGGTTGAGTTGGATAATGGAAGAATGTCAAAAGTGGGTGTCTAGGCTCTCTCCGTGTCTCCACACGAGTTGGGAATTTCTATGGTGAGGTTATAGGTGGGGTATTAGGTTTGACCGAGGTTTTGTGAGTTTTTGAGGTTGTTAGTGGAGGTTTAGTGAAATTTAAAAGGAGACACAGAACAAATCAACATCGGGTGTGATCTTTGGTGAAGAGGATAAACCAACGATGGTTAAGGTAACCGGCATAAATAGGGGGAAAATGGTGGCAATTAAATAAACCTAGTTTTTGGACTTCCCTATAATTTCAAGGAGAATGGAGGGAGGATGGTTGGGTCCGTAATAAAGTCAGGGAGGCTCAAGAATGCCTAGAAGTCGGGTATGGGGAGCTAGAAGGATGTGGGTGGTTGGATGGTTAGATTGGTAGGAAGGTGGGGATGGAGGAATATAGGGAAGAACAAGATCTAATAACAAAAGATAGAGAACCTAAAATTTAAGTAAGTATTGAATGATGAAAATAAAATACACTTACTTGTATTTTCAAGTCTAGTTGGTGAAGGATGAAAATAGTTGATTCCTAAATAACTTCATGTTTAGTGTCGCGTGGCGGTACTTTCCAAAGTGATTGTGTGAATGCTCATGCCTCTAGATGAGTATCAATGTTTTCTTTACCTTTTTATTGATTGTATTCCATCATTTTGATGCTAAGAAGTCTTTGGTTCATGCTTGAATGCAAGATATCTCTCAAAACTTAGAATGACCAACCTGGGTAAAAGGTTACAAAATTGTATATACAGTAACCAACGATGGTTAGGGTGACTGGAATCGTTTAAGGCAGGAAATCCTAGGTTTTCCAAAAATAGGAAAATATTTGCTATTGTTGGCATGCTCGATTGTCCATCCAGTCTCAAGTGAGGGTTAGCGCTTAGATAATTAGGAGTGTTGTTGGATAAGGAAATTCCAGAGCAAGAAGAAAACCAGAGAAATATCATGTTAAAATTAAGGAAGATGAATTTGTGTCTAAATTTTATGCGACTACGAAGATGAACCACAAAGAGAGTTGAAAGGGAAGATTTAGATGAAGAAGATGAGGAATTAGAAGATGTTGAACCATAAAATCCTTTCGTAAGAAAATCAGATTGGCCGAGAAGGGCATGTGAGAGGTATAGTCCTCCGATTTTTGTTCTACTCTTGTTTTTTCAGTTTTATTTGTTATTGATAATGAACCCAAGATTATGCGGGAGGATTTTGGAACTAATGAAATAAAGTTTTGGAATAAATGGAGTCCTTATATAATAATTATACATAGGACTTGGTGAAATTACCTCTGGAAGAAAACGGGTTAGCTATAAATGGGTGTTTAAGAAGAAGTATAATGTAGATGGGAAAATAAAAAAGTATAAATCTCATCTTGTGGCGAAGGGTTTCACTCAAGTGGAGGGACTCAATTTTGATGAGTTATTTTCTCATGTTGCTAAGTTACATTCTATTAGATTTCTTTTAGCTATTGCTACTACTTTCGATCTGGAAATAGAGTAGATGGATATTAAAACGACCTTTTTTCATGGTGAGCTTGAGGATAAAATCTACATAACACCTGCATCGGAAAGATTTAAGATCAAAGGAAAGGAATATTTGGTGTGTAGGCTGAAAAATTCATTATATGGCTTGAAGTAATCACCAAGAATGTGGAACTAGAAATTTTGGTATGTGTTAAGACTTGGGCTTGAAAGAACTAAACTGACCCATTTGTTTATTTTTAAACATGATGATGAATATTATGTTATCATTTTATTGTATGTTGATGACATGTTGTTAATTGGTAACAGGAAGAAATTGATCACTCATGTTATATCTCAACTCTCATCTCATATTTATATAAAGGATCTCAAGTCTACAAAATTTATTTTGGGCATGGAAATGAAAATGAGATCATGTAAATAGGAAACTAGTGTTAAATCAAAGAAAGTATCTCGAGGTGATATTACAAAGGTTTCAAATATATGAAATTAAACCTGTTAGTCTTCCTTTTCTGTTGGTGAAAAATTTTCTTCTAAACAATGTCCTATAACTTAAGAAGAAATAAGAGGACATGTCTCGGGTACCATATGCTAGTGCAGTTGGTAGTTTGATGAATGCAATGGTTTGTACAAGACTTTATACTACACATGCAAAGTGAGAGTAGTGAGCATATTCATGTCAAATATTGGAAAGGAACATTGGACTATGGTAAAGAGAATCTTTAGGTACCTGCGTGGGACATCTAATTATGTAATTTATTATTAGGGAAAACCTAATGAAAGTAAAACATTAGATCTACATGGTTTTTGGATTCTGACTGGGGTGGAGACTTGGATATGCACATGTCTACCAGTGGTTATGTGTTCAATTTGTTTGGTGGAGTGGTAAGTTGGATGATAAATGTCGAGAAAGTATTGTGATATCCAAAGACAATGGTTGAGTACATGGTAGTTACTCATGCAAGTAAAGAAGTGGTTTGGCTTCTACGTAACTCCCTTTGTTGGGTTAACACAAAATGTTGTAAGGATCAATTGCAATAGTTAAAGTGTAATTTTTCTTGCAAAGAACCTTGAGTATCATTCAAGAATGAAACACATTGATGTTCAATACCATTTTTAAAGAGAAATTGTGGAGGAGAATAAGATACTAATAAGTAAGGTGGACACAAAGGATAATGTTGTTGACTCTTTAACTAAAGCAATGAGTTTTGAGAAAATTTCTTGGTGTAAAATATTGATGGGATTTAATGCCCTGAGCTGCTGACTATATTCATAGTGTATCCCCCTTTTGTAAATTATACAACACGCGGGAGAATTTTAGAATTTGTTGTATATTTTGTATATTGTATACCCAGGAGTATTGTACACCTCTTCCACATGCGTTAGTAGGGGTCCTGGGAGTATAGATATGCTATTTTTATCTATATGTATATATGGGTGGTGTCATAAATCATTAATTATGGGAACTATTATGGGTTTTTATTATCCCATGGGTTTGGTACCCATTGTATTGTAAAACTGCTTTGACGGTTTCTTACTATTTTGCTTACAAATAGCTAGAGATGCAGTAGGGTAAAGAAGAACTTGGAAGTACATTATTGTATTGTAAATGGTTAAGTTAATGCAATAAGAGAGAGAAGTTATTGTGCTGGTTTTTTTCCCGAAAGGGTTTCCCAAGTTAAATCTTGTGTTTTGTCATTTATTTTCTTTGATTATCTTGAATATTCTATTTAATATAGCTTCTTGTTTATTATTTTATCGAATTGATTCTCTTCACTTCTTTCTCCTTTATAATTAATTTTTAATTTGATGGAGAATGGGAGGCCTCCCATTCTCCCTCAACACAAAAATTAAATCTAAGAGAGAATGATAAGCCTCCCATTCTCTCTCAATTTGAATAATCAAATCCTAGAAAGATTGATAGACTACTACAATGACTATATTTCAGAAATTTTTTTCACATGGAGGGAGAATGGGAGGCCTCCCATTCTCTTTATTTATAGATTTTTTTTTCAATGAGAATGAGAAGGATTTCACTGTGTTGATATTTAAAGGCATCATATTTTACCTATACCTTAAAACCTTCATATTCTCCATAAAAAGAAATGTTAATTTTTAAGGAGATTGGGAGGGCTCCTATTCTCCCTTAATCTAAAAAATAAATTTTGTAAGAATGAAATAAATATCTTTATATATCTACCCTTTTATTTTTCATTTTTATCTACTTTACAGGAATAAATAGCATTTGATAAGGAGAATGAGAGGCCTCTCATTCTTCGTCAATGTAAGAAATCAAAGGTAAGGGAGAATGAGAGGATTTGCATTTTTATAGTAATGGAGAATGGGAGGCCTCTCATTCTCCTTATTTATTATTTTTTAGTTTTTCATGGTGTATTCATCATTTTTTCTTTATTTTTATTCAATTTGAAGGAATAAATAACAATCCATAGGGAGAATGGGATACCTCCCATTCTCCCTCAATGTGAAAAATAATCCAAAAATTAATGCAAAACATCCTATTCTCTGAAAAAATAAATAACAATTGATATGGAGAATGGGAGGCCTCCCATTCTCACTCAATGTGAAAAATCAAAGCTATGAGACAATGAGACAATTTTATCCTATTATTTTTCAATGTGAAAATTCAAAAGTAAGGGAGAATGAGGGGTTTTTAATTCTCTCTAAGCATATATTTTTACATTATGAGTGATTGAGATGCCTTGCGTTATCCTTATTTGTTGTTTTTTGTTTTCATGGAGAATGAGAAGTTTTTCATTGTAGGGAAAATGACCGAAAAAATAGTTACATAAGGCTAGCATCCACTAAGCTACATAAGGTTAGCAGCCAATAAGTTATATAAAGCTAGTGGCCACTACAATGATTCTATTTCAGATTTGATTTTTCACATGTAGGGAGAATGGGAGGCCTCCCATTCTCTTTATTTATAGTTTTTTTTTTTGAAGGAGAATGAGCATATTTTCACTGTGAGGAGATTTGGAGGCATCACAATTTACCTAAAATTATAAACCTTCCTATTCTCCACAAAATGAATAATAATTGTTAGGGATATTGGGAGGCCTCTCATTCTCCCTCAATATAAAACCTAAATGTTGAGAGAATGAAAACTTATCATTCTATATCCACCCTTTTATTTTTATTTTTTATTCACTTTGAAGGAATAAATAGAAATTGATAAGGAGAATGAGAGGCCTCCCATATCCCTTAATGTGAAAATTCAGAGCTAAGATAGAATGAGAGGTTTTTCATTCTCTCATCATTTATTCTTTTACATTAAGGGAGAATGGGAAGCCTCCCATTCTCCTTATTTATTATTTTTAGTTTCTCATGGTGAATGCATATTTTTTTATTTTTTTATTTACTTTGAAGGAATAAATAAAAATCCATAGGAGAAGGGGATACCACCCATTCTCCATCAATGTGTACACAGGGGTAAGCTACATAAGGCTAGTGGTCGCTAAAGTACATAAGGATAATGGACGACAAGCTATAAAAGGATAACGACCGCTAAGATATATAAGTGTAGTGACAACTAAGGTATATAAGTTTAGCGGCTGCAAAGCTACAAAAGGCTAGCAGTCACTAAGAACTACATAAGGAAATAGTACTCTAAGATGTACATAAGGCTGAAAAATAGGCCCAAAAAGTGTGTAGCACTACTATCCTCAAAATAAGTAGGAAAAAGTGCCTAGTGATCGCCTTGACTTAAAAATTAAGTCAAGATAATTTCCTAACGATCACTAACCTCAAAATTATCCTAACGACTACTAATCTTGAAACATCCTAGCGACCGCTAGTCTATAAAAATGGATAAGATAGTGACATGAAGTGACATCCAAAAGTTATTTCCTATTATTCACCCTCTTAACATCATTCAATCCTTAATATGTTAAATCCATCATGAATATCATCTTGATACCTTTCCAATGATACAAATTTTTCTTGATTTGGATTTGTAGAATGAAATTTATGACCATTTTAAGTTTGCATGGTCCAATGAATTATGCCTAGGAACCACTAGACTACAAAAAGGCCAAAAAGAGTGTCTAGAGGCCGCTAACCTGAAAAATAAGTAGGGAAAAGTGGCTACCCACCACTAACCTCAAAATTAAGATTTTAAAAGTGCCTAGTGGCCACTAACATCAAAAATATCTAAAGCGACCACTAGACTTGAAACATCCCAATGACCACTAGCCTACAAAAATAGCTAGGATAGCATACATGAAGCAACTTCAATTTTTTTCCTATTTTTCACCGTTTTAACCTCATCAAATCCCCACGATAGGATAAATCCATCATGAAAATATCCTCAATACCTTTGCAATTATACTAAATTTTCTTGATTTGGATATGTAGAATGAAAGTTATGTTTATTTTGAGTTTGCATGGTCTAGTGAATTATTCTTAGCGGTTCGCTAGGCTTTAGGATAGGCTAGAAAAATTCCTAGAAACCGCTAACCTTAAAATTAATAGGAAAAGTGCCTAGCGAATACTAGCCTCAAAAATAATTCATCAAAAGTTCCTAGCAGCTTTGCTACCCTCAAAATTATCTTAACGATCGCTACGCTTGAAACATCCTAGTGACCACTAGCTTGCAAAAATGGCTAAGACAACGACATGAATAAACATCAATTTTTTTATATATTTCACCCCTTAACCTTTTCAAATCCTTAATGTGATAAATCCATCATGAATATATCTTCAATACCTTTCCAATGATACCAAGTTCTCTTCATTTGGATTTTTAGAATGAAAGTTATGCCCATTTGTAGTTTGCATGGTCCATTGCATTATGCCAAATAGCCACTAGACTCCATAATAGGCCAAAAAAAGTCCCTATTTGTCACTAACCTCAAAATAAGTAGGAAATAGTGCCTACCAACCATTAGCCTCAAAATTTAGTCAGAAATTTAAGTTATTAGTGGTAGTCAACCTCAAAATTATCCTAGTGATCACTAGCCTTGAAACTTCCTAGTAACCGCTAGCCTGTAAAAATAGCTAGGATAACAACATGAAGCCAATTCTAATTTTCCCTTATTTTTCACCCTATTAACCTCATCCAATCCTCTGTATGATAAATCCATCATGAACATCTCCTCAATACCTTTCCAAAGATACCAAGTTTTCATGATTTGGATTTTAGAATGAAATTTATGCTCATTTGAAGTTTGCATGGTCTAGTGAATAATGTCTAGTGGCCACACGTCTCTAAAATAGGCAGAAGAATTTCCTAGCATCCGCTAACCTTAAAATCAATAGGAAAAAATTCTTATTGACCACTAGCCTCAAAATCAAGTTAGCAGAATTACCTAGCAAATTAATGGCCGCTAACCTAAAAATTATCTTGGCGAGTCCTAGCCTTAAAACATCCTAACGACCGCTAGCCTGCAAAAATGCCTAATAGAACAACATGAAGCAACATACAATTTTTATTCCCATTTTTCACCATCTTAACCTCATCCAATCATTGATATGATAAATACATCATGAATATCTCCTCAATACCTTTCCAACAATACCAAGTTTTCCTAATTTGGATTTGTAGAATGAAAGTTATGCTCATTTGAAGTTTGCATGGTCCAATGAATTATGCCTAGTGGCCGCTAGGCTCCAAAATAGGCTAGAAAAATTTCTAGTAGCCACTAACCTCAAAATCAGTAGGAAAAAGTTCCTAGCAGCCACTAGCTTCACATTAACTCACCAAAATTACCTAGTGGCCGCTAACCTCAACATTATCATGGCGACCGCTAGCCTACGAAAATAGCTAGGATATCGACATGAAGCGAAATATATTTTTTTTTCCTATTTTCACCCTCTTAACCTCATCCAATCCTTGATATGATAAATCCATCATGAAGAGCTCCTCAATACCTTTCCAATGATACCAAGTTTTCTTGATTTGGATTTTTAGAATGAACATTTTTCTAAGTAGAAAAAATTTCCTAGTAGCCGCTAACCTAAAAATCAGTAGGAAAAAGTTCATATCGGATGCTAGTCTCAAAATTATGTCAAGAAAATTTTCTAGTGGTTATTACCGTCAAAATTATCCTTTGACCACTAACGTTGAAACATCTAGCGACTGCTAGCCTACAAAAGTCACCGAGATAATGACATGAATTGATATCTAGATTTTTTCCTATGTTTCACCCTCTTAACCTCATCCAATCCTTGATCCGATAAACCAATTGTAAAGATATCCTAAAGACTTTTCAAAAAATTCCAAGTTTTCCTAATTTGGAGTTGTAGAATGAAAGTTATGCTCATTTAAAGTTTGCATGGTCAAGTGAATTATGCCTAGCGGCGCTAGGCTCCAAAATAGGACAGAAAAAGTGCCTAAATTTAGAATTTGTATTCAATAAAATACGTAAACATCATAAACATCATAAAACATTTTATGATTTTTGAAGAATATGTAAACATCATAAAACATTTTAAATATGCAACATATAGACTAAATTTAGAATGTGTATTCAATATTTTGGTATTTATAAGCTATACATAGAAAATTTCATGTTGTTTGGAATTATAAATTATACTAACAAATATGTCTTCTTTCTCACTTTGATTTTTATTTGCTTTATACTTGTCTCTTTTTTTGTCTATACATTATGTTTATGTGTATTAATCTATTCTTTTTTGAAAATTTCTAGATTTCCCACAATGCATCATATATTTGAAGAAGCACAACATGTTGATTTATTTTCACAAGGATTGAAATTTGTAGAGGGGAGAGTTTATCCAAGTAGAAAAATCTACATTACAAAGTGTAATGAGAGAAGGTTTATTTTCCATTAGTGTAGATAAAGTATTGGATGGGAAATCTTGGTTTCCTTATTTGGTTGATGAAGCAAAAACATTAGCAAACATAGAAAATAAAGGGTACTATATTGCATGGGATGAGAAGAAAATGTTAGCGCATGATGATTCATCAATACCCTAGATCAATTATATAGATGAAACATTGAATTTTAATTCAATGGATGTAATTGATTCATATGATGTTGAAATTGAATACAATGAGAAAATTAATGGAACATATGAAAAATATCGGATCCAATTTATTACAAAGAATGTCATACTTAAACAACATTGTTATGCACATGGAGACAATATAGCCAAGGGTTTTATATCAAATGTGATTGAGGACCACATTGTTCAAGGTGAGAAGTTAGGTCCTCTAATGTTTGGTGTGATGGTGGAGAAGATATTGATTTCTTGCAATATTTGTTCATCATTAGTGAAACAAAACATGATAATAGCATGGCCAATAGAGAAATTGGTGAATCATAATACAAGGTCAAAAGGATTGTTACCTTAGAATTTGTAGTCCTTTTAAATGCCTATGATCACAACTTGAAATTTAGAGGACTTTAGGAAAATTTAATCCATCTTTGTTCAAAGGATAAAAATATGTTGTAGAGGGGAAAATTACAAATGTACTTGAAGGAGATATGGTTCATTTTAAATTTTTATATGGAAATCATTTTGGTATTTTATTCAATACTATATTCAACCCTTCTTGTTCCACATGCACCATATCAGAAGGTTCTCTCATACAATGGCCTACAAATCAACTAACATACCTTAGTGGTTCATTGATGGATGTGAAAATAAAGGAAGATCCAAAGGAGATAGAAGTAAATATGTGGAGTGCATTAGAATAATCACTTCCTCAATTGGCATGTCTAATTCCTATTGATGTCTTGAATTACACCTTTCCACAACCTTTGGAAAGTAGGCCATATAGACATCACAAGAAAAGGCCCACTACATCAAAATTCTTGTGTCAAATGAAAGATTTGCTAAAGATGAAGATGAATTATATTTCATGGATAAAGTAAGAAATATGATTTTTGTAAAAATAAATTTCTTAGCTCCATAATACCTACTAGATCAATAACTAGTTGTTGACACAAGTTTAGATATTTGAGTGATGATTCAAGAAGAAATTTTTTGTTGAATGCATTGGGAGCCAATGGATCCACAAAGATAAATTACATAAATGGGAACAGATAAATGTTTACCATGAAGTATGACACAGATTGATGTATGTCAAAATGATTGGTTTAATGCTTTTGGCATACCTAGAATAAGCTTCTTTAAATACAAGAAAAAAATTAAATGTTGACATCAAGGAAGTGAATGGTAATGTTGGTTTACAAAATTCAAGGCCAAATACTATGGCAATGGTTTCTAGTACAAGAAAAATACTTAATAAAAATCAGATATAGCTCCTCATCTTACTCCATAAATTAGGATGGAACAAGAGTTCCTATAAGGATGTTGCCGAAAAATTATACCCAATGTTTAATTCTCAAAAAGTGTAATGCAGACCTTAAAATCCTAAATCTCCCTCTAGTGTCACAGTCTAACTTTAACAAGATATGGTCAAACCATTTCCAAGATGTTTCAATTGCAAAGAATAACTTCTTTGCAAAATGTGATGAGTGTGTGGATATTGCAAACAAATAAAAATCCACAACTGACCTAGACATAATCAAAAATTATAGAAGTATTAAAAATGTCATAATGATTACATTACAAGTTATCATGTAGACTATTATTCCAACAAGATTGAATCGAATTAAACCCCGAAAATTTCTTAAGCATTGTACATGATAAGATGGACAAGATGAATACTTCCATACCAAGATTGGGGAATAATTCTAAGTTAGTCTAGTAATGTTTGGAACCTCCCAGTCTCTTTAACATGTATGCTTACTCATGGACATAAGATAGGGGTTTCGGTCACTTTAGCCTTCCATTTCTAGAAAGAGGTTCAAACTTCACAGTGACATCAATAGCCTTGTGCCTTTTCATGCTCAAAGAACTAGTGGTTGATGTATATGGGCACCTATTGTACAAGATTGGGTCTTCAAAACAACCACTACATGATGCATTATTACAAAATGATTCATATGAAAAATTTCAAGTGTATAAGGATGCAACAATGCAATCTATTTCCATAAATGTATCTAAAACATTATTTTCACTCAAAAAATTACCACCAATCCTATAGTTACAATTAGATAATCATTCAAGTGACAATAAAAATCACTTTTTATTTTTGTGTTTATCTATGTTGATAGTTAGAAGGGTTTTTAATGTAGTCTAAGTAATCTTTCTACGAGTGGGACACACCCATGAATATATTTATGGAACATTTTGGATATTATCTACTATGTTATGGAGATAAGATACATATTATCTACCATAGATCATGGACACATATATAACATGTCAGGATAATTCAAGTTCATTCACACCGTACCTGATTGAAGATGTCTATGACTTGAAATCCTTTATGGGGACACATTTTCTAGTTGGGAGTCACATGATAGTGGGTATTAGAAAGGCTCAATACTTTAAATTCCATGTTATAAATGGAATACCAATGATGAAATACAAATCAACTAAAAGGGTTCTTGCATGGTCTAATCCTATCAATGTATAATGTACATTGCTTGATGGAAACCTAAACTTGCCTAAAGGGAAACCTCAACTAGCACCATTTAAAAATTTGAAGAGATGGACAAACTAAAGAGAAGAGTAATATCCTATATTAGTAAATGGATTAAAATTTCTATAGATGGAGGGAAAGCATTCTGGTTTCCATAGATAAGGTATTGGGAAATTATTTTATATGGTTTAGATAATCCCTTCATCAATAGTGATATGCTAGAAGGTGATTTTTGGCCAAGAACTAGACAAAACTCAAATAGCAATAATGATTCTCATTATTTCTTGGATGATTACTTGAGACAAAATTTATTTACCAATGAATAAATTTATGTGGGACCTAAATGTAAACAACCTAGAGAAGAATTCAATCCAAAGGAAGATGTGGTACAGGGACAATTTGTTTTAATATGGCCAAGATCAAAGAAAAACCCAATATGGATGGGTAAAGTAGAAGGGAATGTCTACCCTTGCAAGGATACTGAGAGTGAGACATATAAGGTAAAGGTTTGATGGTGGATGCCAATTGGAAAAGGGAAATAAGAAAAAAATTTATATGAGGATTGCTTACATAAAACAAAAGATTGGAAAGAAAACAATGAAGGAACAAGTGACATAGATATGAATAGTATCATCTATTCCTTGTCACAAAAATTAGGTTTGAATCAAGCAAGAATAAGAATAATAAAAAAGGGGCATGAATCCATTAAATAATATAAAGTGCAACTTCAACAAATGGAGGATACAAAGTGATAATGATGTTGAATGATTTACTATGAGATCTTGAAAAATATGTCAAAGACAATATGTGATATTTTATCTAATCTCAAGTTATTGGTTCTATGAAAAAATCTATTTTTTGCACTTAAGATGATGGAAATATATGTTTCATGCAATCATTGTTAATATTCATTTAAAATAATATTAGATTTAATCTTGATGTATATCCAATGTATGACAAAATGATACATTCCCTCGAGATATAATGTTAACAATTTAGTAAGGAGAATGGTAAAAAAACTATTATACAACTTAATTCATTCATTTGAATATGGAGAATAATAAGATGCAACCATGTTGGTTAGAAGATGTGAGAGTTACCAACGTTTCTCTAGAAGGTTGAAGGCTTCAGGCTCCCTACCTTTGCAGTTTGTATCAATTGAAGCCCCATTTAAGAAATGGGGAATGGACTTCATTGGTGAGATTTTAGACCCTTCAAGTGTTGGCCATAAGTGGATTCTTGTAGCCAATGATTAATTTACCAAGTGGGTGGAAGAAATCCCCACCAAGAAGGCTACACACCAAGTTGTCATGGATTTTTTGCTAAACAATATTATTTGCTAGGTTTGGAGTACCAGTCAAAATCATAGTTGATAATGCCATGAGTTTCAGGGCTAGACCTATGGTGGCAATGTGTAAAGGATATGGGATCAATTTGACATATGCCTCTAATTATAATCCCAAAGGAAATAGACAAGCTAAGTCTAGCAATAAGAATTTTCTAAAGATTATCAGAAGAACCTTGGAGTTGAACAAGAGAAAATGGGGTGAACAACTGAAGATTGTTGTCTGGGCTGATAGGATCACTATCAAAAGAGCCACTGGAAAGAGTCCATTTAAGTTGGTATATGGGACTCAGGACCTACTTCCCCGCATATGCAATTATCTTTGTATTAGTTCATTCAACAACTGGAAGATCAAGAAGTGAGTCCTCATGATGCCCGCATCAACTAGATTGTTGAGCTTGATGAAGAGAGGAGGGCATCTCACCAGAGGCATATAAGGTTCTAGAGAAAAGCTAAAGAAACTATTTGACAAGAAGGTCACTCCTAGAGCCTTCAATATTGGAGATCTTGTGCTATTATGGGATAAAGGCATGAGGATAAGGGAAAGCATGGAAAGTTTGATTCATTATGGATGGGCCCTTACTCCATTGACATCAGAATTGGTGAACACACCTTCTTCTTGAAGGATCTAGATAGTGAATTTCTTGAACTTCTTGTTAATGGCAGGCATCTGAAGCATTTCTTGGATTGATTCCTTTGAATCAAGGTAAACACATTTTGTATAGTGTATAGTTGGTTGTTTGTTTCCTGTTTTGTGTTTTGGTTTGTTCTGGTCCTCGGTGACCTATTTTTGTTGGCTTCTTTGTTTGTTTTTGGAGATGGCTCTGTTGCTCTGCCCTGCAAAGATGACTCCACTACCCAATGGATATTTTTGCACTTGGTATACTATTGTTCTTGTGGCACTCACAGGGAGTGCCCATCCCAGTCAGAGCCAATGTTGGTGCTCAGAATTGTCTTGCCCCATTTGTGCCCTTGAAGATTTATTGATTCATAGCCTCTGTCATTTTATCCTTCCCTATATTGTGTTTGACTAATCTTTGGTACCATTTTAATCTACTCTTGTGTCGAGGATCATGTTTGGGTCTATATTTTTCTCATGGTTCCTTTGTTCCGATGAAAAGGCTCTAAATTTTGGGTCTTCCATGCTTTGTTCCTTCAAAACTCACATTTTCCCATTTCCCCATTTTCCACAGTCAAGATCCATTTTTCTTGTTGTTTTTTCCATAAATGCTCAAAGAGAAATGAGTTCATGTGTCCCTAAGGATCATGTTTGAGCCTTGCAACAGTCTAAATTTTTGTCCTTGAAGAAAACCTCATTTTTGGCTCAAATGCACATTTCTCTATGCTTTCGGTTTGTGAGTGTTTCTCCCAATCAAATTTTCATCATTCATTCTATAGGGAAATGTGGCACCTCTTGGTTAGATGTAGATCAACTTAATACTTCAAAAATTCCATAAAAAGCCTCATTTTAAAAAAATGTGTCCACATGGAGGAACGGTGCTCATTTGAGAATAAAATTTTTGGTTTGGCTTTGAAGTAGCGCGGGAGGACACATGGAGGGTTGGAAGGAAAGAGACACATGGAGGATTCCGCAGGTTTCCCATACTTAGAAAAATTTCGAAAGAATTTTGGGAAGTCCAAGAAATGTGGAGGAACGACACTCATTTGAAGATCTTCTTTTGGGCTTTTCCTTGGAGTAGCACCGGGAGGACACATGAGGAGCTCGTGCTCATTCAAGGTCTCCGCTTTGGACACCATCTTGAAGTTGCGCCATGGAGACATGTGGAGGAACCACGCATGTTTGGGAACCAGCCCTTGAGTTTCATTTTAAAGAAGAACCAAGTTGACACGTGGAGGCCTCTGCTCACTTTACATTTTACTTAGACTTTTCAATGGCCAATAGGAGACTGCCTTAGAGTTTGACAAGTGGTGCCTTCTGCTGAGCTTTAAGCCTTCAAACAGATTTTTCCAGAGCAGGACACGTGGCGAGCCCTCGCAATCGTTCAAAGTATCAAATTTTGGGACCGCCTCAAGGTACGGATTTGTGACATAGGGAAATTTGAAAAGTCATAGGGGGTGGGGAGGTGGACCATCGGAGGAAATTCAAAATTTTCACCTCTTTACTTCATAAAGGTTAAAATAGCGAAAATGGCCCACGAGCCCGATGGGAAATAGTCAATGTTTTGCCCGGTCAACGGCGGAGATGCAGACCCGCAGAGGAAAATTAGAAAATTTTCCTTTTGAGAAAAAAGAGTTAAAATTAAAAGGGGAAGCGTAGTTCCAATGGGACCAACATTGGTACATGTGTCAAAAGAATTTCTCAAGGGTGGAACTATGGGGAAAACTTGGAAATTTTTCCTTTTTCCAAAAGACAGTCAAATGGAAAAATTTATCCGCATTTCTTTTGGGGCCCACCTCAGGACATGTGTCAGGCCCATTTTTGAAGAAAGGTCTGGGGAAAAATGGGAAATTTTTCCATTTTTTCAAAAGGGTTAGAAAAGGTCAAAGGAAGCCCCTAAGCCTATTTTTGCATCTTCCACGTGGACGGCCCACATTCAAAATCAAAGATCAACGGCTGCTAAGCTGTCTAAATATGATTTTCCCTTAATTTTCTATATAAGACTCTAGAAAGTGCGAGTCTTCATGATTTATTGTTGTTTTTTACATGCCAAATAGATGAGCAAGTTAATTTTGACATCTCGGCGTTTCGGGGAGAGATCTGGAGACGTCTTTTCCATTAAAGTAGTTTGACTCTCAAGCCTGATCTAGTTTTCTATTTTTCTTCTCCTGAGCATGCAAGGGGCCATATTTGATTGATATGGGGTGGAAGTGGTTGGCAAATGGATGGAGGCATGTTTTTCCTAAGAAAGGAGTTGAATGCGGGAAGAAATCGAAGAGATTTTCCCTCGAGCACCTAGAGACTTTTACAGATCTGATTCTGTGAATCACAAAAGAATCATGGCAAGCACTGGTGCATTTAAATTTTTTATCTTTTGGGAGGAAGGGGATCTGTTGGAAATTCTATAAATGGAAAAAATTCATCGTGCAAATGGTTGGGAGTTTTTGGAAAGATCGGGACTAATTTTCTCCAGCAGAAAAATCTTGACAGAGCCCATCCATTTTGAGAATCCATCTAGAGAATCCTATATATCTCTCTTTGTGTCAAATTTTATCATGTCAAGATTGTTGCAAGTGTATAGCCATTGACAAGATTTTATATTGTTCAAAACTTTCCCTTTTTGATAAATTTGATCAAAATTTGAGTTATTGTTTTCGCGAATCACAAGACACCCTGGATGTTGATCGATTTCTAGTTTGATCACTCTAAGCATCCAGTGTGATTGGATAACATGGGTACTATCTCCAAGTTGTGGGACTTGCTACTTGAGGCAGGACCTCCAGAGAAAGCTGGTTTCTTGCTCCTAAACTACCGCCACAATCTACTCTAATGCGGGAGAAACTAGCTATTCTAACCTAAAATTCCAAGGGACTAGAGAGAGAGAATGCACAAAATGAAAGCCTACACTAAAGCGGTGATACAATATTAAAAAGAGGGTGTGAGAGTAATCTCCAAATGTGTGAAATACAGAGGCAAAGTGCACACTAGAAGAGGTGATGACAAGTTCACCATAATCCAAAGAAAATGCATTCACAGCAATATTCCAAGCACACACAATGATAATGAATTCCTGCAAGAACATAATAAATAGACACAATATACTTGTAGAAAGATTAAAGGGGCAAGAAGAATGCAAGGAAACACAGCAGGGGAAGATATATCCACAAACTGATATTTTATTGCTTCATGATATGCACAGTTCAATCTATTACAAGATAAGGGCCTGGATCACCATGCAAGGAGTCCACTACAAGGGCCTGCAACACACTGGCTTCACAAAGCAATTTTGACAGAGCTTTGTTACCCAAAAACTCTCCTTTACAATGAGCCCAACACTCCAATTTATAGAAAAATGAGAAGGAAAAGAGAAGGGAAAATGGAAATCCCGAAATCTATCCTTCAACCACCTGTAAGAGGCATTAAATTGAGTGAAAAGGTTTTCCATTACTTGCAAAAGGCTCCCCATACTGTCCCATGTGCTGCAGCAGAGAAAGAATGATGACCATGCCTCTTAATTGCACTCCCAGCTACCAAATAAAACACTGTTCTGAATCCGGCCACGTTTCCTTAAAAACTCAATCAATTTCTGATCAAATCTGGAATTTCTTGATTTTTGTGCATCGGGCTTGGAACCACGATTCCAACGGTACCAATTTTGTGTGATTTCGTTGAGAAATGCAAAAGTTATGGCCTTCTGAGTGCGGGCAGCTCTTTTGGGCCTGGCAGGCGTTTTCTGTCATTTGACGGGAATGAGCATTGATTGACTGGAGCCGAATATGTTTCTTTTATTTAAACATATCTACCCTCATTAAAAATAAGAGGACGTCGTGCTCGTTCCAGAAAGTCCAATTTTATCAAAATCGGAGCTCGGAGTCAAAAGTTATGGCCGTTTGAAGTTTCGGACTGTAAGTTGACTTTTCTTCTGCGCTTCGGCCATTTCGGCTTTTCGCCCCACGCGTCCTTTGTCCCATTTCATTTTGGTGCTGAAATTTCCCATTTTGAATTTTGGTTCAGCGTACTTTTGGCCCATATGTCCCATTTGGTTTCGGACCGTCTGGGACAAATTCGCTGGTTCGGCCAGGTTCGCGCCCTTTTGTCCCAAGCATTCGGGACAAAAGTTCTCATTCGGCGGTTCGCCGGTTGATTTGATTTTTGGCCACAGCGTGCGTCCCGGACTATTTCGGGCTGCCTTGACTCATTTCGCCCGGTTCGGCCGGTTCGCGTCTTTTTGTCCCGCTTGTCCCAAAGGCGACCCTCTCAGCAGTTAGCCAATTTTTTCTCTTTTCGGCCAGTTCGGATTTCCGCGTCCCGCGCGTCCTTTTGTCCCAGATGTCCCAATTGCTTCCGGGGCCGCCTGTGCTCATTTCGGCCGATCCGCGCCTTTTTGTCCCACTTGTCCCAAATGCTTCTAGGACTAGGACTTAGCCATTTTTCGTGATTTTTCCTGGCCCGAGCTTGTTTTTGCAATTTTTTTCACATTTTCTCAGAACTTGCTCTCTTCTACTTGGACAGGGGAGTTAGAAAAATATGAGGGGACCCTAGAAACATGAAATTTTTTCCCTGACTCAATCTATTTGCTTGGGACTAAAGAATTTGATGCATGTTATCAAAATTACCTTGAGGGTGAATTTTGGATAACAGTTATTTCGTGTCAATCTTGAGTAAAGTGTATTTATTTCATTTCGTATGCATGCAAGTTGTTTTTGTTGTTTGTTGCAATATTGCACCAAAATATAGTCTAATCACACAGGTCTCAATCCTTTTGATAGTTTAGTGGCATCTACAATTTCATTTCTCAAAATATCCTTCATCTGGAAATGGGATAAACGGTTTAAAATCACATTTCTTTCATTTTTTTGATAGAGATTATATGTAAGCCTCTAAGTGTACCTCAGGCATGACTTGGTTTAAATATTGGTGCTTTATTGGGTCCTATGACTCGATCCTTCGTGATAGAATCCCACAGGTTGTGTGAAAGAGTGCTAATTTGGGCCTCCATTGAAGCACATATTCTAGTTGAGGAAACAATTTAACTTTTTGTGGCATTTTGTTGATTGAATCTTTCCATTTTGAATAATCTCTCAAGGATTTGGTAAGTTAAGTTCATCCTATCTCCCCTAAGACCAAAATAACTATTTAAAACAACCAATCCTACCCATACTACCCCTATTTTTTCTCTATATACCCACATAAGACCAAAATCCTTTTACTAAAGTATGCAGAACATATTAGGGTCTCAAATGTCTTTAGTAACATTTTCCTTGTTGTGAAAGTATCTCCATGATCTGGAAGTGACAACTCGTGAGAGTCAGATTTGGTGTGTTGATCATATTTTCCCCAAGGTCTTCCCTACAAAAATTTATGCAAAAGAAAGATACACGTATCTCCTTTCAAATGAAAGAGGTTACACAATAGGTTTTCTTACCTTGGTTGAAAGGCAAAACCTAAAATAGTTAGGATAAGATCATGTCCTTTTGTGGTGCTATCCATCTCTCCATAAATCCAAGTAACAAAGGAACAACTAGATTTCTCCCTGCTACAAAACAACATAAATTTATGATCTATCTACCTCTAAGATCCCTGTTGAATCTATGTTGCTACTTGGCTTTGAAAAGGAGAACAAATTTGGTTACCAACACTAGTGGCGCCATTTAGGGGAGTTGTTAATTTGGAGTTTCATTAAGTTGTTGATTTGCATTCCATTCACATTTATTTATCCCATGAACAACACCAACAATAATGTCGCCATTGTTCGGGAGTTGTTGACTTGGAGTCAATTCACATCTATTTAGCCCATCAACAACACCAACATTAATGGCGCCATTATCAAGAACATTTTGAAAATTGTTGAGAATTGATTTGTTCATTGAGATTACAGTTCACATTCAAGCCCTAGTAAAGCACTTCTTGTATGCTCCAAGTGTTGTATGCAACTTCTCCAATTTCTACAAGTTTTGCACTAGTATTTATTGATAAATTTTGGTAAAGAAAGGTCATATTTTTTCATTTCTAGTTTTAGTCTTTGAAAAACACTTAATGAGAAAATTTTAGTGCATTTACACAACTAAGGTGAGAATCCTTAATGGTGACTCCCTGTTGATTTGATTCGATAAGGACCAGTGTCTTAAACCTCTGTCAAGTAAGATTTGTTACTAATATTTACAAAGTTGGAAGGAAGAAGATCTTTCTTTGCTAGGGATCCTGCTAGGACATTGTTTCCTGAGTTAGGAAAAGCAAATTTAGAAGGAAGAAAATCCTGGAGAGTTGTGGGAGATCAGCAGACAAGAAGAGGGATCTCCATTGATGAAATTGAGTGACCTATCATTGAATACTTCCATTCAAGTGACTCTGAATCAGGTAGCCTCTTTGTGGAACTAAATTCTCCAACTAGAGAAGGGCCTTCATTTGATTTTGAAATATTTGCTTCACATTCTACACCTGTCTTTTTTGAAGTAGATAGGGATTTCCAAGAAGCAAGGCCTTTAGGGGTCTCCATTTTGAAAATTATACTCCTGTGTTCTAAGAACCTTCCCCCCCATCAGTTTGTCACCCCTCTAGGATCACCTACTCGAATCAATATGGCTCAACCCAGACCCCCTTTTTTTGTAAACACTTTTGGACCTATAAATTTTGTGGGGATGGTTGGTTATCCAAATGCAGTACCTCAAGATGTAAGGAACAAACTTCCTAAGTTCCAAGGAAACAATGCCATAACTAGTGACTAGCATCTAAAGCTCTTCCTCAATATGATGGAAGATTTTGAGATTGAGCATGAAGATGTATACATCAAGTTGTTTGTTCACACTCTAGAGGAGGATGCAAGGGACTGGTACAAAGCATTTCCAGATAAATCTATTGACTCTTGGGCTGAGATGAGCAATGCATTCAGATTACAATATGGTGATAGGATTGACCCTAGGTTTCTTCTATCAGAATTTGAAAACATCAAGAAGAATCCCAATGAGTTAGTACATGACTTCAATACAAGGTTCAATAAGACCTTGAGGAGATTTCTTGTTAGGATAAGGCCATGTGATGAGTCATGTTTGATCAAATATACTGATGCATTTGATAAAAAGGCTGCTTACTACTTAAGGGACAAGAACCCTACCAACTTGAGGCAAGCATTCACCATGGCCCTACAAATAGAGAATAATATCAAGGCAATTGGGAAACCTCCAAAGAGGGATGGTGTGAAGCTGATTAACCCTAGAAAAGCCTCAGACAAGCAAGGGTGCTAATTTGGAAGAGGTTGTGAAATAATGGTAGGGGCTGTCAAGGAGATCTCCTATAAGCTAGCCGAGATGAGAAAGGAGTTGGGTAGAGTTCACAAGGACAACACAAGCAACAAGGCCAAGACAGATTTACAAATCATCAAAGAGTGATGACAGAGGCAAAGGAGCTGTTGGATTTGGGAATAGGTAGCCTCAAGGTAGAGAAAGTAGAATGGTACCTGATCCTTTGGCTGCCAGAGTTGTTGTGGTGGAAGAGATAGAAGTCATTGATTGGTGTGACATATGTTTCATGCCCCATGCTCCTTGTGAAGAAGATCATCAGATAGGAAGAGGAAGCTGATGATAATGATGATGATGTTTGCATGATGGGATGCTCCACTAGCTCACAACAAAGGGCAACCTCAACTAAGGTGATAAGTGCCAGAACTGCTGCCACTTTTTGGGACTGCATTCATAGAGTACATATTCTCCCTCCCTCTCATACTTTAGAAGTAGATAATGTACAAGATTTTGAATTTCCCAATAATGACTTTGAATATTTAAGGGATTTAATGATAAAAATTATGATGGAGGAATCCCATCTGAGGAGGATAGGTAATTATTAATGAATGTTGTTGTGGCTCAAGAGAAGGAATATAACACAAGAAGTAAGGCTATCAAAGGGCAAGGCCTTAGGCCAAGCCAAAATCTCCCTTACTTTCTAACATTCCTAAAGAGGCTCCTAGGAAAGATCCATCTACCAAAAGCCCTGCATTTCCAAACAAAATCATACCCCTCCTTATGCTCAAGCTATCAAGAATCATGTGCCAAGAATGTCCCATATGACATTGCCTAAGTTCTAAGTCAAATCCAAGTATTTGTCCTAATTTTTGAGCTTAGGATTCCTGAGCTCAAGAGGAGAGAATTTGAATACTTGGGATTGAGTGAAGAGAAGACAACCCTAGGAAGAAATGTGAACATTGTGGAGAATCCTCTAGCCATTGAAGATTCGAGACACCATCAGCATTAAAAGAGCTAGTTGAACCACCTGAGGTTTATTTGGGGACATCTTTGGTAGAATCTCAGCTGAATGTGGATCCATTCTTCACTACTTTGATCATCAAGGATAGGCTGCTCCATAACTGCATGTTTGACTCAGGGGCATCATGCAATGTCATGCCTTTGGAGGTCATGAATGAGCTGAATATTAAAGTAACAACAACATATGGGAAGTGCACTACCATGGACTCCAAAGAGGTGCCAATAGTGGGATGTGTGAAGGGTTTGGTGGTGCAGCTTGTAGCCTACCCAGGTAAAAATTTAAAGCTTGATGTTGTCATAGTTGATTGCCCAGCCAAGTGGGGTATGTTATTATCAAGAAAATGGGCTGCAAGTGTTGGTGGTAGTGTCCAAATGGACATGTCTTATGCCACCATCCTAGTTGAGGGCAGCCTTGTCAGGTTATATGGGGAGAAGAAAATGTTGCACCTTATTGAGGATCCCAACAATGTGTCCTATGAAGTATTGTATACAAATGTTGATGCTGACAAATTTGTGGGATTTGCTGATGGAAAAGAGCACAAGATTGAGGAGTCTAAGTGTCTTGAGTAGGCAGGCTCTCCTTGGACTTTATTGTTTGATGGAGCTTGCTCCAAATTTGGAAATGGTGTTGGTGTTGTCCTAATTTCTCCAAGCCAAGAAAGGTTTGTTTTTTCCTTTAAGCTTAACTTTGAGTGTACTAACAATATTGCTGAGTATGAGGCATTGTTGTTAGGTTTAAAAATTTCTTGGAAGTATGGTGTCAGGGACATCATTGTCAAAGGAGACTCAGAACTCATTGTCAAGCAAGTCGAAAACTATATGCCACAAAGAATCAGCAACTAAAACAGTACAAGCATGTAGTTTGGGACTTCATTGAGATGTTTGACTCCTTCAACATTGTGCATCATGATAGGAGGTTCAATGACTTGGTAGAAAATATTGCAGTGTTGGGGTCTCAATTTGACAGTTCTGTAACATCCCCTTATTGTGAATATGAGGTGGAGGTAGTGACAAGACCCTTTGTCCCTGACAATATAAAACATTGGCAGGTTTTTGATGATGAGGCTCAAGTCAGAAGGTTCCTACAAAATGATGGAGAGTTTGTTGATCAAAACATTGATTGGGAGCCAATGGTCTATACAACAAAGGGGAAGGAAACCTTATTTGGCAAAGGAATCATCCAGCTAAAGACCAACACCATTCCTAGAGGGCTGGTTGCTCTTGAATCAAATTTTGATAATGTTGACTGCATTATTAATAGGCATATGGCATCCTCGAGGGATGTTGAGGAGCATGACCTTGGCACGAAGGAGAAACCAAGGAATATTTGGTTGGGTAGCAGTCTCAGCAAAGATGAAAAGCAGTCATACATCTAGTTGTTAAAGAAATACCAAGATTGCATGGCTTGGACCTATTTTGAGCTCAAAGCATATAGAGAAGACCTGTTCTAGCATGAGATTCCCTTGGAGCCCAGTGTAAAACCCTTTAGGTAGAAGTAGAGGCCAATTAATCCTCTATTATCTCTCAAAATGCAAGAGGAGATGAAGAAGCTAAGGGATGGAGGAATTATCCATCCCACAAGGTATTCTTCTTGGGTTGCCAACCTAGTGCTAGTAAGAAATAAGAATGGTGACATCAGGTTGTGTGTGGACTTCAGGAATCTAAACAAGGCCTCAATGAAGGACAACTATCCTTTACCTAACATGGAGCACATGCTATAGTTGGTGACTAGTTCTGAGTTTCTTTCTACTTTAGATGGCTTCTCTGGTTATAATCAAGTCATGGTGAAAGAATCAGAAAGGATCAAGACAACCTTCACTACTCCATGGGGAACATATGTATATGTTAGGATGCCCTTTGGTCTGATGAATGCTGGAGCCACTTTTCAGAGAGAAATGGATGTTGCTTTTTTAGTTACATCAATGACTTTATTGTTGTTTACCAAGATGATGTAATAATGTTTTCAAGAAGGAGAAGTGACCATTTTCTGCACTTAGAGAAGATGTTGATCAGATGTAGGGAATATGACATCTCACTCAATCCAAAGAAATGCCATTTTGGAGTACGAGAAGGCAAAATTTCTTGGTCACATTATGTCACAAGAAGGAGTGATGATTGATCTAGAAAGAGTGGAGGCCATCAAGTATAATACCAATTCCAAGAACTAAAAAAGTAATTCAATCCTTCTTTGGGTAGATAAACTTCATTAGAAGGTTTATATCAAAAAAAATTTAGTTGACTATCCCAATCACTTCCATGTTAAAGAAGGATCAGATCATCAAATGTGAAGAGGCTGCCATAAAAGATTTCAATGGAAACAAAGAGGCATTGAAGCATACCCCTGTTTTAGCAGCCCCAGATTATAAGAAACCTTTCCAACTGATTTCATTCACTTCAAAAACACTATTTCTTTTGTCCTACTACAGAAGGATGATGAAGGGGATGAGAGGCCCATTGCCTTTTTAGTAAGGCTTTGCAAGGAGTAGAATTGAAATACACCATCATGGAAAAGTAGGCATTTGCCTTGGTCAAAGAAACAAAGGTTTTTAGGCCTTATATTTTAAGTTCAAAAGTTGTTGCTTATGTTCCCCATACCATGGTAAAAGACATCCTGTCGAAATGGAAGTCTCAAGTAAAATATGTAGATGGGTGAACAAATTGCAAGAGTATGATATGGACATCCAAACCACGAAGTTGGTGAGAGGTTTGGGGTTAGCTAAGCTTATGGCTGAGAGAAACTTGCAGACCATTGAGGTAAATGAGGTTGAAGAGGAAAGGGTAGCTGTTTTTGAAAAATTGATAAATTCTAAGTGGTACAAGGATGTAATGTTCTATCTCAGACACTTAAACTACCCTGAGCATTTGAATAAGAACCAGAAAAGAGCTCTTAAGTTGGCTTCCCAGAAATATGTCATTATTGATTTTGGGTTGGCATGGAAGAACCTAGAGGGAGTCCTCTTAAGATGCATCACTGAAGATGAAGCCCCCAAAATAATTGTTGATCTCCATGGAGGAGTTTGTGGGGGGAATTTTGCTGCAAGAGTCACAACACATAAGATCCTAAGGGTTGGTTATTGGTGGCCAACTCTTTTCAAGGATGCAACCATGTTGGTTAGAATATGTGAGAGTTGCCAATGTTTCTATAGAAGGTGAAGGCTGAAAGCTCCCTACCTTTGTAATCTATATCAATTGAAGCCCCATTTAAGCAATGGGGAATGGAATTCATTGGTGAGATTTCAAACCCTTCAAGTGTTGGCCATAAGTGGATTCTTGTAGCCACTGATTACTTTACCAAGTGGGTGGAAGAAATCCCCACCAAGAAGGATACACACCAAGTTGTCATGGATTTTGTGCTAAACAATATTATTTGTAGGTTTGGAGTACCAATCAAAATCATAGTTGATAATGCCATGAGTTTTCAGGGCTAGACCTCTAGTGGAAATGTGTAAAGGATATGGGATAAATTTGACATTTGTCTCTAATTATAATCCCCAAGGAAATGGACAAGCTGAGTCGAATAAAAGAATTTGCTAAATATTATCAAAAGAACCTTGGAGTTGAACAAGAGAAAATGGGGTGAACAGTTGAAGTTTGTTGTCTAGGCTAATAAGATCACTATCAAAAGAGCCACTGGAAAGAGTCCATTTGAGTTGGTATATGGGACTCAGGCCTTGCTGCCCCTACATATGCAATTATCTTCATATCAGTTCATTCAACAACTGGAAGATCAAGAAGTGAGTCCTCATGATGCCCACATCAACTAGATTGTTGAGCTTGATGAAGAGAGGAGGGCATCTCACCAAAGGCATATAAGGTTCAGAGAAAAGCTAAAGAAACTGTTTGACAAGAAGGTCACTCCTAGAGCCTTCAATATTGGAGATCTTGTGCTATTATGGGATAGCAAGCATGAGGATAAGGGCAAGCATGGCAAGTTTGATTCATTGTGGATGGGCCCTTACTCCATTGACATCAAAATTAGTGAACACACCTTATTCTTGAAAGATCTAGATGGTGAATTGCTTGAACTGCCTATTAATGGTAGGCATATAAAGAATTTCTTGGATTGATTCCTCTAAATCAAGGTAAACACCTTTTATACAGTGTATAGTTGGTTGTTTGTTTCTTGTTTTGTGTTTTGGTTTGTTCTGGTCCTCGGTGACTTGTTTTTTCTAGCTTCTTTGTTTGATTTTGGAGATGGATTTATTGTTGTTCCCTACAAATATTACTATGCTGCCCAGTGGATATTTTGGTACTTGTTCTACTATTTTTCTTATGGCACTCGCAGGGAGTGCCCATCCCAGTCGAAGCCAATGTTGGTGCTCAAAATTGTCTCGCCCCATTTGTGCCCTTGAAGATTTATTGATTCACGACCTCTATCATTTTATCCTTCCTGTATTGTGTTTGGCCAATCTTTGTTACCATTTTAATCTACTCTTGGGTTGAAGATCATGTGTGGGTCTGTATTTGTCTCATGGTTCCTTTGTTCCTCTAAAAAGGATTTGTATTTTAGGTCTCCCATGCTCTGATCCTTCAAAACTCGTGTTTTCCCATGCTCTAATCCTTCAAAAATTGTGTTTTCCTATTTCCTCCATTTTCCACAGTCAAGATTTTTTGTCACTATCATTTTTTCCCTAAATACTCAAAGACAAATGAGTTGATGTGTCCATAAGGATCGTGTTTGAGCCTTGCAACAGTCTAAATTCTCTGTCATTGAACTAAACCTCATTTTTTTGGCTCGAATGGACATTTCTCTTGGTCAAATTTTCATCATTCAGTTGATAGGGAAACGTGGAACCTCTTGGTTAGATTAAAATTAGCTTAATACTTCAAAAAAATTCCATTAAAAACCTCATTTTAAAAAAATGTGTACACATGGAGGAATGACGCTCGTTTGAAAATGAAATTTTTGGTTTGGATTTGAAGAAATGTCGGGAGGACATGTGGAGGGTTGCCAAGAAAGATACATGTGGAGGCTTCCACTGGGTTTCCCATACTTAGAAAAATTTCAAAAGGTTTTCGGAAAGTCCAAGACATGTGGAGGAATGGGTGCTCATTTGGAGATCTCCTTTTGGGCTTTGCCTTGGAGTTGCGCCAAGAGGACTCATGGTGAGCTCTTTCTCATTCAAGGTCTCCGCTTTGGACACCATCTTAAAGTTGTGCCATGGAGACACATGGAGGAACTGTGCATGTTTGGGAACCAACCCTTGAGTTTAATTTTAAAGAAGCGCCAGGCTGACACATGGAGGCCTCCGTTGACTTTGCATTTTACTTAGACTTTTCAACGACCAAAAGGAGACTACCTCGGAGCTTGACAAGTGGTGCCTTCCACTGAGCTTTAAGCCTTCAAACAAATTTTGCTGGAGTAGGACATGTGGCGAGCCCGCGCTTGTTCAAAGTATCAAATTTTTGGGACCGCGTTAATGTGCGTCATTATGACACGTGGCAATTTTAAAAGTCATAGGGGTGGGGAGGCAGACCATTGGAGGCAATTCAAAAAAATTTCCTCTTTCCTTCATAAAGTTTAAAATAGTGAAAATGGCCCATGAGCCAGATGGGAAATAGTCAATGTTTTTCCCAGTGCAAGTGGAGGTGTGGACCCATGGAGGAAAATTGGAAAATTTTCCTTCTAAGAAAAAAGAGTTAAAAGTAAAAGGGGAAGCATAGTTCCACTAGGAGCCACATTAGGACACATGTCAAAAGTATTTCTCAAGGGTGGAGTTGTGGGAAAAACTTGGAAAATTTTCCCTTTTCCAAAAGAGAGTCGAATGGAAAAATTTCTCCGCATTTCTTTTTGGGCCCACCTCAGGACACATGTCAGGCCCATTTGCAGAAGAGAAGGTGTAGGGAAAAATGGGAAATTGTTCCATTTTTGAAAAGGGTCAAAAAAGTCAAAGGAAACCCCGAGCTGTTTTTGCATCTTCCACATGGACAAACCACATTCAAAATCAAATATCAATCAACATTGAGTGTCTAAATCTGATTTTCCCTCCATTTTCTCTATAAAAATCCTAGAAGTGTGAGTCTTCATGATTTCTTGCTATGTTTTACACGCCAAATAGAGGAGTGAGTTAATTTTGATATCTGGAGTTTGGTGGGAGAGAACTGGAAACGTCTTTCACAATTAAAGTAATTTGACTCTCGGTCCTGATCTAGTTTTCCATTTTTCTTCTCCTGAGCACACAAGGGGAACGAAATATTTGATCACTATGGGGTAGAAGTGGTTGGAGAATGGATGGAGGCGTGTTTTTCCCAAGAAAGGAGTTGAATGCGGGAAGAAATTGAAGAGATTTTCCCTCGAGCACCTAGAGAATTTTACAGATCTGATTCTAAGAATCACGAAAGAATCATGGCAAGCACTGGTGCATTTAAAGTTTTTGTCTTTTGGGAGGAAGGGGATCTATTGGAAATGCTATAAATGGCATGAATTCATTGTGCAAATGATTGAGAGTTTTTGGAAAGATCAGGACTGATTTTCTCTAGCAGAAAAATATTGATAGAGCCCATCCATTTTGAGAAGCCGTTTAGAGAAGCCTGTATATATCTCATTGTGTCAAATTTGATCATGTCAAGGTGGTTGCAAGTGTACAGCTATTAAAAATATTTGATATTGTTTTGAAAAATTTCCTTTCTTTGATAAATTTGATCAAACTTTGAGTTATTCTGTGTCAATCTTGAGTAAAGTGTATTTATTTCATTTTTGAATGCATGCAAGTAGTTTTTCTTGTTTCTATTGCAATCTTGTACCAAAATATAGTCCAATCACATAGGTATCAGTCCTTGTGATAGTTTAGTGGCATCTACAATTTCATTTCTCAAAAGAGCCTTCATCTAGGAATGGGATAAACGGTTTAAAATCACTTTTCTTTCATTTTGTTGATAGAGATTATCTGTAAGCCTCTGGGTGTACCTCAAGCATGACTTGGTTTAAATATTGGTGCTTTATTGGGTCCTCTGACTCGAGCCTTCATGACAAAATCCCACAAGTTGTGTGAAAGAGTGCTGATTTGGGCCTCCATTGAAGCACATATTCTAGTTGAGGAAACAATTTAACTTTTTGTGGCATTTTGTTGATTGAATCTTTCCATTTTGCATAATCTCTCAAGGATCTGGTGATTCAAGTTCATCTTGTCTCCCCTCCCACCAAAAAATCTATTTAAAAAAACCAATCCTACCCATACTACCCCTGTTTTTGCTCTGTATACCCACACAAGACCAAAATCCTTTTACTAAAGTATGCAAAACAGATCAAGGTCTCAAATGTCTTTAGTAACCTTTGCCTTGTTGTGAAAATATCTCCATGATCTGGAAGTGACAACTCGTGAGAGTCAGATCTAGTGTGTTGATCATATTTTCCCCAAGGTCTTCTCTACAAAAATTTATGCAAAAGAAAGGTACTGTATCTCCTTTCAAATGACAGAGGTTACACAATAGGTTCTCTTACCTTGGTTGAAAGGCACAACCTAAAATAGTTAGGATAAGATCATATCCTTTTGAGGTGCTATCCATCTCTCCACAAATCCAAGTAACAAAGGGACAGCTAGATTTCTCCCCAACTACAAAACGACATACATTTATGATCTATCTGCCTCTAAGCTCCCTATTGAATGTGTTGTAGAATAAATTTGGGTACCAATAGGACCTAAATGTAAAAACCTAGAGAAGAATTCAATCTAAAAGAAGATGTGGTACAGAGACAATTTGTTTTAATATAGCTGAGATCAAAGAAAAAGCCAATATGGATGGGTAAAGTAGAAGGGAATGTCTACCCTTACAACGATACTTAGATTGAGACATATAAGGTAAAGGTTCAATGGTGGATGCCAATTGGAAAAGGGAAATTAGAAAAAGTTTTATATGAGGATTCCTTACATAAAACAAAAGAGTGGAAAGAAAGAAATGAAGGAACAAGTGACATAGATGTGAATAGTATCATCTATTCCTAGTCACCAAAAGTAGGTTCAAATCGAGAAAGAATAATAATAATAATAAAGGGCATGAAGCCCTTAGATAATATAAAGTGCAACTTCAACAAATTGAGGATAGCCAAAGTGATAATGATGTTGAATGATTTACTATAGATACTGAAAAATATGTCAAAGACAATATGTGATATTTTATCTAATCTCAAGATATGGGTTTTATGAAAAAATCTATTTTTGCACTTAAGATGATGGAAATATATGTTTTATGCAATCATTGTTAATATTCATTTCAAATAATATTATCTTTAATCTTGATGTATATCTAATGTATGACAAAATGATATATTCCCTTGAGATATAATGTTAACATTTTAGTAAGGAGAATGGTAACAAACCCATTATACAACTTAATTCATTCATTTCAATATGGAGAATAGTAATGTCACTTTGAAATAAAATGGGTGTGAAATATGGTCATTCCTGTATTAGTGTACGTGCTTTAAACTTGACCAATTTTAATATGTTTTCATGGTTGTGTGAAAAAGATAGTAATATGAGATGGTCCTTCATACCACACAATCACAATATTACAATGAAATGGATAGTAATATGAGTGGTCCTTCAGACCGCACCATCACAAGATTACAATGAAAAAATCATATGATAATTGATAGGAAGTAAAATATCATGTAACAAGAAAATGTAATATAAGTAGGTAGAACACATGTTTAAGTAACAAGAAAATGCAATAGAACTAGGTAGAATGCACATTTGTAAATATTTTTGTTCCCAAATCCATGAAAAAATTTCCTTTTGTATGAGGACAAGTAAATTTAAACATAAACCACAAACCAAAACTAATTTTTACGTACCTGAAAAAATATTATTGTTGTCTTAGCCCTTATTCACCTGTCACAAATATTCTCTCACTGTGGCCTCCACCTAAAGTTTCTTCATAAATTTTAGGGTTTTACAAATGGAAATGATTAGGGTTTTACAAATGCATTTCATACTTTATATTTCGTCTCAAAACTCTTTTTTAATTTGACGCACATTTATAGTTTTTCAGGACTTTATTCATAAAATAACTACAATTTTTTTGTAATAACTATCATGTATAATATGCTTATTGGGAGGTTAAAAACTACAATATGTTTCGATGGAGGTTCAAAAGTGAAAATGTGGAAGATAATAAAAAATTAATCTTTCTTTTTAAAAGTTCGGGAAGTTTTATTTCCATCTTTCTTGCACTTTCTTATTTCGAGAACTCACACTTTGGAAGTGTGACGGCTCACACCATGTAATTTCAACTTCTCACACTTGCAAAGTGCGAGTTTTCACACATCGCAATTGTTCCCATGTGCTTGTAATTTATTTTATTTATTTATTTTTATATAGAATAAACATATGTCCATTCTCAAACATTAAATATAAAGGAACAATAATCGATACATTTTTAACTTCTATAGAGTTGGAAGAGGACTAATAAATTCAATCTCATAAAGTCAAAATAGAGGAAGAATAAAAACAATGAATAATTGTAGAATGGGAGGCCTTCTAATTTCGTTTAAAGTGTAAAATCAATCAAGAGGGATAACATGAGGCCTCCCATTCTATCTAAAAGTGAAAAAACAAAGAGGGAAAAATAAGACCTTCAATTCACCATCAAAGTTAAATGTAAAATGAAAAAGGTAGATTCTATGGAAAAGTGATAAATATTCAAGAGGAAAAATGGGATGAAAACTCAAGAGATAGAATGGGAAAGTTAAAAAAAAGGAAAGAATGGGACACCTCTCATTCTCCCTTAAAGTGAAAATAATCAATAATAACACAATTGGATACAAACATTCACATGTTTGGAAACCAATAATAACACAACTAGAAACCAATAATCACACAATTGGAAACCAATATTATCACAACTAGAAACCGATAATCACAAAATTGAAAACTGAATTTTGTGTTTATAAAACCAATAATCACATTATTGGAAGTCTAAAAAATTAGTGGTTAGTCAAAATTTAATGAAATGGTGGTTACTTGGGTTTTATTGTATGATAAGACTTAGTTTTGTTATCCAAAATATCCCCAGGCTATTTTGATATCTTACATTTTCATGTGGACATGGATAGTATAAACTCATAAAAATGGAGAAACCCAGTTTTCACAATATTAATTTCCCCCTTGTCAACTCCCTTATTTAGCATACTTAACAAATTTTTAGGTTTTGGGACCAAACTAGGAAAAAATCAAAGCAAATCGGATAAGTTGGATATTTTGGGAACACATGAAATTGTTCCTTTGATCCTTGTGTTCATCGAAAATCTGATCCATCCAAGGAGGAGGAGTTGGGGGCTTGATTTGGGAAAGTTCGGTCTTTGTGGCCAAGATGGGACAGTTCCTTGGGGTCTCTTATTATTTGTATAAGTGATTGGTTTGAGTAAAGGTCGGTGAAAGAGGTTAATGTGGCCCCTTTGTTGGAATGGACACAACAGAAAAACGTAGCAACATTCCAGGTAATTCACCAACCGGCTGACAATGCCAATAGTGTATGAAGTTTAGGTGGATCATCTAAGTTAGGTAAGATAGGAACATCAAACATAATTCTACACTTTTCTCATTTTTCGATTGACCGATCCATTTTCCCAACACCAAAAAACATTGAAGTGGTGTGTTACATCGACTGCAGTTACCCTATCATATTTCTCTCAAGCTATTGAATTTCAAACGGCCATAACTTTCACCTACAACTCCAAATTTCACAATCTTTGAATCATTAGAAAGGTCACATCATCTTAAATTTAATGAGGTTAGGTAGGTGAAAATGGGAAATACACTCATAAAATTAAGAATGTAGTTCTAGGTAGCTCAACTACTATATTTTATGAGGTATGGTGCCCATTACTTCTCATACAATAAAAGTATTATGGGGAATGGTCATAGAATGGTGCCCATGCCTATTTTTAGAAATTGGATGCATGTGGTTTGTGATCGAGTGCAAAAATTTATTTTCCCTCTCTTTCTCCTCCTCTCTTTCCCATTTTTTTGTATATATTCTATAATGATGCCCATTTGTAAAGTTTGGACCCTCTTGGAATTATAGTGCATCATTATTTACCTATTGCATGTGTATTTTGGGTTGCATGCCTTAGAGTTGGACCTTTAGAGGTTGTCATTTCCTTCTTCCTTCATTATAATTTGTACATCTCTTTAAATCAATCAAATGTGTTTTTTTGGTTATTCTCCACCCTAGGTGGTATTTTTGTATTTCCTTTCCTCTTCATCTACTTGTAGGAATATTGTGCATGTTTATTCTCCTTTTGTAGTGTTTATTTATGTTGTGCTCCATGGAAATGAGAGTTTGAATGTTTTTCTTGGATTTTGGCACTTATGTATGCCCCTTTCTTCATCAATTTCCTACCATTTTTACGTACTGAAAGTGTCTTTCCACCTCTTCTTGGTGTTATCACATCTCTTTAGCTTAGTATTTCCCTTATCATTCACCTCTTTCTTCCCTGGTCCATTGGATTGTTAGAATATGATTATATAGTTGCATTTCAAGTTGTAAGAATAGTTTAGCATTATGAATAAGTAGAGTAACAAATTTTCTTTACAAGTCTATCTCAAATAACAAGCCCCGAACTTGAGTTGCAATCCTATGTTACCCAAAAAAATTGATTGTTCATCCATGCATTCATGACAAATTACATAGTTCTATTTTTGGTGATAACATTTTCTTCTCAACCATAAGATTTACATCTAAACCCCACATATAACCCTTTTTCACCACATTCTAAAAGTATTTAATCCCTAGTTAAATTTTATAACACCATACAAACCTTAAATATTCCTTCTTTTGTGTATTTGTGAACAACGTCTAACCCTAACACATATTTAGTCACTATCCTCATTTTCATAACAACCTCCCACAACATGCATTAACAAACAACCACATACCCTACACCATGATTAGGAATACTCTCTTTTCTTATTACTCAAGGCTCATATGGGATTCTTAAACTTGTAGAAATATTATCCACATGTTCATGAGACTTGCATTATTAATCAACCTTTACACAAAATTCATTGTGATACCTACACATCTAATCAAAATTTACACCACATTCAAATTACAAATTATATTCCCTAAAATTAGTGCTTAAACCAAGTACAAATCCACCAAGGTATCTCATAGTCCTCATAAAGGTGTAGCTCCTAAGCCAAATTCTATGGGATAGTTCCTAGACCTTTTTCCCAAGAATTTTTAATTTCAAATCCTCCAAATTCTTAGATATCCTAGACTAGATTTATAACAATCCATTTTGAGTTTACCTAAAAATATTCTTGTGCCCCCTTCAAGAGTCATAATATTTTCAATCTTCTTATTTCGAAGTATTGTAGCAAGGGTTTATTCAGCACACCAATAGAACATGAATACATTGAAAACAAAGCATAACACATCTAGAGATATGAAAATACTAGAACTAGTACTTACGAGGAATTAATAATCTTTTTATTCATATGTATCCACCATTGTATATCGTTACCATTTAGATTACTGAATAATATGAGATAATTTATACTACCACGTACAAATCATTCTCGACTTTAGTAATTTTCGAATTGTATAAGTTTTCCACTACTACATGGTATTTCCATGTCATTCATTACTTGAAATAGGTTGCTAATCAAACTCCATCCTTTTTCCCTTCATCCTCTAAAAATTTTCTTCTTAGATAAGATGAATAAAAATTAAAGCTCAATAACTATAAACCCCAACAATTTAGACATTGGGTTCAATTATAAATGTGTCCATGAGGAATTTTTTTATTTTTATTTTTGATACTTTTATAACTTGATTAGTTATGTTGAATTTAATGAAATACACATTTGATGAACATGTAACATAAATATGATAAACTTTATTTGGACTCTACACCTAAATGGCATAAGACACAACTTAAATAATACACTCTAAGAAAATTAAAATTGATATTTAATTACTTTTTAGAATACCAATATATTTTTGACATCGAAATTACTATTTAACAAAGCACTATTCTCATACAACAAGCTAGATTCATTGTCATATAAATAAAACACAATGAAATGAACTTGTTGCTAATTTTGTATAATGAATCGATAACCACGGGGCCTAGAAAATAGGACCCTAATAGCTCTTGTCAATTCAGATCACATGAATAAAAGTAAGATCCATATATAATATAATGAGTTAATGAATATTAAACATACCAATGTTCCAATGTGCATGAATTTTCTCAAGATTGAAATATTTACACACCAAAATATATGTATTCTCAGAAAAAGTATATAGCCATAGGTGTGAAAAATATTGGAAAATTAGTGCTTATATTATCCTTGGTTTTACTTGGCACAATAACTTTAGATGAAAAATATAGAATATTCCTATATAGATTGGAGAAAGTTTTCATGACAGAGATGGATGGAACAAATGCAATTTAAACTGATAAATATTTGGATATATTATAATAGGATAAACTTCACATTAAAATACATAGTTCTATTTTATACACTTTCCCAATCCAATGATAGCTATAGTAACATATTCCTAAAAGATAAGCTTCTCAAAATAGACAACAACTATGTTAGACATGTAGATACTCGGAAAGGTAATATGAGTATTGTAGTGCCCACCAATTTACATCCCCAAAATCAGCAATAAAATTACTCAAATAATTTTTTTCTCATTCATTGCTTGTTACATGACACCACAAAATCCCAAATGGAGTAACTCAACATCAAATTTTACATTAACACAAGTATAGACACACAAAGGCAATATGAAAACAATAGAGCATGCGATTCACATCATTGAACATTTGCACCTACTTACAACACAATACAAGGGCCCATCCTATGCACCAACATGACCCCAAATGACTCATATTATTATTATTATTAATTTTAATAGGAAAAACAACATATAGGGAAAAAATCACTAATGAGGGAAATAAGATAGGACATGTTCCATAGTGTTCCCAATTTTCCATGGATTACATATTTATAAAAACTTGTTTTCTTAGATATCCTTCCTTCTATAAACCACAAGTTACACACATAAGCCATAAGTAATTTGCTTCTAAATTTACACCTTGACACCGATGAGTTACGCTTTATTCATATATATTTCTACACCAAGTAAATTTCCAAATCTTAATTTCTAACTAAATACATATCTAGCACACATGCAATCCTCATAAGGCTTATATTGGAGATGTGAATGGATGTTTCAACATATAAAGTTTCTGCACAAAATAATTTTTATTTATCTTATCACCATAAAAGTGGCTAAAATTAAGTTCAAAGTGTGGTCCAAGTTACTCTCTATACATTCCTAATATCATCTTAATAGACATCATTTCTAATATTGTTGTGTGGATACCTTAATCACCACAAAAACTTCATAGGAGGTATTAGACTTGTCTTAACCCATGTACACTCCAAATGTAAACATTCTACAATGGGTTATACTACGATTTATTTGAGACATTTCCATGCTTTCATAAAACCAAAACACCAAGGACCCCGTTGAAAATCTTACAAACGAGGTGTACCATGTTTACACTCGTTATTGTTAGCATAATTTATCATAGGCATATTTATTGCATTGTCTTTTATTTAATAATGTGCAACATGTGCACTCTAGTCTAGTGACTTGCATTCAATATTTTTATGTTGGATAACATTCAATATTGGTATTAGTAGTAATTACATGTGCATGTGAGATGGGTCTTATCATCTCGTAGTTGGTTCCTGATAGGGTGTCATGTCTATCCATATGAGGTTATCTAATATCTATAAATATTACAGCTCTTACATTGTTATGTAATCTGATTTCATGATCAATAATATTTGTGAGGCTTCCATCCCTCTTTGGTCATTGCAATCTTATTATATTCTATCATTTGGTATCAGAGCAGGTTCTATCCAAGCAAGGTTGAAGAGGAGCACTATTGGAGAGGATCCATTGGAGAAGAAGATCTGCATCAAAGGAGAGCCATTGAAGCATCCCGTAGCCTCCATTCCTTCCAAGCATCCCTCAACTAAAATTTGACCTATCCACTTATTTGGAAGGTAATTTTTTTTTATTAGTCATTGGCATAGCCAATTGATCCAACATATTGGCGGAATATTTCAGATTTGGAGATCTTAAAAAAAAAAAGGAGAAAGATCTTGAAAAAAATTGCAGATCTAAAAAAAAGTGAAAAAAAAAATAGATCTAATAATAAAAAAAAATCAGATCTGAAAGTGGAGGTGTGAAGAATTCGGGAGCAAAGGTTGAAGCAGTCCCGTCAACAAAATTCCAGTAGATAGCTCTTAGAAAAAAGGACGTAACTTTTTCATAAAATCTCAGATTGATGTGTTGTTTTCTTTTTGGAAAGATAAGAACGAGGAGCACAACTTTGAAGTTTACATCATCTTCAGATTCGGCCTCTACATGTGATAAAAACTCAGTACAAGTTAGATCATTTTTCTAAAAAAATCAGATCTAGTGGTAAACCGGTAAGATCTAAAAAAAGAGGTTCGATTCTTCTAAAATTTTGTGGGTTTCAATAAAAATATTGTATACTACTTCTATCAAAATTTTAGAAAACCTAGATCACGGTTTGTGAGAAAAGGTGAAAACAATATTCGGATTGTTTGTTTAGATCTTGGGAACAAACAGTTAGCAATTCAATTCTCACTCTCTCCATATTTTTTATTAAATTATTTTTTTGGAAAATTTGGACAAATTACTAAATTTTGGGAGATTTCCAAATTTATAAGCTCACCAAACACATTTAGAGCCACCACTAAATTTAGCGGAAAAACACCTATTGGGGGAAAAAAAATATTTTTGTCCTAAATTGTGTATTTTGTGATTCTAGACCCTTTTTCTAAAGAGGGGGGACACAAAAATTTCATTTTGATGTACTTTTGGAGCATTTTGTACTAATATTGGTGCATAAAGTGAAAAAAAAGTGCAAATTTTTTATTTTATGTTTGGTTCTATCACACGAGATCTTTGATCTCATAGCAGTGTTCAGTATATACAGTGCCTCTGGGAATCACTTACGGGTGATGCCGTCATGACTACTACTGCACTTAACGCCTAACACAGTTGCCTAAACGTCATCTAGGCATCGACCCTCTAAAATCGACGAGGAGTAATAAGGACACAATACACACACATTTGAGCCCTCTCATTTGTTTGTGCTTGCACAAACCCCTCTCCATACTATCTACGTACCACATACTAAATTATTTCACATGCATTAACACCTCTTTCCATACCGATGGGTATATTGAAAGGGTGATATTCTTCCATGTATCTGATGGGTATATCATAAGGGAACATATATAGAAAGTTTTGGTATATCGGCCTAACAATATATTGAAAGGATGACCATAAACCTGGAGTGATAAGAGCCTTACCCTTTGTCAGAAATTCAGAGTTTCAGAAATTCAGATTGCAGAAATGGGTGCAAAAGCACCAAAGTTCTTCTTTCCAAATTCACAACTGCTTAGAGGAGACAACTATGTTGCATGGAAACCGAAGATCAAGATGTTACTTGAGTTTGAAGACCTATGGACAGTTGTAGATGGAAAAATAACAAGATCACTTAATGATGGAAGACAACAAGTTAAATTTTTTAAGGCCAATACAAAGGCCAAGTTGATCATCTTGTTTAGCATAACAAACAATGTGCAACCCCACATTAGAGATGCCACATCGGCCAAGGATGCATGGGATAAGTTGAGCACATTCTATGAGGCAAAGAACAAGAATTCCATCCTCAACCTACTATCACAACTGCATACTCTCAAGTTCAAGCACAATGAGAAGGTTGAAGTTTTTTGAGACGAGTTGCTACTTTGAGGGCATCTCTATTGGCATTGGGAAAAGAGATAAGTGATGAAGACCTCATACCAATTGTGTTGCGAGAACTTCCTCCTTCCTACAGAATCTTTGTGACAACTATCAATATGAGTGAACACACAGTCACCTTTGAGAATTTGGTCAATCTACTCCAACAAGAAGAGGCAATGAACAACAAAGATCATGAAGATGAGCAAGCACTATCTTCCAATCATAAAGGAAAGGGGAAATTTCAGTCCAATCACAAGAAGTCCCAACAAAATCAAAGTCAACAAAGGGACCAAAATCAACGAGACAACACCAAGAAGTGTCCCATTTGCAATAGAGGGGGACATGATATCAAAGATTATTGGTACAATTCCTACAAAAAGGGTTCATCAAGTAATTCAAAACCCAATAACCAAAAAGGTAATAACAATTCAAATCAAGGGAAGAAAAATGGTAATTGGAAAGGAAAACCCAAACAACAAGGGTACATTACCGAACATGAGGATGATTCAGATGAAGGACACCACATGTATTCTACTCAATTTGATGAAGAAACCAAATCCACACAAGATATATGGTATGTTGACTCGGGTGCAACTCGACACATGATTAGACACAAGGATTGGTTCTACAAACTACATGACTCACCTAATAAGAACCATGTGTCATTAGGTGATGACTCATCATACAGTGTCAAAGGGATTAGAAACATTTCACGACCTCTTAGAAAGCATAACTACAAAATCACAAATGTATTGTATGTACCTAGGTTGACCAAGAATTTTCCATCATCAATCAACTCCTTGATCACAACTTGAAGTTGGATTTTGACAAGTAATAATGGAGAAAAGGTGTGCTTGATACAAGATAAGTCAATAGGTTCCAAGATTGTAGCAAGAGCCTCCAATGTGGGATGCATGTTCCAACTTTATTTTGTCCACAAGGATGATCAAGCTCTAGTGGCCAAAGATACACAATCTGCAGAACTATGACATCGCAGATATGGTCACATCAATTTTGGCTATCTCGAAATACTTTAAAAGGGCAACATGGTGAAAGGATTTCCTACACTCAAGCACAACACCTGAAAAGTGTCACAATTACCTAGCTGGAAAGCAACACAAAGTACCTTTCCAGAAGAACACATATAGAGCTAAGGGAAATCTTGATTTGGTGCACACCGATCTTTGCGGTCCCATGCAACCAAGTCATTCTGGATGTCAATACTTCATGCTTTGTGTTGATGACTACTCAAGAAAGATGTGGATATATTGTCTAAGAAACAAGAGTCAAGCCTTTGAGACATTTCAGAAGTTCAAAGCCCTTGTTGAGAATGAAGTTGGTCGCAAGATCAAAACTCTCCACTCAGATTGAGGGGGGGAATTCACAAGCAATGAGTTCAAGACTTACCTGGAAGCTCATGGGATTTGTCGACAAATGCCTCCTACTCACACACCATAGCAAAATGGTATAGTTGAGAGAAGGAATCGTACTATCATGGAAATGGTGCGATGTATGATTGAAAACTCAGGTTTAACAAAGATATTTTGGGTAGAAGCTATAAGAACTACAGTCTATTTGTTGAACAAAGTGCCCACAGTAGCTCTTGAAGGAGTGACACCTCAAGAAGCATTGTCAAATTAGAAACCATCAATTGCACACCTAAGATTATTTGGGTGTAAAGCTAGCATGCACATACCCAAGAAGAACAGGAACAAGTTGGATATGAAAGATGAGAAATTGATATTCATTGGATACAAGTGAAGAAGCAATTTGGTACATATTATGGGATCCGAAAGAAAAGAAAGTATACACAAGTAGGGATGTTGAGTTCTTTGAGAAGAAACAAGTAGATGTTCCACTCAATGACTCAACAAACATGCAAAATACACCTCTTGTGAAGATAGAATTTGATGTTCCCACCCGAAGATGATAGTGATGAATTAGATGATGGTGAAAACTTAGATCCACCACAAGCCAATGGAACATCTAAGAAGTTACCTAAATGGTATACTCAATTAATAAGAGATGCAAGTTTAGATGAAGCACCTAGCACATCATCTAATCCTAGACCTAAAACTCGCATGATAAGCTCATGAAGAGGTCAATTATGCCCTAATGAGAAGAGTTGTTGAAATAGTTGAGCCATCTATAGTTCAGAATCCCTATAATCAAAAGCTTGGAAAGATGCCATGGATTTGAGTATCGGTCGGTGATGAAGAACAACACATGGCAACTTATCAACCTTCCACTGTGGAAGAAACCCATTGGATGCAAATGGATATTCAAGACTAATTACAAATTAGATGGGACTATTGACAATTATAAAGCAAGGCTTGTGGCAAAGGGGTATGCACAACAAGAAGGCATTGATTATGAGGAGACATTTTCTCCCGGCCCAAGATCAAGACAATCGGGATGATCTTTGCTCTGCTGCACAATTTGGTTAGAAATTCCACCAAATGGATGTGAAAAGTGCCTTTCTTAATGGAGATTTACAAGAAGAAGTCTATATGACTCAGCTAGAGGGTTATGTAATACAGGAAAAGAGATGATGGTATGCAGACTCATAAAATCTCTATATGGCCTAAAATAGGCACCCCGGGCATGGTACATCAAAATTGATGAGCATCTCATAAGTCATGGATTCGAAAGGAATCCTTATGACCCCAATCTCTACCTCAAAAAGCAAGGGGGGGAGATTGTCATTGTGGTTGTTTATGTCGATGATCTAGTCATTACAGGTAATTCTATGAAGATGATCGATGCAAACAAAATAGAATTTTAATCGATCGTTCAACATGACAGATCTCGGGCTCATGCACTATTGTCTTTGGTTGGAAGTATGGAAAAAAGAGAATCATATCTTTATGTCGCATGATTGAAATACACCAAGACAATGCTCAAGAAATTTAGGATGATGGACTACACTCCTATTACTACACCTATGGAAATGAGACTTCAGTTATCTCATTCCGATCCATTACCACCGATGAATGTAACTCTCTATCGTCGAGATTGATCGAGAGTCTCATTTACCTGACATATATTAGACCAGATATCAGCTTTGCAGTCAGCTATTTATCACGCTTCATGCAAGAACCAAAAATATTTAATTGGAAAGCAGCAAAGAGAATATTGAGATATCTAAAGGGTACAGTTGACCTTGGTCTAGAGTATAAGAAGAATGACAACTTCTTCTTGACAGGATATTCAAATTCAGATCATGCAGGAAACATGGATGATAGGAAGTCAACATCAGGCTTCATCTTCTTTATGGGATCTAGACCGATATCATGGGGAAGCAAGAAACATAACTTTGTTTCTCGCTCTTCTACAGCAGAGTATCGAGCTGTAGGTGAAGCTGTTTGTGAAGCAATATGGCTACGCCGAATACTGGAAGGAATTTGTCTACCACAACAGAAATCTACTCCGGTATATATTTTGTTAATGAAGGATTTTGAAGCTTGTTCACAATATAGTATTTCATGAGAGAACCAAGCATATTTAAGTATAGGTTCATTTCATACATGAACATGTTTTGAAGCACAACATACACCTCCGAGCTTGTCCTACACAAATTGCAGTGAATGGAAGGAAGATGTTTTCACTAAGTCACTTGCATGTGACAAATTCACACTGGTCAGAGAGTTCCTCTCCACTTCATTAGAAACTATGCAAAATTAAGGGGGGAATGTTAGCATAATTTAGCATAGGCATATTTATTGCATTTCATTGCATTGTCTTTTATTTAATAATGTGCAACATGTGCACTCTAGTCTAGTGACTTGCATTCAATATTGTTATGTTGGATAACATTCAATATTAGTATTAGTAGTAATTACATGTGCATGTGAGATGGGTATTATCATCTCGTAGTTGGTTCTTGATAGGGTGTCATGTCTATCCATATGAGGTTGTCTAATATCTATAAATATTATAGCTCTTGCATTGTTATGTAATATGATTTCATGATCAATAATATTTGTGAGGCTTCCACCCCTCTTTGGTCATTGCAATCTTATTCTATTCTATCATTTGGTATCGGAGCTATACCATTATTATCAGTTATCATGATGAAAAATATTTGATTTCAAAGTAGATACCAAGTTGAAGTGACTCTTAACTATTAGTAACATTTCAAGTTGTATTAAGGATATACACAAGGTTTCTACATAGGAGAATTTCTAAATTACAAATTGAGTACTACGCCATACCTTCAACTTGAAAATTTAATTGTAAGGTGCATATGAAAATGACATGAAATGGTACAAGGGTTAATTATCCTAAGCATGCAAAGATACAGAAGAAACTTACGACCAAAGTGTGGTCAAACATATATGAAGGTACAATGGAAGGTCTTTCCCAGTGGTCTAGTGCAATGGTTCATGTAATGCAGATCATAATTCCATCAAGGTGAGACTGTCGTAGGGACAAAGTTTAGGAGTCATTCTCATATTGGTATAATTAGATTTGTCTTTTCTACTATACAATTCCATTGCTTTTTGGGAGAGTAACTATACCATATCGTTGTAATAACTAATAATTTAATTTTGCAAATTAAAACCATGATTTAGTCCATTTATTCCACAACGTATAAAAATACTAATATCCATTTTACTGAAGTAACTATTTCATATATTTTTTATGAGTAGTATTACATGTTAAAATTTAGTTTTTCAACATTGAATAATTTACATGAAATTTCATACCATTTGAACATGTGAGATATTCTGCAAATTAGGGTTAATTTTTTCTATCTTCATTGATTAAATCAAAACAATATATCATAATACAACTATGCATTCATTTTAGATAATGATGTGAAACTTATCATTCAAATATATGTATACATATAATGTTAGGAGTTTTATAAATAAAGTAATTGTCATAAGCATAAAACAATGTCCATTTTTTTGTTCTAACACTTGCATCCACATGGTGTCGATACTAAGATATCATGGAATCAACCCCCTAATCTAGCTAGTTAAAAATTTATGCATATAACAATTCTTGTCCAATAAACATACTTAGTCCTTTTTATTTCATTCATACTCAAGAGGTCTTAGAGAGATAAAACATTGGGAGAGAAAAAATCAATTTATACAATGTTACAGAATGTTATATCTCAATGTCTAAGAAAGAGAGAGAGAGAGAGAGAGAGAGAGAGAGACAGAGAGAGATAGGGAGTGAGATTAAATTCATAACTTTCCATGTCATAGATTATTTCTTTCACATTTTTTAACATAGATAGAGAGGAGAGAGAGAGAGAGATACAATAGCGTATTTTTTCACGTTCATCTATTTTTATACCATAATATGAAGGGTCAATTATATGAAGGAAGGATTATTTACAAAACAAAATAACTTTCAATATTTAATATAGTTGTAGACACCAAAATTTGGTATTTCTACCCTTTCGCCCCACGTTTTATTCTTTTTACCATGGTCACCTATCTAGACCCTTTATTTTAATTCATATTTTATTAATATTCTCATCCTTCCCATTCATTATGTTGGTACCGATTTAAGATCATTTAAAGGCCAAGCAACATCATGGATTTGACAAGACACTCGTGAGGAAGATAGATGATTATGTATGTCGTTTTTGAGCTGGGAAGCAATATATATGGCTTTTTAGCACTCAGGATTTGAAGAAGTGGGTATCACCTTATAAGGATGTGATCTTATCCTAACAATTTTAGGTTGTGCCTCTCAACCAAGGTAAGAGAACCTATTTTGTAACATCTATTACTGAAGAATGTTAGTAAATCCTTATTTTGCACAAATTTTATAGAGAAGACCTTGGGAAAATATGATCAACACACCAAATCTGACTCTCATGAGTTGTCACTTCCAGATTATGGAGATATTTTCAATACAAGGCAAAGGTTACTAAAGACATTAAGAAATCTTGATTGTTCTGCATATTTTTACAAGTAGATTTTGTTCCTTTGTTGATACACAGGGAAAACAGGGGTAGTTCAAGGTGGATCAATGGTTTTTAAATGATTTTGGTGGGAGATGAAGCAGGATAAAGTTGATTATACTGGATCTTTGGAGGGACTTCACAATAATGAACAACTTCACAACAGGAAAGCTTCAAAACAGTCAAGATGTTCCTTCAACTAGAAGGTGTGCTTCAATGGAGGCCCAGATCAACATGTTTTCACATAATATTTGAGAATCCAACATGAAGGCTCAAATTAGCAGACTTAATTAAACACTAAAGTTTCTGATTAATCATGCCTAAGGTACACCCGAAGACTTACAAATAATCTTTATCAACAAATGACAGATAATTGAGTTTAAATTTGTTTATCTCATACAAGATGAAGGCTCTTCTTGAAATGAGATTGCAATGTAAGATTACAATAGGAATGAAAGAAACTATTTGCAGACATTATAAACATAAAGTAGACATGAAATTGCTAGAGATTAGACACAAATTAATTCCAAAATTGCTTGGATTAATCAGAAAGGAAAGCTTCCAAAGTAATCTTAGTTCTTGTCAATGGATATACAGTTGCAACCAACTTGACATGACATAAAATGTAACACGAAGAAAATAACAGTAATCTCACTTTGGCCTCTTGGGAAGACGGCTTTCTCAAAAAATTCTCAAGAATTCATACTCCAACCATTTGCAAGAGTATTCTCATTGCATTTATACCTTTCATTCACCCCAAATTTTTTCCCCAAAAAGAAGAATATTCAAGGGACCTTTGCTTGCTGCTACTAATTTTTTACGTAAAGTGACCTTTAACAAATTTACATTTGCATCGCGAGTGGACAAATCATGAATTGATCATATTTCTTGGGCCCTTGACTAATGACTAGGATGTCATGCCACAAATTTTGGGAGTCCCTTTAATCGTTCCGATCTCGTCATGTGATAAATCCCCTTTTAATCATTTTTGAAGCCTCTGCATAGCATTTGGACTTGACAGATCATCCCTTTTTCTCTCGAGGAAATGCCCTTTTCACCTTTTGCACCTGCACTTTCATCATTTCATCCTTTTTCCCTCCTTTTCCTCTAAAATTTTACTCTACAACTTCTAGATCTAGAATTTTGCATTTTGCACGAGCTCAAGCAAAAATCCACTTCAAAAGTACTTCAGATTTACAAATTGAGCTCCCAAATTGATTCAATTGAACTTTGTAGACCAAAACGACACAAATTTGCCAAAAATTGATGAAGAATGATGCAAAAATGCATCTCCAAACATCTTGGAGCTTCAATGGTGGAAAAATCAAATGAAATGCACAGCTACCATTGATCTTGCCTTTCAACTTTTAATCTGAGCCCTCCACATGGCAAAATGTGATTGGAAACGAGCACTGGGAGCACTTTTTGACATTTTATAACTTCTGGAAAAAAGTAAAATTTTGACATTTTCTCTGCCCCTCCACCCTTAGAAAACAAGCTTGACACATGTCCCAATGTGGGTCCTAGAGGAACCATGGCTCGATTCTATTATTTTACCTCGTTTTTGGAAAAAGAAAAATTTTCCCCATAGCTATGCCCTTCCACCTTTAGCTTCTGATGTGAATCCTAGTGGACTTGTGCTTCATTTTTCACTTTATACTTATTTTCCAAAAAGGAAAAAGTTCCACATTTTCCCCGTGGGCCCGCACCTCCATTTTTGACTATTCATGGCATTACTTTCCTGTCGGGGCCATGCTTCAACTTACAATTTTATCCTTTTTTTACAAAAGGAAAAAAACCTTAAATAACCCCGAAGCTTTGTTTCTCCATTTCCCCACTTGCTACGTGTCTCAATGGCACATTTTGAGATGGTCCCAAAAAGTAGAGACCCCAAACAAGCGCGGGCTCAACATGTGTCTCAGTCTAAAAGAATCTGTCAAAAAGTTAAAGATTCAGTGGAAGACACCATGTGTCTAGGGTCTGAGACAATCTCTTTCAGCCGTTGAAAATTCCAAGAAAAAGGTAGAGTGAGCGGAAGCTTATAAGTGTCCTCCTAGCACTTCTTCAAAATAAAACTCAAGGGCTGATCTCCAAACATGTGTGGTCCCTCCACATGTACAAGTTTTGGGTTGAAGTGAGCCATAGAGTTTTTAGAGTTCCCCATCGATACGCATTCAACCAAAAAGAGACACATTTCCACTGATGCATAGATGTAATTTTGATGGGGAAAACTCACCCATCAAACCATAAAAATGTAGGAAAACCACAATTTGAGCCCAGAGATGAATTTTACTTCGAGGACAGAGAATTTAGAGATGTTATAAGTTTCAAACATGATCCTTGAGCTACCTCCAATCTTGTTTCCTAAATTATTTGGGACAAAAATGACAGGGACAACAATACGTGAGTGCAGAAAATGGAAAGAAAGGGAGCGACTTAAGTTTTATGCCCAATTTATAAACTCCTTCGAGATGGAGAGAGAAAAAAAAAATATGAACTTTTAAGTGATCCTCGACCAAGGATGGGATTGATCATGGCAACCAAATGGTGGACAAAGTCTTCAAGCATCAACATGGGAAGGAAAAAAACATGACAGAGGCCGAAAACTAAGGAAATTCAATCACAAACGGGGTGAGACTAATTTTAGCACCAACACATTATATCCTTCATCTTAAATTATTTTTAATCCTCATCATTTATCCCCTAATCCTCATCTCATTATCTAATCAACCTCTAATTCTCCTCTCTAGGTTGTTTATCATCCCTAAATTACCTAGTTTCTCGTTCTATGCTCCCCTTAGCCTTTATTTACTCCATTTTATCCCTCACCTACCCATTTCATTTCCCTATGCAACCCTAACCCGCCTAAGCCTCCTAAAACCCTAATCCCACTCCTAATGGGATTGATGCCTTGAGATACACACCCTCCCACCAACCAAATAGATAGTTCCTCATAGTTGTTGACGCCTTGACCAAGGTTTCCTTTGACCCTATAAATCCACCGACACCCATCCTTGAAGGGATGCAAACTAAGAGTTTTCATGTGAACTTTTGATATTATCTTCATGCTTGAGCTTCTCTGTAACTATTACAGTCTTCTTAAAGTCCTTTTGAGCTTTCTTGCATCATTAGTGGATATATTAGGAGATCATCTTTGTCTTGTCTTAGTTTATTCCATTTTTCATTATCATTATTTCTATTATCATTACTAATCTTTTACAACTCCATCACCATTAGAGATGCGAGATCCAGTATGCCCTTTTATCTATCTTGTGTACAAAGTTCTCAATCCAAACCATCAATTTTTGGTCACACCAAGGTCATCCCAGTCATCATCGACCCTTCTCGTGGTGCATCACTTCTTCTTTCATCTAGATCCACAACGGTTTGTTATTCTATTTGTGTTTCCACTTCGTTCCTAGATCTCGTCATTACGCAACTCTATCGGCCCATGTCCATTCTTCTAGTCTGGAGTCATTGCCAACTTTTCCCAGCCATTGTCGACCCAATAATATTTTCGTCCTATTTCCATAAATCCCCATTTTCTTGTATCCTTTTTGTTTCTCATGTTTCAAATCTTCTTTGTAGGTTATTATCAGTTTCTACATGTCTTCATCATCTTCATATATGCATATAGAGCCTATCAAATATATAGTTGTGGTTGTTGTTTTTATTCATCTTCCCAGTCACCATTGACTGTAGCTCTGGAGCTTAGGTCTTCATTGACCCAGTTAGTTATATTTCATTTTGTGTCTATCTAGAATAGATTTGTACTTTACTTTTATGTTTGTAATTTCAACTGTTTAGTTCAGATCCTTCATGTTATTCAGTTCTTTATCATTTATCTTATCTTCTTTTACGAATATGGAGGTTGACATACGTATAAGAAAGTTCATGTTTCTTGGATCCAACTTTGTCGGGGAAACCCCCTTATATACCATATAATCCCTTTTATTTCTAGTTCTTTTGTGCATATCTATCAAGATTGTCGTAAGGACCCTAATTTGCACCCCTTTATCACCTGTCTTATTCCAAGGTACCTTAAACCCTTGCATGTTTTGAGGTTTTTGAATTTATTTAGTATCTATTTTACTAATCTGAATAGGAAAGAGAAATTTTCATCCAACATTTTGGCACACCGGTGGGACCACCCTCTTAGGTGAGTGTCCGCATTTAATTTTTCATTTTCTTTATTTATTTTATCTTCCACTAACATTACAGGTAGAGGATTTTATTTTTCTTGTTCATGTTGGGATTTAGGATTTCTTAGATATTACTTTTTCACTTGCTTTATTATAAAGATCGGATAAAAGAAAATTTAAAAACTAGGTGTTTCCCTTTTTGTCTTAGTTTATCATTTTTGCATTGTAATTTCCATTCCGTGTGTGGTTATTCTCATCGAATCTCCATATTTATTTTTGAGCTTAAAACAAACCTCTTTCATTTTTTCTTGAAAATATAACATAAGTAGGAGTTTAATTGGTTGCATTTCCCATTTCTTCACACACATCAAAAGAATCCCATACCAGGTGGACCTAACTAGGATTTCATCACCCAATAACAATACCTCTATGGTGATTTGGCCATGTTATAAATTTGATATAGACTTAGGCCTCATGTTCCTTGGGTATATCAAAAACTCCTATCCAAAACTACCTGAAACCATCCTTAGATTTCCATTTCTTAGGCACCCTTGTTATCCACTTCCCCCTTTTTAACATTTTCTAATTAATCAAGATAAATAAAACACCGCAAACTTGTTTTTTTCTTTAATTAGTGTAGTCATTATTTTGTTGTTTTCTTTCATGTTGGTTATCACACACTCTTTAGTTAGGAAAATGGAACAAAGTCTTATATCAAACAATCCCATCACTTCATCCCAATTAACATTTGTCATGGTAATTTTTCCATCCATGCCTTTGGTCACCTAACCTTCGATCATCAATTCACAGCGTCAAGAATCTCTTGTCCAAACCACTACCCATGATGAGACCAAACCCTTTTTACATCATCAATCCATCCCATCTAGGTCATCCATGCTTTAATTTTCTACATCGGTTGAATCTTTTGGGCCTCCCATCATCCGTCGAGGAAATGTGTAGTTTCAAGAGCTCACCGATGCTAATCTTGTGGATCTCCATGATTACCTTCTTAGGAAATCAACCCAACTTCCTATCGATGGGCCACCTATCCAACAAATATATTCTTACAACTCCAATCCGAAACAACCCAAGTTATTTCTTCATAGCTCACGGTGTTTTTCCCTAGAGCCATGAATGATCTCGCTATATCCCAACGTGATTTTTATCCATCCTCTTCCACTAATCCTCAACCTCATCAAACCACTCAACTAGTCACACCCATTCCTCCTAATCTACCTCCCATCAACATGACTATCACTACCTCCATTCCTATCACTTCTTCATCTACCATCATCACTAGTATCCCCATCCAATCCTTTCAACAATCCCAATTATTTCCTCTCATATCGAACAACATAGTCAGTCATTACCCCTCACATCCCACATTCATGCAAATGTCATCTCTTCCCAACCTCACCCAATAGAGTCTACTCACACTCACCAACCTCCTCCTAGGGGTGTTTACCATTACATGATGTCTAATCCACCCCCTCAACAATCTCAACCCATCAACACTCATATCCCCACTCATCATATACCTCAACAAGTCCATATCCCCATCTCACAACAACCCACCCAATCTCAACAATCATATCACATTCCTATTTCTCAACATCAACCATTGTAACAACCCATCCAATCCCAACATATGACCTACATTCCTCTTCATCTAACAATTCCTTAAAAAATTACTCATTCACAAGCCTACCAAAAACCTTATCATGCCACTTCTCATGTCATATAGCCAAAATCATATATCTCTCATCCAACAACTTGAAATGAACCCATAAATGCCTTGTGTTGGTATACAAATTTGTTCTCCTTTTCAAGATGATAAGCATCATAGATTTGGCATGGAGCTTAGAGACAGATAGATCATGATGTATGTTGTTTTGTAGCAGGATGATATCTAACTAGCCTTTTTCACTCAAATTTGTGGAGATATGGATAGATCCTTCAAGAGGATTTGACCTATCCTCACTACTTTAGACCGTGCCTTTCGACCAAGGTGAAAGGACTCGTAGTGTAAACTCTGTTTGATGAAGGATATGGAGATATCCTTATTTTGCACAAATTTTATGAAGAAAACCTTGGGAAATTATGATGAATACTCAATAATTTAACTCTTAAGAGTTGTCACTTCTAAAATATGGAGATACTTTCAAAAAAAGGCTAAGGTTATTGAAGACATTATGGGATCCGATTGTTCTGTACATTTTAGTAAATAGATTTTGTTCCTTTGTTGATATACACAGAAAACATGGATAGTTCAGGATGGATTCATGGTTTTTGAATAACTTTGGTGGGATATTTGAGCAAGGTAAAGTTGATTATACCAGATCTTTGAGAGACTTCACAAAAATTGGAAAGCTAAATGATAGAGAGATTCGGAATAGCTAAGATATTCCTTTAACTAGAAGGTGTGCTTGATGGATGCCCAAATCCACATGGTTTCACACAATCTTTGAGAATCTAGCATGAAGGCTCAAGCCAAAGACTCAATAAAACATCAAATACCACTAGTTGCTCACACCTAATGTAAACTCAAAGGTTTACAAAAATATTTTCAACAAATGATAGTGAAGTGATTTTAAATTGTTTATCTCATCACAAGATAAAGGATCTTCTTGATATGAAATTGCAAATGCAACTAAAATATCACAAGGATGAGATCCCATGTGATTCCAAAGGATTTTAACACAAGATTGTAATAGGAATAAGAAAAACTACTTGCGAGAAATTCTGAAATAAAGTAGACAAAAATTAACTTGAAATTGATTAAATTTATCAAGTAGGAGAAAGTTTCTTTGAACAGTCTCGAGAGGTTGTCAATGGTTGTACACTCGCAACAAAATTGACATGATTGAAATTTGAAACATAGAAAATTAATAGGTTTCTCATATTGGTCTCTCAGGAAGACAGGATCTCTCAAATTTTCTCTTAAGGATTCAACCCCCAACCTTTTGCAATAGTATTCTCATTGCATTTATACATTTCACTCACTCAATCATCCCAAATTTTCCCCCAAGAAAGAATAATATTTGAGGGACCTTTGCTTGTTACCAATTTTCTGTAGAAAGTGACGTTTAACAGATTTGTAAGAAAATCTTCGAGGTGGACCAATTATAAATTGCTCACATTTCTCAGACCCTCAACTAATGACAAGGATGCCATGCCACAACTTTTTGGTAGTCATTTTAATCATTCTGATTTTTTCATGAGAGAAATCCCCATTTTAATCATTTTCTAGAGGCTCTACACAGCTGGATCTAATAGGAAATCCTTTTCACTCTCGAGGCAACACCTTTTCCATCCTTTGCACCTGCAACCTTCATCATTTCATCCTTTTCCATATTTTTCCTCTACAACTCTACCCCGCATCCATCTTCTCTGGTAATTCACATTTTTACAAGTGCTCGAGCAATTCCAACTTTAAAATATCGATCTTAACTATCCTTGGACTCACAATTTATGTTCGAATCCATTCAATGGCACTTTGTAAACAAAAAAACAAGGAATTTCATTAAAAATGATGAAAAAGCAGTGTGTATTCACATCTCCGGGAATCTTGTAGCAAAAATGGAGGAAAAACAAATTTAATGCACAAAAATCATTGATTCTGCCCCTTCTCTACTTTATATTATAGTTGTCCACATGTTTCCTTAGCACAAATGTAAAGGAGAAGTACAAGAGCAAGTTTCCAAACAAGCGCAAGCCTTCCATGTGCTCTGGGCCCAAGAATAATGCCTTTTGGCCTTTGAAAAAGTCTTAGTAAAAAAGGAGCCAGTGAAAGCCTCCATGTGTCTCAATGGCACATTTTGAGATGGTCCCCAAAAGTAGAGACCCCAAACAAATGTGGGCTCACCACGTGTCTCATTCTAGAAGAGTTAATAAAGTTGAAGCGTTAGTGGAAGGCACTATGTGTCTAGGGTCCAAGATAGTTTTCCTTGGTCGTTGAAAAGTCCAAGCAAAGGCAGAGTGAGTGGAAGCCTCCAAGTGTCCTCCTGGAACTTATTTAAAATAAAATTTAGGGGCTGGTCCCCAAACAGGCGTGGTCCCTCCATGTGTCCAAGGCCTTAGAAAATTTCTTTCAAAATTTTAAGTATAGAGCAGGGCCGGCGGAAGCCTCCATGTGTCTCTCTCGATTTGTCAAAGGTGGGACCTTGAGGATGAACCTCAAATGAGCGTCAGCCCTCCATATATCCATGGTCCACTAAAGCTATACCGGCCACATGAAATTTTTTTCTAAGTCTGGGCAAGTTAGCAAAAACCTCCACGTGTCTCCCAGGCCGCAACTCCAAGGCCAAACTAAAGGGTGAATTTTCATATGAGCGTCGGCCCTCCACATGGACAAGTTTTTAGTTGAAGTGGACCTTAGAGTTTCAAAGTGCCTTGCCAAGCCACATCCAACTAGAAAGGGTCACGTTTCCAAAGATGCTAAGATATAAATTTGACCGGGAAAAATACACCCGTCAAACCGTAAAATGCAAGAAAATCACCATTTGCCTTTGGGAAATGAATCTTTCTTTCAAGGAAGAGAATTTGGAAATAATATAAGGCCTAACTATGATCCACTGAGCCACATCCAATGACGTTCCCACATATATTTGGGACAAAAATGATAGGGATAACAAAACGTGACTATGGAAAATGGAAGGAAGGGAAAAACTTGAGTTTTTGCCCATGTTACAAATTTTTTTCACATGAACAGAGGAACGAAAAAAAAATTCTGGACTTTAAGTGATCCTCGACCAAGGAAGGGACTGATCATGTCAAACAAATGGAGGACATAGTTTTCATGCATCCATACAGTGAGATAGAAAACACGAAAGAGCCCACAAATTGAATAATTTCAAGGATAAATGGGGTGAGATCAAATTGAGCACTCCTTGTGAGTGCCACAAGAACAAATAGCATACCAAGTGCCAAAAACAAACCATTGGGAATTAAGTCAAAGAATAAACAGAGAAGAACAATAATAACCAAATGCCTCAAGGATGAACCTAGAAACCAACAAAATGGCCGCCAAGGACCAGGGAAAACAAAAATAGAAAGAAACCAAAAGACTATACAATGCACAATGGAGTACACTAATTCAAAGAAAACAATCAAGGAAAATCTTCAAGTGTTTGTCATTCTGGATATGACCATGCTAAGCAGTTATGATATGTCTTTAAGAGTTGGTCATATCATTGTCTCTCTTTTCCATCCAAGCTGTTATTTGACCATATTTTTTTAGCCTTACCCCTTATGCCTGGGACAAGTTTTTTAACATCCTTCAAGGCTGCATCAAACATCAAAGTCTTAGGAAAATTATCCTACTCATGATACATGCATTGATCAATTTTATATTCCTTGAAAGCAACATAGCTCACAGAGTTATCAATATCAATATCTGCATGCAATACTTCATAAGAAGCATTTTTGGGGTCCTCAATAAGATATAACATTTTCTTTTCACCAACTAAATTCATAAGGATGCCTTCAATTGAAATGGTGTCAAAAGAAATATCCATCTGAACACTTCCACCAACACTTCCAAGCCACTTTCTTAATAACAACATGCCCCATTTGGCGGCAACAACAACAATAACAACATCAAGTTTCAAGTTCTTACCCGGATAAGCTACAAGTTGTACCACCAAACCTTTTACACATCCTACAACTGGCACCTCTCTAGAATCCATTGCAGTACACTTGCCATAAGATGCTATCACTTTAATGTTCAATTCATTCATGACCTCTAGAGGCATAACATTGCATGATGTTCCAGAATCAAACATATAATTGTGCAATAGTCTATCCTTAATAATCAACATTGTAAAAAATGGATCAACATTCAATTGAGACTCAACCAAATATGTTCCCAAGTATACTTCAAGTGGTTCACATGTCTCCTCCATTGTTGGTGGTTTTTCTAGGCTTTGCAATGGTTGAAGGAGGAGTGTTTACATTATTTATATTTCTTCCTTGGGTGCCCCTATCTTCTTCCAATCCAAAATACTCAAAGACCCTCTTCTTGTGCTCAAGAATCCTAAGCAGTTCAACAATTGGAACATAAATATTGATCTAACTCAAGACTTGGGCGATGTCATAAGGAATGTATTTGGAAAAAGTAGCATTTGGAGAAATATTGACAAACTCATCGATGACACAAGATTTTTCACATTTTGGGTATGGGTGGGAACACCAATTCTACTTGAGACATCAACGCCTTTACCAGATGCATCTTTCTTTGGAGTTTATTTTGTGACATTGGTGAGAACTTGGGTTTTTGGTTTAGCTTAAGGCCCTACTCCTTTGACATATTTACTTCTTGTGTTATACTCTTTTTCTTAGATAACAAAGACATTCATTAATGCTTGTCTATCCTCTTATGATGGGATTTCTCCATCATACTTCTTAAACATTAGAGCTCTTAGGTACTCAAAATCATTATTAGGAAGTTCAAAATATTGTACCATATCTATTTCTAAAGTATGAGAGGGATGAAGAAGAGCTACCAAAGTGAATGCAATCCCAAAACTCATAGTCATGTATTACTTCATTTGAAGTTTCTCCTTCTTTGTGAGCTTGTAGAGCAATCCACCATGCATGCATCATCATCGGTGTTATCATCATCATCAACTTCTTCAACTTACCTGATCTACTTCACATGGCGGGTTGGGTAAGAAGCATTTTTCACACCTATCAATTTCATTTTCTCTCCAACAACAACAACTACGACATTTAGAGGATCAAGTACTACTCTATTTTCCCTAGCTTAGAGTTGTCTATATCGCATGGGTCCTTTACATCTATCATCAGATCTCTCGATGATTTATAGGATGATTTACAAATCTATCTTGTCCTTTTTCCTATGCTTGACCTTAATAACCTTGTTCATTTCGTTTCTCTACCACAACTAGCTTGTAATATATTTCTTTGACACTCCAGCCAAATTCTTTACAACTTCCTCAAGATACATAGCCTTACTTGATTCAGGATTCTCTTGGTTGATTAGTTTAACACCCTCCACCTTAGAAGGTTTTCAAGCTACTTTAATATTTTTTTCAATCTGCAAAGCCATGGTGAAGGCCTCGCTTAAATTTTGTTGGGTTCTTGTCCCTCAAATAGTAAGAAAATTTCTTATCGAATGCATCTGAATACTTTATCAGACATGATTCATCACATGGCCTCAAATTAATAGGCAGTCTTCTCAATGTTTTGTTAAATCTTGTATTGAAATCATGCACTGATTCATTAGGATTATTTTTTATATTTTCAAATTATGATAAAAGAAACCTAGGGTCTGTTTTATCTCCATACTATAATCTAAAAGCATTCTTCATTTCTATCCAAGAATCAATGGAATTATCAGGCAAATATTTATACTAGTCCCTTGCATCTTCTTCTAGAATATGTATAAACTATTTAATGTACACATCCTCAAATTCTATTTCAAATTCCTCCATTATATTGAAAAAGAGCATCAAGTGCTGATCACCAGTGATTGCATTATTTCCTTGAAACTTAGGCAATCTATGTCTTACATCTTGTGGAACAACATTTGGATAGCCATCCATACCTCTAAAATTGATGGGACCACAAGTATTAACAACAAATAGAAGTCTAGGTGGAGGATGAGCCATATTATTTTGAGGAGGTGACCTTGGAGGAGATGCAAACTGATGAGGAGTGAGAATTTTGTGTGGTACAGGGATGCAATTCTCAGAATGACTGCCCTCTAAAGGCTCTATTTCTTGGAAAAATCTATCAGATTTGGAAAATACAAGGGCAGATTGAGAAGTAATTTTTTCAAATAAAAATGAAGGCCCCTCTCTAAATGGAGAATTCAATTCAACAAAGAGACTACCTGATTCAGATTCACTTGAGGAAGTATTGCAATCTTGAATCACAAGCTGATCTATTTCACCAATGGATATCTATTTTCTTGATGCTTGATCTCCAACAACCTTCCAAATTCTTCTTGCTTCTGAATTAGACTTTCCTAACTCGAAACAACCTTATAATAGGGTCCTTAGTGAATAAATATATTCTTCCTTCAGTCTTTCTAGATATTAATGAAAAATATTACTTTATATATGATAAGACACTGGTATTTATTAACAATTTAAACAAAGACAGAAGTCGCTTACTAAGTATTTTCACCTTAGTTTGTGAAAATGCACTATGAAATACCTATCAAATGTCTATCAATACCAAATTCATGCAAAGCTTACAAGATCTACTCTTCTTCTACCCAAATTTTTCAATGATGATACAAACTTTAGTGCAATAACTATATAAGCTGGAAATATTACACTCATAACTTACAACTTTGAACAATTCTTACAGATCTGAATAGATAATGATGTTTCAACAATGTATTAGTACTTAGATCATGTAAGAAACATTGCCAAGGTTGGTGTGTATACACCTTTGTTCAAATAGTCCCGGAAATGGCACCATGAGTGTTGTTTCCGCACAAATAGATCCCGGAGCTCAAATAATCCCATGCAATGGCGCTATGAGTGTTGGTATCCAAATTTGTTCTCCTTTTCAAGCTGAGAAGCATCACAGATTTGGCATGGAGCTCAGAGATAGATAGATCATGATCTATGTTGTTTTGTAGTTGGGGATGAGATCTAATTGGCCCTTTACCATTCAGATTTATGGAGAGATGGATAGCAACTTCAAGAGGATTTGACCTATCCTCACTACTTTAGGTTGTGCCTTTCGACCAGAGTGAGAGGACCTGTAGTGTAACCTCTATTTGATGAAGGAGATGGAGATATCCTTCTTTTGCACAAAATTTATAAAGAAAACCTTGGGAAAGTATGATCAATACTCCATAATTTAACTCTTAAGAGTTGTCACTTCTAAAAGATGGAGATACTTTCAAAAAAAGGGTAAGGTTACTGAAGAAATTATGGGATCTTGATTGTTCTGCATATTTTAGTAAATAGATTTTGTTCCTTTGTTGATATATAGGGAAAATAGGGGTAGTTCAGGATGGATTCATGGTTTTTGAATAATTTTGGTGGGAGATTGAGTAGGATAAAGTTGATTATACTAGATATTTGAGAGACTTCACAACAATTGGAAAGATAAATGACAAAAAGCTTTAGAATAGCTAAGATATTCCTTCAACCAGAAGGTGTGCTTAAATGGAGGCCCAGATCCACATGGTTTCACAAAATCTTTGAGAATATAACACGAAGGCTCGAGAAAAAGACTCAATAAAACATCAAATACCCTTGGTTCCTCATGCCTAAGATACACTCGAAGGCTTACAGACAATCTTTATCAACAAATGACAGTGAAGTGATTTTAAATTATTTATTTCATCACAAGATGAAGGATCTTCTTGAAATGAAATTACAAATGCCACTAAACTGTCACAGGGACAAGATTCTATGTGATTCAGAGGGATTTTAACACAAGATTGTAATAGGAATAAGTAAAACTACTTGTAGACATTACGAAATAAAGCAGACACAAATTTCTGCAAGATTGATACTGATTAACTTGAAATTGATTAAATTCATCGTGAGGGAAAGTTTCTTTGAAGCTGTCTTAGAGCTTTTCAATTGCTATACACTCGTAACCAACTTGACGTGATTGAAATTTAAAACACAGGATATTAACAAGTTTCTCATATTGGTCTCTCATGAAGACGGGATCCCTCAATTTTTTTCTTAAGGATTCAACCCTCGACCCTTTGCAAGATTATTCTCATTGCATTTATACATTTCACTCGCTCACTCATCCTAAATTTCCCCCCACAGAAAGAAGAATATTCGAGGGACCTTTGCTTGTTACCAATTTTCCTTTGAAAGCAATGTTTAACAAATTTACAACAAAAGCTACTAGGTGGACCAATTATGAACTCATCATGTTTCTCAGACACTCGACTAATGACTAGGATGTCATCCCACAACATTTTGGCATTCCTTTTCATCATTCTTATTTTTTCATGCGATAAATCCCCATTTTAATCATTTTCTGGAGGCTCTGCACAGCTGGATCTGACATGCAATCCTTTTCTCTCTCGAGGAAACACCTTTTCCATCCTTTGCACTGCAACCTTCATCATTTCATCCTTTTCCCTCTTTTTCCTCTGCAACTCTACCCCGCATCCATCTTCTTTGGTAATTCATGTTTTTACAAGTGCCCGAGTAATTCCAACTTCAAAATATCGATCTTAACAATGTGTGGACTCACAAATTAAGTTCTGAATCCATTCAATGACACTTTGTAGAGAAAAAGACAAGGAATTTCATCAAAAATGATGAAAAATAGTGTGTATTCGCATCTCTAGGAGTCTTGGAGAAAAAATGGTGGAAAATAGACATAATGTAGAGAAATCGTTGATTCTTCCCCTTCTCTACTTTATATTATAGTCATCCACATGTTTCCTTAGCACAACTACAAAGGAGAAGTACAGGGGAAAGTTTCTAAACAAGTGCGGGCCTTCCACGTGCCCTAGGCCCAAGAAAAATGTCTTTTGGCCTTTGAAAAATTCTTAGTAAAAAGGAGCTAGCAGGAAGCCTCCACGTGTCTCAATGGTGCATTTTGAGATGGTCCCCAAAAGTAGAGACCCAAACAAGTATGGGATCACCACGTGTCTCAGTCTGGCAGAGTTGTTAAGAAATTTGAAGGATCAACAGAAGGCACCATGTGTCTAGGGTCCGAGATAGTTTTCCTTAGCCGTTGAAAAGTCCAAGAAAAGGTAAAGTGAGCGGAAGCCTCCAAGTGTCCTCCTAGCGCTTCTTCAAAATAAAATTTAGGTGCTGGTCCCTAAATAGGCGTAGTCCCTTCACGTGTCAAAGGCCTTAGAAAATTGCTTTGAAAAGTTTAAGTATAGAGCGGGGTCGGCAGAAGCCTCCACGTGTCTCCCGACGCAACTATTAAGGTGGGACCCTGAGGTTGATCCTTAAATGAATTTCAGCCCTACACGTGTCCATGGTCGGTCAAAGCTATACCAGCCACATGAAAAAAAATTCTAATTCTAGGAAAGGCAATGGAAACCTCCACGTTTCTCTGTGATGCAACTCCAAGGCCAAACCAAAGGGAAAATTTTCATATGAGCATCGGCCCTCCACGTGGACAAGTTTTGAGTTGAAGTGGGCATTAGAGTTTCAAATTTCCTCACCGAGATGCATCAAACCGAGTAAAGGGCTATGTTTCCAAAATTTCGAGATATGAATTTGACCGAGAAAATACACTCGCCAAACCGTAAAATACGGGAAAATCACCATTTGCGCCGGAAATGAATCTTTCTTTCAAGAAAGACAATTTTGAAATAAAATAAGGCCCAAATATGATCCTCTTAGCCACATCCAATCACGTTTCCATAGATATTTGGGAAAAAATGACAGGGACAACAAAAATTACTCGTGGAAAATGGAAGGAAGGAAGAAAACCCGAGTTTTCACCCAAGTTCTGATTCTTTTCACATGGAAAAAGGAACGAAAATAAAAATATGGAATTTAAATGATCCTCAACCAAGGAAGGGACTAATCATGGCAACCAAATGGAGGATGAATTTTTCATGCATACATACGGGAGATAGAAAACACAACATATCCCACAAAATGAAGAATTTCAAGGACAAATGGGGTGAGATCAAATTGAGCACCAACACCTTGATGAATAGGTTGGCTAACCTTGAAGCCACTACCTTAGGGCCCAAGTTCACATTCTCTTATTTGAAAATTTTTAACTAACCTATCAATCCATCAGTCCCAGTCAAACCTTATCCTCCTCATTGGGAACTTCCAAAATTCACCAAATTTAATAGTAAGGAGGATCCCCAACAACACCTTTGTGTGTTTAGGTATGCATGTTATCTCATTTCCAGGATCAATACCTCATGCTTTGTAATTTTCCTATGTCCTTGGCCAGTCCCACATTGGATTGGTACAATGGCATCCCCCAACACTCATTGTTCTCATTTACCCAACTTGTGCAACTCTTCTTAGAACATTTTTCAATCAACATTACGTGCAAGGTTGCCATTACAAGACTTATACAACATTCAAAAATTCAACGACATGTCTATCGTAGAATTTGTCACATGATGGCATAGAATCAAAAATTAATTATCATTTTCCCATTGACACATAGATCTCATTGAATTATTTTCATGCTCTTGTGTGAATCATATCTCATCCACCTTACAAATCCAATCATTTCAGACATTTGAAGAAGCATTCAATATGGCTCATAAACTTGAGAATCGTGCCCTTGAGCAAGGCCAACTTAATATTAGATCAAAAAATCCAAAATATGAGTTTACTAAACCATCTACACATAGTGACAAATCCAAAAATGCAGCCAATGTCATAGTGGTTAAGTCTTCTTCCACCTCCACTTCTAATACAAGGCCTCAACAAAGAGATCCTAGACCACCACCCAACTACACTCCTCTTGGAGAATCCTATAGCTCTATATTTGATAAATTGATGGTGGTCCATCTCATCACACTTCCCCCCATTTGACCATTCAATGAATAAAGTCCTAAGCCAGTTTGGTATTGTGAAGACCACTATTGAAAATATCACCAAGTTCACGAGACATGATAAAGAAAATTTTTCAACCTTCAATGATCTTGTCCAAAAACTCATCGACCAAGGTGATGTTAAAGTGGATAACCTTAACGCACCTCCCAATCAACCACTTGATGTTTTTAAACAACCATTTCATAATCATGCACCAAAAAAAAAACTTCCCCATCTACATCTCAACCACCCTATAATCACACCATAACCACTATTAACACCATTGATCAAGATCTCACCCCATTAACAACTCCGCATATTTCATCAACCACTACATATACCCCTTCTTTATACATGTTACCTATATCTATACTTCTAAAAACACCCATCCCCATCTGTACACAAATCACATTACATCCATATCAACTTCTACCATTGATTCTACATCCACATCTACTTCATCACTTGTCACATCTACATTGGATTTGACTATACCCACTACCTCACCTACATCTATTCTACCCCACCTATCACATCAAATCCATCCTTAGCATCTATTCCAATCCCCCTTTTTACACTTATACCCACACCAATCACATCGACTATTGTGACCACATCTACATCATCCTCTTCTCCTACATCTACCTCATCCTTTGAAGAGTTTTTGAAATCACTCCAACTCACAATGACTTCAAATGATGTCCCTATCTCATCCACAAAATCAAACACCCCACATCAACCCAATCTATATCTTCTTTAGACCTCATCAAACACAAGTTACTTCCTCCACCAATATCAACCCCTACATAAAAATATTCGAACCCCAATATAGATCATTGTCATCCCTGCCAAGGGTACCTCTTCACAATCAAAATCTAAGACCCTTGGCATGCTTCCTCAAAGGTCTCTTTCACATCCTCATAAAAAGATAGACATCCCTCCACCTAAGATCAAGAAATCCAATTCCACATCATCTATCTTAGGACCACCCCCATCTCTCTTAGGGCCATCCCTTCATCCAAAATTTCAAAATAACTAATCAATCCAAATAAAAACAGTCAAAACCTTCTCCAAAATCCAACCTTTCTTCTAGGACATCAACCATCACTAAATCTGAATCTAAGACATCCAAACCTCGAAACACTAAGACTCAACCTTCAACATCCAAGTCATCTCTCACATCTACATCCCAAACATCCACCTCTTCTTCTAAATCCAAATCCAAATCTAACACTTCTCACAAATACAAACCACATGTCCACCCTTTGGTCGAATCATATGTGGAATTCCTTTAACACTTGCTTCAAATTTCCACCATCACACTCCCTCCTATCAAGGCCTTTTATCCACATAGTAATAATCCATCATGGTTTGACTCCAACCTCATTTTTGCTTATCATCGCACCCCTAGACATGACATAGAACATTGTAAAGTGCTTCAAACCATTGTCCACAACATTATTGAGGAGGATGACCTTCTTCTTGAAACAGATCAATCTCCTCCTTCCACCTCCTCATCCATGACCATTTCAACATCTACATCATCCACCAAAGTACACAAGTCCCCCATTCATCACATAATTTTTTTCACCATCCCACCACCAAACAAATATTCTTCTAAGGATGGTCCCCCTTTATTCATCAATTTTGTTATAGCTACTTATTCTGGTCCACATGACTCCAAACCAACATCCCAATCAAAATCAAATACTTTTGTTGCCATCCCTCCTCCTAAGGAGTTTACCTCATCCACACCCCCATCAAAACCTAAGGTTATTGTCATCACTCCTTCTAGTGAGCCCACTTCATCTCCATCCCCATTCTCATCAAAATCTATGGTTTCTTTACTAGCTTCCCTCGGCCTATTGAATAAAGAATTGTCAAAAAACTTCATCAAGCCCTGGTTAAGATTTAACTTTATAATATTATCCAAATATCTCAAGAAAATAGTAGGATCTGATCAAGCTTTGAAATGTATCCCAATCTCTGGAGATGAGACTCATCCATTCACATCTCTTGTAGGAGCCCTTGTTGATTCTACTTCTATCTCCTTTGATAATATTGATATCTTACACATTTACCCTTAGGTAGATGACCTTTCCCTTTTCATCATAGCTAGAATCAATGACACCTTCATTCGATGATCCATGATTGAAAATGGTACTAGTATCAACATTATTTCACCACATACCTTTGATCAGCTGAAGATCCCTAACTCCATTGTCACGCAATCACCTAATGTCCTTTATACATTCAATGATTTTATCACTCTTTCCTTGGAGATGTTTTTTTTTTGCTATCCTTATCGGTGAGAAGATCCTCCATGAAATATTCTATATCATAGAAGGGGATTTTCAATACAACTTCCTACTTAGACGACCATGGATTCATGTTATACATAGTGTCTCTTCCACACTTCATCGTTATATCAAATATTAAAATGAGGGAAATATATTGACTCTCCCCATTGATGCTCCTCCCTTTATAGCATGCAACACAAACTATCTACCCAATGATGTCGTCATCCCCAAAAATTTTCCATCTCAACAATCCACTAGTTCATCCATTTCTTCATCCAATCTTCCCAACAATGATTTCCTAGATAAGGTCATGGACAACCTTATGCTAAGGGAGTATCGTATTCTCATGCTCAACAGTTTTCCCATGCCTCATTGCCTCAATAGTTCTGAAAACGCTCCAATTTATTAACCTAATGTCTAGGATATAATTCCTTTGGATCCACCTAATCTTCACACGAATATTATATATGGTGGTGTTGATTCTCCTTCTCATATTGGTGATCATCCTCATGCTTTACCCTCTACTTGTGGTTTTGTATTCCTATACAAACCATCCTTCACTCACACGTATCTTCGTCATTGTGTGTGGAAAGGATTTTACATTGGAAATTATCATACATTACCTTATCATTGATAAATGTCATAAACCCCATGAAAAATTTGGACTAGATTATAAAGAGAAATTTGTCGTTCCCCTTACACCATCTATGATTCTTATAGATGTTCCTTCTCCATCTTATCCATCCCACAATTTTATGGATATTGATGACACGGTTTCCATCTCCAATATCATTTTTCGGTCTCCATGATCACATTGGGACCGTTCACTTATCAACATGAGGGTGAATCAAGATCACTTCCCCTTTGCTTTCCCGATATGGTGGAAGAAGATTCCTCTACCATTGGCATTCTTATGTGCACTAACAACAATTCCATTCTTTCTTACATGGGGGAATATTATTATTATCTTCATAAGTCCTTACTTCCCTACACATCTTCTATTCTCAATTATTCCACCATCGATATCAACATCGGGACTCCATAAGAGCCTCAATTTCTCAAAGTGGGTCAATCCCTTAATCCACACGAGCTTAACTCTTTGAACACTTTTATTTCCAAACATAGCTATACCTTCACATGGTCATACTCTAAAATGCCAGGCCTTGATCTTTGCGTTGTCTTCCATAATATCATCACCTTTCCCAAATTTGATCTCGTTAAGAAAAAGCTTTGCCGCATGCACCCTCGAGTTTCCCTCCTTATCAAAGAGGAGTTGCAACACCTTATTTTAGCCAACTTAATAACAACTATCCTCATTGGGTCTCTAACATCTTACTCGTTGCTAAATCATATTGTAAGCTTTGCATCTAAATTGATTTTTTAGATATTAATCTTGCTTGTACTAAAGATGATTTTCCCCTTCTTAATATAGATCAACTTGTGGACATAACCACTAGCCAGGAGATGCTTTCTCTTATAGAAAATGTTTCTAGTTATATAAAATACTCATCATTCCGAAGTCCAACATAAAAATTATTTCACCACTCCTTTGGGTACCATTTACTATCGCGTCACGCCCTTCATCTTAAAAAATTCTAGAGCTACTTATCAACGAGCCACGACTTACATCTTTCATGATTTCATCCTAAAGAGAGTAGAGGACCATTTCGATGATATTTTGGGTAAACCCAAACATAAATGTGGTTATCTTTATGTCCTTGAAATATTGTTTAAGCGTGTGTAGACACCAATAATTTTGTTGCAACAATCTAAATCACCTTCAACTAATTAATTTAATATAATTCCCCCACCATGCCAACTTGTACACATTTTAATTACTTCAATTACTATAATTAAGTTAATTATCTAACTCACCTAGCCACCTCACTTATCCACCTCACCCTTTCCACCTCACCCTAGACCCATTCTAAACCTATTAATTTCCTTAGACCAAGTCCCCACTTATCCTAACCAACTAGGACTCTTTCCAACCCTAACTATTAATGACCTATTAATCCTCTAACTAATTACACACTCTAATTTACACCATTCAACACTCTAAACCTGGACTAAGAAAAAGACCAAAAGAAAATTAGCGAGAGAAACCCTATTTTTGGCAAGTTAGACCAATTCTCCCTAATTGATCTTTGGTTATCCCTTGGCCGGTGTCGGTTCCCTAACCGCCCTTTGGTTACCTTTAAATAATATTTTCTAAATATTTACATGGGTTCTCCAATTCATTCATTCACTTAATATTTGACATTCTAACTCTTGAGAACTCGAGCTATCCGACGAAGAACTAGAACCCATCATGTCTACACACGAGAATCCAATCATCTCATCCACAGGTTCCGATCATCACAACAAAGCACATAGGTTTTGATGTCGTGGAAATGGACACATTCCCATGTCTCCTCAAACACTCATTAACCATCAACCACCTTCATATCTACAGTTTACCATAATTCATTCTTATATCTTAATATTTCGATTTGATCTTAAGTATTTCATTTACATCTTCCATTAGATCCTTCTTTTTCCCAAATACAACCTCCCAAATGTTTACCACCTATTACATCACTTTAAGGTGAAACATTTTGGCATGCCCAGTGGGACCCTTTCTTGTGGATTCTTTGCATTTTCTTCATATAGGGAATTGTGTGTTTCTTTCTTTTCTAAAATGATTCACATTAAGATTCTCTCTATTCAATGTCCTTTTGTTCTACTTTTCTAAAGGAAATTTGTGATTTAGTGTTTAAAAGAATTCTTCTTACTTTCTTTTACACATACTTTTAGTAAAAGATCATCCACTTGACCTATTCTCTATTTGCTACATCCAATTTCACTTTTGATTTGGGCTTTAAAATATCTATATTGCATCCTTCGTATGTTGCATTAGATCACCTAAATTTATTTGCAATATATATACTGGAGGTCATGACCACTTGATGATTGGTGGGAGTGAAGCATAATTCACACTTTGTGCACACACCTCCTATCCAAATCACTTTAACAATTTACTCATTTCTTAAACATATTCCTTCCCGAAATTTCCATCAACAATTAATAATCAGATTGGTTGTAGATCCAAATTAGTGTTCGGCTAGTCATCATATCAGACTTGGACCTCACGTATTGTGAAGTATATATTGGGGACACTTAGCCAAAATACACCTAAAACCAGCCATATATTGCTTATAGGGTACCCTCATTGACCAAAAAATCTACTCTATTCATAATCAATTTTAAATGGCATAAGCCACATAACATTAAAATATGAAGCATAGGATTGACGTGTTTTATTAGATTTTGACTGTTAAAATTGTGTTTTGAGGAGTGAGGTTTTTTCTTCTTATTTTTCTTATTCGTCACGCCCTACCATCATCATCTGCAACTACTTATGTTTTCCCTTCTCAATTTTCTTACTCGGCACCTCCATATATTGGTGTTCCTTCTATATTGTATCCACCTCCTTATCTTTCATGGGACGCACGTCTCAATCTACTCCGACTAAGTATTTGATCAAGATGATGATGGAAAAGATGTGAACCATAGAAGGATTTGTTTCCATCTCCCATAATGCTTTGACTTATGAAAAAATTGTAATGAGCCTATTCATCCATCCATACCCATTCATTCTTATCCCCCACAATAGGAGATGGATAAATTCAATTGGTTTAATAACAAGTAAGATCAACAACAACATTTTTCATCATTTAAACACATATGTTATCTAATCACCCATGATGAAGCGTTGCTTCTTAGCACTTTCCTATTGTCTTTGTTAGGACCAACTTTAGATAGGTACACTTCTTTAACTAAGAACTCAATTTTTTCTTTCAATCAATTGGCTTAGGCCTTCCTTGAGCATTTCTCCATCAACATCACTAAAAAGGTCACCATGACTAATTTATATTTGATGCATCAATATGAAGACGAATCTATCACATATTTTGTCACACATTGGCAGAGTCTTACCAATCAAGTCACCTTTCAACTTCTCGCAAACCGATCCGATAGATTTGTTCGCTAGGGCTTGTACTAGGAACATCTCTCCAACTCTTTAGGTTCAAACATTCGGATGTTCGATTAGGTGTTCACTATGGCCCGAAGCTATAAATTCATGTTATCTAAGAGAAGAAACTACAATTGCGCAAAAAAAGTGCTCTGTTTAAATCAAATGAATCTTCTTCCTCTTCTAAACCACAAAATACACGTGCTTAAAGAAAAGGGATCTATTAATGCGGTGGTCTTGAATGATATCCCATCTCATCCATCAAACCGATCGAAACCTCCTTCTAATCTATCTCCTCTTGAACCTCCAATACATAAAATAACAATGAAGATATACCCCCATAGGAGAACCTTATTCCTCTATGTTGGAAAATATGTTAAAAGTGGGATCCATCACTCTTCCACTAATCAAACCACATACTGGATTTGACCCTTCCCATCATATACCTGCATGGTATAAGGAGAAAGATTATTATAATTATCACGTGTTAGAGGACATAGTAACAAAAATATTAAAACATTCAAAAACATCATCCAAGAAATGTTAGATAATGGATATCTCATCCTGGAAAACCACAATATGTTGGAAAATCAAAATTTGTAGGTCTTTAAGAAACCTTTTCCAAACCATACCCATTCATCGAATCAAGCTAGTGATACTTCTAGCAATCAAACCTATGTCTGTGAGCTCCATGTCATCTTTGACACAATACCTATCCCTTCGGCTCAGTTGTCTTCCATCCATTCTACTAAAAAGATTCTTGCGTGAGATCCTCTACATAAGGAGGAGCCTATTTCACCTACTCCTCTACCCAGGGAGGAGCTTACCTTGCCTACTTCTTCATCTACAGAGGCTCTTACCCCACTTATTCCATCACCTATTAAGGAGCCCGTATTACCCACACTTTTACCCAAAGAAGAGTCTATTTTATCCTCTTCTCCACCTAAGGAAGAGTCTACATCACCTACTTTTCCCCCTCCTTGACCCATATAGGAGCCACTTTTATACTCTCTTCCAATTAGTGATGCATCTCCCAGGTTCTACTAGGATCTTGTTAATCTTCTCACATCACTTCTGCCTATAGAGTTAGAATCCAAAAACTTTCCTATTTCACAAACCTCATAACTTTTCATAGGGATCACCACCAAGTCTTTGTCATATTCCTCTACTTCTATGTCATTATCCCATTTGGTCAATCATTTGGAGTATGCCAACTAATCCATAGTTTGGGGATGCCTTTGACTTACTCTATCAACTCAAATGTAAATGTTTTCCATAGACACTTCAACGATTTAACCTAAAGTGTTCAAGATAACTAAATCCATTGCAATTGAGACGGTTATAGTAGCCTCACCTACACCCAAAACTCTACCTAAATGCAAAGCTTCACTTGTGCCCAAACTTATCACTATATTGTGGGTTGCATGAACACCAAGTCTAATCCATCCTCTCATGAAGATCAATTTAGCTACCTCTTCCTAAAATATCACCAGACCTATCCCCCACCTAAGAGGAAGATCCAACCTCTTAGGCCTTGTACCCAGTTTCTCCCACTCCTCCTCTTTCACCTTCACCACTTCCATCCATCTTAGGTCCTCATCCATTAACCTTGGTCAAGCAGCCTCCTACCCAAGGTAAAACTAAAATGAAGCAACCTACATCCTTACCGCAACCTCCCATTTCACCTAAGCCTCCTACATTTCCCATGCCTGCTCCACTACCCTGACTCTTTACCTTCTCTTCAACCTATACTTTTTGTAGTGCCTCCTACCACTATCTTTACCGCACCTCCACTCTCACCTTGGTTGACCTGTCCACTTCCATCTTCTACATTCCCTTCTACTTCACACACTACCCCAACACCTTTACCTAAGAAGGTGTAACCCAAGCCTAAAACCACACTACCTACCAAAAATGTAGTCAAACCTACTCAACCTCCAACTCCCCCTCTAGCAGTACCTCTTCCATAGAAGTCACCTAAACCTCCATCCAAACCCACTCTCACTTCTCATTGTGATCCCTTGGTAGGATCTTATGCTAACATCCTCGCTCGATGTTAGAAACCTCTGCCATTACATTGCCACCTCTCAAGCCTTACGACCCACTCAAACCTAAACCAGAAGGGTTTGACGATACCATGATTTGTACTTATCATCATGTGCTAGGGCATGATGTTGAAAATTTTAAGGCCCTTAAAAATATTCTTCTTCAAATGTGTTCTCTTGAAGAGATCTTTGACAAAGATGACCTTTTAGATGAAGATCCCATTCCACCTTCACCTGTCACCAAGTATCCTCTCCCAATATCTATTCAATGGCCTTCACTTCCACCTCCACAACACCTTTTTCCTCCTCTGACCTTTGAGATCAATATGGTCTGGATCCAACAACTAGCCCAACCCCCTCCAAAATTCCAATGCGCCATACTCATTTCACAGGGCTCTTATCCCGCACTAGGTTTTTGTCCCTCGAACCATTATACCTTTCACACCACGACTCCTCTAATTATCAAAATCAATATGGTTTGAGTTACCACTCAATCACAGGAAGACAAAGGAAAAGGGAAGACTAGAAACCCATCTAGTGCACTTGCACCTACCATTCCTTCTGCACTTTTCCCCATGGTAACCATCCATGGGCCATCCTATCGTGATTATGATAGAGTCACACATCATACTATTAGAAAAATTCACCAATCTCCTCTAAAAATGTCTTTGTATGATGTCATCCAAACCTTTGAGTCTCATCTTCATGCGCTCCTCAAGATATTGTAAACTATTTAGGTTGTACCCAATGACCCTATGCTTTTTGCTGCCATATTCACAACTCATCATGTGGTTCCTCTCTTGCTTCAGCTAAAACCTTTGTTACCACTACACATCACCAAATTTATACCATTATTTTATCTGACTTGGAGATTTCTCCTCACCATTTAGACAATCCGGATCCTTCCCTCTTATTCTTTGTCCACATTGAGGATACTCGCATCCAACGCATTATGATCAATGGAGGTACAAGTAGTAATATTATTTCTTCCTATGAATATGAAAAAATGTGCATACCTACCGATTGCATGCATAATTACCCATTTATGTTTGGTTCTTTCATCAATGCTCGACTTATACTATTGGCACCATCATCCCCAACATTTTCATGGGTCCCCGCACCATTCCTAAATTATTCTATGTTCTTGAAGGGGAATTCCAATATAACATGTTGCTTGGCCCTGACCCTAGATCCATGCCATGGGGTGTGTACCTTTGACTATTCACTGTTATATCAAGTTTGAATATGAAGGACATCCTTACACTATTTAGGTAGATCCATCACCTTTAAAAATCACACACACACACACACACACACACACACACACACACACACACACACACACACACACACACACATCGTCAAAATATAGTGTCTCAATACATCATCGGTCTCTAAGGGCCATGTTTCAATGTTGATATATCATCAAAATCAGTAAAGTTAGTATCTAATAATATCAAATCTTTCCCACCTAGGGCAGGTCCCTCAATTTATCTTTGTGCCCCGCTCTAGCTCTCATCTCAAGATGGCTAATCTATGCTCGTTGTGCTCTAGATGGCTCTACACCTTATCGCATCTTTTTATATTTTGTCGTTCAGCCATTTTTGTGCCATTTTTGGGGCAGCATTATTTCCATCCTTGTCGTTGTAGACGTATAATGTTTCACCGATTCCTCGTACCGAGGAGTTAACATTATTCTTGTATTTGGTTGCACATAATTTTTATGTGTTCCTATGACCCGTTGGTCCCCAGTGCTTACATCCATTTGAAGGGTTTCTTATTAGATTCCCTCCATTTTGTATTGATTTTCACTGATGAAATCCTGTAGGGACAGTTCCTTCATCTCTCTGAAGATATTTCCCTTTGTTTCCTTTCGAAGTGACTCTTAAAATCACTAACATGTTTTTATTTTTTTCTTGAATCATTCTTGCTTGGGGAATCTTTCCTCCTCTTTTAAATCTCCCATCCTTCTTTTCCTACCCACACTTCTTCATCTATCTCTTTCAACCTCATGATCGGTTTTCCTTCATGTCCTCGATCCCTATTTTTATGGGGAGAACCTCATCAATCCTCCTTCATCTCATCTCCCATATTTTCATCATTTTTGTCTTGTAACTTGCTTGCACATACCAATTAACAAAAGGGGAAAATGTAGACACCAAAATTTGGTATCACTACCCTTATCGCCCCACGTTTGCTTCTTTTCACCATGGTCACCTATCTAGACCCTTTACTTTAATTCATATTTTATTAATATTCTCATCTTTCCCATCCATTATCCCATTCATCTTAATTTAATGTTAATCCTCATCATTTATCCCCTAATCCCCATCTCATTATCTATTAAACCTATAATTCTCCTCTCTATGTTGTTTAACATCCCTAAACTACCTAGTTTCTCATCCCTAGGCTCCCCTTAGCCTTCATTTACTCCATTTGATCGCTTACCTACCCATTTCATCTCACTATGCAACCATAACCCACCTTAGCCTCCTAAAACTCTAATCCCACTCTTAATAGGCTTGATTCATTGAGCTAGGCACCCTCTCACCGCCGAGAATGGATGGTTCACTGTGGTGGGGGTGATCCACATAGGTCACCATCGGCCCTATAATTCCACCCACACCCCTCCTTCCAAAGGGATGAAAAATAAGAGTTATGATGTGAACTTATGATCTTATCTTCGTGATTGAGCTTCTTTGCAGATTTTTGAATAATCTTGGAGTCTCTTTGAGATTGCTTGCATCATTTTTGGAGACTTTAGGGAGATCATTGTTGCCTTGTGTTTTTGATTCCATTATTGCATTATCATTATTACTATTATATATTCTTGACATACCGCACGTTCGGCTACCATCGAGAGATCCAGATCCAACCTCCCTTTTATCCATCTTGTGTGTAGGTTGTCAATCCACCCCATTTATTTTCGAGTCACATCTAAGTATGTCCAGTCGTCGTTGACCCTTTTAGGTCACTTTCGACCACGGTCTTCTGCATTACTTATTCTCGCCATCCAGATCCAAAATAGGTTGTAATTTTTTTATGTTTCCACACAGTTCCAAGATATGCCATTCTTCCACTCTTTCATCCCATATCCATTATGTTGGTCCTGAGTCGCCATCAAATCTACTTAGTTACCATCAACATGACCATATTTCCCTAGATCCCCATTTTCTTACATCCTTTTTGTTTCTCCTATTTCAGATCTTCTTTCTAGGTTATCATTAGTTGTTGCAGATCTTCATCATCTTCAAATCTACATACAAATCCTATCGTAAATGCATTTTTGTTGTTGTTTTGATTCATACGCCCCATTCACCATTATTTGACCTCTCGTAGTCTAGTTCGTCGTCAACCCAACTTGGTATATTTCATTTTGTGTATATCTAGAATAGATTTGACCTTTCCTTTTATTTCTACAATTTTAGTTTCTGTTTAGTTCAAATCCTGCATGGTATTGGTCCTTTATCATTTATTTTATCTCATTTTATTAATATAGGGGTTGAAATCGCATAAGGAAGTTCACACTTCTTGGAGCAGACTTCGTTGGGGAAACCACCTTATTTACCATCTAATTTGTTTTCTTTCTAGTTGTCTTTATTGTGAAAATATATCAAGCTTACAACTAGGATCCTACTTTGCGCCCATTTATTACCATCTTATTCCAAGGTACCTTAATCCCTTGCACATTTTAAGTTGCTTGATTCTTTTACTATATAGTTCACTAATCTTAATTGGAAAGATAAATTTCATCCAACATGAGTGATTGATTAGTAAAAGGGTTATCAAGCTCAAGAGCTACAATGCAACTCAAATAACCCAAGTAGGTTGCAGAAACGCCCTCTTAATATAGGTGAAAAATATGTGAAAGAGAAGGTATCTTCTCACCTCTATTAATTTAAACCAATATTACCCAAGAATTTACGATAGAAAGACTAGATGTACAATGCACATTTTGGAGGTATAACTCCAAATGAAAACATCATAGTTAAAAATATTCACTAAAGTATAAAGTAGTTTCGACTGGTCACAAAATGGCCTTGTAAAAAATGTGTCTTGGTGACCAAAAATTCTAGCTAATTCCAACATGTTCCTTTGTATACTATGATCTCAAGGGACCTGATGGAATTACGATCCAACTCACATAACTCATTTTGGGAGCATCATTCAAGAGGAAAATTTATGTTTTAGCAATTTATGCCTACACCTAGTAGGCTAAGTAGGCCCTGAAATGGGCATGCAAAGCATGTTATCCAACCATCACTATGAATACCAACTACTTCTCACAATTCTCTATATAACAATGAAAGACTATGAGGTAATATACAATGTTTTCATGATCTGTCACTTAGTTTTATTGGCAATTCCAAATCCCGGTTAAGTAAGCGTACGAGTGGACATCCTCTTTATTTGACTCATTCTTAATGTAAGATAATTCAAAAAGAAAAGACTCAAAATGATAAAGTAGATCACGTTTTACATTTAGTCAAATGTCTCAACAATTCAAATAATATTATCGAGTTGGAAAATGCTATTCTTGCGTGGTAAGGATTTGTGCATACCAACATAACTTTTAAAAAATTCAACGTTTTCAATTTCTTTAACTACAACAATTATAATCTAATATGCCACCATTACATAAACAAAAAAATTGAGAGGGAGAGAGGAATAATCCCATGTCTTTTTGTGATGAGGAAGAAAAAGGAGGGTTGTTTGCTAGCACACGAATTCCAAGACATTTCATTAAATAGTTTGTGTGTCAAGTTCATGCTTCCGCATTTTGGAAACATATCTACCTGGTAATTGCAACAAAAACATCTATCGAAGACCCGTCCATTCTCCATTACGATTTGGTGTAAATCCATGCCCTATTTTAAAGATCCCTTTTAACAAGGCTGAGGGTATGCCAGCAAAAGTATGTGCACACCAGTTGGTTGTATTTGGTGAAACATAGGTAATGCTTCATGAGGATGCATATGGATTTTGTGATCTTCTTCATTGGTGTGGATGACACGGCTAGGGAGGATGCTAGTAGGAATAGCATCAATTCAAATCCATCTAAAGGAAAGACACCACCAAAAAAAAGAAGCTCTTAACTTGGCACAACAATGGCGTCTAAGACCTACACATCAACAAAGAACAAAATAAAAACAAATCCTGAACATGCTCAAGGAGTCTCAAACTACTGGGACATATATAAATATATTTTAAAAGAAAACTCTTATTTCCCCAAGTTGGGAACCCATAATGCCAATTCCATCACTGTAAAACTCACAGTCGCAGCAAAAATAAATGGCAAGTTGAAATGACATTGCACATTTTCCTACAAGTTTTTTTTTTAATTTTTTGAACCACACCAGTTAGAAAAACGACCTCCAAGGATCTGCAATAACTTATGGTAGGGGATGGATATCAAATATCTATTTCAGAGCGTTGATCTTGGTCACAGACATGGGAAACATGCTGGAAAAAGAACTAAAACCCCATTGTTGAATCTACAGGTCTAAGAGAAAAAAATTAAAAATAAAATAAAAACAAGGCTCACATGGCCATGGTTTTACTGCCAGAAGGAAAAATTTCCTCCTCCGTGCCTCCATTATTTTTTTGGACATCATACCTTGGTCCAAAGATCTCTATTTACAAAATAAACGTCCTTGTTCTGCTCTAAATATCCCTTTTGACAAGTAGGACAAAACAAAAGAGGATCCTAAAATTCTATTTTTTATGCTACTCTAAGACATGTTTTAGACAACCCTGATGTCGTAGAGCTCTCCCAAATTGGAAAAATCTCTTCCTTATCCCTCTATGGCTGCAGATGCAGTAGTAGAAGAAAGAAAATTTGGAAACAAAAAAAAAATTAAAAAAAATTCCCTTTTGCCCCAACTCACCAACACTATAAGGGCTTTAGATTTTTTTATTTCTTAAAACTACCATATATAAGTATGATTAAATATGATTTATATCCTTTTTTAAAATTAATTAATTATACTATCATATATGAGTACAATTAAATATACTTAATATTATCTCTCATTCCTTAAATGTATTCCAACTTATTCTTTAAAAATCCTCTGAGATTGCATTCTGAAATGACTCAGATAGAATGGATTTACATTTGCTATAGCAAGGTTATAAATTAGATAATTTAAAGTCTAAAGAAAACTTACATATATATAATTATCAATGATCCTTCCACATTCCATAAATCTCACCACCTAGTTTCTAGGAGCTAAAGGTCCACGACTCGAATCACAAGTAACACCCACCAAAGGAAATAGTTAAAGATGAGGAAATAGTCTTTTAATTTATAATTTATCCATAAGACTCGTACCAAGATATAACTAGATATTACTATTTGAGAAATTATAATATTATTTCCCCCTCAAAACTTAAATGCAATCACCAAAACAACCTTCACAATTATCCTCCTACTTAGGCTTTTTCAACTTGTGTTTTACGACTAATTTGAGGTTCTCGATAAATCTTGTCATCATCACAAATAGTGTAGTTAGTCCCATATAAGAGTCTCAAGTGCGGAAATTGGTTAATTAATTAAATACACCTTCATGACCTTAGAAATTTTTCATAAATCAAAACTTCCCTCTAGAATGTTTTATCCACACACAAAGACCATATCTAAGAATAGGACATGATGGGTGGCACTATAGAGTCAATTAATCGAATTCAACTAGGCACTTGCCACAACGTGTTGAAGGATCCAAATATAACTTGGTGAAGTATCAACCATAGATTAGAGTATGATAATAAGCTATAACATTTTGATTAATGATCTATGAAAATGATTCACGACAATCGAACCGTTAAAAAAGAAACCTCTGAAATGATCCCATTATGATATGTCGGCCTCAAAGAAGGCTTCCAGAAGGGTTACGTCAAGATGGGGCACTACAAGTATATGATTTAGAAGAAATATACATGAATCGAAATGGATTCTAATGATATTCATCTTTAGTATAAAATCCTTTTAATACCACATTTTAGAACAAATAGATCCGTGCTTTTAAGAATGACATTATTTTTGAAGTTGTATAGATGTTAACGACGGTTAAAAATAAATGGGCACAAAAATTCAAAGAAGCTTTTTTTCATGTTGAATCATGATTACTTCTCTACTTCTGAATTGGTTAGGTGATGATCAATGATCATACTTGAAGAAGATTTCCATACATGCAAATTTATTCATTTGTAAATGTTGAAAATTTCAATTTGTATGAACTATCAATGATTATTGATCATGATGATGCTAATGTTTTACCTTCTATTGATGATTTTACACCTAAGTATTTGGATGAGTTGTAGGATGATATCATTTTGGACAGGAAGGTTAGAACCTTATGAAGGGGTGATGTTGAATATATTTGTGTGGGTTTAAAAGGCATGCATCCAAACAAGGTGAAATGGATGGAAATAGAAAGGTGAGGGAGAAATACCCTCACCTATTTACCAATTAAATTAACTTTTGGAGGTCCAAAAGTTTCTCAATGGGGAGGAGTGATCCATAGGATCTTATCTTAGAATTACCGATCTATAATATTCTCATAATAAGTTACAGGAAGTTGTTTTGCATAGAGAAAATGTATAGCTTTTGGTGGTATCTTGTTTGCATAAAACAGAGCATGTATGTAGAAGTTATGGCCCGCTAAAATTTTTGGTGGCGGTAAAAAGCTAGATAACACGCGAGTGACATGGACACATGCACATCCAAGTGGACCAATGAAATTGTGACATGTGGCATAGTGGGTATGAAGTAAAAAAATTTGTTTTATAATGCCATTCTTGAACACTCGGTTGCGGACAGTGGCCCCTGTCTTTTGTTGGATGGGCACCCTCGCTAGGTTGAACACACTTCATTATAGAGGGTTCCTTGACCTCAATTCTTCATATTAATATTGCAGATCTTCTGTGTATATATGCTATTAATTGTATTGAAAAGATAGAAGTTGAAAAATTTTATTACATTTGTAAATATTATGAATTGGCGCCTTAGTGGACAACCCGACTCAGTTGACTAAGTCAACCTTCCAATCAACCTCACCTCTCTAACCACTTAACCGCTTGACTCATTGCTTATCTCTTCCATGCATACTTATTAGTCTATATTATCTCCTTCGTTAACCTCTATCTCTTCCCAACTCAACATCTATCCTTACCAACTCAACACACCCTCCTTACCTATCAGAATAAAACTTACCCTCCATGTGCCCAACTTATCCCATACACTTAGCACATAGAGAAACGAACACAACCATCAGCCCAAAAAATGGATCAATACCTATTCTACTATGGACAATGCCCCCAATATAAACCATTTTCTTATCCCTTGTGTTTCGAATGTGGGAGTAGGTGCCTTACATAGTAAACCAAATGTGCTAATAGGGGCTCGAACCTTAGTGGGATGAATAAAAGGATAAGGTCCCAACCATTAGGCCCATGGTGCTAGAATCTATCCAAGGGCTAAAATGCTATTTGACAGGGATAAATAGTAGAATTTGTTATATTTAAAAATCTTATTGTGAGAGCTAACATTGGAATTTTAAGAAAATTCCAAAAGAGACGAGTCTTAATATTTCAAGGAGATTATAGTGGCAATTGAAGAATATTTGAAGATGTCTTATTAAAGAATTGTAAGTGTATTATGGCATTATTTTAATAGATCGGTTGCATTTAAATGGACTCGAGACGTAGGTTCAAACATCAAACTCCGTTATCAATTGTGGTGACTCTATTTCTCTATTTAGTCTTGTTTATTCTCTTATTTACATAGTACTTGAAGTTTTAAATTTTAATTAAAAATACAAGAAAATTGTAATGTTGATTTTATTCAAAAAGTCATGTTTTAAAGAAAATTTGATGAATGGTTTTTACAACTTTCTCATGATTTTGGATCAATCCAGGATCATAGTTACAAAAATCTACAAATTAAACTCAAGGTCTTGGGTTATTGGTGAGTTACAAGTAGTTTTTAATCCTCAACCCAAGTTCCATTCCCATTGAGTTCGTTAGATGCTTTCAATAAGTGGCTATGGGAACACCTTGAGGTAAGGGTTAAACTTCTCCATATGGACCAAGTGGAACATAAGCAGTGAACTCTAAATGTCATCTTGCTCGATAGACATTAAGGACCCAAGACCACCCCCATGTCCCACTTAGAAAAAATTCTCCTCCACCAATCCAATTCATACCTTTGGTATGATAAAAGCATTTACCATCCAAAATTTTTTTATGATGGAGTGGGAGCAGAGTAGGATGATCGAGGTTTTCAAAAACCAAATGGGTGGGAACTATTGCAGGACATAGGGGACCCTCAAATTGAGGTGTTGCAAGATGGGGACCCACGATATCATCATGCGAAAGGTAAGTACTTACAATTTTCCTCATGGGATGACATGATTTTGGGTTTAAAATGAAATTTTTGATAGAACAACATTAGTTTTATAGAGATAATATTCGGGGATCTTCATTCATAATTCCATTCAAGGCTGGTTACATATATAAATAGGAATTATAGCTCCATATATTAGGATTATATTGTTTGAGCTAACTCCTTTAATCTCTCTCTAATCCTATTTACATGAGTTTGGTTTAACAATCAAAAATCACAAAACCAATACTAAACAAACTCTTAATATGAGTTGTTATTACAACGACATTTATATTATCCTTGATAATATAAATTATACACACATTAATAATGTAAAACTAATATTCATTCCTAACAATTTTGAATCAACCTTTTGTTTCAAACATTATGACTGTGGAAAAGATGGGATTTTAAGTATTTCTATCCCAGATGGTTTAGTGGAAAAATCTAAATCTAGGATGGAATATGCTTTGGTTGGAAATTTTTATGGATCGAGTCCAAATATGGAGTGGTTTGGGAATGGGATAAAAGAAAGTGGAACCCTAAGGGATCATTGGAAATAACTTCCTATGTGAATTTTTTTATCATCAACCTTTCAAATTTTGTGGATTGTAAAAACATTTTGTTGGGAGGGCCATGGTTTATGGGTAGATCTAATCTTCCGGTTAAAAAATGGAATCCATGGTTTGATCCATATAAGGAGAGACCGGATCGAGTTTCATGTGTTTGATATGGTAAAGGGAAATAACTAGGCTAATGTAGGCTAGTGGTTTTTTGTGTAAATGTTCTTGTTAGAAATATGCTGAGAAAGGAAATAGAACTTAAAACAAAGTTTGGGGTCTGGATCCAGAAGATTGAATATGAAGCTTCTCCTTTATTCTACAAAAAATGTAGTAGAATGGGACATGCGAAAAGATAGTGTAAGGAGGCTAATAAAGGTAAGTCGAGTTGGGAGAAAAAAAAAATGAATCATCAAGAGATGAAGAAACTAGTAAGTTATGTCCAAATAATTTGTCTTTAAATAAGTTTCATTTGTAAGAGGTGGAGGAGTTAGTGGAAGTTGAAATTCAAGAAAATGTAAAACTAGAAATGGATTTTCAGAAAAAGAAGTACAAGAGGCTAAGGAAATTTTAGATTGGATCATGAAGGAAAAGACCTTGGGTCTTAAATCCAAATTTAGTAGATCTCTCTAAGGAGGTCCTGATGGTGTTTCAACAAACAAGTTTGGAATTTTTAGATCAAAGATTATGGATCTATCAAAAAAGAATGATTCATTTTTAAAGGAAGATGGAGGTGTTGTCTCGGGTGGAGGAAGTTCCTCTTCTTTCAATTTGATAGGATTAAGGAGGTGTTGGAAGAAAAGAAGATCAATACAAGAAGTGCTCATAAACAAGAAAGAGTTAGAGAAGATTGCGAGAAGGTTCTTTCAAAAAAATGTAATACATTCGAATAGGGATAAGAGGGAGAAAACAACGGCCAAAGAAATAGATTCAGGTAGATAGTGCTCCATTGAGGAGAGCATTTCACTAAATAAAAAAATATGAAGCTCATATCTTGGAACATCAGGGGTTTAAATAACCCTAATAAATAGATTATTTTATCTTCTTTTAGGAAAAGGAATAAGCCTGATATCCTTTTGATTCAAGAAACTAAGATGTCTAAAGAAAAATGAGTGAGGTAAAGAATAAAGTTTGGTTTAGTTATGGTTTATAGAGTGTTTCCTTGGTAGGTTCTTCTGGGGGTTTGGTTACTTTTTGGAATCATAATGATAGAGAAGGGACTTTTTTATTTCAGTCTCTATATCATTTAGCTATTTTGTTCAAAGAGAAGGATAATGGGTCTTTGTGGGTTTGTTCTAATATATATGCCCCCAATTATGTGGTGGAGAGAAGAAAACTATGGATAGATATTGCTCAGTTTCATAGCCATTTTAATGATTTAAATTGGTTGATTGGGGGAGATTTTAATACTCCTTTGTGTATGGAAGATAAAAAAGGTGGTTTGAATGTCTACTGAGTGATGGTATGGGGGATTTTTCTGACTTTATTGTAGACTGTAATTTGGTGGATGTTGAGTTGAAAGGCTCCTCTTTTACTTGGTCAAATCAGAGAATGGGGAAGATATAATCCAAATAAATTTGGATAGATTTCTTATTAATTTATCTTGGTATTCACATCTAGATGGATCTTTGGTTTCTTTACCAATGATCAATCGATCATAGTACCATTTTGCCTTTCAAACTGGTAATAGTATTGGAGTTAGAGGAAGGCCTTTTAGGTTCTTTAAGATGTGTTTATAGCATTGAGGATGAGATTAAGTCTAGCTAGAAATATAATGTCAAAGGTAAGCTCATGTTTAGACTTGTGGAAAAATTAAAAAATGTTAAAGCTAGGTTGAAAGTTTGGAATAAAGAAATGTTTGGTAATATTTTTGCTCAAAAAAACTTGATTAGTGATGATCTAAAGAAGATTGAGGATGAAATTGATAACAAAGGTTTGAATAAAGATTTAAGAGACAAGGAGAAATTCCTTTTGTCAAATATCATAATTTAGAAGCCAAAGAGGAGGCCTATTGGAAACAAAATTCTCGAGTTTTGTGGTTAAAGGAGGGTGATAGGAATACAAAAAAAAATCACCTTACTGCTTCTATGCATAAGAAAAGTAATACTATTTTGGAAATCGAAGACATGAGAGGAGTTATAATTAAGAATCATGATGAAATCTCACAGGAATTTATCATATTTTTTTCTCGATTATTGGCTTGTTAGAAGGGAACTGATATTTTAGTAAGGAAAATTATATTACGAATCCTTTTTTCAATTGGTTATTTCGCATAGGATAATGTTGAGTTGATTAAAATTCCATCTACTGAGGAGATAACTACTGCTATTTTTGATTTGGAAGGGAAAAATATCTCTTGGTCAAGATGGGTTTCTTGCTCTTTTTTTCCAGTTTTTTGGGAAATAATTAATGATGTTGAAGAAGCTATTCAAGATTTCTTTATGCATGGTAAGATTTTGAAGGAGGTGAATAGTACTTTCATAGATCTTGTTCCTAAGGTTCTTGGTGTTGAAAAAGTTACAGATTTTAGACCAATAAGCCTTTGTAATATGGTCTACAAGATAATAACTAAAATTATCTCTTTTTGAATCAAAGGTTTTTGGAAAGTTTTATTTCTCCAAATCAGGGATATTTTGTGGAGGGTAGACAGATTCTAGATAGTTTCATAACTATTCATGAAGTTGTTCACTCTGTAGTATTTCCAATAGGTCGGTTATGATGCTTAAAATTGATATGAATAAAGCCTATGATAGGGTGTCATGGAAATTTCTTAAAATAATTCTTGAAAAATTGGGTTTTCATAAGCATTTTATTGATATTATAATGGAGTGTATTTCTATTCCAAAATACTCAATTCTTGTCAATGGGAATATGAAGGATTTTTCTCATCGAGAAGGGGATTAAGGCAAGGGGATCCACTTTCACCTTTTCTTTATATCATTGTGGCAAATACTTTAGGAAGAATTTGTGTTGATTGTAAGAAGAAGAATAAGCTCAATGGGTTAGTTGTTTCTAATGGTTTAGACCCTATAGCTTTGCAACAATTTTTGGATGATACTTTTCTTTTGGGTAAGGAAACTCAAGTTGAAGTTGTGGTGTTTAAGGAGATCTTGCAGGATTTTGAGGAGGTTACATGACAACTCATTAATTTAAGGAAAATCTTTGTTTCTTTTTAATGTGGATGTTGAAATTCAAAACATAATTGTTGAGGTTTTGGAATGTCCATTATAGGTTTTTCCTTGTTCATATCTTGGAATGCCTTTGTTTAAGGGAAGGATGCAGTTGGAAAGTTGGAATCCTCTAGTTATGAGATTCTAAAAAAAAGTTGGCAACATGGAAAGGAACTTTATTATCACAGGTAGGTAAAATTAAATTACTCCAAAGTTGCCTCTAGAGTTTGGTGGTGTATTTGATGTCAATTTTAAAATGCTAGCTAAAATTAAAAATATTATTACTCAGATTCAACGTAGGTTTTTATGGTCGGGAACTGAATCAAAAGATAGAATTCCTTTGGTGGCATGGGATAAAGTTACCCTTCCTAAGAATGTTGGTGGGCTTGGGTTGAAAGATATCAAAAGCATGAATCTAGCCCTTATGGCTAAAGTAGGATGGCGATTGGAGCATGAAAATGGTTTATGGGTTAGAATTATAAAAGCTAAGTATCTATATTTTGATCAAGCCTCTTTTATTTCTAATGTTTCTCTTCTGGATGGGTCCTTCCTTTGGAATGGTTTGTGTAAATGTAGGGATATTTTGTTGAAGGGTAGTAAGTGGATAATAGGGAATGGTACAAAAATTAGATTCTGGGAAGATTGGTGGTTAGTTGATGTTCCTCTAATTAATCAAGATCAATGGAGAGATGTGGCTGCTCATTTTTAGTTGTCATGGGAAGTTTGATTAGAGATTATTGGAGTAGATATGATTGGGGATGGGATTGGAAACTCTTGGAATGGGAAGGTGAGGATGAATAAATGAATGAAAGAATAAGAATATTAAATGCTAATCTAAGAGGATTACACATTCCTTTAGTTCAGAAAGAGGATGAGTTAATATGGTCTTTGACAAAGGATGGTGAGTATTCGGTGAGAACTGGTTATGGTATAACAAGAAATGGTCCTCTTTCACATCCATTTTGGAAAAATTATGGGATAAGAATCTTATTCCAAAGGTTAATTTATTTCTTTGGCATGTTGTCCAAAATAAAATTTAACTTTTGATAACTTACAGGTGAAAGGAATGATTGATCCCTAATCGGTGTATTCTTTTCAAAGAAGATAGTGAATCTATTCAACACCTTTTTCTTTAGTGTCCCTTTTCTCGAAGAGTTATTATTCATGTTATGAGAGTTTTCTAGATATTTTGGGTTTTTAAGAGAATTTTGTTTATTGGTATGTACAATGGACAAGTCATTTTGTATCATTAAGCCTTTCAAAGGCTTGGAGTTTTGTGTTGCCCCACTTCTTATGGGGGATATGGCTAAAGGAAATTGGAAGAATTTTTAGAGATAAATAGAAAAGCTCAACATGGGTGGGGAGTAGCATTTTAGGGGCTTTGGTAAATAATATTTCTATAGTGAAGATTAAAGAGCAAGGTGGTTATCCTAATCATGAGAAGGATATTATTCAAGATTTAGGTATCACTAAGTGTGTTCAAAACAATTCTCTATTGAAGGCTCTACCTAGGAAAAGTGCTAAATGGGTTATACCTTTTGTAGGGTGGATGAAATTGAATTTTGATGGAGCTGTAAAAGGTAGTTCTGGGTTAGCTGTTGTTGGTGGTATTATTAGAGATGAGGTGGGTTCCCTTGTTATGGCTTATGCTTGAGCCAATTGGCAATAAATCTAATAACTATGTTGAGGCTTATGCACTTTTAATTGGTTTACAATGGGTGAAGTCTTTGCAAATAAAAAATATTCAAGTGGAGGGAGATTCGTTATACATTGTTAATGTTATGAAGGGTCTATCAAAGCATCATATTAATATTGATTCAATTATTAGAGATGTTAAGACTATGTTGGTAAAATTTGATAATATTCAATTCAATCATGTTTTCTGTGAAGCTAATATGTGTGTTGACACGTTAGCAAATATTGGGTTTGGGTTCATAATAAAATGTGGTGGTGGAGTGAGGTGGATTTACCTCATAGTACTAAAGTTGTGCTTAATGTAGAAAAGTAGATTCAAGCATGAGAAAAGGATATGAGCTATCCTTGATATAATTTTCAGTTGTGAGATTTATTGCAACTATCATTTTAGAGTACACATCAGCATGGGTTATTAATTTAAAGTCTTGTTTTAGGTTTTATATAAGATCATTGAGGACTGGTTCATCTTTCATTTCTGTGTTTTTGAGATGGGTGGTGCTAGGGTTAGGGTTGATCCATCTTTGTCGATGAGTTTGGAAAGAGATACTTTTCTTTGGGATATTTTTAAGGAAGGAGGAATTTCTTATTTTATGCAGATTTTAAGGGGGTTTGATGAAAATATTTTGAAGGAATTTCAATGGTTTGGGATAATGGGGTTGTCACAATGAGGGGTGTAAGCTTTCTGGTCTTTGAGGAGTTAATTGGAAGTGTTACTAAGATGGATTGTAGTGGTTGTAAGGTGTTTAAGGATAGGACTACTCTAGGAGGAAGTCCATATTTTTCTTGAAAATGATGAGAAAAATTGTTTTATGGAGGATGGTATAGCCCATAAATATTTTCGAGGAGATGGGATAAAGTTTGTTTCTATATAATGAAGTATATTACACTAGATGGAAAGTATCAGAAACTGCACTCTCAACATTTAATGCTTTTGAACCATTTTCGTAGAGGAAGGAGGATGAGTATTCCTTTCTACTTGTTTAATTATTTGTAACTCTCTATTAAGAGTTTTAAGGAGGAAAAAAAGGAGGTTCTTCTTCATCAGGGGTTAATCCTTCTTCTTGTTAAAATGGGTAAGTTGAATATGCAAACAAGGGGGGGGATTGGCATTAGGTTTGGGAAGACTGGGAAGATCACATCTCTTTAGCTGATAGGATTAGGCTTAATAAAATGAAAGAGAGAGCCGAGAAGGAGGTGGATCGCTGAGACAACGTTACAAAATCTTGCTTTGGGAATGATGAAGAGTGTAATCCTAGTGGAGGGTTGGTGGAAGGAAACATTGTGTTTAAATTTCTTGTGAGTAAAATTGAAGCTTTGGAGGATTGTTTGTCAAGTTAAAGCTCATAATAGAAATATGTTGCGAAGGATTTAGAGGTCGAATTCAAAGATAAAGTTTTAGAAAAAAGGTTGATGATCTCCAATTGGATAGTGTAGAGGAAAAGAAAAGAAGTGGCAGCTCAACATAAGAAGTTCTAACGAGGAGGATTTCCAAGTGGATGGTGTTGGTCTGAGCTCGAGGAATAGGGGAAAATGTGTTTAGTTCTTAGTTCTTTGACTTGTTTGATGTTGTATGTCATGTTGGTTTTTCATTTTATGTTTTGGTGTTGGGTTTCTTGTTTCTTTTTGGTGGGGCTCTATTTGATTCAATCTCTTTTTACTCGAGTCATTTTTTTAGATACACTTTTTCTTCGAAGAACTTTATTGTACTATTTTTTTGTAAATGGCCCTTGGAGCCTTTTCTCCAAACATTATCTATAAAAAAACAAAATTAACAAATTAAAATGAAGCATCCATATAGAATTAAAACAAAAACTTAATATAATTCCTATGATGTCCTTATTTAAAAAATTAGTCTAAACTCTTCACATGTACTATTGAATCTCATCAAGAGGGGGCAACCATTATTTTGAGAAATACCCTTAAATAAATCAGCATGTCATATTTTACTCTCATGATATTTCTTATAGCTATGATACAAAATGTTAACTTTTTTGAGTTTTCAATTTGAAACACACAATAATACTTCATTATTATTCATCAAAACATAGTACACACATATAGACTTATGTTCTCCTAAAATTATGGATTCAAGCCTTATTTCAAAATCTCAAGATTCTCCCCATAATTCTATTCTACTTACGGAGTTTCAACAACCCAATAATCTATTTAAATTTAGTATATGTGATTATTAATATTCAAATGTCAGATGAATATTATAAATATCATATTGGAGCACGAATACAAACTAGTATCTATAACATGTTTCAAATACCTAAAAGTCATGTATTTTCTATGTTGAATGTAATTATTTAAAAATACCTCAATTTTATACTTAGTGTACTCTTCCACACAATAAACAATAATTTTTCAAAAGTACGTCATAGGACTTCATTTTTTTATTTTTACATCTTCTAGCCTAAAAGTTATAGTTAATTCCATACCAAAAAAATTGGACAGTTCGTAGACCTAAAATTTTGTGAGGTTTTATATAATCATGGCATAAAATAACCTTTTTGACTAATTTTTTATGAAACCTTTAGTTTTTGAAATAAAAACTATAGTTAAAAAATTCTTAGAAGCCACTAAACACTAGATTAGTTAGATTTTCACAAAACATGCATGCCTAAAGCTAATTTTTTTCCACTTTTTTGAAACAGAATAAATAATTTATGTATAAATGTTTTACTTCAAATCATCATTTTTATGATAAATTAATTATTATTTAAAAAAATTAAAACAAACAATTTGAAATACTTCAATGTATACAAATTGGTGCATTTTTGTGCATTTGAAATATTAAGTATTTGTAGTGTTTTGGTTCATGTTTACAAGTTCCATCACATTTAAATCCATCACATTTTAATCTACAAAAAGTTTGGGCATTCATAATTGTAATTGGAGGGAAAAATAAGGATTAAAACATTTGATCACAAATCTTCCCCTTTGTTAGCCATTCACTATTAGCACAACACATATGTCCCGATAGCTAGAAAATATGAGTGTATAGTTAAATTACATCAACATGGAAGGCTATACTTGTAAGAACCTATAAATATATGAAAAATTTCTTTCATGTACTATCTCCATGTACCACTCTTCTCTCATGTGTGTAAGGTCTCTTTCACATACTAAAAAGTATATCAACACGAAGAGATTCTTCCATGTACTAATAGGTACATAGGTAGATAACATACATATATAGGGTTAATATATTAAACTAGTAGTAAATAGAAAGGGAACCATTTGGAGCGATAATGAATCTTTCCATCTTCCCCAATTTGCTAAAATGGTTGGAAATGGAAAAGAAAATATTTCTTAATGATTCACATCTTTTAATAGGAGAGAACTACCTTTACATGGAAAATAAAAGTAACAAAACATCTAAAATTTGACAATATTTAGTTAATTTTTAAAGTCACATTCCTCCAACATGTAAATGATTGTGATCATACATGCATGTTTAAAAATAAAATCAAAAGGATAAGTTGGTTATCATGTTTGGAGCACAAGATGATGTACAAACCATATCTATGATGTTAAAATATTTGGATTAGCTCACTACAGTCTACACGTAAAAAAATTACAACACATTCCTTCATTTCAAAAGTCAACTAATCTATCTCAAATTGAAGAAAAGTGAAAAATTTAATTCCTTTCTAAGCCATGTGACAATTCTCATGGAGTTTTTACAAGAATTGAGAGTATAGTTAACAGATTCCTCTATTGTACTAATTATCTTGAGATAATTTACACCCTCTTAACATTTTTTTGTCACCACATTGAATGTCACTAAGCATAAATTGACCTTTCAAGAGCTAGTTAACATGTTATAATATGAAGATTCCATGCACAAAGTAGAATAAGTAGATGAACATTCTCTTTCTTCATAGTAGAAAGGTAAAAGGCCCATGAAATTTTTTTAAAGCAAGGTCATTAGAAAAATCAATATGGAAATAAACAACAACCAATAATGCATCATTTTTTTAAAAGGGGGGATTTGAAATAAATTTGGTACAATGCATTCCTATAGGGATATTCTAACAATATTCCCAATATGCCCAATACCAAATAGTCATTTTAGGGGATAAAAATTAAGTCATAGGGGAATAAAAATGTAAACTAGAAAAAGAATCTATTGTATTATGGAAATTTTTCTAAATAGAAAAACAATCGATGAGGACTTTTTATATTTTGCACACTAATATTTCATCCACTTCTCACATTAGATGTAGTATGTTGAATTAGGTGTAACTTGGCACCTAAGTGGAAGATAAGATTGGTTTTACTATTTTAGAGATACCCCAACTAGAAATAATGTCTATTTAGGTGATGATAATTACTATCATGTCCAAGGCACTTTGGTGATATTTTTCACCATTTGGCACACATGGAAAAAACATCGCTAAAGTATCATATTTCTAAGGACTCAACTAATATTCTCTTTACCAATAAACTATTGGATAATGATTAAAGTTTAGAATGTAATGGTAAAGGGGGTAAAAATATGTGCCTCATTAGACATAAGTAAATAAATTGAATATTTTTGCATGATATTTAGGACTAGACTTGGATAAATGTTCCAACTTGATTTTTTCAAACAAACAAGTAATTGTTACATTTATTCATCTTCAAAATATATGGGGCATAGTAGATTAAAAAATTGAGTTTTAGACAACTATTTTAACTAAGTCATCTCAAAATTGTGATAAAAATCCCTCAACTATAGACAAATAAAAAAATCCCTACTTTCCTAGATGGAAAAAAACCAAGCACAATATAGGAAATGTACCTTTTGGACTTTTGGAAAATAAAATTTGTGCAGATCGATACTTTCATGGACATGAGACTTAGTCATGTTGGGTTTTTGATGTTGGAAAATCCAAGGTTCAAGGAAATCTTCAAAAATTTTTTTCGTTAAGTGTGGGTGCTTAAAATCATGGGACGTTTATAAAAATGAATATATGATTGTGATGTTTATATGACAGGTGTAACAAAATAAAAGGAGAAGGGTACACATAAAACATTTAGAGGTTTAAAGATGTAGTAGAGAAGAAGAGGCACAATGAATGATAGTGTGTGGAAGTGCAAAGAAGTGTTTTGGTAGAATGGATATCTAGATGTGCATAAGGAGGGAAAAGGTGTTTTAGTATAAGGAAGTAAGCTATGAAGGATTCCTAGGAAGATGAACTAAGGGATCATGTAATGGTTTGGATTGGAGAATCAATACATAGATATTTTTAATACTCATAGGATGATAGAGTTTGAGAAAAAGGAAAATGTGTATCTCAAGACCATGGATGTGTGTATGAATTATGGATTGGCTTGGAAAAGATAAATAAATTTTTATGTGCAAGACACAATAGGTGGTAAGATAAAGCCAAAAAAAGTAAAAATTGTCTCGTGAAGGTGACTAATAGTGAATTAGAAATTAGAAGATCCTAACAACTAGGTTAATAGAGTATGACAGAATGTTCGGATGGTGTAAAAGTGGCTCATAGAATTTATGAGATCAAAGACCAAATTTGAGTTTGAGTAGTAAATTTAGAATCATCTAGAAGACACCATATAGAAGAGAGAAGTGATAAGGCACATCTATAAATGAGGATGAGTTCACCATAAGAGAGAGAGGGGGTAGAAAATGGGAATAAGTGTAAGTGGGAACCAAAGGTGAAATGATGAAAAATATGAGATCCAAGGTTATTGAATGTGTTCATGAGACACAAAGGGAAGTCCAATGTCGGGGTTAGGCCCTTAGGAGAAGCGCCCAAAGTCTATATAAGCTCCATTATAGAGTTATAAGCTCAATAGAGAGAACATACATATAAATTTTTTTAACGAATTAATAAATTAATATCTAAACTTGTAACCTTTTTATGCAGTTTAGTGTGCAACTCGCTAGAGAGAGAGTACCTTATGTCAAGTGGTATCATAGAAGGCTAATTTTTTATAATTAAAGGAAGAGGAAATTATTGCAGAGCACCGAACATGAGGAGGATAATAAGAACATTTGTGTTCTCCATTTTGATGAAGGTGGGTAGAGGATGCACATTGAGATCAAAGTGTAGAAAAAAAAGAGATCGAGATAGTGTACATAAGACAATATTTCATCAAGTACAAGGAAATGTTAGATGTAACACTCACAAAATGATTGGATGAAATCAAGGGTGTAAGGACTAGAATATAAGGTTTTGAGTAATACCAAAAAATAAGGTGTCTTATTACATGAAATTCTTAAAATGTGAAGAAAGAATCAAGGAGGAGTCAATAACATAGATAATATTACATACAAAAATACCAATAGAGAACTAAAAGGAAGATAAGGCATACATAGGGGAACTAACATAGGGTGCAAAATAAATGTGGTATTTTTAGTAGTATGTATGAGAAATGCATGGAGAGAGTTCACGAGTTAAAAAAAAGTGATGAAACAAGTCATCTTGGAGGAACATGACAAGTGCGTAAGAATATTACATAAGAGAAATAATATTCTAAGGAAGAGATGATGGTCATTGAGGGCCATAAATGTATGAAGGATTATACAAAACCATAGAAAAATTGTAAATATAAGAAGACGATAAATAGTGAGGAAATTACACAACCAAGTATTTTTTAGATTAGGTAATTATTTGGTTTTGGGGAGACCAAAAAACCCACATTACATATATAGATTCAATAAAACCATGAAAAAAAAACCAAAAACCAAAGCAAGGTCCTAGATAGGTTAAAACATCTTGACCAACACTAAGGCCCAACAACAAGCGAGACAAACACAACTATAATTACATAATATATATTTTTTAATATAGTCCTAAAACAAAACAAATACCCAAGGAAACAACCAAAAAGACAAAAACCAAAACAAACAACAACCCGAGTCAATGAAAGATCAACTAAAGTTTCATTTTCTTAATATTCCTTATGCGAGAGATGGGAAATTGTTTGAAACATTTCACATTATACCTAAGAGCGGGGTGAGTCTCATGTTTTTCATCTTTGGTGCCATCCTCCTCCTCATTGTTGTTGATACTATTGTTGAGCTTGATCCTAAAACATCTTTCTCGCTTGGCCAATTGATCTTGTCAAATAGAAATCCTCTGCTCCTACATGAAGAAATCCTCTTTATGGCATTGATCACATTTTCTTGAAAATCCAACGTAATTTACCACTCCTTGATATGTTTGACTAGATGTTTGGTCACCTTGAGTAAAGTATCAATCACCATCTCCATATTATCCGACTTGGAATCTTTGTTGGTATCTTTGAGATTATCTTCCACAATGCCCTTTCCTTAGAAGATTCCCCCTTCTTTGTGATAGATATCACCTCCACAACCACCTCTTTATTATAAATCTCCACAAAGTCCTTATTTTTAACTTTCTTAGCTTATTAGCTAAGACTTCCTCATCTAAGCTAGATGGTTGTGGGAGGTGGTGGTAAGGGTTTTCCATTATGGAAAAACAAAATAATTATGACATAGTGCAAGGAGAATCAACAATTTCCTCCTTTAAATCCAAAATAGAAATAGTGAGAGACCGCAACAAGAAAAATGAAAGATACATAGCATGATTGTAGAAATAGTTACAAATTGAGAGGTGGTGAGTTTAGATTTTCTAGAACTTTCCCTCAAGGGTTAAATATCTCATAACCACTTTGCAAACATCAAACCACCACTCTTGAAGTACAATTCCTAGTAATTCCATCATCATATAGGTGTACCCTCTCATTAGGCCCAAAAAATGGAGATTTCATTGTTCATGCACTTCTTCTCTTTCAAGAATTTAAACCCCTCCATAGAAATTCTCATTACCTCAGCTATAAATTGTTCCATAACATGCCTCTCTATCCCTTTGAATTAACTCTACCATGGTCACATGTATATCCCAAATCCATGGCTAAGTTAGGGTCATTACCTTTAATACGTTTGATGAATTCCATGAGCCCACCCTTCCTAAGCGGGCATCAAACCGTAGCATCTTGTTTGATTGATTGGAATGAGGTGGGGTTATTCCTTACATGATCACCTCCCATGTTTCTTTCACTCTATTTTTGGTATTACTCCTCTTCTTCAAAAAAATTCCTTTTGAGACTATAGCTTAATCCCTTCTCTGTAGTCAAACCGGAGCTATCACTATTCCCAATTCTTCCCTACGGATCTCAACGAGATCCTATGTGGTGCATGATATTGTCCTTTCCTTTTCCCTTCATTATTAATGATGTTTTCAATGTGGCTCTATGGAACCATTCCATCCCATTCTCCCTAATCCTCCAAATCATTACCTTGGTTTGCTAACCCATCCACACTGGAATTTCTTTCCCTAAACACATGGCATAAGGCCACATCATCAAAAACCCCATCATACTTCGAGCCTCCTGTATCATATTCTTGATATTCCACCCCACTTTGCATTTACCTTCAATGGCCTTAATAATTAATAAAGAGTCTCCTTCTATAATGATTTTCTTGAGTTTAAGCCTTTTAGAAATCCTTATGACCTTCATAGTCATTGTTGCTTTAGCATAGTTGTTTGATTTATTTCTAATTGTCTTGAATAGGCCATAATATAATTCCCAATGTGATCATTTATCAAACATCCCCATAACCTTTCCTTCTCTTTATTTTCTCGACCCATTAAAATTATATTTAACCCAATCCATTGTGGGAGGCTTCTACTTTGAATTGGTTTTGTTCTTATTTCTCCTAGGTTTCGGTCCTACTTTTGCGAGACTAATCTTTAAGGCTTGACGAATCCTTGTGTCCTCCTTTTAAAATGAATCCTCCTACTTATGCTTATGGATCCCAATTTTATACCTTAGATTTTTCTTGATTTTTTGGCCACCTTAGAGATGTTAGCTATCTATTTTGGAAGATTTTGTTGATCCTTTCATTTCAAAATACCCCATAGAATATGAGACAACGTGATATACACAACCAAGTATTAAAAGAGTGTCTAAAGTAAGGATTTCTAGAAGGTGGAATAGAGGGTGTGGATGACTATGTTGAAGGAGATGTCTAGGAGAAAGGAAAATTTGGTGTATATTTAGGTGTTTCAAAAAAAGAGACCTCGATAGACATACCGAGAGCACATAGGAATTTGTGAAATAAGTAATTATAAGATGAGTTGGGAGAATGGAGATAAAGGCACACACAATAATTGGAGTACCATTGTAGAGAAAACATAGGATGGAGAGGAAGAGGTTTCCTTGATGGAAATTGAAGTAATTGGTGCACAAAAGAGACTACAAGATTTTGCATGAGAAAGAGGGCACCAATGACATAAGAGATCCACATAAATCTCAAGTAGGATTGTGCTAAGGAGGAGATTGAAAATGAAAGTAGAAACTACATGAAATAAGAAGTTTCATTAAAGGTAAACAATGGGGCAAAGTGGTTCAAAGGAAGAAGATATAGCATTGCATGATGTGAAAGGCACATAGTGTAGAAAAAAATCATACAATTGGGTACATTTCTAGGTCCTAATCACATACTTACATTCATATGATTCCTAAGAGAGAAAAGTACTAATTGACCACTATCTTTGGCCTTTTCACTTTGTTTCTAGTCTCCTTATTTTGCCTTACACATCCCACTACGTAGTTTGACTTTTTCACTCCATATTTTCTAAGTCTTGACTATAAAATTCGAGCACCCCGACCTCTTTGTATCTTACTCGCCACTTTTGGGCCTCTTTTATCCATTTAGCATCTTGTTTTCTTATGGGTCAGCCTTTTAGTGGTTAATTATGAAATTCAAACAAAGGAATCATATAAATACAATGTTATGTGATCGTTTTAAGGAAAATTTTATCTAATTTCCTCCACCACCCGCTGAAATTAGATAACAAGTAGATTATTGATGTGATTAATCAAGATAGTGTTGAGAATATCGGACTAATGTGAAAAGAGTCAAGCCCTTGAAATATAAGAGAAGACTTAGCCAAATCATGATGAAAAAGTGAGGCCGGAGTGAGTCAACTCAAGAAAAGTAGAAGAATCGTAGAAGGCGCCGTGTGTTAGCTCAGGCCAACTCCAAAAAGTGAGAAGGAAAAGTGAAACTCCAAACCTCATGGGACTTCCATGTGGAGTCAATAATAAGGGGCCTCCAAGAGAGGGTCCTCATATTAATGTGCAATGAGTCTCATTATGAACTTGTGAAAAGAAAAAAGGGTACCACGTGTCATCTCGGTGCACTTTCAAAAGGTGTAAGAAAATGGATACCCTAGAGATGCGCAGCCGATATGGAGATCAAAAGGATAGACTTTGAACCCAAAGTAGGTCGTAGAATATTGGTGATAGGTCAATTTAATGTAGGATTAATAATGAATCCCACCAAGAATTTAAATGCTTAGATATTTTGAAAGATTTTGAGAGCACGCGTGGAATGCTTTACCCTAAGTTCAATAGAGCATAACATTTGACCCAACGCTCCGATTTTCAAAAACTGGACTTTTCAAAAGCTCTAGATATCCTCTATGCCACAAAAACCAGCTTTCATATTTTTAGTAAGGGTAGGTGTGTAAAAATAAAAGAAACATCTCCAGCTCCAATAAACTAAGATGCACAACAATCAAGAAATGTAGAAAATGATGAAGCTTTGATGGTGATTTTTAAGGAAAATGAGCCCAATTCAAAGAGACGGTTGGAAAGTTGTTGGGAATGCATTTAATAAGCATGGCCATCATTATTTCAGCATTGAGTTCATGGGAAAATGTGGGAAGTATTTTACAAGAAAGGTGTCATTGATTGTACTCATTTATTGCATCTTATAAGTGGTTGGAAAAGCAATTTTTGGGATTTCACTCTTATCTCTTTGTGATTACATATATTGACCTGGATCTCATTTTACAAAAGGGAGTCAACCAGCTTTTGTTCTCTATCTCAGTACCTCTTCTATAAAGGCAGGGGTATGGAGCTTTAACCTTCTTCCTGTGTTATGTAACATCAGTCTTTCCTCTTTTCTAATGCAATACTATGCACAATTCTTTGAGTAATATATATGCCATGTGGTGCATTTTTTTCATCCTTTGCATATCTTTGTTCTCTCTGATCACCTTTATTTTCATGTAGAAATCATACATCTCTCAATGTTGTTACTATCTTTGAAGTTGTGCTTGAGTAGTTTTAGGTAGTGTTTATGTGACCTTCTTTGGCTTGTGGTGTAATTTCATCCACCCTTTTAGTTGTGCACCATTTCCATTTTTCAAAACTTGCATTCTTGATTGATCTCTTAGAAGGTTCATTCGACGCATTAATGGGTGTCATTATTCCCTTCATTTAATCAACTCTTTGTTGATGTCATATTCAAACCAGGGGTGGTGTCAAGCTATATGCAACAAGAAATATTAGTGATCTAGTAATTGACGGTAGGTATTTGTTTTCTTTTTATATTTTCTGGGGGATTTTCTCAATGTCTTGAGGATTCCTTGGCTAAAACCTTATTGAAATCAAACTATGAGAACTTGTTGGAAGTAAACACTCTCTGTAGAAATAGATTGCTGGAAATAAACACACATTTACAAAATAGAATAGATTGTTGTAAGTAAACACATGTTACAGAAATGAACACACTTGCTTTGGAAATAAACACACAATTTGAGAATGCTGAAATTTGATTGTAAAGAAATAAGAATCTAATCTAGAACACATATAGGAACAAGTATACAATGATTTCAACTTGATTAATCAAAAGAATTTATAGAATTAATAGATCTATACTATTTCTCTGGAAATATAAATAACATTAAATAAAGATCTTGGTTCTTTGAAGAGCGGGCCCTTGCTCCACCTTGAAACATGATTTGACAACTTAATATACTCTCAAAACATGAATGACTATTTTATTGATAAAATGTTCCGCATTACAAAAAGTACTATCTTTTCTTATCTCTCTATCTTTTTATGTATATATATATATATATATATATATTTATCTATCTATAGGTTATATATATATATACTTCTTCCATAGGTGTATTTATTCCATAGGTGTATTTACAGCGATAGCTTTCCTACCGATTCATATAGAACCGAATCATGACCAAAATAGATGTTGAATTGGATCATGGTGGGCATACTGCTTTATGATAGTTATCCCTAGATTACGTGAATATGAAGAATTGGAAATATTCCAATCTTCTCCTAATTGAAAGGATCATTGATTGATAAATCACTAGATGTTGTTGGAATAAATGAATTCTCATATGTTCGAAACTTTAGATAAGTTTTGGAACTAAAGGAAATCATTCCAGATATAATTTTGAGGATTCGGAGCTACGTCGATAGGAGTTCTCGAACCGAGTCTAGAAGTTTCATAACTAAGTGATGGAGTTCGAACTAAGTCCGAAAGTTCTTGAACTAAGTGGTAGAGCTTGTAATGCATAATGGATAATGGAGCCAAATAGTCTAAAGTTCAGGATGCTTTCGAAACGTATTGAAACCAATCATAATTTTTCAAAAACATGCCTACCACTTCATACTTTGTTCTTACTTCCAAAGAACTTAGTTAGGAATTACATAATTTTAAAATGTTAGAACTAAAATCAACGAGAAGATGGATAATTACATCCTAACTTATATTAGATCAAAAAAAAGTCACAAAATGCAATCAATCTTGATAAAAAGGAGAGTAAAATAAGATCATTTATTGTACATTAATGAGACATATTCTGGCCTCATCATTTCCCCCATACTTACTTGTTTGTAAGTCCTCTTACAAAATTTACTCTTCAAACCTTGGATTTTGTATTCTACACTCCAATTGACTACTCAGGTCAAATGGCTGAAACTAAATATCCCAGTATTTTAGTTTAGAAACACTATACCCTGATCCTGATTCTACTTTCCTCTTCCATTCCTCAAATTGAGTGGGATCTTGAGGTTCTCTATTTTTCCATGGGGACATGGGAGCGAGAAGAATGGGAGGCCTTGTTCTCATTCCCATCCATATGCCCCTATGATTTTCATTTATATGAGGGATTATTGTGCACAAATATTTTTCTCTTTCAAGACTTAGATTGAATTTTTGGGAGGTATTAATTCCCTTCTCATCAAGGAAACTGTAAGAAGTTCCCATAATTTTGAACATCCATCATAAATCTCCTCAAAATTTTCCACTTCATAAAAATTAAAGGCATCAATACTTCTCTGTAAACTATAAAGATAATGTGTCATGAACCATTTATCAAAGTCATGGGTTCTAAAATGTTTTAAAAAAAAATATGGTTTACCATAATGAGTCCTCATGTAGAGACCGGATGAGCTAGCTTTTATAGATGCTCATTCCCTTTCCTTCCATGAAATTTGATTTTGAAGAACATAAACAAATGCATTAAGTTGGCTTTCTCCCACATACAAATTGATCATGAATCATGTCTTCTTTTCTAGCATAAGATTGTAGAGATAGAATTTGCAGAGAAGATGCTTCTTCTCTCGCACTAGTGAAGAATAAGATATCATGAACTCAGATTCATCTTATATTTCACGTGGAGGCCATAAGCAATTATTGACAAGCTACATCAATTAATTGTTCTTAGAAACACACTATATATAGGAGAAGGTCTTCTGCATGTAGGCAATTTTTCACTCATTATGCAAAAAATTTTATTTTTACAAGATTTTTAAACTTATCTCCCTCTTCTTTGTAAAATTTCTCTTCCCATTCCATTTCCTGCTTTCTTTTTTCTTCCATCTTGCTTCTCAAATCCTCAATGGATGTTTTGATTTCAATGAGTTCCCTACAAGTATCATCCCATAACTACTTGAGTGGCCAATAAGTTAATTCAGTCTATGCAGAGACTGTTGACATAGTACTTTGTCTTCTAGAAATTTTACATTCTTCCTCTTTCTCCATCATCTATTGCTTAACTCTTGTTAATTCCTCAGTCATGTTTATAAGTTGAGTTGTTAGTTCCCCAATGAGCATATCTCTCTGTTCCAACTTGAGTTTGAGGAAGTTCAATTCCTCATCCTTTTCTTTGATAATGAGTTCTTCCCTGACAAGAATAGAGCCTATCTAACTGTTATTTCTCTTCTTTTCTTAATGTTCTTTGGGGTTAAGCATTCCTCTTATACCAAAGGAAATTTCACTTTCCATCTCCACAATGCCAACTCTTCTTATTCATGAGATAATGTTTCTAGTTCACCTAACTCTTGAAAAACTTGTTCCTCAAATCTCTCATCTCCTTTTTCCATCTCATTTTGGCTTGTTCCAGGAGGAGTCATGGCCATGCTACCCAAAATATTAGCAACTTATTTTTCCAACTTGTCCTATTATTTCATTTCCTCTAGAATTTCTCTAGACCTCTTATGAATTCTTCTTCTTTAAGGAGCTTCAGTATGTTCAAAAATAGGTTTCCTCCTAGAGATTCTTCTAATTTTCACTTCTTTCTCTTTCCTAGGTGAACTGTCACTATCAGAAATAGATATTAGCTCTCATGTAGCTGCTGCAGAGGAAGGAGTATCTTTTAAAGGTACAATAGGTTTTACAGTATCTTTAATTCTTCTTTCAGATCTTCTCCTTTTTGGTATGGTCTCCCCACCTATTTCCTTCTTTTTCTCTGTAGGGGCACCAATTTCCAAATTAGTTGTAGGAGAAAAAGGAGTTCATATTACTCTCATGATAATATCATTTTTTTTCTTAAACTTGTTAATAAATTTCTCCCATATTTCTTCTCCATTTTTGTTTGCATAATAAAATGGTGTTGCACACCAAATGAACTAATCCATGATTTCTAATTTTCTAACACCCTAGGAATACTTCTAGGCCATTGTATGAATGGAGTAAAAAAAGAAACCCTTGAAGGTTTAGTATGTATTCTAGTTTTGTAGCTCCATATATAAAATGTATGAGCATTTTCAGAACTTCTCTTCTTACTAACCCAAAATGACCATCACAAGTTAAATACTTGACTATCCAAAATGCCACTCTATCAAAGGGTTTGGGAAAGTGGCCCTTTAACCCCTTTTATCATTTTCTTAGTGTTGTAAATATACTTGGGGTTGTGTTTCTTCCTCTTGTAGTAGGGTTTGAACTAATTCTTTTAAGGTCCCCTTGAAAATATTTGGGACATGCACAATTGGAACACTAGATACATTACTTATTAGGTTCATAGAAAAAGGAATTACAATATTTCTAACCTTTGTTTTGGATTTTTCTAAATTTATAACGAATTATCTTACCAATTCATCATTATACTTATAAATTTTTTCAGAATTCTAACCATCCTACTTGTTCAAAGACATCTGCCACTTCTTCATCTATAAGAAGTTAGGTATCATCCTCAAGTTTCGACTTCTTTTTAATCCCCATGGTAAAGTGGGGGATTCAGATTCATTCTTCTTTGAATTATTGCTCTACCAGATTCACTACATAACTCTTTGCTTAGCTACGGAACGGATGGGTTTAGTATGGAACTATTGTGCTTGGTCCTACGGAATGTAATTTTAATTCTTCTTCTTTCTCCTTGAAGTTTTTCTTTTCAGCAACTACTTCTTCACTTTTTTTACTCCACACAAATGATAAATCATTATAAACATGTCACCACTTTTTCTTCACCAACATCACCCTCATGATTACTCTCTTTTAATCATATTGTACATAATAGATGACTCATCATACCACTTTTAAATCAAATCCAATCACACATGAAATTTTAATCTAACCTTTAATGAGTTAAAGATATAATTACCATCTTTGATGATGTGATCCCTCCGTCACGATGACTCATCATTCCTAAAAGTGAAACAAAAATAAAATAGTTGAAAAGACAACTACAATTTAAAGGAAATTCCTTTTATTTTGGATTAGCCATTTATTTGAGGAGATCACTACTATCATTGTGTTTTAAGTTGATCTTTGAGAAATTTTTTTAGGAAGAGAACACCATTTTTCGCTTTTCATTCCTTCCATTTTATTATTATTTTTATTTTTGTATTTTTTTTTATTTTTTATTTTGGGAAGAGAATGTCATTTATTAGTTTTCATTCTCTTCCCTTTATTTTGGATTATCCATCGATTATTTGATCATTTTGGAAGAACTCGGTTTCTTCCATATGATCAAATTATTTGTCTATTTCAATCTACCTCAAGAATTAATCCTTAGTAGGAGGATTCCTATAAATTTTTAGCCTATGTCCATTGACCAAAAATGTCCTTCTTCTGCCATTAATGGGAAGTAATTGAATAGAACCATTTTCAAAGATCTCTCAATCTAATAGGGTACCAACCATCCGGTTCTCAATTTTCCCTTGAATTGTTGGTACTTAGAATCAAACAAGTAATGCCTAAATGCCTCTTCTTGATATGTGTGTCATACCATTGCTTTCTTTGATCTTAGATTATTTCTAAATCTCTGCTTTAAAGTGCTTCCATCCTTAACTCATCCAACTCATTGAGTTGAAGAATTATTTCCTTTTGTGTTGCGCATCCAACTCAATACCTATTTTAGCTATTGTCATCAATGTTTGTAGTTCAAATTCAATAGTAGCAAGGGATTTTTCCCATAGACTAACTCATATGGTGAAAATCCTGTTGTAGTTTTTCAAGTTGTATTGTAGGCCCGCATGACTTCAAGTAGTCCTTTTGCCCAATGTCTTTTGTTTGATTCAACTATTTTGGTAAGGATGTTTTCCAATTCTCTATTTTTACTTCAACTTGTCCATTTTACTTGTGGGTGATAGGGATATGAATTCCTATTATTGATATGATAATACATTGTGAAGGCTTGGATCATATTAGACATGAATTGTGGCCCCTAATATAAAACTATACTTCTTGGTGCACAAAACACTACCATAATTATGTGCCAAAGAAAATCGAAACTACCTCTTGGTGGCATTTGTTAAAGCCTACACTTCTACCCACTTTGTCACATAATACGTACACACAAGAATGTACTCCTTTCCTTATGAAGGAGGACTAAAGGGACCAACAAAATCCAACCCCCATCTTTCAAATGGTTCAATCACCACTTGAGGTTACAGAGGCATTTCATTGGTAAAAGCTGGTTGTCCCATCCTTTGATAGGGATCACACTATTTGATATATCTCTTCACATCTTTGTACAGAGATGGCCAATAATAGCCAATGCCAAGTATCTTATGAGTTGTTATTTTCACTAAAAAGTGTCCTCCACTTGGTTCATCATGACATTCCCTCAGTATGTCAAATATTTCATCTTCTCTCACACACCTACGTAAAACCAAATCAGGACCACATTTAAACAACATTCCATTTAACCATTTATATTGTGCACTAATTTTGATAAAAAAATTATTTGTTTCTTAGTGAAAGAAGGAGGAAACTTCCCTATTGCAAGATAATTTTCCATATCAACAAACCATGGTGTATCAACTGAAATAACAAACAATTGTTCATCTAGAAAGTTGTCCTTAACTAGATCTTGCTCCCTTATAGTGGTCAGTCTTGACAAGAAATCAGCTACCACATTAGATTTCCCTAGAGTATCTACTATGGTAATATCAAATTCTTGTAAAAGTAATAACCATCTAATTACCCTACCTCCAACCACTGGTTTTTTCATTAAGTACCTAATTGTTGAGTGATTTGTATGTACAAATATTTTATACCCTATGATATAATGTCTAAATTTATTAATTACATAGATCACAACAAGAAATTATTTTTCAGTGGTAGTGTAATTTCTTTCAAAGTGGGAGTAACATTTTTACTGAGGTAATAAATAGCATACATATTTCCTCCTTCATCTTTCTATCCCAAAAGCGCACTAATGGAGTTATTTGAGGCATCGATTTGAATGTGAAAAGTTTTTCCCAATTAGGTCCTCTCCATATTGGAGCGGTGATTAATTTTTCTTTGATTTCCTCAAAAGCATGCTTTGACATATCTCATCCAAAAGAAATTCACATTCCTTGGTAAGCAAATTAAACATGGGGGCAGCAATTTTACTAAAATACTTGATAAAGCACCTATAGTATCCAACATGCCCTAAAAATGACTTGATATCTATGGGGGTTTGAAGAATAGGTAAGTTTGAAATAATTCTAATTTCATTTTGGTCAACTTGAATTCCTAGTTTTGAAATGTTGTGTCCTAATACAATCCCCTCATCAAACATCATCAAACACTTCTCATTACTAAGTGGTAGGGTAAAATAAACTCTCAAAGTGTGGCTTTGTTTAGTTCCCTATAGTAAGCAAAACATTTTCCATTTTCCATTCTTTTTAGGAACAATTACAAGAGGAGGCACCCATTGACTATCTCGAGATAGGGTAGATAAAACCTACTTGTAATAGTTTTTCAATTTCTTGTTTGACCATATCTCTTAAGGTGGATTAATCCTTCTCTCGAGGTTGCTAACCGGTCTAATGTTTTCAGTATAGATGTGATGTGTGCAAATACTTGGATTTATTCCTTTCATATCTTTTTAGTCCCAAGAAAAATCTCTAGTATGATTTTTCATAACAACAAACAATTTAACTTCTTCATCATTTTTCAAACACATGTTTATGTTCAAAATCTTACCCGGCTCAATCTCCACATGTTTGGTTCCAAGTGTGATGAAATGATTTGTTGAAAGGGTTCCATTAAGGTAATTAGTGTATATGCATGTGGTAACAACATATGATATGTAGCAACATATCCAAAAGTTCCTTGAGACAAAATATTGGAAAAACGACACTAGATAGGGTAATGATACTTATGTTGTTGTAGAGGTCGAACTCCTCGTCACTACACGCTTTCAAGAAATTCTTCACAAGGAATTGTTGTTGTTTTGGTTCTAGAAATAAATGTGATGGTTCGGGACAGATTTTGCAAGTTCGAAACTAAGGTCATAGGTTCCAGAACTATTCCCAATTGCTCCAAGGACAATTGGTGTTCATTCAATGGTTATCTAATCATATCTTCTACCTTGCGTAAGTGATCCTACAACATGATCATGGCCAAAGAAGATAAGTTTTCCTGATAGTATCAAAGTATGCACCCACAATTGTTCTTGACAATCAATAGAAGGTCAGCAGAAGGATATAAGAAGATTTGCTTAGAATTCTTACCATTTGAGATAGTCATATCACCTGATCTACAATCAATTAAAGTAAAAACTATAGCTAACCATGGTCTACCCAAAATAATGGGATAACCAAGTGTTTTACCTTTTGGCTGCAATATAAGGAAATCAACTCTTGATATTCCCATGACTCCACCATAACCGCTACATCTTCAATAACTCCTTCTGGTTTTTCTACAGACTGATATTCCATCTACAATATGGTGTTAGTAGGTTGTATACCTATTAATGGTAATGTTTTCAAAGTGTCCATTGTCATCACATTTATAGCCACTCCCAAATTAACCAAAACATTATGTATATCTTTATTCCCTATAGAGACAAAAATAACAAGACTTCCAGGATCTCCGTATTTGGGAAGAAATTTTTTTCCCGCTTAATAAATGAGAAAGTTTCCCATCTACCTTAATAGTCCTAGGGTATTTCATCTTCCTTCCAGGTCTTTTTAAACATAGAATTTTGATTAATTTGTTCAATTTTGGAATGTCCTTAATTTCTTATAACAATGGTATTTCAATATTCAATCTCCTTAGTTCTCGTACTCAACTCGATTCCTTAGTTTCTATGGTTTCCTTAAATCTCTCTGAAATGGAGTCTTAGAGAGTTCTTTATTTGGCTCCTTATCCTTTTCTTTTTCATCCTTCTTGGGAACAATAGTACTAGGGGTTTCAATTTATTTTTCATCTAGTGATTATAACGGGTGGAATTTAATTACTTTTCCAGATCTATTTTGAATATCCTTACAATCTATTTCATTTAGATAAACTGATTTTTTCCGGTTCTATTATATAGACAGGAGTTGTTTGTTTGTTTCTTGGGTTTTCTTACCGCTATGTTGGTATTTGGGTTTGGAGCACATTTTCATTTTGTGAATTTTTTGTTGGGAAACCCATTATGGATTGTTGATTCTAATTGGGATATGTCCTCCCTTGAACATAATTATTAGGTTCCACCTAAGTTGTGACCAAAAATTTTGGTTTCCTTGCCCGAGAAGATGGTTGTTGGTGTCCTTGGGCATACCAAGATTGACCCGACCAATCTTGAGGATTCCATGTTGGTTGAGGTGCCCAAGGTGGTTGTCCTTAATTTTGTGGCACTTTTTAAGATACCCATGGCATCATCCAAGGGTTAGAAAATGACCTCGGCATGAACTCGCCCTGGCTAGGTTGCCTTTGGGAAAAATTGACTTCTTCGATGTGGATGGAATGTTGCTTTGTTTAAGCTAATTTTTAATAAATGGAAGAAGAGAATATGAATCACTCTCATGGTCCCTAGATTCACAGATAAGGAATATTTCTGTTTTGTTAAGGGGATAATCTCTTATTGTATGCTTCTTCCTACATCTAGGAAAATATATAGCTAATGGTTCAGTTTTAGCATTTCTATAGCTTGTAATCCATCCAAGGTGGAAGTTAACTGAACTAAAATGTCTGTTTTGAAATTTTCCAATTCATCCATCAGTTTGTTCATATCTAGGTTTAAATTTTTAATTGTTTTTCCTTTTCTAGGTCCACCCCTTGTTCATGAATAGCTTCTACAAATGTCTTTAATATCATTCATTCTTATTTGATCAATATTTCCACCTCCTATCAGATCAAGTGCCTCTCTTGATTCATCATCCAAACCTTTCAAAAAAATGGTTTTTCTTAACTCTTCTTGTAATACAAATCCACATCTTTTTCTCATGAAAAGGAATCATCTAAATAATATTCCATATTCTCATCCTTTTCCTGCTTGATTTTGAAAAATTCTTCCTTCCTATTCCTCCCTCTATAGTAATCTTGATACTTTTCTAGGAAGGAAACTTCCATTTGTGCCCAAGTGGTAATAGAATTAGATGGTAATCCCATAAACCACCTCATTACTGCATCCTTCAAGGTAGATGGAAACAATCGGAGTTTCGATTATTTTTTGTAATCATAAGTTTGACAAAATACTTTAAATTCAAATAGAAATTGGTTAGGGTCTTCAGATGACATCCCTCTAAATGCGGGTAAATGTGCAAGTGAAATATTTTTCATAGGTGCATTCTCATCATCCAATTGAATTGGATAAGTGAAGGTCTTATTAGGTTCTCTTTCTTTCTTCTTATGCCATTTCTGTAGTACCTTCTAGAATTTTTTCCCAATCAATATGGTATATGATTTGTTTTGGGGAATGTGAAAAGTTAGGAGTAAGAGGTTGACTACTCAATTGTGAATCAAAAATTTCTCTAAATGGGTCTTGGAATATGATCTATTTTCTAAAGGTTCTACTTCCTTCTCATGATTCATCTAAGAATTCCAAAGGTGGCAATTTTTCTTCATGCCTAACAAAGGGACAATGGTGCTTCTAATTGTTGATCAACTCCTTATTTGTTGATGATTCTTGTTTAGATATTTTTGGGAGGAATCAACCCTTAGAGTCTCTTGGTCTACTCATAAATTTTATGATGACATAGGGAAGATCCTACAATTACTATATATATGATGGATGCTCTTTTTGACACCTAATTAATAATTCTAACTATTGGATCCCCATCAACAATTCCAAAAATGATGGGTGTCATTATTCCCTTTATTTAATCAAGTCTTTTTGATGTCATATTCAAACTAGGGTGGTGTCCAAGCTATATGCATGCAACAAGAAATATTAGTGATCTAGTAATTGACGATAGGTATTTTTTTTCTTTTTATTTTTTTGGGGATTTTCTCAATGTCTTTAGGATTCCTTGGCTAAAACCTTATTGAAATAAAACTATGAGAACTTGCTAGAAGTAAACACTCTCTGCAAAAATAGATTGTTGGAAATAAACACACATTTGCAAAATAGAATAGATTGTTGTAAGTAAACACACATTACAGAAATGAACACACTTTCTTTAGAAATAAACACACAATTTGAGAATGTTGAAATTTGATTGCAAAGAAAGAAGAATCTAATCTAGAACACATGCAAGAACAAGTATACAATAGATTTCAACTTGAGTAATCAAAAGCATTTATAGAATTAATAGATCTATACTATTTGCTCTAGAAATATAAATACCAATAAAATGAAGATCCTGGTTCTTGGAAGAGTGGGCCCTTGCTCCACCTTGAAACAAGATTTGACAACTTAATATACTCTCAAAACATGAATGGTTATTTTATTGATAAAATGTTCTGCATTACAAAAAGTACTATATCTTTTTATCTCTCTCTCTATATATATTTATCTATCTACGGGTTTGCATATATATATACATATATATACTTCTTCCACACCATATAAATTTCCTATTGATTTAGATAGAACTGAATCATGTCCAAAATAGATGTTGAATTGGATTATGGCTGGACGTATTGTTGTATGATAGTTATCCTCGGATGCGAGAATATGAAGAATCTAAAATATACTAATCTTCTCCCGATTGAAAGGATCATTGATTGATAAATCACTAGATGATGTTGTTGGAATAAATAAATTCTCATCGGTTCAAACTTTAGAGAATTTATAGAATTAAAGGAAACCATTCTTGATCTAATCTGTGAGGATTCCGGAGTTAAATGCAGGAGTTTCTGGGAACTAAGTCCAAAAGTTCTTGAACTACGGTGGAGCTTGTAACTACGTAATGGAGTTCGAAGTTTCGAAACTTAGCCAGTATTGAAACCAATGCTTTCAAAAACATGTCGAACGCTTCATACTTTATTCTTTCGACTGATTGTGACCTGTTTTATTACAAAACTGAACTTCCAAAGCACTTAGTTAGGAATTACAAAGTTTTTAAACGTTAGAACTACAATCAACAAAAGATGGACAATTACATCCTAACTTATATTAGATCAAACAAAAGTCACAAAATGCAATCAATCTTGATAAAAAGGAGAGTAAAATAAGATCATTTATTGTACATTAATGAGACATATTCTGCCTCATCATGCACTAACCCCGTTGAAATTCAAATTTTATTTCTCTTTCTAACCCTCATCTCACACCATAGAGAAGAGCCATCTTCTTTAAAATCTAGAGGTAACCTCAGGGCACACGTCCCACTAACCTAAGGTTTCCTATGACTTTGATGGTTCATCCGCAAGGAAAATCATCAATAGTTTTCCTGGCACGCCCGGTGGGATAGTTTAAAGCACCTTACCATTTCATTTCATCAAGTTGGTGTGTTCTTGGTGAGATTCAGCCTTTGGAGGCACATACAAAGAACATCTGGTGACTTCGTTTAGTCCGAACAACACATTCTCTATTTTGTAGACCTTTCTTCCATCCATTTTTATTTATGTTTCCTTCCATACCTCTCATTTTCTTCCATTTTATGAAGTTGTGCAATCATGGCTTCTTTCTCACAGTGGAATTCACACTTTCAGCAGTACAATCAGCCTCAAATGAGCTTCTCAACTCATCTAGATCAGCACTATGATCATATTAGAACCACTATGCTTACCCATACGGGCTATTCCAAAATAGTTTGGATAAGAGGCCTATCAAGAACATGGGTATGCATATGACAACAATAATCAAATGGTGATTCCTAGCCTATTGGAGAAGATCCAAAGAATGGAGGCTGGTATAGTATAAAATCAAGCTATGGCACAAATGAAAGTATGTAGGATTGGTTGCAAGGAACCTTGTCCATGGGAAGGCCCTTTTCCAAGACACTATAACCCACAGGACAAGCTTGATTTCTTGGATGAAATTTTTCCCGACTTACACAATGGATCAAGGGTATTGAAACATATGAGTGAAGTACGAGATAAACTTGTCAATGGGTAAGTCAATCACCAACTCTTTTTCTTCTTTCTCTCCTTCTCAAGATTTACCATTTCAGCATTTTTAGGATTCAAGCCCATTATATGCTGCTCTAAATTGTGAGCTCCATTCCCCATTTCCTATTCTTCCATCCCATATTGTTTCTTCTACCCTTTTCCCTTCCCAACACTCACTCCCTCCATGAAAACAAGAACTCCCATATTCTTCTCCACCACCAATGGTTATAAAACTTGAGACATCCCCAAATCCACGAGAAGAGGAGCATGTACAAATAAAAGAGGAAAATCTCCCTAAAGTGCAAGATGTTTCAATGGAATGCAATGACCCTCATTGTCCTACATACCTAAAGCTTCTGCACTGATGAAAGGTTGCATTGAGCCACCAAAATAATCATCATCAGTTACAACCAACCATGGAGAACTTCATGCTATGGAGGAGAACAAATCAGATTTTGATCCTTGAATGAAGAAGAGATCATAGGAAGCTTCTTTCTTTCTTTTAATGATAAAATTTTAGATTCTTCTTCTATCACATATTTTGCAAGAATCTGATTTTGTGGGGAGTTTGATCTCTTAAACTTTATGTTTGAGGAGGAAGAGGAAGGTGATGACAACAAGGTCAAATCAATCATCATGGAAAGGGAAGTTTTAGAAGAGGAAAAATTGTTTGTAGAGGAGGAGCAATATTCAAGTCAGCCTGTGAGCAATCACCTTCTTCCATAAAGTTTTCAAAATATCCCCATTCATGAGGATGAGATTCAAAGGAATGGGAAAATCAAAAGGATCAGCCCATTGGTTCCTAGGGCCCCATGCCCAATTAAATATCTAGCAGCATGGGAGCCAATGGAGAAGCCAATGCTGGTCATGCTCACTTCAGAGCATGAGGATGATCTTCAATACACCAAGGGTCAACCACAACACCTCCAACCAAAATATGAACATCTTGAGGAGGTATTCTTTTGTTTATTGATACCTTGGATAGAAGGGTGGAAGGTATTTTTTCACTCTTGTTATAGGCCATAACCATTGTTAAATTGATTACATGGCCACACTTTTTAAAGAAGGGAAGCTATTTCTCCCGTCCGTAGCAGGATTTGTTTAGATTTTCTTTATTTTGGTTAGTGTAGGAGTAGGAGTAGATTTTATTTCAGTAGAAGAAGTGTTTTTCACACTCTGCATGTCTTACTTGAGGCATGTATGATTTAATATTTGTATATAGCTTTTTTGTATTACTCCGGAGGTATATGCACAAGGCCCTTCAGTATTTTTAGTAGGGAAATCCTCAGTTGCCTATGATATTTGCAAGCTTCAAGAAAAATGTAGAGCAGCTAAAATAAATTAAGGAAGAATCTGATTGGTTCTCTCCAAGAATAGTTGAAACAAACTTCTACACCCGTATAAGTAGTTAAGAGTTCAACCAACAACTCAAGACAAAGTAATCAATTCCATAAAGCAATCAACAACGTTTCAAAATTTGGGAATCAAAGTTCAGATCAACTCATAAAGATGACATGGAATCCATGCCCAATAGATAGACATATATAGATGGTTCATTCCATTTAGCAGGCTAATGGTCCCCCGTGAGTCGCTAGAATTGTTATCTAATTTCCTCCACCGCCCACTGAAATTAGATAACAAGCAGATTACTATTGTGATTAATCAAGATAGTGTTGAGAATCTCAGACTAATGTGAAAAGAGTCAAGCCCTCAGCATATAAGAGAAGAATTAGCCAAATCACGATGAAAAAGTGAGGTTCGGAGTGAGTCAAGTTAGGAAAAGTAGAAGAGTCGCAGAAGGAACCACTTGTCATCTACGGCACAATTCCAAAAAGTGAGAGGGAAAAGTGAAACTTGAACCCCCGCGGGACTTCCACGTGGATTCAATAATAAGGGTACCAAAAAGAGAGGGTCTTCTTATTAATGTTCAATGAGTCTCATTACATACTTGCACAAAAAAAAAAAAAGGGTGCCATGTGTCAACTTGGCACACTTTCAAAAGGTGCAAGAAAAGTGGAGACCCTAGAGATGCGCTTGGCTTCCACTCGTGGACCTTAGCATGGATAGACTTCAAACCAAAAGCAAGTCGAAAAATATTGGAAATAGAGTTAATTCAATGTAGGATTAATCATGAATCCCACCAAGAATTTTAAATGCTCAGATCTTTTAAAAGATTGTGAGGGCTCCGTGTGGAATGCCCAACCGCTAAGTTCAAATGAGCATTACTTTTGACCCAGAGCTCCGATTTTCACATAATAGGAATTTTCGTAAAGATCTCAACATCCTCTAAGCCACGAAAATAGGATTTTGTATTTTTAGTAAGGGTAGGCATGTGAAAATAAAATAAACATATCTAGCTCAATAAATCGAGCACGATCCACAACAATCAAGAAATGTAGAAACTGATGAAGCTTTGATGGCAGTTTATAAGGAAAACAAGCCCTATTAAAAGAGAAGGTTGGAAAGTGGTTGGGAATGCATTTAATGAGCATGGCCATCATTCTTTCATCATTGCAGGTCTTGGGATAGCGTGGGAATTATTTTACAAGCAAGGTGTCATTGATTGCACTCATTTATTGCATCTTATAAGTGGTTGAAAAAGTAATTTTGGGATTTCACTCTTATCTCTTTGTGATTATATATATTGACCTGGGTCTCATTTTACAAAAGGGGAGTCGGTGGGTTTTCTTATGTCTCAGTATCTCTTTTGTAAAGGCAGGGGTCTGGAGCTCTAGCCTTCTTCCTAGGTTATGTAACAACAATCTTGCCTCTTTTCTAATGTAATACTATGAACAATTATCGAGTAGTATATATGCCATATGGTGAATTTTTTCATCCTTTCCATATCTTTTTTTGTCTCGATCATCTTTATTTTCACATAGAAACCATACATATCTCAATGTTTTTACTATCTTTGAACCTGTGCTTAAGTAGTTTGAGGTAGTGTTATGTGAGACCTTCTCTGGCCTGTGGTGCAATTTTGTCCACCCTTTTAGTTGTTCACCATTTCCATTTTTCATACAGTTGTGTTCTTGATTGATCTCTTAGAAGGATCATTCGGTGCATGAACCCATTGAAATTCAAGTTTTTTTTTTCTTTTCTAACCTTCATCCCACACCATAGAGAAGAGCCTAGCTTCTTTAAAATTAGGAGGTCACCTAAGGGCACACGTCCCACTAACCCGAGGTTTCTACCACTTTGATGATTAATCCACAAAGAAAATCATCAAAAAAACAATATCTAATCATCTACTATCAGAACCTAAGGTTACATTTGAAGGTATTCAAGAGAATCAACACATCCATCCAACATCCATTCAAGGAGAAAGGGACTACGTCCTTCTGCATACACTTAATGGGAGGGGAAGTTCATTTTTCCATACACGCATATATTTACATCTTCCACATCTAGCTATTACTTTTTATCAAGTTCATCTAACACAAGAGCCACCTAGGGAAATATTACTCACACACATGCATAAATACATAGATTCTAAAATGTAGTACAGCACCCGGATCGTAAGTTCACTCAATTGGGTGGACCTGGGTAAGTCCGATTCCCCATTTACATATTTTTATATTTTTGGATTTGATGTTCTTTGGGGTTTTTCAGGTTCTCTTTGTCATCGACTTCCCAATTCAATACATTTTCTTACTTGGTAGGCCAAGGTTGCATGATATGCAAGAAGTTCCCTATAGATTACATCGATGTGTTAAATTCTTATAAGAGGGAATATAATATACATTCATTTTTTATCGTGATCCACTTAAATTTTTCACTCTATATTCAACTATTGCTTTACCTAATCCTACTTCTATTACTTCTAATGATCCACAACCCATGGACTCTCTAGAAAACTTACCTCCACTTGAAGGAGCTATTTGTACATTGGACACTATCCCAACTACCTCATCACCACCCCCTTCTTCTACTAATGTTATGGTACTTTATCGGGGGCATGTCCATACATTGGATATCATTCCACCTCCCTCATCTTCTCATGAGAAATCTACATCAGTGCGTCCTCCTTTCACATGTACTCTTTTCATGAATAACTCTTATTTGCATCATATTCCATTTGATCATATTCTCTTTGATGTTGTATGAACACATGATGGCTTGAATTTTCTAGGATCCATATTAGATGACCTCATCCTTCCTCCTCATTATCCTCATTTCTACCATGGATATGTTTACATCACATTATCTTATGGTCTTCATGTATTGTATCTTTCAGTCTTTCTTGCACACACTTCTTGCACTTATCCACTAACACTTGGGAAGTTTTGGCTTGACTATATTGGGGCACCTTAAATCCTAGTCATATTGACATCTCATTTCCTATGCATTGGTTTATCCTAGCCTACTTGGTCTTGTTTTAATTTTAAATGATTCATTTAATGTCTATTCCAAAAATATTACATGCTAGTAAGCAAATGTTTTTCCATTACCTCCTTTCACTAATGAAGAATACACATTGGGCATGTAAAATATTCACTAGAATGGATCTTTATATCATCAACCATATACTATTGTTTATATAGTTTTGACACTTATCCATTTGATTTGACCATTAAAATGATGACCTCTTAGATGATAGTATGTGATATTTTTAATATTCATACACTTATAGGGCATCCCACTTTTTCTTCCCCCTTCTAGCATTTATAAGTGTCTCTTACTTCTATTATCATGCTCAATGCTCCACTTTTAGTATTTCTCATTCATCTTACATCACTTGATACACATCTTGTATGTCATCACCCTATGATGCACTCTTTTGCTAAGGTTCACACTTGAATATTGAGGGATAACTACATCTATGAACCTCACATACTATACACTCTCACTTCACATATTTCTAGCATCTTCTTATCACGCATCATATTATCCTATTCTACTATCTAGGATTCATGACCACATATTTCTAGTGCATAACATTAAAATTACCACCCTATGACACACTCTTGTACCACAAATCACACTTGAATGTTGAGGGTTCACTACATTTATGAACCTCACACACTTTCACTTCACATCTTTCTAGCATATTCTTATTGCACATCATATTTTATATTCTACAATCAATGTTTCACAAGTGAATCTTTCTATAGCACACATCATTCACACCACTACCTTATGACGCACTCTACTTTTACAGTTCATACTCAACCGGTGAGATTATAAATATGAATTAAACCTCACCACATTCACATCATTCTACACTTTACATTGTATGTCTCATTAGACCTTTTTACATTCTACACTTAGTGTTTCATGATCTATCTCTCTAGAATCTCATGCACACCATTCTAGATTTTATTGTCAATCATTCTAGTGTCTCATTCACTATTTCTAGTATCCTACGCATTATACTACACCATTAGATAATTACGTTCTTCTCTCTATTGACAAATATTTCTAGCATACACATCTAACAAACCACTTCCCGATGATGCACTCTTGTTCTATGGTTCATTCTTAATTTCGATAGGTCTTTTATAAATGAAACTCATCGTATTCATAAACACATTCACTCAAGGGGCACATTACTCCTATCACATTCATATTTAATACCGTTTGATCACATTCACACACAACATATTACATATCTTGGTTTTACATTGTTCTTTCTTACCTACACTCACATGTATAATTTGCTTACTATTCTAGTAAGATATTTCGTATGTCATTATTTTTCTATATACACATGCGTTTTCACTTATTCTTTAGTTGTGAATGCAGAATTTATAAAGATTGTTACATGCAACATGGATGTTTGGCACTATACCTCTAACAAGTCCCATCGAGGCTCCTCGGGCATCGACTTTCATACACATCAAAGGTGATATTGTTCCATTATTTTATACTTTTAATATTCCTATAAAAATATTTTTATGGACCTATAAACTCATTCACATAATGTATATCTTCCTAACATACTAATAGGTGCTTCAAGTGCAACATTTGCTTTGTAGGAACTATTTCACACCATGGTTTTTGATTTCTTTTCATTCTCTTCCAGTGTATGTAATTTTTGTAGCCTTTGCCTTATCTCTTGTATGTTTGTGGATGTTTTAGCCATGATTGTCTTGTGAAATTATGATAGATAACCCATGTTTGGAACCCACTTTTCTCGATCTATATTGTATTCTTTCTCGCTAGATTACACTTTGTCTTTTATATGCATTTTATCTTGTTTGCACTAAGACATGTCCTAGCCATTCTTATCTTGTTTGCACTAAAATACGGTATTAGTTCAACTAGCCATATCATTTTATCTTGTCCTTTTTATGCCGCATTCTCATATCGATGTCCTATGCACCCAAAATGAGGGGGAATCCTTTGGGTGAATTAGTCACCATATAGAGTACCACAAAGTTACATTACAACACATTGAAGCACATAAATAGATCTCTACTTTTAGTATGGCTCGATTCTTATGGGTCTCATATCAAGAAAGAAACTAGTGCCAAAATTAGACATGGGGGGAGGCCCTTTGGTGATCTTATGACCTATGGGGAAAATACAATTTTTTTCTCCAATCATCACATTTTAGTAATTTATAGATCATTTTACAAGATATACAGTCCTCCAATAGATCATTCATTTCACTTTTTCTATTTTCCTTGGATCGAACATGAGTAAGGCATGATCACAATGTCTTGTGGTACATAAATATTGGCAAATAGTAAAAGAATGGAGAATAACACTATACCTTTATCCCTACAATTCTTCTATCGTGGCATGAGATCACCTAGAAAAACACTCTTCATCATCTTTTTAGTACATTTTTCTAAGATCTTATTACTCTTGGGGATTAGGTGCACTTTTTTTTCTACTTTTTCACATCACATTTTTGCATACTTCTTACATATTTTGATCAAAAATTTATACATGTATTTGAATACTTTTCACTCTTATTTTGCAGTTTATCCATACACAATAAGAAGCAACCTTCAACAACATAAGTACACCATAATCACAATGCATTCTATTTCAAGAAGGAAAATTACTATTTTCTTTCTTGGATCTTTTACTTTGTTTAAGATGTGATCAAACCCCAATACCTAGTCTATCTTTTGTCAGTGGTACAGTCTAAACATATTTAGGGAAATAGTCCAAGCACCCTCATCCCCTTTGGAGACCTATTAACATCTTAATACCACTTTAGGCCTCTCTAAACACTGGGTATCTTTTTCTATGGGTCAACCTTTTAGTTGTTAATTATGAAATTCAAATAAGGGAAAATATATCTCTTAAATATCAAATCTTGTTTTCGACATGGAAAAATTTTGCCTGGCGCAGTTGGGAGGTTTTCACTCGGAAAAATTTCACCCTAGCGGAGTTAGGAAGACTTGTGTCAACATGGAAAAATTCGCGCCTCGCTTTTTCACAGAAGATGTGGACACATTTTTTCATGGTACACGTAAGATTATTTTGACACAAGGATGGATCAAATCGAGGTACATCTTCGGGAGGCTATACATGTATTTGCATGATAAGGCAAAACCTAACGAAAATATTTGGCCTTAACTTTTTTCAGGAGCTTGGATTCCTTATGGACAGCTCGAATTTAATAAGAACAAGTTCTTAAAAATACAAAATACGATTCGCCATTTCGAGTACACCATAATGAGATGAATTAAATGCACCAGGTGGTTGGGGTAGATTTGGAATTCCTCTCTCTTCCTCTCTCTCATTCTTCATATAAATTTTAAGGAGGGGTTTCTTTCGAATGTTGGACACTCTTGTTTTTCCCTCCTTCTTCTCTTCGTAAGAAGGAAAAGTTCAAACCTCCCATTTGTAACAACTTTTCCTTTGGCATTTTTATTTATATTATTTGGAATCATTCTATGGATGATTCTCAACCCTCCGTGTTCATTTGCATCCTCTTGATCTTTCACCGCAAATTTTGTTATCTATGCATGACCTTTTGAATTTTAATGAGTTTATTAGCAAGACAGTGTTCTTCAATGCATACCTTTGTTAGTTTAGCTTTTATTTTATACATCTTCTAAGCACCCTGGAAATTAGGTTTTTGAGTAAATCCCTTTACCTATTTTTATCGAAAAAGGAATCACCACTTTTGAGGCTTTTCTTCGCAAGGTCCCACACTGGGAAAATCATGTTTGCAATCACATGAGAGTCTCAACCCATCAAGTTTTAGACATTCGTGGGTGTGAAATTCAAATAAGGGAATCATATAAAGACAATGCTATGTGATCAAGTTAAGGAAAAAATCTATAAACATCTACTCTCACCACCTAGGGTTACCTAAAAATGCATTTAAAGAGCATCAAAGAATCCATCTAACATCCATTTAAAGGAAAAGGGACTGTATTCTTCTACATACACTTCATAGAGAGGAAATTCATTTTTCCATGCACACATCTATTTACATCTTCTAAATCTATCTATTTATCACTATCAAGTGCAATTAGCACAAGAGCCATCTAGACACAATTCTTCACATACACACACAAAACTACATGGATTCTTAAATGTAGCGCAACACCGGATCATAAGTTCACTAAAGTGGGTGACTTATCGGGGTCATTCGAATCTCCATTAGCATATTTTTATTTTTCAGGATTTGATATGTTTTGGGATTTTACAAGTTTTATATCTTTTTGTAGGTCACGGGAAAATTTTACGTGCATAGTGCAATACACATGTGACTAACAATGACCTCTTGTGAACATCTAGTGACCTGTGCGAAAACTAGTTTCTAAAGTTTTACATGACACGGCTCGAGTTAGGGTCTTTGATACCTAGGCACCCTAGTACCATTCTAGGAACCTTGGTATCTCCTAATCCATCCCTCCAATTTTTGGGTTCATTTTGACACTTTTGTTCTAGTTCCAACAATTTTTGAGCTTTGAACACCTCTTTCTTGCACTTAGGGTTTTAAATTATCTTTCTTATTTCTTGTGTCACATTTTGTATTTAACGTATACATCATTGCATGTGACTCTAAAATATCCTATTATGGTTTTACAATAAAATATTATTTTTTAAATCACATAGAAGAAATAAAATGTGATCACAAAAGGGTGTAAAAGTGATAATAAGACATTATGGGAAGATGTAGAGGTTTAACTAAAGGAAACAATGAAAGAAAGGATAATATTGAAGGAAAGGATAATTAAACTTATTGGGGATATTTTTCACATATAAGAGGGAAAGAATATATGACATGTAATCATTATGACCAAATGTGTAGAGAAGAAGTAAGAATAATATCGAGATAGAAGGCACCGAGAGAGAAGAATAAGGTGGTGGGTTACCATGTGGAAGAAGAAGATAGACATAAAAAAATTATGTATCATCCTAATAATGCATATGTAGGTGATTTAGAGTCTAATAAAATATAATAAAATTATAACTAAACAATAATCCCATGAGAATACCTTGAGAAATAATATGTAGATGGTCCGAAAAAATGTGTGAGGAAATTTGGTTTAAGAAAAATATGCACAAGAAAAATAATCCATTGGAAGAGAAGGGTGAAGGAAGAGAAAAAGACCCAAGATATGTCTTATGATGGGTGTAACCCGATAAGAGTGTGGTGAGATGAATTCATGGAGAAAAGGAAAGAAAGTGAAGATTGCTCAACATAATACATAAAAAGGGAGGCATAAAGAATATGATATCCAATAAGTGAGGAAATGGAAGATGAATAAGGATATGATGTTAGAGAAAATATGTGATAATTAAAGGATGAAGAGGGTGATGCATGAAAATTGGGACCATAATGAGAGCTTATGAAGAGAAATATGGAATGGAAAAAAGGAGAGTGAAAGAGGAAAAACATATAAGAAAAAATAACACAAAGAAAGAATCCCTAGAGATGGAGGGGAAATGGGGTAACAAATCCTTAAAGTATTTAGGAGGATGTCAACAAAAAAAGATGAGCACATACTCACAAATTAGAAGGCTCAAAATTAAATCCTTAAAAGGAGAAGAATATTTTATGCAAGATAATATTTGAAAGAGAAATGAATGAGTGTGACAAGCAGAAGGTCGCAAAGGATTAAGAATAAATATCCATTTGGAGAATGTGGTTGAGAAATGGTTATTTTTCATCTCACCAAGGTGTATAGGATAACATGGTGGACTCATAAGAAAGTGACACAATATTGAAAATGATGTCGAAGAGGTGAGAAGACCGAGAAATAAACTTGATGGATGAAAAAGTAGGGAATATTTTTTCCAATAATCTAAAGGATAGTCCTACCACTTGCAAAATATACTTGAGGTGGAATTACATTTTTCTTTACCTTGGGTATCTGATGAATGATTAAACTACATTCAAGGAAATCCTACATTTGTTTTATATTAATTATGGGTGTGTGTAAGGGTAGGAGGCACAAAATAATAATGATATGATTATAATGTATACATGAAATTATTAATGCAATAAAAGGAGAATGGATCACAAAACACTTGTATAGGTTTAAAGAGATGTGGATTATAAAAATAACATAGAAGGATAGTGCATAGTAGTGCACATATGTGTTTGGAAGAATAGATGACTAGAAGCACATAAGGAGTGTGAAGGAGTTCTAGTGCAAGGAATGATTTTTTAAGGACATGTGGGAAGATGAGTGAAGGGATTATGTAATGGAGTTGATTTTGGAATTATTTAATGGATATTTTAAAATAATATGGAGATAATAGAGCATGAGAAAATAGGAAAACGTGTAGTTTGTGATCATGGATATGTGTGAGATTTGTGAAGTGGCTTGGCAAGGAGAAAGAAATCTTGAAGTTCACAATATATTAGGTTCTCAATAAAATTTGATCAAATAAGCCAATTTTTTCTAATCAATCTAGCTAACAATGTCTTAATGGTTAGAGGATCCCAATAACCAAGTTAATGTGGCATGACAGGGGTGTCTAAATGACACAAAAGTAGATCGATGAATTTTGAGATAAAATACCAACTCTAATTTTGAGAAATAAATCTTGAAGCATCTATAACAACATATCTATGAGAGATAATTGAAAATATAATGTTATAAAAGGAGGTTTATTTCACCATTATATAGAGAGGGGCATAAAACTAAGAAAAATTATAAGTTAGAACAAAAGGAGAGATTGGACAAGATGAGAGATGAGGTTGTTGAATGTGGTTTTAACTCACAAAGGAAGTCTAGTCTAGGTTAGGTCTTAACAAGGAGCACATAGAGCCTACATAAACTCCATTATATAGTTTTATGATCCATTGAGAGTAGTTAAAGGTATATATTGTTAATTCCTTATAAATTAATATAGAAATATCTAACTTATTGTGCACTTTTTGTGTGAATTTGTAGTAAGGGAGTCCCTAAAAATAGGTTCAATACTTCTTAAAAAAATTATAATTTCTCATGGAAAATGAAGTTATAATTCCTCGAGACCAAATACCAATCCTTTTTACTTTCAAGTAGTTTAAAGTATCCATGGAGATTGAATCTAGTCATAAACTAAAAATTCTACATTTAGTTTGAGGTGGAATAAACTAGTAAATAATTTATAACATTTTTATAGAACATGGTAGTATAAATCATGTAAATCCACCACACACACCACAATAGAAATTTGGATGAGAATTGAGGAATTACAATACCATATAAATTTTTTGTTGTACTATTGATAGTTTAGAGAAAACATTAAGGGAAAAAGTAGAAATAAAAATACTTTATATTCTTAATATATGTTCCACTTAAGCTCTTGATTTAGTGACTCCAAAATAATTATGGTCTAGGCATAAACCAAATGTATATCATCTTTATGTTTTTGGAGATAAGGAAACAACACACATTCTGAAAAAAAAAAGAAGAGAACAAAATTGGATTTGAAATCTAAAATTACAATTTCTTAGCATATAATGAAGAGACATTAGATTACAGACTCATGGATCAAAAAAAAACATATATATTAAAAAATATGTTGAGTTTCATTAGATTAGTAAGTCAGATCCACCTTCCATAAGATCATCTAAATAATAAATTAATTTTGTCATGAACAATGAAGGTGATAAAAGTTATGATGATCGAAAAGGTCCACCACCCATAGGAACATCACATCATATGAAAAAATTGTATAGTCTAAAATATAGTTATCATTAACAATATGGGGTATATGTTTGATGTAAAAATAAAAGTTCTTAAATGATTTTTTGACAAAATAAATCTTAGGATAGTACACTATTGTCTTGCTTGCACTAAAAATACGGATAAAGGATTACCACATTTTTATATATTAAATGAAATATGCCAAGAGAATTATTAATAAGTATTGGTTTATGTATGGTAAACATTTTCCACACCATGACAAAAATATTTATTTTTCTTGAAATGATTCATCATTGGAAGTAATTGCAAATATTTATTGATCATTTAATGGGAGGATTAGTTACTCAACATATACTAGGACAAACATCAAATATGATGTCAAATATCTCTCATAGTTCATGTAAGATATTAAAATATGTTATTGGAAATCATCAAAGCATTAATTTAGATACATGTGGGTATAATGTATTTTGTCCTAAAATACAAGAAAAATGATTGCCTCTTCTTGAAATGTTATTTGGACTAAGATCATGCATGAAATATTGATGGCTAGAAATCCACTTTTGGATATGTGTTCTCTTTATAGTCTAGTCAAATATTATTGGGGAACAAGAAAAAAGAAATTTGTTTCTTAATCATCCACTAAAGTATAATATCATGTTGTAGGAGGATCTATCTGCAAAGAAATATCACTAAATCTAAAAATTGAATGATAAAAGTAACACGAGAAGAAACCGACCATTTGTAAGTTGACAATAAAGGTGTTATCAAGATTTTTCAAAATCCAATATAGCATGAACATATATAGAAAATTTAGGTACATGTTCATTTCCTATAAAATTAAAGTACATTCAAATAAAATTTTACCTTGTAAATTGCCTTACACGAGATAAATTTAAGGTGTTAAGAGAATCTCTCTCATGTTCACTTGGGACCATGATAAACTAAGGGGTGGGGAAAGTTGGGAATAACTCATCATGTATAATAAGGTTATCTAAACTATATTTACATTACCTAGTCCATTATTTGTTTAGGAGAGTATTTTATATCTTCTAATTGGTTATTTATGGTGCTACGAATATCATTTACCTATAAAATTATTTAGAGAGTGTTTTGGGTTTGTTAAACCCATATGTATATTTAATTATTTTAGTTTTATTTCCAATACCTAAAAGTATTACAATTGTCCATGTTTAATGTATTACTTTTTCTATGGATCTCAAGTTATGATGGATAGGGTTTCGAGAAGAAAATTTTAAACCATGGTTGTGGAAAAAGTTTCCAAGCTTGATCAAACCTCCAAGACTATGTCTTATTCCAAGACCACACTTTCAGTCTCATTTTTTGTTGAGGTTCTCTAATCGGAATCTTTTTACAATGTGATTAACTAAAATTAAAACTAAACTTTTTTGAAAGTGTAATAATAGTTAATCTAATAAGGAGGACTAAAATGTTGTAAACTATGATAAAACAATATGAAATTATTTTTAAATAATTATATCAAATGTAATAAAACCTAAGTATGCAAAGATGTAAAGGGAAGGACTTAGTTGATTGCCAAATACTTTCACAAGGTGTCGCAGTCTAACTATGGATTCGAGAAGGGAACGACTATATCTTGAAGTCTATAAAGGACATATCTAGAGGAATTAAATAGAATGGAGTGCCCAAGAAGGTACTCGGGTGCCCAGGGTGTCTTGGTATGTAAAATACACCTGGTCTCTATAAAATCTCAAAATATGGTTCTTTTAATGTTATAAGATACTCGAAATATTCCCTATCTATCACATTGGATCTATCAAACTACGTTGTGTGTATCAAATAATGTAAGATGAAGGAATGACCTACAAAAGACAAAGAAGTATCAAAACCTAAAATAAAAATCTAAAATGAATGGGTCGATTGACCTTAGAATTTGTAATAACAAGTGGGCTTACTAATCTAAGTGTTGCACTACATTTTGGACCCAAATGTAGTTTTGGTGTGTGTTTTGCATGTCATGCCATAGGTGCTCTTATGTCTCACTTTTTTGAATTAGTGAGCATTAATAACTATAGAAAATGTACTAACATGTGTGCATGGAATAGAATATAATCCCTCCCCTATGTTGTGTGTGTTGATGAAGATCTTCTAGCCTTGATGCATGGAACTATGACGATACAATTAATGCAAAGGATGAAACTCTAGATGGAGTGGTCGTAGTAACTGATGTTAGGACCCTTATTATGGTCTCATAAGTTTATATTTATAGGGTTCTCTTGATCTAATTTGTAATTAATCTCGACGTGGCAAACTAGGAAAAGATAAGGATGAAAAACAACTAGAAAGAGCCCAAAAAGAAGAAAGAAAGTAAAACAAGGATCGGGCCCCTAGGTGAGACACAGGTGCCCTTGGTCACCACAAGTATAGGCCACGAGAACCCGGTTTAGGCTAAAATGATGGGATAATAAAAATAACTGGGAATTTATATGAAAATACATGGGAATGATGAAATAAAAAGGTAAAATAAGATGGTGAAAATGTGGGATAAATTAGTACTTTCTTCACTTAAAAACCTTCAAATAGTAGTATGAAACAAGAAAAATAATTCCTAAAGTGCATGATTTTGTGATTACATTTTTCCCCAAATTTATGTTGGTGAGTGGAAAGCTCACTAACATAAAGTAGATAGATATGCATACCTCATATCCATGTAGAGTGGAGTAGAAAATGTGCCGAAGGATTAAACAAAAGCATGGAATGATAAAAGATGGGGGAGCGTGGAAACTATACATGAGAAGCTGTGCATAAAAAGTGTTGAGAGTGAACCTAGGGAAAACGTGTGTGTGGTTGGTGTGGTGTGTAGTGTACTGCGTGGTTAGTAAAGAAAGTGCCATCACGGTGTGTTTTCATTACGTGATCATCATCATCATCCTCTATGTTGTTACCCCCAATTTGAATACTTTTTCTCATATGGCTAGACCTGTAAGGAAAAATTATCAAGTATTCAAATATGTATGTATGTAAAAATGTTGTGTAAAATACACATGTGTATAAATATATGTAAAAATGAAAATGTAAAATACGCAAGTGTAACATACGCTGAATGAAAAAGTAAATGGAACTTGTGCATCTGATCCATGTCGAAAAAGGGTGTAGAAGTATATCATGTACTCTCATGATTTTTTTGGTATTCTCACGCCACCCTAGATGAAGAAGTTGTGGGAGGAAATGCTCTGTCTCCTCCAATATTTAACTACTTCTACTAAAATGTATGTGAAAGATATTTGTACTCTCCTAGTTTTTGGCAATCCGACACTAACTTTTCAAAGTAGTGTAGAGAGGAATGTCCACTATAACACCAACCCTATAACTACTTCCCATAAATGCTAAGGACATCATGTCTTGTAAATTTCATTATGTATGGATTTTTTAGATTGGTCTAAACGCACTCACTATATGTAAACCCAAAATTCCAAGGGTGAAAAGTGCCTTTATCTTGAACTAGTGTAAATACGTTGTGTTAGTATGTAAAACCCTCAATTATGACCCCTCTTTAGGGGTAAATACGACATTGGTGAAAGGATAATAAGGCCTAAAAAGATGACCTACCACACTCATACCTATAGAACTCTTCCCTTTAGGGGTAAAGGGAAAGTGTTTTTGGTGGAAACCAAGGCATGCAAAAAGGGGATGGCTATCCAAAATAAGTGTTAGTCTAAAAATGCATGCATGCAATAAGACAAGTGTAAAATACATAGACAATGTAGTAATTATGAAAAAAGTAGTGTAAACAAACAAGAAAAGTTATAGGCTGCATAAAGTGGGTTAAAAATATGGGACATCACTCACAATGTCACAAGACACGCAATTTCATCATGTCTACAAACAACATACAAGTGCACACACAAACATATGTCAAAGCCTGCATACAGTGGAAAATAATGGAAGACAAGTGTAGACAAATGAACAAGTAGTCATGGAAACATATAATCCTAAAAACAAGTGTTGCACATGGAACACCTGTTAGCATGTTAGAGTAATAACCAATATGTCAAATCATGTATGATCAAGTAATGTAAGATGCTAAGTACAAAATGAAACAATAACACCTAGATGAGATGAATGTGGATGCCCCTAGCAACTAGTATAGGAAGGGTAGAAGGCAATCATCCATGTCATGTGTAGGAGTCTTGTATCTATGATCACACTAAAAAGGAGTGAATGCACATATGTAGATGAAATAGATAATGACATATAAGAAATCAATATAACATATGTAGTAAAGTGATCATGCAAAACACTAGCAAACAAGAGTAAATACCCCAAGACAATGTAGTATGTTGTGGATGAATGAAATGGAATGCAAGATGGAATTATAGGAGAAACACACCTCCCGAGTGTATGGACATGCATGCAATGAGTCTAATTTTGTTTACCCCTATGAATTCCAAAATGAACTATAAACAAGAGTGTGTCATCGGGAAATGGTCAAGTAGTGTTTTGTGTGTCTAGCGCGCTTCGATGAATGTGTATATGTAATGATGATGAGGTGTGACATGTGGAGATATGTGTGTGAACCCTATAGCCGAAGCATATATCATGACTTGTTGAATGGGTGAGTGATGATTTATCCCTAAGTGTATATCATTATAAGATGGAAGGATGGGTGATGATTTAGCACTAAGCATATATCACTATAAGATGAAAGAATGGAGGGTGGTGATTTAGCCTAAAGCGTATACCACTATATGATGATAGAAAGAGGTGACGATTTAGCCTAAAGCATATGTCACTAGTCCTAGGAATGTCACATAATGAAATATCGTATGGTGAGTGGAAGGTCTATTTGATTGATAAACCCTCAAAGCAATCAAGTATGGACCGAGGAAGAAAAGTGCATCATAGGGTAGTGAGTACAGCGCATAGAAAAATGTAGTGTTTGTAAAAATGTATAAGTTCTCGATGTAAATAGTGCAATGTAGGATGTATAAAATATGTAATAACATATGATGAGTGGTGTAGATAGAAATAGGATAATTAGTGATAAAATGTAAAACTAGACCCATATATAATATTTCAAAGCATAGTATGTAGAATGTATGTGGAAATGTGTAGTATGACTATGTATAGGTTATGCGTGGATAGCCTAATAATGTATGTGGTGTGTAGGGTAAGGACTAGTATAATGTAGAATGTAGGGATGAAATGTAAAACTAGACTCATAGGTAATGATGACTAGTATAATATATAGAAAATGTATGATATGAAAATGTGTAGTGTATAATGTGACTAAGTGCATAGATATCATAATGAATGTAATGCATAGATGAGGACTAGTATAATGTAGAATAAGCATAGAATGAATGGTGTATGACACACAATGTATGATGGAATGCAATGTATAATGCCTAAGGTGTAGTGTGTGGGGTTCAGTGTAATGGTAATCCCTCAACAGTCAAGTGTGAACCGAAGCACAAGAGTGCATCATCAGGTGATGATGGTGTTATGACATGTGATATGGTATGCTTATAGGAAAGGACAGTAAATGAGAATTACAAAAGGTGTGATGTAAGACTATGTAACTATGCAGAAACATAGGGGGGGGGAGTGTCTAATGTGATATGCCATCATGTTATAACATGCTAAGGGACTATGTAAACTTTCAATAAGATCATCATCATGGGGATCTAAATTGAATTGATAGGCATTAGTAACTTGGTAGGATATAGTGTTAGGTTGATCATGTAATGAGCCATTGAGACATAAATGATACATTCCCATAGCATATTCCTCATCAATGAATGGAGGGGAGGGGAAACCATGTTCATACCAACGAGTGGAATTTGTGTATAACCTAGGAAAGAGATATTACAAATGATAATACATCCAAAAGGCATAGGAAAAGATATATCTGTATGATCCGGATCTAGGTGCCCCCAATATAGGCTAGATAAGATTTTCCTAATGTGAGATATAGTAGTGGTCCTAATGTGTAAGAAAAACATCAAGATGAAAGACACAAAGTCCATAAGTAGTTGTGACATGGACTAATCCATGGTATAAATGAGGGTGGTATGGCAGTGGACGAATATCGGAAATGGAAAAACCTAGGTGAGCTAAACCTCATGCATACATATGGTTTCAAGTGAAGTAGGATCTAATAGAATGTGTTCCCAGTATGAACCATGTATGAAGAGTGTGCAAGTGAATGGTGGAAACACAGATGATGAAGATGAAGATGAGAAATAAGTGTCCATGGAGGGGACAAGCAGATGATATGGAATAATAGTTGTAATAGTAGGGAAAACATCTAATAAATAAATATCTCCCTCAAGTGGTGGTAAATGAGGTGGGTCATCCATAGGTTGAGGCTCTTCTGTAGTATCAATGCGAGGGATAGGAAGACTAGTGTTAAGGTCATGGACACAATATTGGAATGGGTCACAGTCTTGAAAGATAGTATACTCAATGTGTTCATATAATAACTTAATGCAACGATGGACTATAGAAGCGACATTGCATGGCATGGAGCCATGGCCTACCCAACAAACAATTGTATGAAATGGAAAATCTATAACAAAGAAAACGTAGGGAGAGTTTTGGGACCAACAAGTAATGGGCAAGGTAACATGACCAAGACATGGATGAACGGTACCATCATAAGAACGCAATGAAATAGAAGAAGGACTAATGTCATGAGTAGATAGACCTAAAGCTTGAAGGAATGACATGGGGCACAAATTAAGCTCAGATCCATTATCAATTAGAGTGTATTTGACACCAACATTATAAATGTGACACATAATATGGAGGGGTGGGTCATTGTCAAAGGGATGAATGTCAGCAGGAGGATTAGCCTTGAATGTTATATGTTGTGAGAATGCATCAGCAAATGTGTTATACATGGAATCCAGATGCATGTCAACAGAAACATTTGTAGTAGCAAAAATATGTTGAACATGATGAAGTAAATCAAGATGAGTAAGCAGATAATCGTTGATGGAGATACTCATGATGGTTGAATGAAAATACAAACCCTAGAAGGTGCTATGAAGACACAGGGGGTTCACCAAATGATTAACTAAAACTAACACTAAAATTTTGGGAAAGTATACTAATAGTTAATCTAATATAGGCAGACAAAAATGTTATAAACTATGAAAAAAAAAAATATGAAATGATTTCAAATAACTATCTCAAATGAAATAAAACCCTAAGTATGTAAATATGTAAAGGGAAAGGACTTACTGATTACCGAAGAACTGTCACAAGGCATTGTAGGTCCGACTATGGATTCCAAAAGTAGGAATGACTACACATAAGTACTATAAAGATTATATCCGGAGGATCTAAGTGGGCTGGAGTGTCTAAGAAGGTAATGAGGCACCCTGGGTGTCCTAGTCTAAAACATAAGCGCCTGTCTATGTAAAATCTTATAATTTAGTTCTTTTAGTGTCACAAGATACTATGAAATATTCCATGTATGTCATGACTGGATTTTTGAATTATGTTGTGTGTATTAAATAATGTAGGAAGAAGGAATGACCTGGAAAATACAAAGAAGTATCAAAACTCTAAAATAAAAGATGGAAATTGAATGGATCAGATAGACATCATCTACCAAAATAGTGGACTTACTAATTTGATTGATGCACTACATTTTAAACATAAAAGTTCCGGTGTGTGTGTGTGTGTGTGTGTGTGTGTGTGTGTGTGTGTGTGTGTGTGTGTGTGTGTGTGTGTGTGTGTGTGTGTGTGTGTGTGTGTGTGTGTGTGTGTTGTATGTCATGCCCTAGGTTATCTTGTGTCATTCATACTTTGTGAAGTAATGAGAAATAATAAATTTAGAAAATATACTATCATGTGTGCATGGAATAAAATAGAATCCCTCCCCTATGTTGTGTGTGTTGATGCGAGATATCCAAGCATTGATGCATGGAACTACATGGATGTAGTGATGCAATGAATATAACTCTAGATTGATTGGTAGTAGTAAGTAACGTTAGGACCTTCATTATGGTCTCATAACTTTATATTTATAGGGTTATCTTGATCTAATTTCATAATTAATCCCGACATGGCCGACTAGGAAAAAGATAAGGATGAAAAATGACTAGAAAGAGTCTAAGAAAAGTGGGAAAGTAAAAATGATCGAGGCACCCCACGTGGGACTAGGGCACCCTAAGATAGGCTTGGGCTCCCGGTTTAAGCTAAAATGATAGTACAATGATAAAATAGATGGGCATGTATATGAGAATACACGAGAATGATGAAATAAAAAGATAAAATAAGATGGCCAAGAGGTGGGATTAATTAATACTTTCTTCACTTAATAACCTTTTAAATAATAGTATGAGACCGAACTAAATAATGCCTAAAGTTCATGATTTTGTGACTACAAAAGGAAAATGAGTTGCTCTTTCAATTCAATAATCTCCGGTTGGGGATTCCTACGCTTCTTGAATGGAATTGGACATAATGGATACCTCTCATGGAAGATAAATTGGATATTTATACCACATGTAGGGGCTTCTTCATTATTATTTTTGATATAACTACCGATAGAGATCTTATATTTGGAAATGTTTAGGACTTTCAAGTATCAATTTCTAATTTTGAAACTATGGTTCCCCTTGTTTAATATTATAAGTGATACATTTCATGTTAATCCTACGTGGATATAATTTTCATATTTGCCTCTCCAATTTTGGAGCGAGAAATGCTTAGTTTCAATAGGAGATACATTGGGTAAATGTTTGTCTATTGATCCAAAGACGTCTTCTTGTGATTTTACCACATATGCTCACATTCTGGTAGATATGAATACTTCTGTTGATTTTCCACCCTCTATTGATCTCATTGTGGAAGATCAAATATGGACTCAAAATCTAGATTTAAAGTGTTTACTTTCAGATTGAAGAACTTGTTTTCTCAAGGTCACTTAGTTATGGATTGTCAGATGGGGAAAAAATAAGTTAAAAATAGATCTTCATGGTGGAAGAATTTAGATCCTAGTCAACTGGTGGTTGATAGTCATTTGGATAGTGATTCAAAGGTTGAATCACACAATGGACTTGATCCCGATCTATTAAATGTGGAGGTTATTCCATATCCTACTACGTAGGTAGGATACCCCAATGTTCTAATGCGGAGGTTATTATTTCCCCTCCTCTTGGGACTCAAACTCATGAGGACATGGAGAAATTAGAAATCATCATTCCGGTCCACACTCAGGAAAATGTGAATCCAAATATTGGTGAAGGTTGGACTATTGTGGGGAATAAGGAAAAATAGAAATTTGTTTATTATCTCCTTAAGATGCATTTAAGATCCCATGGGAATGAGTCTCAGAGATGAGCTTGTAGTTTCTCTTAATTTTTTTACCTTTGTTAGTATGGTTGTGTTTTTGTTGTTTGTTTTTGAGCCACTAGTAGAGGAAACTTCACTCGATCCTCATTGTTATATCTTTTTCTCCATCTAAAATATGTTGTTACAGGGTAGGGTCCCCTCAACCCACTTTTACCATTAATAAAAAAATGTAATGATGAAGAATGTTGTGTATCACCAAATTTATTTTTGTATTCTATCTAATTTATCAAATAAAAGAGATTAAGGTTTGGAACATATTCACCCCAAAAGGTACTAAGGATTAGTGAAAATGTGGTAGAATTGGATAAGGATGATTTTTAGGGTATTTTAATACTTCTTGTGATATTTGTAAGCATGCAAATGAGTGGAGGGAATGTTTCTAGAATGAAGGTATCCTAGGGATAATGGATGTCCTTTGTTATCGTGATCTATAATCTACCTTTGGAACTTGCTTCACCTATAAATAAAAATATTTCTATGTCATATCCATACACTAAATCTTTTGTAAATGTTTGTGATCTATTTTTCCTTCAATTGGTTTCTCTCCTCTTTTTGACCTTTAAAGGGCTTAGCACAATTTGAGCTTTCCTAACTGAAACATTGAGAACAAAATTACAAAATTGTTTTTGGATCAATCCACAAGTAAATCTCCTATAGCTAGGTGAGCGGAAGTTAGATGCGTTTAAATAAATATGAATCCCTAATTTTTCCATCAATACCAGAGATTGATTTTAATGCATGGCTTTTATCTAGGGAAGTAATGTAATATATATATATATATATATATATATATATATATATATATATATATATATATATAAGTGTAATGTGATTGAAGGGAGAAATGTTTCAATGTTTATCTCAAAGGCTTTCTTATATTGTAATTACATGTATGTATGTATGTATGTATGTGATCCCTATATTTAAGTAATAAGGTAGGTTGTGCATGTTTAAATAAATGATATTATGAAATATTTAAGCTCAATGGAAATCTAAGCCATAAATAGATAATGCATTTGAAAATATGAATACGCAATTATAGTCGAAGTTTGTCATAGAAAATATTCTTCAAAGATAAATGAACACATATTAGTATGAAATTTTTTTGAGACATTAATTAGACTGAAAATACCTTAATATGTGTCATGTATGGTAGCATTTGTTTTGAGTGCGAAGATAAAGAAGAACTCATGAAAAGTGGAATCAATGTGTAATTGTCAAATTAAGATTCTTCAAGTATAGTCAATTAATGTGTAAATTTGATGTTAAGATTAATTAAATATTTTACTACTAAATTCATAGGAGAAAATTGTGGGTAGTACAAAAGGCCTGGGAGATAAAGAGAAATATAAAATTCGAAATAGTTTAAGAAAAAAAATACTAATTCAATTTAAGAGATGAATAATTTTAAAATATAAAAAAGTATGTTATATATTCAAAGAAAAATATACTCGAAAAAGTTGTACTAACGTAATTTTATAAAAAAATCTAAAGTATGAATCAAAATTTTAACTAATAAATAAACATTATGGTAAATTATAAATTTTGTGTAAAAATCCATAACATATAAATTGGAAAAATTAGATATCATGATAAACTTTTTTATCAAAAACTAAGGTAACTTACATTACAATGAATAAATAAATAATTATTGGGAAATTTAGTACTTTATTTAGATGAATGAAATTAATGTTTCTTAAATGAACATTAGGGTAGAAAAACATATTTTTTGAAAAATGGGTGAATTGAAATATTGGGTTTTTGTTTTATGAAATGAAAAATCTTCACTATTTCAAATTAGATAATTAAGGTCCATTCTTTAGTGTTGGAAAATTATAAATAATTAATATTTGAGATAATATGAAATTAGAATAAATTAGAAACCATAGGTATATTTTAGAATTTTGAGATATTATAATGATATAAAACATTGGGATGTTTTTTCTAATAATAAACATTTAATGGAAATTCTAGTACATTTGTGATCTTAACATAAAAATGTTAAAGTAATGGAGGATAATTTAAATTAATCTTATTATTTTTGAAATTGACATCTATAATCCTAGAGTAAGTGTTATATAACAAAAAAATAAATAAATATAAGAAATAAAAATACAAATTCAAACCACATAAGATATTAAAAATATATTAAAAAAATTTTTCAAATAAAAATTATCTAAAAAAGGAACTATTGTAATGATTCTCAATTGAATTACTATTAAACTAATAAATAAAATTGTTGGCATTTTATAATTTTGTGAAAAATCCATAACTAAAATGATTTTAAAAAACCTTATGTTTTTTATCTAAAATTGAGGTAGTCGTAAATCAAATGAATATATATATAAGTATTTAATATTTATTTAAAAATGAAATTAAGGTTTCATTTTAATAGAAAAAATACAATTTTTTTATAATGGAGGATACTAATATTGTTTTTTTTTTATGAAATGAAATAATTTCACTATTTCATTATATAGATAATTATTCCAATCTTTAATCATGTTGGAAAATTAGAATATTAATTAACATTTTTTTATATGATTATTCATTAAATTCTCTTAATTTTCTTTTAATATTATAAAGATATAAAATTATTGTGTAATTTTTAATATAATCATTTTTGGAAATGCTAGCATACCTTAACATAATGAAACATGGAGGATAATTTAAATTAATCTTATGAACAACATCTACACTCTTCCAAGGTTATATTCCCTCAAACTGATGATATTCACCTCAAGATACTTAATTTATATATAATCATTTAAAATTATCTAATATTATTGAAAATTGCATCATTAATATTAAATTAGAATGCACTTCGATTTTATAATAAGAAGGATGACAAAACTAAAGATTTTGTTAAATACTTGTCAAATGTATAATATAATATTTCATTAATTTTTTCCATTTAGTGAAGAATTATTTTCTTCTAGAGTTGTAATGCATTTTTTTAATTTATTTTAATCATACATTTAGAATATGATTAACCTTTAAGACAATATCCTCTTAATCTATTTAATAGAATAAAACGATTGTTATATATATAGTAATATATATATACCAATATATAATAAATATGATATATATATATCATATATATATATGATATAGGCCCCTCACTACTTAGGATATATATCTATATAGTAAAGTGACCTTGTATAAAGTTAACATATATGATTAATATATAATATATTTAATAGTTTAAGATATATGGGGATATATATATATATGTGTGTGTGTCTATGTGTGTGTGTCATATATATATATACACATATATATATATATATATCTACATGTGTGTGTGTAATTTTTCTTATTCATAACTTACAATTTCATAAGAAGGAAATTTAACATGGGGAGATTTCTTTGACACCAAGGGTACATAAAGAAGTTTTGAATGATCTATGTGCAAAATTGATAGATGAATTAAATATAGATGAAAGATAGGTAACCAAACTACTCATATCTAAAATTATAAATTTTTATGAAATATTTAATATATATTATTATAAATAAATGAATAAAATGAATTAGCTAACGGTTACAAGGCATGGATGAACAAAGGGATGCAAGTGATCAATTGAATGACAAAATACAACTTGATGAGTTGGTGTTTTTGATGATCAATATAGATTTATTTATTATTATTACTATTATTAAAGGATGAAACACACTTGTATGCAATGAGAAGGCTTATGAGAATTAATTTTTGTTATTAATACATGTTTTGTCTAATTAGTTTTGAATTATGTAAATTGTAAACTTAAAAACATATCTATTTTTTAATTATATTTTAATTAGTGTTAAGTCAATCACGTATGAATAAGGAGGGGAAAAGAGGATCTAATCAAAGGATGAGACACACTTGCATTCAATGAGTGGGCCTATGATAATTAATTTGTGTTAAGTAACACATATTTTGTCTAATTAGTTGTTAATTATGTAAATTATAAACTTAATTATTTATAATTTTTTAAATTATATTTTTACTAGCATAAATCCAATCACACATGATATACTAAGGGAAGGAAGTGATATAATATATATGAAGATGAGGAATAGGATGTGGAGCCCTGTAGATAATGATGATGATCACGAGGATGAGTATAAAGACTAGGACATGTACTAGCTCATTTTAGTTTTTAAATGTGATTTGGAAAGGATTTGATAGTATTTCTTTGATCTCTTATTCTAATTTGAAATTTTTTAATCATGATATTATTATATGATATCAAGTTTTCAATTTAAATATCTCTTGTTTGAATACAATGCACACACACACACACACACACACACACATCAAATGTTTAGCATAATTAAATGTTTCTAAACACCAATATCCTGTAACCCCGAAAAAGCTTTGGCTCATTGGGCAAAGGTGGCGGTAGATCACATAGCGGTGTTGGGAAAGGTGGAAGCACCAATGGAGATGAAAACACTCCCTCCGCACGAGATCTTAGCGGTGGTGCTTCTTGTGTGGTTCTTGGGAAATAGGATGGATACAATGCTTCTACAGGAACAAATGATTAATCTCAGGATTGGGCTTGCTTTAACGCAAGCGTTGGATTTGAACCTCCCGATCCAAAGATCTCCACTAATAAAGGAAAGGAAGGCAAAGAGAATAGAAACCCTAACCTTGCATTGGAGGAGAATGGAGGTGGCAAGAATCCAGAGAGTGATTGGAAGAAGATTGTGGCTATAGAGGAAGAAACCTCATCTCGTGATTAGGGGATGTTAGTGGTTCAAGGATCACCCACCCAAAAAAAAAAATAAAAATAGGTCCTCTTCCTCTCTTCCAAAGGCAATTGAGTTCATAAATCTGAGCAATGCTTCTAGATCTGAGTAATCAAACTAGTGGGGACATGGTAGTAGAGCTAACATGTCCAAATCCTATACTGCGACAGTTTCCAAATAGAAGGAGAATACTAAAAATGATGATAAGCTATTAAAACCATCATAGAAGACTCTTGTGCTAAAGATAAGAGGATCTACTACAAAAGGTCCTCAAGGAGGAAAATCTATCCCAACTTGGACTCATTTGTAGGTTTCACAAGTTTTGGCCTAAGCTCTCTCAGCTCCATGATTACATTTCAAAAAGATGGAGAGAAAAGATTAAGGGTAAGATTTAACTTTACCCCTGTGTTAAATCATATTTTATTGTTTTTTTGAAACCCCGAGGATAGGGATTTAATTTTTAATCAATATTGGGTTTGGGAAGAACATGGACTCATGTTCAAGCCATGGTATCCATATTTTGACCCCCTAAAAGACTCCTTTGATACCTACCCTATCTAGATACATTTACCAAGACTTCCGTTGTAGTTCTGGAATAGATCTTGCCTCATTGCCATAGGAGATACCCTAGGATATGCTGTGAAAGTTGTTCATAAAACCACCCATCAAACACAAAACTTATGATAGAATCTAGTAGATATTGACGCCTCTCAAGCCCTCTCAACAAGGATTCAACTCAAAATAGGTGACAGGAAATGGTTACAGAGGATAGAATATGAGGGCTTAGCTTTCATATGCCGAAGATGCTTCCAAATGGGCCATCTTACAAATGAATGTGAAAATTCCAAAAGCAAGAAAAAGCTTCCATGGTGGAAGGAACTCTACTAGGTCATTAGACAATTAGCCCCCATTCAAAACCAGTTGTGGAACCCCCACAAACCGACTTATCCTGTCATGGAAGAGATTTCGAACACTACAGAGAAGAAACCTCAAGATTCCTCTCCTCAGGGTGTTGATTCAGCGATAGATTGTGGTTCGATGCCCCTGCCGAGGGTTGTATCCCAATCAAGTCAGCTACATTTTGTATTTTTGGTGCCAAAAGGCGTAAAGTGAATTTTGGGCTCACGGACCCATTCTGCTAATTGGTTTTTGCCATTTTTGTATGGACCCGACTCAAACATTCAAATGGACATATCTTTCGATCCAAATGCCCGAAATTCAACAAATTTGGCACCATTAGAAATGTATCGACCTCGTCTACGCCATGGAAATATGAAACTTTAATTTTGATAAGGCTAGGTGGGTGAAAATTGGAAAAATATCTTCGTGCCATTAATATGTGATCCAATTACTCCAACAACCAGATCGATTCAATTTGATCCTCTGTTCTTCCTTGTTTAACATGTCGAATGCAGAGACATAGAGCTACAGACTCGACAAATTGTTGGCAGATTTGCAAGGGCATTGATGGCCGTAGTTGAGCTCCAAAATCAAGTTTCCCACCTCTTTTCTTATCCTCCCTTCACTGCATCTATAAAGGAAGGAGCTTAGCTCATTGTAAAGGTTGGACATTTATGTTTTGCACCCTCCCTTCTTCCCTTGTCTGCAAGTGAATTTGTGGAGTTTTTCGAACCTCCCATTCAATTTGTAATACAAATATTTGCCTCTTGGCTATTATAATGTACTGTATCAACTCTGGAGCAATAATATATGTCTGTGGATGATTCTCAACCCTCTCATGTGTTCATTGTTGTCTTTTGATCTCTCATTGCAGTTTGGTTATCTATGCATGGTAGTTGTATTGCATTTCTATGGTTTGTGTTAAATTGTAAAATGGGTGTCTAACATTCCTTTGGTGCATCACCTCATTAGCTTAGGTTTATTTTCTCGCATCTTCTCAACCCTGTCTCCTTGGTAAGATAGAGTAGGTTTAGAGTAAATCCTCTGCAATTTACTTGTGCACACTTGAATAGAGGAATAGGAACCGACCTTAATCCAGAGAGCTCTCTCAACTCACAAGGTCCCACACTTTGAGAGATGCTCCATGTTATGCTATCACACTGAGAGTCTCAACCCATCTAGTTGCAGGCATTCAGGGGTGTTGTGATTTTGCACTAACTTGAAAGAATGATAGTTGTTTCATTATGAATGTCTTTCTAGACAAAACTAAGTACCACTATTAGTGTAATATCCACAACATTAAAAAAAAAAAATTGGTTTAAACCCATTATATTAATTTTTCCCCTAAATTTTAAAATAATGTGTGTCACTTTTGCACAACTTAACATTATTGTTATCATCTTTTTAGATTGCATAGAAAAGGTGCAAACATCGTAAAAAGTTTTATATATATATATATATATATATATATATATATAATTGCTTATTTTCTTTAGTTTTGTTCCAAGTTTACACCATCCATAATATTGTAAATTCCTCAATGAAGCACCACAAAAACACCTAAAATGTATATTTTTAACACAATTTTTAACCAAAAATGCCACTAAATGTACATTATTAAGCCATGCTATGATTGTCCTAAATGCATTAATGCACAAGTTGTTTATTTACAAACTTGTCTAATTCAAATTAGGACCACACTACGCAAGATGACAAACATTAAGTAAGAAAAGATTAAAAAAGAGGCCAAAGATCAAATGTAACATGTCCAACATATTGATTATGGTGAGGTCCACTTTTTCTTCCAATCACAAAATACATAACAAAAGGTGTTAATATTCAAAGAATATAATTGATGTTAAGAGATAAGAACCATCAAATTTGTGAGTGTTGGATAAGCTCTATCCAAGTAAACATGTCCAAAACCAAACAAACACGAGAAACCAAAGAACCACCAAACATAAAAACTAAAAACTGAATCAAAACCAATAATACCTGAAGACATAAATATGAGCATCAAGGTCGATGCCTACATTTTATATTATTGTGTTCACACGTGGCTTTGAAACATGTCGCCTTCGCACCTGACCTAGACATTATTTTTTGTTTCTGGAAACGCCGCTCCACCTCTTCCACACTTCCCACGCCACTGAATGCCCTGGAAACAGTAATCTTAATCTTTGAAATCAATCTCTCTGTGATTCTCTCGCTCTGTCAAAATCTAGGCTACTTCTGGTATTTATATAATAAATGCATGGTTACACGGAATCAAAATAACCTTCTTCTTTTTTTTTTTTCCATAAAGCAGGTATGGATGCCATTAGGGATTTTTTGGCTAATAAGAAGTTTTCTGTGAACCCCAGCTTGAAGAGGACTTGGAGAAAGCGTCAATGGGACGAGGGAAGGTTCAGGTGAAAAAGATTGAGAATAGGACCAACAGGCAAGTGACATTTTGTAAGAGAAAAAATGGGCTATTGAAGAAGGCTACCGAGCTCTCAGTTCTGTGTGATGCCGAAGTGGCTCTTATCATCTATGCAAGCAGTGGCAAGATCTATGAATATGCAAACAACAGGTACACGTTAAATTTATCCCATGAAATCTCCATTATCAAACATCGTCATGTTTTAGGTATTTTCTTCAGTGATTTGTACTGAAAACAAGTACAACAAATTAGGGTTAATTATATTAAGCATAGAATCTGGATATATAAGATTGACAACTAGTGTTCTGTTTGGTTTTGTGACATAGTTATGTAGATCTATATGCCTTTGTGGCATATTATTTATATTTTGATACTTGCAATACCTTTTCTCTTCATGGTGCCCTATTTTCGTTTTAAATTTTATGTTTTGATTTAGTACGAGGACTGGTTTCATTAGGATAACTAGTAACTCTAAAATAAATGAAATTGGGAGTTTAATTTTATTTGACCTAAATGTGACTAGTTGTTGTGGTTAACAAGGGAAAAGCATTGCTTGTTGTTTGCCACTAGGTTCTCCCATTTGTTTCTTGAAACTATATTTAAAACAACTAGTGCATTTAAATTATATAAAATGACAGTATAAGCAAAACCACTCGGATACAAGCAACAAGGACCTAAATGATAAGATGTTGTAGTTATTAATGGAATGTAGTTGAGAAAGAGGGAAATTGTATGACATACTCCATGAGAGAGGTATGGCTATTTATCCTTTTTATTAAACTAGTCATGATCGCATGAAGAACCATTACAATGGTCTAAGCATTTGACCTTCCACATGTTCTCTTCATCTTTTGGTCGTTATGTGACCTAACTACTAATAGTGAAGGACTTTATCCCATATTCTCATGCACCATTTAACCTAGAAGAGTCATTTGGCATGGTGTAGCATAGAACATGGACTCCATGTGGCCAATTGAGTATTAGAGTTCGTGTTCAAAGATCGGGTTGTGTGATAGGGATACAAGGATCTAATGAAATAATGCAAGAAGTAGCTAGCATTTTCATGTGTGGTTAGACATTGCAAGTAATCTAAAATGTTGCGATTGATGCTAGATGTTGCAAGAAACTATGAAAATGTTGTGAGTTGTGCAATATGTTACAAGGAGGTTACAAGACATTTTATGGATCTCAAAAATTTCCATTCGATGTTTCCTTGTAACCCCTTAGAGCTAGGAATGTTGTAGTTACCGTTAGGGGTCTCAATGAAGGGTTCCCTTTGAAGGTTCAAAATTAAATGTTACCTACACACCCACACACACACACACACATGCATAAACATGCATTTCCTATAGGATTGTAAACAAAAAAACACCACAAAGCATTCCAATGTTATTGAATTCAACTTTAACTTCCTAAATCTAAGAGAAACTCTCTACTTACTCAATAACACTCCTTACAATCACACATCATACTAGTTCATCATAATATTGTTGAATTTATTTTTCAAGTATGGTAATGTGTTTATATAGAAACATAATCAACCATTTATAATATTATGACCCAACTACATCCTAGATATAGAAATATTAAACTTGTGAATATTAAATGATGTAAAAATTCCTAAACAAATCTTAACATAATTTATTAAACCCAATATGAGGTGGACGATTGTAATTAGTATTTGAATATAGAGTACATACAATGTATAATCATAGTTACATAGTAATATATAGAAATGGAAACTAGGGATAACATCATTAGCACTTAAGACACTCAAAGAGATAGAAAAGTAGGGACAGAGTGTCCACATAGCGTTACTTGTGATTTGTAGGCTCATATGGATATGAATTTGGGTAGAATATGATATGATACGACTGAAGATGTTTCATCTCAAAAATAGAGTTCTCAAATCCTTAGGGACATTAGCGCCGCTTTTGGACACTAAAGTATAATGCATTTTTCTAATTTGTATATTTCTTTCATACAATATTGTTCACTTTTTTTATTATTTATGTGGCTTCTCCTTCATCTATAACACTGCATGCACTTTCTCTTTCTCGTTATTCTCTCACATAAACCTAAAATGATCAAACCCTGCCATAATATGTTAGAAATCAAACACACATTATATAAAAATTAATGTATTTTAATGATTGATTTGAACATCCCTTTGTGTATAACCCCCTTCTTGATTTAGGCTATAAGTAGTGAACTACATTTCCCAAATGATGGGATCAAACTCCATGAATTTATTCTACTACATGTGCAAGAGTGAATGAAAATCTAATGTTCCCACCAATATGGTTTCCATTTTGTTTTTACACCAATGGAAGGATAGCTAGATATAATTTATGTATTCCCTCTTGAATTCTAAATATAGCTTCTTATATATATATTGCTTAAGTAACATTTTGTAGCACTTTTGGAAGTAGTAATTTTTATATATTTTTAAAATGCTCTTGAATTGACCTAAAAGGATCCTAAATTGCCTTGGTTTTCTCTTAACCATGTTTTGAATGCTTCCAAATTTCATAGAGAATCCTTCAAAAAAAAATTATTTTAATCGGAAATATTAAGTGTTTTTTTGGGAATTTGATAGATATTCTTAACAGTAACACTTGAGAATGTTAGATGAGTTTTGGATGAGTACATGAGTATGCTCAACTTGTATTTGTTCCATTCCATGGGATATAATTTCAAACCAAGGCTAACCTATGATGGGAATAAAGATAAACATAAAAGGAATTGACTTTTGGTCCATAAAAGGTAGAATAATGGAATCGGGAATATAACCATACAACATTTTTCCCAAATTATGTTCTACTATCTAGGAGGATTAAATATTTTAAGTTGTGATTGGGAAGATCCTAGAAGAATTTATGATACATTTTTATCAATGAGGCCAATCTTGTAGGTGTCTTAGTAGAATAATATGATGTATTTTTAAGCCTTAAGAGAGAGTATGATATGTATATAGGATTTATGTGCATGTAGTTCATAACTAAAGGATATAAGCCAAACTACTAACATTGCATTTTTAATTATTAAATTTATGTTTTCAAATTTCTACCCTTTAGCTAATAAATGATATTTTCTAATAGAAAGGAAAAAAATGTATCGAATTATGTGCGCACACTTTTTTTTCATGATTACTTGATTTACTTGAACAAACACAAGATTACCTCAAGAATTAAACCTACAATAGAAGAGTGTAGTCAATATCCACATAATGAAAATTGAAACTTTAACACTGGACATAATGAAATTGAATTTGAATTTTGAATTTGCAAAGTGCAATACATAAATAAAGGACTAGAATCACGTGGAACCAATTATACCCTCGAATGTAGAATATTATGCCCCAATTTCAAGGCACATGGAGATGGATATTTTAACATCCATGGAGAATGACGGGTGATCAAACCACCCATTGTAAGAAATAGAATAAGTTTACAAGTATAATAGGTCCAACACTTTAGCGAGGGGTGGAACCACATAAGATTGCACATGAATGATGTCAAAAATAATGTGTGTCACTATACCCAACATGAAAAAATTCATATATCACCAGAACCAATATGAATGTCACATTATTTCACTAAACCTAATGTCTCAATGTTGTTGGGTGTCACTCAAACCAACATGTATGAGCCACACCATTGGAAACATATCTAGTTTAGTAAAGTTTAGATAAATCTTAAAGTTGAAAATTTTAGAAATAAAATATATGATGAGGTTGAACAAACAATAATTAAAAATAATGTTAGGAAAGACTGAAAGGAACGATAACCGATCGTACAAGCCAAGAACACAAATGCTAATCAAACACCACAATCAATAAGATGAAAGCAATTCGCGAATAACTTTACATAAAACCTTTTCAAACAAATGAGCATCAATATCATATATTATTATGGAACTCAATGCAATACATTGAGAATGGGCTTTGCTTGAATAGGCAAGGAATAACAATCTAAGAACCAGTCAAGGTCGTAATTCAAGCCATAAATCAAGGAAATAACTAGTTATTAAAGAACTAGTCAAGACCATAGATTTATGAGAGAAATAGACATTAAGGATCTAGTCAATACCATAGATCAAGGAAAGAACTATACCTAACAACTAGATAATATCTCCTAATATCTAAATAAGATAAAAGAAATATCCACACACATAAGTGGGTGAGGATAAATGCAATAAAGGTAAATAAAGTACCTAAGTGAACATGAGCTAAGGTAAATACCTACTCTAACAAGACAAAATATCTTCAATGAACTCCACTAATCATCCTTATGCTTTTATCTTTCAATTACATTATATGTCCTTTTATTTTAATTCCAAAATACTCCTTATTAAAATTGACTAATCTTGTTATCTTTAGTAAAACTTACTATTTTTAAGAATAACCATTTTTAGTAAGTTCTAAATTTAGATTTCTACATCTGAAAAAATTGTGCATATTAACCACATGCCTTAGAAAATAATGTATTCCTTGATTTGTAACTCAAGTTGAATCATGAATACAAAGATATGAGATTTTGAAATTAAAGAAATGAAAAAAAGCCTTCAAACCCAATTTTAGAGCCCTAGATGGATTATTACACCTTTGATAATTGTCAAGAGAGACAATAAGAGGCTAGTGCAACTTAACATGACATTGAAAATTTTGAGATGTTTCGTAAACAAATGTAGTCATTTAGAATCCCGAGGTTAAAACGTATGGCCTCCATAAGAAAATCCACCACATTCACATCAATATACAAATAATTGAATTTCTAACTTATAATTGAAATGGAATTGAAATAGTAACCATCAACATACATTTGTAATAAAATGTATTGAATTTATATTGTAATATTTTTATTTTTTTTTATTCCGATTTGGACCACTATTAAATATGTATTTTCTTACAAATTTTGTATTTGTGAGTAAAACATGAGTAGGACAGAATCATAAATGTTTATGAAACTACCATACAATGGTATTAACCAAATGTATGGTACCTTCACCGTATAGAAATTACACATGTTCTTATTTATAAATATGAAAAAATCATCTAACTTATTCCTATATCATGTAAAATTGTAATTTTATATGTATCTTTGATTTTCATTGATATTTTTGTAAAATATGTATTGTATGCCCATATTTTGAGGAAATGGAGATATACTCTAGATAACTAGACATAATAAAATTGAAGTGTGTCCATATTAGATATAGTAGATAATCATCATTGAAATGTATAGAAAGTGGATAATAATAGTGTCTTTGTAGAATTAGCTCTAAGAGATATAGTGCATGATATGCATCATGGCACATAGATGTCAAAATAAGAACACAATCTCACACACTGATGCATGTGTTTCGCACAGAATTTAGTTCCAAAATAGAGTTATTTCTATCTTTTCATTCTCTTGAGAAACATATAAGGGTTAGGGCTAGGAGGAATACCTGTTGAGTGTTGGGAAGGTGTGCGCGTACCGTAGAGAGATCAGACCAATTGTGAAGAGCTCCTTTTTGTCTGGGAAGGACTACCTGTAAATAAGAATGCAAGACCACTAGATTTTCATTAAACAATAAGTGAGGGAACTTCCTTGGGCCTAGGAAATATTAGACTTCCTTTCGAAGGTGGTCAGTTCCCTTTTAATACAAATTAATGTAGATGATAATAAAGAAGCTATTGCAAAATCATGATTTAGGTACCTCGTTACTAAAAGCAATAGAGACTAAACTACCAATAATAAAATGTCATGTTGTTTGTTTGGTCACTGGTTATTGATACGTTTAGATCAAGTTACAGGGATAGACAAGGTTGGATATGAGATTGTTTAGAGGTAAATAGGTGAAAGGTTGGTTTTTGGTATAAGTCACAGTGACCGATATCGGTTTAGGCCTAACCGGTATCGGTTAGGTAACCGATATCGGTAGGGGATAACCGATATCGGTAGGGGCAATGATTTAGGGGCTTTTAAATGGAGGTTGGTTGTAAGGTGGTTATGGGGTTTAGAAGGTTGGTAGATGGTTGAGGGGAGTAGTAGGGTGATAGAGAAGACTCAGAGAGTGAGAAATCTGTCCAAGGAATGCAGTGGCGAAGGCAAGGCTTAGTTGGGATGATCCGGCAATCGGAAGTGAGATGATGAAGCTATCCTCCGACTCTCCCAATGTCTGGATGAGTGTGACAGTGATCTAGTTGCTCAATTATAGTCTTGGGCTCAATACCCCTCTCTGCAACCTCTTCTCTCTCTCACTTGTCTCTCCCTTGCAAATGAATTGGGATCCTTCCAAATGAATCCGGATCCTTTGGTTTTGGTTGGGGGAGGTCATTTATAGGGAACCGATGTCGGTTACCTAACCGACACCGGTCGAGTAGGAACCGATGTTAGAGTCAAAGTTGGCTATTTTTAGTAAAATAGCCAACTTTCCCTCCTTTCTCTAAGGGGGTTAGTTGTGGGCTTGGTCAAGTCATTATTAGGTTCGTTTTGGTGCGAGTGAGGGGTGATGAGTCATGGGTGTGGGTCTGGACCAAGTTATAGGTCTTAATTAGGTTAGTTTAGGTTTAGGGCTAGGTCATGGTGAGGTGGCGAGGTGAGGTTACAGGGTTGGAGATGTGGATTTATTAATTATAAGGTAATTAATAAATAATTAAGTGTGTAAGGTTTAGGTGGTGAGGTAGGGTTAGGTTGAGATGAGATGCGGGGCACGGGGCATCCTAAATTGAAATTTGGTGTCTACATTTTCCCCTTGTTGTCGTGTAGCTTGTCTTATAAAGCTGCACTGACAATAATAAGAAGTGGTTGCCCAATTAAGGGTATAGGTAATCCCCCTCAAATCTATCACAAATTGAGGCGACGTGAAATCAGGGATAGGGTTGATAAAGGGTGAATGATGATGAGATGATGTTAAGATGGTGGGGTAAGTTCAAGGAAGCAAACGCATGTTGAAATGTAGTAGTGCGACTAGGGTACACGATTTGAAGAGAAAACAAGCAATTCATAGGCAAAGGTTGATATTTTATCCAAACAAGGTTGATATAATCCTGGTATCCAAGGTATAGGAAGAAGCTCCAGGGGATATAACGGGTAAGGTACCAGAACGTTTAGGCATGTTCGAAATTACCAAAAGGTTGGTTTGGTTGAGATAAACATCACGATCTTGGTCTAGGCAAAGATGGTCACCGATCAATTCAAGTATCCTAGTCATGCTAAAACACGAATAGGTGAGCTTGATTGAACAAACAGTGACATGATGGGTGGATGGAATCATAATTTGTGGGCCTCGGTCAAGGTACTTAATTGGTGCGGCCTTGGGTCAAGCTGATTGGTTGGGTGTGGCCATGGGTAGGGCCGATTGGTTGGTTGCGGCCTCGGGTCGAGGCGATTGGTTGGTTCTGACCTTGGGTCGAGCCGATTGGTTGGTTATGGCCTTAGGTTGGGCGATTGATTGGTTGAGCCTTGGGTCGGTGATTGGTTGTTCAAGTGACCTTGGGTAGGTCGATTGATTGGTTACGGCCTTGGTCGGCCGATTGGTTGGTTACGGCCTTGGGGCGAGCGATTGGTATCAATATAAATACACGAAAATATTTATATTTTTAAGGAAAACACAACACATGATAGGTTATGGTAGGGGATGGTCGAGTTAACCTTGGGAGACCCCACTTCTCCTAAGTGATGCCTACATAGCCCATTACACAAAGCAAGGAGGGGCTTCAGACCGATGTAGTTCTCCCTTAGGACTAAGGAGAGGTGAATTTAGGCAATTTGGTTGTGGTTAGGCAATTTGTTGGTTAGTAAAAGTTTGATGTTGGTAGGGTAATGTTGTTGGTGTTGGTGTGGGTATAGGTGAAGCGAGTGTTAGCTTACCCAAGCATAGAAACGTGTCCGATGAAGGTCAACACATAATCCTAGTTTCGTGTAAAAAGAGGCAAAAGTGTCCCATAGTTGGAAAGAGCTAAACAAACCACGTATTATCGTAGGATGAGCTTGAATCCTAGGTATTTTGCATAGGTAGAAGTCGATAGGTAAAAATAGATGTATAATCATAATATATCAGATATACATCACGTCCCTTGAGTTTTGTTTTTTTGAAGAATGGTGAGGTGAGGTGGATGGTATAGCTAAAGGGCGCAGAGAACTTGTTATAAGATGATTATTCGACAAAAAGAACCAAACCTAAATAGACAAGTCCATGACTCAAAAGTGCTTTTGAATACTACTTTTATTTTTTTACGGATATAGACTGATCGATGTGGGAAGTCTATATGGGATATGCATTTTGTTTTTCTTGAGGTCTTCACGAAGCTGATCAATGCGAGAAGCTTCGATAGAGGCTGAATTTGTATAGCTGTCCTTCAAGGGAGCAGTCTACTTATAGTAGCAGATGCGGCTTTTGCACATAGATGTCCTTTGAGGGAGCAGTCTTTTTATAGTAGCAGATGTAGAGCTTTTGCACATAGCTTTCCTTCGAGGGAGCAGTCTAGTTTATAGCTTAGAGGTCTAGATGTCCTGTTTGGCATGAAGCATCTAGTTTTGCAGAAAGTTTTACTCAAGAATATCCCAGAATTGTATAATTGAGAACTTGTTATTTTGATACTTTTAAGTCATGGACCAGACTAAAAAGGGAAGGCATCTTTAAGAGGAAGTGATGATCAAACCACGTGAGTGTGATTCTACTTTGAGATGCACGAAACAAGGTGTATGAGGTGGTAAATGAGCTCAAGGGACGAGCGCAAGGTAGATAAGAAGTGATGTAACACTAAATTCAACAAGAGAATTGTCGGAGATGCAAGGCATTAAGGGGTTGAGCTCGATTTACCATTAAGCAAAGCTAAATGATAAGTACCTGATCCGTAAGTGTGAGTGATAATGTAAGGCCCAATCCAATGAGGAGCAAATTTTCCACATTTACTCTTTTCTAGTTTGGTTACATGTTGATTCTCTTTGAGGACAAGATCACCAATCTTAAAGGTACACTCATGAATTCACTTATCATAAGCATTCTTGATGTGATTTTGATAAATTTTAAGGTGGTCAAGAGCTGTAAGATGACGCTCTATCGACTCGGGTCTATCGACTCCATGGGTGAAGATGGAAAAATGGGTGATGATGGTTTGGGAGGGGTGACTTCATCATCTTCCTGGATATAATTGACATGAGGTTTCTTCGGTGTAGGTGGTTCAGAAAATCCAAGACCACTACGATCTTTGTGTTTGCGTGTAGTCATGGGAATGATCGTATGTCGGCCTTGTTCATAAAGACCAAAACCAAAACCTTTCCAAGCACAGTGAGTCAGGAAGGTGAGGGCGAAATGATGGTTGGTTAGATATTGAAAATCAGATTGGAAGGGAACCACACCAAGGGGAGGTTCAGGGGTGACAGAGGATGTGTCGACACCCCCATACGTTAGGTGGTGCAGTGCAGCAGATTAGTGGTCCGTAGAGATCACCTCCCCACCGACGGTCGTAGGTAGGATGCGCATGTAACTATCCATATTCTTGTGGGGTATGGAAGGTGCTAACGTTGTATAGGTGGTACTCCCCAGCGTAAGGCATTGAAAAACACCTACCAAGGGATCCGAGGTTGGGATGTTGTCCGTGGGGAAGGAAGAGGTATTTGTCGGTGGTTTCATTGGTCAAAGGTATGGGTGCGGGTAAGGTGGATGGTTGAGATGTGTTTGAAGTAGATGGTTGGGTTGGATCAATGGGTTCCTCGACTGGTAAAAGCACATCATTAGGGTGGTATAACATATTACGAAGTTTTAAAGGGGGAAGCGTCAGTTTGTGACGGTATATGACTTCCCTTCATACTCGAATTTGATGCATCTATGTAAGGTGGAGGAATGCATCCCATCGCCCGGATCCAAGGGCGGCCTAACAACATGTTGTATTGGAACTCTTCCTCGAGGACATAGAAGAGTTCGAGGCAAGGTATGGGGCCTTAACGAATGTTAATGATCACGGTGCCTAGGGTAGAAGTAATAGCATCATGAATGAACACAACATGGTGGGGTTGGCACATATGCGGCTAGGAGGGATATTCATCCATTGGAAGGATTTGGAAGAGACAATGTTTAGGCTAGTGCCCCGTCGATCATAACACGATGTACTTGGATGTCCCGGATGTAAGCCGAGATGAAAAGAGCGGGGTCAGGATCTTCTGCACCAAAGGCAACAATTTCATCTTCGGAAAAACTAACAAGAGTAGCGACTACTATATAGGGACAGAGGTGGTGGTGGGTAGGTTGTTTGGTGAGAGAAGGTTGTTTGGGTGTTAAGAGAAGCGATGGGTAGGGTTTCATTAGCTAGGACCTCTATCCCTTGGAGGATCTCAATTAGAGCTCGTCGATGAGATTCATATGTTTGAATGAGATCATAGAGTGTCATTTTTACAGGAGATTGGTGAAGTTGTTTGATCATGGTGCAATGGGAAACTCCATCAGAGACTGGATAGGTAGGTCCATGAATAACCACTTTAGGTGGTGGTGTGATCGGGATGGTAGAAGGAGAAAGAGAGGCCATCGGTGTGCTCTCTTTAGCTTTTCCATTGTTTTTTTCGACCTCGAGTAGCAATACTAATCATGTTGATCTCGTGAATACGAGATGAAGAAGATGGCAGGATAAGTCATTGTTCTTGAGAGGTGGGGTTGCAATGATGATAGATTTTGGTGAGGCGGGGACGGGTGGTATAGGAGAAGGGATCGAGGCTAAGGGTTTTGTACGTACCCAAAATTGTAAGTTATTATGATCGCCAGAAACAATGTAACAGTGCCCCAATGATGATATAGGTCTCCTCGCAAGGTGTTCGGGATCCGGAAAAGATCTCTAAGTGTGCATTAACATCCCACATGCCCCACTTAGCCCTCGCGTGCTTTGTTTTTTTCCTTTCCCCCTCTTTTCTTGGCCTTTTTCTCTTTAGTGATGAAACCGCCGCCCTGCCTAGGCGGTGGTCTCAGTGACCACCCACCCGAATAGGCGGCGGTCCTGTAACCGCCACCCTGCTCATGGCTGCGGTCATTTACGCATTTTTCAGAAATCTCTTTTAACACGACTCACATAATTTCAATGTTTTACCAGCTTTCTTTCACCGCCATAAGCTTGCATTTATGATTCTGGTTCCCTGGAATAGTGTTTTGCCATTGTTTATAGTTTAAGAGTTCTATTTGGTTTTTACCTTGGGTAAATGCAAATGTTATAAATAGTTGGCTTGTGCTCAAGAAAATGGCCCCCTCAAATTTTCCTCTGAATTTCTCTTTGCAATAGATTTAGTTTTCATTTTGCTTAGAGTTCTTAGTTTCTTTCATTGCATGCCTAGTTAGTGTTGTTTTGTTGTTAGGAAGCCACATATCCATCTTGTGCAGGTGTTATTGACATTTTATCCAATCCATTGGAGTAGAATAGTTTGTTTTCAATAGGAAGCCATTAAAGTTCTGAGTTTTGTTCTTCAAGCGAGGATAGTTTGTGTTCGGACGCTTTAAGTTGCATGACTCGCAATAAATCCCGCTAGGAATTACATAAGCCAAGCTCTGTACTCTTGCGCTATCCCTCTCCTACTCGCATTGTATTCAGTCTGTATCCTAAGATGCCTTTATCCCAATATCTACTTCTGTTGATGCTAGCATTACACGCTTTTCTGGATCCACGTGAACACGAAGGAACGAGGAGATCACACTGAGGGGACAAGATCACACACACCATCGGATTCGCCACTGTTCTGCAGAATCCAGGTTCTAGCTTTCAAAGTTCTAGTTAGAAACATATCAAATAAAGTAGCCAATCACTTTATTTCAGTCAATTCTACTCTCGATATTGCCAGGGAAGCTGTGGGGATTGATAGTTTCTGAGAAACTATGATTCACTCCTCACTTCTGAGGTAGGATCGAGAGCCTTGCAAATAGATTAGATCAATTATTTCATTGTTTAGAATAGATTCACAATTGCACAGACAAATAGCTACACTCGGTTATCTTGTTTGTTTTAATTTCGTCATTAGATTAATTGTCAAATTCTAGGTATGATAAAGTAATTGCTCTTTTAAAAATTCCTTCATAAAAGTTCATCAGAAAATACAAAAAAAAGGAGAGAGAAATCATATATGCTATAGATATACTTCACGTAGTTAAATTTCATTTTGCTATAGTTCGTTTTTACATTGTTACATTTTGTATGACAATCACGGGACCTAGGAGCCCAGGAATACGTATTGAGCCAATTGTGCCCGACCCAATCTCATCACAGCAATAATTGATATAGATCAAAATCTTAGGATCCAAGTCTTCCGAACAATGGTAAGCTTGCAACAAATCAATTCCCAGTTGAGTGGGTTAAACATAGAAGACGACCAAGCACACACGTTTTGGTCGAATCAACCAAACTACATATTACCCTAGGCAACATTCATATGACTGTAGAAGGGCTTGAAAGAGAACAAACCTTTGGTTTGTGATCCTTTGGTTCCCATGACCAATGAGACACAGAGACACTCTTACAGATATAGATACCAGCTTAAGAATTTAGGTTGCACGAATGCCTGTAAGATATTCTAAGAAAATCACATAGTTATTGATTCTAAATATAGAAGTTGAGAAAGCATACGATTACTAGATACTAGGGATTAGGGGTTGATTCCACACATGACCATAGTAGGACCACAACAACTATGAGTCCACGGTTGTGACCCACAAATCCCGCAGCCTAACGAATCCGTGAGTACATCAGACATAGACACTGGCCTACGCACACTAGTATTCAGATCTACCCCACTTCCACCTATCATCATCGAACAATTATCCTTGCTAGACACAACAGCTAACAAAGCTAGGGAATTCTGGACTAGGCTAGAGAATCACCCATAGAAATAACTATATCCATCATTCATTTTATGACCCCTGTCGGAGACATACACGAAACTATCCCAGGTCATTTTCCACGTATTCCACAACCTATAGATGAATCACGCCAGAGCTCGATATTGATTGGAGCCTTCGAGAAGTCATCCTTGCTGATCGATCTATCACACCAGTTCAAATTAGGAGGGCCTTCTTTGCCTTAGATTCGCAAGTTCCACTAGTGCGTATTAAAGACATTAGATTGCCTAACTAGTTTGTCTGCATCCCATACATATTCCATCCCCACCGGCTATCTTGGCATGACCTCGGGAGGTCGGGTGCGAGGAAGAGTTACTTGTAGATTCCCACGCTCGCTTGTCACTTTTCCATCATACAAAATTGGTGAACCCGACGTGAAAGTTCCTACTTTCTAAATCTGGAATCTTATTCTTACTTGTGTTGTCAAAGTGTTTTACTTTTGTCTTCTCTGTCTCATCGGCCTTCACATCAGCTTCACCAACAAAATTGGTGAACTTGACGTGAACTTCCTACTTTCGAGTTCGGAGTCATATTATTACTTGTTCCTCCAAATTAGCATCCTTTCATTTTCCACCTCATTAGCTTTCACCATCACCTTTCACTCCTTCCCATTATTCTGCGGGTATTCATATACCCCCCGAATATGTCGGGATTCGATGCATATGGCAGACCCCTCTTGGGTCTTGAGGCATACTACGCCCAACAGAATAGACAATCATCACCCTCGCTCTCAGTATGGGGCGACAACTATTCAACTAATCAATTGTCAACACAAACTCCAAGGATTAGATATAGCTCGTCCTTCCAAACAGAGGAGTTGGATCAACTCGCTCAAACGCAACAAACAGAGCCTTCAGGCTCGAACAATATGACATTCACAGGAGAATCTGGTTTGTCTCCTCAGGTACTACTTAGACCACAAATTAGTAGACAATCAGACCCATACCAGGTTTTAGATGATGAACATTTGGTATATTATGCCAGGAATGAACAACGCTCTCGGAGTATGTACCCACCCATAGGAGTTTACAAACACAACCCGAGGTCTCTTTTCAAGAAAATACCTCTATGCCACTGCATATAGGAAATACCCTGAGAAACTTGGCAAGATAATGATCAGTTCATAGCGGGTATCATAGACCTATACAACATCAGAATATACAACAAATGCCACCAAGGCAGAATATCGTGACTTCACCAAATGAAGTCATTTCAACTCTAGTAGAAAAGGTTAGAGGGTTAGAACTTGCCCAAGCAAGTCAAAATTCACAATTTATGTAGGCAGGAAGTTCCAATCCTCCACATCATCCTAGCCAATTAGACCTCCTCACCGGAGTAGGCACATTAGGCATGACTCCTCAAAGATTCTCAACAAACGCCAACTAGACCCACCATCTCTAACACTGTTCCTCCCGGTCTAGTACAAAACAATCCATTCTGGACAATACCCTGTCATACTTAAACATGTACTCCAAATCACCACAAGGAGATATGTTCTCCTCTCCCGGCATGTTGGCTCAAACACAGGGTTTTCCTTATGCTTCTACCAACGCATACGCTACGCCATATCAACAACCCATTCCAACGCCGCTTCCTCAGCAGGCACCATCAATGGTCGAAACATATGCGATAGGGACTTACTCAGAATATTTGAAAGAGCCCTTGGACTTCACCATACGAAGCATCATGCTTCCAAGACCTCTTCCCGATTTTCCCAAATACAAAGGTGAGGGAGATCCAAATGCACATATCAAAGCTTACGCTACAGACCATTCGAGAACTACTCCCATGGGATGGGGTTGTTGCTAAAATATTTCCCAAAACCTTGGAAGGTATCACTCTCGATTGGTATTATAGAATACCTGAGGCTTCCATCCATTCATTCAAACAACTCGTGTCAGAATTCATCAAAGCCTTTGACATGAACAAATTATTAAGGATAGGAATCAGGGAATTCTTACACATCAAGCAAGAACACAATGAATCTATCACCCATTTCATCCAAAGGTGGCGTACAGTTCTTTATTCTTCGGCAAGTGCTCCAAACATGGATCAAATGGAACTATGTGATTTATTCCTTCATTCTCTTAGCAGAGAAGTGAAGGAAGAAGTCTAGAAGTTTCCACTAAGGACTTACGATGAAGTACTTGAGAGCGCTCTTCGAATAGATCAAGTGGCAATTGACAGTGGTCACAAAATGTATGGAACAAACGGGAGGTTAATCACCTCCAACCAGAACACCACAACTTATCCTACTACCACGAACGTCAATCAAGGACCTAAAATCCTTAATAAAAATCGGGGTGTAACAACAGATGGAGTAACCGACCAGCCTAAGAAGGTAAATGTTGTCAATACTCCATCACAAATAAACAACCAACGAAACAACAACTTTACCCGACAATCAATACAGTGGATTTTAACCATCCACAACAACAACAACAACAATGGAAAAATCCCATACAGGGTCCAAGCCAAAATTCAACTAGGTACCAAAACTAGAATTCAAACCAAAGACAACAAACGCAAAATTTTAATCCTAATAGACAACGGTTTGATCAAAATTTTGGGCCACAATACACACCAAACCAACAAACTAGGAGTTACAATCCTAATTCGTATTGTGGTTTCCACAAAATTCGGGGCCATGACACTAGAACATGTCGTGACTACAATAAATTCATGCAATGCTTGCCAGATGAACAAAGACAACTTTTCATGGATATGTTCTTGGCAGATCCTACATCACCAACATCAAATACTTTTTCAGGGGCAGTTTCCCCTCAAAACGCACCCCTAAAGATCTTTAATGATCCACTCCCAAATCATGATAACAACAGGCTAAATCTAACTGGGACGAACAAGGGTGTAATTGCAGGAAACAATGATCATGAAGCTTCAACTTCGCTAAATCCATTAGTTGCGCCACAACTAGGAAGTCAGCCACGACCTAAGATAGTCGGTTTAGTAGAGTTAGATGCCGAACTACCCATCGAAGTTGTAACAAGGACATGAGAGTATTTCTCTCAGCCAAGTCCAAGCCACCTACCAGAGACGGATAACATCCAACAAATAGTAGCAAAACCATGTAGGTGCCTATGATTTAATTAACGACCTAACAAAAACCTTCTCGCACATCTCCTTTTTAGATTTATTAAAAAATTCCCCTGCTCACAGGGCTGCTCTTTTAGAGGCATTAGGTTTGGACCATTTAATTAACATCACTCCACCTCCGAAACAGGTAAATCATATAGACTTTGATGTTCATCCTCCGGGAAGGTGGATAGGGATGTCGAATTCATATTCGAGATAAACAAAATGCCGACAGATGCTGAGATCACATGCCGAGGTGATCTAGCCTTACATTTGCAAGTATGGGTTTATAACAACTATGTAAAGTGTGTAATGATAGACGATGGGGCAGTGGTTAACATAGTCCCCTTCTCTTTCCTTCAAAAGCTAGGGTATGGAGAAACCAATTGTTCCACAACTCGAAACACACTAAGGGGCTATGATAGCCTTAAAGCCACCTCGATTGGAACTATAATATTACCGGTCACCTTAGGACCCAAAACCATCTTGACTGAGTTTTATATTATAGATCGGGAAACTAACTATAATATGATCCTCGGCCGACCATGGATACACCGCATGAAGGCAATCCCTTCTACGCTATTTCAAGAAGTAAGGTTTTTACACTTAGGAAAGATATTTGTAGCCAAAGGTGATCCAAAACCATTCGATGTACACCTAGCTGACTTAAAGAAAAGACCAGGCGTGCACTCGGAGTTTGAACTCCCAACAAACCAACTTAATAAACCCACGACGCAAAACCAAAAGAAAATTTGGTACCTACGACAGATCTTGAAACTATGAGCCTAGCCAAGGCAACCCCAACCCCAAAGATGAGGCTAACACCGTAGAAACAGTATCATTAGGAACTACTACAAAAATCGTTGAATTAATAGAACAAGATCTACCAATGTTCTTACCATTTGATTCTGTAGGCATGGGATATTCCCTAGGTATCGGTTCTCTCCCAGAAGTAGATCTCTGCATGGTAGAGGTAGAAGATGTTAGCACAACAAATATCCCAACATCTATACTCCCAGTTAAATATTGGACTCTCCATTTTGATGGGGCTAGATGTCGTTATGGAGTTGGGGCAGGTATAATCCTTACTTCTCCCGAGGGAAAGTCCTACCATTTGCCTTTAAACTAAATTTTGAATGCACAAACAACGGCGCTGAGTATGAAGCCCTCCTCCTTGGCCTCATCTTAGCTAAAAGAATTGGTGTTGATAACATCAGAGTCTTAGGAGACTCACAATTGGTAGCAAACCAAGTCTCTGAGATATATGAAACCAAAGCCGAGCACTTACAGCTTTACAAAAAAGTTGTATTAGATTTAAGCAAGGAGTTTGACTTCATATCAATTGAAGCAATCCCGCGAGAGAAAAATCTTCTCGCTGATTCAATAGCAACTTCAGCATCACGTTTCACTCCAAGCAATAAGTTAGAGGATACCCGTTTCATAGTATCCCTTCGTGATGAACCATTGATAAAAACAATACCAAAACCTCTTTTAAATGGAAATGAAAACAAATCTACTATCCTAGACCACATTGATAGTGATACAACCACTCTTGATTACTTAAACACCTATGCGGCATTACATCTCTCCTATCATATGATAGATTTGTCCTTAATCCCACATTCGTCTTCCTACTTCGGAAATCCCATGATGGAGCTTCCCTCGCAAATAGAACCTAGCGTATACACAGTAGAAAATGGGGATGATTTGGATTTACCTCCAGCCCCACCTGAGTTTGAAGAAGGTAACGCCTCTTTGATCAAAGAAACAATTGATGTTAACATCGGAATGGAAGATGAACCAAGGATATTGAAACTAGGATCCTCGTTAACCCCAGAAGAAGTAGAAATACACACTCGAATCCTCAAAGAACATCAGAAGGCTTTTGCATTTAATTATAAGTAAATGACAGGAGTTGCACCCCACATTGCGGTACACAACCTCATCACTAAATCAGATGCAAATCCGATTAAACAAAAATCAAGACCCATGAAACCTAAGGTGGCTCTCATGGTGAAAGAGGAGGTAATAAAACTCCTCCAAGTAGGATTCATCAAACCAGTCGATTACTCTCAATGGGTATCTAATATCATTCCCATTCTCAAGAAGAATGGGAAGATACGCATCTGCATAGATTTCGAGACATCAACAAAGCGTGTCCTAAAGATGACTTCTCGTTACCCTCCATTGATGTCATTGTTGATGCAACAACTGGATTTGAACTTTTGTCTCTCATGGATGGATTCTCGGGATACAATCAAATCAGAATATCTAAACAAGATCAAGCTAAAACCACATTTATAACTCCTTGGGGAACCTATTGCTACGTTGTTATGCCATTCGGTCTCAAGAATGCTGGTGCTACATATCAGTGAGCTATGACATATATATTTCATGATTTAATTCATAAAATCATGGAATCCTATGTAGATGACTTGTTGGCTAAGGCCAAGAAGTGTTGTGACCATCCGGAAGTACTTCACATCATTCTTTCATGTCTGATAGAATACGGAGTCATGCTAAATCTAGAAAAATGCGTCTTTGGTGTAACAGGAGGGAAGCTCCTAGGATACATCATATCGTCACGAGGGATAGATGTTGACCCAACCAAAATTTGGGTTGTCCTCGAAATGGTCCCACCTTCGGATGAATCTAGAATCAGGTCATTTCTCGGAAAGCTTGGTGCAATCCGAGATTCATCCGGACTTAAGTTTCACCATTCATCCAATCAACAATTTACTCAAGAAAGATTATAGCATTGATTGGACTAAAGATTGCAATGAAGCTTTCAATGCAGTTAAGCGTTTCTTGTTATCACCACCTACGCTAATGCCACCTAAGCTAGATCACCCGTTAATTTTATACTCACGAGCTACCAATGTCTCACTAGCCTGTATGTTAGCCCAAGAGGACGATGACAAGAGAGAACGTGTAATTTATTTCATTAGTCAAACATTACTCGACTACGAAACACGTTATACACAAGCAGAACGAGAATGCCTCGCCATAGTCTTTGCAACCAAATGCTTAAGACATTATATGCTAAATCAAGAAACAAGGGTCATGGTAAAAACAAGACCATTTACAAACTTTTCTCACGCAAGGGTCCTTGTCTAAGAAGGCTGGACGTTTTATAACCTTAATGGGAGAATTCGAATTAACATTTGTAAATCAAAAATCCGTTAAGGGACAAATCATCGCAGATTGGTTAGCTGATAACCCATTAGATGGAGGCGATCTAGTAGATCTGGACTTTCAGATGAGTGTGTATACTACATCAAAACCCGACCTTCTATCTCTGAGTGTCCTTGGTACACGGATATCATTAATTATATCATGGACCACATGTATCCAGAAGGGGCTACACCGCAACAAAGAAGGCGGTTACGCATTATCGTAGCAAAATACGTCATTATAGAGCAAGTGCTCTATCGGAAAGCATTCGATGGAATGCTTCTAAGATGTGTTGACACAGAAGAATCCAAGAAGATTCTCCATGAATCTCACAGTGGAATGTGTGGAGGCCACTTTGGTGGCCATGCCACCGCTCGTAAAATACATCGAATGGGCTATTTCTGGCCCACTCTAGAACACGACGCAGTAGAGTTTGTACGCAGGTGCCATAAGTGCCAAGAGTTCTCCCATGAGATCCACATGCCGACACAAACTCTACAACCAATCGCGACTCCATGGCCCTTTTCTATGTGGGGCCTAGATTTAATAGGGAAATTCTCCCCCTCGTCTACAGATGGCCATAATTTCATAATCACGGCCACCGAATATTTTACCAAGTGGGTAGAGGCTATGCCTCTTACTACTGTACGGTTCTGTAATCGCCAAGTTCATTTTGAACCAAATCATTTACAGGTATGGTATCCCACAAATCATTATCTCAGATAATGGAACTTCTTTTAAGAATGACGAAGTTCGCGAATTGTGCAATAAATTTAAAATAATCCATCATACGGCTTCATTATATTACCCTCAAGCCAATGGACAGGCAGAGGTGAAAAACAAACCATTAAAAGCCATTCTCCTTAAAACGGTGAAAGAAAACAAACGAGATTGGCACTTGAAGTTATATCCGGCCTTATGGGCCCACCGAACCTCAATAAGAACACCAACAGGGAGCAACTCCTTTCTCACTAGTATTCGGGGCAGAGGCAGTTCTCCCACTTGAGGTTGAAATACCCAGTCTCCGTATTTCATTACAAAGGATCCTAGATGAAGACGCTTACAGAGAAGCATGCCTTTCCCAACTAGAAAGCCTAGATGAAGCTAGGTTAGATGTTGAACAACAGCACAGAGTCTATGCTGACCGGATGTGCCGGCAAGTATAACAAGAAGGTCTATGAACGTGACATATATGAAGGTGATCTAGTTCTAAGGCTAGATGTAAACCTGGATCGACAAGAAGACCAGCGAAGGAAGGAAGTTCCGGCCTAAATGGTTGGGCCCATACCGAGTCATGAAGGACTATGGAAATGGTGCATACCTCTTATGTACGCTAGAAGGTGAGGAATTTGGCAAAACAGTCAATTCCCTGCACCTCAAACGATTCTACGCGTAAGCAACTAGCACTACTTATAATTGTATCTACATTGCATCTTCATATAGATTAAGATCATTTTGTCCGCTTGTTTCGTACACAAATTGTGATCAAGGAATTTATTCTCAAAGAAATTCATTACAAACTCATGATGTTGTTGGCATAAACACTCTAATCATACTTCTCCATTTTCATGATATCATCAAATTATCTCGGAATCATTTTATCAAATAAAGCTAGACATGACAAAGTCTTAATGGTAACCATGCCAAGATCTGCAAGTTTATTCTCACTTTTGGTTTCTTCTTAGGATAGGTGTCTTGCCTATGGTCTATTCTAGAAGCTTCATGGTGTCACATCTATCCCATATGTATATCTCTTTGGAAATAAGCACATACTGACATTTTACTCAAGTAAACAAGTCAAACATTGATCAAACAGAAAATTTTAATTTTACACATTTCCTTGCCCCACCAACCTTTGGTGATGAGCTTGCATCTCTTACTAGTGATGTAGGGTTGGGAAAGGATGGAAATGCCCTTACTCGCCTATGCTTTTCCCACGGTGATAAACCCATGCTTCTTACTAGTAGCATGGGGCAAAGTGTAGGGGGTCCTCTTGACAAACGAATGCAAAAGGTCATACACAAACAATTCAAACCTTGAAGCTTTGAGTCAAAAACAAATGAATCAGATGTTCAAAATTCCAAGAGAGTTAAAATCCTAAAAACCCAGATTTTGTCTACTATGTGGCCATCTACGGATCTAAGTCTAGATAAACCGCAAAGCAAGTTGCATCCAAAACTATGAAGTCACTCGAGTGGAGTGGGCTTGTGGTATCCTAATTTGGTTCCGCCAAAGCTTTGTCTGTCTTTCATCAATATCATTTCAACACATCTCATAACTTGCGCCCTTCCCAACTCTCGGTGATGAGCCCTCGCATCTTACTAGTTGCGTGGAGTTGGGGGTAGGGGCAGGTTTATCTGCTCATCATACCAGTTTATATTCATCACTTTGCCAAAACAAATATGAAGTATCCAAAATTGCTTACAGAAACTAAGATTCAAAATCACATTATATCTACATTATCATATATCAGCATCATGAAATACAAAAGGAAAATAAACACTTGCATCATTTGTTCTCCATTGCATACATTCTAAAGAGCATGCATACATACATCATAATCTACATAAGGAAACTAGAAATGGAAAGTAAGCCATGAATGCCAAGGGTTTGATCCAAAATGAATATATATATATATAAATGATCAACATTTTTGTACAATGCCATCATGCACTAAGCATGGTCAAAACGCTCAAAGAGCCCGGGATATACAAAAGAATGTATCATACAAAATCTAGGAGAGCCAAGTGGCTTCTCAATCCCTACGAGACCCCTCTGAAGGTGCACACCCATGCCTAGGACTCGGCTACGCCGACGCTCTGAGTGCACGAGAGGGCTCAGGATCCCGAGGGGCAGCCGCAGTCTCGCCACGAGAATGACTCCTCATCAAGCACTCGGCTATCCTATACCCCGCTAGCTCCGTGCGGAGAGTCGATACCATCCTGGCCACATGCCAGACTAGGGCAAAGATGTCAATGTGTCTCTACCAGTTCCGAGGCTCCCAACATCTACAGATAGCTCTGCATGGGTCCTCTCCATGGGGATCATCAGGGTATCGGTGCATACCCTGCGAATCAAGTCTCGCCACTCATCGGCGGTCTCTACAAAACAAAGGAGAAAACAAATTAGAAACCAAACAAGAAATAGAAAAACAAAAGGAGAGATAGAAACTAAAACGATCCTAAATTAAACAAACATTAAAAGGGGAGAGGGTAACTTACTCGGATCACCAGGCCTCCAGGATGGATCTATAGGATCAGCACTCGCCACGAGATGTCGCCGCCGACCGGGGTACTCTCTGTGACTAGAGCAACGTAGTGCCCCGCAATGGACTCATCCTCCCCACCATGGCCCTGGGAGAGTGGCTCCTCTAAAACCAGAGTCACCCTCTCTGCACTCTGCTCGGCCCTCTCTGACTGCATGATATCCTGAGTATCATGCCACTCAGATCGTTGTCCCTGGTCTCTCCTCTCTGTCTCTCCCCCGTAAAACTCCTTAGACTCGAGTCTACCTCAATGGGGTCATCGCTGCTATGAGCAGGACCCGCGGAAATCTGAAGCAAGGGTGCCCGAGGTGCACCGGCCTCCCCGGCACGTACTATCCTCCCAGGCTGCAATAGGAACGCCGGGAGTAACCCTGCTATCCAACCTCGGCCTCTAGGCCCCCTCCGGCCTCTCGATCGATCTCGTATACCGGCTACTGGGGAAGCATACCCATGTAGGGTAGGCCAAACTGCTGAGGAACTCGGCCAAAGGGGTGTATCTCCACTCACCCCACTCTATCAATAAGCTGCCCTGTGGTGGAGTAGGAGATCAAAGTAAGAGCCTCTCTCCCCATATACCTACCATAGTCTGATATGGTGTGGCCTCCATGTCGGTAGTAGTAGTCGAGAAGCAACTGGCTGATGAGGTGCTCGGAGCACCAACATATATGTCCATCTGGCTGCCCTCACAGCCTCGGGATCTCGCCACCTCACCCTACCATAGGGGATGAAGTTCTCGTAAACCCAACTCATGACCAGGGTCGGGTGGCTCAAGGATTGCCCCTGTAAATGGACTACCCTGTATAAATCATGGTAGGTGGTCCCAAGAATATCTGCTCCCCAGGCATATATCCGGCCATGTCCCTCTATCTGTGCAATGATGGGGGACCAGCAATATAACAATGTGTCTCCTCCCTTGTCCCCGATCAGTCTCGAGGCAAGGATCCCCATGATAGCCTGGCGAAGTAAGGGGATGGGCAAGCTAGGAATGGATCAAACTCTAACCCCCTTCTTCGAACCCGTGGAGATGACTACATCTCCCATGTATGTAGCCCACTGTGCTATCTGGGCCCGTGAACCTGTTGTCTCTAGGGTGAGTCGTCTCCGATGATCGGGACCCCCAGGATATGGTAAACATCCTCTAAAGTGATGGTCCACTCACTGCGGACCCCTGGTAATCGGAAGGTGTTCCGATCAGCATCCCAATAGGAGAATAGGTCACAAAGAATGTGACTGGATGGTGTAACATGGGGCACGCGTGAGATGCGTAGTATCCTCGGCCCTCTGAAGAGTATCCTCCTCATCCTGTGAGAGGGCATCTAACACTCCTGGGAGCCAATCACACTCCCTCTCTCGGCTCCACCGAATATACTCCTCTCTCGCCTGCATACACCCAAAAACACACAAAACAGAGCAAGTTAGCATCCAAATAATATTGGAAAAATCATGAAAACACGTAGAAATGCTAAAAATGCAAAAGCAATTTCAAATAGATGATCTTTTTGCATTCTATGCAAAACCGCCACCCCGAGCGAGCAGGAGGCGGCCAGAATCGCCGCCTTAAGGGTGGCGGTCGTGGCCTGAAAACCCACGCGGGTTTTTAAACCTAAAAAGCCTAAAAGCACTAAAAAACAACCATTTTACCTAAAAACAAAGCCTACCCAGTAGGCGCCCCCTAGATGGACCTTTTAACACTAACATTTTCAAAAATTACCCCCCCACGACAAAGATTTTAGCATTTCAAAATTAAGGGGGTAAAAAGGATAAATTGAAGAAAACTAACCTGTGATCTCGTGGGTCGATGTTCCGCTCGCGGAGGCATGATCACTATCCCGTCATGGACGTTTTGACTCTACTCACGCAAGAAACCGTCACCGTGGGTTCCAGAGCTCAAAACCAATCAAATCAACTCGCGCAAATGAATAGGAAAATGGGCCCACTTTCATATATATAATGCACTGATTCATTTTAAATGCCTTTTTCACAGGTTTGGAGTGTCGAAGGAGGTAAGTTCTTATCCCCGCATAAATGGTACATTCTCATTTCCTATTATTTTAGCGTTTATTTTCCAAACTATTGTGTCTATCTGCACTTGAGTTCTCTTTTCGTTTTGTAGGTAGAGGGAATTTTGGACGGCGTCATTTCAACACACGGATGTATCAGGTATAACTTCTAGCCTCCCATTTCGGGACCGCCATACTTGGACCCACCGTTTTACGCCTCTTCATGGCTAAAACGCTTCTCCGAGGGGGCAATATGTACGTACCCAAAATTGTAAGGTACTATACTGCCGAAATAATGTAATAGGTGCCCCAATGATGATACAAGTCTCCTCGCAAGGTGTTCGGGATCCGGAAAAGATCTCTAAGTGTGTGTTAACATCCCACATGCCCCGCTTAGCCCCGCGTGCTTTGTTTTTCCCTTTTCCCCTCTTTTCTTGGCCTTTTTCTCTTTAGTGACGAAACCGCCGCCCTACCTGGGCGGCGGTCTCGTGACCGCCGCCCTGAACAGGCGGCGGTCCTGTAACCACCGGCCCTACTCAGGGTGGCGGTCCTTTACGCATTTTCCAGAAAGCTCTTTTAACATGACTCACGTAATTTCAACATTTTACCAGCTTTCTTTCACCGCCATAAGCTTGCATTTATGATTCTGGTTCCCTGGAATAGTGTTTTGCCATTGTTTATAGTTTAAGAGTTCTATTTGGTTTTTACCTTGGGTAAATGCAAATGCTATAAATAGTTGGCTTGTGCTCAAGCAAATGGCCCCTCAAATTTTCCTCTGAATTTCTCTTTGCAATAGATTTAGTTTTCATTTTTCTTAGAGTTCTTAGTTTCTTTCATTGCATGCCTAGTTAGTGTTGTTTTGTTGTTAGGAAGCCACATATCCATCTTGTGCAGGTGTTATTGACATTTTATCCAATCCATTGGAGTAGAATAGTTTGTTTTCAATAGGAAGCCATTAAAGTTGCAGGTTTTGTTCTTCAAGTAGGATAGTTTCAGGTTCTGGACGCTTTACGTTGCATGACTCGCAATAAATCCCACTAGGAATTGCATAAGCCAAGCTCTGTACTCTTGCGCTATCCCTCTCCTACTCGCATTGTATTCAGTCTATATCCTAAGCTACCTTTATCCCAATATCTACTTTTGTTGATGCTAGCATTACACGCTTTTCTGGATCCACGTGAACATGAAGGAACGAGGAGATCACACTGAGGGGAAAAATCACACACACCATCGGATTCGCCACTGTTCTGCGGAATCCAAGTTCTAGCTTTCAAAGTTCTAGTTAGAAACATATCAAATAAAGTAGCCAATCACTTTATTTCAGTCAATTCTACTCTCGATATTGCCAGGGAAGCTATGGGGATTGATAGTTTCTGAGAAACTATGATTCACTCCTCACTTCTGAGGTAGGATCGAGAGCCTTGCAAATAGATTAAGTCAATTATTTCATTGTTTAGAATAGATTCACAATTGCACAGACAAATAGCTACACTCGGTTATCTTGTTTGTTTTAATTTCATCATTAGATTAATTGTCAAATTCTAGGTATGATAAAGTAATTTCTCTTTTAAAATTCCTTCATAAAAGTTCATCAGAAAATACAAAAAGGGAGAGAGAAATCATATATGCTATAGATATACTTCACGTAGTTAAATTTCATTTTGCTATAGTTCATTTTTACATTGTTACTTTTGTATGACAATCACGGGACCTAGGGAGCCCAGGGAATACGTATTCGAGCCAATCATGCCCCAGCCCAATCTCATCACAGCAATAACTGATATAGATCAAAATCTTAGGATCCAAGTCTTCCGAACAACGGTAAGCTTGCAACAAATCAATTCCCAGTTGAGCGGGTTAAACATAGAAGACGACCAAGCACACATGTTTTGGTCGAATCAACCAAACTACAGATTACCCTAGGCAACATTCATATGACTGTAGAAGGGCTTGAAAGAGAACAAACCTTTGGTTGTGATCCTTTGGTCCCACAGCCAGACGCAGGAGACACTCTTACAGATATAGATACCAGCTTAAGAATTTAGGTTGCACGAACGCCTGTAAGATATTATGAGAAAATCACACAGTTATTGATTCTAAATATAGAAGCTGAGAAAGCATACGATTACTGGATACTAGGGATTAGGGGTTGATTCCGCACATGACCATAGCAGGACCACAACAACTACGAGTCTACGGTTGTGACCCACAAATCCCGCAGCCCAACGAATCCGTAAGTACATCAGACATAGACACTGGCCTACGCACACTAGTATTCAGATCTACCCCACTTCCACCTATCATCATCGAACAATTATCCTTGCTAGACATAGCAGCTAACGAAGCTAGGGAATTCTGGACTAGGCCAGAGAATCACCCATAGAAATAACTATATCCATCATTCATTTTATGACCCTGTCCGGAGACATACACGAAACTATCCCAGGTCATTTTCCACGTATTCCACAACCTATAGATCGAATCATGCCAGAGCTCGATATTTATTGGAGCCTTCGAGCGGTCATCCTTACTGATCGATCTATCACACCAGTTCAAATTAGGAGGGCCTTCTTTGCTTTAGATTCGCAAGTTCCACTAGTGCGTATTGAAGACATTAGATTGCCTAACTAGTTTTTTGCATCCCATACATATTCCATCCCCACCGGCTATCTCGGCATGACCTCGGGAGGTCGGGTGCGAGGAAGAGTTACTTGTAGATTCCTACGCTCACTTGTCACTTTTCCATCGTACAGTTTTTCCCTCCATAAGTTTTCTTTCTTATATTTTCTATTTGAGATAGGCAACTGGAAAAGGGTGGCTTTCAAAGCTTTGCATCCTTCTACATTGTGTCCTGGTGTGTGGTGGTAGGCACATATTTGAGATTCATCATAACCTATAGGTCGAGGTTTAGATGGATCATAGGGTCTAAGTGGGGGTAGGGAAATGGTCGCATCCCCTACCAACATATCAAGGATCGTGTGTAAGATCCTTTGAGCGGGTCAAATCTAGATGAAGATGAGCCTATTGATTGAGTGGGTGAGATTATTGATTGTTTTGGTAATTGTCAGGTACATGTGGTTCGTATGAGTGGTGGTTTAGGCAAGGGATTTTGATGATTGGGTTTAACTAGGCGTGGCTTCTTCTGCGCAGAAGTCATGTTTAGTTGGTTAGATGATGAGGCCACAGATGACGTGGTGGTAGGAAACAACCATGGGGAAAGAGGAGCGACAACAAACAAGTCTTTCAATGATCAAGTTTTCTTAGGGTTGGTAGGTAGGTAGGGTACGTGGGGTGACGGTGTTGAGATGCCCGTGGATTTTGTATGGGTGTAGAAGGTGCAGGTCATGTTAAAGAAGACATGGTAGGCATGGTGTATTGAGGCAAGGTGAAGGGTGAGAACCCAATATAGAAGGTAGGTGTGACGGTGAGGGTTGAAACCATGCATTGTCTTGTGGTTTGATCGAGGGAAAGGGTTTTAATTGTGGCGGAGGCATAGATTGGACTCGAGGAGATTGGGTATGTCTCCTAGGTGGATTGACGGCTTTAGTTTTGGATAAATCTAATCGTTTAGGTGGGTGTGTCAGGCTAGGTATTGGTGAAGTCCCAAGTGTAGGGGAAGGTTTGGTTATGTTGATAGAGGTGGATGAGGTATTTGGTAGAGATGAGGGGGGTGAAGGTGAGGACATAGGCATTTTGAGATTTTGTAAAAACTTCGGGTATATGGTAGAGGTATCTGGATTAGTCATCTGCATTTGAGTAGAGCATGGTGTATTTAAACGTTCCCATAAGACTCGTCTATCTTCTGGGGGATGACAATCTTCACGTGTGGATGGGAATTTTTGTATGGAAGAGAAGTGGGTGTGATTCCGGTCCACTTTGTGGGTGTGAAGGGGATACTTGTATTAAAGGGGCGAATGAGGCTAGAAAGATTTAGGCGATTAATGGGTGTTAAGGAGGGATGGTCTAAAGGAATGGTTAAGGAGTTTAGAAAAGATTTAGGCGATGAAGAATTGATAACTTCTTCTTTTGCAGCAAGAGTGGTGGAAGGAGATGTTTGGGAAATGGATCAGTTGGATAACATCTGCTCACAGTCTTGCAGGGATGTGGTGTAAGAAGGCTCTTTTGTGAGAAGATAACTCTGGGTGGTTGATTCCTTTATGGGTAAAGGAATAGTGGGGCTGTCCTCTTGTCCTGATGAAGGAGAAGGGGGCGAGGACCCCTGCATTAGTGAAGAGGCTCGATTCAGAATTTCCTCGATGGAAGCCCTTGGTTGGGAGTTGAAAACCGCATGGATCTCATGCACACTCTTCTCCTCGGCTGAGGTTTCTTGGTTTGTGTTACTGATAGATGAATGGTTTGGAAATGGTTTGTTGAAGATTTGTAAATTTCGATTAGCAGGGGCATTAGGATTATCGAGGGTTATATCCCCTGCATCAACCATTTCCTACACTATGTTTTTCAACATCTTGCAGTTTTTGTGGCTATGTCCTTTCATGCGATGGAAATTCTGAAGTCATTTTATTTATACCAAGAAGGTATAAGCAAGCGGAATCAAACCCAGTGAGCTTTAACAGAGGCAAGGTGATAGCTCTTGCTTTAAGTAATTTTTCCAAGTTCACATCATAAGTTTCTCCCAAGGGAGTGTACTTGATGGGCTCGACTTTATACTTATAGGTGGATTTTGGCTGGGTATTAGATGGTGCTTGATATTTGACCATCACCGCATGTATGGCTCCTTTTGGTTTCAAAGCAACCGAGGCGTGAGAGTTGGTGGTGTTGGGTTTATTGGTGGAGTCTTGGGTTTAGAAATTTGAGTTTTTGTTGCTTAACATCAATTTCTCCTCCTCTAAGGCTCAAATCTCTAGTTTCCGAGCCATAGTAAAGGCCTCATCAAAGGTGCGGAAAGTTTGAATTTTGAGGGTGGGAGAAATGTGTTTAAGTGAGCCCACGTAAAGAGTTCAATGAGGTCGGCTGAGGTAAGGCATAAGTAAGTTGGTTGATGAGGCCCCGCCATCATCCAACGAAATTTGTGATAGACTTGTCTTCAAATTTTCGGATGACATAGAGGTCGGTAATGGATACTTTCTTGGAAATATTGATGGAGAAGTGATCCAAGAAATATTAGGCTAATTGGTTAAAGGAGAAGATTGAGTGCTGGGCTAAAGCACTATACCACTCCAACGCAGGTCCTAATAAGGACATGGGGAAGGTATGGAGTAGTAAGGCATCATCATGAGCAATCAAATAGCAGGCATGTCTAAACGATCGCAAGTGTTGTTGAGGGTTCTCCTTACTACTAAAGCGAGTAAATTCGTAATTCCCATTGAGGAGGATATGTATGTAGGGGGACGAGAAGGATGAATAGGCTCCTATAAACTTTCTCGTATGTTAGGTGTTACGACTTCACAAGACATAAGCCTCAAGATTTTTCATTTTGTCCATCATTTGTTTGATTAAGTCATTGGTTGGGTTAGATGATGGTGTTGTCATCGTAAACGGAGGAGGATTGGGCCGAGAGTCGCTACTAGACAATGGTGGGGTTAAATGTTGATAAGGTATCGATGATGAATGTGTTGGGGCAGCCGAATAAGGATGTCCTATATAAGATGTTGAAGCCACCGGATGAGTTTGTGGAAATGAAAAGGTGGGTAGAGCCTGAGAGGGAAAGCTCATGTGGATAGGTGGTAGAAAACAAGTTATGAAATAGGAAATCTGCGAGAGAGATGAGGTAGGGTTCATGGATAGTAGTGATATGTGGGGCCCCAGTTAACCAAAGGAAGGCCAATTGGTGCAAGTATGAACCATTAAAGCTACTAAGCTAAGAGACGGGGATAAGGATGAAGATGGTGAGGAGGAGTTATTAGGTGGGGAAGGAGCTTAGTGAGCAGCTATACTAATAGGCATACCAAGAGAGGAGCTAACCATCGGTGTGTACGGTCGGGGGTATGAGACAAATAATACTATACGACACCAATATTAACATCAAAAATTTAGCAAAATCTAGATCTCCTACAGAGATCTTGGGAAAAGCTTTCTTGGTGTCGTAGGATTCCCCATAGGATGTGAAGGGGTGACTCGAGGCAAAGACACGGAACAAGCATGTGAAACCATGGTCTGCGGCTTGTTTCAGTGATAACAACCATGGACAAGAGGATACGGTGAGGGGAATTAGTCAATTAGGATTAGAAATAGCAACAAAATGTTGGAATTGGTAGGTTGTTGGTTTGTCAGAAACTTTGAAACACGAAGCATCGATATCGATATAAGTAACCGATGTCGGTCGGGATGGTGGCGTCGATCGTGGTAACCAATGTTGGTAGAATAGGACCGGTGTCGATTCTTATGAAGGAAAAGAGAAAATGTAAGAGGTTGTTGGTTTGGGGATAACATGGCTTAGTATACCCACCAAACTGCCTCAAGTGATCACCGAGACAAGGTATATCAAAGAAAGCAGGAATCGAAAGAACAAAAAACAAGCAAGATACACAAGCAAATCAAGAGACTAACCCTAGGATTAGTTTTAATCACTTTGGGCTTATGCCTTAGACGCAAGATGATGTCAATCCTAAACAAAAGACCTAAGGGAGATGTCAAGTTTGTTTTGGCTTGTAAGGCTACCTCAATCGGGTGGAGGAATACCATGGAAAGGGGGATGTTTGAGATGTTGTGTAGATTATGATGTGATTTGGTATGTGTTGTGCAGTGAGAGTAAGATTAATTTCTCGTCAATACCGTGGATATCACCCCCACATGTATGACCTTTTACTTAATCTATGTTCACTAGAATGAAAAACAACAAGCAAGAATGTGATGCACATGTTTTAAACCCAAATCAAAAATGATATTCGATGAAACAAAGAATGAGAAGAGGTTAAGAAGATGACTTTTACTAATGCAATGATGAGAAAGAAAGACAAGTTCCTTTACCAAAATGACAAAATATTTTGTGAATATTTAGAAGAAAGAAACAGCAAGTGTGCTCCCTATATGAAAATGAGCAAGAAAGAAAGAAACCCGAGAAGGGTCCCAGAGCGTGCCAAAATGTTTTACACGAGAATTTAGTTCCGAATAGAGTTATTTCTATCTTTCCATTCTCTTGAGAAACAGAGATAAGGGTTAGGGCTAGGAGGAATACCGTTGAGTGTTGGGAAGGTGTGCGCGTACCGTAGAGAGATCAAACCAATTGTGAAGAGCTCCCTTTTTATGCTGGGAAGGACTACTATAAATAAGAATGAAAGACCACCAAATTTTCGTTAAACAATAAGTGAGCAAACTACCTTGGGCCCGTGAAATATTAGACTTCCTTTGAAGGTGGTGAGTTCCCTTTTAATACAAATTAATGCAGATAATAATAAAGAAGCTATTGCAAAATCATGATTTAGGTACCTCATTACTAAAAGCAATAGAGACTAAACTACCAATAGTAAAATTTCATGTTGTTTGTTTGGTCACTGGTTATTGATACGTTTAGATCAAGTTACAGGGATAGACAAGGCTAGATATGAGATTGTTTGGAGGTAAATAGGTGAAAGGTTGGTTTTTGGTATAAGTCACAGTGACCGATATCGGTTTAGGCTTAACCGGTATCAGTTAGGTAACCTATATCGATAGGGGAAGTGATTTAGAGGCTTTTAAATGGAGGTTGGTTGTAAGGTGCTTATGGGGTTTAGAAGGTTGGTAGATGGTTGAGGGGAGTAGTAGGGTGATAGAGAAGACTCGAGAGTGAGAAAGATGTCAAGGAATGCGGTGGCGAAGGAAAGGCTCGGTTGGGATGATCTAGAAATCGGAAGTGAGCTAATGAAGCTATCCTCCGACTCTCCTAATGTCCGGATGAGTGTGACAGTGATCTAGTTGCTCAATTATAGTCTTGGGCTCAATACCCCTCTCTGTAACCTCTTCTCTCTCTCACTTGTCTCTCCCTTGCAAATGAATTCGAGATCCTTCCAAATGAATCCGGATCCTTTGCTTTTGGTTGGGGAGGTCATTTACGAGGAACCAACGCCGGTCGAGTAGGAACCTATGTCGGTTAGGTCAAAGTTGGCTATTTTTAGTAAAATAGCCAACTTTCCCTCCTTTTCTCCCGAGGGGTCAATTGTGGGCTTGGTCAAGTCATTATTAGGTTCGTTTTGGTGCGAGTGAGGGGTGATGAGTCATGGGTGTGGGTCTAGACCAAGTTATAGGTCTTAATTAGGTTAGTTTAGGTTTAGGGCTAGGTCATGGTGAGGTGGCGATGTGAGGTTGTAGGGTTGGATATGTGGATTTATTAATTATAAGGTAATTAATAAATAATTAAGTGTGTAAGGTTTAGGTGGTGAGGTAGGGTTAGATTGTGAGACGAGATGTGGGGCACGGGGTGTCGTAAGACCCAAATTTGGTGTCTACAACATGCACAATATCACATAGAAAGGACACATGACCTCATGTCATGGACACAAATGTTTTTCACACACAAATAATGGCAAGGGAAGCACAAGAAAATGACACTGAGGTTAAAAACAAGGGACTTAAATATTCCCCACACAAAAAAGGAAAAAGGTGGAAACACACAGACAAGTAATAAAAACTCAATGTGTAAAGAATAAATAAAAGTAGCCAATAATCACATAGAGCAAGATATACTAGTTATTTTTGAGATTTCTACATTTAACATTGTAGACATTAATTTGTAAATATGTGTGTTTATTTAATTATGTCATTATGAGTCATGTACAATCCACATCCATTTCAGTCCCAATAATCTTTATAATAATGTATATCATAGTTTATAATATGAACATAACTTTGACATGTGTAAAAGAATTAAAAATAACTATGTGATAAATAGAACAATAGCGCTTAATAATGTTGAGGAGTACCCCATATTAGAAAATAAATCGGGAAAAATGAAGAGTCAAATGTTTCATGTATCATGTGCATATACCTTGCAAAATACATGTGTAAAGAAATATCATATGTTATATTTAAAACCTTAAGATGAGTAACACATAGAAAGTATAATCTAGGTACAAATGATGTCATCCTTAAGTCCTAATTTCTATTATTGAAATAATATGAATGTTATTGAATATTTGGATTATATGATTTTTCGGAATTATTATATTATTTGAAAATTCTACCCAACATCAAGTAGAAATGTGTGGAAGGTTCAGTAAATAAATAGTCTATGATCATCAATATGATCAATCTTACAAATTCAAGGGTAATTGAAATTTCTAGCCTAAGATGAAGTTAATTCATGATATATTTTTAATTAGTATACATTGGGTTGAACATGGTAACAAATTAACTCCAATGTTTCATATTACACATATACTTAGGGACACCTTCATGTTTAATTTAAATGGAGGTACTAATTTGAGGAAGGTATAATTTTATTGATTTCATCAATAGTGGCCTTCAAAACGTTGTAACTAATGTTCACAAATACATGAGATTCATTTTTGGCTCATATGTCTCCTATAAATTTTCTTCTAGAACATGTCAAATGCTGTTGCTAACATAATAAACCTTTTAAAGTTTCGTGATTATGGGGTAGGTATGATATTTGTAGGAGTGAGATCAAATAAGTGTAATGCCTATAATGTACATATATTTTCAAATTAGTTGTATCGATTAGGATATATTTCTATTGTTGCCACCCAAAATGTCCAACCATGTTTTATGTCCTTAGATTTGAAATTGAAGCTTTTCATGTATTTATTGATAGGTCTTAACACTCACAAAAATGGAAATTCCTTATCATTTTGATTATAGATTTGAAGAATACATTATATTTCCCTTGAGTACATGGGAGGCAACATTATTTAGAATGCTCAAGAAAATTTGAGTGAATTTTCTTTTATATTGATCCCATATCAACTTAGAGATAAAAACTTATAATTTTTATACATTAAAATAATTTAAAGGTAAAGTGGAGAAAATTGGAGGATCAAAGGAAAATAATTACTATCAAAGTAAGGGGCATGAAAGGTAAATTTGATAATGGGCATGTAATGGATGGGTTCACCAAAATTATTTAATTAAAATATTAAATCTTAATTAGAGGACCGAGATCAAACATAAATAGTAGTGACAAGCAATATCTAACATACAAAGTAAAAGAAAGTGTTAAAGATACGAGATAAGAATGAATTACCTTGTATCGAGAGATGTGGACTGATTTTGGGATAGAAAACAATATGATAAGGATGAAAATATACTGTGCAACATCCGTCTAAGAAATTACAATCTGGGAGATCTTCGGAAAATATATCCTAAAGGATGACAAGACCTCCCTGGGTGCTAGTGTCTGATATGAGCAAAGTATTGTCCTTGAAAATTCTCTACTTGTGGTCTTTTCAAGGTTTAAACTCAATTTCTTCTTTTCCTTTCATTTCACATCAAATCTAATGTATGGTTCTTATGTCAAACTTGAGCCTATGAAAAAAACCTTATCTACTTGTAAAAATATCAAGAAAACATTAGATGAAACAAATAATGCATATGTTTGAGTTGAACTAATTTCGGTGGTCACCCCAATGTGATTGTCACCAAGTGCTCAACTACATGTTAGGCTCTATGTATATATATGATTCCCTTATTTTAATTTCATCATTAAAAACCAAAAGGTGTTTGACATTTGTCATTATCATGAGTTTTCTCATTGATGTCAAGCTACATTGATGGCAAAAGTATTTGATGTCAAGCGAATTTGAAGGAAAAAAATATTAATTGGTAAAGTGAGAAAGTGAGAAAGATGAAGGTTGATTGGTAGTGTCAACTCATAAAGGCTTCAAGATGTTCAAGGATAAGTTCTAAGGGACTTAATCAACTTTTTACAAAGTTGTGAACATAAAGATTTAGCTTCCGAAGTCTCGCAGGAATCCACATAACTCTAGAAGAAGCTTCAAAAGATTAGTGAAGGTTACAACTAAAGGAATGAATTTGCAATGCAAGAAGAAGCCAAAAGACGAGCCACAAATGACAAAGGTGAAGAAAAAAATGTGAAGGAAGATCCGCGCAAGCAAGGATGAACTGAAGGCAAAGCCACGTAAGTAAGGTAAATTAGGAGGAATCCGTGAGTAAAGAGAAGAAGCCATGGAAAACTATAGAAGCCACACATAAAAGAAAATAGCCGTAGACATGGGAAAAGCTGCAAAAAGGCACCATATAAAGAGGAAAGCCACATAACATTGTAAAAGCCACGAGAAACAAAGAAAATCTACGGATAACTAGAAAGCCTCCAAGAAAGAAGAAATGTTGCAGATCAAAGGAGAGAGCCACGATACATAGGAAAATGTCAAAGAATCTTATAAAAATTCCATAGATTGAACAAGATGGAATCGAAAGGGCTCGAGGACAATCAAATTGAGTTAAAAATGGACAAGTGGTATTTTTTCTCCAAAATTGATGGTGATTTGATTTTCTAGTGATTACGGTGAGTATATGACTTGAGCTCCACAAAGAACAAAGAAATCTATTGTTCGAGATATAAACATTTAATGCTCTTTGACCTTGTGGAAATATAGTTACAATTCGGTATGTCATTCCTGATTTTGAGGAAAATTAAATATCAAAGAAGAAAGTGTCTCACTAATCTTGATCACGTTAGAAATCCTAGAAAGATGAGAAATCTATTTTGGTATTAGCACATAAATGTTTTTGGTGAATGTAAAGTAAAAGGTTAAATCAAGCCGAATATAGCAAGAACAAAAATGGAGTTAGTTGTATTCATTTAATGGATTATATTTTCAATCGACAAGAGTAAGAAAGTGTGCACAAAATTTCATGACACTCGAATGAAGTGATGGAATGTGTTGATTGTGAATAAAGAGAAAAATCAAATTCAATTTGCATGTTTCTTATCAATGAAATAATTCACTAGAGATATATGAGTGTTTCTCAAGTGAGAATACGATGCAATCAAGCCAAGAGAGAGCAAAAAAATTAAAAGAGAGAGGAAAGAGAAGAAAATAAAAATGAAGTATTGAAGAATCAGATTAGAAGAGCATCGGTGAGGTAAATTTATTGATCAAGAGAGATCGAATTAGATGAGTTGAAGAAAATGATAGAGATAAAATAAAAATATACTGACGAGAGTTCATAATCTATTGTGTAAGAAATTTTTATAGCTAGATGATCAAAATTTGTATTTAAAATAATTTTTAAGTTCTAGCTTAGCATTTTTAGGGGGTTGCAACCTCTTTTCGGTGGGTGGCTGCAAAAGATTAATTATTGTTAATTAAATTAGGGTTTGGTTCTCCTTGTAAGTTGGTGATTGCTAAAATTTACTGAGTGGGTGCTTAGAAAATATTCAAGTGGATGCTTGAAGATGTGAAGTGGGTACTTCACAGTTGAGTGGGTTCTCAATTAAAATCATTGTAAGCTTTGGAATTGTTGTTCCTAATAAGTCCTTGTTTTTAAGTGGGGTTTTCTCCCAAAAGGGTTTCCTACTATAAATTTTGTGTTATGTATTTTTCTTTCTGATATATGTTTAATAAAATGCACATGATATAAGTAGCTGCTCAAATTTGATTTTTTTGGATTAAGTATAACCCTAAAAATTAATTTTAATACACAATTATTCACAATTTGTATCGAGTGAGGTCCTTCTAGTAGAAGTTTAACATCTTGAGGAGATCTACTTTTGCAAGCATGACAAAAATCAAGATCAAGGTGGTTTATCACCTGTTCTAGATCACCTCTCCTCACTACAATGAATTATGGATTTTGGAGAATAAGGATGAAAAATTACTTCACATCACTTGGTTTTTAAATCTAGGAATGCGTTGAGAAAGGATATAATCCTCTAGCCATGCCAATCACTTATTTAGTGGATAAAGCAAAATATGAATGTAACTCAAGGGCCATGAATGTCATCCTATGCGGCCTAATGAATCTAAATTTTTAAATCTATCTATTGCATAATAGCAAAGGAAATTTGGACCAAACTTTAGAGTATTTATGAAGGAGATGAAAAGGTCAAGTTAGAAAAATTGTAGACCTATAGATCTTAATTCGAGAATCTAAAGATGAATGATGATGAGAACATAAAGGCCTACATGCAAAGAATAGATGAAGTAATAAACATGATCCGAGGTATAGGAAAGAAACTAGAAGAATCCTTCATAGTCCAAAAGATTCTGAGATCTTTGAGTGGAAAATATGATGTAAAGGTTTCAACTATAAAAGAAGCCAAAGATATGAAGACTCTCAATATGGATGAATTACAGAGCACTCTTTCAGCATACGAGATGAGAACTATTGGATCCAAGACCACCAAGAAATAAGTATCATTCAAGGTCAAGAATGAAACCCAGTCAAAGAAAGAATAATAAGAAGAACCAATTTCATAGAATGAGTTAGATGATGAAAATATTGAAGCAATGTTCGTAAGAAGACTGAAAAAAGAGGTTGAGGTGAGTATAAGGAAAAACTTCCTTTCAAATGCTTTACATGTGGACAAGTACGCCATTTTTTTGTTAAATGTCCAAATAACAATAAATAATCTCAGTCTAAACATGAAGAGGATAATCATAAAAACAAAAATATAGAACTGTATATACAAAGAAAAATAGCTAGAAAAAATTCTTTAAGAACAAAAGAAACTTCTATTCAAAAGAAGAATCTAGTGAATTTGATTCAAGCATCTCAGAAACTCGAAAAAAAAAATGTGAAGATCGGCCTAAATTCTTGTCTATGGCCATGGATGCCCCTGAAGAATGTTGCTCAAAAGGAAATAATACAATTGAATTTGAATACTGATGAAGAAGAAGCTGAAGTAAATCTTGACGATAAATTAGTATGTGCTCTTGAAGAATTTAAATTGTACAAAAGAAAGAATCAAAGGATGAGATGTACAATACAATATTATGAATAAAAAATCCACATCTTTGAGGAAATACAATCTCTAAAATAAGAATAAGAGACTATTAAATTAAATTTCTTGAGAATCAACTTCAAAATATCTCAAACTCTTACAAATCAAAGGAGGATGAATGCACAAACTGAACTCAGAACTAGAGCGACTAAAAGTTGAGTTTGAAAAAATGACCAACAAGTTGATTATGTATGAAAAACTAGAGAAGAGTTAAAATGTTTTGACTGGTATACTAAGCGGCCAACGTGATACAAATGATAAGTCTAGGATTGGTTTCAAGGAAGAAAGTAAGGAAAAGGATCCTGCAAAGAATAAAGGAAACAAGACTGCTTCAACTCCGATCAAATCTTCATTGGAAATAAAGAGTTCAAAAAATATATCAAGAAAAGGACTAATACTCCTAGAATCTCGTATGAAATGAAGTACACACATTCTTTCTATGGTTATTGTTATTCATGTAATCAACTTCAACATAAGGTCTGCTAAGTGTAGAAGATTCTTTCTATGATATAAAATAAAAAAATTCCCATCTTACACAAGACTAAACTATAATGATGTCTACTACAACTATTACAAGAAATGAAACAAGCATCAACAAGTAAATTAAAACCTCGTAAATAAGAGAAATGGGTGTATGTTGTAAAGAAAGATGCAAACAAGAGGGAAGAGTATTCTTTGAGTAGTGTAAACTGCATTCCATATACAAAATGAAGATAAAATTTGGTATCTGGATAGTGGATGCTCTAGCAATATGATTGGTGAAAAAATAAAATTCATTTCGCTATCCAAAATTGATCGGGTGTTGTGAGATTCAAAGTGATAACAATTCAAAATGATATAGTTGAAAAGGAAATTTGAGTCTAGATAATGGAAATACCATCACAGAAAATGTTCTATATGTTGAAGGCCTCAAGGAAAATTTGTTAAGTGTGAGTCAAATGTGCAAAATGGGATACAATCTGATCTTTCATGAAAAAGGATGTGATATCATAAATGGAAAAATATAAAATAAAGTTGCAAAACACAAAGGACAAAGAACAACATGCATCTACTAAATGAAATAAAACATGAAAATTGTTTCACAAGTAAGGTTGATTATAGTTGGCTATGGCATAAAAGACATGGACATGAGCTCGAGAATCGGTAAAACTTATACAAAAATTTTAAAACAGAAGATAAACTTTGCAAAGCATGCCTGCATGGTAAACAAACAAGAAGATCAATCAATTCGAAGGAATACCCTACAAACAGAACTCGGAGTTGATTCATACAGATCTCTATGGTTCCACCGTAACTGAAAGTACACAAGGTCAAGTGTATTTCATGTTGCTAATAGATGATTACACCAGAATGACATGGGTAGCATGTTTAAAGAAAAAGTACTAAGCCTTAGACAGATTCAAGAAATTCAAGGCACTAGTGGAGAATGAAAAGAACAAAAGGATCAAATGCCTAAGATTAGACAGAGGCGGAGAATTTTGGTCCAATGAATTCGATGAATTTTGTGAAGAAAATGGAATTAGAAGACAATTCTCGATTCTTGCTATAACACCTCAAAAAATGGAGTTGTTGAAATGAAGAACAAGAATATGCAAGAAATGGTGAGAACAATGCTGAATGAATCCAAATTACCAGACAAATATTAGAGTGAAGCGGTATACACAATGGTGTACATTTTAAATAGAGCTCAATTAAGAGTAAATAGTGACAAGACACCTTATGAACTATGGAAGAAAAAGCCTTCAAATCTTAAACATCTAAGAGTTTTTGGAAGAAAATGCTACATGAAAAGAGATGAGGACAACTTGGGAAATTTCATCTCTATGTGTGATGAAAATATATTCATTGGATACTTAGTAGTTAGCATGACTTACATGTGCTACAATAAGAGGCTACAGAAAATTGTTGAAAGCACACGTGTGCAGGTGGATGAATCTCCCAAGTCCAACACTTAGTACAATAACAATAATGAAGAAAAAGAATATGATGAGGAAATGGATAGTCTATGTGAAGAAGTTGATGAAGAAGAAGAAAGGAAAGAAACTAAGGCACCTTTAAGACAATTGAAAGCGACCATCCAATAAATCAAATCATTGGAAACAAAGAAGGTGGCATTCTAACCAGAAGAAGGCTAAGAGATCAGAAGAATCATGAAGATATAACATGAGCCTATCCATGGTAGAATCCAAAACTATTTCGAGAAGAAAGTAAGTTTCAACATTTGGTAGATGCAATGAATTAATAACTTAATCAGATTGAAAAGAATGGAACATGGGAGCTTGTACCCAAACCCGTAGACCGCAAGACAAGAACATTATAGAAACCAAATGGGTGTTCCGAAAAAAATTGAATGAAAAGAGTGAAGTATGAAGAAATAAGGAAAAAAATTGTGCAAAGGATATGCACAAATGGAAGGAATCAACTTTGATGAAACATTTGCACCAGTGGAATGGATGGAAGTAATAAGATTGTTCTGGCTTACGCAGCTTACAAGAAGATCAAAGTTTTCTAGATGGATGTGAAATCAGCTTTCCTAAATGGTTTTCTAAATGAAGAGGTATACATTGAACAACCTAATGGATTTTCACTAACTGAAGACAAAGACTATGTGTGCAGGTTGAAAAAGGCTTTATATGGACTTAAACAATCTCCTAGAGCTTAGTACAATAGATTGGATTCATACCTCATAGAGAAAGGTTTCAAAAAATGTGTTCTTTGATAGTAACATCTACATCAAGGAAGAAGAATTTTGTCTTCTTATTGTCATTGTATATGTAAATGACATCATTTTTGGAGGAGACTATTATAAGATGACATATGAATTTTTAGATATGACGAAAGATGAATTTAAAATGTCCATGTTGGGAGATCATTCATTCTTTCTGGGCTTGTAAATAAGTCAATCAAAACAAGGTATATTCATATCCCAAACCAAATATATCAAAGAAATGCTAAAAAGGTTTAGGATGGAAGACTATAGACCTATATGAACACCAATGGAAGTAGGATGCAAGTTGAGAAGAGAGGATAGCTCACCCAAAGTAAACTAAACCTTGTATAGATCAATGATTGGAAGTCTACTCTGTTCCACTGCATCAAGACCAAATATCATACAGGCGGTAGGTCTTGTTGGAAGATTTCAAGAAGATCCAATGGAAACACACTTCAATTCTTTTAAGATAATTTTGAGATACCTCATGGGAATAATTGCATATAGATTATGGTACCCAAAAGTATTGAATTCAATATACAAGCATACACAAATTGAGTTTGGGCAAGAAGTGTTGATGACAAGAAGAGTAAAAATGGCAGAGCGTTCTTTGTTGGAAATTGTTTATTCTCTTGGCTAATAAAGAAGTAATCATTAGTAGCCATCTCAATATGTGAAGAGGAATATATAACTTCTACAATGTTTTGCACTCAATTTTTATGGATGAAGCTCACATTGGAGCATTACAAGGTAAAATCTGAAAGTCCACTTCCCTTGTTTTGTGATAGCGTAAGTGCAATAAGTATCTCTAAGAACCCTTTGTTCCACTCAAAGACAAAACATTTTCTAATTAGATATCATTTCTCAAGGAACAAGTGAATGAAAAGAAAATTAGTTTAGAATATGTGAGCACAAAAGAAGAACTTGCAGATATCACAACCAAGAAACTACTAAAGGCTACTTTTGAGCACCTAACAAATGATTTGGGGGTCATTCCTGATCCCACCAATAACTAGACAATGTAAAGACAAGGTGAGGGAGCATTCTCAGGTAATATTAGCTTCTAAATGGTGCCAAATAATATTTGTGACAGTGAGCTAGTTTTCTAACCCAATTTTATAAAAGTATGCATCAGCTCAAGGGGAGCATTTCCGTGAGCAAATAAGAAAATATGGATCAGAAGCATGTGACAAGGGGTAGCTTCTTGAGGTAGGAACCCACAGTATTCTCCTTTCCTACAGTTTTATATTTATGTGGCATAAATCTACCTTTGTCATTGTTGTCAAAGGGGAGAAAATCTCAATTTAAAAACCATCTAGTAATAACAAAAGGGGAGAGAAGTTGAAAATGTAAATACACTAAGGGAGAGTTACAAAGTGCTTTAAACCAAGAAATCCGCCAAGGAGAGTTAAAAAGTGTTTTAAGAAATGAAGTATGCAAGTATCCTTTTTCCATCAAAAAGACTTAGGTTTCGTGATATTGGAGTGATGAGGTGTTGCCATTAATGAAAAAATGGAATATTGTTATACCTTTATCATTATCATGAGTGTTTTCATTGATGTTAGGTTGTATTGATGGCAAATGTATTTGATGTCAAGTGAAATTGATGGCAAAAAGATTAATTGGTAAAGTGAGAAAGTGAAAAAGATGAAGGTTGATTGGTAGTGTCAGCTCAAAGAGGCTTTAGGATGATCAAGGATAAGCTCTAAGGACTTAAACACTTTTTTAAAAGCCACGGACATAAGGATTTAGCTGCAAAAGTTTACAGAAGCCGCAGAACTCTAGAAGAAGCTGCAAAAGCTTAGTGAAGGCTACGAGGTAGAGAATGAAGTTGTAAAGAAAAAAACAATCCAAAGGATGAGCCATGGATGAGAAAGGCAAAGCCACAAATGTGAAGGAATATCTACAAAAGCAAGGATGAACTGAAGGAAAATTTGTGGAAGTAAGGGAAATTCAAGGGAAAATACAAGTAAAGAGAAGAATCTACGAAAAACTATAAAATCCACACATAAAAGAAGAAATATTACATATCAAAGGAGAGAGCCACAATACATAGGAAAATGTCAAAGAATCTTATAAATATTGTAAATTAAAAAGATGGACTAGATAGGGCTCAAGGAAATTCAAATGGAGTTAAACATGGACAAGTGATATTTTGTTCTCCAAAATCAATGGTGATTTGATTGTCCAAAGTGATTACATCGAAGTATTCAACTTGAGCTCCATGAAGAACAAAGAAATACATTATTCTAACTATAAATTTTTAATGCTCTTTGACCTTGCAGAAATGTAGTTGCAGTTCTCTATGTAATTCTTGATTTCAAGGAAAATTAAATATCAAAGAACAAAATGGCTCTCTCATCTTGATCACATTTGAAATCCTAGAAAGATGATAAATCTATTTTTGGGTATCGGCTCACAAATTATTTCTAGTGAATGCATAGAAAAAGGTAAAATCAAGCCAAATATAGCCAAGACAAAATATGGAGTTAGTTGTATTCATTTAATGGACCATATTTTCAGGTGATAGGAAGAAAGTGGGCATGAAAATCTAAATGAAGTGATGAAATGGGTCGATTGTAAATAAAGAGAAAACTCAAAGCCAATTTGTGTGCTTCTAATAAATGAAATAATGCACTAGAGCTAAAGGATTGATGATCAAGTGAGAATACAATGCAATCGAGTGACAAAAGGAAAAGAGTGAGGAAAGAGAAGAGTAGAAAAATGAAGTATTGAAGAATCAGATGAGAAGAGCATCGGTGAGGCGATTAATTGGGCAAGAGAGATCTAATCAGATGAATAGAATAAAGTGACAAAGAGAATGCAGACAAGTATTCAAGAGAGATCATAATCTATTTTGTAAGCAATTTTTGTAGCTAGATGATCAAAAACTTTATGTAAAATAAGTCGAAGTTGTAGTTTAGTGTTTTTAGGGGGTTACACCCTCCTTGTGGGTGGGTGCCTACACAAGATCAGTTGTAGCTAATTCAATTAGGGGTTAGTGATCCTTGCAAGTTTGTGCTTGCTAAAATTTTCTCGAATGGGTGCTACGAAAATCTTCAAGTGGGTGCTTCAAGTTGTGAAGTTAGTTATTCATAGGTTGAGTGGGTGCTCAACTGAAACCATTATAAGCTTTGGAATTGGTGTTCCTAATAAAGCCTTGGTTTCAAGTGGGTTTTTCTCTTGAAATGGTTTCCCACTATAATTTTTTTGTTCAATATTTTTCTGTCTAATATATGTTTGACAAAATACACATGATATAAGAACTGCTCAATTTTAAGAAATTGTGGATTAAGTATAACTCTATAAATTAATTTTAATCTGACCGATTGAGCCCCTCCTCTCTGTGCTTGTGATCTCTAACAAAATGCCAACCCAAAGTGATCAAATATATTTTAGAAAAGATACCAAATAATGTGGCAATTTAAAATTAGGAAAAGGAGGGTAAGGGGAAAAAGCACTCAAAGGGGACAATAGAACATGGGGGATCCTATGTGTACTAATTGGTAATGTTTGGGATGATAAGAAGATATAATTGTAAATACGAGTTGGGTCACATGTAATTTATTGTCCAAAAGTATAGTGGTCATTCCAGAAAATTAAATAACAAGATTGTGGGAAAGATAAAATTAAAGAAAGAATACAACAAGTGTTGCTAATGTAGAATTTTCTTGCGTTAGAATCATGCATATAGTGACATACTTAGAGAATCGATGTATGTATAATTTTTTTAGTTCAAGACTATAAGAGGCATATAACAAAGACACAAACACATGGTTATCTAACCATATAATCCTAAGTGTTTTAAGGAAATTTGAGCCTCCACAGTAATGAAATTATTGATAAGAGCTTGATATAAGTAAAACAGCTTGGGAATATGCACACCAACTTGATCCTAAATATTCATCTCCGCCATCAACGATTGCTCAACTCCGCTCAAATTTGTTTTGACTTTGGAGATGTAACAATTTATGAATAAAATTTGTGTTTCCTCCTACTAAATTAAAAGTCTCTTAGATGAATTTAGTGAACCTATATCATCTTTGATCAAGCGTAATAGGAAAAAATGAAAAATTACGGTGACTAGTCATTGGACTAAGGACTTCCAAAGAAACTTTTGGTGGAAAAATAAAATGTAAATGTGTGAGATAAATGGTAATGAAGTTTAATTAACGGTGACACAAATTGCCCAAATAATAATGTATCAAGTTATTTAATTTTTAAATTTTAAGAGAATTTTATTAGATTTTCACATGAGATTAAAATATTTTCCATTTAATTTGGTAGTGGTCACTCATCATTACATCAACCTCCATATCTTAAGTCTTAAAAATCGACACAACAATTAGATTTTGGAGAACTAAAACAAAAACACTATCAATATTTTTGAATGTAAACTTTTTGGATACTAAAGTTTGGAAATTTTGATAGTTTTTCGTTATTATTTTTAATTAAAAATTAAATCCATAACTTATTCTCATTTAAGAGGGATTTGGATGTAAAATTATGTAAAATAAAAATTGTTGGTGCGTAAGTGTACTTGTGTAATATATAACTATTGAAGTTTATTTATGAAAATATTATAAAGTCATTCTTATTCTCAAGTCAATGGTGTTTGTGATTTAAAAATATGTAAATGTTTTAAACTCTAGATATTTCGAGTCATGTATGATAAATAAATGCTAAAGCACAGATCTAACACAAGTAATAAGCTAGATAAAACTAAAACCCCGGGTTCAAGAGAGAGGATAAAAGAATTAGATGATTTTCAATTGATCCCGAAGTATTTTGGAATGGACGACTAATGAATAGGAGGATTAGGATATCACAACCAAACTCAAAAAATCATGGAACTTTTAGATGATCCGAATTAGGGCACCTAGCACTAAAGACCACAAGTAGGAACTTCGTGGATTTGCGTAGAATTTGAGAAATTTATTTTCTTCATGCCGCAAGGTGGTCACAAACCTTCATTGTTTTTCGCATGTATGTAACTAGATTTCGATCAATGTATTTGTCTATAACCTGCAAATCAAATGATATCCTACATAACCCCAAAACACATCAAAGCCTAAAAAATAAAAGATGTAAATGGGGATTCGAACTCGACCCTAGTGGTCACCTAAAAGAGTGAGCTTATGATCAATTGATGCACTACATCTTAGACTCCATGTAGTTCTTGTGCATGTGTGGTGAAATAATTCCCTAGGAGGACCTTGCGTAAGTAGACGTGATAATGAGCAATAACTACATGTACCAATGTAAATATATGTATGGATGAAAAAATTAACTTCCCCTCCTATGTGTGTATGATGAAACCGTAGCCCCTTGTCCTTGGTCCTTCAGACGAGTACTAGATGGATTCCTTTCATGCTCTTAGAATATCTTTTAGATGCAACATTAGGTGGTTATAATAGATTCTTAGATCTTGGTCCTTTATTTTTGTCACATAGCTTTGTATTTATATGATTCCCTAATTTGAGTTTCATAATTGACACCAAAATGCGGACCCATAATAAAAAAAATATGCCCAATGATAATTGAAAAGTCATGTATTATGAAAAATCTATAAAAATCTTGTAAAAGTATGTAAGTTTGAATAATAATGAATGGAAAGTGTGCACTTGATCCATGATGAGTGAAAGGGATAGAAAAATCTCTTGAACTACTATAGAAGAGCGATTTTTTTGGTGATCTCATGCCAAGAGCAATTTTTTTTGTGATCTCATGCCAAGAACAAGTTTTTTGGGTGATCTCATGACAAGAACAAGTTGTTGCGCAGTGATCTAATGCCTCGATAGAAGAGTGTTAGTGTAAGAGGTCTGGTTTTACTCTCAATCCATGACTCGCTTAACGAATTTATACACCAATGCGAGATGGTGTGATCCTCCTTTATTCCATGCTTTTCCATTTTGATCCAAGGAAAAAAGAAGATAGAATGAATTCTAATTAATGGAGGACTATGCCTATACTATGTAAACTATTATGTGAAATGCTAAAAATTTTGTTGATCTGATAAAGTGACTATAACTTCCCCTTGTCATAGATGCCTAAAATAGGTTAGGAGCACCTAGGCACTAGTTTCTATATCTTGAATTTGGTGTCTGTGTTGAATTGAGGACCCAAGTTAAAATATGGGCCATTTATGTGACTATAGACTACTCTGTTCCTATACTATATAGGTCTAAATTATAGCTCTATACTGATGTATGGGGTGAAAATTTCATGTAATGTATGCCCCCTCGTTTGGGGTGCATGCGACGTCTCTAGGAGAATGCATCCCAAATAAAGGACCTAAAATTAATCTAATTTGATTGATGTTGAAAGGGATACCTATAGGGGGAAGGGATGTGCATGGTAGAAAACAAGGCACATGCAAACAAAGTGACTAGAAACATGTGTTAGTGTAAGCAAGATGAGTATTCATCTATAAGAATATATAACAGACAAATGTGTAAATAAGATAAATAAGATAGACCTTGAAATTCATGTTTCAAATGTGGGACATCGCTCACAATGTCACAAGAAAATCAGGGCCGAAGTGGCAAAAATCATACAAGCAATGATCAATCAAGACATAGGGCATAACAAAAAGTAATGGCATATAATGGAAAATAGTAACAAGTAAAGTATCGACAACCATGGTGGAAAAATGTTCCTAGAAGGCAAATGCTGCACATGAAGCACCCTTTAACATGTTAGAAAAATATGAAGTATGTAAATATGTGTATGTATTGATAGAATAGTGAGTAAGTGCATAGAAATTGAGGGAAAAAGGGGGTCTTAAGGGGAAATTGTTTTTCTTAAAATAAAAACTTCAACTTGTAAGAGTTATTTCAAATAGTCACACTCAAAATTTTAAGATGTTATAAGAACATGAATTGTAGCATTTCAATTCTAGTTTCTAAACTACTATTTTTTTAAATGGTTAAGTGTAAGTTGGTTAAACATCTAAAATGTCAATAAGTTGTCCTTTTTTTTAAAACATAGTAGACAATCAGTATGCCCCCCTATTTTCAAGCACTATTAAGTAATTTTGAAAACTCTTTCGTAGAAAGATAGATAGGAGCATCTAGTTTAGGATAGATTTTTTAATATTTTTTAGCGAGTATTTAATTTATTTTTATGATTTTTAAGTATAAATATTTTGAAAATTAAAAAATAATGGATAGCTAGTGGTGCCCCCCTAACTACCTAAAAAATATCAAAAATTAGATTTTTTTGTAATATGTATAAATTAGGCCTAATTTGGGACTCCATAATTTTTTTCAATTTGGAAAAGTAAAATAACGATACATGACAAAAGATTAAATTTTACAATCCATAAAAAAGAGGTATAAAATACACCAAACTTGAAATAAATATAAACGAAAACCATAGAATATTCAAAAAATATAAAAATTATATATTTAGAAAGAGGATAGTTTTCTTGATGTTATAGGTAAATTTTTACAAATGACAAAAATTTTTTTGTAGGATTTAACATATGGAACATTATTTTTTTGATATTTTGTCAAAAACATGTATGTTTTTGTGTTGTTTCAGGTCCAAGGCACAAGTTTGGGAAACCAAAGAAAGTCCTAGCCTGTAAAAATTTGGTTTTGGTGAATAATTACGGGGAACATGAGTGTGTTATAACATAAGCACACTATAACATGAATGCATTATAACATGTTCACATTACTTAGAGTATAGGAATTATATTTTTTTTGGTAGGATTTGATTTACAAAAATAAATGTTTAAGTATAAGTTTTTATTTATTATTATTTATATTTATTATTATTATAAGTAAAGTATATATATAAGAAATTAGGGTCACTATGTACCTTATAGAACTAGTCTCACAACTCCACGTGATCGGGAGGATCAAATGGAGGATATAAAGTTCCCTAAATCCCCAAGATCATCACGGTGTAGAAGTCAACCCCGTGAGATTTCGAAGACTACAAGAATGTGGAAAACAAAGCTTGTAAATGAAAAAGGTGGCTACCAAAGTTAGGTCAATCCTAGGATGAGACCAGTCAACTAAAAAGTCTTAACAAGTGGAAAAAATATGAAATGGGTGAAGGTGAAAAATATTGGGTTAATTTTTCAAGCATTGATCTTTTACACGTGATTACGCTGTCTTCATGATTGAGCAAAAATTTATTGCCATGTTGTGGGTCCTCAGGCCATTATGTGGCTTGCCACCACATTTCCCTCATATTACCAACTCAAAAAGTTGGATACCAAAACTATGGGGTGAGTTATTGCATTGCATTGGTCAAGTTATGACCGAGTTCATTAGATGAGTTGTGCATTGAATCAATGATCTGACATATATGCTTAGGCAAAAGAAATGGTGGATATGTGGCATTAACCACAACCTATACTACGGCACCATGCTATATTAAACCATATCCCATCCTTAGCACCATGAATATATGAGAAACCCACAAGGCCAAACGAATCAACCAAAACCGATAGCAGGATAAGTGAGGTCGTGGAAAATACAAGGGATCGACACATGGACTAAGGGCGACGTGTCACATTAGAAGTGGTGGTAGCAGACACGTGGTGGGGTTGAGAGTGTGGTCATAATAGTTGGCGAAGATGTACGTGGAAGAAAATTTATGGGTCATAGGCCACGTGGCAGTCATAGCACTACGACATGGTGTGAATTGGTCAGAAATTCAATGGTGGGCTGTAAAACCAAATGTGAGGGAGTGGGCTGGTAACCTCCCGACCTACTAGTGCGGCCCAACCAACTCAACCAACCAAGTTGATTGGGGATGATTTGGAGCATATGAGATGTAAGCACCATATGCATTCAAGATTTGGATATAAAATCCAACCTCTCTCCATTCGATATACACAAGCCTCCTCAAGGAAAACCCGAGAGCCAAGAGGAGATAGTGTAAGGCCTTATTAAAATTATGAGGCGATATTTTGGAGCTAAAATAATAAAGGCCTATTATAGGAATTTAATAATTCTTATAGGTGATAAATCTCCTATCTCTCCAAGAAGAAATACCAAGAGCTCGAGCGAGGAGAACATAGGTGAAGTTTGAAGGTGTTTTGTGGAGAAATTATGGAGGATTTAAAATATCTAAGTCCTATATTATTCTAGGAAATATGGAGAGAAAAAAACTTATATCGTAATACTATAAGCATGATGGCCTATATTGTACTAGTATAGGCATAATGATGAATATATGACCTACATTATAATTAGGGAAAATATTAGTGGAAAAATTTCATAAACTTGTGAATATTAGAAATGAAGAGTTTTCAGAGTCATCTACCGCCTTGATCCACCTAAAATTTCCACCAAGTCATTTGTATGGGTCATTTTGCCTACTATTTATATGTAAAAATGAACTTATGCATGTATTTCACCAACATTTCTAATCAAAATGTGTAAATATTCACCGAGGTATAATACATAGCCTAAGGTATTTTAAATTTATTTATTCATTGTATTTATTCCTTTTCCAATACATAAACGATTGTCCAAGCCTTCCATCATACACCTCTGATGGCCATGAAAGAGATGTGTGTGTGCACATGTTAGAGATATACATAGAAGGTAATCTTCCACCCCAACACCGTCTAAGCATGAAAGCAACCATCTAGTGTCAAAGAGAAAGTCCAACCCTATCCATCTAATAAGGGAGAGACAACCATCCAACACAGTTCGTATAATACAAAAGAGACAGTCATCCAACCCTATCTGTCTAACATGGGAGAGACAACCATCAAACATAGTCCTTATATTGTAGAAGAGATGTTCATCCAACCCATTCACCCTATTAATCTAACATACAATGTAGAAGAGACGGGAGATATGGCCATCCAACATAGTCCGTACAATGAAAAAGATATGATCATCCAAACCTATCCATCTAACATGGGAGAGATAATTGTCCAACACACTCCATACAATGCAAATGAGATGGCCATCAAACCCCTTCCATCTACTAGGGGAGAGAAGGCCTTCCAACACAATCTGTATAATGTAGAAGAGATATTCATCTAACCTTATCCATCTAATAGGGGATAAATTTTCATCAGTTGTTTGAAATCTAGGATAACTTCGATCTACCAAATTGCCTTTGCTTTATGAAACAATTTTTTAGAAATTCACCATCAATTCGAAAGCCAATTTTAGATAATCACCACCCATTCTAAACTAGTTTTTTTAGGGTGGTCTTAAAATGAACCCCTGATTGTAATAGTATAGGAATATCAATATAATGTCCTATAGCATAATAATATATGCACTAGCATCATTATTCATTAATGATCAATTATTATTATTGGAAAGATCAAAATTAAGTCCTATTATTAAATAGGCATATGTAAAAATATCAAATGTTATTATTTACTCACCGATCAATACAGAGGTCCAATTCACGCCTTTATTTATCATTTTGGAGCCTAGAGATGCCATGGATCCAACGGATGCTACGAAACAACAGAGAAGCACTAGATCTTAGATCCTTAGTACATTCAGATTTAATCATCATATTGTTGGCTTTAGAGAAGATTCATCATTCATGATTCAGCTCATTGATGACAATAGGTCAACTTAAAACCATGCAGAGGTTATCTTTCAAAAGCAGAGTGAAAGGAGTTTATCATAATCCATAGACATCGATCATTCATAGCTCGCATAGTAGAGTGTAGGAGCATCCATGTTGTCGATCATATCCAGAGACTTGGCACCATACAACAGATGCATTAGGTTTTTCATAAAGATACTTGATGCTTGTACAATGGAGACATTGGGTTCTTCATTATTAGAGGCGTTACTATCAACTCACCGACATTTACTGAGCACTGGATTATAGTTTTAGAGATAATGGGTATTTTACACTAAAGATCGAATCTACTACATAAGCTAGGGAATTCTCACTCAAAGTGGTCATGTCTAAGGTTCTTATTCTTCAAACACCATTAGAGATCAGATCTACTTTGCATAAGTCGGAGATTATCACTTGATTTTTTGCAAGATATTAATATTCTTTAGATATCGGGTTTATTATACCTTGGATTATGATTTTGTACCGAGTTGTAATTTAAAAGTTGATAATAAATAGGTTCATTATTTTGAACCTAGAGACGTTGGCATTCTTCTAAACTCTATTATAAACATGTGTGCACTATGATTATGATTTTGCATTACATTCTTTTAAATTTTATGATCACAGGGTAATTTTGGAAAAGAATTAATTTCCTATAAGGGTCTGTGGTCAAGGAAAAAAAAATTGACCTATTTTCGGATCAAGTGTGGTATTAGAGCAGGTATTATGCTTGTAAAGCTCAATAACCTCCGAACAAGTGATATCAAAAACTAGGTTATCATCAGAAGTAAGTAAGATGGACATGCTCCAATTCACACTATAGCCTAGAGAACAATTCTTAATTGAGGAAACGTCTATAACTCATGGAAGTAGAAGAAGAAGAAAGAGCTACTAGACAGGTTTGAGTCTTCTACAAAATCTAGGTATTATTGTATTGATATATTTTCAATTATAAGACCCTATTACAAGGGATCCCTTTTTGTAGTATATTGAATTTAATTGTTGACTAACTTGTTTAGATAAAACAAGAAATCAATGTAATACTTTGCAGAGAGATTGATCATGTAGAGAAGATGACATGGGACTGGAGCCACCAAGTAAGTAGGCACTATGTGATGGTTTTATCATTCCTAGTGTTTGATTGAATCATTGGCAAGCCAATCTCTATATGGATTCCTCATAAATACTAGACAAAGATTATTCATCTTGATTTGACATCAAATTGGTGTAGAAGAAGGCAGTGAGCCCAAGTGCCACAAGTTCTAGAGATAGAACCAAATGTTTGAGTGGAAGAAGTTGATTCGTAGACTATAATATCAGCTACGTAAATCTCTTCACATACAGAGACAGTGGTTCTTGATCTAAGGAGAAGGAAATAATAGATTTTGGCGAGATAAATCCTTCCCACTAGGGAGGTGTGATGCAAAGGACAATACAAAGGATGTAAATTTCCTAAATCCCTCAGATCATCATAATTTGAAATACAACTCGTGAGATTTGAAACAACTACAAGAATGTAGAAAATGGAGCCTATATGTGAAAATGGTGGTGGGTAAAAGTTGGGTCCACCCTAGGATGAGACTCGGGTCAAATGGAAAGTCATGACAACCGGAAAAAATATGAATCAAAGTGCAGATGAAAAATTTTAGGTTGATGTTTTAGGCCTCCATTCTTTAACACATGATTACAGTCATCTTCGTTAGCAATCAAAAAAATAATTTCCACGTAGTGGATCCTCAAGCCACCACGTGGCTTGCCACTACATTTCCCTCATACTACCAACTAATTGAGTTAGATATTGAGTTATTCACCGAGTTATGGGGAAAGCTATTACATTGCATTTGTCGAGTTATGGCGAGTTTGTTGACAAGTTATGCATCGACTCAACGAGATGACATATATGGTTTGGAAAAAATGGTGGATGCATGGCTTAGCCCACAACCTATACTAAAAACATTGGGTTATATTAGGCCCTATCCCATTCTTAGGCCCTATACAAGGCCAAACGACTCGACTAAAAATACAACATGATAGGTGAGGTCATTACAGAATGTGGGGGATCGACAACTAGACTCAAGGTGACATATCACAGTCAAAGAGGTGGTTGATAGAGGCATGGCGAGGTCGATAGTGAGGTCACAATGGTCGGAGATGACATACATGGCATAAATGGATGGGTCACAAGCCATATGGAAGTCATGTAGTGGTCACAAAGGGGATGTGGTGGTCATAGGAACCATGACACGGTCTGCAAAGTGTTCGAGACCTTCAATGGTCAGTGTAAAACCATAGGAGAGGGGAGTAGAGCGATGACCTCCCGAGACTTACTCATGCAGCCAAACTAACTCGACCAACCGAGTTGGTTGGGGATGATTTTGAGTATATGGGATGTAAGCACCATATGAGACAAACTTTGGCTATAAAATCCAACCTCTTTCCATTCAATATACACAAGCCTCCCTCAAGGAAAATTCGAGTGCCAAGAGGAGATAGTGTAAGGCCTTAGTGAAATTATGAAGGCCATATTTTGGAGATAAAATATTTGAAGCCTATTATAGGCATTTAATAAGTCCTATTAGCGATAAATCTCTACTCTTTCTAAGATGCTTGTGTACTCGAGCCCAAGCCAAGGAGAATGAAGATGAAGTTAGAAGTCATTTTGTGGAGAAACTATGGAGTATCTAAAATATGTAAGCCTTATATAATTATAAGAAATATGGAGAGAAAATTCTTATATCATAATAGTATAAGTATGATGGCCTATATTGTATTAGTATGGGCACGCCAATGAATATATGACCTATATTGTAATAGTATAGGCATATCGAGATAATGTCCTATATCGTAATAATATAGGAATTATCATCATTATTCATTGATGACCGATCATTATTATCGGCAAGATGGAAATTATGTTATGTTATTTAATAGGCACATGTAAAAATATCGGGAGTTTTTATTTATTCACTAATCAATGCAAAGGCCAAATTGACACCTTTATTTCTCATGATGGAGCCTAAATACACCATGGAGCTGAGGGATGTGACAAAGCAATAGAGAAGTACTAGAGCTCGATCCTCAATATATTGGATGAAACATCATATCATTGGCTTTAGAAAAGGGTCATTATTCATGATTGAGCTTATTGATGACATTGGGTTAATTAGCACCATGTAGAGGTTATATTTCTAATAATAGAGTGAAAATAGATCATCTTCAACCATAGACATCAGATCAGTCGTATATTCCATAGTATACTAAAGGAGCATCATTTTTGTCCGATCATATCTAGAGACTTTACACCATACAAGTAGAGGTGTTAGGGTCTTTTGAAAGCATACTTGGCATTGTACATGGAGGTAAAGGTATTGGGGTCTTCATTATTATGGGAGTTATTATCAACTCACCAAAATTAGCAGAGCACCTAGATTCCAATTTTGGAGCCAACATATATTTCCCATGAAGATATTATCTATCGATAAGCCGAGGAGTTGTCACTCGGAGATCATGTATAAGATTTTTTTATTTAAACACCATTGGAGATTAGATCTACTGCATAAGCCAAGGATTATAAATTTTGGCCATGGAGGATATTCATGTGTTTCAAACATCAAGTTTATTATAGCTTCAATTTTGATTTTGTACTAGAGTTACAATTTAGAAGTGAATAATAAATCGGTTCAATATTCTGAACCTAGATACGTAGGAATTCTTCTAAACTCCGTTATCAACCTGTGTGCACTATGATTATGGTTTTTCATTACATTATTTTAAATTTTATTATCACTGGGTAATTTTGAGTAAAGAATTAATTTCTTATAAGGGTCTATGGTCAAGGAAAAGAAATTTGGTCGATTTTTGTATCACCATGAGTCATGGTTTAGGAGATGGTTTTTATAATCTAATTTGGTCGATACATAGGTAATTTTTAATATTTTAGCATTCAACCTATCTTTTAGCATTTAAATTCTACAATCATTGTCTATTTTGGCCACGAATATAGTCATTCTTTAGGTTTTGGGGCCTTTGGGATTGTTTACTAAAATTTGTAGGGGTGTTAGAATTGTCAAAATTACATTTTACAAACCTCAAAACTATTAAATGAAAAAATATATGCTCAAATATATACACTCATGAAATTCCTTATAATACATAACAAATCAAAACACATGTGTTGGACATAGTGTCATTTGTGTTTTCATTGATGTGAAGTTGCATTGATGGAAAAGGGTGTCCAGGTGGCATATGAGTCACCATGAGGTGTCAATTTTAAAAGTGTGAAGGTTGATTGGAAGTTCCATTTTTTTTTGTGTCATGAAATGTTGCATTGGTGAAGTGTTGTTTTGGAACCAAAAGTGGAAACTTTACTATTTTAAAATTAATCATGACACCTTTAAGTTGTAGAGAAAAATGGATGTCTACAACATGTAGATAATTCACATAGATTTCAATGCCTATTTTTCCCTCCTAACTCCTTATAGATCTCATATAATGTTCCATAGAAGTCATGTTTCACCATTAAAGTGTTTGTTCCTTGCACCTAGAAAAACCATTTTTGAGCAAATAGTCCTTGAATGATCAAACCTTTCTTAAATATTCCTAGTTTACCTTCAACACTTCCAAAATTCTCTACCATCACCTCTTGATGCTTAATATCCATCATAAACACTCCTAGAAGGTTTTTATTAACTCCATAATGGCCAAAATAACTAGAATGGAAATTGAAAATTTTGAAGCATGATAGCTAAGCCCTTATTTGAAAATAAGGCTTCTTAGTCACTATGCAATATTCCCTGGTGATGCAAGAGCATCTTGTTAATAATCAATTTTATCTTTTTTTTAGGTTCTTTGGGGTGTTTTGGGTCCACTTGAGATGGTCATAGCTTATACTAGTCCATTTGGACTCCATGGGAAAGAATAAAGAGTTTCCCTCCAAATTTATAATTTTATTATTTGAAAAAGATATAGGTATGTTATAGGATAAGGTGTTAAGTAACAAAATCCTCTGAACCAAGATATCATATTTTGGAGGTTAGAGAATATTTTGAAAATAATTTTCATTTGTAAATATCTTGTTTTGGATTGTCTTCTTATCTATAATGGTGTTTAAGGCTTTATGGAACCCTCACAGTCTCAAGGAATGGAAAATAGATAGAAAGACTTACTCAAACTAGACTATACCTTGTTTTAGAAGTTTAGTAGTATGTAGTGTGAACATAAGTATTCAATGGGATCCTTGGGTCTCTTTCATGGCATTGATCATGGGGAGTTGGAGTTACAAAACTAAAGAAAAGATAATAAGCCATCTAAAGAAGGATTTCTTAAATTAAATTTATGTTCACAATCCTAAGCTGTGTGTGTCCAGTCTTAAGGGCTGTAGTAGAATATTCATTGTAAAATTTAATACTTATGACTGGTATAGTCCTTGATAAGTGTGTAGGAAGGTAATAAGAAGATCAATATTTTTAAAATCCCTAGTACATGTTGGAATAAGAATAAAATCAAAGGAATTTGAAAATATAGTCTAGTAGTTTCAATGCCTAGTTTGAGGGCTAGGAAAGACATACATTAAAAAAAAAGTATTTATTCCATGGGCATTAAGGACTCATAAAATCACGTCATATGGATAGATTATTTAGTGGTTAGTATGTAAAGGAAACAATGTAAAATCATTCTTATTTCTTGTGACTTTCAATACCAACCTTGAGAAATAGATGTCTTAGAAATAAACTCATAAGGAAGTTGTATCTATCATTAGGGAGTGTTGTTAGAATGTTTGTAATCCTTGAATAAAGTGGAAAATCCTTATACAAATGTAATCGGGAAGACCTAAAGTGACTATCCAAACACAGTGCCATGAATAAGTCTAGAGAGAGTAAGGGTTTATATGAAAATCCTTAAGTTAAAGAGGAAGATTTGAGTGATTTTCATGCGTGATTAGGAGTGGGGTAACCATAGTGAGATGAGTGAAGAGAAGATTGAGTAAAATTCAAGGTCAAGGTGAAAAACATATTTGAGAAGATTTTTTAGAGCTTGGAAAAATAAGGAGTCTTAAAAAGAAAAAAATTAAAAATATAACAAGATGATGGATAGAGTAATAGAGCATTGATGGTGTGCTTGAAAGGTTGAAATTTGATGCAGAGATCACTCGATACTATTGTAGAGAACACCCTTTTGATTAATTTTATCCCCGTGGAATTAGAACTTGAAGGTTAATCACATGTTCCCGATCTCCATAGTGTATTGATGTCATTACCAAGAACTAATTAAGTGTTTAGAAACACTCTTGGTAGGTACGTATTGCTTGATAATATGAGATGATTTCTAGCATCACCTTTGGTGACCTTGGATAAAAATGGATGCTCCCATAATGTAAATTATTATTCAATATTTTTGGTTCCTACTTGTTTTCCTCCTAATTCCTTACAGAGCTCCTATAATTAGATGAAGAAGTCAAGGTTCACAATTTGACTACTCATTCCTTGCACCGAAAATCTATTGTTGCATAGACTATCTGTGAATGCTCAAAAATTTCCTAAGTCTTTCTAAACTACTTCCAAAACCTTGAAGGATTTGAATACCACCTTTGGATACTTAATACATTTTTATAACCCTCTTAGAGGATGCGTAGAGGCTCAAGTGGCCAATATTGACCTTTATAGGTTTGCCAAAGAATTAGTCTTCTCGCACTTCAAAAAATGGAATTATTGACCTTGTTAAACCTTTTTGAAAACTTATACATGCACCCAATGCATTAGGAATACCATAATGGATAATTTTATCATGACATAGGAGGAAGGTTACCCAGGAGAGGATTCAAGAATATTTGGGAGCAAGATTTCACATCGTGTATTGGTTTTCATGGTTTAAGTTTTGTATTTTGGGTTATTCAATTAACATGAATATATCCATATGAAGATAAGCTTCTTACCTTTCCAAGATTAAAAATCCTCCTTAAATGGAATCATATTTAGGATGCTCATATACTTCTTTCTCATATCCCTCTCATGAGAATAGGTTGCTTCCTTATCCTTCACACATGATAGTCATGGATACCTCAAAGTATCTTGACTAGCTCATTTTGATTTATTTCTCGAAGATATGTGTACATAATGGTAAATTCGTGATATGATGATCATTAATTCACTCATTGAGCCACATTTTCACCTTTGAACATGATGAGCTCTTCTTAATCTCATAAATCACCTCTCTACCTTAGATGTTACTCAGAGTGGAACCGTGTTTATGATGTCTAGACACCCTCTTTCTCAAATTTTCCCCATGGATATAGGTTTCCTCCTCTTGATAGAAGAATTGATCCCTAAATTAAACTCAAAGGAATGTTTGATAATTAATTCCATGTTTTTTATCTCCACATTTTCTTGAAAAACTACAAATTCCACCTCCCGATTTGAAATATGTGAGTTTATCAAACATTTATGAAGTGTTTATAAACACTCTTATAAAATATGCATTGTTTTTTATCCTTCGATGATTGCCACCATCACTCATGGTGAGCTTCTCTTATCATGCTCTTGATGACCATTCCCTTGATTATTTGAATCTCGATGAAGCTCTTGAAGTTTCAAATCTTTCACATACATCATGATTTTTATACTTGCACCCATTATCCTCATGATGTTTCAAATCCTTTAAATACCTCATGATGACCATTCCCTTGATTATTTAAATCAACAAGAAATGACATATGTGGTTTTATTATTTATGTGTTATAAGGAATTTCATGAGTCCATATATTCGAGCAATTGTTGATACATTTGGGAGTTGTGAGGTTTATTAAATATAGTTTTGATATATTTAACACTCCAACAAATGTTAGTAAACAATCGAAAAGGCCCCAAATCCTAAAAAATGACTGCACTCTTTCCTAAAATAGACATCAAGTGTAGAATTTAAACCTTAAAAAATTAGACTAAATGTTGAAATCTTGAAAAATACCTATGTACTGACCAGATTAGAATATGAAAAACTATCTTCTAAACCATGGTGATGGAGTTGTGAGACTAGTTCCATAAGGTGTAGAGTGACCCTAATTTCTTATATTTACTAAAATAAATTTGAAGTATAAGAAATTATAATGTTTAGACATTAATAAATGTAAAACCATTTATTTTAGTAAAATAAATTTAAAGTAGAAGAAATAATAAATTATAAAGATTAATAAATGAAAAACCGTTTATTTTAGTAAAATAAATTTAAATTATAAAGATTAATGAACCTCTAATTATGCCCTAAGATTAAGTATGCCCTAAAGAGTGTGTCATAGGAAATGTTTTGATAACGTGCATTAGGGAAATAATTCAATGAAGCATGAAGCGTAAAGAGTTTGAATGTGGTTAGGTTAATTTCAAATCTATACCCTCGATAGTCAAGAATGAATTATGGAACGAGAGTGCGTCATAGGGTAATGATGATACAAGTGGTGTATCAAGTTATGTAGGATTGCTTCTTAGAAATAAGAAATGTGAAGAAAAAAGTATAATAATGGAAATGAGATACACCTAATAATTATAGGAGGGGGAGAATAATCATGATGCCCCCAAGTGTATGATGATGAAAATAATCAAGTAACATCACCCAAGAGATCATCATTTTCATGTTCAAAGCCAAATGGATAAGCCTCAAAGAGTTGATAAGAAATAGTATGAGGTTTCTCATGTGAAGAGCCATTGTAGCACAAATTGTACATGCACATTGCATATTCTTCATCAGTGAAAGGTGGTAATGGAAAACTGTGTGCATACCAATGAGTAAGATTTTGTGAATAGTTTAGAAATGAATCATTGAAAATATAAACATGGCCAAAAGTAATGGTAAATGTGATATCAATATGATTAGGATCCAAAGTGCCCCCAATGTAGTCAAGCCAAGATTTCCCAAGTATGAGTAGAGAAGCGTGAGAAGTATGTGCAAGAAATGCGATAGGTGGAAACCACGAAATCCATAAGCAATAGTGATGCAAACATATCTATGATAAAGATGAGGAGAATGAAGTAGAGAGAGAAGATCATCAAGTGTGAAAATAATATTAGAGAAAGTAGGATCTAATGGAATATGTTGCCAATAAGAGTGATTTATGAAAATATTGCATGTGAATAGAGGAAGTGTCAAGGTAGGTTGCTCATTGGAGGATGAAGAAGGTGGTATGATTTCTAATTTGTGGACTGTCCCCCAAAAATTTATATAGTATCAATAGCGAAGGCAGAAATGATGGTGCCGACGGGACATTTTCAATGCAAAAATAGTTCCTTTAAGTGGAGGTAAGTTTATAGGATAGTATGGAGGTTGTTGATCATTAAAGTTACGCGTAGTAGTAGTAGTATGAGTTAGAGTAGGTAATGAAGTGGTTGAGTCTAGGTGACAATATTTGAATGGGTCATGATCAATGACAATTGTATATTAAAATCCATCATATAAGAATTTAACGAATCAATGAACTATAGAAGGTACTGTGTGAAATGGTGTGAAGCCATGGCCTACCAATTAAGTAATTTTACTAAATGGGGACATCAATTACAAAGAAAAAAATAGGAACTATTTTTGGCCCAATGGTGATAGGTAAAGTAATAGTGCCTATGCATGGATGCGTAGAAGAATCATATGCATAGAGAGAAATGGAAAACATGATAACATAAGCTAAGGAAACGTTGGTGTTTTGAAGAAGAGATAAAGTACAAAGATTGAGCTCATATCCATTATCGATTATAGTCCACTTAATACCCATGTTATAGATGTGAGCTGGTATATATAGGGGAGGATCATTGTCATAAATAGAAAGATCAATGATGATATTAGATGGAAAAGTAATTTGTTGAGAAAATACATCTATGAATGTATTATATACTATGTCTAGATGAATAGTGGAAGAAATGCAAGCATTTACAAGAAACAAATAATTTTAGCTCTATAATCTGGATTGGGTAGAAATAAATCATGGATAGAGATATCCATGATGAGAGGATCCTAGAAAAATGAAAGAAGTGATGAAATGAATACCCAAGATTGTTCAAATGAGATGGGTTCACTAAATTATTTTACAAATATTATAATTCTTAAAACCCTAGATATTAAAAAGTCACGTATGATAAATAAACGCTAAAGCACATATCCGATAAATGAAACCCTAGGTGTAAGAGAGAGGATAAATGAAAAATAATTTTATAATTGATCCGAAGTATTCTGGACTGGAAGATTGATGAACAAGAGTAGCATACTTTGTCATGATAAAACTCGAGAAAATCTTACAACTCCTAGATGAGCGGGGACTAGGGCACTGGAACAAGATTGGGGGCGCGTAGGCACTGAGACAACTCGTAGCTGCCTATGACCGCATGAGAATTTTAGAAACTAATTTTTTTGTGCAAGGTATTCAATAACCTTCGTTGTTGGTCACTAGTATGTCACTTTGGATGACCATTGTATTCACCTATAACCCTCAAAATAAATGATATCCTTAAAAACCCCAAAACACATCAAATCCTAAAAAACAAAAGATGTATATGGGGAGTCATACTCACCCTAACGGTCACCGACAGAGTGACCTTATGACCAAGAAAGGAACTACACCTCAAACTCCATGTATTTCTTATACGTGTGTTATGTACCCTTGTAAATAGATGTGTAGATGACAAAATGAATTTCACATCTTATGTATGTATGTAGAAAATACAATCTCTTATCCCTTGTATGAGTACTAAATGGATGTATTTGATTCTCTTAGAATTACTTTTGGATGCAACCTTAGGGGGTGATAATAGATGCTTAAAGATTGGTCCTTTATTTTGGTCACATAGATTTTTATTTATATGATTCCCTTATTTATATTTTGTAATCGAAAACTAAATTTTTTTCCCATAGGAAAACAATATTCCCAAAAGATAAAATATTTCCAAAAGAGGCAAGTAAGATACAAAGAGGTTAGGGGTTCCCAGGAAGGATGGGTAACCCTAGGCATTGGTGTGTAGAGTAATAAAAGATAAATTCATAAAGAATTGAGTAGTTTGTAGGATGTTAAAGACCGGAAAAAAAAACCACCGATAAAGAAAAAACCCAAAGATAGTTTTCAATCACTAGTTTTCTCGCTAAGGAATCATATGAATGCAAGTATGTGCTTAGGAGCTAGAAATGTACCCAAGTGTAGGATTTTGTGTCTACATTATGAAGTGGTTCTTATTTTCAATTTAGGGTGTATCAAGATCTTGAAAGATTATCTTATTATAATGAGTACCTACTCAATCTTTAATTTATTTGATTATATTTGAGTTTGTTAGTGTTTCTTTATATTATTTGAGAAATTTCTTAGACTCTTACAAATTTCCATTGTGTTGTGACAACCCACCATCTCTACTAGGTGTGATAGTAAATTTTGTTCATAAGGGAATAATGTGTTTTACTTATTAACACACTTATAGTATATGGTTGTTTCTAAATTTCTATAACAACAATATTGTACCTAGTTCTTCCTAATTCACTACAACTTTGATATAAGTATAGTTTCTTATGACTAATTATTATATCATTTGAAAATATCATGTTATTGGTTAGTTACATAACATGTATGGTTATATTCTCTTTTGATTTTGAATCGTGTCAATTATATATGAAGTTCTCTAACTAAATTTAAAATTGATTATAAGTATTTTCGTTTTGAATATTTATAACCTTATGAGCAATCCCTTTATTTTTTTCCCATGAGCTATTTTTATTGCACTATTTTATATTGTGATTCAATTATTATTAGTAAATTTATTTTTGAATTTCAGAACCTACTTTATTTAATATTATATTATTCGACAAGTGGATTAATATATATTGTTTTAAAATTTTCTTAAAATTGAAATATAAAATTTATCATTTGAAGTATTATGTTTTGGTGGGGTTTTGGACACATAAATATTTTCCTACAGCCTCAAATGGGGCCTATGTCCATAACCCTTATGTAGGTCGATACCTTTACATTCTCTTTGACCTCTTTTAGATTTCTACAAAGTGAAACCTTTTGATTTCATGCCTCAAGGCATTTCTTTCAAAGGTATATAAAAACATGTCATTTGGAATAGGGAACCTTTTCATTTTACCCCACCTTTAATAAGTTTTGATGTATTTACAAGAAATTTATGTCTATGAGCAAAAATGTGGAGCCTATAATTGGATGTTTTAAAAGTAGTCACTTATTTAAATTTCATTTTACTGATCGTTAACACTTTTCACTTTGTTTGGCCTATTCCAGGACTCTATTTAAAATGTGGGTGTGTCAAAATTCAACTCAAAATAGAACCTATGTTGTCAATCATCATATATAAAATGATGCATAATAATTATAAATAATTAATTAAAACATATTTTGCTTCATGTATCCATATGTATCTATACCTATAAACATCCTAATGTTTCTAAGGACACCTCATACATTTAATATAATATTTGAGTATCTTAAGCATGACTAAATAAGATTAATACATGTAGCTTTTGTGGCTTCACCATGTTTTTCTGATTCACACACATTGATGGACATCAATGTAAAGACCCAAGATACACGAGAAGGTGAGATGAGTATGTGTGACAAGATCATATTACTAAAAATTTGACCTCACCATCATGGCTTAATACACGTATGTGTGTAGTGTGGGAAACATGATTTCAAAAAGTGGCAACATCCTGATTGAAAATTTTCTAGCATGTCAATTTTGCCAAATAAATGCACGAAGCACGGAGGATGAAATCAAATATGATTGTTGCACATGTGTATCTAGGTAAAACTAAATGTCGTCATTAGAATTCTTTTAAGCACAAGTTGGATTGGATTTTTACACGTCATTTAAGATTTCATGTTATGAAGTAAAAGATTAAACTATTCATAAAATTAAAATCTCAAATTTTTGTTTTAGCACCTTAATTTCGAGGGATTTTAGACACATAAACCTTTTCCTACATCCTCAAATGGGGCCTCTTTCTATACCCCTTATGTAGGTGGATACATTTATATTCCCTTTGACCTATTTTAGAGTTCCTTAAGGTGAAATATTTAAATTTCATGCCTCAAAGACATTTATTTCATAGGTATCGAGAAACATGTCATGTGGAATAGAGGGTTTTATTAATCATGCACCAACTTTAATATGTTTTGACATATTTACAAGAATTTTATGTCTATAGGAAACAATGTGGATCTCATCACTGAGTGTTTCAAAAGCAGCCACTTATTTACATTTCATCTATTAGATGACACTTTTCAATTCATTTGGCTTATTCTAGGGACTTTCATTTAAAATTTGGGTATGTCGGACCTTTAACCGAGAATAGAACTGCACCATTGATCTTCATACATAGAAGGCTGCAAAATAATCATTAATTATTTAATAAAAATAATTTTCTTCACGAATCCATTTGTATCCATACTCTGTCCCTTTTAGACTCTGAGACACGTGGAAGGCCCACACTCATTTGAAAACCTACTCAGGATTTTACCTTTGAAGGAGCGTCGTTAAGACATGTGGCACCTTCCACCTACACTCTATACTTAGTCATTTTGGGCCCACTCTCCTTTTGACCTCTGTTGACCATTTGCTACATGGAGGGTTGGCGCAAGTTTGAGTCTCAACCTAGATCCCACTTTTGAATGTGCATTGTTAAGACACTTGGCACCCTCGCTGAGTCGAAGACTTTTCAATGGCCAATGCAATATTTTGAGGCTCTAGACACATGGAAGCTTGGCACTCATTTGGGTCTACCCGTTTGGATTTAATCTTTGGAGGTGCACCATTTAGACACTTGGCAAGTTCCATTTTCTCCTCCATACTTTGTCATTTTTGATCCGTTCGAACCATTAGCGAAGCCCAAGACTTTATTCTTCGTCGTTTCTTTTCCTTTGAGCCTCTAGTTCTTTGACACTACTCAACTTCATTCCCTAACCATGTTATTCCATTTTAGAGCCTACTTGTGTTCCTCCTTGCTTTTTGTTGGATTTGAAGCACGAGATCCTTTGATGGAACCATTTTTTGAATTTCTTCTTGCACGGGGTCGTTTGATATTTGTGAGCCTTGCCACTCCATTATAGAGTTCCTCTGTTTGCCTGATTGTAGGATTTGAACATGAATTATATGGATTATTCTTATGCGGGGTCATGGCTGATCAATTTTCTAGGGGAAAAATATGGATAACAATTTGGTGACTCGCAGGGGTATCTGCCTGCTAGATGAAAGGACCAGTTGCCTTGTTATATCCATTGGGCATGGAGTCAAGAATGATGGTGTGTTATTGATCCTTCCTCTTATTCGCGAGCCTGACCATTTGCACTCTCAATTTTCATAAGAAATATTGAAACAAGTATTCTAAGAGTAGAATTATTTTTGACCCAGGGCTTTCATCTGTCCATGAATGGGTTGTCTTGAAAAAATTATTTAGTTTCTATGAATTTATTTTATTTTGAAATTTACAATTGTTATAGGAAACTATGAGTCTTCTACCATGAATAGTGAAGGGCCTGGCCTTAGTAGCTCTGGAGCAATACGAACAAAACTTATGTACAAAGAAAAAATCATACATGCCTCAAATGAGACATGCAGAGTGTGCATAAGCACTTCTTCTACTGTAAACAAATTCTACACCTAATCCTAAACTAAACGAGAGATAAAAAGGGATAAACAAAGCCTTCTATAGGTAGGGATAAGTAGCTTCCCTTTCTCAAGAGAGCTGGCCATGCAAATGATTTGACACTAAATATGGCTTCTTGTATGAGTGAAAAACTAACTTTAAGCCGATCCTCCACCCATATCAGCAAGGTATCAACATTAATGGAGAACACCTCCTCAATCTGATTGGCATTGGACTCTTGGAGGTTTTGATGATGACCCTCGGTACTTTGATGCTCATCCTCATGCCCTGAAGTAGGCATGACTAGTTTTGGATTCTCCCTTGGCTCCAATGAAGCCAAGTATCTGATTGGGCAAGGTATGGTCCTTTGAATCTACCCATGGTTCTGATTCTTAACTCCAAAAATGGAGTCTTCCTATGACCCTCATGGATGGATGGTGTGGGAGGAATGATAGCCTCATACTCTTTCTCTTCCTGTCAGCGAGTGTGACATTTGGAAGATCAAAATCTTCCAAATTTGATTCAGAGGCATGTTACAAAGCTGTAGGTTGTGCTTGCACGCTTTCTTCCATGACAACAGGCTCTTGTGATTGAAGAATGAATGATGGGGGAGAAAATATTACAATTCCAACTGGGTTCTTTTTATCAAAACATTCTTTTGAGTCTGGTAGGAAATCAAATTCTTTACTATCCTATTGTGACAAGGTCTCTCCCTTTTACATGGTGATCTTAAAATCTTTGTTATCTTCACCATATGAGGCTTCTTCTTCGAACATGAAGCTAATCAGTTTAGGCTCCTCAAAAAAATTAAAATTTTGGAGAGGTTGAATGGGAGAGGGGATGTATTTTCTTGTGCACCTGGCTCATGATTCAATTCCTCTAAATTTTTCTTGGTCACCTCCATATGCTCCTTTTTAACTGGGCTTAGAGCTGGTTGTTCTTCTTCCTTCTCTTTTGAAGAACATGGAAGACTCATATCTTCCAACCTTGGTTCCAGAGATACGTTGTGAGACATAGGATGCTTCTCTTGAATGCCCTCCTTCATGGCAACAAGCTCATATGCTTGGAAGATGGATGATGGAAGAGAAAATGATGTGATCTCCATGGGATTTTCTCCATCAAAGAAATCCTCCAAGTCAAACGAGATAATTTACCTCGTTGTTGTCCTATTGCATGTGCTCAACCTCCTCCATGGTGTCCTCTTGATCTGAAACTTGCTCACCATGGTTTCCCTCTTTCTCAAACATAAATTTTTTAAAGATCAAACTCTTCTTTAACATCATATCTCGAAGGGGATGAAGTGGGAGGAAGAAATGAAGGTTCTTCTGTAGCCTGCTCCACACTTGGGGCCTCTAAAACTATATGGTCCTCCTCCTCTATTGAAAATTCAGACTTAGCCATGACTGGCTCTTCAACTTTGACCTCCTCTATTGGCTTGACCATCAAGGGGATCTTTGTAAACCCAAATTTAGCAGCCCAACTCATCAGATTATCTGTTATTTCTTTTCTGTTGGGCTCCTCTTCTTGTTGTCCTTGACTGGATTCTTGAGTATCTTCCCAACATGGACTTGGGAAAGCAAGAGGAGTGGCACATTGGGGTTCAACTAGCTTTGCAATTGTTTGTGGTGGGGAGGGAGGTGGAACTTCTTGTTTTTTTAGGGGCATGGTATGCTGGAAGGGAAAAGGAAAAATAATGAGATGATGTGGAAGATTTGGGGATGGAGAAGAGGAACCAACACTTGGGGTAGTAACTAAGGGGTTTGACTGTTGATCATGCAGAAATAATAAATATTGAGGAAGAGAAAATGAAGAGCTAAGAGGTGGTGGACTTACCCATTGACAAGGTTGTTTTCTGTCCAACTCATATGCCTCAATCTCCTCAATCCACTATGTAAGTTGAGGCAACATTCCAACCATGAAGTCCAGCTTCTCCTGAGGGTTGTAATGTCTTTGAAAAGGGCCTTCCCATGGAAAAGGTGCCCTACAACCAATCTTTAATTCCTTCATTTGTGTTATGCCCCTTGACTGAACCATGTCAACCTCCATTTTATGAATTTTCTCTAATAAACCAGCATTCTCCACATATTTTTCACCATTGTATGCATCCCACTGTTCTTGATAAGCTCCATGGAAAAAATTACTTAGACCCTACTTATATGGGTAAGCATAATGGTCTGGATCTGATTATAATGTTGATTTGGTGGAGTTGGGAAATGCATTAGAGGTGAGCTATTGTTGTAAGTGTGAGTTACATGAAGGGAATGAAGTCATGATTGCACAACCTCATGGAATGGGAGGAAATGAAAGATATGGAAGAAGAAAATGGATGAAAATGAGTGGAAATTGATGGAAAAGGTCTGACTCGAGAATGGGTTTTCGACCGGATGGAGTTTCCAGATGTGCTTGCATGTGCCTCAAAAGGTTAAATTTAATAAGAACACACCAACCTGCTAAATGAAGTGGTAAGGTTCTTTAGCCTTGTCCCACTAGGTGTGCTAAAACTATTAGTACAGAATCAAAGCAACCCCAAATGGATCGAGAGTGAAGTGGGACATTCGGTGTGATTGCACAACATGGGACCATCTCTCAAGCTGTGAGACTTGTAAAACTTGAGATGGACCTCCAAAGAAAGCCAGTTCTTCCTTCCTAATCTACCTGCCACAAGCTACTCGAGTGCAGGTAGAATCTATTCTATCCTAATCTAACAATTCCAAGGGGATAGAGAGAGAGAGAGGGTGAAAGATCCTACACTAAGTGGTGATACACCAGAAAAGGAAGTGGTTGAATCATAGACCCGACCGCTTGAAGTGGAGAGAGTTGAGCAGAGGAGAGGGTGCACAAGGTGCACCATAGATGAAAGATAGATTTCACATCGACACCACTTCAAAACCCATTAAGCACACCTCCTTGGACCTGCAAAAAACATCGAGTATGCACGAAATACCCTATAATGATGAGAGGGAAGAAGAGACAACAAAATAAGAGGCAAGAAATTCTAAGAAAATGCCATTATAGAGCCATGGGAGTAGGCTTAGACTCCACATTCTACCCTAAAGAAGAAAAAGAGAGGGGGCCGGTGGAGAAACAATGACCAACCCTTTGAATATGCTCCTCTATGACAATATATAGGAAGAATAAGAGAAAGAGGCAGGAAAAAATTGAATCTTGACTCAACCACCTAGAGATACGCATTGAATCCTGCTTTGAACCCTCAACCACTATCAATCAATGCCTTTCTCAAATCCCCCAAATTTTCATGTCTGGTTCCCCGGCGGATCAAATCGAATCAGATTTGGTAGTTGGAGAAATCACGCTCTGTATTAATATCCTGGAAGACGTTTTCCCATCTTTCACCTACAAAATCTTGTTAAGAATGATATTTTATGTTTCCATGGTGTAGAGGGTGTTGAGATGTTTCCAAAAATTCTTCTCCCACCCAAATCTAAGTCTCCAATCAAAATATATGGCCATTTGAATATTTGGATCATGGGCGCACAATATTTTAAAGAGTTTGTAAATCGGGTCCATATGTAGCCTCACGCACCCGGAGATTCAGCCCCTACCTTTCTCTTTTGAAATCACCCTAGGCTAACACGTGGAGGCTTTCGTGAGCTCCTTGAGATTATTTGTATTTTTCATGAGTTTCTTAGCTTGGCGGGGCCAAAAATCTGACCCTGGACATGTGGCGGCTTGGCGCTGGTTTAGAAACCCACCCCAAATTTTACCTATGAAATAGTAGCATGTTGACACTTCACACCCTCTGCTGGCCTGTCTCAATGCTTTGACTATTCAACCCCCGACTCTGTCCCTTTTGGACTCTGAGACACGTGGAAGGCCTGCGCTCATTTGAAAACCCGCTTAGGATTTTACCTTTGAAGGAGCGTTTGCTAAGATACGTGGTGCCTTCCACCTACACTCTATACTTAGTAGTTTTGGGCCTGCTCTCCTTTTGACCTCTGTTGACCATTTGCTATGTGGAGGGCTGGTGCAAGTTTAAGTCTCTGGCCTGGATCCCGCTTTTGAATGTGCATCATTAAGACACTTGGCACACTCCATTGAGTCAAAGACTTTTCAATGGCTGGTGAAAATTTTTGGGGCTCTAGACATGTGGAAGATTAGCGCTCATTTGGTTCTACCCCTTTGGATTTAATCTTTGGAGGTGTGCCGTTTAGACACTGGTAGCTTCTGATGTCTCCTCCATACTTATTCATTTTTTGAGCCCATTCTAAACCATTTACAAATCCCAAAGACTTTGAATCTTCATCATTTCTTTTCCTTTGAGCCTCTAGTTATTTGACACTACTCGGCTTCCTTCCCGACCCTACTATTCCATTTTAGAGCCTGCTTGAGTTCCTCCTTACTTTTCGGTTGGATTGAAGCACGGGCTCATTCGGCGAATCATTTTTTGAATTTCTTCTTACACTGGGTCGTTTGATATTTAGCAGGCCTTGCCACTCCATTGTAGAGTTCCCGTGTTTCCTAATCGTAGGATTTGAACGTGAATTCTCGGCTTCTTCTTATGTGGGGTTGTGGTGATGAATTTTCCGTGGGGAAAAATATGGATATCATAGACTTCTAAGAGAATGCGAGAATGTAATAGGGTAGAATAATCTTGGTAGCCATTCTAAAATGATTCAAAAGAACTAGGTGTTGGAAGGGCAGGTTAGAGAATCTTCCTTCAAGTATAACATACCTACCCACCATTCAAGCTACATCATCATAGGGGCGGGATAAACTTACACAAAAACCCACTTTGACATATTTGAGGGTTTCAAAACCTTCAACAAATTTCTTATCTTCAAAGCAACCTTATAAAACTTATTTCTAAAGAACTTTATTCCATTCATACCTAGGCCAATAACAAGAGAGATTAAATTCTTAGTGATTTGGAAGTCTCTACCTTTGTACGTGATGATACGGTCCTTTCAATGCTCGAGAAAACAACACGAAATGTTTTTTCAATAACCCCTAATCCTATGAATAAATGTGGTGAATCCATCCACGTCAATGCTTTCCAAATCAGCTCATTTGCTTTTAAGCCGGGTTGAAGAATGGGTTAGTTACTGCAAGGTGGGTCGCCCATAGTAGTGAAATGAGAGCCACTAGAAAAAGTGGAGCCAATGGGATGAGAATAAAATAAGAGAAAAGTAGTAACACAAATAACAATGCCAAAAATAATTTTATGAATGAATTGATAAGGCCGCACCAAGTGTGATTGACAATTATAGTGGTGAGATATTACTTTCCCACTCGATAACCTACTATGCATTAGGATAGTTTGCCAAAATTTCATTTTGAATGATATCATTTTAAGTTTTTGGTATATCATGATCATTAACCCAATAAATTAAATGATTATTGAACACACCTAAGTTTGCGAAGGAGTTTGTTTCCTTGCTTACCCTCCATACTGAGGCATGGAAAATTTTCACACTTATAAGATCACAACATATGCTTTTGGCCTCATGTATAAAGTCCTTTATGGTCCAACTAGGAGGGTTAGCACCATTGAGATGATTAATGATATTGAGGGAGTCACCTTCAACAATGAGCTTAGTGATCTTATGATTTTTAGCTTCTCTTAGACCCCATAAGGTAGCAAGAGCCTTTGCATAATGGTTAGAATGGATTCCCATATAACCAACATAAGCAACTATAAGATTTCCAAGATGATTTTTCTTAATTCCACCTTCATTTGCAGCTCTTGGGTTTCCCTTAGAGGCACAATCAAAATTAATTTTTAATGCTTTCCTTGGGAAGCTTGATTTTCTTGTGGCAATATCCTAATCAATAAACTACTAAAAATAACATTTAACAAAGGGTACGAAGAACAAGGATGGGAAAGAATGTGATTGTGCCATGTGTGTAGTAAGTGAGTCAACATCCAAACTTAAGGGAAAAATTAATTTCTACAATTGGATGGTTACATGTCATCAAATCCTCCTAGTTATGACATAAATTATTAAAAAAATTAGAAAATTTAAATCTCAAATTTATCTCTTATATCCTTATTTTTGGTAGTGTTTTGGACACAATGTTTTTCCTACATCCCTAACTAGGGCATGTGTTTGAACCGCTTATATATGTGCATAAGTTTACATTCCCTTTGACATATTTTAGAGTTTTCTAAATTGAAACCTTTCAATTTCATTCTTCAAATCCATTTATTTCAATGTTACATGAAAACATGTTGTGTGGAGCAATGAAATTTAATAATCATACATCACATTTAATAAATTTTTATTTATTTACAAGAAATTTGTTTCTCTGGGTAGAAATTTAGAGCCTATGATTGGGTATTTTAAAAGTAGTCGAGTTATTTAAATTCCATTTAATGGATGAATCCTATCACTTTGCTTGGCCTATTCCAGGACTTCCATTCAAAATTTATGTTTTTATTTGTGTGTTTCAAACCTTCATCATGGTATAAAACCTACACATATGATCCTCATATATCAAAGCGATGCGAGAATATTTATAAATAAATTAAGAAAAAATATTTTCCATCATGTATCTCTATGTGGAAGCATCCTCATGTTCTAAGGACACATCACAAACTTAATTAAATATTAAAGTATCCTAAGCATGTGTAAACAAAATTAATACACATATCTTACATGTCTTCACTATGTTTGTGAGATTTCTAGCGTGTCGATGGACATCAATGTACGAACTTGAGATACATGAGTAGGTGAGATCCCATTACTAAAACTTCCAACTCACCATCCACTCTTAATTCTTGAAGGTGTGCAGTGTGGAGAGATAATATTTCAATATGTGGAAACATCCAAATCAATAAAAAGCTGTTAGCACGTGGCATTTACCAAAGGGTACACATTATGGGGATGCGAGACAAACTTGATTCTGCCACATGTGTGGTCAATGACTCAAGCTACAAACTTAAGGAAAAAATTAAATGCCATCATTAGATGTTTTTGAATCACGAGTTGTACTATATGGTTAGATGCCATTAAATATTTCTTGTTATGAAGTAAAAGATTTAACCTTTTAAAAGCATTGTTAAAAAAGAGAGAAAAACACTAGATATTTACAATAAATCCATTATAGTAGAAATATTCAAATGTGGATCCATTAACAAATACAAGAAAAGAGAGAAGAGAAGGTATTTTATATAAGGTATTCACATAAGATTTTCTATTCACCATTTTTTTCTACATTTAGTATACATTATTTTACATTCCCCATTACATCAACAACTTGATTCAAAAATAACATTATTTTTTGCCATCATCACAATCACTAATTTCATACAATTCGCCAACCCTACAAATTTAGTTTCGGTCATATTCACAACAATTTATATAATTTTTTCACCCATTGGTTACTTAAATTTTAACATGAATGCCATATGTATTAATTCTCTCAAGATTTTAAAGAAATACATTCATATTTTTACAATATTATATCATCTCCATATTGCTCTTAATGGATTAGTTTTTGAATAAATTTTAGACATATATCTTATTATTTTCCTTCCATTAACCCCATCAATGATATTACTTGATGATTCCATGGTGTAAGATTTATTTGCGAAACCTTTTTACATTGGTGAAAGAGTATGAATAGTGTTGAAATATGCACATTATGTTATATGCTTATGGGTTTCTATATAGGTTTATCAACAATTCGTATTCAGTACATGGTCTTAGTAAATATATGTTGGCACTTGAATTCCTCAATTTGGATGATAGTTTCTCTTCTCAAGAGTTTCTCCTCGAGATAAAATAGAGCCTAATTTTACCCACTTTATTTGTTACTTAGTATAGAAATTGTTTTCTTTAGGATGATCACTCATGCGTATATGTATTTCCCACATTTATTTTCCCACTTTTAATATGGAATATACTTTGAAGAACATTTTATTTACATGTCACCTTGCACATAGGGTTTAGAAGTTGCTTCATAGACATTTTTCCGAGCTCTTTGTAGATCCATTTTCTTAGAGTATTTACTTATTTGTAGTATATGTGTAATTGTCATTCTAAAATGAAATATTTTTTAATTTTTATATAAGTATAAATATTTTACATCTTTTAAAGTATATAAACTCATTTATATTTAGAAATGATACAATTTCATAATAGTTTGTAACTAGATAATTAAATATATACTTATTATCATATTATTATGGATTTATATGTAATAAGATAATTTCACATTGGATCTTCATCACCTATAGAAATTACTCAACCATGATAAGTGGTCTTTATCCACCATGAAAATAAATATCTTTCGACATCACTATGTAGGATTCTCTTACATTAGTTACCCATCATTGTTCGATTCATCGTTCAATTTCAAAAGATTTTGTAACAATTAAATTTCTAAATATATTTATAAACTACTTAAAATGAATAACATGAATAAAATATTAGAAAAATAATTTAAAAGATCACATATACATTTAAAAATAAACTATTTCATGTTTAGCAAGCAAGAATCCCTTAGATCAAGATTAAAACACATGTAAAGAAAACGCCAACATATATTCAAGTGGATCCAATAGAATAGGATTGATAAAAATTAATTTTAATCATTTTTTGAAATTAAGAGGATCTACATAATTTCCCCTTTCCATAAAATCTTAGAATGAAGAAGAGAGAGAAAGATAGTGGGAGTGTCATGTGAAACAATCTAGTATGTGCAAGAGGATGTGATAACATCCAACTCATCACATATCAAAGGAACAAATAATGAAACTACAAATTTTCATGAGTAATTGTGAGAAGCTTATAGGTGATAAATATAAAGTGAATAGAAGTCAAAATAGAAAGAAAGTGACACATTGACATTTTCTTGGGGATAATTCTCTACTTAGGGTTTAGGTTCTAACTATTCGTTCATGTTTTCTACTATACGAACCTTCATCAAACCGCAGATCCCTTAGGGATATCTACAATATTTTTTTCTCACTCATTAATTCTATTGCATGGGAATTTACTCCACCATTAGTGAGGAATCTAGCCTTTTTAATGGCCTCTATTTTGACACCCTCATCTATTGATGCAGGGCTCGTTAATGGTGTGGCTACCAACCATGGCTTTGAAGAAAACTCGAGAATTTTTTCCCGAAGATTTTCGGCGAGCTAATGAGTCTAATACTCCTATACCCATTGTTGTTCTTGATTTATCTTCTTTTATTAATGCTTGTAAATGGTTTGAAAATTACACATTAGTGGAATATTCTATTTTTGAGTCCCCCTTAGATCCATTTAATGCAATGGGTTCACAATCACTAGAAAAACCATGGTGTGAAGCTTGAAGGTGTACTAAACCTTTCCAAGGGATTTTTATTGCTTCATTTTTCAAACCCGAATATTGCAAGGCCATTTTTAACCATGGTCCTCTATTCATCGTCAACACATTGGTTGTTTTCTCACACTAGACTTGAGACTTTCAAGTCTCGAGAATGGGAAAAACTTAATGTCTCTTTCTAGATTGAGTTTCGTGGTTACATTTTCCTTTATGGTCTTTTATAGCGGATATTTTCAAACCCTTGGGAAGGCTCATTTGCAATGAGCAACCCAAATTTTTAATGCTCTCCTCAACATCGTGTGTGCATTGAAGTGGACCTTTGTAATTACCTTAACGATTAGATTGATATCCGGTTGGTGAAACCCGATTCATTCAAAGAATTATTTATATAAATTTGTTGAATACCTACTTTTATTTTTAGTCGTCTAAGCACATGATTCAAGAATGTCCTCTCATGGTCGACTTGCATCCTGATCCTATAGATAAAACACCTTCAAACCCTAAAGCTTCATCTGACGGATGGATAACTGTGACTAACAAAAAGGGTGTTCCAAAGGGCCCTGCAAAACCACAAAACTCGTGTATCATCATGTCATCAACAATGGTGCTATTTCCTCCATGCCTCCCCCGACCAAATGCGGGAACTCGTTAAGTTAGACCCGCCTATTTCCCGCTCACTTGTGCGACTATTATTGGCCCGGTTATCCTTCTTGAAAACCCATTTGTTGGGGGTCTGTGTAGTCTCGTAAGGATAGGAAAACATGTTCTCATACCCCTTCCCCTGTGGAGGATGGTGAATATGTGAAAGAAAAGTGTAGACATTGGACCTTTGGTGAGCATTTGTCCCTAGTCCTCAACAAAGTATTTTCTTATCCTAATCAGTATGAATCCCTCTCCTCATTGGACAGTGAGGGAAATATGAACCTAGATATTTCTTAATGCTTTTGTACTCTTGGAATATACGAGAAATTACTAAAATGACTCGGTGATATCTGGTGGGGATAGTTTTCAACGCTTTAGCCATATGAAAATTTTATGTCTATAAGAAGTTAAGCTTTATAGCTTCTTGTTATACTTGGTAGCTCATACTATTTGGACGCAGGCCATTTGTCACACCTCAAATCATGAGGGATGCGGACATCTTATGACTTTGATTTCTCGTGACATTTCCTAGCATGTGATCACATCGAGTTCGGACCCCACACACCATTTGGTGCATTTCTATTTTATTTTGATGGTCATATTTTTGGTCTAGCTAACATATATTCCTATAATGATGTGGGGTAAAGGGCCTTTTTTTTGGCTTGGCTTAAAGATTCTCTACTATATGTTTTGTTGGTGATGTGGGCTGAATTCAACATGATAAAGAACCCATGTGACAAATGGGGTAGGCTGCCAATGAGGTGGTGTGTGGGAGAACGGGAGGCCTGGATTTACTTCAGGAATAAGCTAGGCCTTTTTGATCCGAATATCCCTTACCATCATCTTTTGTCATCTCTTTTGTTTACTTGGTCTAATTTCTAGGATAGGTAAGATCATGTTGTTAAAAGGCTTAATCGTGTTGTTTTTCCCTCTCAATATTTTTTCTTCTTTGCTCTTGTTTCAGGAAAACCTATGGTTGTAGCCAACACTTCTCTTCTCTTAGACCACTCTCCCAATTTTTTTAATATTTCTTAGACGAACTCGTTAAGAAAGAAAAGGGAATATCTCATTTCTATGTCAATATGATGCATCTCAAAAATTCTTGTCTTTGTGTCTCACATACAACACATTTGGAACTGTTCATTTGACACTCAAAATTCCTCTCTCGGCTAGATTCGGTGGTCGAATGATGCCATCAAACGCACCAATATTTCTTTGCGATTTTATGGTAAGTAGGCTACCATCTTTAGGAAAATGATCATATATCTGCATATCATGACGTTGAAATAATCTAACAAGAACTCGAGGCTTCTCCTTTCAACAAAAATTTACAATATCAAGTTGTTCCTTGAGGCATAATCTTAAGCTTCATGAATCTTACAATGCCTAGGAGCTCATTTACGTGTTAGACTACATTAGCTCAAGATTGGTGATAGGGATTCTAAATAATTATTTTTCATTTTGCATTCTAAGCAATCTTCGAGATAAGATTAAGGCCATTTTGTATGATAATGTAAGACTCATGCCTTACCTTGATATCCTTCAAGCCTTTGTCCAATACTATCACGAGTTTTCATAGATCAACTAGCCACTCCTAATAAAGAAAAATATCTTTTAAATTGTCTTCATGTGGTTCCTTATAAAGTATCTCGGTCTCGAGGACTGCTTGTGATATAATTTTATCACTCTCTTATCCAAAGGAGGCTTCTTGTCAAATGGAATCTAACAAGGCTCCCGGAGTTGATGGTTTTCTAGTGGAATTATAGTAGATCCTTTGGGACATGGTAGGTCTGACACACACCATGTTTATTTGGAGGATCTTGATTCAAATTCCACAGGGGGTTCTTAGTAATCAAGGAAACATCAATTTCATACCCAAAGTAGGGGATCCTAAAGCAATCACAAACCGAAACCCATCACCTTGCTTAATGTTTCTTATAAGATTATTTCTAAATATTTAACTAGTAAGATTTCTAATATACGCCTTTAATTGTGTGAAGTGATCAAATTGGATTCATTAGGAACATATTTATTCTTTATAATATAATTTCTACCTAGGAAAGTATTAATTGGGCTCGTCAATCATCTCAAGTAGGCTTTATTTTTTATGAGATTGATTTTGCTAAAACTTATGATAGGATTGAGTGCTCTTTAATTTTAGCCATATTCCAAGCTCTTGGATTTGGCCTTAGGGTTATGAAGTTTGATCAAATGTTATTTTATAATTTCAAGGCTTCTATCACAATCAATGGAGCCAGTCTTATAGGTTTGGTATTTTCATGTTTAATTACAAGGATGCCCTCTGGCTCACTCCATTTATGTTTTGGCCACTAAAGGTTTTAATTATCTTCTATCCCATAGAGCTTCTCAAGGACTTTTTAAAGGTATTTCTTTACCTTTAACTTCTCAGCAACTTATCAATGGTCATTTCAAGAATGATTCATTTATCACTCTCTTGGAGGAAGAACAATCTATGTGTTAAGCCTTTGGATTGTTTAGACATTTTTTGTCTTGCTTTAGATTTTTCTATTCAGTGGGAGAAAATCAGTACTATAGGTAGTCTTAACCACCCATTCCTTACTGATTTAAAAGGTGAAGTGGAGTTAGATTGATCCTCGTGTGCAGTTTAAATTCTTTGGGATCCCTTTTTCCTTCCATGCAACATGTTCTCGGCTTTGGGTATATGTTGTCCAGAGAGTTCAATGCAAAATTTTGTATTGGATCTCTAAGCCTATCTCCTTAGCAGGTAAGTTTTAAATCTTCTCCAAAGTGTTGACTGCCACACATTTTTAATTTTCTTCTTGTTCAACTCCCTCTATTACTACTTTTGACAAACTTGAGAAGTTACTGGGACTTTCTGTGGGAAAACACTGAAGGGCACAAGGGTTTCCATAGGGTGGCTTGGGACATTTTTTGTATACCTAAAGAAGTTGGGTGCCTAGGTTTTATTGACATCAAACTCTAGGGAAAATCCCTATGTATTAAATGGATTTTTCATAGCTTAGAGGGAAACAAAGGTTGGAGGGTTTTATTCAGCATGGCATTTGTCGTGGGGTCCCATTGAGCAAGCTCGCTTGGAAAGGCATTAATTTCCAATCTTTGTTTCTTTGTCTAGTGGTTATTAAGGTTAAAAGATTTTTATCTTGTTGAGCATTTGAAAGGTGTGATAGTCTATCAACCCTAATTTGGTTTTGGTGGGTGATGGTTTCAGAACTTCTCTTTCTATTAATTCCTTGTCTCTTTGGTGGTTCCATGTGTTTTCTTTCTAGGATACGCATCTCAGATTAGCACCCTAGTCTAAATATCTTGGATTTTATAAAAAGGAATTAAATTTATTGGGTATTTATTCTGCAATCATTCTAGAGATTGGATTTCTTGGGATGTTATTGCTTTAAAATTTCAGCTTCTTCCTACTGATGCAGAGCCTATCTAAAAATTGATTAAATGTATTCTTGATGAATACTTGCATAAAGTTTGGCTTATCTCTAGTGTTCCTTAGTGGTGTGACTAGAATTAGCCTACTGATATGAATTTTCACCATTGAAAACCCTCCCTTGGCTATTCTTTATTGGATCCCAAAGTGATTTATTTTTCTTCTCTTAATAGACATTGGTGCTTTTCCTCTTCGACTTCTATATGGATTCGACGTTTTCAGAGGGTTTGGTTTGCTCATGTCAAGCCTAAGAAATATCATTTTCTATGGTACATCCTTCATCAAGGCCTTTGAGATGGCACTCTACTCATCCATCGGGGTTTCATCCCTTTTTTTTTCTATCAACAATCGGAAACTATTAAGCACATTTTTTGGTTTTGCCCTCGGGTGAAAATGGCTTGGAGATGGATTCATACCCTTTTGCACCCATTTTCTCTTGATTTTTTCTCCTAGAAAATGGCTCTTACAGGGGACTCAAACCATGCTACCTACACTTTACAAAAAGAAATTCCATAGTCTCATAAGCGATATCTTATTCAATCTGTGGAAATATAGAAATAATGTAGTTTTTAATAGTATAACACTTGATTATGATTTCTTTGTTACTAATAAAATGGATGTTATTTCTAATGTCATGCTTAAGATTCAAAATCAAGCCAAGAAGGTCAGACTCAAAGTATAACTTCTCCATCACCTTCTTGACCACTTTGAAGTTTGGCCCATTGTCCAATAATTCAAGTTCCCTCGAAGGCACCTTTGTGTCATCATTCGCCGCCGCCTCCTCGTCGCTCTCCAACTCCTACCCATAGTTGAGGGGCGAGCCCATACCTTCCCATGGATTCCTTCTCCTTGGTGGATATCTCCCCTCTATCAGCCATGTTTTCATGTGCTTCCTATGATTGGTGGCTATGGTTGGATCTTTCTTAGATAGGGCAAGTGTACTCGGCTCACGCTTGGCCATTTCACGTTGACTGATGACAACCGGTGATAAGAAATAAAATGGATGGGATTGGTGGGATCCTATTTCTGATGAGGCTCATGCTTTTGGTTTGGGTTCGGGAGATAATCCCGATAGTCCCCCTCCCTCCCGCCACTTGCTTCCATGTTCGCGGTCGCTTGATTGGGCTCCCTTTTTTTTGTTGAAGTTCCCACTTTTTATTTAGTAATTTTTGTGTTATGAATTGCCTCTCTAGAATATTTTTAGCTCAATGTGAATTTTTGCATTCTCGGGTGTGACTTTTCCACCAATTTTTGTATGCATGACATTGTATATCTTGTTCTATTTATTTAAAAGTGTGCTTCTAAATTAAAAAAATAAATAGAAAGAAAGTATCATATAATAATTTATAAGGGGATAAATATAGGCCACTGTGTTATATATATTTGAAGAGAAGGCATATATTGGTAGAGATCTATTAATATTCATTAAAAACCATCAAAGACCATAAAATGGTCACAAAAGATAAAATGAGGCCAAGATGTAGTATTTGGCATAATTGGGAGTTAGGCCATGGGATTTGAAGAATCTACAGATTACCCCAAATAGATCCATTAATATAGAAATATATTAGAGGGCTTCTTAATACTTTCCTTCTATTCCATATTCATATTTTTATCTATATAGGATGAAGTTTAATTAATAGGAAATGTAGATATGTTAAAAATGAAAATTAAATATGTCACTGAAATGTAGATTTCTCTTTAAACCCACATATGTGAATGAAAGAGAAATTATTAAATCTAAAATGATGATGTAATATGAAAAGTATGTTTAAGCTAATATATGGTTAATTATCTTATGTAAATATAATCTAGAAGTAGACAAATTATATATGATAATTCACATGTCCTAGATATATGTATTTTTATTATGATGGTCTCATATAATATTTTAAGAGAAATATAAAGTAAATGTATTTTAGGTTTATATGTACAAAGTGATCAGTAATCGACAATTTGTAGGAAATATTTGTAGAGATTAATTCATCTATATTATTATTTGGAAGTCTAAATTTACAAGTATGGTGAAGGCACTAGTCTAGGAAAAAATCACCTAGAAAAAATTATCTTCTATTGATGGATTTTTTTCTTTGTTGGGTTTGATTTGGATCTTCCTTTAGTGCTATAATGATATGTGTGTATATATTCACTTTATGTGTTTATATTTTCATGATCATAAATGTGTAAAACATTAGGGATTTTTCTTCTTCAATCCCTTCCTCTCCTCTTTAAAGATAAAAATATGTTAAGATAATTTGGTTTGGTTTCCCTCGCATTCTTTACAAGGTAATACTTACAAGATGAATCAAACACTTATATTTACCTACACCGATGAATATGTGCAAGTTATACAATCACATTATGTTATGATATTTAGTGTAAATTCAAATTTACAAAATTTCCTTAGGTAGGTGTATAATATTTATGAAAAAGTAGTGCTACAACATATGGTTGCAAGATTTGAATAGTAATTGTCTTCTTTGTTTTATGATATCCTAGGTATTTTTAATATATAGTAGATAAGAGGAAGAGGAAATTTGAATTAGTAGTGTACTTTTTTGTTTTATAGGTGATTATTACAAAAGTTCTTCCTCTTAATTGACACTACGTTGACTAGGTTATCTTATGTATTTTATAAAGTGACCCTTAAGCATTTAGAGGAAATGTTTTTCGACTTAGAAAAAAACCACATAAATGGTATTGTATGTCGGATACGAGTTCATCATGCTAAGTTATTAACTAAATATTTTGAGTTAGATATGGAGGATAGATATCCAAATATGTGTTATAGTTTTATAGAGTATTTGTTTTACTAGTATATGTTAAGTAACATGTTTTACCTAGTTTTTAAGAGTGACAATTAAGAAATATTTATGAAGGAACTAGTGGCCATTTCAAGTGCAAAACAATTTAATGGGTTGAGATAATTGAAAAGGGTTGATTTGTAAACTCCATTAGTCTATATTAAGGATACTACATTTCCCCATTTTAATCTAGTAATTGAAATTTTCTTGTCTAGAGTAAACTAAATCGAAGTGCAAACATTAAATAAGGAAAAGTCATGCACAAGACTAGAATTTGTTTTCCTTTTTGTTTGTCTTTATCCATAAATATGATCTTGTGTTCCACACGTAAAAAAATGTATTAAATTCAAATCAATATGTTCATACAAAAATTCATAAAATTAAATTAAAAATCACGAAATGTAAACTATTTTTCCCTAGTGTCATATGTGTGGGAAAATGTTTTTAACATAAATAACGTAATTGATACTTTTACGTTAATAAATTTGTAATAATTTGGGCTAATAAATACATCTCTCTATTAATTATGCTTGTTAAGTGAATATTTCTCTTGCGGTTGATCTTAATAAGTGAAGCCATATAAATGTCATAATGAAATACATCAAAATGGTTATTTGCATATCATCATAAACATTAATCTAATTTAGCAATGCATCTCAAAACTATATGAATATGTTATAAAACTTCCATAATATGTCATATTTTTTAGATGAGCGATGTTTGTAAATATTATATATTATTATATATGTAAATATTGATATTAAATATAATCAAAGTTGTTAATCATATATAGTATATCAAGTGACATAGTAAAATGTGTATAATTTCTAAGATAAAATAAATTGCAAGCATTTGAGTTGTAGTAATGTTTAATATTTTTAAGATAAAAGCATTGTAATATGAAAGCATTCAAGTTCTTGACATAAAAAGAATTTATAAAAGATTTTTGTGTATCATAATAAAGAGTGACCATTTTGTGAAATTGTTCTATCACTATTTAACAAGGAAACATTACAATGATATGATGAGTACCATGAGAACAACACAAAATCTAATTCCTAATGAGTACATAGTGACCTGATACTTTACATGTGCATCATAAAGAGACATGACTAGAAAGGATTGACCCGCTTGACCATTATTTGTAGTTGTAGTTGTTAGCTCATGTATCTAAAAACAATTTTGTAACATGAAATTATATAATGCCAAGTATGTATGAAATAAAGAAACAATTTTGAATTATAAAATAAAAGTGAACATAAAATATGTTAGTAATAAATATAATAACCATGAATTAAAATAGGGAATATTCCTAAAGAAATATGTAAGAAACATTGATTATATTATTCATGTAAAACAAGTAAAATTCCTTGAAAAATGTGTAGAAATAGTGATTATATTAGTCAATATGTTAATCCAAAGTATAAGAAACTATGAAAACAATCAATAACGAAAATGTAATTTATCCATAGGGCATAGATCACATTTAATAAAACAATGTGTACATGCCAAGGATGCCAATGTGTTCAAACGCGTGCCCTCGTGCCCTTCCCTGCCCTAATGGTGTCTACGCATGTCCTTTCTTGCTACACGCAATCCTCGTGAACCCTGTTGATCCACGAGATCATACTAGAGCTCTTGACCAGATAAAGTGAGGGCTCGAATCTGTTTCGTGGGTTTCTCCTTAGTCGTGGATCGACCTTGCCTTTACCAATGATGTGACTGTACGTTCAGATGGTTCTGCAAACCCTAGCCATATTCAATCACCATCTGGGGGTGTTCCTGGGAAAGGCGAGGTTCATGGTGAACTGAAACAAGGAGATCTACCTGTTATTCCAATGCTGGATAAAGAGATTAGGCGCAGTCTCTTGAAACCTCCTTCAAAGACGTCTTAAAAAGAAAGGAATCCTCCATGAAACCTGCAGACATCACCCCATGTATTACATTTGGGGAAGATGTCATTTCATCTGAGATCTACTATAAAGAGCATGCTCTGATTTGTAGATTCTGGGGTTTATGGCCCAGCCTTCCTGTTCTTCACACGTGGATCTCCAAGCATTGGACTCCATCTTTAACTAGTAAGATAGACTTATATCCATGTGCTAAAGGCATTTTCATTATGGTTTTCTCTTCAATAGTTGATAAAGACATCATTTTTTCCAAGCTCTAGACTTCATGAGTCAAAATATTTGATCATGAAACCTTGGTTCCCATCCTTTAACCCGCACACAGAGTCATTCTCATGGAAACTGTTTAGATCGGGATGCCCCATTTACCTCTCCAATTCTGGAGTCATGAATGTCTGACAACCATTGGCAATACCTTGGGTACTACACTCCACATAGATTCTCAAACAACTAATTACACCCATACTACCTATGCCCGGATCCTGGTGGAACTTGACACTGATACAAATCTTCCTGCTACTATAGACCTTAGAGTGAAAAATAGAACTTGGTCACAAACTCTTGATTGTGAAGGTCTACCTTTTCGATGTAGAATGTGTTTTGGATTAGGACACACCTCTACTGCTTGTGGGATGGAAAAACGTCAACATGAGAAGCGCAACTGGTGGAAAGACACACTCCCGGAGCACCTGATTTTTGTGGATAGAAAGGATCTTGGATCTAAAGCAGTAGATGAACCAGAGTCAATGAAAACCCCTTTATCCGAAACTCAGGTTGTTAACAACATGAAAAATACACAAGTTGTTGAGGGCAGCATGGAAAATGATAAATATCTCTCTCTGGATAACAACGCGGCTATTCCAAATGGGACAATTGCGACTAAGGAAAATACTCCTCCTTTGTCTTTTTCTCCAACCGTGAAGGCTCCATTAGGGTGGGTTACGGTCAACAAAAAGAAAAAATCTACCACTCTGAAGGGTAACACTTCACCTTGATGATTCTCATCTTTGCTATTAGTTGGTTGGGTTTCATTGGTCTCATTTTTCTTAGCTAGATAGCAGATTGCTTCCAATGGTGTTGATATGCCATTTGTTGTTTGATTGATGTACATCTCGTTGTTTTTTTTGCTATTGTTTTGTCGGTTGTTGGTTTTGCTTTGCAGCTTTGTTTTCTGCAATCGGGCTTAATTGTTCTATCTAGATTTTGATCCATCTCTTGTGCTTTAACTTTCAATTCGCTTTCGAGCCTTGTTGTACAAGGTTATAGTCCCTTTCAAAAACTATTCGCCAATAATAAAAAAGGATGCCAATAATCCATGTGTTTTAATCAATGTGTAGAAGTTGAAATGGATATGAAATAAATATATGTTATAAGATATGTATTTTATAACCATGTGTTTATTAAAAAATAATTCAAATTATCTCAATAGTATGTCATATAATGTTTGATCTTGTTAAAATATATAACAAGTAATGTGTCATATAGTGTTTGTTTCATTTTAAAGGTATATATATGTATCATACATATAAAGAAGCGTAATATCGGGGGTGTGGGGTTAATTTTATTGGGTGCACATGACACATGAGACATATAGGGGTAATATTTATTTGTAATTTTTAAACTAGTATACAGTAGACATAGGGGTAGTAGTCTAAAAATAAGCCCTAAGAATTAGATATATTGTATTAAATTCAACAAGCAAGGGGTAATATTTAGAATCCCATGTTCATAAACATTTAGAAAATTTATTGAGAATTTCCCCATGAATTGAAAGTTTCATATACATCAATAATATATGGAAACTAGGCATACATAAAATAACTACACAAAAATTATACTAGTTAATAAAGAAAACATGACATATAAGATATAAGAGAAAAATAATCGCTTATCAAATTACGCCGAGAAATTTGAGTAGATACAATTATAACTCAATCAAATTTCTAAATAAATAAAGGAAGAAAATATTGCATGTTAATCACATAAGTATGAGAAATTAGTTCAGTTAATGTCATTCAATATCTAAATTATGTAACACGTAATTATATCGAAAATTCAAAGTAATCAATATCCTAAAGAAATCATCAAGTATTCAAATCAAAATAATGAAGTAGTCAAATTAATCGATGTCACACAAAATCTGAAGTATGTAACATTTAAGTTTATAGAGAACTAAAATAAATAAACATCATAAAGAAATACACAAGTGTAACAATCAAGAGCACATAACATCCAAATAAATAAATGGTTCGAGAATAAAATATAGTGGGATAAATCAATGGTGTAAGTAGTTTAGTGTTATAAATCAATTGTACCGAAAATACGAGCTAAACGACAATAGTAATGAACCAATTAAAATATAAAATAAATTAAGCACAAATCATATTTGATCTAGTCTATAAGTAATAAATCTGATGATTGGACTAAGCATGGTATAAAACATGTCATACGTAATGAATCAATGTGGTATGCAGAATGAACTAGTGTAGAGAGACGTGATCATGAAAAACTAAATTATATACATTCGTTAGTTTAGGTATGATCCCAATGCAATAGGATTCCCTCAAGATAAAAGGATATAGGAAGTCCTAAATATGTAAATATGTATTCAAAGTAGGATCAATATGCAATATTCCCTCCATTAAAGACATGTTACTAGGGTTGTAATTTATATAATATCCATATGCTTTAATTTCTTAATTTTTCTATAAAATTAAAGAGATAAGTAGTGCACATGATAAATTTTAATGATCATAAGGCTCAAATCTATGTGAGGATAGGGAATTTCACATGTAAGTTGTGATTTTATTTTTAATGATGTTACTATCTTTTAGAAATAGTAATATTGTTAATGTGATTGTACTATTTCTAAAAGATAGTAACATCATTAAAAATAAAATCACAAAAGACAATAAATCATGGAGAAACAATCTATTTAATATTTAGGGTAGAGAATGTGAGATGATAAATAATATTGTTAATGTGATTGTGTGTTGAATATGTTATGTACAAGGTAGGCATATATCTATGTGAATATGTGTCTTAGGTGCATGACCAACAAACATAGGTGTATAAAACATGTTTGAAGTTGTTAAAATAGAATTAGTACATGTATCATAATTAGAGAAGTAACCTCAAGTAGGAGGGTATCTATAAATCACAATATTTGATGACTATGTGGAGTCCAATCGAGGAACAAAAGGTGATTACAAATTGGCAAGGGAGTTCCATGTTTTATCATAAAATCATTATTTTATTATATTAATTTAGAATTTTATTAGATAATGACATAAATAATAAAGCATATTTGACCGTATTGGTGTAAGTTCTAGTTTCTCCTAGTTTACACATGTGCCAATTTAGTTAGGTGTTAACATCAATTTGGTTTACAAGTTTAGTTACCTTGTTCACTAGACCTATGATGAATTTTAATCTCGTGTGATTATGCTTTGTAACTTAATAAAACATGGCTATCCAATATCTATAAACATTACATCTTATTTCATTAATGAACAATCAATTTTAAGTCATGTGTATGATTTATATCATTCTTATTAGAGCTTATAATAAAATACTATGATTAAGAGAGAGGAGAGAGGGTATGGTGCCCAAAAACAAATTAATACTAGTATTGTGAAAAATCACATTGGACGAAAAAAATTTAGTGTAAGAGCACCAAGAATTCCCACTCAATAACCTAAATTTAATTTATGTAGAATTTTGTATCCATGTTTTTCAAGTACATGTGCTCACAATACATGTTTTCTAGAAGGTATTATAATGTTTACGAGATTTCACACTTATGGCCTTATTCAATAAACCACATTAGGGTCCTGAGATATTTTATATCTCCCTAAGTTCATCATTACACTATACCTTTTCATCAAAACAATACTCAAAAATCAAGCTCACCCTCTATTCTATTCCTAGGAAAGATCATCAAAGCTCTATTTTTGAAACCAATCTCACCTTATAATCTCAACCTTATACATATCCCATGATCTCATCAAGATATATACAACTCTCAACTCATCTTTATTTCGACATTAAATTAGCTGACTTGAATGAGTCTCTACACACCATGTGCAAGTCATATGATGGGAAAGATAGGTTCTTGGTTAGGTTCTAGAAATGTATGGTGTTGGTCCTCAATTATACACCCTTTGGTGGCCTCACAACAATTCTCTTATTCAAGGGGATGCTTGGATGGTGGTAAACTAGATAATATGTCATTTTATAGCTGGGTAGGGGTGTGGAACTTCCTTGGGATGATTGAGGGGAACATACAAAGGAGATGGTCTTTTCTGCTACTTTTGGTCCTTCCTTAAACTAGGGTGAGAGGACCCGTGGTGTAACCTAAATGCAAATGGGGAGATGAATTCTTTGTTCCTCTTGAATTATTTGATGATGGTTCAATTTGGAATAAGCATGGCCATAAATACAACACTCACTCTCACGATTTTTCACAAATATGTTACATATGCTTACTATACAAGACACAAGATACTATAGATAGTTAATTTATGTTTTTTTATTATTGGTAAATAGTTTTTTGAAAGGGACTATACCCTTGTATACAAAGAGGGCCTAGAAGCCAGAATAGGAATGAAGAGCAACACAAAAAGGATCAAGATCTAGATAAGTCATAAGAACCCAAGGTAACCAAAGAGAAGTTACCACAAACACACAAACCAACTCGAACACTTGCAGTAAAAACAACCAAAACACAAAGCAAAAAAACACGAAGGGTCCAGACAAAAAAACAACAGCGCAGCTCCACATTTACTTCTTGGTGGCTTTGGCAATTCTGGATTTAATAGTTTGCCAAGAGGTGAACATAGCCAAAGTCATCATGTGAGTAGGGTCAGAAGTATCTAGTTGTTGAATGGTCTGTTTGCTTTCTTTTTCCGTGCCCCAAAGAGTTGTTGGGATGTCACTAAGAGCAGAGATGTTGCGGACATGCTACTCAATAAATTCCTCGATTGCACTAAAAATAGCCATATTATGGTCATGGCGAGTCTTGGCTTTCCCTAGATGGTTGTCCAAGGAGTTAAGTTTTTGTATATGTCCTCAATTTGTTTATTATCAAGATCAACCTCCTCCTCCTTCTTCCTCTTACCTTTTTTCTTAGCCAAGTTTTTAACTTCCTCTTTCAACTAAGAACATGTCTTTTTCTAAGGCTTCAAGCCTTTTTTTGGAGCTCTTGGTGTGTGCCTCATGTGAACTAGTACTGCTAATATGTAGAAGATTTTGAGCAACCTCCAAGTCCTGAGGAGCATTCCCCAAAACAGGGGTATCCAGTTTGAGTTTCTTAGAAGACCTAGTTATAGGTCTGGTCGAAGTGGAGGTGAAGGGGGTGGGAGCCAAGGTGGAGGGGATGACAGTGGGAGCCAAGAAGGAAGGCAAAGGGGCGGCAACAACGGAGATGGGGATAGAAGGAGGAGAGATGGGAGTACCAAACGATGAAGGGAATAGATGGAATAGAGATGGGGGAAGAAGGAAGGCTAGGAAACTTAAGGATACAGAGTTTATGCAACAAGAAGATAAGTCCTTGATGCAGAGGGACCGCACAAGCATGTTTCTGGAACTGCAAAATGGAGCACTCAAGAGAATTAAGTAGATATTGAGGGAAACATACCGTGAAACTTCTGTGGAAGTGATTGAGGAACATAAGATGCTTTATGGGTACTGTGATGTATCTCCTCCAAGGAGATGTATCGCACCATCATATGGGTAACCTCGTCAAAAGGTGGAGGGATAGAACCGATCTGACTGACTCCACCATGATGAAGACTAGTTTTTCATTACCCTCAACAAATTTCCTCTCCTCAAAGAGTTTGTTTATCCTTTTACTAAAAAAGCGGTACCCATCCATCCCAAGATCGGGATTCTTTGTCGTCGGAAAAGCAACAAAGAGCGTGAGAATCAACAAGTGACTCTTCCACGCACCCGACCTCCCAGGAGGTCGTGTGCAGAGACAGCTATGGTGGGGGTAGAATATGCAGACAAACTAGTTTGGGAGTCTAATGTCTTCGACACGCACTAATGGTATTTGCGAATCTAAGGCAAAGAAGGCCCTTCTAACTTGGATCAGGTGGTGTGATAGATCGATCGGCCGAGGATGACTCGAAGGCTCCAATCAATATCGAGCTCGGCGTGATTCGATCTATGGGTTGTGGGATGCGTGGAAAATGACCCGGATGGTTTCGTGTATTTCTCCGATAGGGTCATATGGTGAATATAGACGATTCTCCGGCCTAGTCCAAAATTCTCTAGCTTTGTTAGTTGTTCTGTGGTGTCTAGTAGGGACAATTGTTGAATGATGATAGGTGGAATCGGAGTAGACTGAAATACTAATGTGCGTAGGCGTTGTCTATATCTAACCGACTTGTGGATTCGTTAAATTGTGGGATTTGTGGATCACAACCGTAGACTCTTGGTTGTTGCGGTCTTGTTAGGGTCATACGTGAGATCAAGTTCTAATCCCTAGTATCCGGTAGTCGTAAGCTTTCTCACCTCTACGTTTAGAATCGATGGTGTGCGATTTTCTCGGAATACCTCACGGAGTGTTCTAGCAACTTGAATTCTTAAACTCGGTATCTATATCTACGAGGGTGTCTCCAAAGATCTCGGCATGGAACTAAAGGATCGCACCCGAATATTTGTTCTCTTTCAAATCCCTCTACGATCATGCGGATGCTTTCTAGGATAACTCTGTAGTTTGGTTGATTTGACCAAAATGTGTATGCTTGGTCGTCTTCTACGTTTAACCCTCTCAACCGTGCCCCTGATCTGTTGGAAGTCATTTGTTGTTTGGAAGACTTGTATCCTAAGGTTTTGGTCAATGTCGATTCATCGCCACTACGATATTGGGCTGGGGCACAATTGGCTTGAAAATGTATTCCCTGGGCTCCCTAGGTCCCGTAATTGTCATGCAAAAGTAGTAATGAAACAAACTATAATAAAGTAAAATCTAAGTACACTTCTAGCATATATAATTCCTTTTTTGCGCAATTTATAAGAAAGTAGCTATCTAAAATATTTAGAATTGACAACTAAACTAATAACGTAAAACAAACAAAATAATTGAGTGTAGCTTTTCATGCGTGCAATTTTGTATATCTATTCTAAACAACGAAATAACTAATCTATTTGCGAGATTCTCGATCCTACCTTAGAAGTGAGGAATGAATCATAGTTTCTCAGAAACTATCAATCCCCACAACTTCCCTGGCAATATCGAGAATGGAAATAACTGTAATAAAGTGATTAACTACTTTATTTGATAAGTTCTAACTAAAACTTTGAAAGATGAAACCTGGATTTCGCAGAACAGTGGCGAATCCGACGGTGTGTGTGTTCTTGTCCCCTCAGTATGATCTCCTCGTTCTTTGTGCTCACGTGAATCCAGAAAAGCGTGTAATGCTTGCATCAACAGGAATAGATATTTGGATCAATGGACAGCCTTGAATGCGAGATAGAATAGAATGCGGATAGAGAGGGATAATAAGAGTACAGAGCTTGGCCTATGCAATTCCTAGCGGGGTCTATCGCGAATCATGCAACAAAATGCGTCCGTAACTCGAAACTCGTCTCGTATGAAGAGAAAACCTGCAACTTTAATGGCTTCCTAAACTATTCTACTCCAAAAGCAATATCTTCATTTGCACAAGTTGGATCTGTGGCTTACCAACATTTGAGTAAATGCAACTAAGCATGCAAAAGATTTAAACTATCAAACTTAAGCAAACTAGAAGACTCGAACTCTGAAAGTGATGAGTTTTTAAACAAGAATCGGGGGCCATTTGCATGTGCACAAACCATGCATTTATAGGAATTCCAACACTCAAAAACCAAAATCAAATTGAACTCCTAAACAATAAACAAAGGAAAACACTTTCAGGGACCAAAACATTAATGCATGCTCAAGTCGGCAAGAAAAGCTGGTGAAACGTGATATTTCACGTGGGTCGCGCCAAAAGAGCGTTCTGGAAAACGCAAGCACAAGACCGCCGCCCGCTCGGGTGGCGGCAGCAGTTCAGACCGCCGCCTGCTCGTGGCGGCAGTCCACGAGACCGCGCCTTCGTGGCGGCGGTTTCAATATCAAGGTTCGAGAGGCCGAGGAAAGAGGGAAAAAGGGGAAAACAAAGGACACGGGGGCTAAGCGGGGCATGCGGGATGTTAACGCATATCCGAAGAGCTCTTTCTGGATCCCGAACACCTTTCGAGGAGACTGTATCATCATGGGGCATTTATTACACTGCTCCGCAAAGACAAGATCTTTACAATTTTGGGTACGATGCTTCTACTATTAACTCTTCATTAATCACTATTTTTTCCCGCAATATTCAAATTTGTGATCCTTCCAATCCTTTGCAAATTGTGACCGAAATGCTTTGGTTGTGACCCCGAATCTTCTCAATAAAATTTGTGATGCCTCCTTGGTTGAGCTGATTCCGAGCTCTTCATTATTCTCCCACTTTGGGTCTTTGCTAGGCTCAATCGACAAGGAGCTCCTCCCATTTTCACCTTGCTTAAGTGCTTGAAATATTCAAAATCCCTATGAGGAATTCTATAATAAACGTAGGTTCTAATCCACCTTTCTCTATTTTTGGAAAGATACCTCACGCGATGGGAATGAGGATTAGTGTATCGCGTTGCTGATATGTAAGTTCCCATGAATGCCTGCATGAATGCTGCCAAGTACTTGGGAAATCCCACATGTGCGAACTTCAACCCCCTTAGAAACCCACTCCAAGTCATCATCATCCTTACTACGGCCTTGAAGATCCGTAAAAATTTGTTTAAAAGTTGTTATAGGCAAAAGATTTCCCGCATGAGTGAATTTAATCTTCACATAAATCCACTTTAAATCATCATTATGCTTTCTATATCCTTGATTGCCCGCCAAGATCTATTTGAGTGTTGTTTTAAATTTATCAACACGTGTGTAAGTCCTCTTCTTAAAGATCCACTCCAAATGCTCATTCACCTTACCCCGTATTTGCATGCCCATAAGTATCCGCTTGAATGTTGTTTTGAATCTGCTCAGGAATGTGATCACCATTATCCCAAATAATGTGATTAACATTTATGCCATAGTTATCCAATGCATCTGCCACCTTGTTACCCTCCCGGTAAGTATGCTTGATCTAAATATTGTTGAAGGTTTGGCAGATACTTATGGATTCCAAGATGAAGTCCTTGATGTTCCAACTTAGAGGTGAACACTGATTAAGATGATTAATGATATTAAGCGAGTCTCCTTCTAGAATGAGATTTTGGATATTATGAGTCTGAGCAATTCTAAGGCCCCATAAAGCAGCTAATGCTTCAAAAAATGATTAGTTTGTATTCCCATTTTACCAGCATAAGTAGCTATCAAACTGCCTCTATGATCCCGGATCACTCCTCCCCTAGCTACAATCCCAGGGTTACCCTTAGATGCCCCATCAAAGTTCAACTTATACCAGTTGAGATCAGGAGGGTGCCAATGTATCAAAGTTCTATCAATATTATTACCGGTATTATTTCGGATATTGTCAGCTCCAATCTTCCATTGGGATAAGATATGCTCTTCATTTTCTGGATAACTCTTATTCTTGGGGGGTTTAAATCTAGCAATATTCTCTTTAATAGCATTAGAAATTTTACTAATACTGAGCTTATGATTCTGTTTACTATTTCTAAAAATGATATCATTTCTATCTTTCCATATCCTCCAAATAATATGAGGCATTACCAAATTCTAGAGCCTTCTCACAACACAATGTTTATAGGGTGGGTTCCATTGGGTCCAGAGCTGGTTAAAGTCCTTCGGCACCACCCAGGAAGCAAGTAAAATTAGATAGGGAAAAACTCCAGATTTTGGTAGCATATTCACAATGGATAAACAAATGACTGATATCCTCAGAGTCTTTTTTACACAGATGACATCTATTAGGCATTATGAAACCTTTTCTTATCAGGTTATCAATGGTAAGAATGTTGCCCCTGAGAGCAAGCCAAAAGAAAAAGTTAATTTTAGGTGTGAGCTCAGTCATCTAAATTCTATTCCAATTAAACTCAGTTTGACTATTGTAAAAGAAAGTATTATAACCAGCTTTAACAGAGTAGTCCCCATCAATAGAATTGCTCCAGACCAATTCATCCTTAACTTCTAGCTGACTTAAGGGGAAAAGGTCCAACTGATCTTGTAGGGAGGAAATAGTTTGGATCAGATCATCTCTATCCACAACAAGTTTTTTCCATTTCTTATTGTTACCATTTCTATCAATATAATCCTTGATTCTAGTGCCATACTTACTTTCAAGACTGTCTTTGACTACACCAAATCTTTCCATAAGGCTGCAATTAAACCAGTTATCGTCCCAAAATTTTATATCATAACCATCTCCCACTTTCCATTTACTTCCTTGTTTGAAAAAAATTCTGCTCTTCACTAAATTATTCCAGAAAATTGAACTATAAAGAAGATGCTAATCTTGAAGAAAATAATAAACTCGCTTGTTGATTAAGCTATTTAGCCTTAATTAATTCTATCGAGGTTTGCTTCTTAGATAGTATTCTCCAGCCCATTTTCACAATAAGAGCCTATTTCATTTTCTTTGTCTTTTATGCCCAGGTCTCTAATTTTTTTAGGAGTACATACCTTATCCCAAGCAACTAAGTGATATTTAAACTTCTCCTCCATTCCCTGCCATAAGAAGTTTTTCTTAATCCTCTCAATTCTTTCTCTGAAGGTAGAAGGGATATTATACAGAGACATGATATAGATAGGTAGATTTTGAAGAGTGCTTTTTATGAGAAGACACTTGCCAACACTAGACAGAATGGCTCCTTTCCATCCAGCCATTTTTTTTAAATCTCACCAAAAAATAATTCCACACCTTGGTAGAAACTTTTTTAGTGCCAAGAGGTAGTCCTAAGTATGTGGCTAGAAGTGAACTTATTTTACAGCCTAGAATTTTTGCAATTTTAAGATGTCTTTCCTCAGGAATGTTGAAGAAGAAAATGGAGCTTTTATCATAATTGATCTCTTACCCAGAAGCAGATTCGTAAAGTTGTAGAATAGCCTTGGTAGCCTTAGCTTCAAGGATGGAGGCCATTAAAAGAAGGATTGTATCATCCAAAATTTCCGATGAGAAGCTGCTTGGCTATTGGAAGTGGGCTTTGAACCTTTCAGAATACCGTCAATAACTACTTTACCAATTGTTCTACTAAGACTGTCTACCATAAGAATGAAGAGCGGGGGATATGGGGTCCCCTTGTCTTAGCCCTTTACTGCTTGTGAAAAATCCCACCGGCTCACCATTAAACACCACTGAGAATCGACCGTAGAGATGCAAGCCTTAATAATTTTTCTGAATTTAGCATGAAAACCAAATTTAATCAAAACTTTGTCAAGAAAAACCCAAGAGACCTTGTCAAAGGCTTTATTCATATCAAACTTAAGGACCATATTTGATTTTTTCTTATTATTGTCCCGAGAGTGTATGGTCTCATGCACCATAATCACTCTATCTTGTATAATCCTGCCTTTAAAGAATCCACTCTGCTGCCTTGAGATTAAATCATTCATAATTAATTGCAGCCTGGTAGCAATGATTTTGGTAAAAATTCTATATATAACATTCACAAGGCTGATGGGTCTGAAGTCTTTGAAGTCCTTAGCATCCATTTTTTTGGAGCAAGCACAATGTGGGTGTTATTCAGCTCTTTCAAAAGATCCCCAGTTCTATAGAATTCATTCACTGCTCTAAGAAGATCATCCGAACATATTTCCCAAAATTTCTAAAAAAATTAATAGAAAAACCATCCGGGCCTAGAGCCTTATCACCTTCTAAAGTAAACACAGATTTTTGCAGTTCTTCTAGTGTGACTTTAGTGATATCTTTAAATCTCTACTCTTCAATTTTGTCTTGGGGAATAGCCTCCAACATGAAAGAAATTGCCTCATCAACAATGTTATTCTTCTCATTAAGAAGTTTTTATAAAAATTGAGAGCTTCCTCTTTGATGCTTTTGGGATCTTTTATAACAGTGTCGTTACTTTTAGCCACTTCCATAATCCTATTACAAGCTCTGTGCTTTAGAGTGGTCATATGAAAAAACTTTGTATTTCTATCTCCTCCTTTTAGCCAAATAGCCCTAGATTTTAGTCTCCATAAGGATTCTTCTCTGCTACAAATCGTATGTAGTTATGAAAGAATATTCTTTTCCTCAGTTTGATCTTCAAAAGATCTCCCCATTGTATTCATTTTGATTTCTAGATCTTGGAGCTTTTGTTTTAAATTCTTTTTCTTTTCAAACACATTACCAAAAACTCTTTTATTCCAAATTTTAACTTGTTTTTTTAACATTTTTGAGTTTCTGAATCAATCTAAATTGAGCAAAGGCCTTCACCATTCCAAACCCACCACTCTTTAATTTTTTCATAAATGTCATCATGCTCCATCCACATATTTTCAAATTTGAAGGAGCTTCTGATGGGCTTAGTCCAATTGAGAAGATTTAAGGCAATCGGATTGTGGTCCGATCCAATTCTGGGTAGGGAAGAAAGATGAAAGTCCTGATTGAGAATCCAACTAGCAGAAATCAGGGCTCTATCCAGTCTAACTTGGATTAGCTCTTTTCCCAACCTTCTATTGGTCCAGGTGTATTTATTCCCATGGAGATCCACATCCAAGAGATTAAGATCAGCAACAAAATCTGCAAACTCATCCATACCTGTGGAAAAACTGGAGATTCCTCCATGTTTTTCACCTGGGTTTAGAGGAGAGTTAAAGTCACCCATGATAAGCCAGTTGGCTGTAATATGCTGGTTTCTAAAGATCTTAAGATCAGTCCATAGTTTACGTCTCCCACTAACCGTATTAGGGGCATAGATATTAGAAAGGATCCATTCACCATTGTTCTCAATAGCATGAAATTTAATAGCAAGATGATTAGTGCTAGCATTAAGAATCATACCAGTATAGTGCCTTTTATCCCAAAGAGTAGCTAGACCTCCAGAGGCTCCCTGAGAGTCCACTGCAGCCATGTCAGAATTTTCCCAGAAATTCTTTTTACTAATTTCAAGGATCTTAGCTTTCATCTTAGTTTCTTGCAAAATCAAAATACTAGGACTACTAGAATCCCATAACTCCTTAATAATTCTCTGCTTGGAGTTTCCATTTAACCCTCGGATGTTCCAAGAGATAATCTTCATTTAATAGGAGTGCGAGATGGGATTTCCTGATGGCTCAACTGTCGTTGGGTGCCATCTGCAATGTCTTTCTCTATTCTCTTGGTTCTAAGAGTCTTTCTGAGGGCCTTCCTCTTTTAGAACTACTTCCAAAATCTACTATTCTTCTAGCAGAAGATCTAGTAGTTCGGATGTTGAAGTTTCCTAGTTGTCAATTTTCTTTTTCTTTTCACTATAGAGCAATTTTGGGATCTTTTCAAATCCTTTCATTCTCTTTTTTTTTTGAAATGACCTCTATGAATCCAGAAGTTAGCTCCTCGTCTTCCTTAAATGGCGTTACTTCTCCCTCCTCTTTCTCTCCCTGCTTACTATCAATATACTGTAGATCTACTGATTTGTTGCTAAAACAAGGGTTTCCATTTGTGGGTGAGATTTTACTTTCGACCCTTGGAGTGTTTTTCTGTAATGCTTCTTCTGAACCCATGTTGTCCTTCTCCAACATTTCCTCAATGATGCATAGAGAATTATCTACCTCAGCTTCCTTAGTATCATTTTGAGATTTCATAGTCTAAGCTAGATCTATAGCAATGATATTTACCTTCATCTTGCTTTCTACTTGCTCGCCCACCTCCGAGTCACCTTTACTGGATTTTGTACATCTAAGTCTTCTTTGTTTCTTATTGGTGCTCCATGCATGCACACTATCGCCTGGGGTTTTGGACACTGAGACTGTGTGTTTTCTCGATAGGAGTTCTAAATCCCCTTTTTTTTTCCTTTTTTTTGTAGTTTAACTCAGGATGGCTAGCGGCTTTTTCTTCTCTCCGGGTTTCCTTGTCTGAAGCACCCTGCTTTCCTTTGTCTCATCAAGATCACCCTCAAGTTGTTCTTTCTTTTTGTGTTTATCCTCCTCAGTATAGATCTCCTTATTAGGGCATTTTTGGTGAAGTGTCCTATACGATGACATTGCTTACATCTTAAATGAAAGGTTTCATATTTGATTTTTTGGATCCACATTCCACACTTAGATTTCAAGATGATATGCTCCAGTAACTCCTGCTCCATTTCAGAAGAGATGCAGAATCGAGCAAAAGCAAGTCTGGATCTGTTTCTCGTGGGTCCATCCAGCCCAATCAGAGCACCTATGGATTTAGCAATGTTTAGCAAGATTTCATCATCCCAAAATTACAATGGTAGCCCTGGGAGTCTACACTGATTGGAATGATGTTTATGTTTTCAATGTTCGGGTCAAACCCAGGATACCATTTTTTCAAAAAGAGGCCCATATTACCCAGCCACCATGGGCCTCCTAGAAGCACCGATTCCAAATTAGTCTACTGATTAAATTTTGAGAAAAAAACCCCATGGCATAATGGTAATACTCAGATCCCCCTTAGGTTTCCACTTTCTAAGAGCCCATTTTCTAATGAAATCAATATTAGGTCTGGAGCCTAGAAACTTACCAACTAGGGAAAGATTCACTTTGTCCAAAGCCCTATTTACGCAGCCATCTGGAACCTTTAGACAGGTAGCACCTTCATTGTCCTTTTCCCACGTGAACTGCCCTCTTTCTGGAGATTGTGGACCCACCTTTCTATTAGGGTTTTGAAGAGCCAAAGGTGTGGATCCCAGCGTGTCCACTTTTTTAGTTTGCAGACTTTTCAACCATCTCGATTCTCGGGTCATGAAGTTAGCCTCCTCTCAGCTATAATTGGCCTAGATCGTAGACATTCCGCAACCAACACACAGTGAGACCACACCGTTGTACTTCCATCGGTATCTCCATGCCGAGACCAAGATGAGCACATTTATGTTCCTCTTGTATTCTCTAGATAATATAATTAAGGCTAGAAGGAACCTTCAAAGTGGTATTCATAGAAAAAGTTAGTAAATGGAAAAATGGAAGTTAATATGAGGGCTAGACCAATTATGTTAGTCAGAACTTCGTAAAGGGGGATTATAGGATGAGATATTCGTTGTAACAAAATATTCAACACTTAGAGAAACCTACAATTCTAGAAAGCACAAAAACTACACTAAGTAGTGACAATTTATACAAAGAAATATTTGCATTCATTGATACTCAACAGATGCAAACTTTCAACACAATATCTAAAACACTCGACACAAGATCTCAAGAAAGCATTATAATAAAATATTTACTTATTCTACTCTAGTATGCCCAAGATACACTCAAGAGACAAAAATCACTTCAAAAAAATGGTTAGAGTAAGGATTTTACAATTAATTCCAATATTGCAAAGTAAATGCTCACAACAAAATATTGAGATAATGACCAAAGCACAACCATTGAGGACTGATCTAGTGTAGTACAAAGAGAAGCAATAAACACAATATTGCAATAGAAAATATAACTCATCAATCGGCAATTCAACATATAGAACTCAAAACACATAAATTAAACTCAAAAATGGACATATTTCATTCAAATTTTTACTTTCTTTACAAGGAAACATCAAGAGAATTCTCTCAAATTTTGTCAATGGATGTACATTACAACCAAATTGACACAAAATTATGGGAAATGAACATCCATATGCATTTCATAAAGGAAACATGCACTATTCACAATTATATCTCTCGACATTTTTTAGAAATAGGAAGACTAAGCCCCTTTTATTAGAATACCAAAACTAACTCCTTAAATGAAAAACACGCCCTTTGATATGATGACAAGCCCCCATGTTTATACAAAAGTTGTATTTTCTTACAATTTAATTTCCTCCCCAAAAATAACATGTGATTTACCACCTTGTTCATAAAGAAAGATATTTTTAATTAGAGTGGGAATATAATTTGTCTAACTGAAAATATACGATATTCTAATAACATTTTAGGATTGATTCCATGCCTTCACTACAACATATGTAAAAATAGTTAGCTGACATCGCTAGTGCTCCTATGTATTTTTTTCTCATTTTCTCCAACCAATCACCATCAATTCATAAATAGATGATATCAAATTGAAGGTCTCAAGGATACCTTTCCAATTATAATGATTTTGCATGTTTGGTGTGTTGGATTGAAAGTTATGGTCATTTGAAGTTTTTCCTATCGGGATGAACATGATAGTTACATGTGATAGATTTTGGTTGGCTTCAAGAATTTCCTTTGTCTACGAAATGTGACCAAATAATAAAATTCCACACACCTTCACCTTTTCATATTGTTCTTTTACTTGATTTCCCTCCAAAAATGTGAGCCAATGAGGAAGCTCCACTCTTTTCACAATTTCAGCTTTTATGTTACTTGTAGTTACCACCACGAAACATGACCCAATGAAAAGTCTCCATGCTCATTTGCAATTCAGATTGTTTGATAAAATTTACTAATTTTGGTGAAACATGACCCAATGGGAAAGATCCGTGTTGTTTGAAAAATCCTATTGTTTTATAACATTGATTAACCCCAATGAAAACATGAACCAATAAGGAAGCTCCATGTTTACTTCACAATTCACTTTCATTTAAAAACCTTATAGAGCGTGAAGAATAAAACAATTAAATATCTCTAGCCACCTTTGTGTTATTCACACTTTCAAAGTGTGAAGCATAAATAATCATAAATATCCATGCACCTTACGATGTCATCTTCTTGTTATGGTGTGAAGCATGACAAATGAGGAATCTCCACGTTACTTTAGATTTTGTCGTGTGCTCTCTTACCTTCATGTTTGTCTTTTTTTGGAGTACAGGTTAGGCCTTCGCATCATGAATTTTATCTAGGAATAATTATTCGTTGGATTCATTGAAATGTTTCCATATATCCTCCTCGACTAGCAAGATATCCCAGACCTGAAGCCTTATGAGATTCGGTAAATTCAATAGACTTGAAGTCCACAAAACCCAAATGCCTTAGAGAGGCTCAGAATTTCGCCATGTGTCCTCTGCTTTGTGGGAATTTGAACTTCTTAGTGGTGTATATATTTGAATGCTATTTGAATGTCCTAAGATTTCTTCAAATTTCTAAGTCAATTTTAATTGAGTTATCTAACTAGTCTTGCAAATTTATATCTCATGGTCGATGCATTATTTTGGGCCTTTAGAACTTCAATTTTTTTAGGGAAAATGAATCATTACGCTTTCAATTTCATGTTTCTGACCTTTAAAAATATGTAGACACATCATGATCACCCACAATTCTTAAGATGTTATACTTTGATTAACCATTCCATTAAACTAGTTCTCCAAAACTCATGTTGAATCCTTTGTTTTATTTTTACAAGGCACAAAATTTTGTACAAATTGATAGTTCTCTTTTTCTCAAACTAAACTTTGAAGCATGGTGAGAAATATGAAGCACACAAAAAAAATTATAAATTTGGAGATTCTATTAAAAAACATGCTTAATCCAAGGAACTGGATTGAAGACAAACAATGGATCTTTCTCATGGATGGGCATCCCCTATGGGTGCCACGTGAACAAAGAAAAAGACCCGATGCCTAATCCATTGGGTAATGATTCATGGAGACAAAATACTCAAGGATTTTTGAAAATATACATAACATTTATACCATAAAGTTTCCATGTGTTGAAAGTTTATCATTGTATACCGAGATCACAAAAAGGGAAACAACAACACAAAAAAATGGGAAAAAAAGAAACAACACAACTGTACATTGTAGACTGATCACACCCAATCCTTTGGCTCAATCCAAAATGTTTTTAAGATTCTTTCCATTAATAGGAAACTCCAATAAATATCCTTCCAATTCCTTTAAAGAAAGTATGTTCTCCAATATTGATATCAATAGAATAGGGTCCCATCTATAGGGCATCATACTTTCTATGTTTACCCTTGTCTTCATCTCTATTATCCCTTAATAGGACTAGGTCTCTCGACAATGAAAAAATCTTGGAATGACCTCCTTGTCAAATATTGTCTTGAGTCTTTCTCTGAACTTGATATGTATTTGGTGGAACTTTTGTATTTCCTCATCCAATTACATAATTTGATTGATCATTGTTTCATATGTACTTACTTATTCTCTAGTTTCAAATTGTTGCATGAACCGGTAGGTGGAAAGTTTTAAGTGCATGGGGAAAGGAATAGAACTCCATAGACTAACTCAAATGGGATCTTTCTAGTAGACCTATTGGTAGTAACTTTGTCTTCCCATAATGCAAACTTGAGTTTCTCACCCCATTTATTTTTATTTGTCTCTAATGTTCTTATGAGGATCTTAAGCATATTCTTATTATTGGATTATGCTTTTCCATTCCCTTGAGGATTATAATTTGATGCATAATCCAAAGTAATACCATACTCATGGCACATTGTTGCCAATGGTTTAGCTCGAAACTCATGGCATTGTCAACAACTATCTTGGTAGGCACCCCAAATCTGCAAATTATGTTATTGAGAATAAAATCCATGACTACTTGATGAGTTTCCTTCCTGGTGGGAATGGCTTCAACCCATTTGGTAAAGTAATCAATGGCTACCAATATCCACTTATGACTAACACTTGAAGAGTCGATATTTCACCAATAAATTCCAATCCCCATTGTTTGAATGGAGCTTCTATTGACATAGGCTACAGGGGGTATGGTCTCGAAGCTTTCGGTCTTTAAGAAAAACATTGACAACTCTCACATCTTCAAACTAACAAGGAAACATCTTTAAACAATGAAGGACACCAATATCCTACCCTTAAAATTTTATGAGTAGTAACTCTTCCAGCAAAATGACCTCCACACACTCCCCCATGAAATTTTGTAATTATTTTAGGTGCCTCTTCCTCAATGATACATCTTAGAAAAACTCCTTTAGATTCTTCCAAGATAGTCCATGATCATTCAAAATATACTTTTGGAAACCATCTTGAGTGTCCTCCTTTGATTTTTTGTCTAAGTGCATAGGAAAATTTAATTTCATCAAGTAATATACTATATATTTATACCAAAATGAAGTGCTCATATTTTCATGGTGGTATAGCCCATCTTCTTCAACATTTTGTACATCCACCACCTAAGAATTTTCTCTGCCATCAACCTTGCTAAGCCCAATCCTTGAACCAATTTTTTGGTTTGAATCTCCATGTCATATTCTTGCAATTTTTTTGACCCAAGAAGCATCTCTATTTGACATTTTCATTTATTATAAAATGTATTTCACCATTGTATGGGGTACATAAGCTATAACTTTGGAGCTTAGAATGTAGGTCATGAAAATTTTAGTTGCTTTCACCAAGGCAAAATCTTGTTTCTCTCATGATGGAATATTTCATCTCAGCTCCTTGAAGGATTTTCTAAAGAAGGAAATGGTATTTTCATGCCCCTCTTCATCCTTTTACAATAACAAAGAAGAAATATTATTCTACGAAGAAAATAAAAAATATGAAATGATTTCTTATAATCATGACTTGTTAAGATGGGGGCAGTCTTGAGTGCCTCCTTTATTCCTTTGAATGCTTGAACAACACCTTCTTCCCACTTGATGGTTTGATCCTTCTTCAAAGCATACTTTTGATGGAAGTAGTAATCTCAAAAAAGTTGGAGATAAACCTTCTTACAAAATTTACTTGTCTAAAAAAGGATTGGATACCCTTTTTAGACATAGGGATAGGGACTTTATCAATTGCCTCCACCCTTTCAAGATCTATCATCACTCCTTCCTGAGACACTATATGTCCCAATAATTTTTCCTTCTGCACTCCAAAGTGGAACTTCTTTGGGTTCAATGAAATCCCATACTCTCTACACCTGATCAATATCTTTTCAAGGTGCCCCAAATGGTCACCCTTGTGTCTAGAGAAGACAATTATATCATCTTGATAAACTACTATGAAATCATTGATGAAACCAAAAAATGCCACATCCATAGCTCTCTAAAAGGTTACACCAAAATTGAAAGTTTTAAAAGGCATTCCAACATATACATATGTTCCCCATGGGGTAGTGAAAGTTGTTTTAAACTATTTTGATTTCTTTACCACCATCCTGGTCAGTAACTCTGAGAAACCATCCAATGTAGATAGAAACTCAGATCATGTTACCTTTTGTAACATATTATCCATATTAGGAAATGGGTAATTATACTATAGATATGCTTTTTTTAGATTTCAAAATCCACACAAATCCTTATATTTGCATTCTTCTTTTGATTGGCACTAAGTTTGCCAATCATGTAGAGTATCTAGTGGGCTGAATTATCCCACCATCTCACGCTTTAGTTAGTTACTCTTGTAGTTTGGTCACAAAAAGAGGATTGATTGACATTTTTTTGTCTAAAGGACTTGAGTGAGGCCCGAATCATATCTCATGCTGAAATAAGTCTTCCTATAAGCTTTCAGTTTTGAATAAAACCATGCAAGGAAATCTTGGTATTTCAGAATAACTTAGTATAAACCTTGTTTTTATTATTTTCTCATGTTACTCCCCAACCAGACCTTTCTTGGGATTTGATAAGTTCCTAAGTTACACTCTTCAACATCTCTGGGTGCATAGATAGGTTTTCTCACAACTCGGTTTACACTATCAAAATTTGATTCCAAGATGACAAGTCCTCTAGGAATAATATTTGTCTTTAGTTGAATTATATCTTTTCCAAAGAGGGTCTCCCTTCCTTCACACAGTTCCACCATGGGTTCAAGATCAATGAGTTGATTAGTGAACTCATATTTGTAATTTAAAACCTTTGGATCTGAGCATCATCCTCAAAAACCTTCCAATGATGACTATCGTCAAGAACTCGATGGTTTGACATGTTTTCATATTGAGTTGTTATGACATCTAATGTTTTAGTTGTTTCATTATGAGCCCTTTCATTATAAAGTATATTGAAGGAATCAAATGATTCTATGAAATCCCAAACTACATGCTTATATTATCGTAACCTCTCGGGTTTTTAGTTGCATATAAGTTCCTAACTTTATTTACAATTAATTATGAATATCCTTTGATAATAATGTTCTTAATCCCATACTTCCATGCAACTCTTAATCCAAGGGGAAATGCCTCATATTCAATAATGTGGTTAGTACATTAGAATTTTAATTTGAAACAAAATTTAAAAGAAACTTCATTTGCAGAAGTTAGAACCACTCCATCTCCATTTCCAACATTGGAGAAGGCTCCATAAAAATTCATGGTCTAGGGGACATTGAAATCTTCAAGGTGTGCATTAGCATTTATGTAATGACATTTAAAATCTGCACTTCCTCTGAAGTTACCCAAATATGAATCAAAAACAATACCTCATAAGAGATATTCATTTGATCCTGAATAAGATGGAGCATCTTCAATTCTCTCTATGCAATTTGACTAACTTCCTTATAATAGAGGCATACAAAATATCAATATGAACACTACTTCCTATACTAGCATCCCACTTTCTTGATAACAACATATCCCATTTATCATGGAAATCAACTATAATTGTATTCATAGTTAGAAATTTTCCAGACATGTAGAAATTATACTACCTAACCTCTAACATACCCCAAAATAGGTACTTATTTTGAATAAATGGAATAACATCTCCCAATATTTTTTATCTTGATGTATAATTCATTCATGACCTCTAAAGGAATGATATTACATGAAGCTCTTGAATAAAACATACAATTGTGAAGAAGCCGCCCATTGAAAATCAAAGTAGTAAAGAAGGGATCCACATCCAATTGGGATTCTACCAAGGATGTACCTAAATATACTTCTGGGGGTTCTTCCATTTTTTCTTGATCCTATATTAGTTCAAGTTTAGCTATGGTAGGGGAGTCACCACATTATTTGTACCCCTTTCTTTGACAACCAAATCATCCATCGGCCTCAATTATTTAAATGCTATTTTTTATGTTCAGAATTCTAAGTAATTCCACAATTGGGATTGTAATATTTATCAAATTTATATTTTGAGTCATATCATATATAAAATAATTTGGTAGGGTTGTATTAGAGGCCAAGGTTATAGTATTATTTGATGAGACATTATCCCTTATTGTTTGCACATAATGAAGTGTTTGGGTTTCAAGAGACAAATGGACCGTTATTAGGAATATTTTTCTTAGGAGCATATTTGGGGATGTTGGTCAAGAGAGGAATTTTTTATTTAGGAGAAGGGGCAGGTCCTTTGACTTGTCTCTTCCTAAGGCTATACTCCTTTTCTTGATAAACAAAAAAATTAATTAATAGTTATCTATCCTATTTAGAAGGGATTCCACCATCATACTTTTTAATCATTAAATATCTTAAATACTAATATTTTCTATTTGGAAGCTCAAATGATTAAGCCATATGTATATCATCATCATTGACTATAGAAGGGGGAGAATACTTTATTTGTGCAAACAAAAATTCCTCCAAAGATCTTATATATAGAATATCAATGGAAGTAGATCCTTGTGGTGAATCATTTGGACACTCCATCATATATATATATATCACCAACATCATCATTTACAACAATTTTTTTTCACAAGGGGATGTGGAAAGAAACACTTATCACACCATTCAGTGATTTTTTCTTCTTCTACCATTGATACTCTTCATGTCAATGGATATGGGACTACTTTATTCTCTCTAAAAGCTTTCTACTTATTTCTTGAACTCATAGGTCATTTTCCTCTATCCTCATCTCAGTGATCTCATTTGGGATTATTCCCAAATATATTTATTCCTTGGGCCTAGTATTGAACTTGAGGATTTGAAACTAATCCTTTCTCTTCTCTGGAAAGCTTATATGAAATCTCTTTGACTACTCCATCTAATTTTTAACCACTTCCTCCAAGTCCATTACCTCACTTTCTTGTGGCTTCTCTAGATTAATCAACTTGACACCTTCCCTATTTTAAGTCTTCCATATTACTTTAATATTTTTCTCAATTTGGATTCATAGATAAGTCTTACCTCGAGTTCAATGATTTTTTCGCTTAGATAATAAGTTGCTTTCTTATTAAAAGCATCCGGTATTTAATTAGGCAAGAATCATCACTAGGCCTTAGATTAATATGCAATCTAGTAAAAAATTTATTGAACCTATTAATAAAGTCTTGCACATACTCATTAGGATTTTTCTTTATATTTTCAATTTTTTATAATAGAAACCTAGGATCAGTCTTATCACCATATTGTAATCTAAAATCATTCTTCATTTTTAACCATGAATAAATTGAATTTTAGGTAGAAAATTGTACCATTCCCCGGCATAATTTTTATAATGTATGTATGAATAATTTAACATAGAAATATTCATTATCTACTTCATATTCATCCATAAAATTTTGAAAAAATTTGAGATGTCGATCTCCACTTATGGCATTATTTCCTTGAAGTATAGGAAACCCGCTTCTAAACTCATTTGATACTTCATTAGCATAGCCCACCATTGCATGGAACCTTATTGGTCTATAAGTGGTAACTACAAAAGGAACCCTTGGTGGAGGTTGTTCCATATTATTTGGTGGAGGATTTTCAAAAGGATGGTAAAAAATTTGGGAGATGCGAAAATTTTAGGTAGAGGAGTGTGATCTTCAAAATGGAGATCCTTCACGAACTCAGTTTCACAAAATACTTGATTCTCATGAGTTGAAAAAGAAGGTAGATGAAGAATAAATTTGTTACTTGCAAACGATGAACCTTCTTGAAACAATGAATGCAAATTAGCTTGAGGACTACCTAAATTAGAGATGTCAAGTGTGCTAGAGTAATCTTCCACCAAAGGTGGATCAAATTCAATAGTTTGAACAATCTTTTCTTTTGAATTTTGACCACCCACTGGTTTCTAGATCTGCTTCTTGAATGTGTATTTTATATCTCTGGAAGTAATCTTCTTGTTATATTTGACTTGAAAAAGGACCTTTTTCCTTCCATCTTTACAAAGTGGAGAGTTAATTAGTAAGATGTAAAAATATTCATAGGTATATACCATATTTTCTTTGAAAGAAGGATCTGCCACTAAGTTATTGCACCTTAGATATATAGATTAACTCAAACATCTCTTAAAATGATAACTTTACAAACTAGGAAGTCAAGATTTCCAGATCTTTATGAATTTTCCAATTTTTTCTAATAAGTCGTGTATTATGGAAAGCTTGTTTATAATGAGACAATTTTGCACAATATTTTTAAAATGGTCTGTATTTGCCTAATTTTAGCAAATCTCTATAAAGGTATCTATTTTTGACCTTTATTAGGAAAATAATCCTCATAACTGTCAAGCATAAGTGTTTTTGATGGAATTCACACTCGAAAGTCAAAATTCCTATCAAATTTATCAAAAAAATCCCACTAAGTCATAAAACATGAGAAAATTTAACTCAAAATCTGATCCAATGTGATAAATTTTATTTCCTCGGAAATGGGACTAGAAGCCTATTGGTCCTCAATTCTACACCCCGTGGTCTCCTACCAACAATTCTCTTATTAAAGGGGGATGTTTGAACGGTGGTAGACCAGATAATATATCATTTTTTAGGTGGGGAGGGGTCTAGAAATTCCTTGGGATCAAGCCTTGGGATGATTGAGGGGCACGTAAAAATGAGATTTCTTTTTCTTTATACTTTTGGTCCCGCCATGAACTAGGGTGAGAGGACTCGCGGTGTATCCTTAATGCAGATGAGGGAGATGAATTATTTGTTCCACTTGACTTGTCAAATGATGGATCAATCTAGAATAATCATGGCCATGAATACAACACTCACTCTCATGAGTTGTCACAAAAGATGTTGCATATTTTTACTATACTGCACATAGGTTACTATAGACAAGTAAATTTTGGTTTTTCTTACATTCTCTAGATAATAGAATTGTTGCTAAAAGGTACCTTAGGTGATATTCATATAAAAAAGGTAGGAAATGGACAAATGTAAGTTAATATGATGTGGTGGGATCAATTACGGTAGTTTTAACTTCATAGAGGTAGAATTATAGGCTAAGAGATTCCTTATAATAGAGAATTTAAAATGTAGAGCAACTTGTAGTTTTACAAAGAACAAAAATTTGATTAAGTAGTGACAATTTCTAAAAATAAATATTTTCATTCATTGATAATGAACAAGATGCAAAGTTTCAACACAATCTCTAGAAATATTCGACACAATAGCACGTGCAAGCATTCTAATAAAATATTTATTGCTTGTACTCTAGTATGCTAAGGATACACTTAAGATCAAACCAAAATCACTTTGAAAAAATGGTTAAAGGATTTTACAATTAAGTCTAATATTGCAGAGTAAATGTTCACAACTCAATATTTAGATAATGACCAAAACACAACCATGGAGGACTGATCTAGTGCACTATAAAGAGAAGAAAGAAACAAAAGAATGTAGTAGAAAAAATAACTCATCAATCAGAAATTTGACATATACAACTCAAAACATAGAAATTGAACATGAAAGAAAAGATTTTTCATTAATATCTTAACTTTATTAACAAGGGAACATCAAGAGAATTCTCTCAATTTTTTTCAATGGTTGCACATTACATGCACCTTTACACAGAAGTATGGGAAACACAAATCTATATGCATTTCACAAAGGAAACATGCACTATTCACTATTATATATCTCAACCATTTTTAGAAATGGGAAAACTAAGACCCTTTTATCATAATACCAAAACTAAATCCTTAATAAAAAAACACACCCTTTAATATGAGGACAAGCCCCCATATTTTTAAAATTTTGGTTTTTTCTTACAATTCAATTTCCCACCAAAATAGCAATTGATACCCCACCATGTTAATAAAGAAAGATATTTTTAATTAGAGTAGGATTGTAACTTGGCTAAATGAAAATATTTGATCTTATGTTAGCATTTTGGGATTAATTCCATGCCTTCATTTCCATATAGGAAAAAATAGTTGCTTGACACGCGATGCAATTGTGTCTTTCTATTTTCTCATTTTATCCCACTAAACTCCATCAATTCCTAAATCAAATGATTCCAAACTGAAGGACTTGAGGGTACCTTTCCAATGATACCAATTTTGCATGATTTGGATCTTTGGATCAAAAGTTATGGCCATTTGAAGTTTTTCCTATAGAGATGAACAAGACATAGGGACACGTGATAGCTTTTGATAGTCTTTGGGAATTTCCTTTTCTACGAAATGTGATGCAATAATAAAATTTCATGCACCTTCACCTTTTAAGACTAATCTTTTACTTGATTTCCCTTCATGAAATGTGATCCAATGAGGAAGCTCCATGCTTTTTACTATGTCAGTCTTTTCTTTTACTTCTACTTTCCACTAAAAATATTGTCCAATGAAAAGTCTCATGGTCCTTCTCAATTCATATTATTTGATAACTTTGACTGATTTCTATGAAACATGAGCTAGTGGGAAAGCTCAATGATCTTCACACTATTAGATTTTTTGACCTTGATTGACCCCAATAAAATGTGAGTCAATAAGGAAGCTTCATGTTTACTTCGTAATTCACTTTAATTTAACAACCTTATAAGAGTGTGAAGCATAAACCAATGAAATAGATCTATGCACCTTTACATTTTCATCCTTGTCAAAGTGTGAAGCATAAACCAATCATAAATCTCCACGCACCTTGTAGTGTCATCCTTGTCATGGTTTAAAACATAGAAAAATGAGAAAGCTCCATGTTACTTTTTATTTTGCAGTGTTAGGCTCTCCTACTTACGTGTTTTTCTTTTCTTGGTTTTTGGTCAAGACTTTGCATCGTGAATTTTATCTAGGAATACTTATTTGTTAGATTTATTTAAATTTTTCCACTTATCCACCTCAAACTCGCTTGATCGCATGGACCCTAAGCATTATGAAATTTAGAAAATTCAAGAGACTTGAAGTCCGCAAAACCTGAATGGATTAGAGAGGCCCAAAATCTCACCATGTGTCTTCTTCTTTGTGGGTATTTGAACTTCTTAGTGGTGTAGATATTTTATGGCTATTTCAACATCTTGAGCTTGCTTCAAATGGCTAATTCCATTTTAACCGAGTTATCTAACCAATCTTGCATATTTATATCTTATGGTTGTGATGCATTCTTTTGGGCCTTTGGAGATTCAGATTTTTAGATAAAATGAACCATTTTTTTCGATTGCATGTTTTTGACCTTTACAAGAGATGTAGACATATCTCAATCACCCTCAATTCTATAGATTTTATACTTTGATTAACTAGCCCATTAAACCAATTCTCCGATAGATTCTACTAAATCCTTTCTATTATTTTGACAAGGCATGAAATTTCTTACAAATTGATAGTTCTCTTTTTCTCAAACCAAAATTTGAAACATGGGGAGAAATATGGAGCACACATGACAATTCTATCTTTGGAGATTCTAGAAAAAGATGTGCTTGAGAACACGTGAATCAAATTTAAGGCTCGATGCATGATGTAAATATCAAAGGTTTTCAAAGAATATTAATGTTGTAATTATAGGGTATAGAACCCTCAACTTAGGATGACTATAGGTTTCTAGGGTGTTTATCTAAGGTAAATCTAGGTATCATGCTAGGAATTAAAATAGGATTCGCTCAAGATATGGATAAATCAAGGGCATGACATAATAAGATAAAGTAATATATCAATTAAAACATACATCTACGTCCCTAATTTATATCAATAAATGATCTCTCATCCACACAATAAGAAGCATAAGATAAATGAAAAGAGGATTAGAAATACTTACTTGTAGTGTCACTATTGATGCATAAACCACCTTAGAGATGAAAATACAAAGAAAGAATTGCTATGGGCAGATAAGTGAAATCTCATAAAGAATACATCGGTCCTAGGTCACTATGATGACCCAAAAATTAAATGGTAATATTTATGACCTAAATTCTAACAAATAAGTGTGAGGTAGTGTGAAGATGTGAAATTTTTAAGTGTTAATTAATGGTTATCATTTAGTAAAGAGAGTGATTAATTATATATACCTAATGTCATTGACCATGGGAGATGGCATCGAATATGGTAAAAACAAAATCTAACACCATCACCTATGGGTAATGGCATCAACTTTAGGGGAAACTAAGGTCAAAGAGTGAAAAATAATATGAGGTCTAAGCTCGAGAATAAATGGAGGTACTAATCAAGGTTCGGGATGATTGAAATAAATGATAATATTGTACAATAGGTATAATTAAGTGTAAATAAATAGACAATAATACATACTGGATTTAATTTGTTAACAAAATGGAGAATGGGGTAAGGGTAACGAAAATATGGAATAATATTGACATCTCTAAAACAATTCACTCTAGCTTGTTCAAAAATTCCAATCACATCCAAATCCTAAAAGGCCCCTTGAGGAACAACTTTAAGAGGAAAAGGCATCAATGTCCCCTATTTAATACAATTAGTTAGTAAGCATAAAAATATTTGTATACATGAGAACCATTATTTGATCGACCCAAGCTCAATTGACTTTAAACTCCTTTTACTTCATCTAATTGAGCTACCTCTAACTATCTTCTCCATTCGATCAATCGCATCTCTATATTCATCTTCATTCCCTACACTTAATCCAACCACTTACTTGAGACCATCGTAAATCATTCTCACATCTCTATATAATATATATATATATGAATATCTAGTTCCATATGCGATAGAGGTAGAAATGAAAGCATTCTAAAATAATGTAAAATCAATCCCATGTTAGAGAATTTAGGTGGCTTCATCTAATGCTACACTAGATCTCTGTACATTATTATAACCATAAATAATACAAAGGAGAACATGTCTGCAAAGTGAAAAGATACAATTCCATATTTATTTAAAACAAAATCTTCACACATAGAAGAGTGTATAGTGATAAAAGATAGGTTTGTAATTGGGTTCTCAAATGTAGGGATTACATGTTAATCTAGACATAAAATGTAGATACCAAATGTTCTTAAGGAGAACAAGTGTCATAATTATATATGATAGTGATCCTAAACCTAATATAGTTATACATTTCTATGACCTATACCTAAGATAAATATAGGTATCCTACTAGGATTCAAAATAAGGATGAGTCAAGAGATGGATCAATTTAAGATGATTAATATAATAACACAATACAATATATCAAAGCAAACATGCCTCCACACTAATCCATAACAAATAATGAAAAATCAATAGAATATAAATGAAAGATAAAGGGTTAAAAATACTTACTTGTATTATTACTATTAAATCATGATCCTCCCTTGAGACAAAAACAATGAGAGAGAATATTAATGGTTGGAGAAAGGGAAATATCAACTAGAATACCTCCATTCCTAACTCGCTATGGTGACCATAATGTAAAAGGGGAAATATCCAAATCATCAAATCCAATAAATAAGTGCAAAATAGTGCAAAAATATAGGATTACAAATAAGTAATATGTTTGTAATCGATTAATTAAAAGGTGATCTAAATTAAAAATATATGGTGGGATTTATATACCCAACATGATCACCTAAGGGCTATGGAATTGGCTATTCAAAACAAAACCCAATACAATCTCCCATAGGTGATGGTGTTGTATTTGGGGGAACACTTAAGTCATTGGGTACAAAACAAGGAGAGATAAAATAATAATCTAAATGAAAAAGGTTTGGGGTGACCTGAAAAGGGATAATAGCATCCACTAAGTGTAAACAAATGAACATAATGGGAAGATTAAATGTAATATATGTAATGATTGAATAAGGGGAAGAAATGAGGAAATGAAAAAGTAACCATAACATAATAAATACATATCTTGAATGTTTTTTTCTAGCCCATCGACCAAGTTTTATCAAACCCCAATCTTGGTAAGCCCTTCGAGGCACCCACTTAGGAGGAAAATGAATTTACACCCCCTATAACAATAAAGAAGTTACCAATTGGAAAACATTATCTATACATATTCCCAACTAAATGCTATCACATGTCATAAGAGTGAAACATGGCATGGTCTTCAAAAAACTACCAATGCAATGCCTAAAATCAAAAGTAAATGCTAAAATTATAGTAATAAGTAAATTTTTGTAGATAAATAAATGAACTCTAATAAATTAAATACCTACCTCATACCTACCTTTCATTATCACTCATCTTGGCTTTTGATTGCATATTAACGTCTTGGAACATAGAGGAACAAAAAAATGAAAAGAAACTCTTGAATATAATTAGTAAAATAAGAACCAATTTGATGATCCCCTCAATTCCTACACAAACCCCCTCATTTTTTGTGTCATCATTTTGTATTAATACTTTAGAATATTCAAAAGGAAGTTTTGTGCATAACCTTGTTATTTTAATCTTGTGTATGCTTTTTCAAATGAATTCAAATGAATCTTTATATGTGTTAATAATGTATTAAAGAACATATCTTAATCAAAGTGCATGAATTGTGTATGGACAAGTGTAGGACTCACCCGTGTACTAGTGTAAGACTTGATTTGGAGTGCAAGATCACTTTAGAGCACAAGACTCGTCCATGCATTTTCTTGACTAAATAAATATCAAGTAGCTACCACGCATCCCGACTATCAACCCTATCTATCGGGTAGGAATCAATTGGAATTCAGGACTCACACTATGAAGGTGCAAGACTCGTGTGAGTGAAGCATAAGACTCAGAAGGAAAGAAGGTGTGTTTATTTATATAGCATGTGAGTTAACATGGTGAAGGGGCATGAAACATGGAATATCATCTAAGACATCATGTAACTTATGTGGATCATACAAGCCCAAATTAACACCCTAGTTGAGTGGAGACATGGAATAGATGAACAGAACAACTTATAGTCACCATGATTGTAGGGATTCAATGCATGATCTTTGATACCTCTTGGAACTATTAAATCATCTCAAATGAGAGTTAATTAAGGGATCCATTTGTAGTTAACAAGATGAATTTGATCTAAGTGTGGCATGCACTTGTTCTTCCACAATTGTAACTCTTCAACAATTAGTTGTTTTCATAGAGATCTCTTAGTTAAGTATTAGTTAATTATTTCAAATATTTTGTCCTCTTCTAGAGTGACAAGGATTTCCCTATATATAAAAGCACATTTGTAGGAGAATTGTAGAGTTAGTTAGTTGATTGTTATTGCATAAATTATTCAAATAAGTGTAAGATTATGGGATAAATAGACTTGTGTGATTTGTAATTCTAAACCATATCGAGGGAATGAGAAAGTTTCACTCCTCCCCAATGTGAAAGGAAAAATTCTTTTTATTTAATCTATGTTATTCAACATTTTTTTACTTGCTAGAATTCCATCGCTTTCATCATTTCAATCATGAATTTATTGAATCTATTTTTTATAGAATTCATTCCTTAATTACATTTAGAATAGTATTTGATTTAATTCAATAGTGAATATATTTTCAGCATGGTTTTAACTATTCTTTATGTTACAAATAGTCGGGGACACCACCTTGGATTGATAAACATGAATATATTGAAATTACGGTTATCAACAATGCTCGTCATTTTTGTGTCATTTTTGAGACTCCTAAGGTGTTAATAAATATTAAGGTACTAACTCGAGTACTTTTTGATGGCTTGGTAAGTTTCCATTTAGAAATTTCATTTCCATAACTCTTTCTTTCAAAATAAAATACCTTTTTGTTATAGTAAGACTCTTTTTGTGCTTTACAAGTATGGAACACAAGTAATCAATAAGCACTTATAGTTAGGAAATTTTGCTCATTATGGTAGGATTTTATGTTTATAATTAGAGACCATAGAGGTACATTCATTAGAATAAACCTGAAAACCCACCCTCAAAATCAAATTGTGGAGAAACTTAATCAACAAGAAAGGATGGATGACAGAGTGGAAAACCCCAATGGTGCATATAATGAAAAACTCGCACATAAAAGGTCATTATCCTATACCATTCAACTAGACCATAATGACTAAGCCCCCATGAATAAAATATCCCCTTAGATTCTACCAAACTTTAGGGGACTAGTTTTAGAAGGCCCTAACCATTTCCTATTTGAGTTCAAAGTCTTGTTCAGGACACTATGACTATACCTCCGGACACCCAAAAGATTAAAAAATATCCTTCAACCTTGAAGGATATAGCCATGAGGTGGTTCATGGGCCTAAACCCCAAATCTATCCATGTGTGGGAGGAGATTAAAACCATCATCTTAGATAAATACCAAGATAATTGTAGAGTGAGGAACAGAAATGAAGAGATCTTTAGGATACAACCAAAGGAGGATGAGAGTGTTGAGGACTATCTTGATCAGTTCCTCTTCCTTCATAGGATATGTGGCATCGGGTCTTAATATTGCTCTTCTTAAAACTCTATTTCTTATGGGGTTGGATGAGGACACACAAGAGGCCTTTAATTTAATGGGAAAATGAGATATGAACAAATTACAAGTCACGGATATCATTGGCCTCTATAAGAACTACTCTTGGAATTTCCCAAACCTTCAAAAATAGATATATAAAATTTCCAATGGTGATATATCCAAACTAATACAGGAAATTACAAATATAAGAACATATCTCTTAGTCCATCTTAACACAACTATGGATAGGGAGAAATCTAGGAACACAGAGCCATTGTTCATATATTTTCCAATATGTAGGAACAAACATGGGCTTAAGGATTTTCCCTTATAGAAAAAAAAAATTCCTTTCTCGTGATCTAAAGCATGTCGTTGATCAATGTGGATTGTTGCTATTTCTAAAAAAACACTTAAATCATAACACAAAAACAAAGTTGAGTTGAATAATGTGGATCGAGGAAATGAGGGAATTTTCAATCAAATCATAACCATCCTATGCACTAAAAACACCATAGGTTCTAAACCAAAGGCAACACACCATGGTCATACCAACATCCTTGGGATCAACAAGTCTAATAAGAATGGAGTTCTCATTGGAATGCACCATGAAAATATTACCAGAAATCCTTGACTCCAAACTCCAACATTCCAAAATTCCAACAATTTAATTATTAATTCTAATAATGGAATGCACCCTAAGGATTGGGTCAATAGTATTATAACCCAAAGAGACCCTACGGAAACAAGCCTTATGATGTGCCTACAACTACGCCCCATCTCGAACAAGTTTCCCAACCAAAATTCCAAGTTAAATTGTGGTGAATCAAAATAATTTGAGGTAGGGTAACCCAATATGCACCATCAAAATATACAAGAACCCCATAGTGAACTCTCGTGACTGTAGAAGTATCCTATTTTGTTCAAGGAAAGTTACTTCAAAACCATCATCTCCAATCATAAAAGAAGTCCCTAAAGAAGAAAAAATTAGAAAAATTAGAAGAAGCATAACTCGATCATCTTAATGAAAAACATTTGAACCAAACATAGATATCCTTATTCTATCTAGATGTTTGGAAAAAGAAAACACTATAACCCGGATAAATCCAAGTTAGAGCTAATTCAAGGATTACATAATTAAGTATTGGAATTCCTCTGTTACATGATCTTAGAGAAATACAAGAGTTGAACAAAATAATCAAAGAGATCTATGTTAAAACTCCATGTAGAAGGAAAATCAGCCTAATACAATCCACGTTGATGGAAAATTGGAAAACATGTTGGAAGGAATATGACCCTTGTAAAATATGGATACCCCGGGAGTCAAATAGTTACAATTTTTAGGAGATGTGAACATCCCAAATGTTCTTATTTACTTAGGGGTTGCAATTAATGTGATGACCACTGACACATTGTCCACATTATCTCTTCCTAAACCACAATCAAATTCAATAGTGTTACAAATGGTTGACCAGCTTATGGACAAGCCCAAAGGGATCATAGAGGATGTGACAATACTAATTGAATCCTAGGATTATTTAGTGGATTTTATGGTCATTAAAACAAATAATAATAAAATCATATATCCTTTGATCCTAGGATGCCCTTGGTTATCCATTGCTACAACTCTTATTGATTACAAGACAAGAAACATGGTAATTATAAATGGGCATGATTCAAATAATTTATCCATTTATCCAGCTACAAAACCCTTTTCCGTTGAGGATAAAAATGGTGGAGGGATGATACAGATGAAGTATAAGATGTAGTTTTATCTTCACCCATGGTCATAATTCAAGTACATTCAAAATAGATCCAAAATTGTGATCATGAGTCATTCGGTAGACTATGTATGAGTCCTGCACTACAACCAATTGAAATAAAGGACAACAAGATGAATGAGAAAATCAACCTATAATTTTTCCTTTTTTACAAAACATAGATCTGATTGAGTTTATCTTTCACAACATCATTGAAATCCACAGATTGCTTCCATATGTGTTCCCTTTGAATTCCTTTTTGAGATAATGCCATCTCGGTTATGTTTTTCACCTAGACACAAGCAACTACCCATTTTCTCAAGAAAACACCGGTTGTTAAGAGTTAGTTGACTAGTCAAAAGGAGAATACCCTATTCAAACTTCTATTCTCAAATCCTCAAGCCTTTTATTAGGAATATAATGACATGAAGGGTATTAAATTTAATATTTTTATTAGGAATATATAAAAAATAAGAAGAGAGAGAGAGAGAGGGAAAATGGAAATCCCGAAATTTGTCCTTCAACCACTTGTAAGAGGTATTAAATGGAGTGAAATGATGTTTTTTTCTTGCTAAAGGATCCCCATACTGTCCCATGACTTGCAGCAGTGAAATATGTCAGCCCATGCTTCATTGAATGCATCCAACTACCAAATAAAACACTATTCTAAACTTGGTCACATTTTCCACAAAATCTCACCATCCTTCATCAAATCTAAAATTCCAATGGTACAAATTTTTATATGTCGGGATTAGAAAATAAATTCCAATGGTACCAATTTCATGTGATTTCATTGAGAAATGCAAAAGTTATGGCCTTCTGAGTGCGAGCAACTATTTTGGGTCTACTAGGCATTTTTTGTCATTTTGACAGAATGAACATTAATTCACTAGAGCTGAACATGTTTCTTTTATTTTAATATATCTAGCCACATAAAAATTAAGAAAGAAAATTTTTGTGATATAGAGGACGTGCTCATTTAGAAAGTCCAATTTTATGAAAATCGGAGCTTAGAGTCAAAAGTTATGGTCGTTTGAAGTTTGGGAGGTCAAACATTGACTTTTTCTCTTCATTGCGGCTATTTCGACAAAATCGGGTGTGTGTCCCAGCTGTCCCAGAAAAAAATCTCCACATCACCTAATTTGAGCTTCCTTTTCCCCATGCATCCACCGTTGACCATTCCGTGTGAGCCATTGACTTCCGCATTCGCCGCAATGTATGGTTCCTTTTACGGCTTTTTTTGCCTTTGCGCGTCCCGCGCATACCTACGTCCCAACTATCCCGCGGACCGCCTGGAACAAAAATGTTTGATTTTTCTACAAAACACTAGAATGAGCCCATTTTTTTGGATTTTTTCCAATTTTCTCTAACTTCTTGGGTTTTTTTCTTGGATGGGGAAGTCGAGAGAAGCCAAGGGGACCCCAAAAACATGATTTTTGGCCTTGAATCAATTTTACTGGCTCAGGATTGAAGAATTTGTGCAAGTTATACAAATCACCATGGGGGTGAATTTGACATAATAGTACCCATGCCTATTTTCAAGAATTCAATGCATCATTTTTGTGGTGGAATGAAAAAATCCGAGTTCCATCTCTTTCTCCCATTCTAATATATAATATAAAATCTTTCATTTGTAAAGGGATATTCTTAAAAGTAATGGGAACTTTCTAAAAAAATTCCTTGAGCACCTATAAGTTGCAAATCTTCATTTTGGGCATTCAAATGCATTTTAAGCCTTCTTCTACAACTATAATGGTTTGTGCATATCATTATTGCAATAAATCTGTTTTTGGTGTTTTCTTAACCCCGACTCGTGTTATTTTCACCTTTTCCTCTCTTTTATTTTTTGTAGTATGTTGTGCATTCCTTTCTCATTTATAGGTTCTTTTTAGTTGTGTTTCTTAGAGAATAGATGTTAAATGTTGTTTTGGGTCTATTTCACTCTTATTTGACCTCTCCCTTCTCCATTTTTCTTCTCCCTTTTCCCTTATTTGAATGTCTTCACCATCTTCTTGGTGTTATCACCTTTGTTATCTTAGGATTTATCCTTCTAATGCATTTCCCTCTCTTCCTGGTCCATTGGATTGTTAGATAGCCTCATTTCCTTCCATAGGAGTAATTTAGAGTTAGTATTAGGTAGAGGAACCATCTTTATCTAGAGCTTGATCTCACTTTGTAAGTCCCACACTTGTGATATCATCTCATGTTAGCAACAACTATGGATTTGTAACAAGAAAATCCTTGGATGCCACTTTTTTGTAGTAACACTCCCCATGTTTCAATGATGGCTAACCCATGAAACTCTTTTTCTCAATCTATCTTCTCAACAATCCATTAGCTCATTCTATCACTTCTTACATTAATGAAAAAACATACCTACAAAAACTTATTCCTCTTCTTCTAACATCACACTAGGGCTTTGTATTTGGTTGGAAACATTAACCAAACCTAACAAGGTCAATTTGACCTCTTCAAATCTGATTTGACAACATTAGATGAACCCATCTCCCCTTAGCAAAAAAACGCCTTCAAATAACTAATTTGAATCATCCTTGATCAAGTACCACATAACACCTAACTGATACAAATAACCCGACAAATAACACACCGGAGCTCATACCTTTCTTATGTATACAACTTGAACTCATCATGTATCTTAGGATTGTTTTGATTACATTTTTGACTTCATAGAGAATTACTAAGATTAGAGCATACCTTAATGACTCCCACGAGTCCTTGACACCTTAAATTTTTCATGCACCATAAACATAGACACCAAGCTCCCCTCTTAGTCATATATTTCATCATGACAACCACTCCAACAACTTACATACAACATTGTAACCACTATCCATATGACTTCATGGCACTTTGTGCCATCTTGGTATTATACCCTACTCATGGAGCTAATGAAAAATCTGCTCATCTCCCATTGACTTCTTGACATCTCACACACAACAAGTTACCAACTAGAGACTGTATAATCTTTACTAAGTTTCCGATACAATGCAACTCATATATGAAATATCATAACAAGAATAGGACACTTCAAAATTCTTCAAAGTATGTAAATGAACAAGAATACAAAATACAGACCAATTACATACCTTAAACTAACTCTTGATACTAATAAACTTCCCCTCATACCAAGCATACCTTGTGAATGATTCCAAATGTGATCTCATGTAAAACCATACATACATGCTCTTGACATATCTTTTCAACCAACACTAGGACCTTCTCCATTTTGACTTCAATAACATCATCAATTGTATAATCATACCAATATATGAAATATTTAGCCAAGAAATCTTTACATACCTTTTTAAGAATATTAAAACCCCCTAAAATCATATACTCATTCATGAATCATAAAAATGATAATAAGATTCATCAAGACTCAAAAACAACTAGAAATAGTCTTTCATATGATATATTTCTTCAAGCAACTAAACCATTATAGAAAATTCAATTTTTTGCACTTTAATTTACCTCCTATAGGTCATCATTATCAAGTCATGTTCATCATACCTCAAATATCTCCATTGCAATGATTCCACTATGATCTAACATCTTAGAATTCTCATGGTATCACTATACCTTTCCTAGACTAGTCATCCTTGACATGACACCTCAAAGCATACCTCAATCGCCACAAATTTGAGCATACGATATAATTCAACTTTTCATACTATCTACTATAGATACCATATACCAAATATTCATTACATCCATTTAATCTCCATATTACTTTGAAGCATGTGTGCCATCTCCACAATAGAAGCATGCTACCCCTATATCATGTATATCACACTCTTCAACTTGATTCTCTACATGCAAATCTTCTTTGAGAGCCAATTTTACATCTTATAGCCATTACAAATATAAATTAGATCTCAATACATAGAGTTAGGATTAGTTAAGCACATTATCCACTTCAAGGTTGTCTAACAATAATGCACACCTTCATACATCTTCAAGTAGCACATGACACTCTTTCACAACATCACATACCTTTGTAAAGATGTCTATCATCTTGTAAAGCCTTCAAGTCTCCTTTGATGCTTTAAATGAATGAATCTTCATATATAGACCTAAATCATGCCATAAATCACAACCATGCATATCAAACTATCTTTACACATACAATCAACCTCTTGTTCTTCTCAAGACTATCTCAACATGACTCATACTCTTCAAAAGTTTCTCCCTACCTTCTAGGTCTTCAAGATACTTTCGACGCAACATAACTTTATAATTGTAGCATAAATTAAGTAAAACATATGATAATTTCTTAAAAACAAATCTCTTATCTATTCACATTAGTCTCAAATCTCTATAAACGTTTTTGAAGAATGACTCCATGACTATACCTGATTTCATGATCTTACAATGCATACAACAAGCTAAAACACTTAGCCCAAACATTTGACTTTCAATCTTTCTATTTCACTTTCTCAAGATATAAAATGTGATTCTCAAGACTCACAAAACACATTTAGAAAACATCTTTTGAAATACCATGAAATCATCGTTTGCATCAAGATCTCGTTAATAAAATTTGTCAATTTCCTTACACTTATTTTATCAACTAGGCCTTCACATGCAATCTTAATGAAAGCATAGTAATTTCATTCCAGAAATTCTCTTTCACAGCCTATACCAAGTCATGATTTAACATCTCTCCATGTTTTCAAACTCTACCTAAATCATCTTCACTAAGTATTTAACATGATAAAAATACCTACAACATGCATCACTGTTGCTTCTCTTAGATGATAAATTCCTCTATAAATAAGAATATAGACACCCTATCTTCTTAGCGAAATAAAATACCATGAACTCAAGATATTCACGTATCTCGATAACCTTTTCCAACACTTTGTATATATTGTGCCTATAATTTATCTCTACAATAAATTTGGTTTTATTTTTTGTTTTTTTAGGCTTGATGAAAAATCCTTTTTCTTCTCCACTACCTAGGCTAATAACATATACTCTTAGTTCTCTTTAACTTTTGGATTATACTCTATCATGGAAAATAGTCCATACTTTCTTGTTTGCTTCTTAGATACAAATTTTTAATTGTCACCTTTTCCTTTTCTAGATCTAGCTTCATAGTGTGTTTGACTATAATTTGTTTCTCTTTCAACACTCTCTTCAGGATCAACCTTCATGTTATGCTCCACTTTCTTTAGTTGCTATACCTTCTTGAATTTGTGAGCTTCATATTTTTTACCGACCTTCTTTAATGACTTATGGTGACAAAACCTTTGAAAATGACCATTAATTTGGAAATTGTAGAAAATAACACTCTTATCTCTTTATTGATATCGATTCTAACTCTTTCCATAATACTATGAAACTTATTCTAATAGTTTTTCTAAAATCTCGTGCTCTATGACCAAACTGATAGCATGTATAACAAGATCTATGAAGGAATTAACATACCTCATTACAACAAGATTTTTCATCATATTAATTTTGGAGTTGAGCTTTTTGGCATAGACATCTTCATTTTTACCTTCTTTAGAACTAGGGCCAGCTTCTTATCTTGGTATCTCATACTTCTTATCCTCTCCATTTCCTTCTTGTGGTCTCCATTCAAACCAAGATCTATATTTTCATTTGCAACCTTTTGAATGCTCAAAATATCATCTAGATCCATAGTGATCCCCTCAAATCTCTCAAAGGTCTTAAATCTTTAGATATATGATTAAAATTTTCCTTCAATTTCTCTAATTCAATGTTATACATTGTACAATCATCCTCTTTAGCATTTAGGGATTCTACCTTTTTCTTGATCTTAAAAACACTTTTTCCTTGGACCTAAGATCAATTATCAAACATTCAACTAGAGATTATATCTCTTTGATGATCTTATCATATAAACTATACATGTTGGTGATTTATTCTTCCTACTTCTTGGCTTCTTTGACCATGTCACCCTTCAAGGAACATATCTTCTCCTTAAGAAATTTGAATATAGATTTTAACTCTTGGCTCTTTTTCCTAAATTTCTTGGCCATATTTTGCTTTAAAGGATCACCTCACGCTTGTTAAGCTTTCTTCATAGGCCCTCCTATGATACCAATTGTTTGAAGCACAACCACTGGGGGTGAACTAGTGGGCCTTACAAACTTTATTTCACATTAATTTTAGCATTCATCAATCACCAATTCAACTTAACCATTAACCATGTATTCATTAAGAAAAATAACCATAGATGAGCAATTGAGAACACATGAACACCAAATATAATTAAGAAAGCCTCAACATGAATAAAACCTCTAAAACAAATCTTTATTACAAAAATGATTCAAATTCAGATGAGCACCAACCCAATAAGGAGAACCAACCCATAAGTTTAGGGAGGCACTAACTTCACAAGGAGTACCAACCCCTAGATTTAGTAGAGAACCAAATCTACAAGGAGGAACCAACCTCACAGATGAATCGACACCAAATAAATCCACCTGATTTATTTTACAAATATGTAATGTTACAACAACAACGATGATGACATGAATTTAGCTCTCCTTCCTTCAAAAATTTCAATAATTCCTTCTAGCCTTAGTCGCTCAAGAAATTATTGACCAAGATGATTAGGTCATATGACCTTAAATACCATATATCATGTTTAACATGTGTGATATTAGTGTTATTATGACATGGAGATTTAGGTTGATTCACGATGGCATAAGTGGACAATGTGTGAATGACTTGGTCTAACAAGGCTAATCAAGTGATCTATCTAGCCTAAGTGATAAAGCATTGTAGATTCAAATGCATTGTTACTTAAGGAGCATGGTAGAGGCATGGAGATCATGATAAGAGTGTTTTGAGACACACACATGTGTTTCAAATTTTAGGTACATGTTGAGAGACTCATTTACATGTGCTCATCTAGACATGATTTAGGTGATTTAAGGCCAAGTGAAGCTTGAGGACCACTTTGAGAGATATGTAAGCTCATGCATGTATGCAAGGGAGTGATACATATTGTATCAAGTATGTTAAGCTCTTTTTTGTAGATCCCTGGAAGATGAGTCATGGTGTTAGTCTACTTTTTCTAGGTCTAGATAAGCCTTAATTATAGTGTTTGAAGCCTATTTGAGCATGATAGTAAATTCCAGGTATTTTTAGGTCTTGAAAACATTCATGGAGGTATTTTATGTTTTTTCCATCATGTAGATGTAGTTTTCATAGGTTCCATGCTTGTTTATAGTGTTATTTCAGCTTGTTATGGTCTAGAACATGCAAATCCCTAAGGCCTAGTTGTGCAAGTCCTAGTGTTGGTTAATATGTAGAGTAATTTATGACTTGGTGAGAATTGATATGTTATTATAGTGTATCATGATACTTTTGGAAAATTTTAGGTTTCTATGATGAATATTTTACAAGATATGAAGTTTATACCAAAACAAGGGGATTAAGACTACTTTCTCCACTTGAAGTGAGAGAAATATTGGTGGTTAGCACGTGTAAAGTTTTCTTGGGAAGTAGATCATTTCAGTTATGTTAAATCATGGAGTTAATAATATCTCAAAGTTTGAATCAGTCAAATGAGGCCCAAACATTTATGAATGATTGTTAACAAGGTAAGTCACTTTTATGCACTTCAAACCCTACATTGAGAGTGGTAGGAGAAATATTCTTTTATGGGAACAAAATGGATTAGATTGAAAATTTAATGATTGGAGGTTATAGAAGAATCCTCCATATTTCCGAAAGGTATGATAGAGCTTGTAGCAATATGTGGGCACCACTCAAAAGAGAAGTTTCCAGATATTTTTAGATTGTGGAAAACATTTACATTTAAGCTATTGACTAAATCACCATTTATGGAATATTTGGAGTTTTAATATATTTCCATGGTGGTTTCAGGTCATGGTTGAGGTCCTAGAGGGAAAAGTGTTCTGAAATTTGAAAACTAACTCGTTTGGGGTTTTAAGAGTAGTTTTGAGAAGTTATATAGATTGACTTGGTTGAAGGCCTTCCACTTGGATTTGGAAGGAAATGTAAGATTTTATGGAAATTAGATTCATATACCTTTCCAATTATGTATGGTTTATCTCTTGATGAGGTGATTTGATAGGTGAACCAGCTCAGTTTGTGAAGACCAATTTTGACTGTTTCAAGACAAGATTTCTTTGGCTAGAAGATGGATGTGGAAGTGTCATGTTTTTTCTTTGCTGATGCTTGATATCTATTAGAGAGTGATGATGAATGAATTTTTTTCCTAGTGATGGAACTTAGAGGTCTTGAATGTATCATCAAGGGTGCAAACTAGTTGAGTTTCCAAAACTTCTTTCTAGGTAGTTCAATTTGGTGAAGAGGAAAATAGGTTTGGTTTGCATTATTGGATGTTTCATGAGGTATATCATTCATGGATGTGATATAAATGTCAGTAGATTTCCAATGAGTGGTTACATGTCACATTTTAGGTGTTTTTGTGTTGTCTTAAGGTCCTTTGGTGAAGATTGGTTCCTAAAAGCAATTGTTTTAAGTAGGAAATTGTGTTATTTGATAGAGTTATGAAGAAAATAATTTTTGCAAGGTAATGTGTGATAATTTATGATTTTTATGATGCATTTTAAATTTTTAAGGCCTTTTGGGGTTTGAAATCATGTGGTGAGGTGTTTGGAGGTCTTTAATGAGCAAGTGATAAGGTTTTGAGCCTATTTTGCTTGTTTGGTTGTCTTGAGTCATGTCCGACCTACATGGGTCCATTTTATGAATGTGTATGATTGTAGTGTTATGTTTTAATTTTTTTAATTTAAATCCTTGGTTTTTACTGATATATGTTATGTTTTTAAGTAGAGAAGCATATAAAGTGCTTGTTTTTGGTCAAATTTTAACTATCTCGAATACGAGGGAAAAGTGTGAGCTAGTTGAGAGATTGCAGATGGTTCAAGGGCATCAAATCAGAGATGATATAGTGTGAAAATTTATTATGATTTTTATAGAGCTTGTGTGTAAGGGTTTGCATTCAAATCAGTTCATGAAAATCCAAGTTTAAGCGAGTTAGGAGAAATAGGGTTTGAAGGTGTGTGAGTTGAATTTTTGATCTCCATTAATTTTGGAAGAACCATTACATCATATATACTCATATAAAGTTGTTTGAATTAGTTCTTTATAATATTATTGGGTTTTATCCTGTGGAGTTGGTGCTTCACTAAACTAGGGGTCAGTGCTCCTTGTCAAGTTGGTGTTTCACTAAATACTTTTGATTTGAGTAATATAATAAAAATTTTAGTGGCTTTTATTCTCTCCGATGTTTTTCCAAATATATCGTGTGTTATTTTGTACTTTATATTTTTATACTCATTTAAATTATCGTTAAGAAAACATTAATGAATGGCTAAGTGATTAATGGTTTAAGTAAGTTATTTTCAATTGGTTAATGTTTTTCAAAGACATATTCACCGCCTCCCCTATAATTCCATTGTGCTTAAAGAAATATCCATTTGTTATATATTAATACCAACATTTTTTCCTTATCTTGAGTGTCACACATTCCTTCTACACCTCTAGTGATACCCCTCTTTCTCACACTTTCTCATACTCACCCTACTACAAAAATAGGCCTAAGAACATGTGTATATACATGAATTAATATCATAACACACATAGTTAAGCCATTATATGGAATATAAAATCACAACCATGTGAAAACATCATAATTATACCATTCATAATCCTCTTTAGGGTGGAAATAGCATTTGAAAACCTGAATTCTCCATTAGAACTCAAGTAGGCCTAATACACCCAAACCGCCATCTCACTAAAGAAAAACCACTGGGCATACCTGAACTTCACCAAACATTTGAAACCACATATAAATGTTTTATAATTCCACTCCATTACTTATACAATCTTGTTTTAGCTTTGCATCATCAAAACATGATATGAATCAACCATTAGGAGTAACTTTGCTCAGTAGATCTATGACCTACAAAACCAGTCCTCAAAGATTGAATCCAAACCAACATCAAATCACCTCAAGCATACAATTGTTATACATTAATATAAATCCTATAACCTCATGTTCATTAGTAAATTCATAATACACCACCACTTGTACTAGAACACTATCAAAACATCTTTTCAACTAGGACCATCAAAATTGTCAACAATCGCCCAAAAACCATTCATACAAGAATGAATTCCAAAGACCTCCAAAGGGATAAAAATGATCTAAAACCATCATATAAATGTATAATTAATTCCCATAATCATCCAAAATCTATTAATTCAACTATTCAAATGCAAAACGTGAGGGAAAACACAACTTCTTAAAAATATGCACTTTTATGTGGGGTCCACTCATCTGTCAAAACACCTAGTTTCCACCAGATAAATTTAGAGGATTACTCTATAATATTAATTCACTAACCAAGGTAAAACAATAAATTCTATGCCATTATGATTAAGTTCTTCTCCATCACGCTTAAGTAGGGTTTAAGACAGGTTTTAGACCTCCTTAGCTTCATAATGATTGTTCATAAAGGCACGCCCCTTAAATAAAAAATAATGTCTATAAAATTGATCTAGGACCCTTCCCCAACTACCATTAATATCTAGGACCACCATTCATAGCTTACACGTGCAAACAAGCACAATAAATTCCATTCGAGCGTTGATTCTCACTTCTAAGAACTCGGTAGAGGAAAAACACAATATCTTGCTCATTCCTTCAAAGAATGACCTAAAACTTGGACCATACCTCAGGAAAATGTGATCCACCTTTTCCCATTCTAAAATTTCCATATTAATGCTGAAATCAGACCTTCTCACCTCATTAGACCACCTAGGGCTTAATAATGGGTCTAGGTACTGACCTAAAATGGAGTCTTACCATTATATCTACACTTTGATACACTTGTGAGTTTTCTACATTACATCCTTATGTTTTCTATACTCTCACCATGCATAACCAGCTACTACATACCTGACATACCACCTACTCCTTCATGTATGTTGACTAGGCCACCTGACCAAGCATCTTGACCATGCTTGCACCATTAATGCTGACCACCTCATGACTTCATCACTCTTTCCCACCTATAATATCCTTCAACACACTTCATGACATCACCACAACATTCACCTATCACTCAATACCTCTCGCATCACTTGTAAAAGCCACCATACCAACTCAAGAAACTAACATCACCACAAAATTCATCTCATTACAATACATCTTCATCATTCCTACAAGCCAATATACCAACTCAAGAAATTATGAAACCTTGTAAAGTAAATAAACATGAGATGACAACAACGAATGATGCTACCAATCAACCTTTATGTTCCCTTACTCCTTTTGACATCAATTACACTGATTGACAACAATGATAACATAACTTTCCAACATAACCATAGAGTTACCATCTATCATTTTACATGTAAGAATGAAGGTAAAAAGTAAACAATAAATTTAGGTTTCCTTCATAGGAATTTGTAGGTTTTAGAATACATCAAACTTACGTTTCAATTCCCAATGTAATTTGATGTTATGAAGTATTTTATTAAACTTTGAGAATTTGAGAGTGTGATTTGATTATGTGTGGTAGTACAAGTGATTCTAGTATAATGTGTAGCATACATGTGAATATTACACTTAATGTGAATACATACAATGAATATTTAAATAAGGCATAAATTTTAGGGAGTGTGTAGAGTATTGAATGAGTTTCATAGTGTTTTTGAGTTGATATAATATGATTTAAAAAAAAAATTTACATATTTGTGGTGTGGTATGTAATAGTTGTAAGGAAAATAATATCGGTCAAATTTTTAGGATTAAAAATATGACGTGCTTCTAGGATACATGTATAGATAAATATAGTGTCATAGAAACATTATAGTTTAATAAAATAATGACATATTAGGTTTTGTAAAGATGAATTAAGATCATAAAACTAGAAAATATAATTAACATAGATCTTAAGTCATTTTTAAATCAATATGGAAATTTGAAGAGCACAAGTGAGATGAATAAAGAAAGTACAATTTAGATTTAGAATAAATTATATCATGATGATATTGAGATGGAGTAACCATTATATGATTATATTCAAAATTATGTATAGAGTGTTGTTCAATTATCCTAAAAATATAGAAGTTTGATTGTAAGGGGAGAAAAACGTTTCCTATTTCTTAAAAAGTATCCCAGAGATAAATTATTCCAATATGGTTATTTATTTCCTTATTAGATTTTGCTAAATATAACCTCTAGCGGTGTGTCTTCTATTTCTACAACTTCTCATTTTTATGACTATAATTCAATGATCACAATTATGTATTAGACTAAGGATCTTTCTTCTTCTTATTTTATTAGGGATCTAAATAGGTGTTAGTATGATTTTATTGAGTTTCCAATTTAAACCTACATAGTAACGCTATGAAGAGGCATCAAAAGCTCATGTTTACCCATCGTATCTTTGTGTGAAAGCTATATATCATAATTTTTTCTAATGAAAAACAAAACATGACCTCCAAGACTTAGTAATTCTCTTTCTTTGTGATGCATATTTGCAAACTTTTATAGGTTAATTTTATAGGACATTTACACACTTAGAGATAGCTAATATTATTGATATATTGATTCAAGAATTGGGTTATTGGTTGTGATATCTTAGTTAGTATCAAAAGATGTTAGATAATAGGCCCTTAAAATAGATACGCTGATTTTATTTTATAGGTAACTATTGTGAAAAGATTTCCCATTTAGTTGACATTAGCTTTGACTAGGTAATCTTATGTGTTTTAAAAAGTGTTGGCGAGAAGATTTTTCAAGTGGAAAAATAGGTGGTTATCTTACCAACGCTCTAGGAATCTAATCACCTCTAATTGAATAGTGTAGCTCGATATAATTATGCGCATGTGAAATTGGTTTTCATTATGGCCTTACGACCTGGGATCTAACAAGGTTACTCCACCGACCACGTAGAAAAAGCTATCAATTTTTTGCAAGAGAATAGTATACTAGGAGAGAAAGAAAGGGAGTGATAAAAATAGAGGGGAATTAACATTACAAGTATAAAATAAGAGTCCTAAAACCATTAATCAAAATATTTCAAAACACATATTTAGAGGGAAATTTTTTTGCAATGGAAACAAGACAAGTTAATATTAAGAACTCAAAGTTTCTACAATATCCTCATAAAACAAGGAAAAAAACTCCTTTCTTCATTAATGATTTAGAAAACTAGACATAGTGGGAAAAATGGAAGACCATAGAAAAGGAACTAGAATAAATAGTTATCTATTTTATATATCTTGAAGTAATAATCTCCTTTTACAAAATTTGATGACACTCTAAGTATACAAAATGGACAACCCTTTGGTATGAGGGAGTCATTACAATATATAGAATAAAAGGAGACTCTTCATATACTCCTACGCTTCTTTTCATATGCCTTACACATATTCTACCTTTTCATATTCCATGGCGAAGAGGTCAAAGAGACCTTTCCAAAAGTCCAAGTTCGTAAAATTTGGACACTTGGGTGAAAGATATGGCCATGCAGTCCTGGAGGATATGTGGGGAACACATGTTCCAAATCTGCATGTATAGTCTTAAATAATGTTTAATTTTACCCATTTTATAACCTTTTATCCTTTAAAACACTTTGGCCTACAGATAATTAGGGTTTGTAGGAAATTTTAGAATTGGTGCCTTTTTCCTTTAGTTCTTTTGACACCTTCCATATATGCACCTTTGAACTCTCCTTGCCTAACTTCTCATTCCTTTCCTTTTCTATGGGGAATTTGGGGTTATGGGACATGCATGGAACCATAGAAATTGTTCCATGTGAGCTTGGTTCTCTCGCAACCTTGTCCCTTTGCACTCCTTTTTCTTTTAGATCCTTTTGACCTAAACTAATTTACCAAGATCCATGTTCCATTTGAAGCCCCTGTCTCTCCATTACACACTCCTTCATCTATTGGAACAATTGCCTCCATGCGTAACATTGGGTTCCCAGGAACCATTCTTCTCCCGCAATCTTTATACACATTGCCTCCTAACCCACACAACATTGAAATCATGTCACTCTTTCACTTTGCAGCTCCTTTGTAAATGCAGGGAACTAGCTCCCCATTGGAACTAGTTCCACCATTCCCCCTAATACCTGCATCTCCACACCATAAGATTTTCCTTTAACTTGCAGCAATTTCAGAGATGTGGGGAACTGTGATCCCACAAGAACTTGTCCCCTAGTTCCTCATCCCACAAGAAAATACACACAAAATTGATTTTTTTGACTTGCGTATTCAAACCAAATGCATGGAACCTTGGTTACAAAAGAACAAGTTCGTCCATACCCCTTTGACCTACAATGCACTAAAATGACCATTTTTCAATTTTTCTAAGTCCTTAGGGCCAAATATGAACTGAGGAGTTAGGTAAGAGAGAAGAAGTGCCCCAAAGCCAATTTTCTCCATTTTACCTATTTTATCATATTTTTGGCTAAGTTTGGAATCTTCTGAGCCAAGAGATAAGGAGAGAAATGTATCCAAATAATTAAAAATTCCCAAAGCATGAAAATTTCTAGTTTTCTCCAATTTCTTCGTCAAGTATCTATCAGATTCGCAAAGTTCGATTTCTCATGTTAGCCAATTTCAAAAGGGGTGAAAAATTGGACAACATAATTGATATATGTAAATCACCTATGGACATGATGACACAACATATTTGACTACTCGGAAGGGAGGGGTAGGACTAATACAAGGGTTAGTATTATTTCAAAAAGAAATCGTGATGACCTTTAAGAAAATATTTTCACTCTAGGGTATTATTGTCATGATTTCAAGTTTGAATTTTTCCCTTGTAATAAATCATGACAACAGTTGGCTCTAACTTGGGGACATGTTATGGATAGAACATAGTGAGGACATTACATGAGAACTCTAGAATCTCAATTCATTTTACAGACTAGTGCCTTATCCATTGGGATTTAGAGAAACACTCAACTTGCAAGAGATAGACAAAAAGAGGAGAACACACACACACACAACTGAAAGGAAACACACCACACTGAAAAGGGGAAAACACACACAACAAGGAAGGGGGAAACAAACCTACATCACCTATATTAAACTATGGGGATAAATCTCTTTCACTATAGTGCTCTTCTCTTCTCAGAGGTTACCCTTGAGTGTGTAACACTAAGTGATGATGTTCCGCAAATCCATTGACTGGTTCAAGAAAGTAGCCTCCCCTCCTCAAATGCTTATGAAATTCATATGCTTTCATGACTTTTGATTTACTTTATAGGAATGAGCCTACATGATAATATTGATGTTTGGACCATCTATTATAAATTCCTTCCTAATATCATCTTTGAAATCAATTTTAGAGTGCTCGTTTCCTTTCTGTTCATCCACATTGATGATTTATCATTGAGAATCTCATCACTTCCCAAGGGATGATTTTTCATTCAAAATTTTTGAATATTCGAGTTCTCTCCTTACCATATTCATATTTTTTACATATTTTTGGCAAGGATTCTTGAATTCATATTTTTGACCCATATCATTATGAGGTATTAAAATGTTGAATGGATGGTTAAAAATAACCTTGTACCTATCTTGTAAGACCATCAAATGAGATAAGAGGTCGAGACTTAGCTAGGGATATTTTATGCCTTATTCTACTTCTAATATTTCTTATACAAAATTCCTTTATGGTATCTGCTAGAATCTCATCTTTGCATTTATTCAAAAACTATTTGTTTAGAAACTCAAGGAAACAATCGGGAAGCATTTCTTTATCACCCGAAGCTCATTATTTTCCACTACTTCTTTTCTAAGGGAATCTTCTTCTTCAATGATCTCAACACTCTTTTTTCATATTTTTCTTTAGGGAAAGATTCATCTTCTTCAAATAGGAAAGAAAATACCTCCATTTCATCATTGTATCCATCAACCATTGGCTCAAGAGAGAAATTTAATTTCTCATCTTGATTTATTTCATCACGACCAATTTTTGAATTGGTTGAGATTTCGAATCGATTCGCAATTGTCTTGTGGACCCATAAATTGCATTAGAATTTCAATCTTGAGTTGGGCATCTTCTATTTCTTCTATAGCTCTTATCAATTCTTACACATAATATTCCCTCAAACCTCTTTAGATCTCATCATAAAATAGATTTAATCCCTCATGGATAACATGATCAAGAGAATATTTCTCTCCAAATGGGAATTAGAATATATCCTCATGTGTATGCACATAGGCCAATTTCTCTGCTTGAATTCACCAAGAACCATTTCATATTCTTCATGGCTCACATCATTTGGCAACTTGGGGCTACCCTTTTGCAACTAAAAATTTCTCAATACTTCTTCAAGATCCATACCTCATTGTGAAGGGATGTTTAGCCCTCTCAAGATGAGAAGCTCGTCCCCCTCTTCGGTTGTTCTAAAAAGATTCATATTCCTTCTATTTTGGTACAAAATGTTGGCTCTTGGATTTCATGATTTTTACATTGTGTGGCTCATCTTCTTCTCTAGAATCAGTTTTCCATATCTCCCTTAACTATAATGGTTACATAAGACAAATTCATCTGGATCTTACCTTCCACTTGTTGATAGAAACTTTTACTTAGTAACATTCCAAATGAGGCCGCAATTTATGCTACGAAGATCATAATTGAGACCTTCTATTGGTACCCAAATCAGTTATCCCTTTGAATTCAAGAAGCATCAATAAGCTAAGAGGGATGCTTAGAGAAAGATAGATTATTATTTGAATCATTTTGTAGTTAGGGAAGGTTACTAAAGACAACAATAAAATTGGCTTGCTCCTACATATTTTGGGTAAAGGATGGGTAAATTTAACAAATATCCTTAGCATTTATGGATAAGCAAGTGCAAATAGGGGTGGTTCTTGTAGGATTTATTAGTTATTGATGTATGTTTTAGGGGAATTAAGAAGGATAAATTATATTATACCAAATCTTTGAGAAATTTTAAGAAATTTTGGAAGATTTGCTAGATGGGAAGATAAGAACACTTCAAACAACTAATATTGAACCTTCAACCAAAATATGTGCATCCATGGAATCCCAAGAATACATGGTTTCACACAATCTTTGAGAATTTAAACATAAAATCTCATGCCAAACACTCAATAAAACATCAAGAATCCCGATCTATCACGCCTAAGATACACTCATAGACTTACAAATAACCTTTATCAATAAAATGGAAGCAAAGTGAATTTAAAATTTTTATTGCACAATAAAATGAAAGCTCTCCTCATAGCGCAATTGTAATTACCACGATGCTACCACAAGGACAAGATCTTGTGTGATTTAGAGGGATTCCTAACATAAGATTGCAATAGGAACATGAATAGCTATTTTGAAATATCTCAACTTAAAATCAAACACAACAATGCTCATGATCAAACACAATTAACTTAGAACTCATCAAATTCATCAACAAGGGAAAGTTTCATTTGTAGTCTCAATGCTTGTCAATGGCTATACACTTGCAACCATCTTGACATGATTCTATTTGAAAGCTAAAGAAATTAATAGGTTTCTCAAATAAGTTCTTGGAAAATGGTTTCTCTCAGTTTATGCCTTCATCTTCTAGAATTTCAAAAAATTTAACCTCCCTTATGCGAGAGTATTCTCATCACATTTATACAAATCTCAATCACTCACTCACTCTTTAATTTCCCCCAAAATCATGAATATTTGAAGAATATTCTTTCTTTACAACACATAATCTAATCCATCTTTATTCTCTTGGAAATATCTTGTTTTATGTTTCTAGGTGGGAAAATTACAAGTCATTCACGTTTTCCACTATCCCAAAATGACTAGGATGCCATGTCACTTATTTGATGTTTAATTTAATCATTTATCTTTTCAATCGATCAAAGAAACCCCTTTTTGATGATTTTTGAGCATCTCCAAGTGATTTGATTTGACGTGTAATCCCTTTCACTTTTTGAGAATCCGTCTTGGGAAACACACATTCACTTTCATGTCTTTCTAGGTGGATTTTTTCCACATGTATCATGTCATATCAAGCCAACCGTTATCTTCTCGCATAATATCATCTTACTTCATACTTATTTCTCCCATGTGAATATCACATTCAGATCTTTAGAAATTATGCTACCATGATTATACTCACCTCAACTTTCTTGTCTCAAATTTCTTATCAATTCACACTATTATTATCCCAAAATTAACCCCTCGAGGTATTTTTGATAACCTACATCATTTCTTCAGGCTTGAGTAGGTAAAAATGGTAAAAGGTGAAAAATCATGTTTTGAAGGTCCTTTGGCTCTTTTCTAACCCCCATCCAAGGAAAAAATTCAAGGAGTTAGAAAAAAATTGCAAAAATCCAAAACTTTGGCCTGTGCTAGTGAAATGCAAAAAAATAGGTTTTTATGTCCCAGGACACATAGGTATGTGTAGGACATCTAGGAATCGAAAAGATGAAATGGCAGATTTGAGAAGGAATCGGAAAAATCGTGTTGAAATGTCCCGTGCCGCACGAGTTCAAGTGCGAGACGTTTGGGTTCAAAAGCCGAAATGGCTGATTCGAGAAGGAGTTGGAAAAATAAGGTTTTGTGGCCCAAGCCACACAAGTATGTGTGGGAAGTCTAGGACCTAAAATTCCAAAATATCCAATTATGGAGGGATGTGGATGAAGTAGCGGTCAACGGCCTTGACAGCCCAGTCAACAGCGGGACATGAGTTCGCCGAGGACCCAATTTTGCTGAAAATGTTAACTGATAGGAAGGGGGCTTGTGGGTAGAGAAGAGTTTTTGTCCAAGAAAACTAGGAAACAAGGACCTGAAATATATGATATGTCTGCATACAAAGGAAAACAATGCAAATCAGATCTCGAACTTCAAACGGCCATAACGTTTGACCCCGAGCTCCAATTTTCACAAAATTTGAATTTTGGAATGGGCACAACATCCTCTATGCCAAGAAAACTATATTTCTTAATTTTTATGAGGGTATCTTTATGAAAATAAAGGAATAATCTTCATATCGATGAATTAAATGCTCATTCCCGTTAAATGACAGAAATGCCTAGCAAACCCAAAATAGTTGCCCGCACTTAAAAGGCCATAACTTTTGCATTTCTCAATGAAAACACACAAAATTGGTACCGTTGGAATCATGTTTTTGATCCTGACACATATAAATAAAGAAATTTAGAATTTGATGAGAAATAAATGATTATTTTTTAGAAAATGTTTCGCATTCATAATGTTGTTTTATTTGGTAGTTGGGATGCATTCAATGAAGCATGGGCTGACATTTCTCACTGCTACAAGTCATGGGACAATATGGGGAGCCTTTTTCAAGAAATATAACATCATTTCACTTCATTTAATACATCTTGCAAGTGGTTGAAGGACATATTTCAGGATTTTCATTTTCCCCTCTCTCTCTCCTCTTAGAAATCTATAAATTGGAGTGTTGGGCTCATTGTAAAGGGAGATATTTTTTTTGAGTAGCAAAACTCTACCAATTTTTTTTTGTAAATCCAATGTGCTACAGGCCCTTGTAGTGGACTCCTTACATGGTGATCTAAGCCCTTATTCTGTAATAGATTGGATTGTGCATATCAATGAAGTAATAGATACAAGTTTGTGGATACTCCTTCCCCGCTGTGTTTGTTTGCATTCTTCTTTCCCTTTCAAACTTATTACAAATATATTGTGTCTACCTTATACTCTATATGGATTCATTCTCATTGTGCATGTATGGAATATTATTGTGAATGCATTTGTTGGAATGTGGAGAATTGTTATCACCTCTTCTAGTATGCACTTTGTTTTTGTTTTTCACACATTGGATACTATTCTCGCACCCTATTTTTCTGGTGTATCACCGCTTTAGTGTAGTATTTTTTTCTTGCACTCTCTCTCCTTGGTCCCTTGGAAATTTAGATTAGGACAGATAGTTTTTCTTGCATTACAGTAGATTGTGGCAGGTAGTTTAGGAGCAAGAACCAAATTTCTCTTGATGTCTATCTCAAGTAGAAAGTCCCACAACTTGGAGATAGTACCCATGTTACCCAATCAAATAGTGTGCTCAAGCACACACACTTGTGCAAACCATAGGGTGTAGTGATTCAATGATAATAACTATTTCCTTTATAAACTTACATTTTATTTTTTGAGTGTAAGGAATTTAGTGAAATATATTTGTGATATGGTGGAAACACCAGTTGCAGCCAACTTGAAATATATATCCATTGAGGATTTGCACTCAATTTTGATCTATAAGGCCCTGATGAGGCATTCATAAGAAATATATTTGAGATATTTGATCCTGAAGATTATACCAAGACTTTGATAGATTAAGTTGTTCGGGTTGCATTCATTAGAAGGCTTATCAATATAAGTCTCATTTTTTCTACCTTCCAGATGATGTATTTTCATCTCTTCAAACTGGAATATCAAAATACTCCCAAAGCATTGAATTAATTTTGGATTTATAGTATACCTAGTGTGCAAGGTTTGACTAATTACCAATGCCCCTTCATTTGTAAAGAATCACTTACTGTGAAGGAAATCCCCTTAGGTTTTGATGTACCTGATGGTGAGATTTCAATGGGTGTGTGCCTACCCTTTTTGAAGAATGAATGAGCTTGAGCAACGTGTCTTAATATTGGAGAACAAACCATTAGGGACCACACCTTCTCAGCCTCCTAAAGCATCCCTTATTTTTGTGAATAAATATAAGTGTGATCCTAGATCCATGCCTCCTAATCCATCTCGATCCAAGATTTTTTATGGTTTCACTTCCAACTCAAGGTTCCAAGCCATCCTCCACTTTCAAAGCAATAGGAAAAGGCCTTCCTTAAAGGAGGTCTGGGCATGACTGAATGTGTTTCCTCCTATGAGAGGAGGTCACAATTGCTCAGTTTGTTAGATGGACCTATGAGAAATATTGATGAACTCAAGTCTTTATGTATGTCTCGCACACTGGCAAGAGACATTGTTTTTGTTCAAATGGCATTGGGGACAAATGAATTTGTTCATAGGAAGAATAGACTAGTGAATAAACTTCTCTTTTAGAGAGAAGAATTTTTGGTAGTAGATGGTTAGGTTTATTTCTCTTGTTTCCTTTTTTGATACAATCATCGAAGATATATGTAACTTTTTCTTCATGGCCCGGACCCCTATAGAACCCCATTTTGATACATTTCCACAATACAAAAGATAACAAACAATTTCATTAGTTTACGTGCTTCATGATGGGTTTGAAATCTTATCAAAGCAATATAAAAGTCTAGTGTATTGTATCAAGTTACATATATGTCTGTAATTAAAAACTTCAAATTGATGTTGAGTTTGTTTACAAAACAAGAGTAATAATTGAAATAAGATGAAAATTAAGTTCAAGGAAAACAAGCATATGCTTGTTCATCATTCTTCATGTCTGAATAGTTATCTTCTTCATCTCCTTATTCCTTGGGTTTCGTATCCACATATGCATCATAATTTTGGAATAGATATTTTATATCATCCTCATCTAGGCATGTATGGTGTTGAAATATCAAGGCTTAACTACTCAGTTTATCCATGCGTTGAGCCATTGTTTGTTTATATTCCCATGGTTTTGATTTTAAATCTATAATTTTGTTTTCTACAGTCATTAGTGTCTCAATGACTTCATAATAAAAATTTTCTCTTTGGATATTCTTCTCAAAATAATTAATTAAGAAGTCAGTTTTCATATCACCATAACTCTTTTTGAATTTATCAAATACCATGTTTTCTAACTTTAGATCAATAGTGTCCATATTCTTTTCAACCCATTTCTTCTTTGTCTCCATTTTTTCTTTAATTCCATTAAAAACCTCAACTCTCCGTTTGACAAAGTATTCATTTGCATATTGAGTTCCCATGTGTTCAATTGGCACAATTCCTTCCTTCTCAACTAAGTCTTCATCTAATTGAGTAATACGATTTAGCTTGGGGAGAATTCCTCAAAATAGAAAATCTCATTATCACACTGTTCAATTAACTCATCAATTTTATTGAGCTTATTCTTGATATTTTCACATTTCTTCCTAGCTTTCTCAATGGATTTCTTCCCCTTTTCCATTAGCTTCTCCACCCAAGTATCAATAGTTATAACCTTTTCAACAAATTTTTCAAGGTGTTCCATAACCTCATGAGTAGCGAGTGGAGATATCTTCTTGGCCTTTATCGATCGACCAACTAATTGTCGTAAACATTAACTCAATGATTTGACATGTTCTTTCAACTTTCTTTTGGTTATCTTGTCCTCATCTAATTTTTGTAAAAATCATTGACTAGTTTTGAGACTCATTTATCTAATGCATCTCTTGAATGTTTTCCCAAAGGAATGAGTTGAACATTATAGTCATTTTTTGTTATATCACTTCTTGATTTTCCTTCATGTGGAATTTCCACCTCCAAAGTTCTAGTATCCATATGGGTCAAAAGTATGAGTTTCAGTAATGAGCCTAAAATTTTTGGAGCCTTTGTGGGTTTTGGGAAAGAAAAAGTTGTAATATCTATAGCTTTCAATGGTACAACCTCCTCTAATTATTCTTCCGAAAACAACTCTCCTATCCATCCTTTTTAAGAGCGGTTCCCAACTTTGTCTCTTACAATACCGATTGAGGTTTTTTAGGGACAACCACCAATTTCTTAGACATCTATTAAACATCTTACACTAATTGATCTTTATGGTACACTTTTTCAACTTCCAATGTTTATTTCTTGGGTTCATCTTGTGTTAGCACTTCCCCACATGCTTCTTTCCTTAATCACAAACTTGGGGTTGACCAACTTCCTTCTCGAGTCATATCAACATTTGGAACATGTTCTCTATTTATCTCCTCAACTGATGTATTCATAACCTCTACATTTTACGGGGGAACTCTTAGGCTAGTGTTATTCCTTTATATAATTCTTTTTCTTCTATAAATTCTACTTCATTAAGAGGTTGTTGTTTGGTGGAGATATCCTCATGAATTGGTATACCAATTTCCTTTTGTTCTTTTGATACCTCCTTTTGTGGCATGGTATGTTGGCTCTAGTAGTTGATCCCTTACCTTTATCAATACCATGTATACTCTGATTTCCATCAATATCTTCCTTTGTAATGGTTTCTTTTGCAACTTCAATCACCCTTTCTTCAGCTAGAATTTTCCCTTTGAGGTGATCCACTACCTTTGGTAACCTTGGTTTCCATTTGGGGATCCTTTTCACCTGGTGCCTCAATATCCATAATTTCTCCACCAAAAATTCCTTGAACTTTTGACTTTCTCATTTCTAAAGTATTTTGGCCTTCAGAAGATATTTCGACTCAACAATTGGCACATGGGTGGATTCCTTCTCTCCCTCACTGACTGGAGAATACTTGTATCTTCTATTAATTTTATTTCAACTGATACTTCAAATTACTTGAGTATAGGAGTCTCCTCATTTGAGTCTATTTCCACTATTTTAATTGGGTTTTTGTTGATTCATACAATTGATAAAAAAATAGGTATACTCACACCTTCAAATGGGATTGCAGAAAATATCTTCAACTCTTGTTCTAACACAAAACTATTTAGTGGATTAGGTGGGACATTACCTAGGGATACTTGTTCTTGAGTAATATCAGCTATTACTCCTCCTGGAGATCAATCTGAAACTAGAAACATTGGTCATACATTTGGAGTTACTTGAACATCATTTTATTCGGTGATGGAGTTGTTTGATGAACCTTGGAAACAACTACTTAGTTTTATTCCTTAGTGAGAATGGCGGGGATCAATCACTTTAGCCTTGCTATGCTTTTTTTTTCTTAAATTTAGGATCACCTTCTCTTACCAAGGGTTGTTTAAATATAACTTTACACCTTTTATTTTCCATTTCAAACTATTTTATATCTGGTAGCACCTTCCCTCAATACTTTGTGGCTTAGATTGGATATTGACACTTGTCATGGCTCTCTCATCAAATTTTTAGTACTCTAAGATTTTGGTAAAACCTTTGGAGGGGCCTTTTTGTAGCTAAGCCCTTTCATTTTTTTTTTGGATTGGTATTGCAAAAGTGATAGGATAATTTTCCATAGATTTTATAAGCATTTCTTTTGTTTTCTACTTCAAAGAAAACATGGAGGTTCTATCCCACTAAAGTTAGCGATCGTCCACTCATTAACAATTCCTGTAGTAGGTATTTTTGAAGGTAATTGAGGGGATTTTCCTCCTAATGGATCTATCTTATCAGCTCCCTCCTTCAAAGGGGGAGATATTCCTTCAAAATATCTAATTCCCTGAACTTGTTAAGCACCCTTATATTCTTAATAGATAAATCTATGTTCCTTTTTTTTTTTTACCAAGTCAAATTTCTCCTCATCACATGAACAATCCTGCCATACTGATTATTTTATTCCTCCTCATCCCATTTTATGGGGGTCATTAGCTATCCTTCTACCTTTTGATAAATATAAAATTAACTCACAATTTTTTGATCTATGATTCCTTCAGCACTACAAAAATTTAAAAATCAATGACATGTGTGAGGGTCATCCTTAAGAAAATCCCCGAGTTTGACTTCCTCTTCATCTCTGCAATTCATCCAATAGTCCTCAAAGTGAGGTTCATGCTCAAAAGAATTTGACAAAGTATTTACCACCCATCTAATGTCATAGCTATACCTCACCTCAAATTTCTTCATATCAAACTTTTCCATTTCCTCCTCCATCAACCTAGCTTTTATAATAGAGGGGAAATAATACCTTCCAATCCTAATGGGAAATTTTTTGTTTGTCTTAAGTCTCCTAGAAATCATCTTATAAACAAGTGTTAATTTTCTTGCCAACTCACATAAATCCATCTTGTCATATAAATACCTTAGTAATTTGTATGGTTGTCCCTCAAATCCACTAGCTCTTATATAAGTGAATCTCCTATACTGAATGAAGAATCAACCATATTCCATTATTATATTTCTATCTTCTTCAGATATTCTATATTGCTTCTCATTCAGGTTTGAACAAGCACATGACAAGTGCAAAAATGTATCGTTCACTAATATTACATTTACCTTCCAATTACTCAATTGTAATTGGGGAAAAACCTCATGCATTTTGTGTATTTTGAAAGGGGCATGTGGTATAAGGCCAGGGAAACAACTATGGCCTGAAATCTGTAAATTAGATATGTAATCATGTAAAAATTAAGCTCCCCAACATCACCCATCTTGATCTTTACAATCAGTGGTAGAAGATGCTCATGAATTGAATCAACAATAAGGGTTGCCCAAAAAATTCTCCCTTTCCTTTCTAAAACAATCCACATATACGGGCACATCCATTCTTTGAATTCATTTGTCGTTTCTAAACCAGCCATCCTACTTAGTAGCACAACTACATCTTCTGATTCTTCCAAAAACTATGCCCTAACCAATTTCTTGGGAATTCTTATAGTCACCCTCTTTTTCTCGCTAATAACAAATTAGTGTTTATAAGTTTAGCATAGTCTCTCTTCTTGGTTTCATAGTCTTTAAGGGATAATTAAACACCTAGGGTTATTAAAGTTTTGATTACTGGTAAGTTCAGCATTATCCTGAAATCCTTGGGTGTTAAATTCAATACTATTTCACCACTCCCATCTAAGAATTCTCTCTTTTCTGGATTATAGTTCATGGCACAAAACATCACCAATCAAAGGCAATGGAAAAAGGGGGTATAACACCAGTGAGGCAATGTTACTAGTCTCAATTTCTTCCATGAGTTCACTTTTGTCGGGCTATTCAATATTTGTAGGAAATCATTCAAATCAACATTCATTAAATCTAAATCATTGGTAACTCTGGGTGTGACATGAAAAACTAATGGAAATGTCTTTATGTTTTATGCCCTAGCTTCTACTTTCAATCTCTTTGCAAATTATGGATTAAAAATAATGAAATTATGAGAGTAGTATAATCCTTACCAGTTTCCTGTGTAAATGTCCATGTAATTCACCTTTTCTTCTTATATTTTCAAGCCTTCAGCTCCCAATCTATGCTCTTTAATTGATTTGACTTTGTTCCTCTAAAAATTTGATAGCAAGGGTATCCAAATCCTCATATGCGATAATAAAAAGATCAAGTGTTTGAATACTTCATACAATTTTTCCTTGACTTGTAGTAAAAATGCATTAATGGTGGCAACCATAAATGCATTGAATTGTGGCCATTTGTCCTACCTCCCCTTTTTAAATGTGGGCCATCCACATGGAGAAATTCCATGCTATGTGGGCTCGGGGAGTATTTTTGTATTTTTACACTAATATTTAAACACAAAAAAGTTAACACATTTGACTCGATCACCCGCCCTTGACTTTTATTATGATCCTAAAATGTGTCTCAATTTTGAAGGTGGCAGAGCTACGGGCCCTTTTTGCATATCTATCTATTTTCCTAATCGAACACAAAACTACAATTTCAACTCGAGGCCCCACTTCTCTGACCTTTTCTTAAGAATACACCATGTGTCCTTGGCAAGTCTTAAAGATATTTCTACATTTTGCACTTTTGTCTACTTAATGATGAGAGAACATTATTGGCCCCAATTCCTAACTCCAATATATTTTGACATGTATACCTCTTCAAGAGCGGGGTCAACTTCTTGTTTTGTATCCTTTGAATTTGAATATTCTTGGGAATATTCATCAAGCCTTGGGGATAAGTTTGCATTCTATAAATATTATGTAATTTTAATAACTTTTAAAATTAATCCTACAACACCACAACCAATGGGAACATGCCACATTTCTTCGGGTGGCAGAGAAACGTATGAAATTTGTAACAAAGGCTGAAGGATGATATACAAGGATATTTTTCAAGATTACACCTGATTCATGATCAGATTTTACAAGGATTTACAAAACAACATTGACTATTACATTCCTCGACCAAAAAAGAGGATTTACACCCTAAACACAAGGTTTTCAATCGCATTCATCATGAATATATCTTCAAATACACGTTTTTTATACAAGAAAACTAATCAAAGTAAATTTTCAAAGGCATATACAAGATAAAAGGGTGAGATCAATTTGATCACTAACACCTTATTTTCTTGAAATTTGGGTAGGGCCACCTATGTATCTTTGAACATCCATACAAGAGGGACCTCTATTAACTTCATGGAGTAAGAAGAGCCACCAAGCTTAGTCATGGTTAGATTTAGTGCTTTGGCGACCTTTAAAGACATTACATTTTCGAGAGGCATTAGAATCTATAATGTAATTTTTCAATATGTATTCTCCAACGATGAGGGAGACATAGAAAGGATCAACCTTGTCATTATCTAATGCTCTCAAAGTAAACATGTTTTTGATGGAGGCACGGGTGGGTTTGGTAGTAGTCCTTTAGAACTAGGAGTCACAATATTGGGGTTATAACTATTACTATTGTTATGACAAACGAATATCTCAAATTTCTTAAGATGAGTCTGAGATATTCAGTTTTGGAAATCTACACTGGTTTTAATTACATGTTCAATGATTTTAAAAGGAGAATATTCAAATAGGGGAGATGAATCCATTCCTTTAATATTCGGGAAAGGATTGGAATTAGGGGTTGATGTTTAGGGAATGGAGGGTATTTTTAAATGTACACTAGAACTTTTAAACTACTCAATTTTGTATGAGTACATTTAGATTTAGTAAGAACATCGAGGACTTGGAATTATAGGGGCCCTCTTGCTTACTATAGGATCGGTTTTTTCAAAAGTGGACTCCATGCAAGGCGTAAGAGGATATCCTTGAATAATTATTTTGTTTGGTAAAGTCGTTACAAGAGGGTATTCACTCTTCTTATTTGCAACATTAGTAGGGAAATAAGCTCCCTTTTTAAACCGAGAGTGGGTGAACAAAACACATGAAATACTATGTACATCTTTGTCCTCATCTTAATCACCTCTAGAATATTGACATAATTTGATTTGTGTCTCATTCTCTAATTTTTCAATCTCTAGGAAATCACCACCTTCACTTTTGTAGTTCAAGATCCTCTTCATCTTCTTGAGTTCTAAAAATTACATTAAGGGGTGGGGCCGCCAAGGGCAGCCTTTGAGGTGCTCCCAAATTCTTATTTAGGCCTAGATTTTAATGGGATACTTGTTGGAAAATTTCCCTCTTTAATGATTCCATTTCGTTTACCAATTACTCTAGAAATGGATCAATTCTCTCATCTCTAGGATGTTGATCCTTACCCTTTGAAGGATTATTTATTTTCCCTGATAGGATGAGGTCATATTCAACTTTAGTGGCCTTTCTTTTTCACTTCTGCTAGATTCCTTAGTTGGACCCTTTGTAGGAAGAATCGTACCTCTAGTGATTGAGAATTAATGAAGAATATTCTCACGTTATTTTCATATGGTGAATCATCTTTTGGATTCTCTTAAGTAACCAATTGAAAATGGCCATGAATTATTTCATCTTCTCCTTTGCCTCTTTCTTCATTTGTACTAATTTAATGATGAGGTATTAGAAATCTTCATAAATTTGAATCTTTCTTCAAACCTTGATTTGATATCATCTCAACAGGTGATTAATCTAGAAGGCAGGAGGTAGAACCATTCTGCTACTTTTTCTTGGAGGGATTCCATAAACATTCTTACAAAAACATATTCATGCTCAAATAAAATCATTCCATGTGATGTGATGAAGGTCGATATATTCTCTTCAGGAGTTACATTTCATCACCTTTGTAATTTGGAAATTTCTTACGGGAATCTGTTAGTAGATTATGAAGAGGGAGGTGTAAGCATGACTGGATTTGTATTCCTTCCCCATGGAATAATATGTTTGGAATTTATTCTTCATTTGTCATTGTTGTTTCTACTTCCAATTCAGATCTTGCTTCTATAAATTGTTCTTCTTGTCCTAATTCTTCTTTTTCTAGTTCTTCTTCTTCACCAGGGAATTCAATGTTCAATGGTGGTTGAAAGATGGGATAATTTGTAGGAGTATCAATGGGGGTTTGAATAGGATTACTAGTGAAATAATTGAATACCTAGATGGAGATGAGTCTTCAAAGAAGTAATTTTGATTATCTAAAAAGTGATGAGAGTGAACCTATGATGGAAACGCGTGGGTAGTTGATGTGTGTGATATACATGCATGTCGGTATAAGGTGTTTCCTACTACAAAATGTTTTTTTGTTGACACCGTTGTTTTTCTTGACTATTTTCTTCTCATACAAACGTATCTCGCAAGGATAAGATGATCAAGTATTCAAATATTCATGTATATGTGTGTAAAAACACATGTATGTAGTAAAAATCATGTAATAGAAATGAAGAAAATGTAAAAGGAACATGTGCATCTAATCCGTACTAAGAGAAGGGGTGAAGATAGGATATCTTATACTACTCATTTTTAGGTGATCTCATGCCACCCTAGCCAAAGGAGTGTAGGAGAAAGCTATATTATTCTCCAACTCGTAATCGCTTCCCCGAAGATGTATGAAGAGTTCTCTATATTACCTACTTTTTTGGGTGATCCGATAGCACTAGCTTAAGTATTATAGGGAGGAAATCTATTGTATCCTCTAATCTATAACTTCTCCCTAAAATGTTATAAACAACTTTGTCATGTAAAAGGCACTATGTATGGAGTTTGTAGAATATTTTGAATCCATTCGTTTTGTAACTTACAATGTCAACAATGGAAACTTAACTTAAAGGTACCAAAGAGAAAGTGTTGAATAGTGTGTTAAACCTCAAATTATTTTCCCCTCTTTAGGGGTTGCATGTAACATTTTTGATAGGAGGATGTGGCCCCAAAATATGACCAAACACATAAATTGAAACCAGTAGGGGAAGGGAATGCACTTGTTATAAACCAAGGCACACGTAAACAAGTGGCTAGAAACAAGTGTTAGTACGAACAAAAATTCATGTAAAAGACAAGTGTATGCCACGTAAACAATGTAAAAGAAAGTAAACACGAAGAAGACAACCATAAAATTCCAAAATGGATTACAAACATGGGATACCACTCACGATGTTGCAACACACTCAAGGCTGTAATGGCCGCATACAAAAACAAGTGTGCACACCAAACAAAGGGCAAGGCCTGCATACAATAGAAAATAAGAGACAAATAATAGTATAAAAACAAATAGATAGCCATGGAAGCAAATAATCTTGCAAATAGATGTTACACATGAAACACCCATTACCATGTTAAAAATATGACTAATACGTCACAAGCGTGTATAAGAAATTAATATAGAGCACTAAGTACAAAATGAAACAATAACACCTATAAGAGATGAATGTGGATGCCCCCAACAACCATTGTAGGAGTGGTAGGAGGAGAGCATCCATGTTGCATGTGAGAGACTTGTATCTATGATCACAACTAGAAAATGATGTGAATGCACATGTGTGTATGGTAAAGATAATGACATACAAGAGATCTAGCTAGCATGTGTAATAAAGTGAACATATATGAGAAAAAGTAACCAAGATATGCAATATGCTATGGATGGATGGAATGGAATGAAATATGGATGATAAGGTCCACATACCCCCAAGTGAAAGGAATTATATGTGGTGAGGTTTATTTATTATACACCCTTAAATAAATAATAATGAACCAAAAACAAGAGTGCGTCATTGGGAAAAAATGAAAGTGCGTGTTTTGTCTAACGTGTTGTGATGATTGTGTAAATGTGTGATGATATGTGACATAGGGATGAATGCGTGATAATGTATCCTAAAGCGTATATCATGATGATACAAATAGGAGTGGTTATGTAGCTCGAATCGTGTATCACTACAAAATGAAGGAATAGGTGACCATTTAGTCTATAACGTATGTCACTAACCTAGTAATTTTGCATTATACAAGGTCAAGTGATGAACATGTGTGTATGATAAGGTCCATTTTATTGGTAAACCCTTGGCAATCAAATATGGACTGAGGAACTAGAGTGCATCATATGATAGTGAATAGAACTCATTGAAGAATATGTAGTATGTGTGATGATAAGAGGTGACAAGATGATGTGTTAAATGTGTAAATAGGTGATGCAGAGAATGCAATGTTATATGTGTATATAGACTTATAGTGTAAGGTGTGCACTATGTAGAATGTAAGATGCGTATTATATGATGCTAGAATCGTAAACAATGGGAGTATGACACAAATGTGATTAATATGAGCATAATATATAGGATATGTAGATGTGGAAGTATCAACATCTAAATAATGTAGAGTAAATGCCAAATGCAAAATGCAAGATGTATGGATAGCCTAATAGTGTGAAGTGCATCCTATGTAGGAGGAGTAGTATGTAAATAGGAAATGCAGAGAATGCAATGTTATATGTGTATATAGACTTATAGTGTAAGGTGTGCACTATGTAGTATGTAATACGCATAGTATATGATGCTAGAATGTAAAAATGGGAGTATGACACAAACGTGATTAATATGAGCATAGTATGTAGGATATGTAGATGTGGCAAAGATCAATATCTAAATAATGTAGAGTAAATGCCAAATGCAAAATGCAAGATGTATGGATAGCCTAAGAGTGTGAAGTGCACCCTATGTAGGAGGAGTAGTATGTAATGTTTGACTTATAGACAATAGTAGTTTTACATATGTGTGATGAATAGTGGTATGACATGTAGAATATGAATGATGTGTAAATGTGCAAATGTCGAAATGATGTAGACTAAATATATAATGTAGAATGTAAGATATAATATTTGTGATGTGAGATGTGTGAAGAATGTGTAGTATTTATTGTGCAATGTGTGTGGTCCATGTGCAATATGTACCCCTCAACAAGTCAAGTGTGAATCAAGAACCAAATCATGTCATCGAGTACTTATGATACAAATGTATCAATAGGTTTGTAATAATGTGTAGAGAAGATTATTCAGTAAGTATGAATTATCAAGTGGATGAGAGGATAACAACATTTGATAGCAATGCAAGGGGGAAAGAGTTATGATGCCCCTTAAGTATGTAAGCTATGAAAATTTAGTCAAAATATATTAAGTGGATCAATATAAGGAGAATTTTCAATAAAAAGATTGATGGGATGCTAAGGTGGTAGAGTTGTGTGACTATTAAATGGTTCATCATCATAGTAATTTTGATCCAGTGGTCTAGTTTTCGACATAGGTATGGTCTATAATAGATGGTGGAATTACAAGTTTAGTTATAGGAGGTGTTTTCGAGCATGACCTGGTGATGTCGCAGATACCTTGAATTGAGGAGGAGTTAGACCAACATTAATAGGAGGTTTATTAGTTGGATTAGGTAATGTTATAGATGACTTAGTAGGAGGAGGTGATGGAAGACAAACCTTGAGATGTGATTTCTTAGTTGGAATGGGTTGAATAGGTGACACTTGACTAACTAAAGAAGGAACATGAGAAGTAGTAGTGTGATGCTCATTAGGTGTAGGAGGAGCAAACTTAGGAGCCCATTTGGGTACAATATTTGTAGGTGGACATGAAAAAAATATTGTGCAATGAATGGGATAAAGCCGCTGCACGTAATATTCTTGATTCGTCATCAGAACGCATAGTAATCATGTTCATTATTTCCATTGATTCGATGAAAATTGTGATATGGGAAACCTTGATATTGTTCTATCCGATAAGGAGGATAGTAATGAGTAGGTAGTAAAGTGATCAATTGATGACTAAGGAGCTCAATAAGAAGGTCATGTTTCTTAGTATTGTGATCAAAGATAAAAGGTTTTGGTAATGGTATAACTTAAGGCTCACTAATATGAGAACGTGTAGTAAACATAAAATGAGAATGAGATGTAGAAGAAGAAAAACATGAGCTTGAGAAATGTCCTTAAGATGTTGGATTTCAGATTTGAGGGATGTAATCATGGATTCCATAGCCTTAAATTTGTCTTGAAATAAAGCATGTAAATATTGAATTGAGTCCAATATGGATTGATTAGATGGAGGATCACGAGGAATAGGGTCATCAAATAAGTGATCGAAAATAAGAATTATTTCGTGTGGTGGGGTATTGCTAGGAAGAGATATGGTGTCTAGATATTTTTGAAGAACAACTTGGCAATTAGGATGCATCTTAAGAAAATTAGACAAAGAAATTTGAGGAATTTTGGGATCCATGATAGAGGGAAAATGAGGATCCTAAGCGTGAAATCATTGGGTTCACCAAAATGATTAAGATAAAATAGAAATATTCTAAGTTAATCTAATATTATGAACAACAAAAGTAAATGAAATCTAAATAAATAAATAAAATGACCCAAGCAACTAAGTAAGTAGAAATATGAAACCCTAAATTGCAAGAAGGGTTAGGAAGAGCTTAGCTGATTCGACAACTATTCAGACTATTTTGTAAAAAAGAAAAAATGAAAAGAATGTAGGAACAAACACACGAAGCTTTAGAAAACATAGATCTAGAGTAGTAGGCTAGACTAGGGTGCATAGAGAAGGACTGGGTAATCTAGTCGATGAGATTTGGGCACCCTAATCTATGAAAAACTCTTCAACCTTCCTCTAAGGTGTCTCCAAATGATTTTCTTCCTTATCTTCATGTCACTTTGATGTTGTTGAGCTATAATCTATGTCACTAATAATCAATAATGAAGGAAAGACTTGTAAAATCCCAAGACAAGCATCAAACCCCTAAAAAAAAGATGCATATGAAGGGGTTAGAATATCCTAAGTGACCACAATGGTGGACTTACTAACTAAGTGTTACACTACATCTCAGACCCAATGTGGTTCTATATGTGTGTGCAATATTTCCCTAGGTGTTCTTTTTCCAAAGGCACATTGTGAAAGTAACGAGTAATAACTATTTATAGAAATGTAATAAAATAGTGGATGGAATAAAATAAACTTCCCTCCTATGTAGTGTGATGCAGATGAACCATCCTTGTGCCTTGTGATGGAGCTAGATGGATGAAAATGGATCCTTTGATGGATGCAACCTTAGGTTATGATAGTAGCACTCGGTGCTTAGTCCCTCATTATGGTTTCATAGCTTTATATTTATATGGTTATCTTTCTTTAATTTCTAATCAAACCCAAAAGGCCAACCACTAAAAATACATAAATCTCAAATAGCTAAAAAGTGCCCAACAAGTGGTGGGAAAGTGTAAAAAGAATCACGATGCCTTGTATGGGACTAGGGCACCTGGGGCACCCTAGTCAATGGTAGAATGAAAAAAATGAAAAAATATACTGGAAAAGTATGTGCTAAAGGTTGGAAGTGATGACAGAAAGTAAAGTAAAATGACCAAAGGACATGGGTTAATTCGTACTTTATTCACTCAAAAACCATATGAATAGTAGTATGAGACTGGGACTAAATAATACCCAAAGTGTGTGATTTTGTGTCTACATTGTGTCATCGGTGAGTAAGGTGATATAAATCACCTACCAGATACCAAGCTAGCATGGAGTGGTAGAAGCAAGTGGAATGAAATTATCATGAGTGTATGAGCCAAACTAAATGACATGTGGAATGGTGTGAACAATGGGTGATCCAAGAGTGGGAAGTGAAGATGTTGAGAGATATGGAATCCAATGTGTAGTGGTAGTATGACACATCCAATGAGATGATGTAGTGATAAATTGTTGAGATGAAGAGCATGCATGACCAAAAATTGTGATGGTGAAAAAAAAATGACCTTAGCACTAGAAAAAGTAGACAAATCAATCAGAGTAGCGTATGCTTACGTAGGAGTGGAGAGAAAGACCTCTCGTAAGAGAGAGAGAGAGAGAGAGAGAGAGAGAGCTAAAAGAAATGACACCCTTCTCTTATAATTGTTGTAAGTGATCATGAAGGGCACAACAATCATTATCATGATGACCATTGATATGATGAAAGTTGTAGTAAGGTCTATCATGTTGGCATTGTAAGCGATGAGGAGGATGTTGAGTAGAAGGAAAGAAAATAATACACTTGTCAAGAAGGGAAAGTAATACATCATGAGGTCTAGCATGATGAGAAAAATGTAAAGGCTCTCGTGAAGGAGATGTAGAAGTCTGAGGTGGAGCTTGATGTGGTAGAGGAGATAAAGGATGATTATGCAATGGAGAAGATTAGTATGTTTAAAAGGAGAAGGAGATCGAATCCTAGGAGGATTCTAAACAAATGGAAGAGGAGAATAACTAGGTGATGCAATAGTAGGAGAACTAGGAGGAGGATCTAGAATATGTGCAACAATGAGATCTTGTTCTAAATCAATGACTTTATAGAAAAGGAGTGTGAATGATTCACATGTATCCTATTGCAAGCATTCCTAAAGTAGAAATCAAGACATGATACAGGGTGAATTACCTTTCTAGGTCAACGGGTTGAAAGACTAAATGATACATGCAAGAATTGAAGCGTAAAATAAAATCGATGATAGGTTATATTGTCTTGATGTAAACCAAGTAGATGATCATATGTGACCTTAGGGACATTTTTGAGTATAAGTATAACAAAAAGGATTCTTCCATCTCAAAATAGGTACTAATAGATCCAAAAGGTAAGTGAGTTTATCAATGGAGAGCTTCAGTAGTAAGGCTATGGTGAAAGGATTTGAGAAACATTCAATCATTAAAGTATGAAGCCATAGTTAGATGGTAATGTTTGAGATGCAAATATATATTTATAGCACCATCAAAACATGTAAATGTAGGCATATAAAAATCCTTAGGAAATTTTAAATTTGAATCTTATTTTTAATAGGGTTATCAAGCAAAGAATTGTTATTGATAGAAACATAATAGGATTTTATTTCTAATGTAAGAGATTAGACCTGAGATTTTAAGTGGCCAAAACATGCATGAGTGATAAGATTTCCTGTGGAGGAATGGTAGAAGATGGAAATAGTGTATCGAGTGGTTTTAATTTTGCATTATGATTGATCATAGGAATTTCAAGAGGAGACATAGAAGATGTCAATGCTAAGGGGGAAAAGAAGTACTAGGTGGTGAAGAACATAGAATATCAATAGAAAATGTAATACTAGCATCGGAAACATCATTAGGAGATGATGTAATAGAAGGAGAAAAATCATGCATATTACTAGAGACAAGCTTAGAAGAAGTTGAAATTGGAGCGGGGGATTCACATTCAACTATATGTAAAGAAGTAGAATCGTGACTATGAGGTGTCTAATCAAAATCAAACAAAGATTCATATGCATGGATTTAATTAATTGTATCATCAACATATAATGAAGGATGAGTAGAACTATTATGTGATTTATCATGAGAAACTTTTTCATAAATGGAAGGATTATGAGAGGAAGCTATAGAATCATTTGAACTAGTATGAGTAAAAGAAGCATGCACATGTTTATTGTCATCAAGATTAAGCATGAAACTAATAAGAGCATCATCTAGGTTCTCATTAGAAATAATAGAAGGTGGAGCATGGATGAATGAATAACAAGGTGTAAATTGAGTAAATATTTTTGGATCATCCACGGTGCTAATGGTGTAATTATCGAATCTAGTAGGCATATTGCATTCACCAGCTAAGAGGATCCTTTGAGTATCATCTGGAAGAGTGACATTGTGATATATAGTGCGAATTTAAGCTATGGTAGCCACATCATAAATAAAATTAATGCTTACATGAGGCATGACTAGCCTAAGAGGAGAAGATTTATCCTTATCCATTAGGGCTTTAGTGGATCATAGGGAAGATAGTTCTAAGCTACGGGCTAACAAAAATGATTTAATTAAATATGAATATTTTATTTAAATCTAAATGTAAAGATATGTTATAAATGATATAGAATTAAATATAAATGCTAACAATTTATTTACTATTAACTATGAAAGGAAATGAGAGGGGTAAGGTACTTATCTTAAAAAAAATTATCTCGCAGTGATTTTGGACTAGAGAATATGATGAAACAAAAGCATGGACTATCGTAAAGAATGAAAGAAAAATGCAACAAAGGGGAAATGGCTGAACTAGGGCACCAAGAGAGGGACAGGGGCACCCAAGGATGCCCGGTTACTAGTTACAGGTGCCTAAGTCTTTAAAAATATCAAGATCTAGTTCCGAAGATTCATTGCTGGGTTTCACACCTCTTCACCTTATATTGCTACAAGATCACTAAATAATTTCCGTAGCTACTATAAAACTAGAATGAAATAATGACATATAAAACCCTCAAATAGACATCAAATCCTACAAAAATATGCGAATGAGGGTCGACTGTCCTTAGCTACCACAACTATGGAATTATGACTAAGCATTGCACTACATCTCGACTCCAATGAAGTTCTATGTGCTTGTGTGTGTAAAATTGTTCCTAGGTTACCCTCGCGCCTAATGATGCCAAGATAGAGGGAAATAGATAGATAAAATGCAAATGTGTTAATGAAATGGAATGAATTCCACTTCCTATGCATTGTGTATGCACAATAATGTGCCCAAATGTAGTCCATTTCTCTATGTAGATAGCTAGCCCTTGATAAAAATTATTTGCACCTATAAAGGTGTGTATGTTGTGTTTATAAAGTGATCTCTTGTTCGAATTACAACACTAATGACCTGACATTCGACTTCTAGCTTGGGATATGAGAGGGAAAACTGAAAAATAATGACCTCAAATGTCAAAAATAAGATCAAACATAAATAGGACACAGGCGCCTAGGATAGACAGGAGCACCTAGTGCTAGTGTCCGATCTTGGGCACTAGTTTTTAGAGATAAGTAATGATAAATGAGTGAGGAATGATAGACAAGGATCCCTATGACCTAACCAAAACCAGGTGTATGAGTGACAAGATTTAAAGGTAAAAGCAAAGAGAAATCAAAAAGAAAATGGATGGACTATAGAATGGGTAACCGGTGAATACTCTTCTTATACAAGATACATATATAAAACAACATACTTGTGTTAGGAAATAAAGGACAAAATACATGGAAAAATCCCTCACAAAATCACAACAGTAGAGAATTAATATGCAAAAATTATTATAGATCTAAAATAAAAGTGCGAGAATAAAAAGAACACAACACAAAGAGACACTATTTAACATGGTTTACCTAATTTGAGCTACATCTACCAAGAATCACTTACTTATATTTTATTACAAGCCACCTCTTCTCTTAATAAAATACCAAGATTTGTTTGGAGCTATGCTCGAGTAAACTCTATAGAATTCACACACATCCTGTAATATTGCATCAACCACATAAATAGACAACTACTTAAGCAGCTTTTACAATACCGTGGGTACCAAAACTGACCCATAAACCTATGGGTCAAAAATCCCACCCATATCAGAAGAGTGTGTTTTCCTAAATATTAGGAACATTTTTTAAGGCCAAAAACATTTTCTCAATGGCTACGCCCCCAAACCCCGACGAGACAATTGTGGAAAGTGTATAGTACTTTTAGGGTACAATACTCAACACTTTCACACAAGAAAATAGGCTCGACAACCTAACAACTTGGCACTATAGTAAGTAGTATTAAGTGTGGGATTTTTTGTCTACATGTATGTAGAATATACAATTTCTTAAATTTTATTTCCAACTAGTAAAATTATATCACATGTTTCACAACATTGATGTGGAATGTGGATAACATGAAAAGTAGATGAGTGTGATGGCGAAAAGTGGGAGATACTTCTCAAGAAATAAATAGGTTTTCATCCTTCAAGTATTTGAGTATCAATCTAAGGCCCACATGGTGCAACAATCGGGGTCCCAGTCAAAGTCGGTGGTGTCCACTTTTTTCAAGAGCGATATATATTCACCTATTTCATATTGAATTATGATAATACTTACTTAAAAATATCATAGGTGATTAGTTTTCCATAAATGTGGGACTAAATCCCCAAATATTTCTAAATATTCCCAACCAGGTCAGTGAGATTGAGGGTGAGCTTAAGGAGACTCAAGGTTGAGATACTTGTAACACCGAGCCACGAAATAAATGTATTTTAACAAATCTCAAAGCTTCTATAAAGGAGATCTTTCCAACTAATAGGGCCAAGTTACATGTCAGGTCCAAGTTCTTTATAACCATCGAGCCCAATATAAAACTCAACATGACATGCATTCGATCAAAGACCAAGATACGTGCCAACTAAACACTACAAAAAAACTCACACCAACCAACTAGCACCGATCCAATTAGTGAGTTACATGTTGATCCAAGAGGGCTTTATAACTAAAAACAAAATAAGGTTCAAACATGTCCAAATCCATACACATGTGGATATCACCATGGATTAAAAATCCTTATACCAACTCACTCGTGGTTAATGTGGGATTTTACTCCCAAAAATAACACAAATATAGGCACTATGGGGGTTTAAACCCCAACCTAAGTGGTAAAATGATACGTCCTTAATCGTTGATCCATGGACTCATAAAACTATAAAGAGAGAAAACTTGTATTTGAAGGTGACCATTTTTATCGAAGATAATAATGGATGAGAGAGATAGCTAATAAAATGTCATTTTGATGGAGGAATGTTGTTAGAAAGATAACCATGTAACATTAGATACATTTTGGCACTATTATCTCTTCATTTTGAGGGAATTACATTTTTTCGGAGAGAAAATATCCTCGTAAAGAGAAAAGAATACATTTTCAGAGAGAGATAAGTAAATACATGTTTGATTTTTGCAAGAAGTGGCCATTAGAGACTTCATAGAGACGATATCTTGAAGTATTCTTACATCATAATCCTATTTTAGATAATTCAAAGTTTGTACATCATTTTAATAGGATTGGTTCATCTTATTAGAAAACCTAGAGACGTAGTCCCTAACTCACGAACTCCATTGAAAATTTGGGAGTTATTTGTCTCTAATTTTATTCCTATTATAATTTTTAATCATTTGTTTATCTAAATTTAAATATTTATAACCATTTTAATCATTTACATGAAATGGATATAACTTCGAAAAGTACTTAAAACTAATAAACTATTAAGTGAGGTGTCAACAATGTTTTACATAGTTAATTAGAACCTCATTTAAAATTTCAAAATGATTTTCGTCACTTTGAAGCCAATTTTATGTTTTTACAAGTAATTATGAGAAAATTTAGAATCGATGAATATGTATGTTGAATTAGTGGAGCAAGACTATAATGCATTTATAATAAATTTTATATTTTTATATACCAAAATCTAACATATAAATGGAATTGAGATGAAATAATTAAGTATCTATAATAGTAGGAAATCACATCAATTTTGTTTATTTGTTTTTCAATTATATACTATGGTTTTGGTTTACTTCCATTAAAATTTCCTAGCATAAATTCTCCACTTGGGTATTTCAACTTACATGGCTCAATGGGAAATTTTTCGTTGATCTCATATGGGCGTAATTAGTGTGTTTTTATTCTTCCTATGTGTCACGCAAATCTTTGAATTGTATAATAATACTTTTGCACCCACATTGAATATATTATTTTTGAATTTTCGATAGTATCATGTCTTTCTCTTACTTTTTATACTACCTACCTCAACCTTGCACACACTCTTTGTTCATCCATCTACAAAAAAATTGTTAGGTTCTCTATGATTGAGCTCTCATCATTAAAACTTACAATGTGTGTTATTTGTAGTGAGAGAACCATAAATTACATAGGTATCATAACTTCTATACCACATACAATTTGGAATGGTGTTGTCTTATTCATCTATTTGTAGGTTGTTTTGAATTCCCATAACACCCCGACACCTTGTCATCCCAATCTTTAATCCTACATCACAAATTTTAGTTAAGGTATTCCTGAGTATTTTTTTAATGCTTCAACCATTTAATTTTCCTCTAGGTGATAGCGAGTTATTTTATCTAACCATAAAATCTTACAAAAGAAGGTACACTATGTCATTTAGGAAATGGATCCCTTCATTACTTGTAAGGCTTAGGGGTAGCCATATCAACTTAGTATATTCTCCCATATAAATATATAAATTATTGTGAAAGCAATTGGTTGTTCTTACTTTTCCAATCTTGTTAAATAGGTTGTTTCCATAATAATATATCATATGCCTATTCTTCACATGCTTGGTTTGATTAGTGTGAAAAAATAATTCCCATTTCTAAAATGGTTCTTGAGAAATTATAGGTCTTAAAGTCATTTCATCGCGATTTCTTGACTTTTGGACCCTTTTAAAATGGTTGCACACTATTATATACTCTTTTGCATCCCTAAATAGATCTTTTTACCATAATCCTGTCATTAAAATATTTCACATCATAGCTTCTCATGTATAATGTCCACTGAAAAATCCTTCATGTGCCTCATGTAGAATATATGATTACTCATGTTCCACCACACAACATCTTATTATTTCATCACCATATTTTTTAGAGTTATTTATTTATTAAATGATATACATAATATTTTGGAAAAAGTTATTTCTTTTGTTGAATAGTCAAATTTTCTCATGTGACCCCATAATGTAAAAACTAAATTATGTCACTTTGTTCATCTCGTATTTGAATTTATTTGAAGTATTTATGCATCCTACATCCCATCTTCAATTTTTTTTTCTTCTTCACCCAAATTTATGTATGATATATGATTAGGGCTTGTATTAATTTTCCATAGTGTGATGATAATTGAGAATTAGAACTCCGGAATACAATCACCCATCAATAGATCCTCCCATGCAATACTACCTTGTTTATTGAGTGTTGCAACACCACATGACTATGTAGAATACAAATAATTAACTAGTAAATATTACCATAATTTTTATAGCACATACACCATTGACAATCCCTCATGATCCATAGTTATATAATTTTCTTCTACGTGTGTCATATTTTTACTTACAAAGTAAATAGGGTGATCCTTATTATCTTCTCCTAGATGTTCCATTTTTCCCGACCGCTATTCATAAACAATCTACATGAATATGAAAAGGGTTACTCTAATTTTGGAAATTTAGTATTTGTTCATTTGATAACCTTTCTTGTAATTTTTTGTACGCTTTTTATTGGTCCTCACCCTACTCAAAATATCCTTATTTGTGTAACAAGTTTTCTAATAGTGAAACAATCTTTGTGTGTCCTTTGATGAATTTTCTATAGTACCCATGTTGAGTGAGGAAGGAGTGGACCTCCCTTTGTATTTGCACTTAATTAAATTGTACTATTACCAAAAAAAAATTTCGAATCAACCAATAAATCATCTTTACAAATTATGTGCTCCAATAATGTGCAAAAAAGTGTCATAAAGACATACTTATTTATATTTAAATATATTTGTAAATGGAAAAATTCCTTAGACATTAGGCACAAGTTATCAAAATTTTCCATCACAAGCATGTATACCCTCCAATCATCAAGATATACTTGAATTAATTTAAGAATTAAATATTCAAAAGATGCAACAATTAGACACGAAAAATCTATTAGTAACTTCTCCAATCCAAATGGAATTATGACATAAGAAAATTACCCCCATTATATCATGAATATATTTTGGCTCCATATTATATTGTACTTTTCACTTGGTAGTATCTTGAAAACCCATAAGTAAATGTATAGAGTTCTATTCCCATAACAACATCCATAATTTCCTCTATGAAAGGTGTTGGGAATGCATCTCGTAAAAAAACTAAGTGTAATATTATGTAGTCTACAAAAATTATAAGCACACATATTTATTGATACTACTAACCATAAGGCTTACCCACTCTGAATCTTCTAAGGGTATAATGACATATGCATCCAACATGTTGTCAATTTCTTGTGCTTACTTTCAAAAGTAGATTTAGATTCAGATGATACAATATTTAATATGAATTTTCCTAATGTGAGATGTTACCCATTCATATCTTGATAAGTTTTTTCCAATAGATCCACATATTCGTGAAAAGTTCAACATTTTTTTATACTTTTGTCTTGGTCCAATAGTCTCTTATTTGTGTGATTGTCTAAAATTCCCTAGTTCCTATATTGACCTGTATATTGTTTAGTGGATTTTAGTGCAGTTCATCCCCTCGAATTGATGCAAGGGCCACTACATTCACCTCCCTTCTTTACCTATTTTGGAAAAAAAAATCTTGTATCACTTCTAGGATTGTTTCTAGGTTGTCTATTGTCTTGGAGACCTTCAATATCACCTCAAAGGGTTCTACCATATATAAAACATCATCTAAACAAAATAATCTACCCCAAAAACTCATTTACACAGTAAATACTTCAATCAACTGATTCAAAATCATGAAAGTAGACTTGGCATTTACATACCTTGTTTTTTCCTCCATTAGCTTTTAATGCATGGCTTCACACTTACCACCAAATGTTGATATCTTTCTCTTACAACACATCTCCGGATCTATAAATTCATTTAATTTTTATTCTTTAAATTCTTCCTAGGTTCCTTATCATCCCTCTAAAAATTTTTTCCAAGTTTGAAGCTCCAACTCCCTCTATAACTCCCGAGTTCTTCACTTTTGGCAACTTCACTACTAGGCTGTCAAGAACATCATTCACTGATATCTGACTTTATGGAAGGTATCTATCCACTATAGAGTATTTTTGGACATCTATTAGGTCCCTTTTCATCTCTTATAAATTTCATAAACCAATTCTTAGTATAAATCTTAGGTCCTTTGCAATTTGACCCTCAAAACTAGGCCTAAGATTGTGCATACTATCTCAGTTTTGACTATCAAGATTTATCCCCATTTTTGTACAGTGGACTATTAATTTAGTTCAATATTCATCTAATATGTTCCAAAATATATCTCCTCACAAAATTTTAGCTTCCAATTCTATGGTTAAGACCTCCAAACTCCTTGCCCTAGGTCACACACTATGACAGGCCGAGAGGGATGAAATAACAATAACTTTTGAAAAAACTCATTCTAAAACACCAAATTTCTTGTAAGGAACTATTGGCTTAGTCTTCACATTATTTTATTACCAGTATCTTTAATTATTACCCCCAAATCCTTTAATGACACATTTTCCTTCTCTTTGACTGGTAAAAACTGTGTATAAGACAATCTTGAAGGTTTTTATTCAAGGGTTTTGAAATTTAAGCCTTGAGACACTTTCTCCCACCTATAGCCAATCTCTATGCCATTCTTAAACATGTCTTGAGCATCATTATCAATGGATAGAACCATATACCTATGAAATCATAACATGCAATATTGTGACAAACATAAAAGGAAGAGTATTCAAGAGTTTTGACATTTATCAAAAAGATGAATATCAAGTATTCATTCTCCTCTCTCTTAGACAACCATTCCAATATTATTCCATCTTTAGAAAGCATCTAGAAAAAGGGGTTACTTAAAGAATTTTATAATCACATATGTTCTGAGTTCCTTCTTTTACACAGTCCCAAGTTACACAAGTTTCATTCTAAAATACATCTTAACATAAACCCTTCTTCCAATGAATGATACCAAGAATCCCTTTTCCCTTCTCTGAGTGTGTTCACACATCCATTTAACCCTTGTACATGGAGATATATAAATAAATTTTTAACTAAGTCCTCAACTCAGAAATGCACAGTTCAACACAAAGAATACTTGCAAAAACCAGAGACATCACCAAAAAGCATTTACACTAGCAAAAGATTACACTACCCAGACTTCTTTTATCTTGTTCTCTGAAGGTGAATGGAAAAATAACTTCTATAATAATAAAAACATCATGAGATAACATCATTTACAAGAAATACCCAGAGATTCTTTATCAAGAATGGATTTTCCTTCATTAATCTTCTTTTACCAAACCTCCATTTGAGTTTCTCCTCTCCATAATTCTTAAAGGGGGGGTTCTAACATGTTAAGATCTTATAGTCTTTTTAAAAAATTTACATACATTACATTTTAGAGGCTTTATTATCCTTTAAACACCTAATTTCCCCTTTTACATACTTGAAATACTAACCTATCTTAGACCTCCAAACCCTAGGTCTAGCATTATACCTTATTTTAGACTTCACATGACATATAAGACCTAAATACACATATTCCATGCCTTATTAATGACTTAAAACACTTTTACAATGCAAAATCCACTAAAATGCCTTTGTAAGAATTTGAATTTCATTTTGGAGGGAAACCTCCTAGTTTGAATTTCTCAAGGACTTAGACCAACTTAGGCATTTGAATGGAACTAATAGGACTTCATTAACACCCCCTAAACCTTTCTTAGTCTAGTTCAACCCAAAATTGCATAATTTATAAAAAATCTCAAAATTTCCATGTTGGTGAGAAGATGCTCCTACATCATGAATCCATCTTGTCAATGAATTCTCGAACCATAGGATGTTTTCTATATTTATATTATTATTTGTATTTCCTTCTTCTATTTTTTACATAACATTATCTTTACCCTTATGCCTCTAGTTCCTTTTTATAAAAACCTCATCATCCTCGCTTGAATCGATATTGATAATTGTTTCTTCAAAAGTTTTGGGAGTGCTAGTCCTTTTTCCTTATTTAATGGTAATAATTGTTCCTCCATAAATACATTTTCCCCTAAAATTACTTGATTTATACATTAAAGATGATAATTTAAGCATGTTATTGAGAATTTTTATTCTTCATTCAATGGTTCTCAACCACTTCTTTGGAATACCTCCTTCGAATCATATGGATACTCCATTGGTAATAAGGATATTCTTGTCCGACATGGCTAGAGATCGACATCTTGAATCCAAGTCTTCCCAGTGGGAAATTTCAGCATTAACTACTTCCATAATTCCTTTTATCGTTAAATTCATTGTCTCCATATATTTGATGTGTGAATTTTTAACCATTAGTTAGAATAGATTCAACCCATGATTTGGTTATTTTCTCTGCTTGATAAATCTTTAAATCCCTTCTAGGTATTTTTATCAAGACTAAAAATGTGATAAAGGGCATGATCTCGGGAAGAGGTAGAAGTATTTGGATCCAAAAAATTTATGATATATAAAGAAATAACATTAACATGATTTTAAAGTTGTTCTTGAGTGTGTTAGCCTTTCTCCACTCTTTCAATCATCCTTAAAAGTGATTCCTTCAAGTTCTACATGTCACCTTGAGGAGTAGATTTTCCAATAGGGATTCTTCTTTTCTCATATTAGAAAGTGTCATTTCTAGTTAAATAATTTTAACACGAGGATATTCTAATTCTAATAATTGTAATCCTAATGTATTAGTCACCATCCATTAAGTATTCCTTATTGTATTGATTGTCTTTATTTCTCTTAGGAGCTCTAATGTTTCATCAAAAGTTGGATTAATGGATAATTCAGTTCTCCACTTTTTCCTTTTATTATTGATGAGATCAAGAGAATCAAAGACGAGGAGGGAAGATGAGGGTGAAAACATCCACAGAGGTATGGGGGAAGGGTGATGATAAGAATGAACTAGTGAGGAGATATGAATGGAAATAAAAGGTGAGAAGGAAAGATAGAAACTCATATTAGGAGAATTTATGAGGTGTGAGAAAGATTAAAGGATGTATTCCTCGAGAATTATAGGGTTATCATTCTTAAGAGAAGTATAATTTTATCATGGCTCATTGAAAGTGATGGAATTACATCTTACTACAAATTTGGATATACTTGAAAGGTGATATTTGTCTAATTCAATGATCTATTGATAAAAAATTGAGGTTGTGGCATATAATTTCAAACCTTTGACATAGACCTTAGTGTGAGAAGGCTCCTTACTATATCTCATTTCATTTTTATTCTTCCATAAGTGAATTTTTATAGCTTTTTGAGTAACCACTTCTTAGATATTTTCAATACCACGGTTGTATGGTCCATGATATCACCCGATTCTTACCTAGAATAATCAATGGACTTCAAATTATAATTTTAATTAATCTTTATAATGTATAGATATGTCCAAATCACTTCCATCATTTATTAACCCTTTGGTTACCCATTCTAGCATAAATACTATCATTTTCTCAATATTCATTCTCATATAATCTCATTAGAAAACCTCGATATCATAAAAGTAGTTATACCAAAAGTCTTCAATTTCAAGTTGATGAGCATTAATGTAAATAGTTATCGGGGTATTCTTGAAAAAATTGTTAACTCTTTTAGAATAATAATATGAATGTAAAGGGTTCATGGTAGACTTGATATTCAAGGTGTCAAAGGGATTATTCCAATAATAAATTTCGATTCTATTACAAATATTAATACACTTTACCTTTTTATAGTTCAACCTAACATGTACAATGGCCAATTACCTATGTAAATCAATCAAAACTAGCTTATCACTTACATACCTTAATCCACCAACATGATATATGTGATTATCTAAAACTAAATGAAGTAATTATCATACATGATGATGAGCTATATGAGATCCCTTTATATCCTTAAAGTGGCATTTCTCTTTAATAATTTAAATACAAACATGGTAAGAGCACCATTGACCCATTTGAAATGTTTGAAAATTCCCTCATGAGTGATTTGAGGGTGATATTAATATATTATCCTTACTTCACTTATCTCTCTTATGGTAACAAATCCCATCTAAACTCTAGTTGCTGAAATAGAGTGCAAAATGTATTAGGTCATGTAGAACTCACTTGTAAAGGAAATACCGAACAAACAATTATGTAGGTTGTCATCGCTGATCTAACACAAATCAAGTGATCGTTTGTAGATAATATTCATGAAATCAGAAATCCATGACTTGAATTATTTTATCATAGGTTCTCCCATAACTTGGCTCAATAGAAAAAAAATATTTGAGAGCTCTTCATGAAATTTGGATCTCACTAGAGTCGTAGCTAGGTTAGATGGCTATTTTATTTCTTAATTTCAATCAAGAGTAAGGAAAGATTTTTTTGAGCTTGGAATCTTGATTATTCAATTTGGATAAAGAATTTTCAATGCTTCTATGCTAGGACTAGTTATTAGTCCTAATTTACTACAAATATATATATTTTGGGAATTAGTGGGAATATGTTCCTATTTATTGATAGGTTTCTGGTTTACACGACCCAGTGCGGCTAATGCTTGTCAAAAAGCATTTATAACTAATCGTGTGGGAGATTTTGGACTCTTATTAGGAATCTTAGGTTTTTATTGGGTCACGGGTAGTTTCGAATTTAAATATTTGTCCGAAAAATTAACTTGGTTAAGACAAAAGAGATGTTCCTTCTCCATATTCCTAAAGTGGTGCCATTTTGAACTAGATCTAGTTGGGTCAAGAAAGTGTGATTTTTCACTTTTATTTCTTGTTTAATAGGATCAAAGTGATCGAACACGGAAATACTAATTCCATACATTGAATAGATATATAAATTATCAAAACCTAAAACAATCCACTTTGCATAATATTCTATCCATCATTGGAGTCTTGTTACCTTCCATCATCCTCATTCTCGGTCCTTGAAGTCCATAAAATCTATGTTACTATCTTTGATATTAGATATTTAGGTGATTAGAAAAGAGATAGGTCATAGTCGGAATACTTGAATGTCATATTTAGAATGATTAGCACAAAAATTTGGAAAAGTAAAAATGACACTTACCAAGGCAACAATTTGAGTTTTCAATGGTTTTGTGGGATTTTAATGAGGATTATAATTGAAACATGGATTTTATTAAGCAGAGAGAAATACTCAATGAATCAAGCATGAATGGATTCAAACGATTATATTTGGAATGACAAGAAATTATCTAAATTTTATATAATGCCTCCGTGAAAATCAATGGGTAATCACAAGATGGATTCAAGACACAACTAGTTTGTTTTAAATGAATTTTAGGATGAAAATGAGTTTGATCATTTGAAATGGAATCATATACCTTTTCACTCAAAAATAAAAACTAAGGGTGTTCTCAAGGAGAAATTCTTATCATCAAAAAAACAAAACCCTCTAATTTTTCACAAATGAATGGATGCATAATCAATGTTTTTGGGTAACATGGAATTGTCTCTCAAGTTTTGGAACTTGCTACTTAAGACAAGCCTCCAAAGAAGGCTGGTTCCTCTACCTATTTGTAATTCTAAACTACTCTTAAGGAAGTAAATGTAACTATCTAATCTTACTCTATATTTTCAAGGTACCAGAGTGAAAAGGAAATCCATAACATAGAAATCCTAAGCTATCATAGAGGTGATAACACCAAGAAAAGGGAGAAAGAAACTCTTAGATGAGTGAAAAATGAAGGAATTGAAGGAGGGTAGAGCATACATGAGTTTTATAGTCCTAAAACAACATTCAAACCACCATTTCCATGGAGCACAATAGATTCAAACCCTACAAGGAGAATAAAACATGCATAATAGACCTACAAATGTAATGAAAGGAAATAAAATACAATAGAACACAAGCTAGGGTAGATAATAACCAAAAAACAAGTATTTTATTGCTTCAAGTAGATGCAAAATCCATTACAATGAAGGAGGAAGGAAAGGATCACCTTGTAGATATCCAAATTTGAGGCTTGCAACTCAAAATCCACATGCAACACTTGTAGAAGGATGCACTAGCATTACAAGAATGTCCAACCCTTACAAATGAGCATCCTTTTACAATTTATAGAGAATGGGAAAGAGAGAGAAGAGGTAAAATAGAGGGAGATCTAATTATTACTTCCAACCACTAATAACATGCATTAAATATTTGAAAGAGGTATGAGCACCCTTACAAATCCATTCCCCAATGATACTTTTCTTTTGGAAGAAGAAATGGGCACCATACCTCACCAAATCCGGTTGTTGAGCTACAGGCTGTGTTCTTCAATCTGGAGACATTTTCCTCCTTTTTACCTACCTACCCTCACCTAATTAAAGATTTATAGTTTCCATAGTGTAGATGATGAAGATAACTTTCTAACGGTACCAATTTTGTCAAATTTGGTGCACCTACGAAAAAGATATGGCCATGCAAATTCCAAGGGCTTGAGGAGGAACAAGGGTTCCAAGCACATTGCTATAGTCCTCATTAGTAAATTTTTCTACTTTTTGGTGCACATGGATAAGGTAATTAGAAAACTACGAGAAGTGAGGAAGTGTTCCACTTGTTCCATCTCGGCCCCATTTTGTCCACAAGGGTCACAACTTATTGTTTGGGGCGGAGATTCGGTTCCCAGTGGAACTTTGGAATAGTTCCACCAGGGGATCAAGTTTACGCTTCTTATATTTCTCCCACATCACTTTGAATGTTTCCCCCTTTCATTTTTAGTTTGAAAACTCATGAAGGGAACCAAATTATTCAAGTAATTGTTCCCTTTGTTCCATTAGTTCCCACATCTCCTCTCGCACCTATAAAACACTAACTCACTAGCCTAAATTCCTTTGTTACGTTAGGAAGGATTTTGTAGGGAACCTTTAACCCCATGGAAATTGTTCCAAATTTTTGTTTCCCACCCACATTTCTGCAATACTTGCCACCACTTCATTCTATGCCTAGAAGATCCATGCAGGAGCTTGAAGCTCTGGGAACTATTCCGTCAAGGCTCAAAAAAACCTAAAATACAATCAAAAGTCCCATTTTTCTCAGAATTTTCTAATTTTTTAGATTTCTAAGGCATGTAAGGAGAAAGAGTAATGACCCGAATAAATGCAAGTGCCCCAAATCATGAAATTTACCTATTTTTTCTATTTTCATCATTAATGCTTCATCATACTACCTAAGTCCAAATTTTTCAAACTAGCCATTTTGTAGGGGGTGAAAAGTTGGATAACATAAACTAAGGCTAAATATTTAGAGTATTTCCACCATGGAATATCCAGTAATGAGAAATAAAGTTTTGAGTAAAGGTATATCAAAATGGGAATTTCCAATGATAAATTATGATGAATATAGTAAATAATTCAGTTCACCATAGCTTATGCATGGTAGATCAGCTTGAAGACATTTTAGAGGATATTGTCTTGAAAAAATATCAAAGGTTTTCATCGATAGATTCAATAGCAATGAGAAAAAATATTGAAAGCTAGGTCATAGATCTTTTTTTTCATGGCTTTCATGACTTTCATGGAGAAAGAGTGAGTGCAATATTTTTCTAAAATAAATTTGAGAATCTTATGAAAGATTCTAAGTGTTTTCAACCTTGATTTTTTAGGGAAAGCACATTTTTGAAGGTTATGAGAACTAGAGGTTCACAAAAGTGAAATTTTATTGGAGGAAGGAACTAAAGGTTCCCAAATTGCATTTCGATGCGGGAAGGAACAAAAGGTTCCCAAAAGTACAATTTTGAACTTCATAAGGATCTTAACTATCAAAAAGTGCAATTCAATGTAAAATTAAAACATGGAACCCAAAAATTTCATGTCAACTTGAAATTAGAATTTGGAGGTTCCCGAAAGTGCACTTTTGGAGTTTATAAGGAACTAAAGCTAAAAAAGTCCATGTCAACATGAAACTAGAACTTGAAGGTTCCCAAAAGTGCGCTTTTGGAGTTTATAAGGAATTAAAGTGTAAAAATTTCTATTCCACATGAACTTAGAACATGGAACCCAAGAAAGTTCCAAAAATCACATTTATGAATTCATAAAGAACTAAAACACACTACTAACTCCAAATTGGAACCAAGCAAGTTTCCTTAAGAACATTTTTAAGGAGGAACTAAAGTTTCTAAAAGTGCATCGAAGGCTTGAGTAGGAATTCAATAGTGCAACCTTCATTCGCGGAGAAAGAGTAATAATTTTTAATTAGTATAGTACATTATATTGACTGGAACCTTCAAATGAATCCATTCCATCCATTTCTAAGAATTGAAAGTGCATGCATCTTGAGTTTTGAGTAAAAACCCAAAATGACCAAAGTACCCATAATAGGGAAACATGTGGTTTTTAGCTATAGAGAAAAATTAAATGGCCAAGACAAAAATAGTGTTGGTACCATGTGAGGATATCCATAAGACTATATTTAAATATTGATAGGGCTTCTACATTTTCCCAAAGCTCTTGAAACCTTTAGTGCAGTTGATGCTTCATTAGGTATAAACTTCATAGCTCAAGAAAGAATTATTTTCTCAATGTTTTCATAATATTAATTTAAATATACCATAATATAGTAGACTCTATTAAATTTCCAATAGATATGATCTATATTATTGAATCCACATAATGTTCCCAAAACCTTCTACACAAAATGATGGTTAAAAAGAGACAATTTTTACAATGTTAAGAGGTAATAAAACCATTTATTGGGGTTGTCAAATAAAATTCCTAGATATTTTACATTCCAACATGATTGTTGGACATCCTCACAATCATGGCTCAAATTTGATTAGACTTTTCATCCTATTATACATCTTTAAAAGTGTTACTTAGGAAAAGGGGATTTTCATTCATGTTTTAAAAGATTTCTCAGGACCATTTAGCTATTTTTCTCTAAAATTTTTGGATGCTTGAGGGATAAATAGGAAAAAAAAGAAATGAAGCTGTCGACTTAGTGGATTTATTCTCCCATTATAAATGGATTCAAATGTGGAAAAAATCACAAATAACAACCTTGGGCACATTAACGTGCAATATTTTTGGTCTAGCTAATGTTAGGAAAAATAATGTTCACATGATTATTGATATTTACTGAAAGGTAAATAGTAATTAGTTAGTTAACCGTATGGTTAATACGGTAATATTGTTGATATTATATTATTAGAAATAACAATATAATATCACATATAGTTATTATTACGGGTTATTTGTTGTAACAACTCCCTATTTTCTAATAGGTCATTTTGGCTATCTATATGGCTATATAATAGCCATGTATTATGTGTTTGATATATTGAATAAAATATTATATTGTAGTTGAAAAATTATTGTCCATGATGGTCTCAATCGAGCTAAAGATTTTTTTCAAAGTGCCAAAAATCTGATCCTATGAAAAGCATGGAGATCTATGAGAGTCCGTTGGAGGAAATTTAGCCTTGTTTAAAATCTGCATGTGAATGTGGAGAATGTGGAGCTAGAGAAATTGACATCCAAACATACATATGAAGAGGTGACTAATCATTTTATATTCAGATATAAGTGCATAAGGATCAAGTCTTGGCATCTTCACTACATATTCATTTTTGTTTCTACATGCCAACGATTAGAGATGATATCAATTAAACATACACATACATTACGCACTATCCACTTTGATATGTTTAAAGCTTCTATGGCACACAACTGAGCATGATCGAATAGACCTATAATATTTCCATATGTACTTCATTTTCTAACTCCAATATTGTTGATTAACCAAGCTCAACTTATAGACCATGCACCATCTAATATTTCTGCTTTAGCTATGCTTATACTTTCGGTGGCTACATACTGATAATCCATCAACTTGCGTTTACTTACAATTGTTGTATATGCCTATTTGCTTGTTTCAATTTTTTCATTCACATCCTATTTTCAAAAAGAATGTGATTGTCAACACGGATCTATTAATCTCTATCCAAGTTCCCTTCTTAAACCATACTTTTTGATGTATTCACATCTTGTTTCTTGACACTCAACAACAAGAAAGTTAGATCATCAACTTTAACTCATTTTAACTCTTGTAAAAATATACCTTTTTCTCTATGCTTGGAAACATAAAAACTTGTAAATCTATCCTTTATGCTCAAAATAACTCATTCAATTGTTACAAGCATGTTTTTTGTCTTTTATATACTCTTTATTGGTCATTTACGCCCTTAGAATCTCAAGAATTGATCATCCACCTTCTTTAAGCAACATTGTCAATTTAGGCTTCTTAAGAACATTGTCAATGGAATGGCATGGGCTAGAAAATTGACAAGGATTTTGAAAAAATTAATAATGTTTTTAGATACCCTTTAATTAGCTACATGTGTGGGTAACTTGGTTTGTTCCAACTCTCAAATATTTCACTAATTCCTCACAATTTACCCTCTAGCCCTATAATGCTTCTATCGGGCATGTTACAAAATAAATATTCTTAAGAATTTCACTTGTAACAGTTTTTCTAGCATTTAATTCATGATTCAAACACATTTTAGGTTTAAGTTACTATGTACAAAATTTAAGGGTTTACTCCTTTGGAAGAAATGGAAAAATTTCACACCTTTAAGCCCCTAATGAGACCATCAATGTTTACTAGAGTGCCTTAGAGCTAACTACTATCAATATCTATTTAATAACACCACATTCATGCAAAACCTATTGAATCCAAATAACACCTTCTTGGGTATGATTTTTCTTGGTTTCAGACACTAATAATTGTTAAGACCCTTAAATGGTTTTTTAACCAAACCCTCGGGGTTTATCTACACAGACACAAGAGCATAAATATCTTCACTATAACTTGAATATTTGACTTCAAAGGCTTGAATCACCTCGAGGAGGTCTAAAAATTATTTAGAAACTCTTTACCTTACCATTATCTTTTGAATGATCTTGAAATACGTGATTAGATTCATAAATTCCATACCTGTCATGGAAATATTGTGTTAACTAACTATTCGGGTTTCTCTAAGTAGTATTCAATTCAAACTTCCTCTGCAATATTTACTCATATTCTCTAGTTCCTATTGATTAATCATACATATGAACACATGATTCATTTTATTCACATAATTTTGAAACTCATTCTAGATATTAGCTTTCCCTTAATCGAGTGGTTCACTATAGTCTCAGCCTTTGTCAAACTTTTAGTTTTGAATTTTCACACAAAATCATTAGATTCTTGATGCAAATTTACCAAAAAAACATCACCTATATGATTCTTACTTATATCTAATCATTTCAGGTTCATCATATACATTTTTCCCTCATAATTGATCATAAACCAAGTTACCCGGTTGTGTGCATATAAAAGATTAAAAAAATCCTTCAACTTCTCTGTTTTGGAGCTCCAAAATTCAAACCATAGATTGATCAATGAATATAAAACAATTACAAAGTCTCATTTATTCCTTTTTTCTTGAATGGTTTTTGCATAACTATTATCAAGGTCATATGACGAAGGTCACCATGTGGATTCTTCATAACAAAAGGCTTAAATGACTATTTGGAATTACATGACCTAGCTTACTTCATGGAGAGCCCACAAGATAGAAAAAGACCATGAATGGACTAAACACATGTTAGAAATGTGTTACAAGCCTTGAATTTTTCCTTTGCCTCTTTTTGATTGAATTCATTCTTAAGACTCGAAAGTTTGGTGTTGGTCTAAAATTTCCATCTCTAGGTAACTACTACTACTCTCTTGCCTTCACCATTAGACTTACACTAATAACACTTAAATAGAGATTATTTTTCAAAATCTAAATCCCTTTTTCATCCTCAACTATCTTAATTTCATCTTCATTCTTATCCTTTCCTTCCTTTTTCAACATTATGGTTTCTAGTACTAGTTTATCACTTCCTCTAGGGCTATGTTTCTCCATTGTAGTGTATCATTTGGACCCATATCCTGAACTAGATCATTTCTTATCTACCTTTACAAGTTTAATATTTCCTTCACATCCATCATGACCTATCACTTCATTTTCACCCTCTATACTAACTTTATTTTGCAAGTGTTTTTGAGATTATTTCTCTCCTTTGAGCCACTACCATATTGCCTTGATTTTATTTCCTCTGTTTTCACTTACCTCACCTTCTTTTCTCTACTGAAAGAATAATTCCATCCCCATAAACATCACCATAAAAAAATTTCTCAGGCCATGCATTTCTATCCTTTAGTGGATTCAAATTATACTTCACTCCATCCTTCATAAATGTGTATGTATTTGTCCACCCATCATGGATGGATCTCCTATCAAATTTCCATGGTCTTCCTAACATAATATGACATGCACTCATGGGTAATATGTCACATAAGACTTGATCGTGATATCTACCCACCTTGAAATCAACTACACACTCTGAGACTCACTAGCACTTGATACTCTTTTTGTACCCAAGAAACCTTGAATGGATTATGATGCTTAAACTTCTTCAAATCTAGTTTTTCTACCATTTCAGTGGATGTTAGATTATCAGTGCTTCCCTTATTAATAATAATCTTGCAACACTTACCTATTTATTGTCATATTGTCCTAAAAAAAAATTTCTTTGCATTGGTTCTTCTTGCTTGCATTCATTCACCAAATCTCTTCTCATCATCAAAGACTCTCCAGTTTCAAATTCTTCTCTCAAAGATAGTGATGTTGCACTCTCTTCTTCTTCTTCATGTGCCACTTGGTTTATTTCTTCACTAACCCTGTTGATACTTGTTTGATGGTATTTAGAACATTCAAAATATCAATGTCCATCAAACTTGTTGCGTTTGAAGCACTTGCTTGTGAATTCATCTCTACCTCTTCCATATCCACCTCTTCCTATGTATCCATATAAACCTCTTGAATATCCACCTACGAATGAACTTTATGACTATGAACTAGTCACTTATTATTCATTTTTTTCTATTGTCCTCTTCTTGTCTATTGATTTATTCCTCTTACTCTTCTTCCTATGCCTCTCAAAAGCTCGAGTTTTTTCTTGACAACTTTTATTTTGTCCTTCTGCCGCGCCTTTGGCCCTCGGCCCACGTCCTCGGCCCTCACTGTTATTTACTGTTATCATTAAGTTTCCTCTGCTCGCACCGTTGCCTCGGCCTCGGCCCACGTCCTCGGCCCTCGGTTTTATTTCATCTGCTCGTTGGCTCTCACCCGCGCCCTTGGCCTCGACCGTGCCCTCGCGTCCGCTGCCCACGCCCTCTGCACGGTACTTTCTACGTGCACCTCTCTCTGCCCTCTCTCTGCCTTAATGGTATCTACGCACACACGCAAGCTGCGAATGCCGTTGATCCACGGGATCAGCACGATGCTCTTCATCCGGTCGGTGGGTCTCCTTGGTCATGGATCGACCTCGCCTTTCCCAATGTTGCGACTGTACATTCCGATGGTTCTGCAAACCCTAGCCACATTCATTCACCATCTGGGGGTGTTCCTAGGAAAGGAAAGGTTTGTGGTGAAGCTGAATCGGGTGATCTACTGTTATTCCAATGCTGGATAAAGAGATTAGGCACGAGTCTCTTGAAACCTCCTTCAAAGACATCTTAAAAAGCAAGGAATCCTCCATGAAACCTGCAGACATCACCCCATGTATTACATTTGGGGAAGATGTCATTTCATCTGAGATTTACTACAAAGAGCATGCTCTGATTTGTAGATTTGGGGGTTTATGGCCCAGCCTTCCTGCTCTTCACGCGTGGATCTCCAAACATTGGACTCCATCTTTAACTGGTAAGATAGACTTATATCCATGTGCTAAAGGCATTTTCATTATGGTTTTCTCTTCAATAGCTGATAAAGACATCATTGCTTCCAAGCTCTGGACCTGCGAGTCAAAATATTTGATCATGAAACCTTGGTTCCCATCCTTTAACCCGCACACAGAGTCATTCTCATGGAAACCTGTTTGGATCAGGCTGCCCCATTTACCTCTCCAATTTTGGAGTCATGAATGTCTGACAACCATTGGCAATACCTTGGGTACTACACTCCACATAGATTCTCAAACAACTAATTACACCCATACTACCTATGCCCGGATCCTAGTGGAACTTGACACTGATAAAAATCTTACTGCTACCATAGACCTTAGAGTGCAAAATAGAACTTGGTCACAAACTCTTGATTATGAAGGTCTACCTTTTCGATGTAGAAGGTGTTTTGGATTAGGACACACCTCTACTACTTGTGGGATGGAAAAACGTCAACATGAGAAGCGCAACTGGTGGAAAGACGCACTCCGGAGCACCTGATCTTTGTGGATAGAAAGGATCTTGATTCTAAAGCAGTAGCTGAACCAAAGTCAACAAAAACCCCTTTATCCAAAACTCAGTTTGTTAGAAACATGAAAAATACACAAGCTGCTGAGGGCAGCATGGAAAATGAAAAATATATCCCTCAGGTGAACAACATGGCTGTTCCAAATGGGACATTTGTGACTAAGGAAAATACTCCTCCTTTGTCTTCTTCTCCAACCGCGAAGACTCCATCAGGGTGGGTTACGGTCAACAAAAAGAAAAAATCTACCACTCTGAAGGGTAACGCTTCACCTTGTTGATTCTTTTCTCTGCTATTGGCTGGCTGGGTTTCATTGGTCTCATATTTCTTGGCCGGATAGCAGGTTGCTTCCAATGGTGTTGTTTTGACATTGTTGTTTGTTTGCTGTACTTCAGTTGTTTTTTTGCTGTTGTTTTGTCGGTTGTTGGTTTTTACTTTGCGGGCGAGTTCTCTGCGATCTCAAATGAGCTTACTTGGTCTATCTGGATTTTGATCCATCTCTTGTGCTTTAACTTTCAATTACGGCTTCGAGCCTTGATGTACAAGGGTATAGTCCTTTCAAAAACTATTTGCCAATAATAAAAAAACTTTTATTTTTTCCTTAAGGTTGTTTGATATGCTTATTCTAATAATCTCAAATGAAATAATCTAATTTGATATTGAATATAAAACATCAAACCATTCACATACCTATAAAATTCTTTAGCATCATCCTATATGTGACTAGATCTCATAGCGACTTGTAAAACTTGTCGGTATAATCATTTACATTTGACTCTCTTTGTCTTAAATTTTGCAATTTTTGAATAAACTAGTTTGATAGTTTGTAGGAATGAACTTACCTTTCAACTTAGCCACCATCTTTTCCCATTTCTTTATCTTTTCCTTTTTCTATTGAATTTTCCTATTACACAAAATCCCACCATATTGTTACATGTCTGTGAACTTGGTGACTACAAACTTCACTTTGTTGTTCTCTGTAATGCCCTCTAAATCAAAATGTTTTTCCATCTTCGTTATCAATCTATTATCTCTTCTCGGATTTAGGATTCCTCAATATTATGGCAATTTCATCTTTGGCTTTGTGCTTGCTCCCATGATCGCCTTCATTATCCTTATTTCTGGTCCTTCTTGTTCTCATTATGCTATTGTTCTTTCTCTCTCATCATCATTATCTTCTTCCAATTATTTTCCTATTCTCTGGGAGACCTCTAGTACTCCTAACTTGTTTGGAATTTTTCTTATCGCTACTCTTGCCAAATTAGCACCTTTGAGTTGTTCTCTATTTCTACCTTCACATGCTCTCCTTGGTGGCATTTTTTCACTTCTTCACTTTCCTCTAAACTTTTTTATCTTCACTTATTCTTGTGTTCTATCTTTATCAATTTATTATTAATTCCCTCTCCTTATCCGATCCGATACCAATATGATGTAGTCACATCTTATTTCTTAACACTTAACAACAAGAAAGTTAGATCATCAACTTTAACTCGGTTCAATTGTTTATAAAATTATACATTGTTCTCTATGCTTGAAAACATAAAAACTTGTAAATATATCCTTTAGGATCAAAATAAATCATTCAATCACTAAAATCATTTTTTTATCTTTGATATACTCTATCTTGGTCATTCAAGCGCCTTAAAACTCGAGAATTGATCATCTACCTTCTTTTAGCAAAATTGTCAATGGAATGGCATGGGATAGAACATTCTACAAGGATTTCTGAAAAATTGATAATGTTTTTAGGTTCCCTTTAAATATTTAAAGGTGTGGGAAACTTGGTTTGGTCCAACTCTCAAATCTTTACCTACTTTCTTCACAATTTACCCTCTAGGCCTATAATGCTTCTAACAAGCTTGTTACAATACAAAAATTCTTACAAATTTCACTTACAAGAGTTTTTCCACCATTAAATTCATGATTCAAACACCATTTAGGTCCAAGGTACTATGTGCCAAATTTCAAGGTTTACTCCTTTGGAAGAAATGGCAAAAGTTCACACCTTTAAGCCCCTAATTAGACCAACAATGTTTGCATGTTGTCTCAAACCTAACTATTATCAATATCTTTTTAATCACAACACATTCTTGCTAAATTATTTTGAATCCAAATAACACCTTCTTGGGTATGACTTTTCTTGGCTTTCAAACAATAGAATAATTGTTAAGACCCTCAAATGGTTTTTGACCAAACCCATAGGATCTATCTACACAAACCCGAGAGCATAAATCTCTTTACTATGACTTGAATATATGACTTAAAAGGCTTGAATCAACTCAAGGAGGTCTGCAAAGGTATTTAGAAACTCTTTTTCTTACTAATAAATTTTGAATTATCTTTCAATACGTGATTAAATTCACAAATTCCTTACCCTGTTGTGGAAAGACTATGTTAAGCGATTGTTAGGGTTTCTCTAAGTAGTATTTGATTTAAACTTCCTCAAAATTATTTATTTATTCTCTCTAGTTCCTATGGATTAATAATACATCTTAAGGCATGACAAATTTTATTCACATAAGTCCGAAACTCATTCCAGGATATTAGCTTTCCCCGAATCGAGTGGTTCAATGTAGTTTGAGCCTTCCTCAAACATTCAAGTTTCTAATTTTCACACAAGATCATTAGATTCTTGATTAAAATTAACAAAAAAACCTCACCTACATGATTCTTACCTATATCTAATCATTCCAAGTTCATCATATACTTTTTTCCCTCATAATTGATCATAAACTAGGTTACCCGGTTGTGTGCGAGACAAAATATAACACAATTCTTCAACTTCTCTATTTTGGAGCTCCAAAATACAAACCATAGATTGATCAATGAATATAAAAGAGTTACAAAGTATCATTTAAACCATTTTTCTCAAATGGTTTATGCATGATTTTTTTCAAGGTCATATGACCAAGGTCACCATGTAGAGTCTTCATAACAAAAGGCTTAAGAGACTATTTGGAATTACATGATCAATCTTACCTCATGGAGAGCAAAAGAGACAAAAATACCATGAATGGTGTTAAAACATGTTATAACTACTAACTAGACCCCGACACCTAATGAAAAAAAACCCAAAAATTTCTCAATAGATTTTTCAAATTTTGAATAGACCAAAATGGAGGGAAACTCCATAATTAAAATTTTGAATCTCCAAATCTTGAAGGACACCAAAAATAAATCAAGGACACCATGAATTGACTCAAAAGGCCTTTAGGGACCTACAAACCCCCAAAATTTTCTTACGATAAGCCTAAAATAGCCTTGGTGATAATGCCCCTACATCATTGCTCAAACAAATTTTCATCGAAATTACAATCTCTCTCTCATTTTTCACGGTTTATTGGTATCATCTCATCTTGGCTACAAATTAGTTATTCGATCTGGATTCTTTGAATTCTTTCCAAGTTATTCACTCAATGGCCATGGTGTAATCTTCCTGAAAGATTCTATTAAAAATTCTCTCGTTGTACACACATTACGTAAAGCACCTCTAAAATTGCGCTCACATAATTGAAATCACTAGAGAAATACGCGGTTATATTGGAAAATGTGTCTCCTCTCACAATTTTCAAGATTTGGTTTTATTATTTCATCATATCAACGATCCAAGTATAGTCATGTCTTGATGTAAGTTATCCAAGTCTATAAACCGGTGCATGTAATTCATATCTTTGTGTTTGTTTAGTGATGTTTTTTATAGCCAATAGGTTTTAAATTAAAAAATTGAGTATTCTAATTAAAATTAAAAAATTTGATTACATTTGTTTTATTATGCTTTAGATTAATTCATTATATCCATGTAGTTATGTGATTTATGTATCCATATAAAAGTGGGTTGATTGATATAATAGTGTCTTTTCATGTCAAGATTATTAGTGTCGATATTTGTGCCTAAATAAAATATTGTTTTGTTGTCCATGTCAAATATAAATGAGTCTAGATTCATTTTCATTTAAAAGGTAATCTCATTTTATTTATAGTTGAGTCCAATTGTCAAAGTCAAAAGTTTCATTATCAAATTTTTGAGTTTTCGTCAAAAGTCATGTCATTGTCAAAAGTTAGTAAAATAATGAGTAAAAAAATTCCTCACGCTGACACATTTTCAATGTTCCTCTACGTCTAAAAAATAAAGTGTTTCACATTGCAAGAGGAAATAAAAATAATAATGACAATGTGGAAACTATTGAGCGTCCAAGTCAAATGTAGCTAAGCTAGTAGCATGTGATTAAAAGATAGAGGCACATGATGATGGAGGTCAACTAGTGACCTTTTGTTAGTCGCCAATGACGGGGCCATAGAGAATGATTTTTTGGCATGTGTGTTACTATTTTAGCATGTAGTGTGTTTGTTTTCAGTTTTTCAACATTTCAGGGTGGTGTTAAAAATAAGAAAAAATGTGGTATGTTCTTGTTCATACCTAGGTGTGTGGTTAGCCTCTGGAAAACCATTTAAGGTTGTTCATATGTGTTCCTACTTGAGTTCCCACACTTCTAGGTCAGTTGTGTTCCCTAGAGTGACTAATTAATAAGCAGATGATTCTTGAGCATGATCCCATCCTCCTCAGCCATATGTGTTCCCGAAAGCACATGGTTGATAAGAAGTTGAGGTGTTATTTCTTTTACTTTCAGTTTGAGTGTTGTACTAATATCATGAGAAAGAACAAGTGATAATATTCAAATTATGTGTGACAATTGTTTGCTACCATGTAAATACTAAAGGGGGAATGTTAGGAAAACTAATGTTCACATGATTGTTGATATTTACCTAAAGGTAAATAGTAATTAGTTAGTTGTTAATTGTATGGTTAATATAGTAAGATTGTTGATATTATATTGTTAGGAATAACAATATAATGTCACATATAGTTAGTATTATGGGTTATTTGTTGTAACACCTCCCTATTTTCTAGGAGGTTGTTTTGGCTATCTCTATGGCTATATAATAGCCATGTATTGTGTGTTTGATATATTAAATGAAATATTATATTGTGGTTGATAAATTATTATCCGTGATGGTCTGAATCAAGCTTAAGAGATAATGGCTGATTACAAGTCTAATTGGGTACATTAAATATACAATAGTGGCATTTCCCTAACATCTTCATTTTACATATACACCTAATGCTCAGTTTTTGTGGTTTATTGTTCAAGGAATTATATTAAGGACATAATGTCAATCAAGATTGTTGATGAGGAGTAATTCCGAGAATAGATGCATATTACATAGAGGAGATGTTGAAAATTCTAGATTTCAAGGCTTGTGTCGATATCCCTCGTAAAACCACTCAAGTATTTATGAAATGCAAATTCTACATTATATAAAAAATAATGAACAAGTATTTGTTAGATAAAACTAAATCTTCCTCCTTAAGGATACCAAAAATGCTACCCAAATTTGATTTCAAGTAATAAATTAATAAACCTCATCACTTTACTCAATGGGATATTGGGCAATCCTATAATTTGATATTTCCATGAATAGGTGTTTCAATACATTAATATTTTTGAAGAAGAAAAAGAATATAAATTGGGCTAGATTGATTAGTGATGTAATTCACAAGAAGATTATTAATGTGCCAAATACATATAGGTTTAATATAACCTCCTACCTATTATATTGTGTAGCCAAGTCTAGGATTTTAATGGGTTTGACAAGAATGGGTTAGTTGAGCTCCACAAAAGTGTAGGACTTCTATCCACATATGACCTTACAAGCTAGTTTTCTACATTTCCATCATGTCAATGACACCTTCATCTACATTTTCATTGGTATACTTCATATTATTCTAAAATCCTCTCATTTCTTAGTTGAAGCATCCACCAACATAGCTATACATGGAGGATTATTCATCTAGTTCCCTACCTTATCATACATAAGGGTAGATGACTTCACAGTACACCTTATATATTTCCCAGGTTTGTAACGGGAAAAGTATAACTATTAAAAATTGTGCAAGTAATTGGTAGAGGTGCATAAATACCTTTCCAATAAGTATAAGGATAGAGTGAATTTTCTTATTACTACAAGAAGGTATTTTCGGTCCTTTGTTTTTCAAGGAAAGAACATAGATGCCAAAATAACCAGAGTTAACATTTGGTTTATTTCCTCTAGGACATATTTTCATCTTCTTAGAACTATGAATCATTCCATTATATTTTCTCATGTTTATATTCATCATTAGAAGGTTTTCTCGATATACTATGATGAAGAAGAAGTCTAGGAAGTGGATTGGTATCCTATGTCACTCAACCACATCATAGAATTCAATATGGATGATATATCTATAGGTTTTACTAATAATGGGAATTTCATTGACCATATATATGATAATAAACATATTAAATTTCAAACATTGTCACATATTGATTGGTCAAATTTAGAATCCGCCTCTCTTGAAGAACATACTAAGGTATTAACCACAAGGACATAAAGTGAATCCATACAAAAGGATTCATCATGCAAAAAATAAGGATGAATAATCCTAAAATATTAAAAATTAAATCCTCTAAAACAATTGAAAATGATGCGGGAGGAGAAAAGTGTAATACATCATTAGGGCCCACTTCAATGCCAATATTCATGTTTTTGCATTTAGGAGTATAAGGTGGGGAGAAAAGTTCTTTTGGGCCTCAAAAGATTCAATGGATATGATAATATTTGACTCACCACCTCCAACTATCATTCAAAACATATCACAACCATTTTTGTCTTGTGATACCTCCATTATTGTTATTACTCCCACTCAAATTCTTCCACCTCTATCCTCACATAAGCATTCTCCTCCTCCTCCTCCTCAAATCCCAATTCCTCCACATCCCTCTCTAAGATTAACATTCTTATCCTCTTGTTCTCCTCCTTTCTCTCCTCCAAGATCATTTACAATTCCCCTCCTTCTTTCTTCTCCTCAAATTCATGTTACCATTCATACTCCATCATAACCTCCTAGAACATCTAATACAATTTCCTTACTTGTTCTGGATCACCTCTTGTCACTCCCCCATAACTTATCTTAATGATAATAACTATGCCTATGGTAACCCTAATAGTTTCTTCTTTTGTTTCGGTGTAATCGCTACTCCATCCTTTGGTCTAGATCCAAAATAACTTGCACTTACCCAAGAGAGCACCACGGTCTTGAAATAGCTGGGAAGGATGACTCATAAGAAAAAAATGTAATATTACAACCTTAGGCAATTTATTTTAGCAGATTTCGATCTCGGGAAAACTCCTTCAAGAGAAATGAAGAAACATAATACAATTTTAATGGTTTTCAACGATGATAAAATGGAAATATTTTTGAGATTTTTATGCACCCAACAAATAATAATGGACAAGAAACATCAACACAAAGTTACCAAGTCTCTATATTTAGTCTAGTAAAGGTTATAAAATATGTTTCCAAAGAATAAATCCATATTTGATTATTAGGTTATTTATAAAATACATAAATAATAATACGGGAAGGAGCATATTATGGAGAATGTGGATCAACTCTCTTATGTTATTAAAAAATGTTCAAACCTATCCATTCCTCTATTTCAACTGAACCTCAACTTAAAATCATTGAAACTTTCTCTTTGAATGATGTTAAAGAAATAAGATGCATATGAAAGGAAAAAAAAGGAATAGGATTAGAAGCTAATCACTTAGTCTCACCTCTTGTTCAAATAGGAAAATAAGGTTCACGAAGATATCATTTCTTTGAAGTGGATATTTCAAGGAAAACCCTTGATCGATATCAGACTTAGGTTAGCTCACTTAGCCATTACATACCCAATCTTAAAGCTTTCTCAAGAACTAACATGGATACCCTAATAAAAAATATGTTATTAGTGAGGCACAAGGAATAACACGAGCTTATGGGAACTATAAAAATTAGGATTTGAATCCTTGAGAAGTGAATAGATAAGATAAAACAATAAAAAAATGAAGGGATGAACACCGTAGATGATTTTTAGGATATGACTAAAAAGATCCTCTGTACTTTCAATGATAATAAAGGAAATCATAACACCACTAAGGAATTCATGGGAAAGTTTAAGGAGATGTTCCAAAAAAAGTATATGATCAAAATTTTCTTCGTATGCAATTCAATCGAGAGGTACATCTTGTACCAAAATTTCTTTAACAAGTTAACCAAGAAGATGAAGTATTTCCAAAAGATTCAAAAGCATGTGATTAGTGTTGAATCAAGTTACCACATATAGGATATGTACACTTTGGTGGACCATAAAAGAGAAATTCAATTAGGTGCTCGATAAATTTGATAACTATCTTGAGTCTCTCTAGCTATCCAAGGAAAAACATCCACATAGAGGAAGATCTATAGGATAGTGGAGACCTCATTTGCAAATAATGTGGATTTCATTGGTAATTATTTTTTAGTTTCTAAAGATACATATTTATTTCAAGCCACAAATCATTTTTATATATTCACATTTTTTTCATTATATGAATATATTTTGTAAATTCATAACTTTATTGTGACACGAATCCATTATGTAGATCCATAGCTTTGAATTATTCAAATAGCCTTTGAGTAAATAAATTTTTCATATATGATTCCTAGGATGATTTGTATTAGAATATTGGTAAATACATGTCATATTCGAGGATTATATTATTATAAATGGATACTTTCCTCCCCACATAGGTAGCTGAGAAATAAGATAATTTACTTATTTATACATAGATCATATATTGTATATGAATATTTTTGGTTGTATGAAAACTTTGGATGTAAAAAGGTATTAATAACTTTGTATTCCAAACCTTATATCAAGCAAGATAATAGAGAGAAATTTAATCACACTTTTTTATATATATCCTTCTTCCTTTCGTTATTATTGTCTATTCTTATGTGTACGTGATTAGAGTCTCTTTTATTAACAAAAATAGCTATGCATACCGACCCCTCATTTAGATAGATTTGAATGCCCACCCAAAGCATGTGCGGTTCTGCTAGGTCCCCTGTTTTGTTACGCTTGACAAGAAGTTAGCATTTATGTTTACCATATTATTATTAACAAATAACCCTTTAGGAAATATAACCATTACACTCTTGTCATTTTGGAAACATGTATAATAAGGAAGTGTTAGCATAATTTAGCATAGGCATATTTATTGCATTTTATTACATTGTCTTTTATTTAATAATGTGCAACATGTGCACTCTAGTCTAGTGACTTGCATTCAATATTGTTATGTTGGATAACATTCAATATTGGTATTAGTAGTAATTACATATGCATGTGATATGGGTCTTATCATATCATAGTTGGTGCACAGTTAGGGTGTCATGTCTATCCATATGAGGTCAGTCTAATATCTATAAATATTACAACTCTTGCATTGTTATGGAATCGATTTCATGATCAATAATATTTGTGAGGCTTCCATCCCTCTTTGGTCATTGCAATCTTATTCTATTTTATCATTTGGTATCTAAGCTATACCATTATTATCATTTGGTATCGAGAAGCGAGTTCTATTTAAGCAAGGTTCAAGAGGAGCACTATTGGAGAGGATCCATTGGAGAAGAAGATCTGCATCAAAGGAGAGCCATTAAAGCATCCCCATGCACCTCCATTCCTTCCAAGCATCCCTCAACTAAAATTTGACCTATCCACTTATTTGAAAGGTAATTTTTTTTTTTTTTTGATTAGTCATTGGCATAGCCAATTGATCCAATATATTGGCGAGAATATTTGATTTGGAGATCTTTAAAAAAAAAATCTTCAAAAAAAAAAAGGGATTTGTGAAAAAATAAGAGATATTTAAAAAAGGAGAAAAAGATCTTAAAAAAATTGCAGATCTAAAAACAAAAAAGAGTAAAAAAAAAACAGATCAGATATAAAAAAAAAAATTCGGATATGAAAGTGGAGGTGTGAAGAATTCGGGAGCAAAGGTTGAAGCAGTCCCGTCAACAAAATTCCAGCAGATAGCTCTTAGAAAAAGAGACGTAAATTTTTTATACAATATTAGATTGATGTGCAATTTTTTTTCTGGAAATATAAGAAGGAGGCGCACAACTTTGCAGTTTACATAATCTTCAGATTCGGCCTCTACATATGATTCTAAAAGTTTGTACAAGTTGGATCATTTTTTAAAAAAAATCAGATCTATTTGGTAAATTAGTAAGATCTCAAAAATTAAGATTCTAATTCTTTTGAAATTTTGTGGGTTTCAAGAAAAATATTTTATAATTCTCTTTTGTAAAATGTTTAGAAAAACCCGAGATCACGGTTTGTGAGAAAAGGTGAAAACAATATTGATTGTTTGTTTGGATCTTTGGGAACAAACAGTCAATGGTTCAATTCCCACTCTCTCCATATTTTTATTAAATTACTATTTTTGGAAAATTTGGAGAAATTACTAAATTTTGGGAGATTTCTAAATTTAGAAGCTCACCAAACACATTTAGATCCACCGCTAAATTTAGCGGAAAAACACCTATTGGGGGGTAAAAAAATATTTTTAGCCTAAATTGTGTATTTTGTAATTCTAGACCCTTTTTTGTAAAGAGGGGGACACAAAAACTTAATTTTGATGTAATTTTGGAGCATTTTGTACTAATCTTGGTGCATAAAGTGAAAAAAAAAGAAAAAAAAGTGCAAATTTTTTATTTTATGTTTAGTTCTATCACACGAGATCTTTGATCTCATAGCAGTGTTCGGTATATACGGTGCCTCTGGGAAGCACTTACGGGTGATGCCGTCGCGACTAATACTGAATTTAACACCTAACACAAATTTGCCTAAACGTTGTCCGGGCATCGACCCTATAAAATCGACGGGAGTAATAAGGACACAATATACACACATTTGAGCCCTCCCATCTGTTTGTGCTTGCACAAACACCTCTGTACTATCTAAGTACCACGTACTAAATTCTTTCACGTGCGTTAACACCTCTTTCCATACTGATGGGTATATTGAAAGGGTGATCTTCTTCCATGTACCGATGGGTATATCAAAAGGGAGCGTATATAGAAAGGTTTGGTATATCGGCCTGACGGTATATTGAGAGGGAGACCATAAACCTAGAGTGATAAGAGCCTTACCCTTTGTCAGAAATTCAGATTGCAGAAATGGGTGCACAAGCACCAAAGTTCTTCTTGCCAGATTCACAACTGCTTAGAGGAGACAACTATGCTGCATGGAAACCGAAGATCAAGGTGCTACTTGAGTTTGAAGACCTATGGACAGTTGTAGATGGAAAAACAACAAGATCACTTGATGATGAAAGACAACAAGTTCAATTTGACAAGGCCAATCAAAAGGCCAAGTTGATCATCTTGTTTAGCATAACAGATGATGTGCAACCCCACATTAGAGATGCCACATCGGCCAAGGATGCATGGGATAAGTTGAGCACAGTCTATGAGGCAAAGAACAAGAATGTCATCCTCAACCTACTATCACAACTACATACTCTCAAGTTCAAGCACAATGAGAAGGTTGAAGTTTTTTTGAGACGAGTTGCTACTTTGAGGGCATCTCTATTGGCATTGGGAAAAGAGATAAGTGATGAAGACCTCATACCAATTATGTTGTGAGCACTTCCTCTGTCCTAGAGAATCTTTGTGACAACTATCAATATGAGTGAACACACAGTCACCTTTGAGAAGTTGGTCAATCTAATCCAACAAGAAGAGGTAATGAAAATAAAGATCATGAAGATGAGCAAGCAATATCTTCCAATCATAAAGGAAAGGGGAAATTTCAGTCCAATAACAAGAAGTACCAACAAAATCAAAGTCAACAAAAAGACCAAAGTCAATGAGACAACACCAAGAATTGTCCCATTTGCAATAGAGGGGGACATGACATCAAAGATTGTTGGTACAATTCCTACAAAAAGGTTTCATCAAGCAATTTAAAACCCAATAACCAACAGGGTAACAATAATTCAAATAAAGGGAAGTCCAACAACAACAACAATCAAGGGCAGAAAAATGGTAATTGTGCAAAGAAAACCCAAACAACAAGGGTACATTGCGAACATGAGGATTATTCAGATGAAGGACACCACATGTATTTTACTCAATTTGATGAAGAAACCAAGTCCACACAAGATATTTGGTATGTTGACTCGGGTGCAACTTGACACATGAATGGATGCAAGGATTGGTTCTACACACTACGTGACTCACCTAACAAGAACCATGTGTCATTAGGTGATGACTCATCATACAGTGTCAAGGGGATTGGAAACATTTCACTACCTCTTGGAAAGCATGACTACAAAATCACAAATGTATTGTATGTACCTGGGTTGACCAAGAATTTGCTATCAGTTAGTCAACTCCTTGATCACAACTTGAAGTTGGATTTTGACCTTGATAAGAGATAAGTCAAGAGGTTCCAAGATTGTAGCAAGAGCCTCCAATGTGGGATGCATGTTCCAACTTTATTTTGTCCACAAGGATGATCAAGCTCTAGTGGCCAAAGACACACAATCTGTAAAACTATGGCATCGCAGATATGGTCACATCATTTTTGGCTATCTCCAAACACTTCAAAAGGGCAACATGGTGAAAGGATTGCCTACACTCAAGCACAACACTGAGAAGTGTCACAATTGCCTAGCTGGAAAGCAACACAGAGTACCCTTCCAGAAGAACACATATAGAGCTAAGGGAAAGCTTTATTTGGTGTACACTGATCTTTGCGGGCCCATGCAACCAAGTCATTCTGGATGTTAATACTTCATGCTTTGTGTTGATGACTACTCAAGAAAGATGTGGATATATTGTCTAAGAAACAAGAGTCAAGCCTTTGAGACATTTCAAAAGTTCAAAGAACTTGTTGAGAATGAAGTTGGTCGCAAGATCAAAACTCTCCGCTCAGATCGAGGGGGGGAATTCACAAGCAATGAGTTCAAGACTTACCTGGAAGCTCATGGGATTTGTTGACAAATGCCTCCTACTCACACACCACAGCAGAATGGTATAGTTGAGAGAAGGAATCGTATTTTATCATGGAAATGGTGTGATGTATGATTGATGACTCAGGTTTAACAAAGACATTTTGGGAAGAAGCTGCAAGAACTACAGTCTATTTGTTAAACAGATTGCCCACAGTAGCTCTTGAAGGAGTGACACCTCAAGAAGCATGGTCAAATCGGAAACCATCAATTGCACACCTAAGAGTATTTGGGTGTAAAGCTAGCATGCACATACCCAAGAAGAACAGGAACAAGTTGGATATGAAAGCTGAGAAACTGATATTCATTGGATATAGTGAAGAAGCACTTTGGTACAGATTATGGGATCCAAAAGAAAAGAAAGTATACACAAGTAGGGATGTTGAGTTCTTTAAGAAGAAATAAGAAGAGGCTCCACTCAACGACTCAAAAACATGCAAAATACACCTCTTGTGAAGACAAAATTTGATGTTCCCACTGAAGATGACAGTGATGAATTGGATGATGGTGAAAACTTGGATCCACCACAAGCCAATGGAACAACTAAGAAGTTACCTAAATGGTATACTTAATTAATAAGAGATGAAAATTTGGATGAAGCACCTAGTACATCGTCCAATCCACGGACCTAGAACTCGCATGATCAAGCTTGTGAAGAGGTCAATTATGCCCTAATGAGCAGAGTTGTTGAAACAGTTGATCCATCTACATTTCAGGAAGCCCTATAATCAAAAGCTTGGAAAGATGCCATGGATTCAGAGTATTAGTTAGTGATGAAGAACAACACATGGCAACTTGTCGACCTTCCATTAGGGAAGAAACCCATTGGATGCAGATGGATATTCAAGACTAAGTACAAATCAGATGGGACTATTGACAAGTATAAAGCAAGGCTTGTATCAAGGGGGTATGCACAACAATAAGGCATTGATTATGAGGAGACATTTTTCCCACATGACCCACGATCAAGACAATCAAAATGATCTTTGCTCTAGCTACACAATTTGGTGGAAAGTCCACCAAATTGATGTGAAAAGTGTCTTTCTTAATGGAGATTTGCAAGAAGAAGTCTATATGACTTAGCTAGAGGGTTATGTAATACCAGGAAAAGAGATGATGGTATGTAGACTCATAAAATCTCTATATGGCCTAAAACAGGCACCCCGGGCATGGTACATCAAAATTGATGAGCATCTCATAAGTCATGGATTCGAAAGGAATCCTTATGACCCCAATCTCTACCTCAAAAAGCAAGGGGGGGAGATTGTCATTGTGGTTGTTTATGTCGACGATCTAGTCATTATAGGTAGTTCTGTGAAGATGATCGATGCAACAAAGAAGGATTTTAATCAATTGTTCGACATGACAAATCTCGGGCTCATGCGTAATCTTATCTTGGGTTGGAAGTATGGCAAAAGAGAATCATATCTTTGTGTCATAGTTGAAATACACCAAGACAATGCTTGAGAAATTCAAGATGATGGACTGCACTCCTATTGCTACACCTATGGAAGTGAGACTTCAGTTATCTCATTCCGATCCATCACCATTGGTGAATGCAACTCTCTATCGGTAGTTGATCGGGAGTCTCATTTACCTAACATATACTAGACCAAATATCAGCTTTGCAGTCAGCTATTTATCACGCTTCATGCAAGAACCGAAAATATGTCATTGGAAACAGCAAAGAGAATAATGAGATATCTAAAGGGTAAAGGTTGACCTTGGTCTAGAGTACAAAAAGAATGACAACTTCTTCTTGACAGATATTGATTCGGATCATGCAGAAACATGGATGATAGGAAGTCAACATCAAGTTTCGTCTTCTTTATGGGATCGGACCGATATCATGGGAATCAAGAAATAGAACTTTGTTTCTGCTCTTCTACTGTAAGAAGAAGAGTATTGAGCTGCGTAGTGAAGCAATATGGCTACGCCGAATACTTTGGAAGGAATTGGTATACCACAACAGAAATCTACTCGGTATATGTTGATAATGAAGGAGTTCGAAGCTTGTTCGCAATCTAGTATTTCATGAGAGAACCAAGCATATTGAAGTACTGAGTTCATTTCATACGTGAGCATGTCTTGAAGCACAACATACAGCTCCATTTCTCATCTACAAAGTGAATAAAGGTAGATGTTTTCACTAAGTCACTTGCACGTGACAAATTCACACTATTTAGAGAGTTCCTCTCCACTTCATTAGAAACTATGCAAAATTAAGGGGGAATGTTAGCATAATTTAGCATAGGCATATTTATTGCATTTTATTACATTGTCTTTTATTTAATAATGTGCAACATGTGCACTCTAGTCTAGTGACTTGCATTAAATATTGTTATGTTGGATAACATTCAATATTGGTATTAGTAGTAATTACATGTGCATGTGAGATGGGTCTTATCATATCGTAGTTGGTGCCTACTAGGGTGTCATGTCTATCCATATGAGGTTGTCTAATATCTATAACTATTATAGCTCTTGCATTGTTATGGAATCTAATTTCATGATCAATAATATTTGTGAGGCTTCCGTCCCTCTTTGGTCATTGAAATCTTATTGTATTTTATCATTTGGTATCTAAGCTATACCATTATTATCAGGAAGATGAACATTCTAAACAATAATTAAGATCAAATGTATCATATAACACCATATTCAGATATGTCACAAAGCATTATACAACCACAAGTATTCATTATAAACCAAAATCATTACATGGTATGAAGCTGAATACATATCGGTCAATACAAATGTGCGTTGGACCATGCGTGCATCACAACCTAAACTACATCAAGACAACATAGCATTACTCTCACTCTACCATCCCTACTCACAATGCATACATCACATATATATAGGGGTGAGGACTTACCCTTTACTGCCCATGCACTCACATAATAATATGAATTCTCTCAAAATAGCATGCATGCTTTACATTCTTAAAAATAGCCATGCGTACCACTCTTGCATGATTTTACAAAAGTAGACAATAATAGGTTATTTTAAAAATAATCCTACTTTATTCCTATTAACAACCTTTTCCATATGTGTGCTTTTATCCATGATATTCATGTTATTTTTCCACAAATATCCTTTTCTTGACCACCAAGTCATCCCGCTTTTATCCTTTTCTTGGTTAGCACTCTAACTTTACTTTTATTTTTTTATCTCATGCTCTGGAAAATGGTTAAGTCCTCATTTTTCTGTGTGCACATCCATGCATGTTACCTTTTTTATATGTGTGTGTAACCCTACATGCACTACCCCATCTTTGCATGTGTGTCTCTCATGTGTTGACTCTAATCTTCAATACTTAGGATTTTCCGACCAAAATTACCCCAAACTAGGTACTTTTCTGTCATTAGTAACACCAATCAAATAATACCTCCAAGGAATCAATGAATATCCACTATGAAATAATAATAATAATAATATGTCTTGCACCAAAATAATTAAATAATTAAGTACTTGTCTTCTCTGGTAAAAGGATGCTTGGAAACTCTTTATCCAAAATATTTTCTAATTCTCTCCATCCCTCCAATTCCTTAGTTTCCTTGATCGGTGTTGCATCGAAAATAGAAATATCTTGTGTAGGAGTAAGCTCATCAATCCATCCTTTGAGATATGCAATCATCCTCTTGAGTTGTGTAGCCACATCCTCCAAGGAATTCATTCTATGCATTACTAAAGGAAATATTTCTTTCAATCAATCATTAAGCGTGGATTTTAGAGCAGCTAATAAGTACCTCTTTTTCTCTATTTCAGCCAACATTATTTCCGTTTCAACCCTATTATTCTTCATACTAACCTGAAATTTCTTGAACTCTACCTCTTCCCTTATTTCGGGCTATCACTACTTGGTCAAAATCGTTGTAATTGTCAAAGAATGAATTCTTCCCTTTGTGTAGCCTCCTTAGCCTCCACAACTAGCGTATTAAACTATGCAATATTTTCCTATATCATTTCCCTAATATATTTCTTCTACTCAACTAACTCCTTGTTTGTTGGTCCCTTTAACTTCCTTTTCTCATGAGATATAATCCACTCCATGTCCTCTTGATAGTGAAATGGTGTTTCATATTCTTCTTTGGTATTTGTGGTGAGGCTAGGATACACAATAGTTACATTATCTACTATACACTCCACCATTTCATATGTTGCACGCGTTCTCCCCTTATCTTATCTCAACTCCTAGTTTAACTATGAAAATGTTTCATTTTTTCCTTTATTTTCTTGCATAGTCTCTTGATCATATAGTCCTTATAAAAATTTATATCCCCACCTCTCATGATAATTTATTAAGTGTGTTACACACCTGTTAATTTGTAAACAGTGGGTGTTAACCATAGGGAAAGCCTCTCATGGGGTTGAATTGATCCCTATTTCGAAAATGCCTCCTCGATCACCTCAAACTTTGGCTCCTCCATGTGTGACTAATATTCCCATGAGAGCATATTTTAAGTGCACGGAAGAGCCTCGTTGTTGTCAAAGAATGACCAAAAGAAGATATCTTCTTTGGCCACCGAACTATGATAGCACGTATGCAAAGTGATTTGGAGGGATCATCAATATGCTACATAAAGAAGCCTTAGGAATTTTTCTATGCTTCCTCTCCTTTCCTTTTCATCCCCTAGGTACCTCCTATATAATGGAGTGAAGTGCACCACTTGATTCCCCCATACATGTATCTTCCCCTATAAGGGTACCCTTAACCATTTCTTCCTCCTCATGCTCAACCTCACGCTCAGCATCATGCTCTTATTCTTCATGCTCTACATTTGTGTCTTTTATTAGAGGCTCGCCATGGACTCATTCTTCATCATTTGTCTCTAGTCCCTTATCTTCATAATTATTTTCTATCCCTTCCTTAGAGTGCATGTCACACTCTTCCTCATATGAATTCTCCATAGTGTGAATTAGCTAGGATATATTTAGTATCTCTTCACCATAATTCTCCACCTCCTCAAGTATCCTCATTGGAAACCACCTTGGTTTTTTTCTTCATGCTCATATTATTCTATGGAATTGGATTTTTAGAGACTTTTGTGTTGCACAGATCTACCTACATCTCTCTTTGTTTCCTTGTGCAGCCTCCTCTTCTTCTTCTTCATGGCGGGGTGGGGTCTCCTCATGCATCCTTTTTCTACCCACTATTTTCCTTCCCTTTGGTGGCTCTAGGATCTTAAACTCACCTTCAACATACTTCCCATTGACTAACTTAGGATTAAAGTAAATATAAAATTTTTCTACCTCTCCATTACCTATTTCCAAAGTTTTGGATTTTTTATTGATATCATAGTATTTAAATACTATTATTTCTTGGATAGACATACTTCTTATGTAGTGTATGGTAATCATAATCCACCTTTTCCACATCGAAATTTATCTTACATGTGTTTGAGGACTTGTTCGCAGATTCCTAGAAGTACCATGTTGTAAAGGAAAAAGAGAGTTTACAAAGGGATCTTTCCACTAGTCTTCAAATAGAATCTCCCAAGGAAGAATTATTGATATACCGCAAACTTGCATTCCCTTCCAAGACCGAGGGAAAATCACTTGGAATATTCTATTAATTTTGAATACCTCATGCATTCTCTTGTACCATTGATCCACCCTTAACTTATATGTATTTTTGATCCCATCATAGCTATACTTGGAAAATATTTTCACGGGAGATCTTTTCTTCGAGGGATACTTCCATATATTTTCATTTGGCATGTCAAGTAACCCTATTTCTATGAATACAATCAAGAGGAAAATTTATCCCCAAGGTATTTTATCTCCAATGCACACTTCCTCTATGATACCCTCAAAGAATGAAGTTTGTAGTATTTTACATTTTTGTATTCACCATCTTTTGCGTCACGTGGAGCCACCTCTTATTTACCTGGGTACATATCTCATGTGCTCCCAACTTTGTGACTAGATGCATGAAAACCCTCACAATACGGTCAAATTTTTATGATGTCCATCATGTGACCCCATGTCGATACTTTAAGGTAGTGGTAGTGACCTCTAATTCAATGTCATCATCTACATATGTCTCTATCTCTCGCACTGAACTTCACGGACTAATGACTCTTCTCGATCAATTGCATGGTGAGGTGCATCCTCCTACCCACAAAATAAAAATAGTCCTCATGGAATCATGACATTAACCATTGATAGATTCTTTCATAATTCCCAAAATAACGGAGCTTGTAGAGTTTAGAACTCATGTTCTCTCCAAGTCCTTGTACCCCTTATCATCATATATTGTCTTGCCATCGGGGTCTTTCTTTTTTTTCTTCTAAATTATCTCATTTTCTATTTATCACTTGTTTGAGTCCGAGAGATGATTATAGTCACTAGCATGTCTCTTCCTTATGTAGGACACCCATGTATAGATACCTATAATTTGGTCTATATGATCTTATTTCTAAGATCATACTAACTATCCTAGTCTCGTATTAATTTACTACACTATGCTAATAAAATACCCTTTCTAACCTTTCTAAACCACCTAAACTTATTAATCCCTCTCTAACCACTTCGATAACCGTATTTCCCTTTAATTAACCTTGCTTAAGTTAATTAACCCTCTTATTGAATTTATAGGAAAGATTTGACTTTCTAAATAAATATTTTACCTTTCCAAATAACCACTTAGCTTTTTTAAAATCTTGTTCACACCTCCAAATATGTTTTTCTAAAATCAAATTTTTGACTCCTTTTAGTCCCACATGTACCCAAAACATCCTTTTCTAAAATCCACAAACTATAAATAGAGGGATACCCATCCCACCTTTTCTCAAGAACACACACTCTCTCTCTCTTAATTCTGATTTAAGCCACTTTAGGTCTCTTAGAGTTATTTCATAGTTTATTTGAGCTATTTTCTTGTTATTTGCTAGTCCATTCCAAAGATTTAGGTAAATGGGAGAAGCCATTGATGGTGATATTTCATTCTTAAGCTTTTGAAACAATAAGAATCACAAAAATGATTGTTAGAGCATTAATAGGTTCATTTATTGATAGATTTCATGGAATATAGAACTAATATAGTCATGTTTAGAGTTTGATTGTTCATTTCAAGATTTATATATGCATGCAAATAGGTAGCTCTTACTTATCTCTAATTTGATGGTCATTTATTTATTTGTTTAAATGTTTTGGGGCCTCTTTTTTGTTCTTACCCCATTTTAGAAGCTTTTACAAAATTTTCATTGCACTCATTTGGTACACCCAGTGGGACATACCCCATAGTCATTTTTAAATATTTTCTAGGCTTTACATGTTTATTTTTAATCATATTAAATCTTTCTAGGGTTAAAAGGCTTGTCTTCTAATAGATTTCATGTTTTAAACAAGCTAAATCTCCCTTTTTCCTAGAAATAGGTTTCCATAATCAATGATTAAATTGTTTGTTTCTTTAAATAAATCATTTCTATGAGTTTTTCATGTTTTTTTAGGGGTACACGTAGGTGTACTGGATCGGAGTGTCTCCATTGAAATGGACATGCACCCATTGAGATTGCCACACACCCATCTTTTATATTTTACACTATCAACCCATTTATAAAGGACCACATACTTGTTACACTTTCGATGTATTCATTGACTGGAACATGTATCTACATCTCTTGATGCACACGTGTATTTTTACGAGAATGTGCTAATTATTTTTTTAGCTCGTAGGCTTATTCGTCGAAAAGGAAGTGTCTGCCAAAAACCTAGTGTATATGTTCTTATGCCCACATAGGTGTTGGACCTCACTTTCATATTTTGTTGCCACATGTGCTCATTTTTTGGGGTGTGTATCTGCTAGTTTAGATGTGCAAGCATCGGTCTAGGTGATTAGGTGTCTGTGTTAAAAATTGGAAAAAAATCCCAAGTTGTAAGAACAAAGTTTCTTATTTTCTTTGGTTATTTCTAGGTTCTACAGGTGATTGCAAGTTTTTTTTTTTTTTTTTTGAGTAACATATTTAAGTGTTTTTTTAGTTGATAGAGGTTTTCAAAGTGTGTATGCTCTTCCCTTGCACCTTCTAGGTGATCTTGGGAACCAAAAACACTTCCAAAACCTTCTTATTGATTTCAAAACACTTGCTTTAATGCTTCATAAATGGATTAAAGTTCAAAGTTGGTTTAAAAATTACCTTCTCAAAAATTTAAGTATTTTCCATTATAGTTGGGTTTTTGCATTGTGTATGTCATTTTCTCACACCTCATTCGGTGATCTTGGGAATCAAAAACAACACGTGAACTCTTTTTTTTATCTTTTGGAAAATTACTAACTCTTTGCATGTAGAACCAAAAATGCATTTTTCAAAGAAAGGAGGTTCAAAACACAAGACCACTAATACATGTTTTCATACAGGTTTCCAAACAGTGTGCTACTTAAAACCACATTAAGCTAAACAAGATTAAAAAAATACACCACATACATCACACTATATTGCAAGTTTCAAAAAAGGGTATGTCCCTATCCGCTCAACTAGAACATAACCCCTTTGGCATAACACCTTAAGCTACAACAATGGGGGTGGTTCTAGGAACCCTAAAGTAATCCACTACTGAGTAACCTTGTGGATGAAATAGGAAGCGCTCCGCTTACCCACTTGACTAGTCATACATTGTGAGTTTAGAGTCAAAGTTGTCGTATTGCAACCCCAGTGATGATACAATTGAACACACTAGTTTCTCATTATATCAAAAGGGGGTAAAGTAAATCCAAGATAATCCTTGGGAAACCTTGGAAAATTGAGCTCACATTTAGACAAACTATTGACACCTAGTTGAGTGATCTACTTAGGAAATCCATTTTGTCTTGGAGCCCACTTTACTAGTCCATTATCATGTCTTTTCAAACCATCACAAAGTGATGACTTACTTGGAGTCTAAACCTTGTTTTTTGAACAAGGAAAAGAGTCCACTTAAGTTATATCTAAGTGTCATTCATCACGAGATTTACGATGTATCACTTAGCTTAGTTTCTTTCTCGCCTTAGGATGAGGTGAAACTCTACCCAAGTGACGCTTAGTTTATTTCCACCTCATTTGGTCTATACCCTTGCATTCTTGTTGCCCATTTGGGACAATAAGGAGGCATACCTTGTGAGTGTTATCATAGATGGTATTCACCACTTTTTTCCGTTTATGTCCATCCATGTTTATGGCTAGGTTGTTAAATGTCTAAAGTGTGTAAGTACATTTTCACATCTTTGATAGTCCTTTGATTTTGATTTCAAGATCATCTTCATAGCTAGGATTTCATTTCATCATTGTTTCCCCTTGAGTTGTTATTTTTTCTTGCATTTTATCTATACAATTATGGTACTTACATCTTGTTTTCATTTTTGAGAACTGGGTATAAGTTTCATTATTGTATTGTTACATTGCTCGCATGGATAAAAAATTTGGCTATACTTGTACTTAGTTTGGATTCTAACATCAATTAAGTATTTTACAAGAGTTGATACTTCTTTATTTATATCGCGATAACATCATCTTAATACTAACACCTTGCTTGCTTGGTTAATGTATCAAAATAGTGTTGTTATGATATCCACATTCATAACTTCCATTATCAAAAACTTAGGTTTTGTCAGAATTTGAACTTGTCATAGTATATCTTGTGTGGAGATTGCATCAATATCACGTTGATACTTAGGTCTTCTTATAATTCTAACTTGACCTATATACTGATAGGGTATTGTCACTATCTATCTTGCACCCATCATTGAGATCATAACTTAGGGTATATTCTTTATTATAAAAAAATTGAGTGATTGTTTGGTTTTCCACGGTGTTCATGTGATTGTTCCTAGAACAATATCGGTTACATAACATTACATTTAGGACACACTAGGATATTTATAATTTATACAACTTACATAATGTACACCTAGGTTTTGTACAAATTTGAATACATTTAGACAAAACCTAGTACAAATTTTGATTAGTAATGCTAAGAATTAGGTAAATGACATCGAAACTAGATGAGCGTGACTTAGAAGAAAATCATTTTACATCATTCCCATTCAGCAGTAATAACTTAGCACCTCTCTTTTCGTAAGTCAAAGACACGAGAACCTTTGGTCGATCATAGTGGAGAAGAATCTGATTCTTCTGAGGAACAACATAAGTTAGACCTAGTTTGATTCGACGAGCTCCTTTATTATAACAAAGATCAAGTACTTGAAAGAGTTCTTAAAATAGGAGCCAAGCTTCCATAAGAACATGAAGTGGAGACTAAGACCATTAACCATAAAATGGAAGAGTGACCATCCCACTTAGACATGGATAAACCCTTTGACCTAGGGTATGCTTCCACTTCGAACAACATAACAAAAATGTTGAAGAAAACCCATCAAAACCAACAGGTGATTCATGAAGAACTTATTATAAGGCTTCAAGCAAAGTAAAAGTTGAACATGAGCATAAATGCTCACCACCTCCTAGGTTTAACGAATAAGACAATCCCTTAGTTGAAGAAGAGATCCTCCAAAGTAAGATATTGAAACCCGGTCAAAATTTACTAAAATTAGGCTCTTCGAGTAAGAATGTGCATAAAGATAAACTGATGATGAAATCTGATGAGTTTCACGTTGATCCATATGATGACACAACTTTTAAATTCGCTAAGGTAAATAGACCAACATCACCTACAAAGGAATAACTCATTCAATAAGAGTTACAATTGATGAAAAATACGCTTACTACGCTACAAGAAAGCAACATAGGACATGGTAGGAAATACCTATATGAAGAGCTATGTCCTTACCCCTTTGATAAGGATATGTTGTGACAGCCATTTCCAAAACATTTCACCATCCCTAAGTTCAACAAGTATAAACTCAAGGGTGATCCTTTCGATCACATCAAATATTTCTACATGGCTTGTCAAGAGGTTGCATATAGCAATAATTTTCTAATATGATTATTTCCTCGCAGCCTAGGAGCACTGGCGTTAGAATGGTTTTTTAGTATACCCAAGGGATCCATTACGACATGGCCCACACTAGCCAAAAAAATTTTGTGACATTACTCCTTCAATATGGAGAATGATATCACCATGAACGACCTTTGCAACGAAACAAAAACCTAATGAGACCTTTGCAATCTTCTTACAGATGATGGCATGGATTGGCAAGTTGTTTCCCTTGTGCCTTTCCAAAAAAATAGCTAGTAAGCATATTCATCCCTAACTTAAACCCAAAAATAACCTTTCATTTACAAATGCATTGCAGCTCTAACTTTGAAGAAGTTATAGAGAAGGGTATTCAAATAAAAAAGGCTCTCATTGTGAAGGGTACACTTAAACCAGTCATAAAGGAAAAACATGAAACAAAACCCTCAGATAAACCAAAATTATTCAAAAACAAACATTTCATTGGTGGCGACATTATAGACTCCAGAAGACTCTAAATCACACATACTATTCCACTTCTAAAATTTTACAAGGACCTTCCCAAAGGCACCTACAAAATGTACATTTACACCACTAACTGAATCACTATCTGCCATACTTAAATAGTTAGATGCGGTAAACATGGTGCAGTACCCAACCGCAACAATACCATATCCAAAATATGCTCCAAAACCAGGTTGGTTCAAAGAACATGAGTATTGTGATTTCCATTGTGTCAAAGGACACAAAACTGATAGGTGTTTGAGACTATGACATTATATACAAGACCTCATCGAAGAGGGCAAGATCATCGTAGATTCAACCCCTGACTCAGGACAAGGTCCCAACAAGAAAATGGGTATATTCAATAATCACTTTCCTAACCATGCAGATAAGAAACACAAGAAGTCAGATCATGGAAAAAATTCCAATGACTATAGGACTATTGTATATTTTTATCCAATTAATGATAGTCCCTGTGATTCCCTTATAAGTTGTGTCCGTTCATTTGATGAACAAGTTAATACTATTAAGATTTTAGAAAAGAGTTTTGCAGTAGGTACACAACATTCTCGTTTGATCATACTAGATCCCTTACCTATTCCTTAGGAAGGTCATTACAATTTAATAGAACAGTTGGAGAAGATACATGCTAAGATATCGATTCTAGATCTCCTCAAAATCTATATTGCTCATAAAAACATATTATATAAAACATTGCAAAGTTCATGATGCAGCCTAGAATTTACTGTGAATAACCCAAGCACGTTAGTACATCACTCAGCCTAAGTTGAGTGCTCACCCAAAGTGCGCAAAGGCACTAGGTCCCTCTCCGAGTTTCTTGTATAGGATGTTATGATGATGATGTTTAAACATATTCAAATTCATAACTAGATATAAGAATTCCACAAAGTGCATAATCCACATTTATATCTTAGAGAATCATAATAAATGAAGTAAAAATAACTATGATAAGATTAACATTATAAGAACAGATTAAGTTATGTCTTATACCATAATCCAACCAATATACTCCATTTCATTAAATACTATAAAACACATAAGCTTATTACACTATATCGGTACCTCCATGAGTCATGTGCACATAAAAACTAAGAAGCACAACTATATAATAATTTGCCACTTAATAAACTATAGAAATAAATACATATTTATAGGGTGCGGACTTCCCTTCACCACCCATGCACTTCTCAAAAATAGGTTACATACGATAATAGCCATACGCCTTTACAATAGTATGCACAACATATAAGTTCTCTAACAATAGATGTCCTATAGTTAACTCCAAGTAGAAATCCTATTATTAGCTTAAACTATGCATGGCACTTATCTGTCACTTGTTCCCAAAATACCATTGCATGGAGTGCAAGTCTTCATATCCACGTTGTCTCCAAAAGTATCCCTTATCCACAAAAATAACTAAGTTCGAGCCAAAGTGTTCTTGTGTGTGTTTCCTTTAATATCTTCTCGCACCTTCAAATACACCTTATTCTCATGTGCACATCCTTTGTGTGTCTTCTCCTTAGAGAAACATTTTGTCTACTCAACATTACCCCACACTAAAGTACATTTCCACCCCAAAAATGGGAATTCTTTCTAATGTCTCCAATAATAAAGAATAAGTAATGAAAGAATGAATGAAACATTATACAAAAGAATGAAGTTTTACTCTGCAGCACCCTCTTCTTCAACTAGAAGGATTAACTCTGGATATTCAATTTTGATTTCAGCCTCCAATGTCTTCTAGTCACTTAGCACATTCCTTGTTTTCTCTAGAATATATGTGGCTATTACATCCAATTCATCCTGAGTGATCTTCTCTTTCTCATTTTGTAGCACCTAGACAACATTGGCCATACCTGACAACATTCCTTCCATGAGATCCATCTTTTGCACTATGAGTTTCCCAATCTCATCAATTTTATCCTTGTGTAGATCCTAGGCTATTGTGAGGGCCTTGCGCTTTTGTTTTACCAGTGTTAATCTTTCTACGTACCCAAGTGTTTCATCTTTCATTTCCTTCATAACTTCATTGTCCTCTACCATAGTTCTGATCCTTATTATGGTGTTTGGTGCTGCACATATATTGAGAGCTTGGTCAGCTTTCTTTAGCTCATCTTTCAAGGTTTGGAGCAAGGCCTCATAAGTTAAAACTTTTCTAACAATATTGGCCCTTTCTCTTTTTTCTTCTTGTGCAGAATCCTTTGGTGTGGGCATTCAAATTGGCCCATCATCTAATACCAAATTGACCAAAGTGCGCACATAATGCATAGTAGAATGAGTTTTTTCAGAACCGAGATTCTAGATGAGGCCTTGTTTTAAGAATTTGATCACTAAGCTCCTCATCCATGCTAAAGAAGGCCTCATTATTTTCCTATTCTCATTCCTTCTCTTCTTTTAAGTGCTTTATCTCTACAATTTTATCCTTGTTATCTTCAAGCAAAGTGCTCAAATGGTGGAGGCCTTATCAATTTTCCTCTGTGCCACCTCAATAGATACCCTTGCCAAGGCATTTTGATATGCTCATCAGACATTAGAGTAGGTTTTATTGTCATGTGCTTGCTCTAGGGTGTCTTATTCACTTTGTGTGAGACATAGAACTCTTCACATACGTCAAAATGTGGTTCATCCATATGATTCTACTTGGAGCAGGATAATTTCTTCCTTGTGCATGTAGTGGCCATATCTGGATCCATCAACTTCCACCCATATAACTCTTTAAGGCCCACAGTGCTATGAAAATGGGCGTGAGACTATTTTTCTCATGTCCTCATCATAGCCCATATTAGGGACAACATATTCTTCACTTTTCCTCTCTCTTTTTTCCTTCGCCCCTTAGGAACACAGGCGCCAAGGTCCAGGAGTGGCCCTTCTCCTTCTTGAGTAGTAATGGGTGCACTAGGTGGTTAAACCCAAATCTTTATTTGCTTCTTTCACCCATTCCTCATCGTCTCTCATCTCTTCATCCGGGGCTCCTCTCGCATCTTCAAGTTGAACCGAGGTTCTGGCACGCTCTCCCCTCACTCCTCCTCCTCCTCCTCCTCCTCCTCTTTAATCTTCATCTTTCATATCCTCTTTTTCTTGGGTGTTTCTTTTTAAGGGGAGAGTTAAGGTGACCTTCAAAAAGGATGTCCCTACATCTTGGGTCTCGGTTCTTCTAAACACCCTCTTGAACTAGCACTCCTCATGGATTATGTTTATGTCGAGCCTTCCTCTTCTCCTTATCATTATGGAGGAGTATTTACGTGCTCACTTTCTAATTTGTTAGTGGGTTGCCTCCACCTCGTGGTATAAGCCTCCACTATCCTTGTTGATTTATTCTTCCTTCTAAGATTGATCATGCTTTATAGAACTACCGCATTTTTAGCTACATGTTTGCCTTTAGGTGGGCCTAAAATCATGAAATCATTCTCCACATATCAGCCCTTTTCCAATTTAGGATTAAGTCGGAGGTAGATAAGCGTGGCCCCACTATCCCCAATAGCCAAACTTACTGGCTTCATACTTATGACATCAGTAATAAACCTCTCAATGTAGGCATATCGATGTGGATAAACATAAGTTTTCCTTAAATTTTAGTAGTCACAGTCTACCTTGTCCACATTGTATCTTAACCGGCACATGTCACAAACTTGTGTACTACTTCTGAAAGAATCATGTTATGAAGGAGTATGGTAGTTTACACTAGGGAATCCATGTCCCATACTTCATTGTGAACCGTATGATGTAAAAATGTTGATATACCATGAACTACATAGCCTTGCCCACCACTAAGGGTAACTCCTTTGGAATGCGTCATTCCTCCTCGAAGGCCACGCGAAGTCGGTCATACCATAACTCCACCCTTTGCTTGAATAAACCACTCATTGATCCTTCACATAGATATTTTTCAAACCTCTCTACGAGGGAATTATTTTCCATGAGGTATTCCTAGATTTTATTGTTTGGCCCATCGGGCACTCCAATTTCTATAAACACAAGTGATAACAGGATAGTGCCAAAACTTATCTTCTCACCTATGCACACTTCCTCAACAATTGTATCTTGTTATGTACCCAACTAAGTTGTAAACTTCTCCTTGTGAAATATTCTTAGCAATGTGTAGCCACATGGTGTTCACTTGTGACCACCTTTCCTAATCATTCATCTTGGTGAGTAATGTATGGCCTCCTGTATCACAAGGTACTTCCTCAGCTTATAGATATTCATCCCACGCGAACCCTTTGTATATCCTAACTCCTTAATGTGGCCATAATAGTTGCCTTATCAATTAGATCACTACTAACCTTTATCCCTATGCCCTTCAATCATGTAAACATAGTAATTAATGGTGTTGTTATCCTTACCTACCACCAAGAAAAGTAGAAGAAGTCCTCATGGACTCTGCTCATCATCCATCAATATAGATTTTCTAGTTTTCCAAAGTATGGGAGTTTGTATAGCTAGTATACCCCTACCTTCTTCAACAACTTCTCTTCGAATCATCACACCGGCATGTCATCAAGCTGTTCACTTCTTTATCTTTATATTCAACAATGCATCTAGTTCCTCCTTGTTCTCTGGTGGTGCGATGTTTGTAGTCACACACCTTGCACTGTGGATATGGGAATCCCAATCCCATTCGATAATTACTTCTTATGGATACTACATTTCAAAAATATTACTCTCGGGAGCATCCTCAACCTTGGTTTCCACCTTCTTCTTCCCCTTTGTTCCTATTTCAAGTGCTTTCCTCGGTGCCATGATAAAATTTGTGCCTTTTTCCTTTGTGAGAAGTCTCTCATGCTTAAGATCAAAACCGTGTGCCTTATCTCGAAACAACATTCCTAGCTCCTTCTCAATGCTTTTACTTCACTCAAACCCTTCTCAAATGGGGACGCAAGCCAATTCTATGCACAAATATACTCTCCTCACCTAGTTTCATAAATCTCTACACCTCAACGTGTTTCACTCGATTTGGTCACAACTAGCTCGATCGAATACTTATGATCAAAAAGGTAGAAATTAACCCACATCACATCTTTATATAGAGTTGTGAAAATTTATCACATTTATTACTCCTTTACCTACCACCAATCCTCTCATTAATTGACCATTTTCCCAATTTCCACGTGATACACCTACACGCCATAGCTATAACCTTCTAGCGTGCCTCTCTACCTTCTAGCTATAAACCTCATTCTATGCACTTCCATGTGCCGAAGTACCTCGCCACTGTTCCTTCCTTTATTAGTTTTTATGGTTGCAACTTACCTCATGTTATACTATTCATTCATTCATTTACAGCTATGGTCTTCCTTAGGAGCAATTTTGTCTCTAACAACATCTTTTCATAACTATCTACACATTTTAATCAAGAGAAATTACCTATAACATTATTTTCTTATAGGCACCAATTTTTGAATGATAACCACCCTATTGGTATCCATATTTAATATCCTTCACAACTTGAACAACATCATTAATTTTCACAAGACACTCAAGGATAGATAGATGTTTTGTATGCATTTTGTAGACAAGGATGCACCTATCTGCTTGTTTGCATTCAAGAATTGAGGGAGTGGATAGCACCTTATAGAGGATTTTGATCTAACCCTCACTATTTTAGGTTGTGCCTATCAACCAAGGCAAGAGAACCTATATTGCAGCCCTTGTATGGTAAAGGAGGTAGAGATATCCTTATGTTTTGCATTATGACATGAAAGAGGCCTTGTGAAAACATGATCAAGTATCCATTATCCAAACTCAAAGGAGTTGTCACTACTAAATGATGGAAATGTTTTCAAAACAAGGCTAGGGCTACTAAAGACATGATAAAACCTTGATATGCTTTGTGCATTTTTGTGAAAGGATTGAGTTCTTTTGTGGACACACAATGCAAATGCAAGGGTAGTATAGGTAGGATGAGTTAGTTTAAAAGATATTCTGATGGGAGAAGTTTGGACAAGACAAGATAAGGAATTACCAACTTCTTTGGGAAGCTTTGCAAAATAATTACAACACCTAAACAACAGAGATGTTTCAATGAGTTTGAAGTACTCTTTCAACCAGGATGTGTACACAAATGGAGGCCCAAATCTACACTATTCCACACAAAATTTGATAACCTGCCACAAAGGCTTGAAGTAAAATATCAATGAAGCATTTAGAAACCATTGTTAGATCATGACTTAAGGTACACCCAAAAGTTTACAAACACCCTCAATTTACAAGGAAGGTAAGATGAATTTAAATCTATTTATCTTCAATCAAATGAATGCTCTTCTGAATGGAATATTTCATATGCCTTCAAACCCTCTACAAGAAATGAGACTATGTATGACCAACAGAGATCCCAAACACAAGATTACAACATGAGCATGAAACACAAATTGAAAACATACTGAAAAATAAGTGTATGTAAGCTTTGCGAAGAGATAAAACCTAGTTAATCCATAAATTTGATCAAATATATCAGCAAGGGAATGTTATTAAGACAATCTCAAAGCTTTTTGATGGCTTTATAGCTGAAACCAACTCAACATGATGAACATTTGATGCAAATAGGAATAAAAATGGCTCTCAGGTAGTTTCTCCAAAAGAAATGGAACACTTCCAGTTTTCCTCTTGAAAATTCTTCTCTCTTTTTCCCAAAATTCTTAGCCCCTTTCAAAATTCCTCCAAGTTACATAATATACCTTGTGCTAACTTGGATCCTTGAATCCCAAGAAAATAATATGCTCAAGGGATCAAATTTGTTACAAAACTCTTATCCATTTCATGAAAATGACATCAAACTGTAAAAAAGCTCACATAACGCCAGAGATGCACAAATATTTTAAAATATTGCATGGATTGGATCCTTATCCATCCCAGGGTCACGTTTTTGGCATTCAGACATGCCAACATGCTTTTCCAATAATTTTTTCACCTTTTTCCCTCATCATTTTTAACTCTGCAACTTTTAATTTTTTACATTTCACGTGTTTTACACGGGCCGAGAAAAATATTTCATGAAAAACATCATAGGGCATCGAAATAACTCAAATGAATGATGCCATTGTATCCATAAGGTCGAGGGGATACGACTTCATATAAAATTTCATGTGAATTGGTGCAGAAATGGTGAATCCAAACTTCCTAGAGCTTCCATGGCGCCCAAAAACGAAATTACACACTTACCGTCGATTAAATCAATTTTAAATCTCGCCTCCACGTTTCGATGGGATTCCACACACATAAGCCAAAATTACCTTTTTGAACCTTGATAGTGCTAGACATGTGTCACAAGATGATTGGCTCGGGCCCACGCCTCTAAAATTGCATTTGAAACCTTTTTGACTTCGGGAAAATTTTGAACATTTTCCCCATGAGCCCCTGGACACGCCATGTGTCCTCCTATGGGCCCTACAAAAACCATAGGCCAATTTGATGAATTTTTCCACTTTTTGAGTAAAGAAAAAATATCTCAAAATTCTCTGCGGGCCTGAACACCCGCTACTTCTTCTGCCACGTGGCGGTCTCCCATTCGTTGCAGGATCGGACCTCCAATTTCACCTCCAAACCTCTGTGAGCACAAAATCCTTTGCATGTCCGCACTTTTCATCTCTGCTCTTTGAAATGTGCCACATGTTGCCCCCGATTGGATGTGGGGGACACATTCACCTTTTCCCGTCGGGGCCATGGACAATTTTTTTGGGTTTTGAGATTTTTCACCAAACTTTGTAAATTTTTTCATTTTCTCTGCGCACACTCCACATCTCCGCTGAATCTAGGACATGTGTCCTCCTTTCATTAGTGGCGGGACTTCAGCCTCAAAATTTTCTTTTTACCTTTTGAAGTTAAAAAACTTCAAAATCCTCCAAACCTCCACCCTCCATTTCATCCCCCGCATACGTGTCACTCTCTTATTCGATGTGGGCCTCCTGGGTCAAATTTTTTGTTTGACATTGTGAAGCCAAAAACTTCAAAAATTTCCAACTATTTGCCTCTCCATGCTGACTCTCCTAGACACGTGTCCATTTCTTATTGGGTGCGGGCTTTCGGGCCAAATTTTTCCTCTAGCATTTTGAAGCCAAAATTTTCAAATTCTTCTAAGTCCCCACTTTTCCGGTCGACCTCCCTGTGCCACATGTCATCATACCATTCCTCTGCGGGCCTTCGGGAAAAAATTTGATTTTGAGAAATTTTCCAAAATGGAAGAAAATTTCCTAAGTGCGGCCCGCCACCCGCCGATCCATCAACCAATCAAATCGTGCCACGTAAGCACATCATCAGAAGATCATGAGGTCATGGAAAAAAATTTCCCTTCACCAAAATTTCAAAATGACAAGTTATAACATTTTTCGACCTCCCTCGGCCAATGAGAGCCTGCCACATTAGCATAAAGGTTACAATGATAATTTTGACGGCCAGGTGACACCCGTATACCCGTCAAAAACGTAGAAAATGCATGGGATGCCCCTGAAACCAATTTTTTCACAAGAGGACAAATTTCTTGGTTTTAAATCAAGTGAAGCATGATTTTACATTAATTCCAACCAGGGGAGTAGGATTTTTAACCTCAAATTACTCGAGAATCGATCAACTTCGAGTTTTTTGCACGTTTTGACAAAGAAAAAATGACACAACCCGTGGGGAAGAAAAAATTAGGGCATAGGGGGAACTTGGATTTTTTCTTAAATATAAGGAAAAACAACAACATCAAGGGCCTCTTGAAGGCATTGATAAAACAAGTTGCAGGTCACTAGCTCGAGCCAAAAAGACGTTTGGAGCAAAAAATGGAACATGAAAATTAGAGCAAAGGGTGAAAAGTAGAAATTACACAAACATTGGCTCTCGCAGGGATGGGCACTCCCAATGAGTGCCACAAGATCGCAACGTAGACCAAGTGCCAAAAATCCATTGGGCAAGGAGTCAAAAACACATTTGCAGCCTAAAAACTAGAATTTTTACCAAAAACAGCTAAGAAAACCAGACCAAAAATGGTTGCCAAGGACAAAAGGGCAAACCACAAGCCAACAACAACAAGAACAAGGAAAAGACAAAACAAAAAAAGGGCTATACAAAATGTACAACTTGTGCATACCTCACATGGGGATTTAATCCAAGAAATGTTTTAAATGTCTGCCATTAACAGGAAGCTCCAGCAAATCCCCATCCAAATCCTTAAGAAAAAATGTATTTTCTCCAATCCTGATATCAATGGCATAAGGGCCCATCCATAGAGCATCAAACTTGCCATGCTTTCCCTTGTCTTCATGCCTACTATCCCATAGCAAAACCAGATCTCCAACACTAAAAGCTCTAGGGTGACTTTCTTATCAAACAACTTCTTCAATTTCTCCCTAAATATGACATGCCTTTGATGAGAAGCTATCCTTTCTTCATCCAACTCAATGACCTGATTGATTCTTGATTCATATGGACCATGTTCTTGATCTTCCAACTACTGGGAAAACTGAAAAGTGGATAATTACAAGTGCAAGGGCAAAGAATGCTTGAGTTCCATGCACCAATTCAAATGGACTTTTAACAGCTTGCTCTTTTTGGAGTTATTCTATAGCCCATACCTTGTAAATTTCAAATTCTCTCCCCACTTCTTCTTATTTATCTCCAAAGTCCTTCTAATAATCTTAAGCAAGTTCTTGTTACTTGACTTAGCTTGCCCATTACCTTGTGGATTGTAGTTTGAAGAATAAGTTAGATTTATCCCATACTTATTGCACATTGCCATCAAAGGCTTGGCTCTAAAACACATAGCATTATCAGACACAATTTTAACTAGAACTCCAAATCTACATATGATATGATTCAACAAGAAATCCATTACCACTTGGTGTGTTTCCTTTCTAGATGGAATTGCCTCAACCCATTTTGTAAAATAATCAGTTGCAACAAGGATCCATTAATGACCAGCACTAGAAGGATCTAATATCTCACCTATGAATTCCATTCCCCATTGTTTGAAAGGAGCTTCAACTGATATAGGCTGCAAAGGAAGGGAGCCTGAAGCTTTCAATCTTCCTGAGAAGTGTTGGCAACTATCACATCTTCTAACTAGCTAGTTTGCATCTTTAAAAAGAGTTGGCCACCAATAACCAGCTCTCAAAATCTTGTGTGTTGTCACTCTACCAGAAAAATGTCCTCCACAAACTCCCCCATGGAAATCAAAATCAACTTGGGAGCTTCATCTTCAGTTATGCATTTCAAGAGGACACCTTCAGGGTTCTTCCAAGCCAGCCCAAGGTTTGTTATGATATATTTCGAGAAGCCAACTTGAGGGCTCTTTTCTGATTTTTATTCAAGTAATTAGGATAGCATAGGTGCTTGAGGTAGAAGACTACATCCTTGTACCATTCATAATTCATCAATTTGTCAAGTAGACTTGCCCTTTCTTCCTCTAGCTGATTCACTTCTACATTTTGCAAATTACTCTCAGCCATGAGCTTGGCAAGACCCAAACCTCTTACCAGCTTTGTTGTTTGGATATCCATATCATATTCTTGTAATTTGTTGACCCATCTACATCTCTTTCTTGATATCTCCATGTCTAGATAAGATGTCTTTAACCATTGTATGAGGAACATAGGCAACAACTTTTGAACTCAAAATGTAAGGTCTGAAAATTTTTGTTGCTTTCACTAATGCAAATGCCTGTTTTTCCATGATTGTATACTTCAACTCAGCTGCTTGTAAAGCCTTACTATAGAAGGCAATAGGCCTCTCAGCTCCATTCTCATCCTTTTGTAACAAAACTGAAGCAATAGTGAATTTAGAGGCAAAAGAAAAGATTTGGAAAGGTCTCTTGTAGTTTGGGGCTGCTAAAACAGGTGCACGCTTAAGTGCATCCTTTATTCCTTCAAAAGCTTGAATGGCAGCCTCCCCACTTGATGACTTGATCCTTTCTTAGCATGCTTGTGATTGGAAGAGTCAGCTCAGCAAAATTAGAAACAAACCTTCTAATAAAATTGATTTGGCCAAAGAAAGATTGAATACCTTTCTTGGTTCTTGGAATAGGCACCTTTCGATTGCTTCCACTCTCTCAGGGTCTATCATAACACCTTCTTTAGATACAATATGTCCCAGCAACTTGGCCTTTTACATGCCAAAATGACACTTCTTTGGATTAAGTGAAATGCCATACTCTCTACATCTGATTAGCATCTTCTCTAGGTGTTGCAAATGGTCTGCTCACTGCCTTGAAAAAATAGTCACATCATCCTGATAAACTGCAATAAACTCATTGATATAACCAGCAAAGGAAACATCCATTGCCCTTTGAAAAGTAACACCAGCATTCATCAATCCAAAAGGCATCCTTACAAAAACATAAGTCCCCCAAGGAGTAGTGAAGGTTGTCTTAAGTCTTTCTGATTCTTTGACAACTACTTGATTGTATCCAGAGAAACCATCCAAAGTAGAAAGCATCTCTGACCCTGTTACAAGCTGCAACATATTCTCCATGTTTGGCAAGGGGTAATTGTCCTTCATAGATGCTTTGTTTAGATTCCTAAAATCCACACAAAGTCTGATATCTCTGTTCTTCTTTCTAACTAGGACAAGGTTTGCCACCCAAGATGAGTATCTAGTAGGTTGAATGATGCCACCATCTCTCAATTTCTTCAATTCTTCCTACATTTTCATGGAAAGAAGTGGGTTAATAGGCCTTTGTTTTTGTCTAAATGGCTTGGTTTTGGCCTCAAGAGGGATCTCATGCTGAAATAAATCTTCTCTATATGCCTTCAACTCTGAATAAGACCAGGCAAGGCAGTCTTGATACTTCTTTAAAAGTTGGGCATAGGACTATTTTTCCTCTTTGCTGAGATGGCTACCCAACCAGATCTTCCTTGGTTTATCCTTGGTTCCCAATTTTTCTCTCCCACATCCCTTGAAGCAAACAAGTTTCTATTTATGATGCAATCAAGCATTGCTAAAATTGGATTCAAGTGCAACAAGACCTTTAGGAATGGTATTTTTTTCAATTATATAATATCCTTGTCAAACAAAGTTTCTCTACCTTCATTCATGCACACCATTGGTTCCCAATCAATATTTTGACCAGAAAACTCATCTTGGCATTGTAAGAATCTCAACACTTGGGCATCATCATCAAAAATCTGCCAATGTTTCACATTATCCGGGATAGCTGGCCTTGTTAGCACTTCAATATCATATTCACAAAAAGGTGAAACAATGCAATTGTCAAATCTAGAACCCAGAACAGCTAACTTATCAGTAGTAAAATTAAGACTTCTATCATGGTAAACAATGTTAAAGGAATCAAACATTTCAATCAAGTCCCAAACAACATGCTTATATTGTTTCATACATTGATTTTTTGTAGCATACAACTTTCTTACTTGCTTGACAACTAGCTCTGAATCTCCTTTAGCAACAATATCCTTCACTCCATATTTCCATGCAATCCTTAATCCCGATAATAATGCCTCATACTCAGCAATGTTGTTAGTGCATTCAAAATTGAGCTTGAAGGAAAAAGGAAACTCTTCTAAACTAGGAGAAACCAACACTATACCAGCACCATTTCCAACTTTGGAGCAAGCTCCATCAAATAGTAATGTCCATGGATAACCTACCATACCAAGGCACTCGATTTGTCCATCTTATTCTCCTTTCCATCAGCAAAACCAATGAAGTTATTAACATCTACATCACCAAACAACACTTCATAAGAATCATTGTTGGGATCTTCAATCAAGTGTAACATCTTCTTTTCACCATAGAGTTTGACAAGGCTGCCCTCAATGGGAATGGTGGAAAAAGACATGTCCATTTGAACACTACCACCAGCACTTGCAACCCATTTTCTTGACAAAAGCATACCCCATTTGGCAGGGCAGTCAACAATTACAACATCAAGTTTTAAATTCTTACCCGGATAGGTAGTAAGTTGCACTACTAATCCCTTCACAAAACCAAAAACCGACACTTCCCTTGAATCCATGGTTGTACACTTCCCATATGCTACTGTCACTTTGATATCTAACTCATTCATGACTTCTAAAGGCATGACATTACATGATGCACTCGGAATCAAACATGCAATTGTGAAGCAACCTATATTTTATGAGCAAAGTTGTGAAAAATGGATCAACATTCAATTGGGAATTAACCAAGGATGTCCCCAAATACACTTCAGGTGCCTCTCCAAAATCTTCCATTGGTGGTGGTGTTTTAAGGCCAGCAATGCTTTGAAGAGGATTCTCAACAACATTTATATTTCTGCTTGGGGTAACCTTTTCTTCTTTCAATCCCAAGTACTCGAATGCTCTCTTCTTATGTTCAGGAATTCTAAGCAATTCAATAATTGGAACACTCACTTTAATTTGGCTCAAAACCTAGGCTATATCATATGGAACATTCTTTGGTAAGACAACATTGGAAGAGAAACAAGAAGGTTCATCAGATGGAGAAGTGTTCTTGGCAGCCTGGGCATGAAGAGGACTAATATTCTTGCATGGGACAACAGGGTTCTTGGCAATTGTTTCTTTTCTAGGATTATCTTTGGGAATGCTTGTGAGCAAGGGTGTCTTTGGTTTGGCTTGAGGACCAGCTCCTCTAACAAATTTACTTCTAGTATTGTACTCCTTTTCTTGACCAACCACAACATTCATTAACAATTGTCTATCTTCCTCCGAAGGAATACCACCATCATACTTCTTGATCATTAAAGCCCTTAGATATTCAAAGTCATTATTAGGAATTTCAAAAGCCTGAACTACATCTACATCCTAAGTTTGAGGAAGAGAAATAAATGGTACCCTCTTTATGCAATCCCAAAAGGTTGCTGTTGTCCTTGCACTCATCACATCTGTTGATGTTGTTGCTTGTTGTGAGCCTAAAGAACTACCCATCATACAGATGTCATCATCCATTTCATTCTCATTATCATCATCAATATCTTGCTGGTCCATTTCACATGGAGGATGAGGAAGAAAACATCTATCACACCAATCCATATCAGCAATTTCTTGAACAACAGCAACTCTTGCAGTCAGAGGGTCAGGCACCACTCTATTTTCACATGCTTGGGGTTGTCTATTTGCAGATCCAATAGGCCCTTTACCTCTATCATCTTGTCTTTGATCACCCCTAGGATGATTGCCAAATCTATCATGGTTTTGAGTTCTTTGCTGTCCTTGTGAACTTTGCCCAATTCCTTTCTTAGCCCAGGCTAACTTGTAAGAAATTTCTTTAACAACCCCTGCCAAAGTCTTGACAACATCTTCTAAATCAGCACCCTTGCTAGCTTGAGGCTTCTCAGGGTTTATCAGCTTCACACCATCCCTCTTAAGTGGTTTACCAACAACCTTAATATTATTTTCAATTTGGAGTGCCATGGTGAAAGCTTGTCTCAAGTTTGTAGGATTTTTGTCTCTCAAGTAATAGGCTACCTTTTTATCAAATGCATCTGCATATTTGATCAAGAAAGATTCATCACAAGGCCTCAAAATGACAGGAAACCTTCTCAATGTTTTATTAAATCTTGTATTAAAATCATGAACGGTCTCATTAGGGTTCTTCTTGATGTTCTCAAACTTGGATAGAAGGAACCTTGGATCTGTTTTGTCTCCATATTGTAATCTGAATGCATTACTCATCTCAGTCCATGAATCAATAGAGTTATCAGAAAATATTTTTACCAATCTCTTACATCTTCCTCAAGTGTATGGATAAACAACTTAATATACACATCCTCAAATTCTATCTCAAAATATTCCATCATGTTAACAAAGAGTTTGAGATGTTGATCTCCAGTTATGGCATTGTTACCTTGGAATTTTGGTAACCTATTTCTCACATCTTGTGGGATAGCATTTGGATAACCATCAATTCCTCCAAAATTTATAGGAAAGGTGTTAACAATAAATAGAGGTGTAGGCTGAGCCATATTGTTTGGTGGGGGTGATCTTGGAGGTGAAACAAGATGATGAATAGTAATGGGTCTGATTGGGATAGATGAATGATCCCTAAAATGATAACCCCCCAAAGGCTCTCTCTCTTGATAAACTTTAGAAAACTTAGAAACCACAGGAGCGGATCTAGGAGTGAGTTTTTAAATACAAAAGAAGGTCCCTCACCTGATGGAGAATGAAAATCAGCAAGAAGATTGCCTGAATCAGATCTACTTGAAGAAGAATTATAATCTTCAATAATAGGCTGCTCTCCTTCAAATTCAACTATGGGGATTTATTTTCTTGCAACCAAATCACCAACCACTTTCCACACTCTTCTTCCTTCTAGTTCAAAGCTTCTTGATTCGGTGAGAAACTTCTTAGAAGAGTCCTTGATGAAGAGGGATCTCCTTCCCTCCAGCTTGACAGATTTAAACAACAAATTTCAAATGATGAAATGTGTTAGACAACTGGTATTTCAAGATCCCAACAACATGGAGTCACCACTAAGGATTTCCACCTTAGTTGTGCAAGAAAGCACTAAAATATTCTATCAAATGTATGCTATGAATGAAAATTTGCAAGGGTTTACAATTCAAATCTTCTTCTTCTTAATTCAACCAAAAACAGTGCATCCAAATCATATAAACTGCTAGTAAATGAGAAGAGTAGGCTGAGCTTGAAATATTTTTACCCAAAATATGTAGATATGGAGTATGAAATGATATCTCAAGAATGTAATAGCTCAAATAATTAATCACACAAATTCTCAAACCTCTCAAATATTTCAAAACCACTAAGAAATTTAGAGAATTCCCCAACAACAGGTGCCCCTCGGGTGTTGGTATCAAGATTTAATCTCCTTCACAACTTGAACAACATCATCAATTTGCACAAGACACTCAAGGATAGATAGATGTTTTGTATGTCATTTGAGCCAGGATGCACCTATTTGCTTGTTTGCATTCAATAATTGAGGGAGTGGATAGCACCTTCAAGAGGGTTTTGATCTAACCCTCACTATTTTAGGTTGTGCCTATCAACCAAGGCAAGAGAACCTATATTGCAGCCCTTGTATGGTAAAGGAGGTAGAGATATCCTTGTGTTTTTCATTATGTCATGAAAGAGGCCTTGTGAAAACATGATCAAGTATCCATTATCCAAACTCAAAGGATTTTTCACTACTACATGATGGAAATGTTTTCAAAACAAGGCTAGGCTACTAAAGACATGATAAAACCCCGATATGCTTTGTGCATTTTTGTGAAAGGATTGAGTTCTTTTGTGGACACACAATGCAAATGCAAGGGTAGTATAGGTAGGATGAGTTAGTTTAAATGATATTCTGATGGGAGAATTTTGGACAAGACAAGATAAGGAATTACCCACTTCTTTGGGAAGCTTTGCAAAATAATTACAACACCTAAACAGCAGAGATGTTTCAATGAGTTTGAAGTACTCTTTCAACCAGGATGTGTACACAAATGGAGGCCCAAATCTGCACTATTCCACACAAAATTTGATAACCTACCACAAAGGCTTGAAGCAAAATATCAATGAAGCATTTAGAAACCCTTGTTAGATCATGACTTAAGGTACACCCAAAAGTTTACAAACACCCTCAATTTACAAGGAAGGTAAGATGAATTTAAACATGTTTATCTTAACTCAAATGAATTCTCTTCTGAATGGAAGATTACATATGCCTTCAAACCCTCTACAAGAAATGAGACCATGTATGACCAGAGATCCCAAACACAAGATTGCAGCATGAGCATGAAACAAAAATTGAAAACACATTGAAACACAATTGTATGCAAGCTTTGCCAAGAGATAAAACCAGTTAATCCATAAATTTGATCAAATATATCAGCAAGGGAATGTTATTAATACAATCTCAAAGCTTTTTGATGGATTTAGAGCTGAAACCAACTCAACATGATGAATCATTTTATGCAAACAGGAATAAAAATGGCTCTCGGGTAGTTTCTCCCAAAGAAATGGAACACTTTCAGTTTTCCTCCGAAAATTCTTCTCTCTTTTCCCAAAATTCTCAAGCAGACCCCTTTCAAAATGCCTCCAAGTTACATAATATACCTTGTGCCTAACTTGGATCCTTGCATCCCAAGCAAAGAATATGCTCAAGGGATCAAATTTGTTACAAAACTCTTATCCATTTCATGAAAATGACATCAAACTGTAAAACAACTCGCATATTGCCAGGGATGCACAAATATTTTAAAATATTGCATGAATTTGGATCCTTATCCATCCCAGGGTCATGTTTTTGGCATTCAGACATGCCAACATGCTTTTGCAATCATTTTTCACCTTTTTCCCTCATCATTTTTAACTCAAAGAACTTTTAATTTTTTACATTTCACGTGTTTTAAACGGGATGAGAAAAATATTTCACAAAAAACATTATGGGGCACCTTTGAAATAACTAAAATGAATGATGCCATTGCATCTAGAAAGTTGAGGGCATGAGACTTCATATAAAATTTCATGTGAATCGGTGCGGAAATGGCGAATCCAAACTTCCTGGAGTTTCCATAGCGCCCAAAAATGAAATTACACAGTTACCATCAATTAAATCAATTTTAAATCTCTGCCCTCCACGTGTCCGATGGGATTCCACACACATAAGCCAAAATTACCTTTTTTGAACCCTGATAGGGCTAGACATGTGTCGCAAGATGATTGGCTCGGGCCCACGCCTCTAAAATTGCATTTGAAACCTTTTTGACTTAGGGAAAATTTTGAACATTTTCCCCGCGAGCCCCCTGGACACGCCATGTGTCCTCCTGTGGGCCCTACAAAAACCATAGTCCAATTTGATGAATTTTGAAACTTTTTTGAGAAAATAATTTTTTTCCCAAAATTCTCTGTGGGCCCGAACACACTGCTTCTTCTGCCACGTGGTAGTCTCCCATTCATTGAGGGACCGGCCCTCCAATTTCACCTCCAAACCTCCGCGAGCACAAAATCCTTTGTGGGCCCGCACTTTCCATCTCCACTCTTTGAAATGTGCCATGTGTCACCCCGATTGGATGGGGACACATTCACCTTTTCCTGTCGGGGCCACGAACAATTTTTTGGTTTTGAGATTTTTCGCCAAACTTTGTAAATTTTTCATTTTCTCGGTGCGCTCCACATCTCTACGACACATGTCCTCCTTTCATTAGTGGCGGGACTTTGGCCTCAATATTTTATTTTTACCTTTTGAAGTTAAAAACTTCAAAATCCTCAAAACCTCTGCCCCTCCATTTCATCCCCCTGCATATGTGTCACTCTCCTATTCGATGCGGGCCTCAAGTCGAAATTTTTGTTTGACATTGTGAAGCCAAAAACTTCAAAAAATTTTTCCAACTATTCACCTCTCCATGCTGACTCTCCTGGACACGTGTCCATTTCTTATTAGCGCGGGCTTTCGGGCCAAATTTTTCCTCTAGCATTTTGAAGCCAAAATTTTCAAATTTTCTAAGTCCCCACTTTTCTGGTCGACCTCCCTGTGCCACATGTCATCATACCATTCATCATGCGGACCTTTGAGAAAAAGTTTGATTTTGAGAAAATTTCCAAAATGGAAGAAAATTTCCTTAGTACGGAATGCCACCTCTGATCCATCAACCAATTAAATCGTGCCACGTAAGCATATCACTGTAGCATTGTGGGGCCATGGACAAAAGTTTCCCTTCGCTAAAATTTCAAAAATGACAAGTTATAACATTTTTTCAACCTCCCCCAGCCAATGAGAGCCTGCCACGTTAGCATAAAGGTTACAATGATAATTTTGATGGCCGGGTGACACCCGTATACCCGTCAAAAACGTAGAAAATGCATGAAATACCCTTGAAACCAAATATTTTCTCAAGAGGACAAATATCTTGGTTTTAAATCAAGTGAAGCATGACTTTACATTAATTCCAACCAAGGGAGTAGGATTTTTAACCTCAAATTACTGAAATCGATCAACTTTGAGTTTTTGCACGTTTTGACAAAGAAAAAATGACACAACCCGTGGGGAAGAAAAAATTAGGGCATGGGGGAACTTGGATTTTTGCTTAAATATAAGGCAAAACAACAACATCAAGGGCCTCTTGAAGGCATTCAACTAGATAAAATGAGTTGCAGGTCACTAGCTCAAGCCAAAAAGATGCTTGGAGCAAAAATGGAACATGGAAAATTAGAGCAAAGGGTGCAAACCAGAAATTACACTAACACACCCCACACCAAGGGTATATGTAGTCCTTTGCGCATAAAACACTTTATATTGTGCTCATTTTTCAGCGTGCAAACATGTTTATTACACAAAACACTGAACTAAATTGACAAAGCATAACAATGATGAAGGAAACACACTAAATGAGTTAAAGTAAGGGAAATCTATTCTAAATGGAAATACGACCTTATTACAAAAAACCACGAAGGCTTATTTATAGTAGGGCTTTAACCTACTTCCACTAAAGTAATCGGGTAACCATGTTCCATCAAGTTCCTCTAATCGGCAAGTGCCCGATTCAAGTATGTGAGTGATAACATACGGTCCCAACCAATGCACCTTAAGCTTTACTTGGGTGGTGCATAAACTTTGAATCATAAAGAAGCACCATTTGACCAACCTCAACCTTCTTTTCCTTATTATGTCTATCATGCCATGCCTTTTGTCTTGCCTTTTCTCGCTTCCCCGACTCCAACATGTTATGGTGTATCACTCATCCAGTTGTATTAAGTTTTCAATTCTCTCTTCTAAATATTTCTCATCACTAGACCTCCAAAGACACGTAATACACAAAGAAGGTAACATAAAATTTATGGGAATAACTTATTCTGCACCAAAAACTAAGTGAAATGGTGTAGCTTTATTCAACCTTTTATATTTTTTTCTATATGCCCAAAGTACAACAAAAACTTAATCATACAAATCGTTCCTTCCAACATCATAAATATTTTTCAAGGTCTCACTCAATATTTTATTGAATGCCTTAGTAGTCCATTTTCTTGAGGTTGATAGGGTGTGGTCTTATGGTATGTGACCATAAATTCATCCAATATTATCATGATTGTCTTATTTAAGAAATTTTTCCCCTATCACTTGTTAGACTCAACGAACATCCATACCTACTAGAATATTTTACCATAAGAAAATTATTGTTGTAGAAACTATACAATCCTTTATAGGTCTGCTTCTTCCTACCTTGTAAGATAATATATACAAGTGATGATGTAATTTGATCCATTTCTACACATGGCTAGGGAAATAGGCCTTAAAGGCATTTCATCTCTTTGCCCAGGTTTTCCAAGGCACTGACAGTGATCACATGCCTTACAATACTCCTTGCAATATTTTTAAAAGGTTACCCACCATAAACCAGCAAGTAGAATCTTTCACATGGTGGCATCACATACATAGTGCCCACCTATAATACCACCATGATATTCTTCCATTATTATCATGCGCTCATGCTCCAGTACACACTAGTGCAATACTTCATCTCGTCCTAGTTTGTATAGGTCACCAATGATCAACATGAAAGTTGCGGCATGAATTGCAAGTTGTTTCTTTACCAAGCCTTTCTTTCCTTCTAGCACCATACTTGTGCGTAAAAAAGAAAGCAATATCCTCCAATTTCAAAGGTGCCTATTTTATCCTATGTAACTATGCATCTGACATTGTATCTTTAATTGTTTGTGCATCCTCTTCTAATTGAATTCTTGATAAGTGGTCTAGGCTAGAATTACTTTTATCGAGATTTACCATGACTATAAATTAAAACCCTCGAATAAGAGAACCCATCAACATATGCGCCCTATAAGATGGGCTTATTTACCAAATATTTCAATGCCATGTGATCTGTATAAAACAAAAAATGTGTTGCGAACAAGTATTTTCTAAACTTATGCAGCGCGTAGATCATTGATAAGGCCTCATGCCTCATAGTTATATAATTCTATTGTGACAGAGTCAACTCTCTATTAGTAAAATAGATAGGATGATCTATAATACCTTCTCTAGGCTGGGATAATACTATGCCAATGGCCATGCTAGAGGCGTCCACATGTACATGAAAAGGTTGGCTCCATGAGGAAATCATAGAATAGGTGCCATAGTAAGCCTCTCCTTCAATGATTCAAATGTGTGTTGCTACATATATCCCCAATATAATGTCCCTTTTCCTTTTAGTAACTCCTCCAAGGCCACGAAAATATTAGCATATCCTTTGATAAATTTTATGTAATACATTGTGTGGCCCAAGAATCCATGCACCTCACTTTGAGTAGTAGGTTCCCCTAGCCTAATATAACTGTAACCTTAGTTGGATCTACTAAAAAACCCTCCGTGTAGATGATATGTGCTATCGATTTCTAATAAGTGTAGAAAATACACACTTCTTGATGTTTAAATAGATGTTTAAATGTCTGTACCTCTCAAACATTAATCGCAAGTTATCACAATGATCCTTGACAAGCCCATATACTATCCAATCATCCAAGTAAACCTATAAGAATCTGTGAATAAAATCCTAGAATTCTTGGACCACAATGCGTGAAAATACTACAGGTGCATTCTTTAGTCCAAAGGGCATCATCATGTACGAAAAAATCCCCATTTAGTGGTGAAATTTATTTTCTCTTGATCCTCCTTTACAATTCTTACCTAGTGATATCTAGAGAATCCATCTGTAAAAGAGTAAATTTTGCACCGTAACACCTTCTAATATTTCCTCGGTGAAAGGTGTAGGAAAAGGATCAATCACACATGCAAAATTCATCTCCCTGTAGTCCACACAAATCCTAATACAACCATCTTTCTTTATACTGATTACCATGGGGCTAACCCACTCGATTCTTCTAGGGGCTTAATGATGCTAGATTTCAACATCTTGTCAATTTCTTCTTTAAATTTTATGCACAAGTTAGGGTTCATCATGTAAGGTCTCTTCCTAAATGGGTGGGTACCTTATTTTAGCTTAATCCTCATCTCACCCAAATTCTCATGCACTCCCTTTAACTCATGGTAGCCCCTAGGAAATAAGTCCTGGAAATCACATAGTAACTCAATTATCTTAGCCACTTCAAAATCAGACCAATAATATCTAATTATGGCCTCCTTAGGTTCAACATTCATGTCAATGTTCACTTTCTTAGTCTTCATAGGTTCATGATAGGTACACACCTTCTTATCCACACTTTCTAAGACTTCACATGTACCCTCTGCATAATCTATGTCCAAATTTTCTACTTCTTCATCATCCACTATGTAGACCATCTTTCCTTTCTCCTTCTTAAGGAAAGTGTGCTCAAGTAGTTCAGCATCGGTCTCATCTACTTCATCAAAACACACTCCTAGGTCTGCCTCACCAAATAACTCCTGAATGATTTCTTCATCCTTTACACTATCTCCCATAGTCAAGTGCTCCATAATTCGTAATGCCTCTTTCACCAGAGGTTTAGTGGAGAAGTATTCAAAATTCTAGATCATTCCTACAGTCAAGTCTTGCTAATTTCTAGTCTCCCTATGCAGCTCCACATAAACATACCAAGCGCATGCGCAAATTTTCAAGGTGAAATAAAGTTTTGCACCCACAATGAAGGTAGTAAAGCTTCCTTCCCCTCTGTCTAGAGTCTCTCACACTACTAAACATGGTGTTGAATAGGATGATTACCATGATATGTGCATATTTGAGTAGGTGCATTTCTCCTGAGAAACTAAGGTTGTTAGAGAAATTATCACTTCATTCCATTCTATGAGATTATCCTTGTGAACCATCCACCAGTGCATTGTTGTCTCGCGTAGGGTATACACTAACATATTTCTTCTATCCACTTGATTCTTCCAATGTTCCTCCATGGCACGTAAGAATACTAGATGGTTTCCTTCTCCAGGTGTTCCGGGTAAAAAGTAATTACTTATCCTCCTAATACAATGAGGTTTACCTCCTCGCGCAGATGTGCTTCTTACTTTGTACCCAACCATCTCATAGGTGCCATGCACCCAATTATCACAAGAAATACTTGTAGTATCACTAATAGATTGTGTATCTTCCCACTGGAGGATTCCTTCCTTAGATGGCTCAAGTACTTCCGGATCTTGAATGACACACACATAAATTCTATTCAGGTCTTCCTCACTCAAAGGTTCAACATAAGGTGTAGATTTCCCATCTATCAAAGGGATAATAACTCATTCTTCCTTTTTCTCAAAACTTATATACCCCTTGTTGAATTGTAGATCAACATTATTTGTATAACACCAAGGGTGCCCAAGTAGAGCTGGGAAGATGTCTTCTTTTACAAGTGCTAAAACCTCAAAGTCCCAGTGAACTTGGCCCCTTGTATAGTAATGGATGCATCCTTTAAAACTCCTATTGGAGTGGCCTTAGTTTGATTTTCCATAAACAATACATTATAGGATGGCTATAATGGAGGTCTGCCCATCTGTACCCATACATATAAAATAATAACATTACCTTTTGCACCTGTTTCAATCAATATATTTCTCAAAAGCCACCCATCCACAACAACATTCAGAGTGATCTCCTTGTCATAATCCAAGCTATGTGCGGGGAGATTAGCATGTAAGATCTATCATCCATTCTCAATACCTACGTGTGGAGTGTTTCCCTTTAAAAAATTCCCTAGTAATGGAATAATATGCTCCTGGCGCGCAAGATCTTGCACACCTCTTTCAAATCATCAACATTTAACTAGACCATCTCTTCTACCTTCTTTTGTTCAAACTTCCATTATTGTTACATTAAACAATGTATCTCACCCTAAATATTTTTGATAACCTCCATAGTTTCTTGATAAAACTCCTTCTAAAGTGTAGGTTCTAGGTATCTTGCATGCAGGACCTCTTCCATGGTAATGGTAGGATTTTGTTCCAATGCTTCTCTGGTGTGTGCAGCCTCAGTGCATGTAGTAATTTTTATAGGTACTACCTCAGGTTCTAGTGCCAACTTTGGCATCCATTGGTTTTCCATTGTGTGTTGTATTCCCACCATCCTTGCCATTTTTCTCCTATTTATGTTGTTTGCTAAGATACTCATGTAATTTGGAGAACTCCTCATAGCTATGATTCTTCCCACAAAAAGAATAAGTACTATTCTAAGGGCATTGACACCTATAGTGGTTAGGATATCTACACGTATAACATGTTCCATGAGGAAACTCACCTCGTCCACCACCATGGCATCAGCCCCTAAATCCACCACTTTATCCATGACCTCCTTCAAATCACCCTTCATTCTGATTGTAGCACCCTTAAGTGTGATCACGATCATGGTGCTCACTTTTACCTTTAGAGATATCTGATACTCCTATTTTTCGTACACTAATATCAATGGCATCATAGATCTGATCAATCAACCTGTAATCTTCGATATTGTGAGTTGTGGACCGGAAAATATTATAGTAGCAAGATATGTTCTTCCTTATCATGTGTTGTAAGAATGGGCAACACTTGCATCATGGTCTAAATGACATATCTTGTAGTCTAGCAATAATGAATGCACTAACCTACGGGAAAAATATCCTTAGTATGCCCCTCAACTTCACAATCTATACACAAAATCCCAATGTGCATCTTGTGCACTGAATTGGCCGATAGTTTCTCTAACTACTTTGTCATAGCTACAATTTGAGCTTCAGGAATTAGCTCACTCCGGTGTCTATACTTACACCTTTCTCAACATGAAACGCTAATTCAAGTGCTTTGTATGGATCCGTATATGTCTTATGTGATAGCACCCTCCTAAATGGTGTGATCAAGCCTCGACAAACCATTATGTATGCTAGCTTGCATGGATATCATACAAAAGTTTAGACAAAAGCATTTTGAAATGGGAATCATATTCTTGAACACTCTCATTAGTTCCCTATTTAATATCCTTGATCACACTTATACTCTTCTACTCAAATTTAGGGATATAAAATTCCTTAAGGAAAGAATCCTGTAACATTGTATAATCTATGTAAGTCTGATCAAGGTCAAACTTCCTATACCAACTGTGTGCACATCCCTGCAATGTAGTTATGAACTGAATTATCTTGCACTCAGAAGCCATGATCCATTTTACACACCACAATATCTCAGACATGTGCACATGCTCAACAACATCTTCTATTCCCCTATACTATGGAAGATGAAGTGACATCTCCATGTAAATATAATAGATTTGGTGAGGATCGTGCCCATTGGATCTAGAACCACTAGATCTACAAGAACTAGAGCCACCTATGCCCCCTGATCGTCCACCTGTAGTAGGAAGTGAACTAGAGGATGTATTCCCCTATGTCTGAATAGTGGTACTAAATTTAACTCCTATAGTTTACGAGGTAGTACTACTCCCATAGGTGATTCCAAATTTCTAGTGCCTAAGTTCTACGCCGACGATGTGCCTAAAAGGTACCTCCAAATAACAAGGAATAAATCTTCTTAGCCATATATGTACTGGTATTTTATTTACTCTTGTTATTTTACTACTCAAACTAGTTTTTCGACTACTAGTTGTACTAGAAACCGGGAAACCAAACACGAGGGATAGGTTGTTAGGTAGATTTAAATGCGTGCATGTGGCCCGAATTTTCTCTACTGGTGCACTCTCATAAGAGGCCGATGAGGGTTCCCTTTCATTCTTTCCCAAATGGGGGAGTACCAAATGCTCTGGCTCCACACCCTCTCGTGATCTCCAAATCCTTCATGAGCCATCTCTCTCCTTAATGCCATTCTTGCTACAATCTCGTGTTGTTTCCCTAACTCTCTCTCATGTGCCTCATTATACTTAAGCTACCTTTCTTCCTTTTCCTCTCTACTGCTAGGTCTACCATCCTTCACCAAACCTTCTCCTACCCCGTGCATTTTGGGGTTTAGCTAACCATCAACTTCTCTTCCAAATTCAAGGTTACCATCAAGATTTTGATCGTCAGTGGAATTCCTTACAGATAGGTTCCCTTGGGATAATGTGAAAACTAGAACTCAGCTACCTCTGGGCAAGAATAAGTGGGGATTGAGTACTCCAAAATATATATATTTAGAACACTATGAAGCCAAGTTTCCACATTGCGTGTCTAAATCAGATTAGTATCATAGAGGGCCTAAAATTATTCCTACATCTAGACAAGTGTGCAAAACCTCCAATTCCTTTTAGACGCATAAGCAACCAACCACTCATACAACTCTATCGAAAGATAACAAAGAAACTCTCATATAAATAGTCATACAAGTTCTACTCCACCCGCGTGCACATGTCAAAGTCATATACAGTCCTAATCTCTAAGAATATTCTTCTTCTAGATCTACTATCCACTCCTCAACACTTGATAAGGTCAAGCGGTACATCTCCATCACAAAACATCTTGAAAATAGCTGAAAAAGAGGTCCCAAAAACAGAACCAATGATGTAGCCTAGAATTTATTGTGAATAACCAAAGCGTGGTGGAACATCACTCACCTAAGCCGAGTGATCACTGAAGTGGGAAAAGGCATCAGGTCCCTCTCCGAGTTTATTGTACAAGATGTTAGCATGATGATGTTTAAACATATTCAGATTCATAACTAGACATAAGCATTCCATAGTGTATAATCCATATTTATATCTTAGAGAATCATAATAAATGAACTAAATAATAACTATGATAAGATTAACCATACAAGAACTAGATTCAGTTATGTCTAATACCATTATCCAACTAATATACTCCATTACATTAAATATTGTAAAACACATAAGCTTCTTACACTATATTAGTATCTCCATGAGTCATGTGTGCATCAAAACCAACAACACAACTCTACAATAATTCACCACTTACTAAACTACGCAAATCAATACATATTTATAGGGGTGGGGACTTTCCCTTCCCCACCCATGCACTTATTAAAAATAGGTCACATACTAATATAGCCATGCACCTTTACATTAGTATGCACAACATGTAAGTGCTCTAACAATAGATGTCCTATAGTTAACCTCCAAGTAGAAATCCTATTATTAGTGTAAACTATGAATGGCACTTATATGTTGCTTGTTCTCAAAATACCATTTTGTGGAGTGCAAGACATCATATTAATGTGTGCTTCACACATTATCTCCAAAAATTCCCTTATCCACAAAAACATCTAAGTCCTAAGCCAAAGTGTTCGCACACATTTCCTTTCCTATCTTCCCGAGCCTTCAAATGTGCCTTTTTCCCACACGTGCATTGTTTGTATGTCTTCTCCTTAGAGAAACACTTTGTCTTCTCAATAGTTTAGGAGTTTCCACATATTTAGATACCAAGCACCTTCAAGTGATGATCGGACACCTTGATTCCAATGATCATATCATTTTTATCACACTGCAATCCCATATAATGAGCTAGAGCACAACTTACCCCTATACCTAGAAGTAGTTGTTACTCGTCATAAGATCAAGAGAGTACTTGTGGATGGTGGATCTAGTTTAAATATTTCACTTTGAAGTTGGTTAAGAAGTTGGGCCATTCAGAAAAAAATCTAGGGGCTAAAACTATTACAATCACAACTTATGATAATGAGGAATGTGAGTCAGAGGTACTATAGTAGTTCCTATGGAAGTGGGGCCGACATGTCACAATACGAATTTCCATGTCCTTGACCTAGATCTTCCCTATAACATGCTCTTGGGATGCCCATGGATTCACGCCATGAAATTTATTCCCTCCTCCTTCCATCAATGTATCAAAATGTAATATGGAGGAGAAATAATCACCATTTAGGGTGATCCAGAACTATTCACACGTTGTACGTCATTGCATAGTTTTTCTCGTGCGACCTATGAATGTCCTTCTATAGATATTGTTGTTCCCTTACAAACAGAGGCCATAAGGGAACATGTGGATCTAGATACACTCACTCCTTGTAATCATAACTTTCCTTCATTTTTCAACCATTTTTCGTCATGGGAGGAAAAATCAATAAATTATGCCCAAGTGAGCAGTTTACTCTTCAACAAGCCTTACTGATATCAGATCTTTTAGTATCACCTAGGACATAGGGAAAACCTTACTTTCAATTCAAAATCACTAGAGATAGATGCCATAAAACCTTTGAGAGATTCATCCCTAGTGGTCTTTTGTTTAAGGAAAAGATGTTAGAAAGATCCCACCAGAAAGTACCTGAGGGTACCATGGCATCATGCCATCAAGCCCCATAGTATATCAAAGGCCACCGCATGATGTATGTCATGGGTTATAATGGGTTTGGATGTGGTATCAATGCACAAGGATGGTTAAAACCCATTCCTATCCCTCATTTAAAATCTAACAAACATGGTCTTAGAATTAGACCTCATGACAATCCAGCCTTTGAGATTGATGTCACTTCTTCCGAACTTGAGGATGAATCATATCATTTAGATAGCGATGTAGATTCCCAATGTAGCCTCTATGAGGATCTTGCATCCACAAACCTATTCCCTGATTCAGATATTTTTACCTTATCTAGATCAAATTCCCAACCCAATCATCAAGTAACCCTTATATATCCAGAAATCATAGATTGAGATCAACAATTTTATGTGCCACTCAATTTCTTAGAAAATGATGAGGCATTTCAGAATTCATGGGACTCGGGTATTCCATTCTGACTATAGATCACAAGAAAGGATTTGTGATCAAGTTAGATGCATGCACATACTTTGGAGAAGAAGCAGATATTTGTGGATGCTTGAGTAAGAAGGTTGTAAGAAAGAATAAGAATACGTCAAGGAATCCTTGTGGGAAGAACAAGTGCAAGTCTCATAGTGACCAACTTTTTGAGACCCTAGTAGATAAGAAAAATGAAGAAATCATAGAAGAAGTAAAATATTCTTATAAAGAGGATCTCACACCTCCTATTGAGGTTGATCTCACTCTTCCCTTGATCCTACATGGATGGAGGATGCTTCTAAAATTCTTGTAGAAGAAACGATTAGTGTCAACAAAGGGTTATAAAAGGATCCTAGGATAATAATGTTGGGATCTTCACTCTTGGCGCAAGAACAAAAAAAATTCGTAGCACTATTACAAGAGTTTGCAGACATATTATCATGGTCATATGCAGATATTCCTAGTTTGGACCGGACTTAGTCATGCACAACCTTTTTGTGCACCTAGATGCCAAACCCATTAAGAAGAAATTGAGAAAGATGCACCCCAAGGTTGCACTACTTTTGAAGAAGAAATTGAAAATTTATTAGCTTTTGATTTCATTAAACCCATTGAATATTCGAATTGGATATCCAACATAGTCCTATTTCAAAATAATCCGGTTGGTATAAGGATCTGCATTGACTTCCACGACATCAATAAAGCATGTCCCAAAGATGACTTCCCCTTGCCTAATATTGATATGATTGTCGATTCTAACATTGGTTATGAAATTTATCCTTAATGGATGGTTTTTCAGGTTATAACAAGATCTGAATTGTAAAGGAAGATCATCATAAGACAACTTGATACAAGGTCATGCCTTTTAGACTCAAGAATGTCAGGGCCACCTATCAATGTGCAATAACGACCATCTTCTATGACATGATGAATGACATCATGGATGTTTGCATTTTTGATATCTTAGAAAAATGAATCCGAGTCATTTTTTCAGCATCTCTAAGATTACAAAGTGCGTTTGGACCCAAAGATGTGTGTCTTTGGTGTTTTTTAGGGAAGCTCCTAGGTTTCATCATTTCACAAAGAGGAATAGAGGTGGATCCTGTAAAAGTTACAACTATCATAGAAATTCCTCCACCTACAAATCTAAAACAACTAAAAAGTTTACAAGGAAAGATTCAAGCCATCCATCATTTCATTTCACATCTTGCGGATAAGTGTCATCCATTTACACATCTCCTCAAGAAGGATGTTACATTCAACTAGGGACCAGATTGTCAAAAGGCATTTGAACTGCTTAAACAATACCTTATCAACCCACTTGTACTCATGCTACCTACCGCAGGAAAACCTCTCCTATTGTACATTTCATCTACCCAATTTTCTATTAGTGCCTTGTTTTCTCAATATGACCTAGACCACGGAAAGAGAAATTTATTACCTTAGTCGCACCTTGTTATCCAATGAATTGAATTACACAGAGATTGAAAAGTCCTCCCTAGAAGTTGTCTTTGCCTTTTAGAAATTGTGTCATTATCTCCTTATCAATAAAACTAAGCCATTATCTAAAGTTGACCCTCTCAAGTACCTTTTATCCAAACCCACCCTTACAAAACGGATGGCTAATTGGATCATTCTCTTGAGAAAATTTAGTATTGAGTTTTTTAACCGAAGTCGTTAAAAGGACATGTATGTGCTGATTAGTTGGTACAAGCCTCCTCTATCAGAATGTATTCTTTGTGTCCTGGATCTCGCGGATGCATCCATGATGTATGTTGAAGAGTCTATTGAATGGAAAGTTCATTTTGATGGATCATTCACCTTCCACAGATCAGGAGCAGGAGTCATACTCATCACTCCCATAGGGGAGGTCATTCTAAGGGCATTTCATTTGGGATTCCCTTGCACTAATAACATTACAGAATATGAAGCACTCATTGTTGGCCTTAAGTTGGCTATCACTTGGAATATCAAATAGTTACGAGTCATTGGTGACTCCCAACTTATTATTAAACAAGTTAATGATGAGTATAAGGTTAAATATGAAAATCTTATTCCATACAAGAAATTGGTTGAAACCTTGAAAGAATATTTTGTACAGTTATCTTTGAACAAAAACCAAGGTCACACAATAGATCAACAGATGCCATGGCTACCATCGGATCATTGTTACGCATTCCACCTCAGGAAAGTAAAATGTTATTCTTTGTAGAACATTTATGAGTGCCCACATATGACATGCCAGAGTCATGTTTGGCATGTGAAGTTGTTGGTCCCCTCTTCCCTTGGTATGACCCTATATTTAGATACCTACAAGATGGCACGTTTCCCCCAAACATTACCCATTCTGAGAAGAAATCTCTTATCCTCGTATATCCCATTACACCCTCCTAGGAGGAACCCTCTATCGTCATGGCTATGACAAGAATCTACTTCATTGTTTGGATGTTGTTGAATCGGTCCATACTATTAAAGAAGTGCACAAAGGTATTTTTGGAGTGCACACTAGCGGCATGGTATTGGCTAAGAAAATCTTAAGAGTGGGCTATTATTGGCCCACCATGGAAGTAGACTATTATAATTTTGTAAAGAAATGTGAGCTATGTCAAAAAATATGGCAACTTAATACATGCACCAAGCACAAGCTTTGCAACCTATCACAACACCTTGGCCATTTTCTAGGTGGGGACTAGATCTCATAGGGAAGCTCCATCCTACCTCATCAGATGGTCATACCCACATTATTACCACCACCGATTATTTCACTAAATGGGTAGAGGTTGTACCTCTTACTTATGTCACTAGTGCACACTTCATATTAATCACCTCATTTTCCGCTATGACATCCCTTTTGCCATTGTCACCGATAATGGTAAATCCTTCAAAAATAAAATGGTCAAAGCGTTATGTCAATGCTTTTAGATTCAACTCAAGTGGTCCACCCCCTATTACCCTCAAGGTAATGGAAAAGCTGAGGCCACCAATAAAACTCTTGTATGGATCATGGAGAAAATGGTAAGTAAGATTGGCTGTAATTGGCACTTACAAATACATCCTTCCCTCTGGGCCTATCGAACTTCCATCTGCACTCCTACTAGTGCGACCCCATATTCACTATTCTATATAATTGAGGCCATCATACCATTGGAAGTAGATCATCCCTCCTTGAGAATATCACTCTGAGACTATCTTGATAAAGATGAAGACTATAGAGTTTCTCGGCTAGAAGAGCTAGAGTTGTTGGATGAGAAGCATATGAAAGCGCTTAATCACTGAAGGTTTACCATAAAAAGTATCAAGAGGATATAACAAATGGACCATTCATCATGAATTTTATATAGGTGATCTTGTTCTAAGAGAAAATCAGAAAAACCTTTTCAAGGACAGAGAAAAGAAAGGAAAATTTGAGGCTAACTGGTTAGGGCCTTATGTGGTGGTTGTTAAATATGGATCAAGAGCATATAAACTTGCATATTCAGATGGTGAAGAGCTTCCAAAACCTATGAATTCCATGCATCTCAAGTGTTTCTACACTTAAGCATGGTGTAAATATAAGAAAATACCAAAAAAATAAGAAAACAGTAAAGAAAAAAATAGGTCATCAAAGTGTGAAAACCACACAATTATGGCGCATTGGATTGGTCCTTGGGTGAAAACCGGTTTCGAAGCTCAAGGATGGTTTTTGTTCACAATTTACTCTTGCATTTGGACAAATAGCTATTACTTCTATATAGGAATGGTTCCCCTTGTCAGGTCTAGGAACCTTTCCCTGAATCTACTTTGCCAAGCCATGATCTGGCTTGTTTGTTCTTATATCTACGTGAAGGATTTTCCTTTGTATATTCCCATATAAAATTATAGGAGCCTTCAAATTTCACCTTCTTGAACATATACGTGTGGCATTCTGTCTTTTATATTCCCATCTAACACTAGGTTCATCCACACTTCTTTAAAATTATATGTCACTTTCAAAACAAACTATGAAAAAGACAAAAAATCATAAAAGATATACAAAAAAATAAAAAATAAATAAAATACCCCCTTATAGAGATGACCCTACATCAATTATAATAACATTGTCTCTATGAAGCCCGAAAACAATGTGAGCAATATTCTAGAAAATTTGTCTTTTCAATGACACCAAAATAATAGGAGACTATCAAAATTGTCCCACAAAAAAATATTTTTAGTTTTCTTGCTTTAGTTATCAGTTTGTATAATTGTGATTACATTGCATTTTTATGTTTTTTTAATATTGGTAAATAGTTTTTTGAAAGGGACTATACCCTTGTGTACAAAAGAAGGCCTAAAAGCCGGAATAAGAGAGAGGAGCAGAGAAGCTGTAGCAAAGCACAAAAGTTACAGCAAAGAACAACGAAGCCCAGAAACAGCTACACAAACGAGACTTAACAGCAAAACAACGGCAAAAAAACAGCAAGCCTACAGCCAAGAAGCAGTAATAAAAACAATAAGTAGTCGGGACTACTTCTTGGCCGCTTGATCAATACTCGTCTTTACTCTTTTCCAAGCATGATACATGCCCAAGCGTAGTCATATCATCCGTCTTATCGAGCTCCTCTCTGGTTCTTTATGCTCTCTTTCTCATTGCCCCAAAGTGTAGCGGGACACCGCTAAGATGTGAAACACTTCTTGCATGACCTTTGATGAACTCTCGATGGCCCCAAGGTCGCAATATTATACTCATGCCTAGTCTTCATCTTAAAAGGGAGTCTAAGGAGGTCAATTTTTGTATATGTCATCAATATTGCCAATAGCAAGGTTTTTAACCTCATCCTTAGCAATTTAAGCTCCTCTAAGGCCTCAATCTCCTAGAAGGGTTATATACTGGGACCGGCACTACTAATGTTCAACAGATCACGAGCAATGTCCTCCAAAGGTTCAACCCCTCAAAGACTCAAGGTTGAGTCTCACCTAGAAGCCCCGGTGACACGTTTAGAGGTAGAGACATGTGGGTGGGTGGCAGGGGCAGCAACGGGAGGAAAAGAAGGAGAAGCATGAGCAGCCGGCATTAAAAGACCAAGGCAGGGGGCAAGCAAGACAGGATCGACAAAGAGCGGAACCCAACAAATCTGGGAGAGGAAGGGAGACCAGGGAATTTAATAAGGCAAAGTGCTTGTGAATAAGCAAAATAATTGGTGTTTTTACGGAACTCCAAAATGGAGCGTTCAAGAGAATTTAACAGATAGTGAGGGAAGCAAACCAACCTACTCCTACGAAAGTGATTCAAAAAGACAAGGTGCTTTGATAATTGCCTTCCAAGGATTACTTAATTTCTTGGACTCATTTTTATGTTGTGTATGTTACATTGGACTCATTTTCTTAGGATAATTATTAGTTAGCTATTACATTTAGTTTGTTCTATCATGTATATTTGTTTATACTTGTATTATTTTCATTCATTTTGTTTCCATTACATTGTGTTATATGTTTATGGGATTAAGTTAAAATGCTTACTTTAGTTGAGTGTTTTCCTTATTCGTTACATTGGATTCAATTTCCATGATTATTATTATTTATAGTATGTTAGTTGTGCTTATAAATTGATTGTACAAATTGTTATCATCATTACATATATTACATCTATCATCTATCATTTCTCATCACATCTGTAGTCAAAATACATCATATATACAAAAATGCTAAGTGTTACATCCTACATGTATATTAAGCTAATAATCATATATTGTATCATCAATGTGGGCAGAGGGGTTGTGCATAATAACAAATATTCCCCCACACCATTATCATATATATCATACCGTGTACTCACATCTACCAAAGTATCTCATGTACAAAACATATGATATTATCTAAGGATACATCATCAATCTACAACATATGATATAAGATCATCACAAATCTATTAGGATACATACATGAGAAATAAAATCATACCACATATGGATATACTCATCATACATCTATAAACATGAATCATCATCATAGAGCATATAAAAACATGACAATATAAACCATCGAATGTATATATATATACATATGTAAATATCTGTCTCAAAAAATGATACATCAGTACATACATTGATCAAAATCAACATTCAAAAGAGGCATTTATACATACATATGTCAATACAAAAAGAGAAAGTCAACCATGGATTTCTCCTCTCTCGGGGATTCCTAGTCTATGGCTTGGAGGACTAAATGGGAGCTAATGTGATGGGCCAGATCAAGGTGTACCACCCTACTGTCAGGTGGTTGTTATATCGATCTAACCGATAGTCCTGGCCTCCACAATCTAAAGCTTATCCTGCTCATGTCTATTTGATCAAAGGGTGTAACCGCTGCCCTTCTCAAGCGTGTGATGGTAGGAGACCTTGTAATATGAGGCCTTGCCACTGGCTCTCATGATATCTTGTATCATCTTTGTGTCCCCAAAATTGTGGCTACCTATACAGCAGAATCTCACTCCCCTGTCAGTCTACCAATATCAGCATGGGCATGTCTCAAAGTGGCAGCACTGCCAATCTCTGTTAGCTATAATGGTCTCGGACTTGGGCCCATTCTAATCTCTTTAAATAGTAATACCCCACACCGCACTGAGCCTAGTCCCCTTTGTGTGTGCAATGACACCTTGTGCATATGTCTATACATGATGTAGGAGGCTCAATATTTAAATGCCCCTGCCACTAGCTATCATATTTGCTACTGCCATGTTGCCCCATCTCTAACCCGAGTAGCATGGGCTCTCACCTAGTCTCTCTCTGCTATCACAACCTATAACTGTGCTCTAGCTTGATCTCTCTAGGCCACTACCTATCTCTACCTATGCCTAAGACCCTGTTCCCACACCCATGATGAAGTTGGTCATCAAAAGGATCATCGTCATCATCATCACCTCCATTATCCCCACTACCCTCACAACCACCCTTATAACCACTACTAGGAGACTCCACTAGAGGTTCTCTCACTACTAGATCCCATGTTTCGCTAGGAATCATCAATTGACAAGGTAAAATTGTGTGGTACCATGGAGCATACTCTATTATAAAACTTGGATCCTTGACCTGTCTCAAAGGTACCCATTAAACTGACACTGTTTGTAAATAGTTGTCGAAGGCTCTGTCTCTAGTGATTTGTGGCCCCATATCTACATACTCTTAGGCCTGGAAAGCATATAACATATATTTTCTTGGTACATATTGTATTAGGCCAAATTGTCTCTAGCACCGATCAAATCTATAAAACTCCCGCATATAGATATGGTTTCCCAACATAAAATTCTCCATAGTTGCTATACTTAGCTCTAAGCCATCCTCAGGCCACTAGAAATGTCTATATGGCCTCCATACTACCACAACCTACTGTAAGTCATCTAACTCTCGGCGGTAATGGTAGGTATCTCCCATGTTTGGCCACACATCATCACCAATCGAAACCCAACCCATAGTAGAAGGCTCCTCTAGAGCTCGAGCTCTCAATACACATGTGGGATGACCAATAGCAATATGGTCCCACACCGAATCTATAGCAATCTAGCAAGTCCTCTGTCTTCGGACAATAGTGCGTGATCAAGTGAAGGTCACGAGTATAAATGTGTATGCATGCACTAGCCCTAACAGTATGTCTCAACATCAATCAAATTTCATATCACTCCAATGAGGATGAGTGGAAATGAAGCTCCGGTCTTGTCAGGGAGTAAAAATCCACTGAAAAAATCCATCAGGTATACTACGACTTGATCAAGCTCAGGATCCTCTATACACCACGATAATCTCACTATCATCCCATGGCATGATATATCTAGAATACCAAATAACTCTAGAATACATTGATCAATATCAGGCTGGTGACTCATGTACTAAATCAACTCACCTTGGATGGGAACTCACATAATATGTCATACGTCCTCTAAGGTAATGGTAATCTCGCTAGTGGGGATTCGGAAGCATTGACTCTCGCTATGCCACCACTTAGCTACGGTTGTTAGGAGGCCATGGTCTAGTGTGATCTGTGGCATATCGGCCACATAGGCTAGCCTCATAACATATAGAAGGATATCCAATATCCTTCAATCATCCTCATCAAACTATGCCTCTATCGTAGCTAGGTGATCTGTATCTCTCTCTGGTGTGGAGGACATGTAGTATTATCTACACATAACAAATAATACACTTATTAGGGCTACATTTCTATCTCTCTTCTTCTTTTATTCTTCTAAAAAACATACTAATTTTTCTTTCTTCTACAACATCATAGCCTATATTCATCTACACTTAGCTTGTTTTTCCTACAAAAATTGGTTAAGTATTTTTCCTCCGATGCATGTGCCCCCCTTCGATGCCTACGCACCTATTTCAATGCATATGTTCCTAGGGCATATATGCTCCCATTTCAATGCATACGCATCCATATCAACGCATATTCTCCCAACCTTCTCCACCAAAACCCTCAATTTATGCAAGACGCATACGCACCCAATCTAGTGCCTATGCCTCCTAGTCGATACGCATGGTGTGCGTGTGTATTTTCCCTCCCCTAATGCATATGTGTCTCCTTCAATGGATACATGTGAAGCTACCTGCATTTTGATAGGTACTCCTATGCATACCTATATTCTAGACGCATGCGAATACATGTTTTTTCCTAAAACTAACCTAAAGAGCACTAAAAATGTAATTAAATGCAAAAAGGAAAAAGCAAGGATAGGGAACTCATAAAGGGTCCATCTGTGTGTCCCAAACATACTCCGGATGTGGTTTTCTCATCTCCTCCTCTCGGAAAGCCTCGCCATCTCACTCAGCTTCTCTTCTTCAAATGAACTGGTCGTGATTGATTTACCCCCTCGGGTGGGTTTATTAATCTGCCATGATGTCACCGAGGCATGTTTTCTCCACTATGATCACTCTAATACTTCTCCTCTTCACTAAAATAATTTTTTTATTAAGTAATGATTTTGTCCACTATGTTGTAATACTATTTTCCACCTAGTGCTTATCTCTTCACCCTGGGGAATTTTTAAATATTTCTAGGTACTATTTTTTTTTTTTTTTCTTTCTTCTATTTTTATCTATCGCCATGATTATTTTTAAATAATTATTTTTGGCCCATTTTTATTCTCATTGGGGCATGCTCATCGCACACGACACCCATTCCCCTCACTCTAGAACATTTTTGCATGATTCTAAGAGATCTTCCATTTCTTACATTCTTTTCACCAATCAAAAATTTTTAAAATTATAAAATCATTCAAAAATCCAAAAAAATCATAAAAACTTTGAAAATGGACTAAAATTGGTAACAAACTCATTTGCAGCTGAAATTTATGTCTCTCGCATGACGTTCATCTCATATCTTGTTGGAATTTCCATGCGTATTGAGACAACGACTCATGGATCCTCTGAATCTCCAAACCATTTACAAAAGCTACATTGCTTACTTCGTCGATACTCTGGGGCACGAGTTGCCTAGTATTGTTTTACTATGCACACTACTTTTTCATTGGACCTAAGTGTCCTCCATCCTTTCCCTTGCATATAAAAATTTCTTGGGGCATCATTTTAAACCCTTTTCATTTATCAAAACATTTGGGATTACAACTTGATAACAAAATATTTGTGCAACTATCTTAAACGTTGTTGGTTTGAGTATGTGTGATTATACTTATTTCCTGTTAGATGAGTTTGTTTGCTTCTTATTATACTGCATTACCTTCATGTTTGTTTCCTAAAGTTAGCCATTTTTAGCAATGGAAAGTTGTTTGTATCTTTTATTTTCATGTCATTTTACATTGTTGTCGTATGCTCATATTTTAATAAGGACCGATGATGAAGATTACTAGCAATATGATGAATAGAATTGTTTCTATAGCATTGGTTTATAGATAGCTCAAAATCCTTTTTCTGGTTGTTTCTCTTTGTTCTCACCTTCCTTCTCTTCATAATATTATTTCTTCTATTCTCTTTTCGATCATCGATCAAGTTCCTCACCCCATCGACCCATCTATACTTAAGGGGGCATCCTTCATCCAAAAATTTTTCTTCTACCCTTCAAATTTTTCTAATTTTTTAGGCTTGTATACTTTCTTTGAAGTGATGTCGCATACGTCACCTCAAAGAGGGGAAAATGTAGACACCTATAATTTTGTCTACATGATCTTATTACTAAGATCATACTAATTATCCTAGTCTCGTGTTAATTTACTACACTACGCTAGTAAAATACCCTTTCTAACCTCTTCTAAACCCCTAAACCTACTAATCCCTCTCTAACCAGACTTCTATAAGCTTGTTTCCCTTTAATTAACCTTGTTTAGGTTAATTAACCCTCTTATTGACTTTCTAGGAAGGATTTGACTTTCTAAACAAATATCTTACCTTTCCAAATAGCCACTTAGCTTCCTAAAATCCTATTCACACCTCTAAATATGTTTTTCTAAAAATAAACTTTTTGACTCCTTTTTAGTCCCACATGCACCAGAAAATCATTTTCTCAAATCCAAAATTATAAATAAAGGGATACCCCTCCCACCTTTTCTCAACAACAACTCTCTCTCTCTCTCTCTCTCTCTCTCTCTCTCTTATTTCTGATTTAAGCCATTTTAGGTCTCTTAGAGTTATTTCATAGTTTATTTGAGCTATTTGCTTGTTATTTGCTAATCTATTTCAAAGTTATAGGTAAATGGGAAAATCCATTGATGGTGAGATGCCATTCTTAAGCTTTTGAAATATCAAAATATCAAAAATTGATTACTAGAGCTTTAATATGTTCATTTATTGATAGCTTTCATGGAGTAGAGAACTAATATAGTCATGTTTAGAGGTTGATTGTTTGTTTCAAGCTTTATATATGCATGCAAATAGGTAGCTTTTTCTTATCTCTAATCTAATGGTCATTGAGTTGTTTTTTTAAGATTTTGGGGCCTCTTTTGTGTTCTTACTCCATTTTATAAGATTTTCTAAAATTTTCATTGCACGCACCATGCACGCCCATAATCATTCCTCCAGGGTAATTCATCTTTGAGTACCATTCCTTCAACACATCCTTAACTATGGGATTCTCCTTTCCTTTTCCCTTTCCTTTTCCCTTTAAAGTAGATTGTTGATTCTTTCCTTAGTACCATTTCATTAATTTCACAAAATTATAACTCTTCAACTTATTCCTTCATGCCCTAGGTGCCTGAAATCCCTTTTTCTTAGTCATTTGTGCCAAAGAGTTTACTTTTTCATCCTTACCTACTATCGAAACTTGTTCTTCCTCAACTAAATCTACGTCCTAAATCTGATTTTGTGTACTTGTCTATCTATAAACCTTGGCATGAAGAACTCTGTAAACCTAGTCTGCTAAAGATAAACCTCCACACCTTCTTCAAGCTTCCAAATTTTTCCTAAAGGAGCTCCTTAACTCAGCCATGTGCTTGCTCAATCTGGGTTACATGATTCTTGTAATTAGTAAAAAAATTCACACAAGGTCACACTAATTTACATTATTAAATGTCTAATTTCTTAGCAAGGTAAGGTGAAAATGAACTCTCTCCGGCACCCCTTTTATAGATTTCCAAATTTTTATCACATTTATTACTCCTCACCTACCACCGTACTATATATTTAAGTACGCTCTTTGTTTTTTCTTTGATTTTACTTTTCTTTCTTTCGTATGTGGTAGTGTAAATCATAACCTTTTGGCATGCTTATTACTCTTGGGCCGCAGACATCCTTATGGGAAATTCCCTACGCCGCACCACATCTTCCTTTGTACCATATACCAAGTAGACCATCAAGTTATTGCCTACCTCACAATATAATATGTAGCCTATTCCTCATGTGGTCTCCAATCGAGAAATTATTCATGAGAAACATCACTCTTAGCTTTGTGATACCCTTTTTTACGTGTTCCTTTTACCCGACATTCCACCTTTCCACCATTGCACACACATCTGCTCCAAATTTCTTACGCACTCGCTCCTAGTTCACCCCACAATAAAACTATGCATGGTTCTCTATGCATGAATGCAATATACAATAATCATCTTCCTACATGCAAGCATGTTTATTTAAACAAAACAAGTAAATAAAAATTAAAACATGAAAGGGAAATCTAATCTAAGTGGCAATACTTCCATATTATAAACCTTCAACTTTTATGGGTGGTACAAAAACTTGGATTCATAGAGAAGTACCATATTTCCAATCTGTAAAGGACTTGTTTTTAATGTTTTTTTCATGTCAAGCCTTCTACCACACCTTCTCAATCTTTGAGCTATAACACTCAATGGCTGCCACTCATCTAGTTACATTAGTTTCTCAATGCTCTCTTCTACAACCTTTTCATCTAACAAACCTTCGTGCATGCAATACATAGAGATGGTAGTAAGAAATCCACCAAGTAACATTGCCTATGTGCCAAATATTGTCACATGGATCGTGCACCCATTAAATTGCTGAAAAATCCCGTGCAATGTTGGAACATCCCCAAGGTGTGGAACCTTGCTTTCTTAGGATGGACCTCTAGAGAAGGACAACTTCCTTTGGAACTTGGGGCACCTGATTTAAGATCGATGTGCAAGGATAATAACACTTAAAAATGACTCTAATCTACTCAATTAGTGGGGTTCAGGGTTAGAAATAACAAATAAGGAAAATACGGTGATACACCAAGAGTATAACTAGATAATTGTATGATCTTCACCTGGAAAAGGGTTAATTCAGAAAGGATAAAACAATCATCACAATCCAATTCACCTTATGCTATTTAGACAGGGAAAATAATAAGCCACAGGTAAAATAACATACATTCCCTTGTAAGACCCCAAGTATACCTAACAGATAGATCAAACTTGTTCGAATACACAATCAACAAACCATGACAATATAATATATGCACATGTCAAACATCCTTTTCACTTTGTGATGGTCAATGATAATGTAACCTTATAACAAAAGGAATATAATCTTTACATAAATGATATTCAAGATAAACACATCATTTTTTCCACAAATTGAAATAAGATATTTTGAAATAAAGGTGAGTTAACCACTTACACGAAGGAATTTCACATCCACAAAGCATACATTGATCAACTATTAACACAATAAATCAGACTCTTCATGGAAAAATATTGTTCTGAATATGATTGAAAGGCTTCAAAGTATTCAAATCACTCTTCCAAGCTTGAAGAGTAACTTCCTAATGATCTCTCTATATCCTTAAACTTCACACACTTAACTATTTATAAGTTCTTTAGGTTGATCCATTATAGCTGGACCTTAACTAGAAAATTACTAAAAATATAATGTAATTAAGTTCTAGGGAACATGATCCAAAAACAATAGCAAAGTAGTTGCAAAGGTTTGATGCAATAACCTTTCAACTGAACTGTCCTTCCATGGCCATGTAACTTCATCTTGGTCCTACAACACCTTCTCCTTCTTCAGTTTTCTCCTGCTCTTTCTCCCAGATAGTCATCTGATGCTTATAGTCAATGAAACACTTAATAATTCCTTGTATTTCCTCTTCCTCTGGTCCACATGTGTAATGATTCACCACATCTATTGTTTCAATCTCCCTTGCTACTTTGGTTGGAATCCTTTTGAGTTTACTCACCACTTTCTTCAGTCAACTCGTGAAATTATGGCATGAAACCAACTTGTCAATTGAATCACTATAGAAAGTCTTAGTTACCTCATCATCTTTCTTTACCAAATCCTTGAAATTTGACTTGATTCGATCCACCGGAAGGGTATCAATATTATCATTGAATAATTTACAATTGATATTATAAAACTCTTCTAAGATATCATTTAGAGCATCCATGATTTCCACACGTTTATCATCCAATTTTTTGACCAAATCTTGTAACACCTGGGACCTAAATTCCATAGCCTTCTGAAATTCAAACAGTTTGGAAATATCATCAATTAATTCTTCTTGAAGAATTAGATCTAGATCCTCCTCTCTAATCTCGCCCCATGTGGTCAAATTCATATTCAAATTATTGTTATCTTTAGAGAAGGCTTCATCCATCCTACGAATAGAGGCTCTTTTGGTTTGCAAACTATTATATATTTCAATAGCTTCTTTGATCAAAGGATTAGCTTCTTGAAGCATGTATTCCATCCATCCACTCACTGATCTTCCCTTCTGACCTATCTTCTCAATCTCATGATATGAAATATCATCTAGAGTGGAAGAAATTGTCAAAGCAGTAGTAGTTAAAAGATCAGCGGTTGGAGTAGGCTGCGTTACTTTCCTTAATAGGGCAGTGAGCTGCTCAACTTTTTCTTTTAGTTCATCCTTAGAAGCTTTGTCTTTATCATACTTCTCCAACAAATTTCGAGAGTCATTTGCACTTCTCGTTTGGCGCCCTCATGTGTTTCTTTACCTAATGAAAAATTTGGAAATTCGATAGTCAACTGTCTTTGTGATAGTTTCTTTAGTTTTTCCCTCAACTGGAGTAGCAATTTCCACTACTCTCTCTCCTAATTGGTTTATAGATAATCTGGAGACCCTATTTTTCCATTTTTCCTATCTCCTTGGAGTAGTTTAAAACACACTTAGATCTATTACATCTACCAGAGGAACTTTCTTCTTCTTGTTTTGGAGTTCAAAGATATAACCATTTACGGTATAGTTGATGCAATGGAAGTGGAACAACTTATTCAATGCCTAGAGCACTAGACAACACAATAGCACTGGTAACATTAGTTGGCAAGGAAATGGAGGTGGAAATAATAGATGGGGTGGATGTGAGAACAGCCATAGGAGTGGATACAACGTGGTTGGAAGTTAAAAATAGAATAAAATGAAAGCAAAGAGAGGGAGTGAAGTGGAAACAAGAGACCCAATCATTTCCCCTACTAAGAGGACAGGTAGGGATGAAAATACTTGGGCCATGGATGGGAATAGAAATAAATAAATGATTGTATAAGCAAAAGGTGATGATAGAGGAAGTGATAATGAAAAAGAAGGAGAGGATGATAGATTTTGTGATACAACTGGAGAATCAATAACTTCAACAAATTATAATATTGGTAATGTAGAGGAAACAACCTTATAAGTAGAGGCCTTAGGAAGAGAAGAACTCCCAACCACAAATGAAATATTCTTAGGAACTATTTGGGTCTTTTGGGTAGACCTTTTCTCTCTTGTGGGTGTACGAAGACTCATTTTTGTTGGGATTTTGTTCTTATAGATTGATATAACCCCTTGGGGTGAAATTCCCAAGGTAGCCAACCAATCATATGTTCTTTGCAAAATGGGCCCCGCCCTCTCCTTAGTATTGCAACTTTCCTCTACATACCAATCAATCCATGGCAATGGTTGATTGGAAACATTGTTATCTTTGTATATTGGATCAAATACTTCCTCCTCATCCTCCATTTCCTTGGAATCTCTACAATACCAAACTTCCTAACCTTATCCAAAGTTACCCTTTCATACTCTCATTGTCTGATAATGAACTCATCCCAAGAGTGAATCCAAATGTCTTCTAGTCGGGGCATGAGAGAACTGAATAAACTTATTTTAGTAAAATTTCCCTAGTAGTCAAAGTTGGTTCGGGATGAAAATTTTGTAGAGTAACTTCAGACATATTTACATCTACATTCTTTGCTTTATAAATGTTGGCACAAATATATCAACCGATTAAAATAGGAAAAAAAATATCACCTTATGTCATTTGTTATGGATTTTATGATAATCAAAAAATTGTCGAACCAACTCTAACAGAACGCATTTATCAGTAGGGCATCTCAAAAACTTATTTGGTGCACCCATGAAATAGGGAATTCTGATATACGTAAAAGTTAGAAACTAAAGGTAAAATGCCCCCCACTCTTGCACCTCTTTGAAAGCCTCATCAAAATACTTCGATTATAAAAATATTTTTCAAAATGCTAAAGAATAAAAACGAAGAAGGCATCATTGAATTTGTAAAAATTTCTACTACCCTCACCATTGTGATTTGAGGATACAAATAAAAATTTGAGATGCACTTCTAACATGGTATATAACCCATTAAATTCCCCCATGGAAACTACAACATAGACCAAGAAAGAGGTCATGTAAAAGTTCTTGGAAGACAAGACTTTACTCAATTGTAAACAAATAGAGCTATTGATGTGCTCTCCCCATCATATAAATTTCTTTTCTTCTTTATAGTTGTGATATACAGAAACATCCATTCCTAAAATTCCTTTATAGAGGAAAGACCTAAAACTCTACTCAGAACATGATGAGATCATTTACCTCTTAGAGGAAATATGATCGGTAAATTATCTTAGGAAACTTAGTGACACTTTTGGCCAATTCTCTCTTCATCATGAGCCTCGCACACAATTCAGTTCTCTTGTCCCAATGTTCAATTGCAGCTTTGGGTGAAATTGTGGCATAGTCCTTAACATCCTAGGAGTTTCAATAAATCTTGGAAGAAATAAGGGTCTAATTGAATTACAACCTTATCGTCGGCATTTTTCACCGATCTGGAATCCTCATCAAAATGGGTTGTTGCAGCCAAGATGAATACATGACAATACATGGATGTTGGAAAACTAACAGTGAGAGCAAGCCCATTGTCATATATAGCCTGCATCCATGACTTCTTGTTTGGATATTTAAACCTTTTCCATAAGTCTGGAAAATATATCTGCCCTAGATCGGTATCTCCAATATTCCCTAAGTCTGAGGAATGACACGAGTGAGGAGCAACTCTTAAGAATGTATATTTCATCTTTTCTTTGCCTTTTGTTGAAGAAGTTGACATCAAGTTTGGGTTTCAGAATCCAAAAGGGCCTTTGGAAATTTGTACAAATACTATAAAATTTTCCAAACGTCAAAGTCTCAAAACGTATGAAAACATCCTAGTTCGAAGTGCGAAATCTCTAAAACACGAAACAACGAGATGTTCGAAACTCCAAAAATTAGAACCTCACAAACCCGAAAATATAAGTTCCAAAATTCTAAAACAATGGAAGTCTAAAATAGGGACCTCGAAACCCTAAAAATATAAGACTCCAAAAAGGAAATATGTGAACTATGAATTTGTTGACAAGAAAAGAATGATAATCAAACCCTTGTAGAGATTTGAAAGAAACTATTATGTAATCTGGATTAGATGCCTGCATATGTTGGAATTTACAACTATGGAAATCAGGAAACATTCCTAAGGAAAACATGACAGATGATGAAAGTCTCATTTCAAATTGGAACAAAGAAGAACAAACAAAAATAAACAAGGAAGAAAAACCCAAAAAGATCATAAACTAGGAAGAAATAACCCTACAAAATTACCTTGAAAATGATGCCTCGAAAGTACCAAGAGTCAGGTAAAAATTAGGATGTCGAATAAAAATTCAAGTGAAAAGACTAATAAAAATATGATATTATATAGAAAACCCTGAAATTAATGCCAAAATCCGACACGTGGGGGTTGGTGAAAATTAAATGCTCATAGGACCACGAAGTCCTAAAACCGAAAGTCGAAAGTTTCAAAATTTGGGAACTTTAGAGTTTCAAACTTGAAACATGCGAGGAAAAGTTATGAAAAATATGAAGGGAGACTCTAAAACACTGAAAGTCAAGTTTTGAAATTTCGAGTTTCAGAATTCAGAACTCTAAATCGAAATTTTCCAAAAAGGTGGACCAAGACTATGAAACCGAAAGTCCAATGTTATGAAATTTCATAACTTTAGAGTTTAATTTAGAACTCTAGAGGAAAACATATAAAAATAATATGGATGACTTAGAACCCCAAAATTTGAAGTTCAAATTTTGGAACTTGCAGATTCAGACTTTAGAACTCAAGTTGAAAAATTGAAAACTAACCAAGGAGACTTCTAAATCCCAAAATTCCGAAACTCCAAATTTTAGACTTTCGAGATTTTAGGTTTCAGAACTTGAAAATCAAAAATTTAAATGTTTGGTAGTTTAACCCCGAAAAGGAAAACCTCTAAATTCTAAAGCCCAAGTTTTTATACCTTTGGAATCTTGAAGAACTTCAAACACACTTCTCTACAACATTTCTTGGTGAAAGATTTGAGAAGAAAATTATGAATGAACTTTAACATCTTCATTTCATGGTAAGGTTTAAAGGTTAACATTTTTGGTGACCTCTAGGGAATGCTTTCCTACTAAGATTTAGGGCTAGTATCCTTATACAAACCATTGGGCAAAAGAGTCCAAAGAAAACTATATCGAGTAAAAACAAGACAAAAGAAGATAAATAGAAAAAATGAACTCAATGTGTAAAGCACTTGGAGAAAAATTCAAAATGAACATTGTACAGGGGGTGGAACAATCTCAAAAAAACTTTGAGATGTATCCCATTCATGTGAATGGGTGGTTCTTCTCCATTGAGCCTAGATAGACGAAATGAATTCACCTCTTTGTAACTTGTGATGATGTATGGTCCATTATAGAGAGCATCAAACTTGTCATGTTTTTCTGGTTTGGCTTTGTCTTCGTCCCATTTGAGAACTAAATATCCCTCTTGAAAATGCCTTTCAGATGTTTTCTTATCAAAATATTTCTTAACCTGATCATGATGTTGCTCCAAAGTCTTCATAGCCTTGCTTCGTACTTCTTCCAATTTCATGAGTTCAGCATACCTTATGGTTAAGGAATAGTTTTCCATAACCTCTAGTTGATGTGTTAATTCCAAAGAAGGTAACTCTAAGGAGAGCAGAAGTTTTTCTTTCCTTCCATATACAAGCATGAAAGGAGAATTTGTGGAGGCCCTTGTTAGGTGTTATTCTATCTTCCCATAAGGCATTCTTAAGTTGTGTATGCCAAGTCCTCATGTTAGTCTCCACCGTATGTTTGATAATTCTAATGAGGTTCTTGCTACTAGACTTAGCCAATTTGTTTCACTATGGATAGTAATTGGATGAGGTATTAAGGTAGAAACCATTTTTAACAGCCCACTCACTCAAATTCAGACCAAGAAAAGTCATTGCATTGTCTAAAATAGCTGTAAATGAAACCCCGAACCTTGTCATTATACCTTCTAATAAATCAAGAACGGCCTTCATATTACTTTCTTTCAATGTTATTACTTCTATTCATCGATTAAAGCTATTTTTGCAGTAAGAACCCACTTATGTTCATCATCGTATGGAGGATTAATCATTAGATGAAATCTAACCCCATTAAATGAAAGGTTGATCCACATGAATTGGATGTAGTGGAAGATATGACAACTTCTATTTTCGGGTAAAAGGGCACATTCTTACATTTCCTCACCCAGAGATGGGCATATTTGAACAAATACGACCAATAATAACTGTCTCACATGATTTTGGTAGTAATTTTTCATGGAGAAATGTCCTCATGATGGGCCATTTTGAAACTCTTCAAGTATCTTACTTACTTGTTTTGGTCTCACACAACAAAGGAGAAAACCATTCAAATCCTTTTGAAAGAGAACATTATCCACCAAGACATATGGAATAGACTGAAGAAGGAAGGTCTCTCTTTAGCTTTTATCCATGTTCATAGGATATACTCCCGAGGAAAGATAATTTTGCATCTTGGATGACTAATCGACTTGACAATTAACTTCATCAGTATTGAAAAGTGCAACATCTTCATCACATTTGGATTCCATGTCTACAGTAATTTGTTGACACAAACATTTACCTCTAACAAGTTTAGTAACTTTGATGTGTAATTCATACTCCATCACCATCGTGATCCATTCAAGTGTGCACTTCTCATTCATCTCTTTGTTCAACAAAAATTCCTGGACACCAGGATGAGACACCATTAGGTAAATTTTGTTGTTGGAAAACATGTGCTTAAAATTCTTTAGATCTTGAATAACTCCAAAGACTTGTTTCTCAACAAATGAATATTTGGGCTCATAGTCTTTGAGGGAATCACTAGAAAAATCAATTGGCTCCTCCATCAAATCATCATTTTTCTGAGTGAGGATACGAAATGCTCTCTTGTCTTGCAAAAGCATAAAAAATAAAATCTTCATCAAACCTAGTGTTCACCAATGTGGGAGCTTGAGAAAGGCCATTTTATGGATTTGAATCTCTCCCTTCCTTCCCTTTTCCATGAGAATGGCATATTTTTTTCAACATAGTTGTCAAGTAATTTAACCAATGTTGCGAAATGAGGGATGAATCTTAGCATGAAATTTATGGTTCCCAGAAAATGTTGGATACCCTTCTTGTGACTTGGGAGAGATAAGGACATAATCGAATAGATCATGGCTAGATCAATAGAAAGTCCTTCCGCTGAAATGACATGCCCCAACAGTTTTCCCTCATGCCTTGCAAAAATGCATTTCTTGGGATTGATTGAACCCCAAATTCTCTACATCATCGGAAAACCTTCCCTAGATGTGTGATGTGGTCTTGTGCATGCTTATAGTATATAGTTATACAATCAAGGTAAACCAAAATGATATCATTAATTATTCCATTAAAGTCCTTATCCATGGCTCTTTGGAAAGTATCCCCGACATTCAAAAAATTGAATGGAATTTTCTTATAAGCATACGTGCCCCACTTGGTAGTGAAATCCATTTTGAATTGATCAAATTCTTAAACAATAATTTGATTGTAACCTGAATATCCATCAAGAAAAGACAATATTTGAGCTTCGCCACCATTTGAAGTATTTTCTCCATCGATGGAAGAGGATAATGGTCTTTTAGTGAGGCATGGATCAAATCCTGAAGTCACACACATAATGAATATCTCCGTTATTCTTCCTAATAGGGACCATATTGGCTACATCGAGGAGGAATGCTTGATTGGAAAAATTATACAGAGCCTCAATGAGTTTAGTTCTCTTCTCATCATTGGCTCAATTTTGGGATTAATTTACCTCTTCTTCTAATGAACTAGCTTGGCATTAGGATCAAGCTCAATGGTATGTTGTGCTAGACTTGGATCAAAACCATGAAGGTCCTTGTAGCTCCATGTGAAAATTTCATGATATTCTTGACATATTTTAAAGAAATATTCCTTTTCTTTAGAAGTACATACTTTACCAATATTTAGAAAATTTTCATGGCCACTTCAACCTCCTTAAAATCATATTCTTTGACCACCATGTACAAGTTTTGTTTTCGGCTTGATCATTTGAATTGAAGATGGATTCCATAGTAAATAATCCTTTTGGTAGCTTCTTGATTTTTAATTAAATGATTTGATCAATGTATTATTCCTGAAAATTAGCTTGACCTTTCACGGAAAACTCCACCTCTGCTTGTAAAAAATGGACAATGTTTTGATCACTATCAAACACCATTTTTGCAATTACTTACATTATCTAGGACTACAAGTCAAACTACTATTTTGAGAAATTGATGTCCTTCCTTTGTGATATCAACTGCTGGTATGTCGTATTGCAAACCAATTATAGCGAGGCTATCAACATCTTGGTTTTTTTTCTAGGGATATTTTGTCACCATAAAATTCCCCTCTTGTGAAAGATGAATTTACAGGTCCCAAGTGTTGGTACTCAATTTTTTATCCCACCAGTTCCATTTAAAATTCCTCAGTATGTGCATTTTGAAACATTTTTCTATCTCCTTTTATGGATGCATGTAATTTATCAATATTTTTCTATGGTTATGGACCACATTAAACCTTGTGTTCCTTGCATTTATCTTTCTCGTAGGAATTTTTTTATTCGGGCGCGAATGGTGGCATTTTTCCCCTTCTCTGCATTTTTCTACGGTCATCTTCCCGTCAAATTCTTTTCCAGCATCTATGGATACATGCTCACCTCTAATTAGATGCGAGTGTAGTGGGTCTTTTTGTGAACTTGTGACTTTTGTTACATTTGCAAAAATGTTGAATTACCCCCGTGTCTCCGCTGGATCCTAATTGGCTTTTTGAAATTATGAAGTGGCGGAGAAAAATTCTTACTTTGGCCCCAAAAAGGGAAACGTGGTTGTTTTCAAAAGTCAAAGCGGGAGGCAGGTCATCAGAGAACTTTTGGAAATTTGGTTTTATTTCCAAAAGAAATTAAAGTTGTAAAATGAGTCGTGAATTCGCTGGGACATGAAAAAATCAAATATCGAGCCCACATCAAAAGTCAAAGTAGGGAGGCAGATTGTTGGGTCACTTTTGGAATTTTGGTTTTGTTGTGGAAAGGCATAAAAGTTATAAAGTGTGGCCATGCTGACACCTAGGAGAAGCCACATGGAGAGCCCGTATCAAAAGTGGATGGGCGGGCCGAAATGTTCCGAAGTGCCATTTCTCTAAAAGGCACAAAATATAAAAATTTCCTAGACCAGCTTCAGCTAAATCTCTCCCATGTGGATGGCTCAAATTCAAAGTTGTAAAAGCAAGTTAACAGTTGCAATTCAATGCATCCGGTTTTTCTGCTAGGCATGGAAATAGTAGAGGCATTGAAGAATTTAAAATGTTAGATTCTTGAGCAGTTGGTACCTCTGAACTTCAATCGAGTGTTTCTTCTTTGAGATCTTGAAACACTTCTTTTAATTCCTAATTAGTTCTTAATCTTTTGATTAAAAGAATTTGTAACTGAATGTAACCATTTTGGAAGCTATTAAGTGGGTTCTCTACGCCATTGTTTGTGGTTGGATCATGGTACTCTATAGATGTAATAGATTCGAAAGTAATCAATACATAATTTTTTCCCTTTCTTCCTCTGTTATTCCTTCTTTCCTTGTTCAAATTTGTGAATCATCCATCTTTGCATGATAAGAAACTTTGTGTTCTTGTTAATATGATTTCAAGAACTTTGTGTCTATGAAATTATATCTGTTATAAACATGAATGATTCCATTCTGCATCTCCTTTGATCAATACGTATAAGGTTATACTATGCTATCTATATTTCCTAAAATTATTGTTATGTTCTTCCTCTCTCATCTCCTTAGTTCTTCCATTCTTTCGTATTGATGATCTTTGGGCATAAAATGTTTCAAAGTATCAGGAATCCACACTTTGAAATTTGTACATTTGTATATAATTTTTGTTGCTTGCTTTCAATAAGGGAACCTCTCCCATTAAAGAGGAGGGAATTTTATCCCCACTATGGTTTGTTAAGGGATCATTTAAAAACCCAACAGACAACATGGATCCAAAATGTGTCAAAATCTTTGATAAAATCCTAGACTTGATTCTTGTATGATCTTGTTATCCCGTAAAATTGACAAGGCAATTTTACCGATAACCATTGAATTTTTCCCGATCCTCGTTAGGGATCCCTTGAGTTCGAAACGTTGTAAAATCCCTTCCCGGGAAATCTGGTTTTTCGAACTTAGTCTTTTGAGCCTTTTTTGGCTGGGCGCATGAAATTGCTATGTAACACCAACTTTTGGTGCGCCCCCTTTAAAACCTTTGGCGCGTGATTTTCAATGTTAACACGACTTTCGGTGCACCAAAGTGTGTTGAGCCTTCCCTACATGCGCCAAGACACATGCACCATTGTGTTGGCACAACGTTTGTTGCTCCACTTTTTGGTGCGCCAAAGGGCGCACATAATCTTATTACAACACAATGCTTTGGTGCGCCAAAAGGCACACATAATTTCCTGTCGAGATAGCGTTTGGTGCGCCAAAGGCGCACTTTATTTCATGTTGGCAGGCGTTTTGGTGCGCCAAAGGGCGCACGCTTTTTCCTGTCGACAGCAGTTTTCATGCGCTTTTCAAAAAGTGGGTGGCGCATTAATGTTCAGCTAACCTATATATATGTGTTTGCGCGCCCAAATGTCATTTTCACTTTTCGCTGAGCACGTGATTTTTCTGAGCCTCATCGGCATTCGCCCATCGCTTTCAACGTGTTGTGGACCCGTTCTCGAGCTTTTGTTATTTATCCGGGTAAGAGTTCTTCTCCCTCTTGTGTGTTTTGCGTTCTTGTTTCTTGGTGTGCTTGTGGTCTGGTTGTGGTTTAGCAGTATTAAAATATCAAATGTTGAGCTAGCCCTCCCCTGTGCCGTCTTTCCTTATTTGTTTCCTCCCATCCCTCTTTCCAGATCTGCTGGTAGAGGGTGTTAGTTTGAAAGCTTGGTCTGAAACCCCTTTGGCTTGAACCATTGAATATCCCAAGGCAGCCTTAGAACTGAAAAGAAAGAAGGGTTGAGCCATATGAAAAAACACTGTTTTTCCCTTAGGCGCACCAGCGCGTCGTGCAACATTATAAACAGTTGCGCCCCCATGGCGCGTCTGTCCCCCTGCAGATAACTAGAACCCGCGCCAATGGCGCACCCATCATGCTTGTTGCATCAAGTTTTCATACGCCCTCAAGGCGCGCCTCTTCCACATGCTGCACAAGCTAAACTTGCGCCCCTTTGGCGCACCATCTTTCCGTGCTACATCGCCTTTCCATGCGCCCTTGGCGCGCCCAACATCTATGCAACACAAGCCTTATCTGCGCCAAGTATAGTCATAAAAGCGCAGGCGCATCTCTCCTTACAGTAACATTCATGTTTTGTAAACCCTCCGTGCGCCGCGCCATATTTCCTTTGGCGCACGAAAAGTCCCTATTACACGCTTTTCCCATGCGCCAAAGGGCGCACCAAATCCCAATGTAACATGCAAGGTCCATGCGCCTTCGGCGCATCCTGTCTCCATGCAACACGCTGTTCTCATGTGCCCTTTACTAAAATGAACTCTGCAGATGCATGCGCCATGCGCCTTTGGCTTTGATTTAACCTTTGCAACAGTATTTTTCCGTGCGCCCTACCTATTTAGCCTAGTATAAGCTGCATTTTCCCCGTGCCCCGAGCCTCAAAAATCTCTAACTCTTTCTTCTCGCTAACATTCCAATGGAAGATCAAATGGCTAATTCAACTTTTTGGATTGGGTCTCGCTTCTTCTTCATGCGCAGATCAGCAGATAATCTTAGAAGAACATATGTCTCCATCCAAAGCAAGAGACCCACCAAATCAAAAGGAAGGCTAAGCTTACTAAGGAAGAGATGAAGTATAAATATCAAAGGGTCGAATGCTCGAGTCACGGGCCGAATGCAAAGATGGATGTCGAGAGACTCGGGGTGGGGCATGTCGACATGGAGGAATTTGCAGGCCGAACTCGAGAAAGTTACAAGGAGTCCATGGATGGACAAATTGATAGCAGTGCCCTACACTTCAGCCGGAGGAATAAATCTTCACAAGACACGAGTCAACAATGAATTTATAATGGTGGTTGCTCAGTCTTACAACAAAGACACTGAGATAGATGTGTCGAAAAAAGATGAGGCGAGGTAGTCATTAACCTCACTTCGCCCATCATTTTGAGATGATACTTGGCATCCTCACCACCGGCACTTCGTGGTGGCCGTCACCAAGCAGAGTGCATCAAGGCTGGGAAGACAATGAAGACCAATGCATGCAACTAATGAACAAAGTCTACTTAAAGAACAAGAAGGTGGTAACCGGTGGCCCCAAATCATCCACCGCAGTGACTTCTCGAGAAGAGCTCAGCTGGATACCATTACCTTTCCTGAAAGCGGGGTCTTTGGGCTTTTGACGCCATTACTTCCATAAATGGATGTTCGCTACTCGGAAACAATGAACAAGAATGTGCCTCGAGCAACGCTTTTCTGGGGGAAATTATAAGAAGCACCATTTCGAGTAGCTACAACATTCAAAGACAACGGGAGTATTCCATATGAACTCCTACGTGGTCTACGCCGCAAAGATCGAGAGGGATTATCGAGGCCTAGCACGAAGTGGAGATTGGCCCGGTCAAAATATATGAGTATTATCCGAGTTGAAGTTTGGAGAATAGCATTGCCCAATTTTCCAAAATCAACGATGCATTCTTTTATCACATCATCTCGCTTTATTGAGGCCAATCACGGTCGACTCATGGTTGTCGACCAAAAACATAGTGGCGTAGCCACGGAGAAATGGGGAGCCCTGTCACCCAATTTCCTACATTCACCTATCGAGGGCTGCCAACTTTTTGGGAGAGCCAACGAGATACCAAGGTAATATCTTGGGCCTAAGCTGATTCTGCTTTGGAACTGGTAAGGTAGCTAATCACATATCACTAAAAATGCCTGAAAAGGAAGAAGGGTGGAACTCCTTTCCCCTCACAAAGTGGGCCGATACACATGCTCTACCCACCACAAGGTGAAGGAAATGTTTTGGCAGAAATGGAGTTACTCAATTTGAAGCATGACTTCCCGGCCCTTTGGCCCACCTTCGACCCAAGGGGCTGCTACCAAGAGCAAAGCTTGATCCGATCCATGTTCCTCGGATCAAGGATATTTAACTCCTCGTCTTATGATTATTTACATAATGCACTATGATAATTCTTCACCGGGAACTATGATTAGTTTGCACCTTTAGTTTGGTGGATGTAATCACGGAAACAAAACAACAACCGAACACAAGAATACCATTGACTATGATAAGAGGACGGAATGATGACAAATCTGAAATATCAAAATAAATTATAATATTAACATGAAATTATTACAATCTCACCCATGAGATACTTCAACAAGACTATGGGAGAAACTTTACAATTACACCTCTTGATGGCTTCTTGACACACCTTTAGCGATGGCTTCCTTTGCACACTTCCTACTGATATTTCTCACTACTTCTTTCTATGCTAAATGAGGGGGTGGCCTCTCTATTTATAGAACTTCAGGCTTATCCATCCTATCTCTAAGATAGGATAAGAAATCCACTACGACGAATCATATTCCATACCTTAACTCTTATGTACATGTAAGCTTATCTTAAGATAAGATAAACCTTATCATTTTACATGGGTTCCACATTTTTAGACTTTTTACAAATAAAATACACAAAATATTTATGACCTCACTCCTTGTCCTTATTACCAATATAATATTTCTAATTCCTAATCATGTAGACCCTACTTCTCTAATTACCCAAACTTTGACATTTTAACATTACCGGACCACTTACGACAAATATTTACTTTTTACAACATTCCTATTGTACTTTGTATTACCAGTACTCCACATTATTGGCGGCACCGTCTTGTATGGCGCCGTTATCTTCTATCGGACGCTACTACTAATTACACTTAACAACATCCTATTCCTAATACATACATTAATGAAATAGAAATTATGGAGGAAAATTTTAGTGTCGACATCTTCCCCCTTCTAGCTTCTACAGTCCTCGAAGTAGACTATTACAGTGCTTGGAAAATCTTAACTTGTCGTGGTTGACCCATTTCGTAATGGGAGTGCCATCCAATTCCTCCAGTCGGTACGTACCATTTTCATGCACAACTGCTATTTTGTAGGGCCCCATCCATTTTGGAAGAAATTTTCTCTGTCTTCTTTTTTTGTATCTGGAATCATATACTAGGACCAAGTCATTCACATGAAATGGAGACCATCGGATCTTTTGATCAAAGTATTCCTTCTGCTTCATTTTCTTCTTATGGCTTGTATCCTTTGCTATTTCCCTCATTTCCTCTAGCAAATGAAGATGTACCAACCTTTCTTTTATTGAATCACTTTCATCCATCCTTTCATTTTCATAACTCTCACGGTGGGAATATCAAACTCAATAGGAAGAAGCTGGATCAATGCCATAGGAAAATTTGAAATGGGGAGTATCCTGTTCTTTGACTTTGATGTTGCCCTATATGCCACAATCTTTGCATGAATCCTTTTATCCCATTTATGTACTGTAATTTGCATCTTTTGCTAGAATTTGACACTGACACAAAATTTGTTCGTTCCACTGTCCATTTGTGCTTGGCTTGTATGTTGTTGCCTTCATGTGCTTAATAGAAAACTTATTGACTAGGGCTTCTACCACCTCATTAATGAAGTGGCTTCCTTGATACATTACAATTTCTAATGGACAACCAAATCTACGGTGACAATGCGTTCATATATGAACCTTGCCACTTCATCCATGGAAGTTGTTTTCAATGGCTAGCTTGACCCACTTGGTTAAATAATGCATGGCACTCTACAATATACTTATTTTGACGTGATGTAGTTGGAAGTGGACCTACAATGTCTATTCCCCATTTTTCAAAGGGACCGAGGGAAGAATAGGACATAATGGAGTGATGAAGTCTTACGGTTACCATGTGTTTGACAAATATCACATGTCTTACAATAATTATAACAATCTTTAAAAAGAGTGGGCCAGTGATAACCTGCATCCAAGATCCTTCTTGCTGTAAGTTGTCAGAGAAGTGCCCTCCACATGTACCATTGTGGAATTCTTCTAGCAGCTCCTTTCCTTGATCACGTCCAACTGCCCTCTTGTACTGTCCATCAGGTCCTATTCGAAATAATGCTCCATGCAGAATAGAATATGGACGATTGGCTTGAGTAATCTTTCTCTTAGTCTTTGCATTGGCACCATCAGGAAACTTGAATTCATTCAGATAATTCCAAATATCTATGTATTCACTAGGGATTGTGTCGAGGAGAACAATCTTTGCATCGGGAAAATCATCATCATCACAAGATGATCCTAAACCATCATAGGCTCGAGAGAGTGCATCTGCATTGACATGCTTCTTTCTGGCCTATCTATAATATCAAATTCAAATTCTTGTAGCAAAATTATCCATCTTGCTTTATCCTCACGATGGGTTAGGCTTATTTGACAATATATTTGAGCACGATGATCGCATTACTGACTATAAATTTCTGCCCTAGCAAGTAATTTCTAAACTTCTTCTAGCAAAAATGATAGCGAGCCTCTTTTTGATTCTGGTATAGTTTACCTCAAGCTTTGCTCATTTTATATGCTCCCAAAGTAAATTGGATGTTCATTCCCATTTTCATCCTTTTGGCTCAAAGTACTACCTAGTCTTTGCATCGAGGCATCGGTGTACCTGATGAATGGCTTGCTCAATCTGGATTCTCAAAAAGCAGGTGAAGACACGGGGCTTCCTTGATTGTCCAAAAGCTTCATGCGCCTTGTTTCTGGTTCATAAGCAACATCCTTCTTCAAGAAGCTGGGTTAGTGGTGTGCGATCTTTGAGAAATTCTTGATGAACCTTCTATAGTAACCCACATGGCCTAAAAATGATCTCAACTTACTTCTATTCATAGGAAATGGTAAATCTTTGATTTTGAAACTTTATCGGGATCGGTACCAATACCATCTCTGGATCTGACATGCCCTAACAAAACACCTTTAGAACATCCAAAGACACACTTTGTAGGGTTTAGTGAGGCTTGTGCTTCATCTAACCTTTGAAATCTTTGTCTCCATCAGTGCGGGTGGTCGACTTGCTCCCATAGATCAAAAAAATCATCGAGAAATACTCGATGAAGGTCCCGATGTAGGGTTGAACACCCTATTCATCAATATTTGGAATGTTCTTTGGAGCATTACACTGACCCAAAAGGCATAACTCTATAAGCAAGCGTTCCCCAAGGAGTGGTGAGCGTGGTCTTGACTGATCTTTCTCTGCTTTATACGAACTTGGTTGTAGCACTATATCCATCAGCAAAACTATAGCACTCTGGCCGCTACTTCGTCCAAGATCGATCGAAAATGGAAGAGGGTAATGATCCTTCTTTGTTGCCTTATTGAGCTTCCTGTAATCAAACACAAATGCGTAGCTTCCCATTCTTTTTTATTGAGATCACAATGGGAGAAACCCATTCTGAATTCTCCCACGACAAATATGAATCTGCATCAAGCAACTTATCTATTTCTTCTTTTACGAGTCTTGGAAAAATTAGGATTCATTCTATATGGCATTTGCTTTATGGGCTTAGCACCATCTACCGGCTCAATACAATGTTCTACCCAACTTACTTGGCGGAGTTCCTTGTAATCAAAAGTGAATAGGTGTATGTACCTTGAAAGAGTGGAGGTAGGATTCCTTCTCACTCTCCATCACAGCATCACCAATCTTTATTTGTTGGAGACGATCATCAACTTCTTCTTGAGATAATTTTATGGGGTCATGAGTTGGTGTGGTGGAAGATATCCATGGTGAAACATCCACCTCACTTTCTTCATCTTGGTGTCCACTTCTTTGGTACTAGAGTAATCGAGAGGATGTCGATCATCGGTTTCATCACTTGAATCCACGAGGTTACGCTCTTATGATGTCGAGGATCACGTTTATCTTCACCCTCTCTCTACCACGTCCAAGTGTCATGAAACCTTCATTCCGGTAGTTTCTTGCATGAACTCTCCTTAGCCATGGTCTTCCCAGTGCATTGGGTGCATAGCAGTACCATTTTCATCACTGAAAGTCTACCACACATCTGACACCCATAATGAGATATTGCCACATTTGAAACTACACCTTACGGTTTAGTTTTCCCTTATTTAATGACCTTAACATAAGTGTTGAAGGGCGATCAATTTTAAACCCAACATATTCATTACTGAGACTCGGTCATTACATTAAGCGCAGCACCTCCATCAACTAAGACATCATGAATTGAAATACCATTACATAATACCTCGGCTTGTGGAGCATAGGGATCGCCTCTGCCTCCAAAAGCAGGGACCTCAACCTCCTTCCTTCTTGAGCATTGAGTCCACCTCGTGACTCCCGCCTCTTCTCGAAGACATAGCCAAGAGTTGACCATATGTAATATTTGCGAGGCCTTTTGGACAGATCTTCCAAGATGGAGTATGGTCCTTGCCCCTGTGAAATCGAGAAAATCCTGCACACCCAACTTTCTTCTCTATGTTTCTTACTAGTTTCTTCTTTCATCTTCTTAGGATCATTTCCATCTTGATTATCTTTTTCTTTCTTTCTTTTTGTTACAAACACATCTACTTCATTATTTCTACTCTTATCTACTACATCAAAAGAATTCACGGGTGCTTTTCCTTTATCATTATCTCTTTACCGGATGTAGAAGCTCTATCGGACAATTATACTTATAATGACCCTTTTATAACAACCATAACAAACAACTTCAGAAATATTTCTTTTTGGACCTCTATCTCCTCCTGAGAACTAAATTCCTTTCCTTGAAGAAGATTAATAGTTAAGCTGACCCATCTTTTGAGCGAGATCTTCATACTCGGTAGATGTATTAGGAGAAATATTTGTGCTCACGGGAGTGGTTGTGGATTAGGACCAAAGGTCTTTGGTGTAGGCTCTACTTTAGCAACAATTTCTTTGGGCTCCTCTTCCATGCTTTCTTCTTGCCTTCTTGCAATCTCCTTTGCTTGTTGATGGTAGTGGGCGGTCATACTTCACTCGTTGTCGATCTCGGCTTCATCCCAAGAATGAAGTGCTTACGAGAGGAGATTATCCACGCCATTCATCAACCCATCCGCTAGTCCTTCCTTAGGATCGGGCATCGAGCTTCCTCCTTAGCTCTAGAACACGAGCATGATAATCCCTTATCTTCTCCTTCTCTCCTTGGGATAGCTTTGTGATCTCGATCATGAGATCTGCATATTTACATTGTTCACCAAATTCTTCAAGAAAACTTTCGGTTAATAAATCCCATGAATTTTCACATTATCACCTAGTGTTTGAACCACCTAAGTCTTTGAACCATCCAAAAAGGTAGGAAAAAATTCAGTCCATTGTTCCCTTCTTATAAGGCCATTACAAATACAAGATCGTTTAAACTCTTGAATGAAAGAAGAAGCATCTTCATTAGATTGAGCTGAAAAAATAGGAATCTTTCCCATTTTCAAAAGTAACCATAGTGAAATACCAACCCACAAGTACAATTAACAAGACTTATGTGCACAAATAATTGGAATCACTATACTAGAAAGTGACTTTACACCTTTCGGTAAAATAGAAATGACCACGGTAAACTATGGTAAAACTTGACTTACTACGGTAAAAGCGGCTTTCTTGTGGTAAACACTATTCACGGTAAAAGTGAAATTCTTTGCGGTAAATACTATTCACGGTAAAAAGTGACTTTCTTTGTGGTAATTACTATTCCGACAAAAAGGACTTTACTGGGGTAACTACTATTCATGGCAAAAATGACTTTAACATGGTAACTACTATTCACGGTAAAAATGACTTTACCATGGTAACTACTATGCCGCAGTAAAAACAAGGTTACCCTCGATTGATTTTTGACTAAGTGGGAATATCTCTCGAGAAAATCCACCAACGAGGAATGGTCGGCAGCGGAACCAAAATGTCATCACCAATCGGCACTTATGATAATTCTTCACGGGAACTCCTCGTCTTTATGATTATTTACTAATGCCATGACCTTTAGTTTGGTGGATGTAATCTGGAAACAAAACAACAACCGAACACAAGAATACCATTGACTATGATAAGACGGAATGATGACAAATCTGAAATATCAAAATAAATTATAATATTAACATGAAATTATTCTGATCTCACCCATGAGATACTTGACAAGACTATGGGAGAAACTTTACAATTACACCTCTTGATGGCTTCTTGACACACCTTTAGCTTGATGGCTTCCTTCGCACACTTCCTACAATATTTCTCACTACTTCTTTCTATGCTAAATGAGGGGGTGGCCTCTCTATTTATAGAACTTCGAGGCTTATCCATCCTATCTCTAAGATAGGATAAGAAATCCACTACGACGAATCATATTCCATACCTTAACTCTTATCTGTACATGTAAGCTTATCTGTTAAGATAAGATAAACCTTATCATTTTACATGGGTTCCACATTTTTAGACTTTTTACAAATAAAATACACAAAATATTTATGACCTCACTCCTTGTCCTTATTACCAATATAATATTTCTAATTCCTAATCATGTAGACCCTACTTCTCTAATTACCCAAACTTTGACATTTTAACATTACCGGACCACTTACGACAAATATTTACTTTTTACAACATTCCTATTGTACTTTGACTGTTACTGTACTCCACATTATTGGCGACACCGTACTGACGGCGCCGTTATCTTCTATCGGACGCTACTACTAATTACACTTAACAACATCCTATTCCTAATACATACATTAATGAAATAGAAATTATGGAGGAAAATTTTAGTGTCGATACAGGTCCCTTCTATCCCTTCTTCTTCTCTTCCTTCCCCTCCTCGAGTGACTCAAGTGACCATCCCTTTGGTCGTGTCATCCGCCCTTCTTCTACTCTTTCTATCTTCTCTTCCCTCATGATCTTTCCTCCTCCATTTCTTCCCTCATCTCCGAGCTCCCCTTCCCTTCTATGTCTTCCCAGTTGCAGTTTCCCTTCCTCCCATGGACACTTCTTTAGCTATTCTCTCAATCACCGCCTCCGCGTGTCTCCACGTTTTTCCCCTCTTCTACCTGAGTTGTCCCCTCCTCATTTCTGGTCCTTCTTTCGTAGGACCAGCCTAGATCTCTCAAAGTGAATGAGCCAAAAGAGGAAAGTTCCCATCGCTCAGATGGACTTTTGATGATCCCAAACCAAAGGGGCAAAGAAGTCTTGAAGCTCTGTTGCACGCTTCTCTAAAAGTGTTGTAGGTGAGAGAATCATGGAAATTACATACCCCGATCCCCTCAAAGAGAAGAAGGATCTGTCTCGATGATTTTACCGTGACCCCAGTCACAATGGGGACATCTTCTAAAAGTCTCTGGGGAAGCTCTTTCGTGGTCGATGCCCTCTGTCAAAAGCTTCAAGAAAAAAAAGAAGAGAAAAGGCTACTAAAAGAGCAAAACAAATATCTGCTCCAAGCCTTATAGAAGATGGGTAGTGCGCCTCCCACATTGCCGGCGCTGAAACTTCTAAGCTTCTCACCGGGAGAAATCAATGAATATGCAAAGATTGGCGAGCAAGGTATGGCCGTTTTACTGGAGGAGCCAGATCCTCAAGGACATGTGGAAAGAGTGATCACCGAGTTTGTCAATTTGTATCGAGCATCGGCAAGGCGAACAAAGAGCTCAAGCATTAGCGGGGCCATATCGAGAAGAGCTAGATCATGCTAGACTCCAACACGAGACCTTTCAACGGATGTTTGAATGTTCATTGAGTCGAAGATCTGGTCAAGTTCAGTGTCTTTGGCCATCCAAGGGCCTCAACAAAACCATGTCCACTCGGACTACGGGTGGATCAGCTTGAATTTATTCGGAAAAAATCGACAAGGTAAAGGAAGCGAGCCCTAGATGCAATGCACCAAATGGAGTGAATTGTTCTCAACATGTCTCCGTGGTTGCTCACTCCTTCCTTTATCTTAAGGTCGGTGATGAAACCATCCGGATCTTCAAGAGATCGCTTCTCGAGGAACAGGGCGAGAGGTCACATTTGACACCGAATCTATCAACAACCCGGCAACCTTGCTGTAAGGACTTCATTGGGTTCCTCATTAAGGCGGAAAAGGATTATTCCAAACTCCCAGAGAAGCTCATAGATGAGCGGGAGACTTGTGAGGCAATCAGTGGAAGCGCACAAGGATCCTTCTCAGATCAATTTGGGCCAATGATTAACAAGTTTTGGAATACCGCTCGAGTTCCATATCTCATCACCGAAAGCAAGATCAAAAGCAAAGCTACTCCCTTTTGGATGATGACGACAGTAGCTGCTCCTCCTTCTTCTTCTTCTTCTTCTCTCTCTTCTCCAACTTTCTTGTTGGAATGTCTGAAATATGTTGATAAACGATGACATCATCCATGTTGCATCATGGGATGATGTCATGCATCAAGTTGTAAAAGTCAACATGACTTTTAGATATTTTGTAAATAGTTGTTGGCTCCTTTTTGCCTTCTTTTCTCCTCTTCTTCTATAAATACCCCAACACTTGTTGTGTTAAAAATGGATGAATATCTTTCGGATGAGAAATAGGAGTAAGGAGAAAAGACTTTGAGCTTTTTATAAAGTAACAAATTAGTAATACAATATTTGGACTTTGTCTTTGAATACATGTTATATACATTAGATATTTCTTATGTTAGATCTGTGTATTTATTCTGCATTGGATCTGCTTCTATTTTATTGTCATTTATTTATCATCAAGTATTGCTTTGTTTATTTATGCAAGTAGGTTTGGCTCGCTTCTTACTACCAACCCAAAAACATAAATCTTCGACCTTTCGCTTTGGAATTCATTTCTTTTCTCCCTTCGGACATGTTCCTTCTTCCTCCTCTCTTTCATTCCTTTCTCTTAGCAGCCTGAAATAAACCTCACCTGGGATGAGATCCCAAACCCGAGAAGGCGTAATGTGAGACTTGCATAGATTCCTACTTGGTAGAATAGCAATAAACAGCTTTGCTTTCTTTGACTCAAAGAGGGGCTATGCTCTACACACTATTGGCTCATTTATCCATAGATCTGCCCAAGCGATGATTTTCGGACCAACGATGATCTTAAGAGATTATTTTTCGTGTTTCATGCCTTCACTTGGTGCACAACCAAATCATTGTCTTCACAGACACAGTGAGCCTTGATTCCTTTCTTTTGAGCTAGTTGAATTCCTATATGAGGGCCTCACATTCGAGTGATGTTACTAGTGCAACTAAATCTGCAACCAAAAAGAAGAGAAGTATTTATCTCCCTATGGAGAAATCAACATAACCCCAACACCGGATCCATTTTTACTCCTTGAGCCATCAAAAACAATTTCCATAGTCCTTCAAAATGGCTTGGGGTTTTGATCAATTTTGGTATGATCGTACCTTCTTCATGAATGCAGTATTTACCTAATCTAGTTTCTTCCAAAAGAAGGAAACCAAAGTCTTCCTCCACTAATAAATTAGCATAGGGATCGTATTGATGATCTAAACTTATCTCATCTAGCACTGTATCGGGAAATTCCTCTACAAGAGTAGTTGGTTCATGATCAACATCTTCTTATTTTGGGTCATCAATGGAATAATTCTCACTTATGGGACCGATAGTGTAGGGTTCTACATGACTGTGGAAAATTGGTTCTTCTCTTATAGTTACCTTCATCCCATACCAAGTTCTAATAATCATATGTGACCAATTCAAGGATAGGTAACCACCCATCTTGGCACTGAAATATCATGATAGGCATATGGCAAAGAGAGGAGGAAGATTGATGAGTGATATGTCTTGTGTGAGCAGCGAGTGCTAGGACATGCATAGATGGTAAGTTGGAGTCCCTTAATGACTCGATGGTTTGAATTGCTATACCATCTAACTGAAAAACTCCCCTAAAGATTGGAGTATATTGTATTCCCAACACATCTGTAATTTTTTTGGGCATGATGGAACTACTGGCACCAAAATCAATCATGCAATTGTGCACCAAATGATCACCAATGATCAGGGAAATATAGAATGGAGGTGGTTTTTGGCCTTAGGAATAATTTTCTCTTTTGGTTGGCAAATACTTGTCGTAAATGTTTCTCCATGACCTGATGATATGTCAATTATACCAAAACTGTTCAAGGCCTCTCATAACAAATTTATTTGAGAAGGAATCGAGAGTGCATCCCACATAGTAATGCTTAGGTTGGTCTTCTTCATTTGTTCTACAATAATGAATGGAATCGCTCTACTTTGGTGATAATTCTTTGGGCATTAGGTATTATTTTAGAAACTTATCATTAGGTATCATGATGCCTGAAGAACCTTCCTTCCTTGCGGCTTGATTAGCGTGAGTTTCGGGTGTTTATTTTTACATCATTATCAACTAATATTTGTAACTGAGGTTGTGAAGTAGAATCCTGGTCAGATCTTGAAGATTGGATTTCCATCACCCTCTTTTTGGAATGAGTATTCATGGCTATGGACGAATCATCTATATTCTCCCCACAAAAATATTATGCCTGCCAATTTAGCAAAGTGGTTTCTTTGGGTGCATGTGGCTAATCTACTATTTCTTGTGTGGGTGATTTCTTTGTTGGCTCCAAAGGGGTGGATATGCTTTGAACCATAAGGGCTTGGCTAAGAACTCCATTAGGATACATGTTTTTATTCTAATGCTAATAACAAGGATAACACCATTCATAATCTTGAACTAGATTATTTTGGACAGGTACAATAGCTTTAGGAGAACTAGCGGTGTGGGATGTTTGAAATTTAGAGGCCTTACATTCATAGCTTGTCCTGCAACTTGGTTTAGAGGCTGGATATTTTCTTGAAAGGGGGAATAGTTAGCATGTTACTTTTTATTTTGAGCCTAATGTGTGATTGTATTGACTTTGTTACCTTTTGAGTGCAACAAGCTCATTCCCAAAGGTTTGTAGCAATGAATTGACTTCAAAAAGGCCATTTTAGGAGGTAGGGATAGGATGATCTCGGTTGTTTGGAAGTCGCGAGAATGGGAGAAATAGAGGGTTGAGTATTTGTAAGATCGGGGATAATGACATTGGTAGTCATGGGGCTATCTTCCTAGCCTAGATCAAGTAATTCTCAACGCTTATGGAAACCTTATAGGCATCTAGTAATACAGTCCCTCCCATAGACTGGATCATTACGGTTATATCACTGTTCAAATCATACAAATAGTATAAGAATGCATTGTTTGGAGAAGGTGTAATGAGTGCTAGAATCCTATTCCATGTCTTTTGGAACTGAAAATTGAACTTTCTCATGTATTCTTGGGGAGCTCGCTTTATAGTAGTTAGCTATTCGAAGAGCGATAAGTGATCACTCTTGTCTTTGAACTACTTGCAAATATTTTCCCCTAACTCATGCCAAGTGGTAATAGTTTCAACCCTCAAGCCTCGAAAAAAATAAAGTATTTTTCCCTTGAAATAAATAACAAGAAGTCTAACTACAATGTTGATCTTTTTGATGTTATGTCTTGGACAAATGCTTTGCCTACATCAAGAACATGTTCCATTCGAGTAATGTGAGTTTCCCCTGTATAGAAGGGAAAAATTTTGAGTGTTAAGTAGGAATAGGATCATTATTTGAGCTAACAAAAGATGAATTATTACATTGAAAGGGGGGAAAACTTGCTTCCTTGGCATTCTTCTGATAGGATGACTGTTCCTAAGTGGAGGGAATATTTTGTTAGGTGGAGTAGAATGACACCTATGGGGAGATGTTGTGACTAATAAGACAAAAATGCCTCTTCTTCTTCTTGGAGGAGACAAAGATAATTCAATATGTTGATAATTCCCCTCTACTCTCACTAAATCTCTTTTCTAAATTCTTTGTATATATTAATACATTGAGATACAAAATCTAGAGACATGGATTTGTCAAGTACTTTGAGTTATGTAAATATGAAGAGAAGTACTAACTCTATTTGTCCCCCGGCATGCCAAATTTAACACCAAACACCAATCTGAAAGAGTGTGGCCTTGTTTTACCTTTTATATGTGGTCTTATAAGCCTAAAGTATAGTGACACTTTATCATCCCAATCCTTCCTTTCAACATCACAAATTTACATCATAGTTTGTCCCAAAATATTTTTGAAATCTTTTCTAGTATCATTAGCTTGAGGTTGATAAGGGGTAGTTATAAGATGTGCTACAATAAATTCTTCTAACAAGATTTAGATCATCTCATTCAAGAAATGTGTTCCTCTATCATGGATCAAGCTTAATAGATAGTTATACCTGCTAATGATATTTTCCCAAAGGAACCTTGCTATTATGGTTGCATTACAATCCTTCATAGACGTATCCTCTTCCTACCTCATTAAATAAAAATACAAGTAATTATGTAGCGCATGACAGTCCTATGCACGTGTGGTGTAATAGGCCGACAAAGTCAACATCCATTCTCAAAAGATTCCCCACTTGTAATAGGCCTAGGGGAATCTCAACACTACTCCTAGGCTTCCCAAATCTCTTAAAATGATCACATGCTTTAACAAATTCCTTAGTATCCTTATAGAAAATCTCATACCCAAGTCAAGCTAGAAGGATCTTATGCGTAATCACACCTCCCGCATAATGTTATCCAAAAATACCTCCATGATCTTCCCCCATAATAGCTTCTTTCTCATGCTCTCGAACACACCATCAAAATACCTCATCATGGCCCATCTTTTACAAATATCCTCCAATCAATTGATATGTCGTGTCTCAAATATCCAACTATTTTTTCTCCAAGGACTTCATTCCTTTTTCCGTAAGTCTAGTGCGCAAAAATACTATTTTTTCCTCCAAATATGTGGGTGTGTAATTTAACCTAAAAGAATTTGTATCGGGAATTATATCCTCAATACTTTATACGTCATATATAGAATCGATCCTTGATAATTGATCGGACACTCTGAATTTCTTTTACCTAGTTTTACAAAAACTATGAAATCTAACTCATGAAAATAAGTATCCACTAAAAGATACGCCTTGAAAAATATGCTTGTTCACCAAATATTTCAATTCCATGTGATTTGTATAAAAGATGAATGGAGTAGCCAACAAGTAATGTCAAATTTATGAAGTGCATATTTCATAAACAATGCCTCATACTCTATTGTGGTATAATGTTTCTCTACTAGTGTCAACTTCCTACTTGCTAAGAATATGGGATGATCCACAATACCCTATCTAGGTTGCACCAAGACTGCACCAATTTCCATACCAGAAGCATCAACATGTACATGAAAATGTTTTTCCCATGAATGAAAGTTCAAGATTGGAGCACTGGTAAGATTATCCTTTAGTGTCTCAAATGCATGTTGTTGTGTGTTACCCCAATAAAATTTTCCTTTAGCCTTGACCAACTCTTCCGGGGCACAACAATCAAGTGCATATCCTTTGATAAATTTTCTTTAGTAACCCATATTCCCCAAAATCCACACACCTCGCTTTGGTTGGTAAGTTCTTCTAACCACAGAATTAATGCTAACTTCATTGGATCTACCAACAACCCATCCTTGGAAATGATGTGCCCAATCAATGCTCCAAAAGGTGTAGAAAAATAATAGTTTAAATCTTAATAGAAATGCTTAGCTTCTTACATATCTCAAACATCAACCTAATATTATCACAATGATCCTTAACCAAACCATAAAATGTCTAATAATCAAGAAAAACCTAAAAAAACTAGTGAATGAAAACATGAAAATCCTGCACAACTATGCAAAGAATACAACATGACGTATTCTTCAATCCAAATGGAATAATATTATATGTAAAGCTTCCCAATTTAGTGGTAAAGGTATTATTTTCTTGATTGTTACACATAATGCACACCTTGTGATAAATTGAGAACCCATCGGTGAAGGAATAAATCTTGCGCTCTAATACTCCATTAAGGATTTCTTCTATGAATGGATTAGGAAAATGATCTTGTTGTCCCAAATTCACCCCCGGATAAATTTGGACAACTTACCAAAATGGACTTATCCATTCAAAATTTTGGGACGTGATCGGTCGTCAAATTCATCCTTGGGTTTCACAAGAGAAAGGCAACTTGATGATTGAGGTCGATTTGGTCTCCATACGTGGCAAGTTGGGGGACACAATGAAGAGTTGAAGTAGATTTATTTTTAAAGATTGAGCTGGTGAAATGGGCTCATCAAAGTTGGGTGAGTTAAGTAGGTGTGAAAGGAAGCTTAGTGAGCTACGATAAATGTGGCGAGTTGTGGTGAGTTTGGATGTGGTAGGCGGAGTTATTCAGTGCAAAGGTTTTGATTGAAAATAGCATTAAAATATGCTAATGGCTAAGTAGAAAGTACAAATGTTGCTAGTCGATAGCATATTTCATTCTACTATCCAATAAAGCAGAAAGGCATGTTCATGGGTCGAGGTACGGCAGGTGCATGGGTGGATGGTAACATGGAAAAAGGTGGTTGATCTTATGGCGAGAAAGGACAATGAAATGGTGATGGCAGTATGGATGCTACCGGTTGGTTTCATGAAAATGCTACCGACTTAGAAACAAATTAATAGCTAGCTGTCAGCCAATGGCGTAATACATGCACTGGCCAATAGGAGATTTATGTAACTAACCGAGGCAAGGAAAGGAATACTACTAGTCATCAACATGAAAATTCATTACGAGTTGAGAATTAATGATGGAAGTTTGGGTAGCTCAACTACCTTTTAGGAAATTAATGCCTAAGAGATATTTTTCTCTGTGTGTGTGTGTGTGTGTGTGTGTGTGTAAAATTCACTCATTTGAGGAGGTTCTTGAGATTTTCTTTGTAGTAATAACTCCATGTTAAAATGGTGGCCAAATTCCCATGAGTTCTAGACATCAAATCTAGCCTCTACAATGTAATCGTGCACCTTCACCATGAATATAATCAAATTGTTCATATTTTAATCATGTAAAAAATTTGTTTTGGCTTATTCATCTTCCCTAACTAGTTTTATTTGTATAATTTTCTCTATTATTTTTTTGTATGTTGTTTGCATTTGTGCTTGCAAACTCCAATTTGATTGTGTTGTAAATATGTGGGGACTAGAATGAATGGTTCTCAAATTATGGCACATTGTATTCCCTCTCTCCCATGTGTCCTCCATTTCCTTCCCCTCATGGATAGATATCAACCACCCTTTCTTTCTTACGGTGCTATCGGCACCCTTTTAGCTTATGATTTCCTTTTCGCACCTCTCTAACTCTCACTCTATAACCCCTGGTCCCCTTGGAAATTATAGGTTAGTGTTAGAATAGTTGCATTTCCATTTCTAGGAGTAGTTTTAGCATTAGGAATAGGTAGAGGAACCAGCCTTCTCTGGAGGTTTGTCTCAATCGCAAAGGTCCCACACCTTGAGACAATCCCATGTTACCCGATTACACCGATTTCCTCACACACACACACACACATGACAACAAATTAGAGGGTGTTGTAATTTGGTGATAACATTTTTGGCACCTTACCACTTCACTTCATCAATTTTTATGTGCTCTTGGTGATATTTTAGCCTTTGGAGGCAATTTAAAGTACATCTAGCGAATCCATTGTCCAAAAACCCATCATCTCATTAGTAGACCAGCATTTTCCTTTCCCATCCATTTCCATTCTTTCTATCTTTTCTTTTTCCTTTTTCATAAAGTTGTACAATCATGACATCATTTACATCATGGAATTTTCATTTATAATAGAAAAAATGGTTCACCCCACCTCCACAATTTCAAAATCCTCTTCCAAATCAATTTTATGAACCCCATCATGAACAATCTCTTGCATACCCAATCCCAATTGAGCCATGTGGTTATTTTTCTAACCATGATGTTTATGAAGAACATGGTTATGTAGGTGATGGTGGTAACTTCATGGTAGATGCTGATTTGTGGAGGAAGATCTAGTGAATGGAGGTAATTATGGTGTAAAACATGGATACATGTCAATCGAAGGCATTATAAATTGTTTTTAGGGTCCCTTGTCCATGGGTCGGCCCTATGATAAATGGGTTTAGCTCGTAACAGAAGCTGGATTTCATGGTTGAGATGTTTCCCGAATTCCAGAATGGGATGAGTTATTCGAGGTTCATGAGTATAGTGTTAGGAAACCTTATCAATGGGAAAATCCTACACTATGACCTCACAACCTTCTTATTTCTCTTACCCAAACTACACCATCTCAGCTTGATTTTCACATCCCTAGTTGTTCACCCGCTTCCCCATTGATATTTCCCCTTCTCCATCTTCTACCTTTCTATATTACCTTAATTCTCTCCCCTTCTCCATTCTAAAAATCCTTTCCTCTCTGTAAAAAGAAGAAAATAAACCTCCCCCTCCACCTAAATTTTTTTCAAAAACTAGTTGATTCCAAACCCATCGCTCCTCTTGCATTTCCAAATCCATTTTGAGAAGAAAATGATAAAATCTAAGAAAGAGGATAGAAAGTTGAAGAGCCCGAAGAGAGAGGAACTTGAGATAAAGTTGAAGGAATGGACTCTGCAAAGCTCGAGTCCAATCGGATGCCATGCTGGTCAAACCTTCAACAAAAATTGGGTCCTGGAGAACACAAGGTGTGGGATGAATTTGTTGAAGAACTAAAGAAAGAAGAAGATGTTGACCAATATCTATGTTCTGAATGTAGTGTCCACGATGGCACCATATTCATGGAGGTTGTTGTTTTTTCTCCACAAGGTTCAATAAAGGAAGAGAGGCTCCCAAGTGTGCAAGATGTTTCGATGGAATGCAGTGATCCTCATTGCTCTACATGTTTAGAACCTGGTGCACTTTTGGATGGTTGTATTTATCCACAAATAACATTTCTAAACGTTGCAACCATTCACGAGGAGCTTCATGCCATGGAGGTGGAAAAATTAGATTCAAAGGTTGTGGAAGAAGAGTAGGTCATAAAGGAGATTTAAGACACTTCTCCCACTTCATCCTTCTAGGAACCTGATTTTGTAGAGGAGTTTGATTTATAAAACTCCATACTTGAGGAGAAGAACAAATAATATGACACCATTAATAAATTAGACATCTTAAAGGAGGTTTTTTTAATGAAGAAATTTTGTTTGTTGAGGAAGTGTTTTTGTAGAGGTAGAACAACATTCAAATCAACTTCCAAGAAACCTTCTTCTAGAGGGCTTACAAGATGATCCCACTTGTAAGATTGAGCTTCAAAGAGATGGAAAAATCAAAAGGATGGCCCATTGAATCCCAAAGCCACAAGTCCAATAAGGTATTTGGCTAGTTTGGATACCAAAATAGAGTTGTCACCAATCATTCTCACTTCGTAGTATGAGGAAGATCTTCAATGCACCAAAGGTCGTGACAGAACACCTCCAACTAATTGCAACATAACTAAAGGAGGTATTTGTATTATTTGTGGATACTTTGGGTGCAAGGGTGGAAAATAGTTTTCCACTTATTAAAGACCATGTCCAATGTTAAATTAAATGCATGGTATAAGATTGTAAAAAAGGGAACCTATTTCTCCTTCCCATTACAGGATTTGTTTATCCCCCTTTTTTGGTTAGGTAGGGTAGGTACATTGATTTTTAGTAGAGAAAGTTTTTGTGAAAAGTCTACATGTCTCCACTTGGAACATGTATCATATTTACTTTTTTGTATAGTTTTGTGGTCTCATGGAAAAATCTTATCTTGGGATAGCTTTCAAAGTGTATATTTTAAGACCTAATAGATCAATTGCAGGTCCAATTATCCTTGACCTTGGTAAAAAAATCAATTTTAGGAACAACCAAGAGGTTTCATCTCAATGATAAGTTTGCATAGATCTCAATGAAAAATTTTAAGGATTGGTTTCTTTAGGATTAGACTTTACTCCATGCCTAATGGATGCTTCAAGGCTACTAGTCTCTCCATCTAGGAAGAATATGTCCCTGAGAGGTCGCTAAACTATTGTCCAAAATTTACCCTATGGATAAATTTGGAAACTTAACAAAATGGACTTAGCCATTAAAAATTATGGGACATGCAACCAGCCATCAAATTCATCCTCAAGTTTTAGAAGAGAAAGGAAACTTGAGGATTGAGGTCGAGTTGGTCTCCATGAATGGCAAGCTAGTGAGTTGCGGTGAAGGGTTGAAGCCGACTTGGTTCTATTGATCGAGCTAGTGAAATGGGCTCGTCACATTAGGTGAGTCAAGTGGCAAGTTGAGCAGATGTGAAAGATAGCTTGCTAAGCTACGGTGAACACAAAATTTTTTGGTGAGTCTAGATGTGGTGGGATGAGTTTTGTAGGTAGATAGGTTTTTGTTGCCAGTAGTATCAAAAGATGTTACCACTCGTTAGCATATTTTATGCTACCAGCCAATAGAAATTATCGATGTTACTTGCCGATAGAATATTTCATGCTACTAGCATGTAGCGAGGAAGGCACATGCATGGGTCAAGGTACGGTGGATACATGTGCTACCAACCGGTAAGAGGAAATATGATACTAATGATAACACAAACCATGCTATTGAATGGTATCATGGACAAAGGTGGTCGACCCGATGACATGAGCAAGGACAATAAGTTGGTGATAATAGTATGGTGCTACCACTAGTTGCATGAAAATGTTACTAGTTGGTTGCATGAAAATTTTGTCGGCTAACAAATGATAATACATGCTCTGGCTAACATGAAAATTATACAACTGCTAAGGAAAGGAAAGGAATAGTATTAGTCATCAATAGGAACATCGATTACGAGTTGAGCATTAATGGCGTAGTTACGGTAGCTCAACTACCTATCACCAATTAATGCCTAGTAGGTGAGATAAATTTTTCTATATATATTGTTAAACCCATGAAAGATGATAAGTATAATGGTGTAAGAGTTTTGGATGCAAGGAAGATAGGTGTGAAGGTACACATGGAAGTAGAGAAAACAAAGTGTGAAGGGTTACACCTAGTGTAAACACATTCGATACTTAGTCACATTTTGAGCCACGGGACATAATTGAAAGATGAACGGTTGGAGTGGTGACCAAGCAATGTTCTAAAGATAAGATTGATCACGAATACTTATAGTTAAATAAAATTCTATTTTTGGGAAGAATCTCATGGTGCAAGAAGATAAAGTGTCATGCAAAGTTTGGGCTAATAATAGGATTAGATCTAGAGTTTAAAATAGAAGATAATCTATTATTAGGTGAAGCTTTCATGCTTCTATAGTTACCTTATAGTGCCCATATGGTCATTTGTGGCATGCGGTCTATTTTGAGAGTGTATGGGAAGTGAAGGTGGGATCCCACCCTATAAATATATTATAATTCACATTGTTAGAGGGACGGTGATTTATCTGTAAGGTTATGTTGTTGTTGTGTTTATGTGCATGATCTTATGATGATAGTATTGATGTATTCAACTATTGTAATGCATGATGGGTTAATATAATGGATCTCTATGGATGGATATTGATTCTTGATGTCTTTTTATTGGTTCTTGCTTAGTAAATCTGATATTAATCCTTTTTTAGTTCACCTGGTATATGGTTGTGATCTGTTTACTTTATGCTTTACACTAGTTTATCTCTTATGGTTATGGAATGTATCTTCATGCATGTAAACTCCTTGACAAGGATGACATTAAAATAGGGACTTGGTACCTTTGTGTGCTTTGGGTGAGCAGTCAGACCAATTTGAGTGATGTGCTAGTGCGTGTAGGGTTTTGGTAAAGAAATTGACTACATTTTTGTTCTTTTGTCAAGACCTTTGTTGAAACATTGTAAGGATGTTGCATGATGAAGACGTATTGGTTGACTTTAACCAACATTGATAATTAGGATAATGATTTAGAAGAACAATTTTCTCACATATATAATACTAGACCTGATTTCGATACTCATGCATGGGTTGAAGAACATTTGTATCATGAAATCTATGAGATGTTCTTTTCTTGTTTTCCTATAGAGTTGTATGAGTGGCTTATTGAATATGAATCAAAGTGGAATTGGAGGTATAAAATTATTATTTAGACACAAGAATATTACTAGACTCTGTATGATGCCAATTTGACTTGGACATGTACTGTAGATCATTAGTGGAGTGGTTTTTTGCATAGTTATACGTTGGAGTATGTTGTTTCTACTTATTCATGTCTAGAGGTTTTTGAGTTTCAATTCTTTCTCGAACTCAGAGGATCTTATTTGCACGTTATCCTTTAGCAATTAATATATTGATTGTGACTTTGGATTTGGAAGAGTGACCTTTGACTATATAAACCCCACCACGTGTGGGGGTAGGAACAGTGTGGTGAAATATGGCATACCTTGCATGGGAAAAGGTAGAGAGAAGAAAGGAGGCTTGAGTATAATGAGGCATGAGAGATGGAATTGGTGAAGAAGCACGATATTAAGGAGTATGAGGAGTTACAAAGGATGATGTCTCATGAAGGATTTGAGGCTTACTCTCCCCACTTAGGAAAGTGTAGTAGATAACCCCCTCTAGATTTCGATGATAGGGTGTCTAATGAAGAAATATTAAGGACCACATGCGTGCATCTGATCTCACCTAGCAACATATCCCTTATGCTTTGTATTTCAGTTCTGAAATAGTTAATGAGAAGTAGGAAAGTGTTGGTGATAGAGTTTTGACAAGTAGATTTCAGATTCCGTTGAATAAAGTAGTGCTGAAAAAAATAACATCGATGGCATCACAAGCGACAACATCTTTGTTGTTTAGAGGACCGATTGGTGGTATATTTTCTATCACATCATTAAGACAAAGAGTGGGCATGTAGAAGGTTTGTAATACATCTTGAACTAGCATAACTTTGTAAAATTTAGGAGTTAAATTCAATACAACAATTATAACACAAAGTAACTCATCATATGGTCTCGGTGCCCCTACAAGAGGTGTATCGGGAGCATCGGGAGGTTCGATATCTAGTTGATCTAGTGGTTACGGAGGTGGATGGAATACTATAGGTAATACGGGTTTTGGGTCTTGTGTGCATTATCTCGCACTAGCCACAAAAAGTCTATTATGAGATGTCTCTCCATCTTCTAGAGTACAATTGAGGATGTATCTTAGCACGTGCATATGTGTGAGAGAATATGGTGCACTAAGGGGATCATAGCTCCTAAGTGTAATGAAATCTAGTTTTCTACTAATTTGCAAGGCTATGTGCATATTTGGTATAGGCAGTATGATCCAAACCGAACTGTTATAGATTATAATGTGTTTCGTGATGCCTTCTTGGATGAGTTTCATATACCTGATTTTGAACAGAAAAGCATTAGCGTGTTGAAGGAGATTAAGAAGGACATTGATGAGAGCATAAGGGAGTACGATGCATGATTTAAAACTTTTTTATCAAATTTGTCTTTTGATATTCACTCTAGCTAGCATGTGCAGTGGTTTGTTGGTAGTTTGATCACACCCTTTAAAAGGGTACTCTCTCATAAGACATTTACTGAGATCCGTGTGAGACTTTAGAGGAAGCTCTATGTGCTAAGGTAGTTGGGAGTGTAAAAACTCGAGTTATCCCATTCTTGGAGGCGTATATTTCATCTATGGTGAAGTAATTGGAGAAACTATCGGCTAATTCATCTCATGAGATACGCAGTGGAATATGTGTATAGAGTGTGAGATGGAAGGACATACTAAGGATAGTTTCCCTTGTAAATATGTGTACACCATGTTGTTAGATTATGAAATTTATCACTTAGATCATGATTTGAGTAGGTCCCCTGTTGTTGCAGCGCACGATCGGAAGAACGTATCTTGTTATTGTAAGATTTTTAAATCCTACACTCATAATATAGAGAATTGTAGACTAATTGATCATATTCATGAAGCTATTGAAAATTATGTACATTATATTGTTGTTGAAAAATTATAAGGAGCAAGGTGAACATCATAATCATAACCACAATGAAGGGCACTGATGGAGGTGGTAGAGGTAGAGGTTATTGTGGAGGATATAGAGGCCTTAGTCATGGAAATGGAAGAAGTGATTTCCCATGAGGAACTGTTTTACATATGGATCCCTAGTCATTATAAGTGTGAATGCCCTCATAACGTATTCTTCTCATGGTGTGGGAAGTAACATAAGTTTGAATAATGTCTTGAGTTATATGAGCACATGAGTAAGAACTCTAAAAAAATATTAAGGGCACAAGGATGATTAAAGTACATGGTGTCATAGAAGATGAGTTGATGCCTAAGATTGAACCTAATCATGAGATGTTGCCTATGTTAGTCACTACACACACTAAGGTTATGCGCACTCACGAGATAAAAATCATAATCTTGTTACTACGAAGTAGAATCCTATTATTACAAAGAAAGAGGTGATAAATGCAAAGTAGCCAGATATTTCCCATCAAAAATAGGCATATCAAGATACTATGAAGGTTATTAGAAACTTGCAACGTGAAATACAACGAGTGTTTAAAAGAGCACTCATAGAAGATGGAGAAAGAAAAGGAAGTCTAGATTCCTCATAAAGATGTTGATGATTTGAAGGAGGTTTGTAAGATGCTACAATAGGAAAATAATATTCCTTTTTAGGGAATGGTTTAGGGAGAAGATAATGTGCATTGGATAGAAGCACTAGAGCTCAATATAGCATCCAAACTTACCCCCTCATATTATTGATTATGATAAAGATATCACTTTGAATGCAGTTGTTGATGGGTGACTATTGAGTAATATACTAATTGATACATGTGCAAAAGTAAATGTACTCACTTTGGATGTGTGGAATCAGATGGGGAGACCACCGTTACAACCCTCTTCGAATGTGTTGTATATGGAAAATAAGACTAGAGCCATTCCCATTAAAGTATTGAAGGATTCCACTATTACTATATAAGGGGCCAAGTTTACTAGGGACTTTGAGGTCTTGGCACTTACAGAAGTGGATAGTTTTCTAGCATTTCTTGGGCACCCTTGGTGTTATGTGAATAATGTTGATATGCACTTTAATAAAGGATATATCATTATTGAGAACATAGAGGAGCATGTAATTATGCCTTTAACAAATGGGAAGGCTACACCTTATGTAGAAACCTTGAGTGAAGAATATCCGAATAGGATATATGCACGTATAGTTAGGGATTTTGAAGTGATTGAGCCATCTAAGGAAAGTGTTATACAGTGGGATGATGCTCGAGTCTATGAGTGATCTGACAAGATGTGCATGTGATGAGTGGGAACATGGGACGTATGTGATGGGAAGGAAATATATCAAGCATACAGATTACACGCATGATAAGGCATGCATTATTTAATGCTTTAGTCATAACCATGTACCTTGGTACACTGGTGAAGCAAACCCTCATGTATTTTTGCATGTCATGGAAGCCCAGTGGAAGGATGAGGGAAAAAGAAGAAAAATGTTAACTTATACCCTTCATGGGATAACAACACATTGGTGGACCACACATAAAGATAGCCTTTTGGGGTGGCGAGAGGTGAGAATCATCTTCTCTAATAGGATTCTAAGGAACAATGTACCTTCATGGATATGAAAATTCCATGGAAAGGATTCTTCTTCGCACCACGTTCAAAAGTGTTAAAGACTCGGATGGAGGGGCAAGAGCCTTACTATCATCACTCTGGGTGCATAAGTTCTACGTCACTCTAAGAGGTTACGCATGTGCATGGTATGTTCATGCATAGTTAATAAGAGAAATAGTTAATTGGGAGGACATAATCTTAGGTACAATTTAGACGTATGATTATTTTTCTATTAAAACCTCTGGTGAATGAAGCATTACAAATTATAAATCACTTTACAATGGGGGATAGTGTAAAAGCTAAGGAAATCCTATTAAATATGTTTGGGGAGGTGGATTTGGAGGAAGGATTTAAAGAGGAAGAGATGGATGAGGAGCAATTTGGGTGCGCCTAACTAGAAAAAGAAAAGGGTAAGTTGGTTTACATGATTGATGATGAAGAAGTAGAGAATATCAATGTTGATCATATTGTAGGTAAACACAAGGTCTTTGATAGTGTTGATGAGAAGGTGTGCGCTTATCATAAGCTTATGAAAATGAAGAAGGTCAACATTAGGACATATACAGAACCTAAAGAGGCTATTATTGCTGACTATTGGTATGAAAATGAGGTGGCTAAGATTATTGAGTTGCTGTGTGACTTCCAATATTTATTCCCATGAGGCTATCATGAGTTGAAGGAAGTACATAACTCTTTGGGTGAGATGAGGATAAAGTTAAAGGAAGGTTCACACCTAGTTAGGAAGAGGCCTTATAGGATGAATCCTAATCTGCATGTCAAGGTAAAGGAAGAGATTGATAAGATGTTGAAATATAGAATCATTGAGCCCATTGAGGAATCAAAGTGGGTTATCCTTATAGTGATAATAATAAAGAAAGATGGTAGGATAAGGATATGTGTGGACTATAGAGATTTGAATATTGCATGTTTCATAGACCCTTTTCCTACACCTTTATAGAGGATATGTGTGGACTATAGAGATTTGAATATTGCATGTTTCATAGACCCTTTTTACTCTTTCAGGGGCACAAGATTTACTCTTTCACAAATGGATTATCTAGTTATCATCAGGTGCGGATTGCTAAAGAAGATCAAGAAAAGACAAATTTCACCACTGAGTGGGGAATTTCCACATATATAGTTATGCCCTTTGGGTTAAAGAATGTGCCTACAATATTTTTGTGCATTGTGGTACAATCATTTGAGGACTTTATACACAAGTTTTTATAGGTTTATTTGGATGATTGGGTTGTCTATAGGTTGGTAAGAGATCACTATGAAAATTTGAGACTTAAGTTTGAAATGTTCCTATAGTTAAGAATCTCTTTGAATATTAATAAGTGTATCTTTTCGACACTCTTTGGGACTTTTTAGGACATATTATATGTAAGGAAGGTTTTTGTAGATCTTGTTAAGGTTATTATTATCTTGGGCCTGGAGGATCCTACCAATCAGAGTAAAGTGCGTGGGTTTTTAGGGAATACAGGTTATTGCAAGAATTTCATTAAAGGATATGCTAAGATTGTTTCACCCTTAGAAGAATTGTTGAAAAGTAAAGGAAATCTCCATTGGGATGAGGTGCAATAGCTAGCATTTGAGACATTGAAGGAAAGACTTACTTTTGTGCCCATTTTGCACTTTCCTTCTTGGGACAAACCATTTCATGTACATGTTGATGTCTCTAGCATGACCATTAGCATAGTGTTAGCACAACATGGTGATGGGATTGTTGATCATCCTATTTGTTTTGCAAGTAGGAATTCAAAACCAACTGAGTAGAATTATACAACTACAAAGCATGAATCATTTTCCATGATTTACGCATTACACAAGTTTAGATAGTACTTTGGAAACTCCTTTATATTTTATACAAATCACATGGCACTTAATTACTTGGTTAATAAGCCCATTTTATAGGGGTGCATATGCCGGTGGATTCTCTTGTTTCAGGAATTTGACTTTACAATGGTAGTAAAATCGGGAAAGAGTAATCCCGAGACAGATCATTTGTCAAGGATTAACTCAAGAAAGGACACACACAACATTAAGGGAATAATGTCATATGCATAGCTATTCAAATTGAATCACGTAGCCTCCGATTTAGAGGATATTGTTGTATTTTTGTGTATTGGTGTGGCGCCTGAAGGGATGAAGAGATTAGAGAAGAAATAATTTATCATTCGTGACGTGCCTTACATGTTGATCCATGGAGATTTATAAAAGTTAGGTCGTGATGAGGTTTTTCACTTGTGTGTGCTTGAACATGAACATGAAGCTATCATGGTGGAATTACGGGAGGAAATTATGCGAGGAATGTTACCGCGCATAAGATTTTTTTGGCTGGCCTTTGGTGGGAAACACTATATATGGACTACAAAGATTATGCCAAGGCATGTGATCATTGTTAGTGCCTTGGGAAGCCTAGGCATAGAGATGAAATTCCTTTGAGATTGATAGCGAGTGTAGAAAATTTTGATAAATAGACAATTGACTTTTTGGGCCTTATTTCCCCACTTGCACGTAGAACTGGTTTGCACTATATTATTACATGTATAGATTATTTGACCAGATCAAAAGAAGTAGCTCCTACCAAGGTTTACATAGTAGCTACAACAACAAGGTTATTATGGGAGAACATTATCAACAGGTATGGATGTCTGTTGAGCTTGACAAATGATAGAGGCACACAATTTTTGAATGAGACTATCAAAATATTATTGGTAAAATTTATGGTGGCGCATCATAAGACAACGCCTTGTCACCCACAGGACAATGGAACTATCAAGGATTTCAAAAAAACATAGGGACATACATTGACAACTATATGTGATGTTAGAAGGAAAAATTTGGACAATAAAGTCTTTGTTGTACTTTGGGCATACTGGAAAACTTATAAAAGATTGAAAAAATCCACACCCTTTCAAGTGGTGTTTGGCACAAAGGCTATTTTATTGGTGTAATTTATGCTACCCTCCATGCATATTACACACGCGCGAGAAGGACTGAATGGTGAACAATCATTTCAAGAGCATATCGAAAACTGATGTAGTTGGATGAACAATATGCCATTGCACATTGGATCCAAAAGATAGAGAAGGCAGGAAGAAGGCATGACATGATAGGCATATTAAGAATACATAGTTTGAATTTTTCCAAATGGTCCTATTTTATGACTCCAAATTTGTGTGCCACATGGGAAATTGAAGGTTCATTGGTTGGGACCATATGTGGTGACATATATACTTGATTCAAGTGCTAGAAAGAGCACAGTTGCCCGATTATTTCACTAGGAGTAGGTTGAACCCCTATTAGTAATAAGTCTTCTTAGTGTTTGTAATAAGGTAGTTTTTCCACTTAGATTAGGTTTTATTTTCATGCATTTTCTTTATATGTTTTTTTCTTTCATCATTTTTTATGCTTTGTCAATTTAGTTTAGTGTTTTTTTCTAATAAGTGCGTTGGCACTCGAGTAGCTAATTACTATCCAATTGATTTCATGTGTAGAGGACCATGTATAATTTTAGTGTGGGGTAGATCAAAGTAAAAAGATGATATTTTTGGCACCCTCTTGATACAAGTTTAATTAATTGAAGTATTCTTATGGAATTTGGCGCGAGATAAAAAAATGTTATAAGTGTTGTGCATAAGGTGTTCTGAAGAAATTGATTTGATTGAAGACCACATAGGGAAAATGATCGCGTAGTGTAACGTGAGGTAGGAAGTGGCATGAGAAACTACTTGGGATATAGTGTAGATATTTTTACTTCATCACATAGAGGAGCACGAGAGGAGGTATGTGGTTAATTAGTAGTATAGCACACTTGAAGGTTACAATCTGCAGAGCACGAATTGGAATCACGAAGTTGTCAAAAATGGAAAGAGTACTTTAGTGAAAAATTAACTTAAAAAGTGTGGGTCGAAGGGACATGAGGGTCATGGAAAAATTATAAATAGGGGTCGAGGGTAGTCATTTGGATACCTTTCCTTTGAAGAAAACTTGTGCAATCGAGTCAAGTGTGACAAAGCTTTAAAGCGATGTAGAGATCGTATACAAACCAGAGGTGCGTGATGACTTTGTGAATCCTTGCAGAAGGGCAAGTTAGAGTCAATAGTAGAGCATAAATAAGGAGGGTTGTGTACATTTAAAGTGGTCAAGATTTGTAAAGCTCGGGTAGGAAGAAATTTGGTGATGTAGAAAACCTAATGCACACAATTACAATAAAATGACACCAAAGGCATGAAATTTGAGAACAAAGAGACCCGAAGTTGTGGTAGAAGAACCCATGGAGGAAATATACTCAGAGATGTAGCACCTCTGGTGTGTTGAGGGTGGAAATTTTGAAGTTGAAACTCACTCAATGCAAAATCAGAGATTACAATCACCGCACAGACGATAACGAGAAGAAAATTAGGGCACATTTAGAGAAAGTCCGAAGGAATAGAAGAGGTCAGAAACCCATTAATTTATGACTCCATGAAGTGGAAGTTGGAGAAGACAGGTTGTATTGTAGTTATGGGAGCTTTTTTTCTTCACCAAACCCACTTATATCTTCTATTGGTTGATGTCACAAGTACATGAAGTTTTCTTTTACTTTGTGGGAAGAAGGATCCAAATAATTGCTCAATTTATTAAGAATGTTATATGTCTATGAATTATGGGAGAATACATGGCCTTGGATTTGTGTGCTACAACAAAAATAAAAGAAATTCCCATAAAATTGAGCTATGATAAGGGTTGTAGGGCACAAACCATCATGTATCTAGATGATTCAACACTTAGGGTTTCCTCATAGCTAGTGAGCTATAAATTGAGCGCTTATTAACGTTGGAAATACATAAACAAGAAGTTTCTATACGTGTCATATAGAATTTCAAAAGGGCACACTACAACCTAGCACAATTCATTATAAATGGGATTATTGAAGAGGAAAATTTACAGAATGAAGAAGGAGCCAAAATCACATGGGGATCAATTTTTCTATTGATTGTATTTTGGGAAATTGGGGTACTAGACGGGCCCGAGGATAAAATGCTAGTTTACTAACCAAGACACCCATCTCCCATAGTGTAGATTTTGGGGTATACTTGTGATGGCACCATCACAAGCACATACAAGGCCTGGATTAATAAGTGGTATGACAGACTATGCGAGGCATTTGAGAATGAATGGTGCATTCTGTGTGAGTTGCCCACGGTGGTTGGGGAACAAGTCAAGTTTACAAAAATGAAAAATATTAGCCTTTCTCGGTTCATAATGGATAAGGGTGATATGATTATGTGGTGAAAAATTCCATTTACATTCTCATAAAAATACCTTAAGTGTTCCAAAATTAGGCTCAGAGATGCGCAAAATTTAACCTATGATGATTCGATCTACACATGTTGCACGTAACTTACAGATACGACTCTAGGCTAGCATACTTGGAAGTTTTGGAGCTGGACCTATTGGACCTACACCCATAGGTAAATGTTACAATTAAAGGATTTATTAATAGGGTGTTGGTGAAATTGCAGCCAAATCCTCAAGGAGGATTCAAGGTGGATGTTACTCGACTCCACCTTACCACAACCAAGAGGAATAGTGGTTCCACCTATTTAGAAGGAATGTGAGGAAGAATCACAGAAAGAAGAGGGAGATGAGGAAGAAGGGAAACATGAAACCTCAAGGAAGAGGATGTTTTATACTCACAAAAGTAGCACTGGAGGCGTGGGGACCTCTTAGCAGGGTAGTGGAAAACACCGGAAGACTAAATGTGCTAGGGTGGAAGTGGTCTCTATTTAAAATATAGAGTTTGAAGAATAAGAGATGGATTTCAACACACTAAGGGAGGAGTTAGAACAAGATCTTAAGGATAAAAAGAAGTGGTCACAAGAAAAGGAAATAGAGCAAGCTTAAGAAGAAGAAGGCTCCAAAGAATAGAAGAAGGAAATAAAATCCGGAAAAAAGAGAGAAATAGATTGGTGACACCTTCGTCATCAAATAGGAAAAGGATTGGGAACAGAACCAATACCCCAACCTTGAGAAAACAAAAACAAAAAGGAAGGCACAAAGGAAACGGTGGACCCCTAGGTCACCACACATGGACTTTGTGGATGACCCCATGAAATTATTACACGCATGCTTCCAAATTACATTAGCCATAAAGAAACTACATGCATGTGAGCTACTTGATCAAAACGGGGAGTGTCTAGAAAAATAAAATGATTAGTGGAACCTATAAAATCACTCCAAGGAGCTGGAGTTTGAAGTAAGTGAGCATGTCATTACTAGAATCCATTTAAAGAGAAATCCAGAGATACATAAAATCTAGTGGATCTAAACAACTTGAGAAATGATTAGGCATGCAACGCCTTAAATAAAATGTCCTCATAAGTGGTGAGGAGAAACTTGGATTCTAGCACCATTTTTCGTACCCTTATAGTAGAAAATAAAGAAAATGACTAAGTTTATGATAGAGTTGACGTGCTAGTTCAAAAGATCTTGGAGCAGTGTCCTTCTCTGGTTAGCTAGGCTAGAATGGACTATGGAGATGAAATGGAGTATTTGGAGGATCTAGTTGGGATGTTACTAGTTAACATTTAGAGTGGTGCAAGGCCAACTGTAGAGGAAATTGTGAAAGAGAAGGAGAAAATAAAATTACAGTTGAAGCAAGGATCACTAAGTTGGAGGACTTGCTCACCCAGCTCAAGGAAGAAAGTGCAAAGGAAGATATAGGCTTCAATAGGTGTCAGAAGTGTGAGCCCTTCATTGAGGTTAGGTTGGTGGATGAGGAGGCTATTTTGAATACTATACAGGAAAGAACACCAACTAACAAACTTGAGTGCACTCAGTTAATTATGGAAACCATGGCGTAGAAGGATAAAATCAAGGAAAAACAAGTGCAAATTGATTAGAAAGTTGACGAGTTCTAGAATTCTATACTAAAACATATGAACATTATTGAAGAAATTTTCATGGAGATGGTGGTAGTTATAATTGAGTTGAAAGGAAAATTCAAAGAAGTTACTCTGAACAAGTACCGTGGATTGTGGATGTTGTGTTGGGAAGGCCTTGAAGGAGTTGGAGGAATGGAATAAATTGGTAGATAGGGTAGTTGAGAGTTCCTAAATATCTTCCGGGCTACTTAGCAAACTTTGAGTATGATATTCATTTCAAATTTTGAAATTTTGTCTCATTGAAGTTTTGTGTTCGGTGATCGAAGAATTTATGGGGATAGAAATCCAACTAGGGTAGGGTGATGTTGGACCCATGAGTATGTTGGGCCCTTGAGTATATGGTGATGCTAAGTATAGTGGCATGATATTTTTGGATGCAGTAAGTAGAAAAAAACTTGCAAAAAGGCCCGCGTCCAAGCTAAACACATTCGATACTTGGTTACTTTGAGCCACGGGAAAAAATTGAAATATGAACAATTAGAGTGGCAGCCAAGAAATGTTATGAAGATAAGATGGAACATGAAGAATTGTAGTTAAATAAAATCCTATTTTTTGGGAAGAATTTTATGGAGGAAGAAGATAAAATATCATGCAAAGTTTGGGCTAGTAAAAGGATTAGATCTAGAGTTTAAAATAGAAGGTAATCTATTATTAGGAGAAGCTTGCATGCTTCTATAGTTACCTTGTAGTGCACACATGGCCATTTGTGGCATGTGGGCTATTTTGAGAGTGCATGAGCCATGAAGGGAAAGTACCCACCCCAATATATATGTTATGATTCACACTGTTAGAGGGATGGTGATTTATTTGTAAGGTTATTTTACTGTTGTGTTTATGCGCGTGGTCTTATGATGATAATATTGATATACTCAGCTAATGTAATGCATGGTGGGTTAATATAATGGATCTTTGTGGATGTATATTTATTGTTGATGCCTCTATTATCTGGTTCTTTCTTGATAAATCTAATATTGATCCTTGTTTAGTTCACCTTGTATATGGCTGTGATTTGTTTACTTTATGATTTACACTAGTTTATCTATTATGGTTATGGAATGTATCTTCATGCATGATAACTCCTTGACAAAGATGACATCAAAAGAGGGACCTAGTACCTTTTGCACTTTGGGTGAGTGCTCAGACCAATTTGAGTAATGGGCAAGTGCATCTAGGTGTTGGTAAAAAAATTCAAGTTACATATATGCACAATTCTATCATTTGAGGAGGCTCTTGAGATTTTATTTGTAGTAACGACACCATGCCAAAATGGTGGCCTACTTCCCATGAGTTCTATACATCAAATCTGGCCTCTGCAATGTAATTTCTCACCTTTAGCCATGACTTTAATCAAATTATGCATTTTTAAGCATGTAAAATTTGTTTTGTGACACATTTGTTTGCCCTTACTTGTTTTATTTGCATCCTTGGCTTTTCGTGTATTTTTGGTATGTTGTGTGCATTTTTTGTTTGTAGGATCCAATTTTGTTGTGTTGTAAATGTGTGGGCAAGTGAAATTCATGGTTATTGAATCATGGTACGTTGTCTTCCCTCTATCCCATATGTCTTCCATTTCGTTCCCTCATGCAGAGAGCTCAACTATACCCTTTCTTCCGGTGCTATTACCACCAGTTTATCTTACGATTTCCATTTCGCACCTCTCTAACCCTTGTCCCCTTGGAAATTCTAGAAACTAGTGTTAGAATAGTTGCATTTCCCTTTCAAGGAGTATTTTTAGCATTAGGAATAGGTAGATAAACCAACCTTCTCTAGAGGTTTTCTCAATTGCAAAGGTCCCACACCTTGAGACAATCCCATGTTACCCGCTTACACCGATTTCCTCACACACATGAAATAAAATCGAGGGTGTTGTAACTTTGTGATAACATATCTATGACACATGAATCATTAAGTTCCTTGTAATCTACATAGATCCTAACCCACCCATCCTATTTTATGCTAATAACCATAGGGCTAACCCATTAAGAATCCTCAATTCATTCAATTATTCTAGAATTTAACATTTTATCTATCTCTTCTTTCACCTTCATGTGCAGGTTCATTCTATAAGGCCTCTTCTGAACCGAGTGTGCACATTCTCTCACCTAAATCTTTATTTATCCAAATGAGGGGTGTAATTCTTTCAACTCATGGTAACCTCTTGGAAATAAGTCTTGAAGGTCACAAATAATCTCAATGATATTTTCTACATCTTTTCGAGATCAAAGTAATCCCCAATGATGGCTTCTTTCAAAGACAACGTTGATGCCTATTTTTACCATATTTGTCTTTATTGGAGTATTGTATGCATGTTCCTTTTCATATGCAGTATATAGTACCTCACGCACACCGTAGATAACATTAACTTCTCCACTTCCTCATCGTCAATAAGGTACACTAGCTTTTGTTTCACTTTCTCCTTCTAGGCACAACCCATTTATATCTCGTCTATATCCTCTACATCAAGATGCACCTCGGGATCAAGTTCTCTAAGTAACTTGAGCATGAGCTCCTCTACTTTTGCACTATCCCCCAATGTAATGCACTTCATGATCTAAAAGGATTCATGGACTGGAGGTTTATTAAAAAAATAATGAAAATTATAACCCATACCTTTAGTCATATCTCACGAGCTTGTAGTCTCATTTTTGAGCTCAACATGTGCATACACACTACTACAAAGTGGAATAGAATGTATGTACCCACAGAGATGGTGGTAAATGCTCTTGACCTTACACCCATTATTTCTCATAGTTATGAATGTGTACAAAATCAGGATTCTTCCCATCATACTCATAGATAAGTGTAGGTACTTTTTCGAGTGAACCTTGTTGAGAAGGATATTCTCACTACTCACCAACCAAAAATATTATACATGTTTGTCTCCCACTAGCAAGTTATTGTTCCATGCAACATATAAACCATCATGTTCCTTCTATCACCCTCATTCTTCCATTGTTCTTCCATGGTGTGTAATAAATATTCATGATTTTCCTAACTAGTATACCTAGGTAACTGAGGTTTTCCTAAATTCCTAACCATGTGTGGCTTGATCATCCTAGTTACTCTCCCTTTATCTCACACCCGACCATTTCATATGTGTCATGGGCCCAATTATCACAAGCAACATTAGTGGTGTCACTAAATGATTGTACATTTTCCTATTGAAGTATGCATTCCTTGGATGGTTCTAGTCTCGTGGTCTCGCACTATGCATGCATAAATCTTGTTCAGATATTCTTCACTCAAAGGATCGACATATGGTGCACCTTTTTACTCATCCATAGGTATAATCATGTCTCCATCCTTATTCTTGAAGTTGATGTACCCCTTGTTGAAGTGGAGGTCTACATTATTCACATAACACCAAGGTCATCCAAGAAGTACTGAAAGTTTCGCTTCTCGCAAGCTCCAATACCTCAAAGTATCTAGTAAAATTGGATCCTTGAATTGTAATGGAAGCATCCTTCATCAACCTAATAAGAATATCCTCATTTTTTTCACAATATACATGACATTTGAATATGGTTGTAATGTATGTCTCCCCATATGATTCCATACATCGAGATTCAACACATTTATCTCGGATCCTATATCTATCAAAATATTACTTACCAACCACCCATCAATCAATGCATCCAACATGATTTCTTTATCATACTCATGGTTTTGTGGTGGAAAGTTCATGTATAGTATTTGTCAATTGCTCTCAACACCTACGCACAATACCTTCTCATGCAAGAACTCCCCAATAACGGGATGATATTCTCTTGTCACATCATCTTTCAAATCTCTTTCAAATCATCCACATCATTCTACAAGAGATCAATATTCTTATCATGTTCCCTCTTGTGAGCCTACTTCTTCAAGCATTATATCTTACCTTGCAACTCTCTCGATGACACCCATAGTAACTTGATAGATGTCCTTCGATGAGAATCATCTAGAGATGTGGAATGCATAACTTCTTCTCTCCTGATGAGTGGCTTGGAATTAAGAGGCTCACGCATATGTGCTACTTTGGCGTGAGTAGTGACCAATAAAGGTTACAACTCAAGATCATGCATATTCTTTGGCATCCATTGATCACTCTTCACGTGTTGTAATTTGATCATCCATGTGCCTTTTTCCTTCTTCTTGTTCCTACACATGTGCTCATAAAGGTCTGTGTAGTCCTCAACTTTGTGCTACTTTCCATAGTATGCACACACAAGATTCTTGGGACAATTGCGTAAAGTGGTAATGATAAAAGGACCCAAAAGTGTAAAATTTTTTGAGTGTAAATCTACCTCTACCACACGTGACATATTCTCTTATATCCTACATGGAATCCACCCCCTCCATTATTATGTTATTCAGTAGCTTGGGTTTCTTGTACTAGATAATTGCTTGCCATAGTGGTTTTTTTCTAATCCAATCTCACATGCCTCATGGATTTGATCTATTAACTAAAAATCCTTCATATCATATGTGTGCACGTCACAAATATTGTAGTACATGGATACATTTTTCATCATTGCACGTTATAAGAGTGGTCAATTCTAGACAACATAATTCTTGTGGAAAATATCACAAGATTGTAAGAGTGTGTGCACCGTCCTACAAATACATCTATCCTTAGTATGTCCTTCAACATCATAGTCTCAGTACACAATATTCCATTGTGCATTTCGTGTGTTGAATTGGCAGAGAGATTCTTCAATTTCTTAGCCATCACCACTATCTGTGCCTTCAAAAACAAGCTCACACCAAAGATCGTAACTCTTAACCATTTTAGTGTGCAGGGATTCTTCCAAAGCCTCATGCAGATCCACATATGTCTTATGAGATATTTATCCCTTTGAAAAGATGATAGAAAGCCCCAAAACACTACTATATGTGTTGACTCGGATGAATATCATAAAATATTTTTGACAATAGAGTTTTGAAACATGCATCATACTCTCTTACACTTTTAAGAAAACCCTTCTTTATGTCTTTGAGTGTGCTAATTCTTTGTTGTTAAAACTCGAAATGTAAAACTCAGCTAAAAACATAGTGCACAAAGCATCATAATCCACTGCAGTCTAGTGTGGATCATAATTTCTATACCAACTATGTGCATGCCTTTGAACTATGGCTGAAAACCAACTCACCTTTCTATCTGGGGTTATAATTCCTTTAGCACACTAGAGTATTTCATACTTGTGCACCTGCTCTATTACATACTCAACACCTCTATACTTCGGTAAGTGGAGAGACATCTTAAAGAAGACTTCAAGTGTCTATTGTGGTATTTGTTAAGGTGGGGTCTATGATAGATTCAGACCTTGACCTCAATTGGGACTAAACCTTGAACCTGACCCTCCACCAAGGTTTTCTCTAGGAAGTTTACAACCTGAACCTCCTGAGCCTTCTGTGTCGCTTGTCGTGGCTAGTGGTCCTAATGATGAACTTTCTTATGTCCTAGTTGTATTAGTGAAATGAAAACCCACTTTGTCAACGTTATTAGTAACAACTACTGAGATGTGATTTTAATGGTCTACATGCCAATGCTCTATCTTGTTGACGCTCCATGGAAAAAATCCTACAACATTACTTCTAAACATTGGCACCTATTGTGTTGTAATGTGTACATACATTATATGTTTCTCTAAAGATGAATTAGTCCTACTTACCATTCCTTCACTACATAGATATGTTGCATCTCTTCCTTCCTGTCCTTACATTCAACTACTTTAAGATCTCTGGAACACCTAGCACAAGGGCTATGTAGCTAGGATGAGTCGATGCACACCCATGGTTCTCATCCTCTCCTCTAATATTCTCTCATCCAAAGATGTGGATGAATCTCTCTTACACTTTCTCAATTTTGGTAAGACATGATGTTACGGATCCTTTTCTTCCACGATGGATTTAAAATATTTGCGAGCCATCATCCTTCTCAACAAGATCACTACCTTAATTTCCCTCTCTCACACATCATTATACTTTATTTGTCTCTCCTATCTCTTCCTTTCTTGTTTCCGGGCCACTACCATCGTTCTTTACTCCTCCCCCTACACATGGTGGGGATTTAACTAGCTATAGGTAACCTTTCTAATCCCATTTCTATCATTAAGATCTTGATAGCTAAGGGTATGATGCACAAATAGGATCCTCTCGGCTCACACAAAAAGTTAAAATCTCCTTCCTTTGAAGAAAAATACGTAGGCATCAAATACTCCAAAGTATAATTATGCAACACGTCGGCCCACAAGCAATCTATAGCTCTCTTCCACTCCTAATTTTCATCAAAGAGAGTCTCGGTAATATTCCCGCATCTAAATCCTTGGTCTTGGGTAGTAAATTATAATTGATGCGTAAGCTACCAACCACTAGTACAAATCTACTAGAAAAAAATATGAATAACATCTCATATAGGAAGTCATAAAGATTATCTTCCACCCACTTGCATGCGTTAAAGTTAGGTCTAGTTCTATACCTCTCGTGAAAACTTATCTTTACCATCTTCTACCCATCTCTCAATACTCTCCAAAGAAAATTGATATTCCATCTACATGTAACATCTTGGTAGACAACTTCAAAATATGTCCCGACAATGGAACCAAAATATAATATCTTTGATTACCAATAACATCTATACATGTTACCCCATCATTCACATAAATTTGAATGCTCACCTAAAGCACACACAACTACCAGGTCCCTCCTTTGTTATGCTTGACAAGAAGCTAGCATGCATGTTTATCATCATAGTGTTAACCAATAACCCTTTAGGAAAGATAAACATTATACTTATGTCATTTTGGAAACACATATAATAAGGAAGATTAACATTCTAAAGAATAATAAATACCAAATGTATCATTATAACACCATATTCATAAATTTCAATAACAATTATCCAACCAAAAGTTTTCATTATAAACTAAAACATTACATAGTATGAAGTTGAATACATAACAGTCCATACACATGTGTGTTGGACCATGTGCGCATCACAACCTAAACTACATCAAGAAATCATAACGTTACTCTCACCCTACTATCCCTAATAATAATGCATACATCACATATATATAGGGGTGGGTACTTAACCCTTCATTGGACATGCACTCACTTAATAATCGGCATTCTCTCAAGCTAGCATACATGCTCTACATTCTTAAAAATAGCCATGCGTATCACTCTTGCATGCTTTTACAAAAGTAGCTAATAATATATTCTTTTAAATATAATCCTACTTTAATTCTATTAACAACATTTTCCATGTGTGTGCTTTTATCCTTGATCTTCATGTCCTTTTTCCACAAATAGTCTTTTCTTGACCACCAAGTCATCTTGATTTTATCCTTTTCTTAGTAAGCACTTCAAATTTACTTTTCTATTTTTTAGCCCATGCTATGGAAAATGGCTAAGTCCTTATTATTCTGTGTGTGCAGGCCCACATGTTACCTTGTCTTATATTTGTGTGCAACCCTACGCAAACTACCCCATCTTCTGTAATGCGTCTCTCGTCCGTTGACTCTAATATTCAATACTTAGGATTTTCCTTACCAAAACTACCCTACACTAGGTATTTTGTTCATCATCGCCAAAAAAATCAAAGAATACCTCCAAAGAATCAATGAATATCCACTATGAAAGAATAAAAATATGTCTTGTGAAAAATAATTAAATAATTAAGTACTCTTCTTCTCGGGTGGAAGGATGCATGGAAACTCTTTATCCAAAATATTTTCTAATTCTCTCCATCCCTATAATTCCTTAGTTTCCTTGATCAAAGTTGTATCAAAAATAGTAGGAACTCTCGTAGGAGTAAGCTCGTTAATTTTTTCTTTTATATCTGTAATCATCTTCTTGAGTTGTGCAACCGCATCCTCTGGGAATCCATCCTACACATTACTAAAGGAAAGAGTTCTTTCAATCCATATTTGAGCGCATATTTTGGAGCAGTTAATAAGTACCTCTTTTTCTCTATTTCAACCAACATTCCTTCCCTTTCAACCCTATTATTCTTCATACTAACTGAAATTCATTTAACTCTGCCTCTTCCCTTATTATCGGGCTATCACTACTTGGTCAAAATCCTTGCAGTTGTCAATGTAATTTTTTTAGCTTATAGTTTTAAATATAACCCTACTTTAATCTTATTAATAGCCTTCTCGATGCATGTTCTTTTATCCTTGATCTGCATGTTCTTTTTCCACAAATAGTTTTTTTTGACTGCCAAGTCATCCCACTTTTATCCTTTGCTTGTTCAACACTCCAAATTTGCTTTTCTATTTTTATCCCATGCTCAGTAAAATTACTAAGTCCTCATTCTATCTATGTGCACAACCCTATGTGCTACCTTGTATTATATCTCGGAAAAACCCTGCGCACGCTACCCTGTCTTCCATGCACATGTCTCTTCACATTGACTCTTCTCTTCAATACTTAGGATTTTCCGACTAAAAGTGACAATTTATTCATTCGATTCATTATTTTTTGTTTAGTTGAATGATCATGAATTGTATTGTTAGTTTTAATTCATGTGATTAAAATAAGGATTTATTTTTTCCTAGTGCAAAGTAAAATTCTTCCTTCCCCTCTACTTTTACTAATTTTTTTATATTCTCTTAATTTACCCCTTCACTTCATTTCATTTCTTTTGTGAATAACGTCCTAAAGATGAAATCTAAAACCCCAAGGATAAATTAGTGTATATACATTTCTTTCACACATTTTATCTTAGCAATAAAGGCTTCCTCCTTGATATAATAGAGGAGATAATTTTTTCATTCACTATGTTGTTGAAACCAACCATATACCCACATTTCAAAATCATTTACCAATAGGTTTCCTATGTTGATTTACAAATGGAACTACACTAGGGAAGTCCTCAAAGATCGAATAGAGTTAAGAGTTTAAAGTAAATTATTGTTTATGTATTTTGAAATAACTTTAAGAAATGTTTCTTATGTTTAAAACTCAAAGGTTTTTTTTTTACAATTTCTAATGATTTTACCAAAGTAGCTATACCAAAGAGAGTCAAAAGAATTTCAAATTTAAAAAAACTTCTACAAAACACATGAAAGCGTTATCTTAACTTATTAATTGTGTAGTACCATTATTATGAAGACCTAAAACTAGTTCCCAACCCCTCAAACTATTATAATATTAAAAGGAAACCAAATAAAAGGAGTTAAATGATAAAAATAAGAACGAAGCTTCTCTTGTAATGTAGCCAAATTCTAAACAAACTTGATATACTGCAAATAATATGAACTCCAAAAGAAAATAGATCTCCTTATTCGTTATCAAATAATGAATTACAATGTTTCCTAAATAGGAAAACAACTCCCAACTTGAGTTGCCAAGCAAACTCTAACTAACTTTGACTAAATCTACTCTAGGTGGCGTGAAATTACTATTTTTAGCAGTTTACTAGAACCTGATATTCTTAGTAAGTTCGCATGCTTATTCATACGGCACAAAATTGCCACACATCTTCTACATTCCTAAATTATAGAAATTGCCAACTTTCTAACTCATAATGCAACTAATAGACTAAAATTAACTAATGCCCAAAAATAGGAAAAAACCAAACTACAACTTAAATCCTAATTTTTGGCCTCAAGATGGCAGATTTAGGGCCCAAAAATGTGTCGAAACTTGCTCCAACCGGTAGGGATATTTGACTGGTGCGTTTGTCTCATCAAAACATGTGGTTTTAAAAAAAATGGACTCAAACAAACACCTAGAGCTCAAGTTATGACCTTGTCAAGTTCCTGCTAATTTTGGCACATCATTCTCCCCTGCTTGAAAAAATGCAGCTCTTGCAAGTTGTCTTCTTCAAACTGATTCCATTTATCTACATCCATCTTCTTAATATCCCACTCTATGACCCAAGTATTGTCCTCTTGTTCCAGTTCTTTCCAATGTACCAAATATTTTTATATTTCCCATGTCACATGTCCATTGTTTTCTTATCTAGAATCTAATCCACTTCTTCTTTCTTCTTCACTGGAACCCTACGCCTCCAATCTACTACTTCATCAATAACATCCCCTTTTGCACCATCCCCATGAAAAGAATACAAATTTGAAACATTAAACACTGGAGAAATATCAAAATTCCTTAGCAATTCTACCTCATAAGCATTATCATTTTTTTTTTCATGATTTTGCAGGGACCAATCTTCTTGTACTTCAGCTTGTTATAGGTTCCTTTTGGAAACCTTTCCTTCCACAGATATACCATAACCAACTCACCAACTGTAAATACCTTTCTCCTTCTATGCACATCTACTATTTCCTTATACTTATCATTACTATTCTGTAGCTTCTTCCGCACTTCTTCCTGCAATTGTTGTATATGTTCGGCAAATGCTTCTACATCATCACTGACTCTGCCATCAACTAGTAGTTGTACCAAATATAACACCCCATTTGGATTACTCCCATACACAATTGAAAATGGATACTTTCATGTGGATCTATTTATGGAACTGTTATATGCAAACTCAGCTTGTGGTAATGCTAAGTCCCATTATTTCGGATTTTCCCCAACGATGCACCTTAACAAGTTTCCCAAACTCGATTTACCACCTCTATTTTCCCATCAGTCTGAGGATGATAGGCACTGCTAAACTATAGTTGAGTTCCCAATTTCTTCCATAAAGTCTACCAAAAGTGACTTAAGAACCTTGTGTCCCTATCTAAAGTAATGGTTTTTGGAACACCATGCAAACAAACAACTTCTCTGAAAAACAAATCTGCTACGCCTGTTGCATCACTTGTTTTCTTGTAGGAAATAAAATGAACCATCTTAGAAAACCTATCAACAACCACAAAAATTGAGTCATTACCTCGTTGTGTTTTTGGTAATCCCAAAACAAAATCCATACTCAGATCTGTCCATGACCCTTTAGGAACAGGAAACGACATATACAACCCTATATTCTATGCATGGCCTTTCGAGACTTGGAAAATTGAAACCTCTCCACATATATTACCACATCTATTTTCAAATTTGGCCAATAGTATTTCTCTGATACCATGGATATCATCTTATCTTTACCAAAATGCCCAACCAATCCTCCGCTATGCAACTCTTTCACTATATTCTCTCTCATAGACCCAACTGGAATACATAGTTGGCATCCCTTGAATAGAAGCCATCCTAAAAATGTACTCATCCTAGACATCTCCTGCATTGTCTGACAATGGAAAATTAACCTTTCAACAATATCCTTGAAATTAGAATCATAAGAATACAAACCCTTTATTGCTTCAAAACCCACCACCTCATTTTCCATAGTGGTAAACAAAGTCACACGCCTACTCAATGCATCTACAACTTGATTTTGTTTTCTGATTTATGTTTTAGAGAAAAAGTATAACCCTACAAAAATGATACCCACTTTGCATGCCTACTATTCAACTTCTTTTGTGTATTCACATTTTTCGAGTTATGTGGTCTATAAATAAAATAAACTCCTTACGCACTAAGTAATGCCTCCAATGCCTTAATGCTTGTACAATTGCATAAAATTCCACATCATAAGTAGAGTAGTTATTTCTTACCTCATTCAGTTTCTCACTAAAGAAAGCTACTGGCTTTCCACCTTGACTTAGAACAACACAAATACCCACATGTGAGGTGTCACAATCAACCTCAAACACTTTATCAAAATCTAGTAGTGCCAAAATGGGTGCCTCTGTCACCTTCTTCTTCAAGAATTGAAAACTATCCTCAACTACTTTTGTCCACAAAACTCCCTTCCTTTTGTGCAATCTGTTATAGGTGCTACAATATTGCTGAAATTTTTAATAAACTTTCTGTAAAATGTTGCTAGACCATGAAAGCTTCTTACCTCTATTATACTCCATGGATTAGGCCATTCAATAATTTCCTTTATCTTTTCTGAGTCCATCTGTACCCCATCTGCTGAAATAATAAAGCCCAAGAATACCAAACTCTCTTGCATAAATGTGCACTTCTTCATATTTGCATAGAGTTTCTCTTTCCTTAACACTTAAAATATCACCCTTAGATGCCTCAAATGTTCTTCTTTAGTTTTACTAAAGATCAAGATATCATCAAAATAAATCACAACAAACTTACCATTATACTCCTGTAGCACGGTGTTCATCAGTCTCATAAAAGTACTAGGTGCATTAGATAACCCGAATGGCATCACCAACCACTCATATAATCCATTTCCTGTCTTGAATGTTGTTTTCCACTCATCTCCTTCTCTAATCTAAATCTGATGGTAACCACTTTGAAGATCAATCTTGGTGAAATACCTAGATCTAGTAAGCACATCCATCATATCATCAAGGCAAGGTATTGGGAACCTATACTTGATTGTAATTTTATTGATTTCTCTACTATCCATGCACATTATCCATGTTCCATCCTTCTTTGGTGTTAATAAATCTAGGGTTGCACATGGACTCATGCTCTCCCTTATGACCCCCTTTCTCACGAGCTCTTCCACTTGCCTATTCAACTCTGCATGCAATGTCGGGCTCATCCTATAAGCTGCTTGATTTGGGAGTGAAGACCCTGGAATCAAATAAATATGGTGTTGAATATCTCTTTTGGGGGTAGTAATCCATCTAATAGCTCATCAGAAATAACATAGAAAATTCTTCTATTAATTATGTTGTTTCTACTAGTATTTGTGCACTTGCAGGTTCATCCTTATTTGTGACTAGTGCATAACAAAAATGGTTGCCTTTGCCTCCTTCACAAATTCCTTTGTAGAAAGCATATTTTTAGCCTTCCCCTCTTCCTTAAGAGGTAAAAACTATTTTTGTGCCATCCTTCCAGAAAGTATAAGTATTCTTTCCCCGTCATGAATAAATTTTCTATCAAATTGCCATGGTCTTCCTAGAAAGCATATGACATGCATCCATAGGAATAACATCACACCAAATCTCATCCTTGTAAATGTTCCCAATAGAAAAAATTATTAAACATCTCTTATCAATAGTAACTTCATTACCCTTCTTAAACCATGCAATACGGTAAGGGTTAGGATTCTTCTCACAATGCAAACCCAATTTCTCGACCATCTCATTTGAAACCATGTTCTCACAACTACCACCATAAATAATAACATTACATACCTTTCCTCCTGAAGTGCATCTTGTTCTGAAAATATTTGTATGCAGCCATGCATCCCCCTTGATATCCTTTCTTGGAGCAATCATCATCCTCTTGATCATCATATTTTCTCCAACATTTGGTGGAATTTCTAGGTCTGTTCATCTTCTACTTGTTCAACTTCAACAAGATTTACTCTTGGAGAATCTCCTCACCTCTTGTCTTGTGTATAAGAATTCGGGCATTCAAAAGCCCGATGCCCCTCTTCACCACATCTGTAACAAACAAATGGTCTTCATGGAGCCTCCCATCCTCTATCGCCGCATATCCTCTGCCCCTAGAAAATCCTCTGCCTCTTTGTTGATTTTGGAAATCTTGTCTCATATCTTCTTTCTTTTCCAATCCATGAGATGATTCTCCCCTACCTTGGCTGAAACCAACTCATCCCCGAAAGGAAGATGAGGCCCCTATTCATTCAGGTGATATCCTAAAACTTTTATGATTTTGTTTTTCCTCGGCCTTTAAGGCTAATTGATAGGCATCCTCCATGCTCTTAATCCTATGCATACTTATCTCATCTTGAATAGAAAATTTTAATCCATTTACATACCTTGTAGTCATTTGTTCCTTAGTTTCTTCATGCTCTACACGAATGGACAACTTGTAGAACTCATCTATGTATTCTTGCACTTTGTTTATAAGTTTTTATGAGATTTTGAATCCATCTCAGTAAAGTGTTTGTGCATAATCCACAGGGAGAAATTTATCTTTCACTTCTTCTCCATCTTACTCCACGTCCTAATTATTTCTTTCCCCTTTCTTGACCACTCTTTTTGTAGGTGATCCCACCATAACATAGCATGACCTTTCAATTTTGTGCATGCAAATTTTACCTTCTTTTCTTCGACATAGCCTTCCACTCAAAAAATTTCCCCATGCTAGTCAACCAATCTATCAACTCCTCTTGGTTTTAGACTACCACCATACTCTAAAACATTAACTCTTATCCCATCATTCTTTCCTTCTAATTCTTGAAGCATCCTTTCTTCAAAAGCTAATGGTGGTGCTTTGTGTTTCATCCTCTTCACAAACTTCTTCTTCATCTATGTTATCTCCACCTTGATTTCTCTCTCGAGCTATCATTATAGCAAGCACAACAAATTACCTCTGCAAATCTTGCATATTTCTATTCATCTAGGCAATACCACCTCCTCTTCCTCTTCCTCTTCCTCTTGCCATTTTTTTAAAGACTCAAACCAGCTCTAATACCAGATAATGTAGCCAAATTCTAAACAAACTTGATATACTGCAAATAATATGAACTCCAAAAGAAAATAGATATCCTTATTTGTTATCAAATAATGAATTACAATGTTTCCTAAATAGGAAAACAACTCCCAACTTGAGTTTCCAAGAAAACTCTAACTAACTTTGACTAAATCTACTCTAGGTGGCGGAAATTACTATTTTTAGTAGTTTACTAGAACCTATTATTCTTAGTAAGTTTGCATGCTTATTTGTACGGGCACAGTAAATTGCCACGCATCTTCTACATTCCTAAATTAGAGGAATTTCCAACTTTCTAACTCATAATGCAACTAATAGACTAAAATTAACTAATGCCCAAAAATAGGAAAAACCGAACTACAACTTAAATCCTAATTTTTGGCCTCAAGATGGTAGATTTAGGGCCCAAAAATGTGCCAAAACTTGCTCCAACTGGTAGGGATAGTTGACCAGTGCGTTCGTCTCATCGAAACATGTGGTTTAAAAAAACTAACTCAAACGGACATCCCGGAGCTCAAGTTATGACCTTGTCAAGTTCCTACTAATTTTGGGGCATCATCTTGAAAATACAAAATACAAGAAAATATGAATAGTTTCCTTAAAGGGATGATTAGAGAAATCTCCATTAGGGATATGAAATCTTGGTTAACAATGTAGAAATATTTGAGTGGAGCCATGGGTATCTCTTTTGGGGTTGTGGATTTTTATTAGAAGAAGAAAAAATCATACAACCTTCATGTAGTTGAGTTACAAATTTAATGGTTTATTATCATTCAATCTAAGTATCTAGGAAGGATGGATTAACCCACAAGATCACACACAAGAATTTTGAAATTATTTTACTTATGAAATCTCCATTAGGGATATGAAATCTTGGTTAACAATGGAGAAATATTTGAGTGGAGCCATGGGTATCTCTGTTGGGGTTGTGGATTTTTACTAGAAGAACAAAAATTCATATGACCTTCATGTAGTTGAGTTACAAATTTAATGGTTTATTATCATTCAATCTAAGTATCTCGGAAGGATGGATTAACCCACAAGATCACACACTAGAATCTTGAAATTATTTTACTTAGTATATCAAAATTAAAATAATATATTGGTCTTTGGATCTTGATCATAAGTATTATACCTTTGTTTTGGTTATAAAAATTCTCATCTAAACTAATTAAATTGATATTCTTGATTGTAAACATTTTTAGAGTGTTTTCCTATAGTTATCAACATAATTTGTACCCAATATTGCCTATTAAAAAGAAATGGAGCCCACTTTTATGAAAAACTAAGTTTTAATCTCTTTGAAATAGTTAAAATTCTCGGTTTAGCATTTGGTTAAACTTATTAAGAAAAATAGTAGAGTTAAACTTGGTTTTATAGCTTCATCATACTTTGAAAAGTTGTATCTTGCCTTGATTTTGGTTTAATCATCATTTTATATCTTAGACAAGGTTCTTTATTGATTTGTTTTGGTGTTAAAAATCTATGCATAGTGAAACCTAAGATAATCTCATCACTTAGTCATTTTTAGAGAGAAAATAGGCTCGAGACGTGCATCTCATTGTCTATTTTTCAGTTTTATATTAATTATAAACCATCAAACTTAACTTCACTATTTAAAATGTATGGAAGAGTGAAACTCAAATTGATTTGAGGTATGTGTCAGAAACGTACCTATATATTATATCAATTTACCATGAAATCATTTGTTAGAGATGTTGCCATGTGTGTCCAGGCTCCCATGAATTTTGTGACATGGACTAACGGCCTCTCGTGGATCCTGACTTTGTTGATTGTAGCGGAGATTAACGCCTACGGGTTTTGGTCCAATGAAAATCATGGTCCAACAAATGGTATCGAGGCGTCATGTATCGAATTCTAAACTCACCCGAGTAATGTTGGGGTTTTTTTTTGGCAAGTGCGTCTAGTGCTCCCCATGAATTTCGTGTCATGGACTAACCACCTCTCGTGGATTCTAACTCGACAATTGTAACGGAGATTAAACCTACTGATTTTGGTCTAACAAAAATCATGATCCAACAAGAGACATGTCTTGCAAGGTTCCATAAGAACCACGGGAACCCAATATCCCAAGATGAGAAAAATTAGCATGGACACAAAGGATTTTAGAGTTATGGTGAAAATTAAGTGTTAAAAAGGAAAATATCTCTACGAGTTTAAAGATCTTGAGATTTAAAGATTAAAATATGTATTTTCACCTTGGATTCTCAAGGTCCTCAAAATTTATCAAAATTTAAAAAAAAAAAACGGATGAGGAATAAATTAAAGAATTAAAAAAATTAAACTACGAAGAAAATCCATTCATACAAGAAGACCATAAGATATTTAGATTGATGGATTCAAACGTATGACATCCATCAATTCCTCCCATGCACGAGCCTTAAAACACGTTCAATTTGAGAAACATGGTGAGACTATTGGTCTTCACATATCATCAATTGAGGGATGGATATTTAAGGTTGGAAATTAAGAAAAGGAAAGTTACAGAGTCATTTCATTAGCTTGAGTCAAACACAAACATACACGTGAAGTTATATTTCATTAAAAATGATTCACGAGATAGTTTCATTTAAATTGATCTACATGGACATGATTTCAGAATGGTCATTTTAAAATAATTTAGCCATTTTCTTAATTGTTGAACTCTTATCAAAATTATCTCAATTTTTCTTTAATCATTAAAAAAATTGGGTTAACTTGATTCAAAATTGATTTGAAACGTAAATTAACTCAACTTCACCAAAATACATTTCTTGATTTTCCATATTTTACGAAAAATTGGCATAATAATTAAAAATAGTATTAAAACTAAATTTAAATAGTGAGCAAGTGATAAGAATGAAGAACAATGCAAACCAATTTAGTAACAAAATTCACCCCTGTTGGGATACATCTCTGGGTTTGAAAAATAATTGAACCGATCTATTAGTGATATAAATATGCTTTCTATACAATCTTTACATCAATAATGAATATTTTTTCTGCAAAAAAAAATCCTCTATACTTCCCAATAGAAAATCTTTGGTTCTTCCTCCAATGGCCTTCCCCAGTAATAAACTACTTACTTTCTCCACTCTCCCAAATAGGGGATGAATTAGTAAGATTTTCTCAAATTTGTATAATAATTGGACTTTTATAGTGTTTCAAGGCCCAAAATTAAAGGGTATGTACCATATTCTTTGGCTAAATATAGTCAAGCTAGGCATGGCCTAATGGTTGGGGATGATAATATAATGCACGGGGTGAGGAGTTTGATTCCCCACCACCACATTAGCCCTTTTCCTAATCTATTTGGATATCTTTATGCATTTTCCAATGGATTATATCCCATATTGCCCACATATACTTTGAACACGAGCCAAAGGTGGGTTTAAAAATAAAGCTTCCCACCTTTTTAATTGGTCAATAGACCATCTAGTTCTTATGACTATGGAACATTTCTTGGTAATGTGACTTGGCATTAGTTGTTGGTCCCCATGTTAGAATTGGAAAATTAGCCATGGAAAATATGTTAATTGGTGAGTTTGTTGAGTTTGTCTTGGATATCTTCATGTGTTTTCCAATGGATTATATCCCATATTACCCGCATATACTTTGAACACGAGCCAAAGGTGGGTCTAAAAACAAACCTTCCCACCTTTTGAATTGGAAAATAATGTTCTAAAGATAAGATTGAACATGAAGACTTGTAGTTAAAGAAAAGCCTATTTTGGGAAGAATCTCATGGAGGAAGAAGAGAAAATATCATGCAAATTTTGGGCTAGTAAAAGGATTAGATCTAGAGTTTAAAATAGAAGATAATCTATTATTAGGAGAAGCTTGCATGCTTATATAGTTACCTTGTAGTGCACACATGGCCATTTGTGGCATGTGGGCTATTTTGAGAGTGCATGAGCCATGAAAAGAAAGTACCCATCCCAATATATATGTTATGATTTGCACTATTAGAGGGATGGTAATTTATTTGTAAGGTTATTTTATTGTTTTGTTTATGTGTGTGATCTTATGATGATAATATTGATATACTCAAGCGAATGTAATGCATGGTGGATTAATATAATGGATCTTTGTGGATGTATATTTATTTTTGATTCCTCTTACTAGTTCTTGCTTGATAAATCTAATATTGATCCTTGTTTAGTTCACCTTGTATATGGCTATGATTTGTTTACTTTATGCTTTACACTATTTTATTTGTTATGGTTATGGAATGTATCTTCATCAATGATAACTCCTTGAAAAGACGACATAAAAAGAGGACCTAGTACCTTTTTCGTGCTTTGGTTGAGTGCTCGACTAATCGAGTAATGGGAAAATGCATCTAGGGTGTTGGTAAAGAAATTCAAGTTACATATATGTAAAATTCTATCATTTGAGGTGGCTCTTGATATTTTATTTTTAGTAACGACACCATGCCAAATGGTGGCCGATTCCCATGAGTTCTAAACATCAAATCGGCCTCGTAATGCAATTTCGCACCTTGACCATGAATATAATCAAATTATGCATTTTTTAAGCATGTAAAATTTGTTTTGTGGCACATTCACATGTGCTAACTTGTTTTATTTGTATCCTTGGCTTTATGTGTTTTTTTTTGGTATGTTGTGTACACTTGTGCTTCATAGGATCCAATTTTGTTGTGTTGTAAATGCGTGGGCAAGTGAAATGCATGGTTCTTGAATCATGGTAAGTTGTCTTCCCTCTATCCCATATGTCTTCCATTTCCTTCCACTCATGCAAAGAGCTCAACGAAACCCTTTCTTCGGTGCTATTTATGCCAATTTATCTTAGGATTTCCATTTCTACACCTCTCTAACCCTCTCTCTCTCTAACCCTTGTCCCCTTCGAAATTCTAGAAACTAGTGTTAGAATAGTTACATTTCCCTTTCTATGAGTAGTTTTAGCATTAGGAATAGGTAGAGAAACCAACCTTCTCTAGAGGTTTGTCTCAATGGCAAAGGTCTCACACCTTGAGACAATCCCATGTTACCCAGATTACACGATTTCCTCACACACACATGAAATCAAATCGAGGGTGTTGTAACATTGTGATAACAGATCTATGACACATGAATCATTAAGTTCCTTGTAATCTACATAGATCCTGACCCACCCATCCTTTTTTATGCTAATAACCATAGGGCTAACCCATTAAGAATCCTCAATTCATTCAACGATTCTAGAATTTAATATTTTATCTATCTCTTCTTTCACCTTCACGTGCAGGTTTGAGTTCATTATATAAGGCCTCTTCTGAACCGAGTGTGCACATTCTCTCACCTAAATCTTTATTTATCCAAATGAGGGGTGTACTTCTTTCAACTCATGGTAACCTCTTGGAAACAAGTCTTGAAGGTCACAAATAATCTCAATGATATTTGCTACATCTTTTCTGGATCAAGTAATCCCCAATGATGGATTCTTTCAAAGACAACGTTGATGCCTATTTTTCCCATATTTGTCTTTATTGGAGTATGGTATGCACATTCCTTTTCATCTACGAGTATATAGTACCTCACACGCACCTTCGGTGTTGATAACATCAACTTATCCACTTCCTCATCGTCAATAAGGTACACTAGATTTTGTTTCTCTTTCTCCTTCTAGGCACAACCCATTTGTATCTCATCTGCCTCCTCCACATCAAGATGCAACTCGGGATCAAGTCTCTAAGTAACTTGAGCATGAGCTCCTCTACTTTTGCACTATCCCCCAATGTAATGCACTTCATGATCTATAAGGATTCATGGAATGGAGGTTTATTAAAACAATAATGAGAAGTATGACCCATACCTTGGTCATATCTCACTAGCTTGTATTCTCTTTATTGAGCTCAACATGTGCATACACACCACCGCAAAGTGGAATAGAATGTATGTACCCAAGAGATGGTGGTAAATAATCTTGACCTTACACCCATTATTTCTCACGATTATGAATGTGTAAAAATTAGGATTCTTCCCATCATACTCATAGATAAGTGTAGGTACTTTTTTCCGAGTGAACCTTGTTGAGAAGGATATTCTCACTACTCACCAACCAAAAAGATTATACATGTTTGTCTCCCACTAGCATGTTATTGTTCCATGCAACATATAAACCATCATGTTCCTTCTATCACCCTCATTCTTCCATTGTTCCTCCATGGTGTGTAATAAATACTCATGATTTTCCTAACCAACATACCTAGGTAACTGAGGTTTTCCTAAATTCCTCACCATGTGTGGCTTGATCATCCTGGTTACTCTCCCCTTTATCTCATACTCGACCATTTCATATGTGACATGGGCCAAATTATAATAAGCAACATTATTGGTGTCACTAAATGACTATGCATCTTCCTACTAAAGTATGCATTCCTTAGATTGTTCTAGTCTCGGGTCTCTTGTGCATGCATAAATCTTGTTCGGATATTCTTCACTCAAAGGATCAACATATGGTGCAAATTTTGCCTCATCCATAGGTATAATCATGTCTCCATCCTTATTCTTGAAGTTGATGTCGCTTGTTGAAGTGGAGGTCTACATTATTCACATAACACCAAGGTCATCCAAGAAGTACTTGGAAAGTTGTGCGCTTCTTGCAAGCTCCAATACCTAAAGTATCTAGTAAAAATTGGATCCTTGAATTGTAATGGAAGCATTCTTCATCAACCCGATAAGAATATCCCTCATTTTTTTCACCATATACACCGCATTTGAATATGGTTTTAATGTAGGTCTCCCCATATGATTCCATGCATCAAGATTCAATGCATTTACCTCATCTCCTATATCGATCAAAATATTACTTACCAACTACCCATCAATCAACACATCCAACGTGCTTTCTTTATCATACTCATGGTGTTGTCGTGGAAAGTTCATGTATAGTATTTACCACTCACTCTCAACTCCTACACACAAGACCTTCTTACACAAGAACTCCCCCAATAATGGGATGATATTCTCTTGTTGTATCATTTTTTAGATCTCTTTTAAATCATCCACATCATTCTACAGAGATCAATATTCTTAGCATGTTCCCTCTTGTGCACCTACTTCTTCAAGCATTATATCTCACCTTGCAACTCTCTCGATGACACCCATAGTATCTTAATATACGTCCTTCGATGAGAATCATCTAGAGACTTGGAATCCATAACTTCTTCTCTCTTGATGAGTGGCTTGGTATTAAGACACTTGTGCATATGTGCTGCTTTGGCATGAGTAGTGACGAATAAAGGTTACAACTGAGGATCATGCATATTCTTTGGCATCCATTGATCACTCTTCACGTGTGTTTACTTTGATCATCCATGTGCCTTTTTCCTTCTTCTTGTTCTTACACATGTGCTCATAAAGGTCTGGGTAGTCCTCAACTTTGTGCTACTTTCCACAAAGTATGCACACACAAGATTCTGGGGACAATTGCATAGTGGTAACGATAAAAGGAACTACAAATGTAAAAAAATTTAGTGTAAATCTACCTCTACCACTTTGTGAAATATTCTCTTATATCCTACATGGAATCCACCCCCTCCATTATTATGTTATTCAAGAGGTTAGGTTTCTTGTACTTGATAATTGCTTGCCATAGTGGTTTTTTTATAATCCAACCTCACATGCCTCATGAATTTGATCTATCAACTGAAATCCTTCATATCATGAGTGTGCACATCACAAATATTGTAGTACATGGATACATTTTTCATCATTGCACGTTATAACAGTGGTTAATTCTATGGACATCATAATTCTTGTGGAAAATATCACAAGATTGTAAGAGTGTGTGCACCATTCTAAAATACATCTATCCTTAGTATGTCCTTCAACTTCACAGTTTATACACCATATTCCATTGTAAATTTCATGTGTTGAATTGGCAGAGAGATTCTCCATTTCTTATCCATCGCCACTATCTCGTGCCTCCTAAAACATGCTCACACTAGTATCAGAACTCTTAACCATTTTAGCATGTAGGGATTCTTCCAAAGCCTCATGCGGATCTGCATATGTCTTATGAGATATTTATCCCTTTGAAAAGATGATAGAAAACCCCCAACAAACTACTTATGTGTTGACTTGGATGAATATCATAAAATATTTTTGACAAGAGAGTTTTGAAACATGCATCATACTCTCTTACACTTTTAAGAAAACCCTTCTTTATGTCTTTGAGTGTGCTAATGCTTTGTTGTTCAAACTCTAAAATGTAAAACTTAGCTAAAAATGTAGTGCGCAAAGCATCATAATCCACCGCAGTCTAGTGTGGATCATACTTTCTATACAAACTATGTGCATGTGTTTGAACTATGGATGAAAACCAACTTGCCATTCTATTTGGGGTTGTAATTCCTTTAGCACACTAGATTATTTCATATTTCTTCACCTACTCTATTACATCATTAACACTCTATACTGCGGTAAGTGGAGAAACATGTTAAAGAATACTTTAGGTGTCTGTTATCAGTAGTTGTTGAGGTGGGGTCTATGATAGATTCAGACCTTGACCTCGCCGAGACTAAGCCTTGAACCTCGGCCCTCCACCAAGGTTTCTCTAGGAAGTTTCTAACCTAAACCTCCCGAGCCTTCCGTGCCACTTGTCATGGCTAGTGATCCTAATGATGAACTTCCTTATGTCCTAGTTTTATTACTGAAATTAACACCCACTTTGTTAATGTTTTCGTAAAAACTACAAATGTGATTTTAATGATCTTCATTCCAATTCTTTATCTTGTTGATGATCTTATGAAAAATCCTACAATATTACTTCTAAATATTGGCACTACGTGTGTTTTAATGTGCACGTTCATTATATGTTTCACTCAAAGATGAATTATTCCTACTTAGCTCTCCTTCATTACACAAATATGTTACCTCTCTACCTTCACTACTCTTCCATTCAACTACCTTATGATCCGGAATACCTATCGCAAGGGATATGTATCAGGATGAGTCGGATGCACACCCATGGTTCTCATCCTCTCCTCGACATTCTCTCATCCAAATCCATTGATGAATATCTCCTGCACTTTATCAATTTTGGTAATACATGATGTTGCGGATCCTTGTCTTCCACGATAGCTTCAAAATATTTGTGAGCCATCATACTTCTCAACAAGAGCGCTACCTCAATTTCCCTCTCTCACACTTCATTATACTTTATTTTTCTCTCTTATCTGTTCCTTTCTTGTTTGTGGCCTCTACCATCCTTCTTTACTCCTACTCCTGCTCCTCCCCTACACATGGTGGGATGTATTTAGCTATAGGTAACCTTTCCAATCCCATTTCTATAATCAAGATCTTGATAGCTAAGGGAATGATGCACAAATAGGATCCTCTCGCTCACACAAAAGTTAAACTCTCCTTCCTCTAAAGAAAAATACTTATAAATCGAGTACTCCAAAGTATAATTATGCAACATGTCATCCCACAAGCAATATATAGCTCTAGTCCACTCCTAATTTGCATTAAAGAGAGTCTGGTAATCTTCCCGCATATAAATCCTTGTTCTTGGGTAGTAAATTCTATTTGATGTGTAAGCTACCAACCATTGGTACAAATCTACCGGGAAAAATATGAATAACGTCTCATAAAGGATGTCATAAAGATTATCTTCCACCCACTTGCATGCGTTAAAGTTAAGTCTAGTTCTATACCTCGTGAAAACTTATCTTTACCATCTTCTACCCATGTCTCAATACTCTCTAAAGAAATTGATATTCCATCTACATCTAACATCCTAGGAGACAACTTGAAAATATGTCCCAACAATGGAACCAAATATAATATCTTTTATTACCAACAACATCTATGTGTGCTACCCCATCATTCACATAGATTTGAATGCTCACCCAAATCACACATAGCTACCAACTCCCTCCTTTGTTATTCTTGAAAGGAAGCTAGCATGCATGTTTACCATCATAGTGTTAACCAATAACCCTTTATGAAAGATAACCGTTATACTTATGTCATTTTGGAAACACGTATAATAAGGAAGATTAACATTCTAAAGAATAATCAATATCAAATGTATCATTATAACACCATATTCATAAATTTAAATAACCATTATCAACCAAAAGTTTTCATTATAAACTAAAAACATTACATAGTATGAAGTTGAATACATAACAGTCAATACACATGTGTTTTGGACCATGTGAACATCACAACCTAAATCGCATCAAGAAATGCATTACTCTCACCCTACCATCCCTACTAACAATGTATACACACATATATATAGGGGTGGGGACTTAACCTTTACTGCACATGAACTCACCTAATAATCGGCCTTTTCTCAAGCTAGCATACATGCTTTACATTCTTAATAATATCCATGTGTATCACTCTTGCATGATTTTACAAAAGTAGATAATAATATATTCTTTTAAATATAATCCTACTTTAATCCTATTAACAATATTTTCCATGTGTGTGTTTATATCCTTGATCTTCATGTCCATTTTCCACAAATAGTATTTTCTTGACCACCAAGTTATCCCGCTTTTATCCTTTGCTTAAGCACTTCCAAATTTGCTTTTTAGTTTTAGCCCTTGCTCTGGAAAATGGGTAAGTCCTTATTATGCCTATGTGTGCAAGCCCTCATGCTACCTTGTCTTATATTTGTGTGCAACCCTATGTGCACTAGGCCATCTTCTCGTATGTGCGCATCTCTATCAGTTGACTCTAATATTCAATACTTAGGATTTTCTTGACCAAAATTACCCTAAACTAGGTATTTTGTTCACCATCGGCAATGAAATCAAATAATACCTCAAAAGAATCAATGAATATCCACTATGAAAGAATAAAAATATGTCTTTCGCAAAAAGAATTAAATAATTAAGTACTCTTATTCTCAAGTGGAAGGACTCTGGAAACTCTTTATCCAAAATATTTTCTAATTCTTTCCATCCCTCCAATTCCTTAGTTTCTTTGATCCGCGTTGTATCAAAAATAGTAGGAACCTCTGTAGGAGTAAGCTCATCAATCCTTTCTTTGATATCTACAATCATCTTCTCGATTTGTACTGACCGCACATCCTCTGGGAATCCATCCTACACGTTACTTAAGGAAAGAGTTCTTTTAATCTATCTTTGAGCGCATATTTTAGAGTGGTTAATAAGTACCTCTTTTTCTCTATTTCAACCAAAATTCTTTCCTTTCAACCCTATTATTCTTCATACTAACTGAAATTCCTTTAACTCCGCCTCTTCCCTTATTGTATGGGCTATCACTACTTGGTCAAAATCATTGCTGTTGTTAATGTAATGTTTTTAGCTTATAGAACTAAATATAAACCTACTTTAATCTTATTAATAACCTTCTTGATGTATGTTCTTTTTCCACAAATAGTCTTTGTTTGACTGCCAAATCATCCCACTTTTATCCTTTCTTAGTCAACACTCCAACTTTGCTTTTCTATTTTTAGCATGTGCTCTATAAAATGACTAAGTCCTCATTCTACCTATGTACACATCCCTACGTGCTACTTTGTCTTATATCTTAGAAAAACCCCATGCATGCTACCCCTCTTCCATGCACATGTCTCTTCGCATTAACTCTTCTCTTTAATAGTTAGGATTTTCCTAAACCAACAAAGTGACAATATATTCATTCGATTCATTATTTTTATTTAGTTGAATGATTATGAATCATATTGTTAGTTTTAATTCATGTGATTAAAATAAGGATTTATGGTTTCCTAGTGCAAAGTAAAATTCTTCCTTCCCCTCACTTTCACTACTTTGTTTATATTCTCTTAATTTACCCCTTCGCTTCATTTCTTTTCTTTTGTGAATAACAACCTTAAGATGAATTCTCAAACCCCAAGGATAAATTAGTGTATATACATTTCTTTCACACATTTTATCTTAGCAATAAAGGCTTCCTCCTCGATATAATAGAGGAGATAATTTGTTTCATTCACTATATTGTTAAAACCAACCATATACCCACATTTCAAAATCATTTACCAATAGGTTTCCTATGTTGGTTTACAAATGGAAGTACACTAAGGGAAATCCCTCAAATATCGAATAGAGTTAAGAGTTTAAAGTAAATTATTTTTATGTATTTTGAAATAACTTTAAAAATGTTTATTATGTTTAAAACTCAAAGGTTTTTTTACAATTTCTAATGATTTTACCAAAGTAGCTATTCCTAAAAGAGTCACAAGAATTTCAAATTAAAAAAACTTCTACAAAACACATGAAAGCATTATCTTAAAGTTTATTAATTTTGTAGTGCCATTATTATGAAGACCTTAAACTAGTTCCCAACCCCTCAAACTATTATAATATTAAAAGGAAACCAAATAAAAGGAGTTAAATATGTAGCCAAATTCTAAACAAACTTGATATACTACAAATAATATGAACTCCAAGAAAATAGATATCCTTCTTGTTATCAAATAATGAATTACAATGTTTCCTAAATAGGAAAACAACTCCCAACTTGAGTTGCCAAGCAAACTCTAACTAACTTTGACTAAATCTACTCTAGGTGGTGGAAATTACTATTTTTAGTAGTTTACTAGAACCTGTTATTCTTAGTAAGTTCGCATGCTTATTCATACGGGGCAAAATTGCCATGCATCTTCTACATTCCTAAATTATAGGAATTGCCAACTTTCTAACTCATAATGCAACTAATAGACTAAAATTAACTAATGCCCAAAAATAGGAAAAAACCAAACTACAACTTAAATCCTAATTTTTGGCCTCAAGATGGTGGATTTAGGGCCCGAAAATGTGTCGAAACTTGCTTTAACCAAAAGTAGGGGATTTGACCGATGTGTGTGATTTATCTCATTAAAACATGTGGTTTAAAAAAAAAAATAGACTCAAACGGACACCCGGAGCTCAAGTTATGACCTTGTCAAGTTCCTACTAATTTTGGCGCATCATTCTCCCCTACTTGAAAAAATGTAGCTCCTGCAAGTTGTCTTCTTCAAACTGCTTCCATTTATCTGCATCCAACTTCTTAATCTCCCACTCTGTGACCCAAGTATTTTCCTCTTGTTCCAGTCCTTTCCAATGTACCAAATATTTGTTGTATTTCCCATGTCATGTGTCCATTATTTTCTTATCTAGAATCTGATCCACTTCTTCTTTCTTCTTCACTAGAACTTGTTGCCTCCAATCTACTACTTCATCAATAACATCCCCTTTTGCACCATCCCCATGAAAAGAATACAAATCGAAACATTAAACATTGGAGAAATATCAAAATTCCCTAGCAATTCTACCTCATAAGCATTATCATTTTTTTCATGATTTTACAAGGACAATCTTCTTGTACTTCAACTTGTTATAGGTTCCTTTTGGAAACCTTTCCTTCCGTAGATATACCATAACCAACTCACCAACTATAAATACCTTTCTCCTTTTGTGCACATCTGCTATTTCCTTATACTTATCATTACTATTCTGTAACTTCTTCGCACTTCTTCCTACAATTGTTGTATATGTTTGGCAAATGCTTTTGCATCATCATTGACTCTTCCATCAACTAGTAGTTGTACCAAATCTAACACCCCATTTGGATTACTCCCATACACAATTGAAAATGGAGACTTTCTTATGGATCTATTTATGGAATTGTTATATGCAAACTTAGCTTGTGGTAATGCTAAGTCCCATTGTTTTGGATTTTCCCCAACGATGCACCTTAATAGGTTTCCCAAACTTTGATTTACCACCTCTATTTTCCCATTAGTTTGAGGATGATAGGCACTATTTGAACTGTAGTTGAGTTCCCAATTTCTTCCATAAAGTCCCAGAAGTGACTTAAGAACCTTGTGTCCCTATCTGAAGTAATGGTTTTTGGAACACCATGTAAATGAACAACTTCTCTGAAAAACAAATCTGCTACACTGTCATCACTTGTTTTCTTATAGGCAATAAAATGAACCATCTTAGAAAACCTATCAACAACCACAAAAATTGAGTCATTACCTTGTTGTGTTTTTGGTAATCCCAAAACAAAATCCATACTCAAATGTCCATGAGCAACAATATAACACCAATATAACACAATATTTCATAATAATGATCTCAATATGTATTTGTAATAATTCACCACTTGAGGGGAAACTCTCCACATATCTTACCACATCTCTTTTGCTTTCAATAATGATGATGAACTACTACCTATAATCCCCTATATATCTTATTCATATGTTATGGCCATCACCAAGGCCGACCTACTAAGCATAATAAAGTATAAATGATGATATGGTAAACCACAAGTCGACTACTCATATCCTAATACAAGAAATAGGTTAAGGGTGTAGCATGACCTTCCCTTGAACCAATGTTGTCCTCAATGTTGAATAATCTTGGATGTTGCTATGGACGAAAAACCTAAATCATCCTCCTAAATGTCGCATCATCTATGCTCAGATTCTTCCACTTGATCAATATTCCTTAATGTCTCTAGTCCCATGGCTCTTAGTACATGTTTGCAAAATCTTCTTTGGCTCCAAAATGATTCTTCCTTCCTCATCAAGTTAAGTAAAATTTCTAGGCTTCAAATTTTTGTCCAATAACCTTGAGTGTTTAAGGATTACTTAATACTAACAAACACATGAAAGAAATGAAAATAGGTTGGTGATCTTCTACTTCATCTTCTACTAGTTCCTCATCTCTCCTATCATTTCAAATTCCTCATCATCCTCATTTCCTCATTCAATAATCGAACAACTTTCTTCTCAACACATTTGTGTCCCGGTCCATATTTGGTGTCACAATTAAAACATAATCATTTTCTCTCTTTTCTTCCATTTTTGAGGATTCAATCTAATATTGGCCGAGCAAATGAAGGGGAATAGATACTACAATCTCTCGGTGATAATGAAAGGCTTCCTCCTACCATGCAAAGAAAATTTTCTCTCGCTTTCGACATGCCATGATAATAGAATCAAAAATCTTGAGTGGATTAAACATACGTACCTCATGCTTGATGTGGTCCTTAAGACCCCAAGAAATAGGTCATTCAAATTCCCTAAGAATATTCTCCACCCTTAAGGAATAGTTTTGGAATTGATGCACATAATCTTTGACTAATCCTATTTTTCGTAACTTTTCTAATTGACTAAATTAAAGTTCTTTAAAACACTAGAGCTATAATGCAATTCAACTACCTCGGTAAAAAAATTGTAGCCCAAGTGACACTTCGAGACCATTCTTGCCTCAAATTTGAGCACATAACCATCGATACCAAATGAATTGGTCTAGTTAAAGATACATGGATGCCAAGGTCACCTTTTTTTCGATGGTGTTTGATGTAACTAAAGAAGTTACATTTGATTTATCCAAATTCAATTGGATCCTTCCCATTAAATTTGCACATATCCACTTTTGGCCTCATGTTTTGTGTTTGCAAATAAGTTTGATTTGATTAGGCTGGAAAAGTGATCCAACATGGTTATTTTGTCCATTTTTTTAAGCTGAATATCCTCCTTCCTTGGTTGATATGGAGCTGATTTGGGACATATTGTTTACCCTTTATATGTCACATGATATCATCCAACCATATTTGATTGATTTGGTCTATGTCTCCTTTAGAGGCCATCTCATGATTGTACATTTCATAGCTCATACTCAAGTTGGATCACCTTATGATCAACTAAGGTAAACTCTAGTCCTGAGGAATCATGATTTACCCCTTATGACTCCATGTCTTCAATCACTACCCCATCTTTATCGGGGTTTTACATCCTGAAATAACGGATTCTTCAGTTTTTGCTCTTGTGGAAGGCCCTACCATGATGTCAAACCTTAGGGTTTAGGGTTTTGATATGATTTTGGCCGAAAAAAAAAAAAAAAAGAGAAGATACAAATACTATTTTTTGAGAGATTTCGAAAATGTAAAGAACTTAAATATTCCACAATTTGCACCCTAGGGAGCATTGATTTTATGAAAAAACCTAAATTTGTAATAACATTTTAAAATAAATAAAAAAGTCTGAAATTTTCAAGGAATCTTACTTGAAATGTTTCACAACTACCGTAAAAATATCTCCCACCAATTCACTCTAGTTTATGCAATATGTGTCAAAAACAAAAAAAAAAGGGTTTTTACCCTAATTTTGGCCCAATCAACCATTTTTGATACCACTTGTAATGAAATTACTAGTATAATTCAAATTATGAGCAGCAATATAATACCAAATAACACAATATTTAAGAATAATGATCTCAATATGCAATTGTAATAGTTTCGCCACTTGAGGGGGAAACCTCCAAAACCATATAATAAGACTCAAATGCTCAATGATGATGAACTACTACCTATAATCCCCTATATATACTATTCATATGTTATGTTATGGCCATCACCAAGGCTAACCTACATGCATAAGAAAGTATAAATGATGATATGGTATAAGCCAAAAGTGGGCTACTCATATCCTAATACAAGAAATAGGTTAAGAGTGTAGCAGTTTTTGGTAGTCCCAAAACAAAATCCATACTCAGATCCTTCCATGACCCTTTTAGGAACAGAAATGACATATACAACCCTATATTTTGTGCATGGCCTTTTGAGACTTGAAAATTACACCTCTCCACATATCTTACCACATCTCTTTTCAAATTTGGCCAATAGTATTTCTCTGCTACCAACGATATCATCTTATCTTTACCAAAATGCCCACCAATCAATCCTCCTCTATGCAAATATTTCACTATATTATCTCTCATAGACCCAATTGAATACATAGTTGGTCCCTTGAATAGGAAGCCATCCTATGAAATGTACTCATCTGGACATCTCCTGCATTGTTTGACAATGGATGAATTAACCTTTCAACAATATCCTTGAAATCAGAATTAGAAGAATACAAACCCTTTATTGCTTCAAAACCCACCACCTCATTTTCCATAGTGGTAAACAAAGTCACACACCTACTCAATGCATCTGCAACTTGATTTTTTTTTCTAATTTATGTTTTAGAGAAAAAGTATAACCCTACAAAAATGATACCCACTTTGCATGCCTACTATTCAACTTCTTTTGTGTATTCACATACTTCAGGCTATGTGGTCTATAAATAAAACAAACTCCTTAGGCACTAAGTAATGCCTCTAATGCCTTAATGCTTGTACAATTGCATAAAATTCCACATCATAAGTAGAGTAGTTATTTCTTACCTCATTCAGTTTCTCACTAAAGAAAGCTATTGGATTTCCACCTTGACTTAGAACAACACCAATACCCACATGTGAGGCATCACAATCAACCTCAAACACTTTATCAAAATCTGGTAGTGCCAAAATGGGTGCCTCTATCACCTTCTTCTTCAAGAATTGAAACTATCCTCAGTTGCCTTTGTCCACAAAAACTCCCTTCCTTTTGTGCAATCTGTTATAGGTGCTACAATACTACTGAAATTTTTAATAAACTTTCTATAAAATGTTGCTAGACCATGAAATCTTCTTACCTCTGTTATACTCCATGGAGTAGGCCATTCAATAATTGCCTTTATCTTTTCTGAGTCCATCTTGTACCCCATCTGTTGAAATAATAAAGCCCAAGAATACCAAACTCTCTTGCATAAATGTGCACTTCTTCATATTTGCATAGAGTTTCTCTTTCCTTAACACTTCAAATATCACCCTTAGATGCCTCAAATGTTCTTCTTTAGTTTTACTAAAGATCAAGATATCATCAAAATAAACCACAACAAACTTACCATTATACTCCCAAACACGGTGTTCATCAGTCTCATAAAAGTACTAGGTGCATTGGATAACCCGAATGGCATCACCAACCACTCATATAATCCATTTCCTATCTTGAATGTTGTTTTCCACTCATCTCCTTCTCTGGATCGAATCTAATGGTAACCACTTTGAAGATCAATCTTGGTGAAATACCTAGATCTAGCAAGCACATCCATCATATCATCAAGGCGAGGTATTGGGAACCTATACTTGATTGTAATTTTATTGATTTCTCTACTATCCGTGCACATTCTCCATGTTCCATCCTTCTTTGGTGTTAATAAAGCTGGGGTTGCACATAGACTCATGCTCTCCCTTATGACCCCCTTTCTCATGAGCTCTGCCACTTGCCTATTCAACTCTGCATGCAATGTCGGGCTCATCCTATAAGCCACTTGATTTGGGAGTGAAGACCTTGGAATCAAATCAATATGGTGTTGAATATCTCTTTTGGGTGGTAATCCATCTAGTAGCTCATCAGGAATAACATCAAAAAATTCTTCTATTAATTATGTTATTTCTACTGGTATTTGTGCACTTACAAGTTCATCCTTATTTACGACTAGTGCATAACAAAACCTAGTTGCCTTTGCCTCTTCACAAATTCCTTTGCATAAAGCATATTTTCAGCCTTCCCCTCTTCCTTAAGAGGTAGCAAAACTATTTTTGTGCCATCCTTCCAGAAAGTATAAGTATTCTTTCCCCATCATGAATAACTTTTCTATCAAATTGCCATGGTCTTCCTAGTAAGCATATGACATGCATCCATAGGAATAACATCACACCAAATCTCATCCTTGTAAATGTTCCCAATAGAAAAAATTATTAAACATCTCTTATCAATAGTAACTTCATTACCCTTCTTAAACCATGCAATACGGTAAGGGTTAGGATTCTTCTCACAATGCAGACCCAATTTCTCGACCATCTCATTTGAAACCATGTTCTCACAACTACCACCATCAATAATAACATTACATACCTTTCCTCTGAAGTGCATCTTGTTCTGAAAATATTTGTACGCAGCCATGCATCCCCTTGATATCCTTTCTTGGAGAAATCATCATCCTCTTGATCATCATATTTTCTCCAACATTTGGTGGAATTTCTAGGTCTATTCATCTTCTACTTGTTCAGCTTCAACAAGATTTACTCTTGGAGCATCTCCTTGCCTCTTGTCATGTGTATAAGAATGTGGGCATTCAAAATCCCGATGCCCCTCTTCACCACATCTATAACAAACAAATGGTCTTCGTGGAGCCTCCCATCCTCTATCATCGCCAACATATCCTCTACCCTAGAAAATCCTCTACCTCTTTGTTGATTCTAGAAATCTTGTCTCATATCTTCTTTCTTTTCCAATCCATGAGATGATTCTCCCCTACCTTGGCTGAAACCAGCTCATCCCCGAAAGGAAGATGAGGCCCCCTATTCATTCTAGGTGATCTCCTAAAACTTTGAATTTTTTTTTTTCCTCGGCCTTTAAGGCTAATTGATAGGCATCCTCCATGCTCTTAATCCTATGCATACTTATCTCATCTTGAATAGAAAATTTTAATCCATTTACATACCTTGCAGCCATTTGTTCCTCAGTTTCTTCATGCTCTACACAAATGGACAACTTGTAGAACTCATTTGTGTATTCTTACATTGTTTGTAAGTTCTAAGTTCTGTTTGAGATTCTGAACCCTCTGTAAAGGGTTTGTGCATAATCCATAGGGAGAAATTTATCTTTCAGCTTCTTCTCCATCTTACTCCACGTCCTAATTCTTTCTTTCCCCTTTCTTGACCGCTCTTTTTGTAGGTGATCCCACCATAACATAGCATGACCTTTCAATTTTGTGCATGCAAATTTTACCTTCTTTTTTCTGACATAGCCTTCCACTCAAAAAAATTTCCCCATGCTAGTCAACCAATCTATCAGCTCCTCTAGTTTTAGACTACCACCATACTCTGAAACATCAACTCTTATCCCATCATTCTTTCCTTCTAATGCTCAAAGCATCCTTTCTTCAAAAGCTAATGGTGGCGCTTGTGTTTCCTCCTCTTCACAAACTTCTTCTTCATTTGTGTCATCTCCACCTTGATTTCCTCTTTGGTTATCATTGCATGACAAGCAAGCACAACACTTGCCTCTGCGAGATCTTGCATATTTCTATTCATCTGAGAAATACCACCTCCTCTTCTCTTCTTCTGCCTTTTTTTTAAAGACTCAAACCAGCTCTGATACTAGATAATGTAGCCAAATTCTAAACAAACTTGATATACTGCAAATAATATGAACTCCAAAAGAAAATAGATCTCCTTCTTTGTTATCAAATAATGAATTACAATGTTTCCTAAATAGGAAAACAACTCCTAACTCGAGTTTCCAAGCAAACTCTAACTAACTTTGACTAAATCTACTCTAGGTGGCGGAAATTACTATTTTTAGTAGTTTACTAGAACCTACTATTCTTAGTAAGTTCACATGCTTATTCGTATGGGCACGTAAAATTTCCACGCATCTTCTACATTCCTAAATTAGAGGAATTTCCAACTTTCTAACTCATAATGCAACTAATAGACTAAAATTAACTAATGCCAAAAATAGGAAAAACCAAACTACAACTTAAATCCTAATTTTTGGCCTCAAGATGGCGGATTTAGGGCTGAAAATGTGTCGAAACTTTCCCTAACCAGTAGGGATGGTTCACCGTAGTGTGTGTTTGTATCATTGAAACATGTGGTTTAAAAAAATAGACTCAAACAGACACCCAGAGATAAGGTTATGACCTTGTCAAGTTCCTGCTAATTTTGGTGCATCATTCTCCCCTGCTTGAAAAAAACGTAGCTCCTACAAGTTATCTTCTTCAAACTGATTCCATTTATCTGCATTTAACTTCTTAATATCACACTCTATGACCTAAGTATTTTCCTCTTGTTCCAAGTCTTTCCAATGTACCAAATATTTGTTGTATTTCCCATGTCACGTGTCCATTGTTTTCTTATCTAGAAATGATCCATTGCTTCTTTCTTCTTCACTAGAACCTATTGCCTCAAATCTACTAATTCATCAATAACATCCCCTTTTGCACCATCCCCATGAAAAGAATACAAATTTGAAACATTAAACATGGGAGAAATATCAAAATTCCCTGGAAATTCTACCTCATAAGCATTATCATTTTTTTTCATGATTTTACAAGGACGAATCTTCTTGTACTTCAGCTTGTTATAGGTTCCTTTTGGAAACCTTTCCTTCTTCCAAATATACCGTTAACCAACTCACCAACTATAAATACCTTTCTCCTTTTATGCACATCTTCTATTTCCTTATACATATCATTACTATCATGCAACTTCTTCGCACTTCTTCCTATAATTGTTATATATGTTTGGTAAATGCTTATGTATCATCACTAACTCTACCATCAACTGGTAGTTGTACCAAATCTAACACCCCATTTAGATTACTCCCATACACAATTGAAAATGGAGACTTTCCTATGGATCTATTTATGGAACTATTATATGCAAACTTAGCTTTTGGTAATGCTAAGTCCCATTGTTTCGGATTTTCCCCAACGATGCACCTTAACAGGTTTCCCAAACTCCGATTTACCACCTTTATTTTCCCATCAGTCTGAGGATGATAGGCACTGCTGAACTATAGTTGAGTTCCCAATTTATTCCATAAAGTCTGCTAGAAGTGACTTAAGAACCTTGTGTCCCTATCTGAAGTAATGGTTTTTGGAACACCATGCAAACAAACAACTTCTCTGAAAAACAAATCTGCTACACTCGCATCACTTGTTTTCTTACAGAAATAAAATGAACCATCTTAGAAAACCTATCAACAACCACAAAAATTGAGTCATTACCTGTTGTGTTTTTGGTAATCCCAAAACAAAATCCATACTCAGATCTTTCCATGACCCTTTAGGAACAAGAAACGGCATATACAACCCTATATTTTGTGCATGGCCTTTTGAGACTTGGAAAATTCAACACCTCTCCACATATCTTACCACATCTCTTTTCAGATTTGGCCAATAGTATTTCTCTACTACTAAGGATATCATCTTATCTTTACCAAAATGCCCAGCCAATCCTCCATTATGCAACTCTTTCACTATATTATCTCTCATAGACCCAACTGGAATACATAGTTGGCGTCCCTTGAATAGGTAGCCATCTATAAAATGTACTCATCCTGGACATCTCCTGCATTGTATAACAATGGATGAATTAACCTTTCAACAATATCCTTGAAATTAGAATTAGAAGAATACAAACCCTTTATTGCTTCAAAACCCACCACCTCATTTTCCATAGTGGTAAACAAAGTCACACACCTACTCAATGCATCTGCAACTTGATTTTGTTTTCCTGATTTATGTTTTAGAGAAAAAGTATAACCCTGCAAAAATGATACCCACTTTGCATGCCTACTATTCAACTTCTTTTGTGTATTCACATACTTCAGAGCTATGTGGTATGTAAATAACACAAACTCCTTAGGCACTAAGTAATGCCTCTAATGCCTTAATGCTTATACAATTGCATAAAATTCCACATCATAAGTAGAGTAGTTCTTTCTTACCTCATTCAGTTTCTCACTAAAGAAAGCTACTAGATTTCCACCTTGACTTAGAACAACACCAATACCCACATGTGAGGTGTCACAATCAACCTCAAACACTTTATCAAAATACAGTAGTGCCAAAATGGGTGCCTCTGTCACCTTATTCAAGAACTGATAACTATCCTCAGCCACTTTTGTCCACAAAAACTCCCTTCCTTTTGTGCAATCTGTTATAGGTGCTACAATACTGCTGAAATTTTTAATAAACTTTCTATAAAATGTTGCTAAACCATTAAAGCTTCTTACCTCTATTATACTCTGTGGAGTAGGCTAGTCAATAATTTTCTTTATCTTTTCTGATTCCATCTGTACCCCATCTACAGAAATAATAAAGCCCAAGAATACCAAACTCTCTTGCATAAATGTGCACTTCTTCATATTTGCATAGAGTTTCTCTTTCCTTAACACTTCAAATATCACCCTTAGATGCCTCAAATGTTCTTCTTTATTTTTACTAAAGATCAAGATATCATCAAAATAAACCACAACAAACTTACCATTATACTCCCACAACACGGTGTTCATCAGTCTCATAAAAGTACTAGGTGCATTGGATAACCCGAATGACATCACCAACCACTCATATAATCCATTTCCTGTCTTGAATGTTGTTTTCCACTCGTCTCCTTCTCTGATCGAATTTGATGGTAACCACTTCAAAGATCAATCTTGGTGAAATACCTAGATCTAGCAAGCACATCCATCATATCATCAAGGCGAGGTATTGGGAACCTATACTTGATTGTAATTTTATTGATTGCTCTACTATCCGTGCACATTCTCCATGTTCCATGCTTCTTTGGTGTTAATAAAGCTAGGGTTGCACATGGACAGATTCATGCTCTCCCTTATGACCCCTTTCTCACGAGCTTTGTCACTTGCCTATTCAACTATGCATGCAATGTTGGGCTCATCCTATAAGCCTTGATTTGGGAGTGAAGACCTTGGAATCAAATCAATATGGTGTTGAATATTTCTTTTGGGCGGTAATCCGTCTGATAGCTCATTAGGAATAACATTAGAAAATTCTTCTATTAATTATGTTGTTTCTACTGGTATTTGTGCACTTGCAGGTTCATCCTTATTTGCAACTAGTGCATAACAAAACCTGGTTGCCTTTGCCTCCTTCACAAATTCCTTTGCATATAGCATATTTTCAGCCTTCCCCTCTTCCTTAAGAGGTAGCAAAACTATTTTTGTGCCATCCTTAAAGAAAGTATAAGTATTCTTTCCCCCATCATGAATAAGTTTTCTATCAAATTGCCATGGTATTCCTAACAAAGATATGTCATGCATCCATAGGAATAACATCATACCAAATCTCATCCTTGTAAATGTTCCCAATAGAAAAATTATTAAACATCTCTTATCAACAGTAACTTCATTACCCTTCTTAAATGATGCAATACGGTAAGGGTTAGGATTCTTCTCATCAGACCCAATTTTTGACCATCTCATTTGAAACCATGTTCTCGTAAATACCACCATCAAATAAAATTACATACCTTTCCTCTGAAGTGCATCTTGTTCTGAAAATATTTGTACGCAACCATGCATCCCCCTTGATATCCTTTCTTGGAGCAATCATCGTCCTCTTGATCATCATATTTTCTCTAACATCTGGTGGAATTTCTAGGTCTTGTTCATCTTTTACTTGTTCAGCTTCAAAAATATTTACTCTTGGAGCATGTCCTTACTTCTTTTCATGTGTATAAGAATGTGGGCATTCAAAATCCCGATGCCCCTCTTCACCACATCTATAAAAATAAATGGTCTTCGTGGAGCCTCCCATCCTCTATCGCCAGCATATCCTTTGCCCCTAGAAAATCCTCCACCTCTTTGTTGATTCTGGGAAATCTTGTCTCATATCTTCTTACTTTTCCAATCCATGAGATGATTCTCCCCTACCTTGGCTGAAACTAGCTCGTCCCCGAAAGGAAGATGAGGCCCCCTATTCATTCCAGGTGATCTCCTAAAACTTTGAAATTTTTGTTTTTCCTTGGCCTTTAAGGCTAATTGATAGGCATCCTCCATGCTCTTAATCCTATGCATACTTATCTCATCTTGAATAGAAAATTTTAATCCATTTACATACCTTGTAGCCATTTGTTCCTTAGTTTCTTCATGCTCTACACAAATGGACAACTTGTAGAACTCATTTGTGTATTCTTACACTGTTTGTAAGTTCTGTCTGAGATTTGAGACCTTCTGTAAAGGGTTTGTGCATAATCCATAGGGAGAAATTTATCTTTCATCTTCTTCTCCATCTTACTACATGTCCTAATTCTTTCTTTCCCCTTTCTTGACCACTCTTTCTGTAGGTGATCCAACCATAACATAGCATGACCTTTCAATTTCGAGCATGCAAATTTTACCTTCTTTTCTTCTGACATAGCCTTCCACTCAAAAAATTTCCCCATGTTAGTCAACCAATCTATCAGCTCCTCTGGTTTTAGACTACCACCATACTCTGAAACATCAACTCTTATCCCATCATTCTTTCCTTCTAATGCTCAAAGCATCCTTTCTTTAAAAGCTAATGGTGGCACTTATGTTTCCTCCTCTTCATAAACTTCTTCTTCATTTGTGTCATCTCCACCTTGATTTCCTCTCGGGTTATCATTGCAACAAGAACAACTTGCCTCTGCAGATCTTGCATATTTCTATTCATCTAGGCAATACCGCCTCCTCTTCCTCTTCCTGCCATTTTTTTAAAGACTCAAACCAACTCTGATACCAAATAATGTAGCCAAATTCTAAACAAACTTAATATACTACAAATAATATGAACTCCAAAAGAAAATAGATCTCCTTCTTTGTTATCAAATAATGAATTACAATGTTTCTAAATATGAAAACAACTCCCAACTCGAGTTGCCAAGCAAACTCTAACTAACTTTGACTAAATCTACTCTAGGTGGCGGAAATTACTATTTTTAGCAGTTTACTAGAACCTGCTATTCTTAGTAAGTTTGCATGCTTATTCTCGTATGGACACGAAATTGCCACGCATCTTCTACATTCCTAAATTAGAGGAATTTCCAACTTTCTAACTCATAATGCAACTAATAGACTAAAATTAACTAATGCCCAAAAATAGGAAAAAACCAAACTACAACTTAAATCCTAATTTTCGGCCTCAAGATGGTGGATTTAGGGCCCAAAAATGTGCCAAAACTTTCTCCAACCGGTAGGGATAGTTGACCAGCTCATTCGTCTCATCGAAACATGTGGTTTCAAAAAAATGGACTCAAATGGACACCCGAAGCTCAAGTTATGACCTTGTCAAGTTCCTACTAATTTTGGCACATCATCTTGAAAATACAAAATACAAGAAAATATGAATAGTTTCCTTAAAGGGATGATTAGAGAAATCTCCATTATGGATATGAAATCTTAGTTAACAATGGAGAAATATTTGAGTGGAGCCATGGGTATCTTTGTTGGGGTTGTGGATTTCTTGCTAGAAGAAGAAAAATGTCTTCATATAGTTAAGTTACAAATTTAATGGTTTATTATCATTTAATCTAAGTATCTAGGAAGGATGGATTAACCCACAAGATCACACATTAGAATCTTGATATTATTTTACTTAGTATATCAAAATTAAATTAATATATTGGTCTTTGGATCTTGATCATAAGTATTATACCTTTGTTTTTGTTATAAAATTCTCCGTGAACTAATTAAATTGATATTCTTATAAAATTCTCATGTGAACTAATTAAATTGATATTCTTAATTGTAAACATTTTTAGAGTGTTTTCCTATAGTTGTCAACATTTTTTTACCCATAATTCCCTATTAAAAAGAAATGGAGCCCACTTTTATGAAAAACTAAATTTTAATCTCTTTGACATAGTTAAAATTCTTGGTTTAGCATTTGGTTAAACTCATTAAGAAAAATAGTAGAGTTAAACTTGGTTTTATAGCTTCATCATACTTTGAAAAGTTGAATCTTGCCTTGATTTTGGTTTAATCATCATTTTATATCTTAGACAAGGTTCTTTATTGATTTGTTTTGGTGTTAAAAATCTATGCATATTGAAACCCAAGATAATCTCATCACTTAGTCATTTTTGAGAGAGAAAATAGGCTCGAGACATGTATCTCATTGTCTATTTTTTAGTTTTATATTAATTATAAACCATCAAACTTAACTTCACTATTTAAAATGTATGGAAGAGTGAAACTCAAATTGATTTGAGGTATGTGTCGAAACGTACCTATATATTATATCGGTTTAACATGAAATTATTTGTTAGAGATGTTGCCATGTGCGTCTAGTGCTCCTGTGAGTTTTGTGACATGGACTAACTGCCTCTCGTGGATCCTAACTTTGGCGAATGTAGCGGAGATTAACGCCTGCGGGTTTTGGTCCAACGACAATCATGGTCCAACAAATGGTATCAGAGCGTCATGCATCGAATTCTAAACTCACCCAGGTAACGTTGGGGTTTTTTTTGGCAAGTGCGTCTAGTGCTCCCCATGAATTTGTGTCATGGACTAACCACCTCTCGTGGATCCTAACTCTGACAATTGTAACGGAGATTAACACCTAAAATCATGATCAAAAACGTGATCCAACAAGAGACATGTCTTGCAAGGTTCCATAAGAAGTGGGAACCCAATATCCCAAGATGAGAAAAATTAGCATGGACACAAAGGATTTTAGAGTTATGGTGAAAATTAAGTGTTAAAAAAGGAAAATATCTCTACGAGTTTAAAGATCTTGAGATTTAAAGATTAAAATATGTATTTTCACCTTGGATTCTCAAGGTCCTCAAAATTTATCAAAATTAAAAAAAAAAAGAATAAATTAAAGATTAAAAAAAAATTAAACTACGAAGAAAATCCATTCATACAAGAAGACCGTAAGATATTTAGATTGATGGATTCAAACGTATGACATCCATCAATTCCTCCCATGCACGAGCCTTAAAACACGTTCAATTTGAGAAACACGGTGAGACCGTTGGTCTTCACATATCATCAATTGAGGGATGGATATTTAAGGTTGGAAATTAAGAAAAGGAAAGTTACACAGAGTCATTTCATTAGCCGAGTCAAACACAAACATACACGTGAAGTTATATTTCATTAAAAATGATTCACAGATAGTTTCATTAAATCGATCTACATGGACATGATTTCAGAATGGTCATTTTAAAATAATTTAGCCATTTTCTTAATTGTTGAACACTTATCAAAATTATCTCAATTTTTCTTTAATCATTAAAAAAATTTGGGTTAACTTGATTCAAAATTGATTTGAAACGTAAATTAACTCAACTTCACCAAAATACATTTCTTGATTTTCCATATTTTACGAAAAAATTGGCATAATAATTAAAAATAGTATTAAAACTAAATTTAAATAGTGAGCAAGTGATAAGAATGGAGAACAATGCAAACCAATTTAGTAATGTGAGTTCACCCCTATTGGGATACATCTCCGGGTTTGAAAAATAATTGAACCGATCTATTACTGATGTAAATATGCTTTCTATACAATCTTTACATCAATAATGAATATTTTGTTCTGCAAAAAAAAGTCTCTATACTTCCCAATAGAAAATCTTTGGTTCCTCCTCCAATGGCCTTCCCTCGTAATAAACTACTTACTTTCTCCACTCTCCCAAATAGGGGATGCATTAGTAAGATTTTCTCAAATTTATATAATAATTGGACTTTTATAGTGTTTCAAGGCCCAAAATTAAAGGGTATGCACCATATTCTTTGGCTAAATATAGTCAAGCTAGGCATGGCCTAATGGTTGGGGATGATAATATAATGCACGGGGTGAGGAGTTCGATTCCCCACCTCCACATTAGCCCTTTTCCTAATCCATTTGGATATCTTTATGTGTTTTCCAATGGATTATATCCCATATTGCCCACATATACTTTGAACACGAGCCAAAGGTGGGTTTAAAAATAAACCTTCCCACCTTTTTAATTGGTCAATAGACCATCTAGTTCTTATGACTATGGAACGTTTCTTGGTCATGTGACTTAGCATTAGTTGTTGGTCCCCATGTTAGAATTGGAAAATTAGCCATGGAAAATATGTTAATTGGTGAGTTTGTTAAGTTTGTCTTAGATATCTTCATGTGTTTTCCAATGGAATATATCCCATATTACCCGCATATACTTTGAACACGAGCCAAAGATGGGTCTAAAAACAAACCTTCCCACCTTTTGAATTGGTCAATAGACCATCTAATTCTTATGACTAGGGCATGAGGGAATGTTTCTTGGTCATGTGACTTGGCATTAGTTTTTGGTCCCCATGTTAGACTTGGAATTAGACTTGGAAAATTATCCATGGAAAATATGTTAATTGGTGAGTTTGTTGAGTTTGTCCTTAGACTCTGCCATAATGTAATGTCTTGTACTCGATCCATAATGTTGAGCTCTCCATCCATTGAACTATGGTGGTAATGTGATGACAAGGTGGCATGGCCCCCTCCTAAAAATAAGTGGATCCCACGTGATGATGATCCCATATGTGGAAAATAGTGTGGGCCCTACACTCAACCATCAAAGACCTGGATGATAAAAGGAAACAACCCTTTTGCAAAAATTCTCTTTTCCATATGTCAACACTGATTGGTCCATTTAGCAAGCTAATTCCGTATGATGACATCATCACTTTGTAACCCGCTTAATTTTTACTGTTGACATAAAACTTTAGTGAGCCATAACATTAGCATAATAATTCATTATGACCCTATTTAAAATGCGTTGGAAATATCTTGAGGATATCTTCATCGTGAGAGCATTTTCAACTAGAATGCAAACCATTTTACATTTTTAACCTTATTATACTCTTGGATCATTTGAGGTTGAGTAGACATTAAATGATATATTTGAAATGTTTAAGTCAACTAAATATTTTGATAGAATGAATTAAGATAGAGACAAGACATTGGATTTGGTTATTTATCATAATTTTTATTGGAAACATCATTTGATAGAATCTAAACATTTGGAAACATCTTGAGAGGGATGAACATAGAAAAATATTTAAGAAAGAATGGTTAAGACATTCTAAATATTTTCATGATAAAGTCAACTAAATATTTTGATAGAATGAGTTAAGATAGAGACAAGACATTGGATTTGGTTATTTATCATAATTTTTTATTGGAAACATCATTTGACATGAGACTCGAACCTTTGGAAACATCTTGGAGATGGATGAACATAGAAAATATTTAAGAAAGAATGGTGAAGACATTATAAATATTTTCATGATAAAGTCAAAATGTAAAAACACAAGGAAATAAATAACCTAAGAAGAAAATTTGGTTATTATATTGGCAAATCATGATCTAATTAGGCATTTGGAAACTCAATTTACTCTAAAACTCCTTATTTCATAGGATAACCATGGTTCTCTCACATTGATCAAATCTCAAGCAAATACTTATCTATTTTGGGGAATTCATTATAATTTGTGAGAATCCTATTTTGGCTAAATATAAGCCCCATTTTCCTATAAATAATCCATATTACATTATAAAGATCACTCTGACTAAATATAAGATAGATAAAGGTATGTTGGAGTTTTCAAATAGTTTTGTGATCTTCATTACTACTTTTAATTGAGAATTCATATTTTAAGGCCTAAACATTCAACTCTCTTTTGATTTATTAATTAGAGTTTACACTTCTAGTTTTAGTTATATAGGGTAATATATTTAGCCTGGATGGTCTTAACTTCATGATGCATCATTTCTTATAATTTTTTTCTTGAATTTTCAAGGTAATCTTAGCTACCGGGTGATTTAGAGATGTTAATTAATGGGTAATTCCTTAAATTTTTGTTAATCTGGTTAGTTTATGCTCACTAACCATTTTCATAATCTTGTTGAATGTCCAATAGTTATTTAATCACACTTATGAAGGGCCATGATTCTAAGTATCTACTTTCCTTTGAAAACTTACCTATAGTTTAAGAAAAATGGTCCTATGTTATTTCTTTCTTTCTCTAGTTTCTATGTATGATTTAATTGAGATTAGAGTTTTTTTATAGATAATAATTGGAAAAAAGGCTCCAAGGGCCAATTACAAAAGATAATACATTAAGGATCTACAATAACCAAAAGTATCTATAAAAAAACAAGACAAAAACTGACGATAACCAAAAAGGAAAAGCCTCAAGGAAAGCCCAACAGAAATAGAAAACCACAACAACGAGACCACACAACCGGTCAACAAAAAGTTAGCAAAGAAGCCTTATATACACTTTGCCCTAGTTCGTGAACTAGGACCAGCACCATCCCCTTGGAGATCTTCCTCATCAGAAGACTGATATCCAATTGCTTCCTTTTACCTTTATCCCTAGCAATCAACCCCGTAGGGTCTCAACTCTGTTCTCTAAAACTTTCACCTCAGCATTCATCCTCTGCAAACCCCGTAGTAAATTCTGATTCTGAGCTTTTACCTAACTAACCATGTCCTCAAGGGCCTCAATATTACTAGCAAAGAAGCTAAATATTGTATTTCCTTCCACCAAACTCTCCTTAGGCATGTTCTCATGGCATCCCCAACAAGGTTTTGTAAGGCAGTCACCGCATCCACCTCCTGCATAGCTCTGTCCTTCATTTTCTTAAGCCTAATCCTGTCGGAAAGAGAAATATGGTCCTCCCAATCATTCCCCAAATGAATACCAACCCCCCTAGTCTACAAATTTGGCCTTCCTACCTTCACCAAAGCAAAAGAATTAGGCCTTGATGAAGGAGAACCTCCGTCTTCTCCTCTTTAAAAATTTTACCGATAATTGTAGGGAGTTAAACAAGTAAAAGGGAATACTCATTCTCCAACCTCTACGAAAATGGTTCAAGAGCATCAAGTGTTGAGAATGCAACTTCCGGTACTTCCCATCCAATGTTATATACTTCATAATGTAGAAACAGACTTCGGCCCACCTCCCTGGCAGAGATTTCAAGCAATACCATCTTCCATGAAACAGATCTTCTCATCGCTTTCCAGAAAGATATGCACTTCCTCTTGAAGACGTGACCTATCTTTGAAAACTTTACATCCCCACGTCCATCTTGGTCACATTACCAATGAAATCCTCAGATACCAAGAAACTCACACCCCTCATAGAAACAAACCCATTATCCCAAGTCAAAGAAAATTCCCTCAAGATAACTTCATCAGCCCCCCTCAAACTCTAAACAAAATATGAAATACCACCATCTTTAAATAGATCCTAGAGAAAGGAATCCCTCTCCAAACTAGTTGACGAGGAAGGCTCAATCCTAACCCTAGCTCCCCCATCTCAAACTGACCACTAAAATAAACTTGGAGAAACCTGCAAGAAAACTTGAACCAATCCTTTAAAAAAACCCTCCAAACCAGCGCAAACACTATAATGATTTTGACAATTACTTCCACCCATGGTGAATTTATTTCCCAGATGTCACAAATCCTATACACACGCCTGAATTTATCTTTCTACATTTAGCATGGCCTTCGTACTGGGTAACTCCACCTCATCCCGCCACCATGTTTCTATGATGAATTCAACCACCAATATTAGCCAACGTGTCAGTGTACATATTAGCCTCCCGAAACACATGATTAAAAAGAATATTTTCAAAATTTATAAGCATAGCCTTCACATCTCTTATAATGGAATCTATTAAAAGAGTTTGTGAGAATTGTCTCGAAAATTGTGCACCACGATGAAGTTGCACTCTAAAGGAAATGTAATAGCTCCAAAGCATAATCACAAGGAGGAATCGATCAATCAATGGAAGAAATTGCATAACAGAACAAAGCTTACACATAGAGAAAGACAATGGAGTGTCTTGGCATACTCATAAATGTCAAATGAAGGGATACATATAGGGTGATGAGTAACCCTAGTGCATGACACACAAGAAAACCCTAAACCTAACCCATGTGAGATGACCTCCATGTTAGGATAAAATATTATTATTATCCTAATTAATTATGCATTATATAATTTATTATTTAATTAATGTTATTAATTAAATAATGTTGTTATTTAACCATATTATTTGTTTTATTCAAAAACGAATATTATTATCTTGTTATATTACTGCGGCTCTACGAATCGCAGGCGGGAGATCAATTATGACAAAAGCACCATCTTCTTCTTCAACACTCCTGAGGAAAGGCAGCTTAAAATTGCTAAAATCCTGGGTTGTAAAATAAGTGAGCTTCCAGCCACTTACCTGGGGCTTCCTCTCGGCACTAGGAAAGTCTCTTGCAAGGTGTGGGATGATTTATTGGAGAGATTCCAAAAAAAAATGGCTGGTTGGAAAGGAGCCATTTTATCTAGTGCTGGTAAGTGCCTGCTCATTAAAAGTACTCTTCAAAATCTGCCAATTTATATCATGTCGCTCTACAAGATCCCCTCTTCTTTCAGGGATAAGATTGAAAGGATTAAAAAAAAAATTATGGCAAGGCATGGAAGAGAAATTCAAATTTCACTTAGTGGCTTGGGATAAGGTTTGCACCCCGAAGTTTATGGGAGGTCTGGGTATAAAAGATATTGAGAAAATGAATGAGGCCCTCATTGCTAAAATGGGCTGGAGAATGCTGACTGAGAAACAACCCTGGATAGATTTAATTAAAGCAAAATATTTAAATCATCAATCTATGTACTCTTTTCTGCAAGATGAACAGCTCCCCTATGGTTCCATTTTTTGGAATAATCTGGTCAAAAGCAGAAATTTCATCAAGCAGGGCAGTAAATGGAAAGTGGGGGATGGTAGGGACATAAACTTCTGGGAGGATAATTGGTTTAATGGCAATCTCATGGAGAGTTTTGGGAAGGCCAAGGACAGTCTTATAAACAAGTATGGCATTAAAATCAAGGACTATATTGAGGAAAATGGTACCAGAAAGAAGTGGAAAAAACTTACTGTGGAGAGAAATGATCTGAAGCAAATTACTTCCTCCCTTCAAGATCAGTTAGATCTTATTCCATTAAGCCAGCTGGATTCCAAGGATGAGCTGGTATGGAATAATTCCAATGATGGGAATTACTCTGTCAAAACTGGATATAATAACTTCTTCCATAGTAATCAAATAGAGTTCAATTGGAACAGGATTTGGATGTCTGAATTAACTCCCAAAATAATTTTTTTCCTTTGGCTGGCCATCAGAGGCAGGATTCTTACCACTGACAATCTGATGAGAAGAGGATTTCTTATCCCTAATAGGTGCCATCTTTGTAAGAAAGATTCTGAGGATATCAGCCACCTGTTCATACAATGTGAGTATGCCACTAGAATATGGAGTTTTTCCCTTTCTAAATTTGAAGCTCTCTGGGTGTTGCCGAAGGATCTCAATCAGCTATGGACTCAATGGAACCCACCCTTTAGGCATTGTATTGTTAAAAGGATCTGGAAGCTGGTTATCCCTCATTTAATCTGGAGAATATGGAAGGATAGAAATGATATTATATTCAGAAATAAGAAACAAAACTACAAACTTAGTATTGGTAAAATTTCTAATGGTATCAAAGAGAATATTGCTGGATTTAAACCCCCCAAGAACAAGAGATATCCAGAGAATGAAGAATACATTCTATCCAATTGGCAGATTGGATCTGTTAATAGTTGGAGCAATCCCGGGAATAGCATTGATAGATCCTTGATTAAATGGCATCCTCCTGAGCTAAATTGGTATAAGTTGAACTTTGATGGGGCTTCTAAGGGAAACCCTGGGATTGCGGCAGGGGGAGGAGCGATACGGGATCACAAAGGCAATCTGATTGTTGCGTATGCTGGTAAAATGGGAATTCAAACCAATCATTTTTCCGAAGCATTATCTGCTCTATGGGGCCTGAGAATTTCCCAGACACAAACTATTCAGAACCTCATTATTGAAGGGGACTCCCTGAATATCATTAATCTTCTTAAACAGTGCTCATCTCCAAGTTGGAGCATCAAGGATTTTATTGCAGAGTCCATAAGTATTAGTCATACTTTCAGTAACATCAGGATCATGCATACTTACAGGGAGGGTAATAAATTGGTGATGCACTGGCTAATTATGGAATTAATGTTAACCTTACAGTTTGGGATAATAATAGCATCCCTAAACAGCTTCAAAACAACATTCAGGCGGATCTCCATACGCAAGCAATATCTAGAAATGAGTTATGATTTTTGGGTGTGGATCAACATCAAAAATACTCCCACACGTGTTGACTTAAAGTTTTGGTTTATGAAAATCATGTCTAATAATCATGATAGTGTGAATCATATGGGGAATTCCAAGTGGAGTTACACGGTTTTGAAAATCATGCATGCGGGCTGCATTGCGACTGTTAAAAGATGGATTCAAAGCTCCACGGAAACCGAAGGTGGTAGTAAAGTGATTGATGACAGGGAGCGGGCTATTCCCACATGTGATTTTCCGCAGGCTCAGATCAGCAGACACGCAGCCGATCATGGGAAAAGCAACGGCTCTTATTTCCAATATTGTGCGGATTACTATAGCAAAAAGTGGACTGGCTTTAGCGATCAGTTAGGAATTTGTTGCAAACAGTTCAGAGTAGAGAAGATGGGGGGTCCTCCTTGTCAAATTGAGCCTAGTGTGGACCCAGACTGGAAAGATAATATTGAGTTGTGGAGCATTCTTAGCAAGGGTGGCATAACAAACTTCATGGAAAAGGTCCAGGGACATGATCAGAGCATCTCGGTGCATTTTGTGAAGGATTGGAAGGAGAGGACAGTGGAATATGGGGGGCAGAAGATCTTAGTCAATGAAGAACTTATTGCTGAAGCGACCGGCCTTGGTTTGGAGGGCTTCCATTTCTTCAACAAAAGGGTCGATAGAGAGGTTGAAGAGAGAAGATTTGTGGAGGGAGCTGAGAAGCTGACCTATGTTACAGCGGGCCTGCTTGTTAGCTCGATCCCTCCGCCATATGATGAAGTTACCCACATGATGATACGGTTCATATCCTTGGAAGGAAGGTTTGTCACTGTTCCTGCTAAACACCTTATTTTTCTTAACCACTTCCGTAGGGATCGTTTGGTTTGTTTCCCCCATTACTTGCTGAACTCTCTTGAGCGCTCCATTCTGGAGTTTCAAAAGCATTCCCGCTAGTTCCTTTACACCAAGGGCTCATTTTTTGCTGCACAAATGTTGCCTTCTCAAATTTCCTGGTCTCCCTTCCTCCCCTAGCTCGATTCCCCCTCTGCCGGGTTCTGCTGCTGCCAGCCCTGTTTCTCCTTTCTCTGCCCCGCCACCGCATTGCTATTGTCACCCCGTCGGCCATCCAGGCTTCTTCTCCCATTCCCCCTACTGCTGACCCCACCCCCACTTAGCCTCTTCCTCGCACAGACCGGTTACCAGGGCTTCCAGAAAACTTAACCTTGAGGCTCTTGCTGTGGAGAAGGGTTCTCATGAATTTGAAATTGCACATGACCTCCTAAATATCAGCAGTGCCAGTCCCCGGGATGTGCATTTGGAAAGCTCCTCAAAAATACTGGAAGCCTTAGAGGCTGATATGAAACTGTTGAAGGATGAAGTTAAGAACTTGGCAAAACAGAAAGGTAAGAGGAAGAAGGAGGAGGAGGAGGAAATTGACAGCAGCCAAATTGATGATATCTACAAGAAACTGCACTCCTTAGACTCCCGTTTAGGGAAGGCCAAAACTCGACATGATTACAACATGGCCATATTCAGGGTGATTGAGGAGTTCATTGAGCAACATGTCAAAAGTGTCTCCAACCTCAGCGGAGTTCCGACAACACTTTGGGGTAATGATAAGGAAAGCAAGAAGGCCATTGAGCAGCTGGATTATAATGACGCTGCCCACATGACTACTTTGGGTATGTTCAAGTCCTGGAAGAATATCAAAACCAACATTGACAAAGCTGCAAAAAAGTAGTTGTAGATGCTTTTGTTGTTCTTGTATGTTCTTTTGCTATTTTTTTGCGGTCCCTTTACTGCTTGTTTGCAGTAATTTTGCTGTTTTGTCTTGTCTAGGTAGCTGTTTTTGGCTACTTTGAACTTCATTGTCACATTTGGATTCTGATCCTTTTCTCTCTGGTTCTCATTCTTATCCTGGCTTCTAGGCCATCTTTTGTAATCAAGGGTATAGTCCCTTTCAAAAAACTATTTGCCAATAATAAAAAAAAAAGACAATATAATTGTTTGATTGTATTTTTGTGCTTCCCAGATGTATTATAGAAGCTATTGTAATTTTGGTTGTACCCGTGCAACCTTTCTTTTGTCTGCACATGATTGTACAATACCTATAAGCATTACAATCCAGCTATTGTAAATTGGTTGATTCTGATTAATATAATTTTCAGGCTTCCGTCCCTATTTACATTTGGTACCAGAGTGAATTAAAGCTCCTAGCAAGGTTGTAGAAGGTTGCAGAGGAAGAAGAATTCGTGGAGAAGAAATTTGCTTCATCAGAGAGCCAGTGTTGCCTCCAGCAGACTTCCCACATCTCCATGCAATCCCACAACCTCCTGTGTCAATTCTAGGTAAACGTAAAGCAATTTTTTTTTTCCTTGGTGCCCTCTCTGCACCAGGAAAATTTTCTATCTTAGAAGCTGTTCATTTTTAGAATATATATATTGCTACATTTGGTAGCTCTGTAGACTGCATTCTTTGTATTGAGTGATTTGGAGATTATCACGGACCAAGCTAAGGTGTTTTGGCTATAATTTGGACCCTACCATCCATATAAGCCCACGCAGCGACCTGCACACACCAAGCAACCAGCGGCCTACACAAAAATCACAAAGTGATCAAAGAAAATCGAAGGAAATACCTACAAGCATACACAACGACCAGCAAGTAAATGGTGGTAACAATTTTTTTTTAAAAGAAGTTGTGTTACTTGTGTTCAACACGAACCAAGTCTCCAACCATCCATCCTCCAAATGCATCACAATAAACCGAACATGGATTCCACAATATCTAACGCAGAACCTACACAAATAAGGCGTATACAAATAATAAAAAGAGCAGCCGAGCTTTGTTGTTGATGGGAATGACTTCCTCCCTGCACAAATGCGCCCGCATCAATAAAAAAAATGATTGAACATTATATCACTGCAACAATTAAAAAAAGGTGGCTCATTCAAAGAGGAAGATAAAATAAAAAAGGCAAAGGAGATCGGTAGAAAGTGGCATGAAAAGCTTTGGAGATCCGGTTTTTATGCAGAATACCCTAAACTGCCTTCCTTCAATCTCATGCCACGTGGAGATCAACTCCAGCTAGGTCACATTTAAAAAGAAAAAGGTGAGTTTGAATTCCATCTTTTTTAAATACAATTTTCTCCTTTTCTTATGCCAAGCACTCATAGAGCCTGAGTGGTTATAGAGAAAACCTTAGAAACGGGAGGTTTGAGGTTCAAATCCCACCCCCAATATGAAATTTTTCAATTTTGAAATCTGGCGGAAAATTTAGAGAAATCACCAAACTTGGAGGAGGTTTTAGCGAAAAACCTTGACTAAACTGCTTAGTCATAACTAAATAGGCATCTAAATTTTTAGTGAGAAAATCCCTAAATTAGGGTAAAAAAATTTTTTTTCTCCACTAGGCCTGTTTTTCCATTTCGGGCATTTTTTGCAAAAGGAAGACCATCCAAAAACTTCATCTTGGGCCTCTTTTTAATAGTTTCTGGCATTTTGGGTCATTTTGGGCTCCGGAGGCCACCAGGGCCCGCAAAACAAAAAAATTCTTTCCATTCAATTTTTCTAGATTTTTGAATGTAATTTGTATACTGCATTATATTGTACTAATTTGTAGGTTTCATAGTCAACTAAAAATTTTGTAACTGCTCAAAAACTGGTAAAATATTGTAATCAAAAAAAAAAAAATTGGTTCTGTAACACTCACGAGATCCTAGATCTCATTCGCAGCATTCGGTATATACAATGCCTTTGGGAAGTGCTTACGGGTAAAGTCATCATGACTACTACTACACTTAATACCTAATATAGCTGCAACAACGTCATCTGGGCATCGACCCTTTAAATCAATGGGGAGTAATAAGGCCACAAAGTGCACACACTAGAGAGTCATTGCATCATGTCCGTGAATGATTGCATGACATAAATCTAGACTGAGAAATTATCCAAGTATATAGCAAAGTTATGCGCGCGTATTAGGATATTTCTTTGAGCTGATGTCAATAATCTCATAGACCCCATCAGTATTTTCTTGGTACCACGTATTGAATTCTTTCACGTATGTTAACGCCTCTTTCACGTACTATTGGGTATATAAAAAGGGTGAGCTTCTTCCATATACCATTTGGGTATATCGGAAGGCGTGTATATAGAAATTTTCATTATATCGGGATCGACGGTATATAGATTTAGAAACCTTATACCTAGAGTGATAAGATCCAAACCTGTCAAGTGATCTATGCAAAATAGGCACTAATGCCCCAAATTTTTACTTCCGAATTCACAATTACTTAGAGGAAACAACTATGCTACATGGAAGACAAAAATCAAGACATAACTTGAGTTTGAAGAAATCTAGCCTACTATGAATGGTACTCTGACCAAATCAACTACTGATACTACACAACAGTGGCAATTTGATAAAGTGGATCAGAAGGCCAAACTCATCATCTTGTTTGGAGTGTCGATGATGTGCAACCCCACATTCAAGATGCCAAAACAGCCAAAGAAGCATGGGATAAGTTGAGCATAGTATACAAGGCCAAGAACAAGAATGTTATACTAAATTTGCAGAGTTAGTTACACACATTAAAGTTCAAGAAGAATGAAAAAATAGAAGCTTTCCTAAGAAGAGTTGTAGAATTAAGGGCTTCACTTCTAGCCCTGGGAGAACCAATCATAGATGATGCTCTCGTTCCCATTGTTCTGAGAGCACTCCCCTCTTCTTACCACATTTTTTTCACAACACTAAACGTGTCAGATATGACAGTTAGTTTTGAAAAGTGGTAAACCTACTGCAACAAGAGGAAGCAATGCACAATAAGGATGATGAAGAGGAGAAAGCATTGTCTTCACATCAAAAATGGAAAGGAAAAGGTAAAGGAAAACCTAATTCCTATCAAAAGTCCCAAAATCAAAATCAGTATCAAGGGGATAGACAATAGAAGAAGCAATGTCCAATCTACAAAAGAGGACATAACCTACAAGATTGTTGGTATAATACTTACAAGAAAGGTTCATCAAGCAACTCTGGACCTCCACAACAATCTAACAAGGGACATTCTAACTACAATCAAGGGAAAAAAAGGGGAACTAGAAAAGAAGACCCCACCAGCAAGGTAATATTGTTGAGCAACAAGAACAATCAAATAATGAAGACTTCTTGTTCACTACTCGATCAAGTGAACCATCCACGTCATCTAGTGATGTTTGGTATGTTGATTCGGGGCCACTCAACACATGAACGACCATAGAGACTAGTTTATTTCAATGAGGGACACGCCATCGAAAAATCATGTTTCATTGGGAGATGATTCTTCATATACAATTTAGGGGATTGGGAACATTTCTCTACCCCTTGGTTCATGCAAATGTAGACTATCGAATGTCCTATATGTCCTTGGGTTGACTAAGAATCTTCTTTCAGTCAGTCAATTCCAAGATCACAACCTAAAAATTGAATTTGATAGTCAATCCGGAAAGAAAACATGTTTGATTCGAGACAAATCAAGAGGCTCGAAAATAATTGCAAAAGCCTCCAATGTGGGACGCATGTTCTAACTTGATTTTGTTCACAGAGACGATCAAGCACTTGTGGCTAAGAACTCCACCTCAAAGCACAGTTGTGGCATCGGATATTTAGTCATGTAAGTTTCAAATATCTTGAAACACTTCACCGGCGTAATATGGTACATGGGCTACCATCTCTTCAGAAGGATACAGATAAGTGTCCTCACTGCCTAGCAGGAAAACAACCTAGAGCTTTGTTCCAGAGGAGTACATTTCGAGCTCATGGTAAAATTGACTTGGTTCATACCGATCTTTGTGGTATGATGTAGCCAAGTCATTTTGGGTTCCAATACTTCATGCTTTGTGTTGATGACTATTCGAGAAAAATGTGGATTTTTTGTCTTCATAAGAAAAGTGAAGCGTTTGAAACCTTCAAAAAGTTCAGAGTAGTAGCTGAGAATGAAACTAGTCATCACATCACAACTCTCCCCTCAGATCGAGGGTGGGTTAATTCACTAGTGATGAGTTCAAAGACTACCTACAAACTCACGGGATTCATTGATAAATGCCTCCTCCACACACCTGTAGAAAAATGGTGTTGTTGAGAGAAGAAATCGTACTATCATAGAAATGGTGCAATGCATGATCGATGATTCCAGACTTGCAAAGACATTCTAAGCGTAGAAGAAACAAAGACAACAATGTATTTGTTGAATAGAGTACCCATTGTTGCTCTTGATGGAGTAGTACCGCAAGAAGCATGGTCAAAAGGAAACCATCTATTGCACACCTTAGAGTATTCGGGTGCAAAGCATGTATGCACATACCCAAACATAACAGAAAGAAATTGGACATGAAGTCACAAAAACTCATCTTCATTGGGTATAGTGAAGAGACTCTTGGGTATAGATTGATGGATCCTAAGACTAGAAAAGTCTACACTAGCAGAGATGTTGAGTTTTTTGAGAAGAAGGAAGCAGAGACTCCTCGGACTCACAAGAAGTAGATTTTTCACCAGTTGTAAAAATTGAAGTTGATGTTCCCTCTGAAGATGAAAGTGATGATGGGGATGATGGTGTTGATCAGATAGAACCATGACCCATGGGAACAGTTCAACATATGCCTAAATGGTGTACAAGTACATTATGAGATGCAAGAATGGATGCTCCATCGGATACATCCACCCTGGACCACAGACTCACAACAAAGCAATATAATAAGTTAACTTTTGCTTTGATGAGTAGAGTTATTGAATCAGATGAGCCCTCAATAGTCCAGGAAGCCCTACATTCAAAAGCTTGGAAAGATGCCATGGACTCTGAATATCAATCAGTGATGAAAAATAACACTTGGCAACTTGTCAATCTTCCACTAGGGAAGAAACCCATTGGATGCAAATGGATATTTAAAACAAAGTACAAAGTAGATGGGACAGTGGACAAGTATAAAGCAAGACTTGTAGCAAAGGGGTATGCACAAAAAGAAGGCATTGACTACGAGGAGACATTTGCTCCCATAGCTAAGATCAAAACAATTAGAATGATCTTTGCTCTAGCTGCACAGTATTAGATGGAAAGTCCACCGATGGATGAAAAAATGCCTTCCTAAATGGAGATTTTAGAAGAAGTCTATATGACTCAACCTGAGGGATATGTTGTACCGGTCAAGAAGCAAAGGTATGCGGACTCGGGAAATCTCTCGTATGGTCTAAACAGTGCCCATACCGGTCAAGAAGCAAAGGTATGTAGACTTAGGAAATCTCTCGTATGGTCTAAAACAGGTGCCCCGGGCATGGTACATCAAGATTGATGAGCATCTCGTACAACATGGATTTTTTAGAAATCCATACGATCCCAATCTTTACCTCAAAAATCAAGGGGGAGATTGTGATTGTTGTTGTCTATGTCGATGATCTAGTCATCACTGGCAGTTCAATGAGGATGATTGATGTAACAAAGGAAGATCTTAATCGATCGTTCGACATGATAGATCTCAAGCTGATACACTATTGTCTTGGATTGGAAGTGTGGTAGAAAGAGAATAATATTTTTGTTTCTCAGATGAAATATACCATGAAAATGCTTAAGAAATTTATGATGATGGATTGCACACCAATTTATACACCCATGGAGATCAGATTGCAGTTATCTCATTCAGATCCATCTCCTGAGGTAAATGCCACTCTCTATCGGTAAAATCGGGAGTCTCATTTACGACCTACACTAGACCACATATCATCTTTGTAGTGATCTATTTATCCAGTTCATGCAAGAACCCAAATTTTTCATTGGAAATCAACAAGGTGCATTTTGAGATATCTCAAAGGATCAGTGGATCTTGGTCTAGAATACAAGAAGAATGATAACTTCTTCTTGACTAGATATTTAGATTCAGATCATGCAGGTAACATTGATGATAGAAAATCCACTTTTGGATTTGTATTCTTTATGGGATCTGGACCAATATCACGGGAAGCAAGAAACAACACTTTGTTTCTCACTCTTCCATAGAAGCCGAGTATCATTTTGTAGGAGAAGTTGTTTGTGAAGCGATTTGGCTACGTCGCATACTAGAAGGACTTGGAATACCATAGGACAAATTGACCACCATGTATGTTGACAATGAAGGTATTCTCAAACTTGTTCGCAATCTAGTTTTTCACAAGAGAACAAAGCACATTGAGGTACATGTTCATTTCATATGCGAACATGTGTTGAAGCACAACATTTAACTTCAATTTTGTCCAACAACTGAACAATGAGTAGATATCTTCATGAAGTCACTTGCACGTGACAAGTTTGAGTTGTTCAAGGAGTTCCTTTCCTCATCCCTTGAGACAATGTAAAATTAAGGGGGGGAATGTTAGGATAAAATATTATTATTATCCTAATTAATTGTGTATTATATAATTTATTATTTAATTAATGTTATTAATCAAATAATTTTTTTAACCATATTATTTGTTTTATTCAAAAAAGATGTTGTTATATTGTTTTAACAATATAATTGTTTGATCGTATTTTTTTGCTTCCCGGATCTATTATGGAAGCTATTGTAATTTTGGTTGTACAATGGATGTGCAACCTTTCTTTTTAATCTGCACATGACTATACAATACCTATAAGTATTGCAGTCCCTTTCAGTAAATAGGCTGATTCTAATTAATATAAATTTCAGGCTTCCGTCCCTATTTACACTCCTTATGTGAGTGTAGGACACATAGGATCCCACACACAACAACCCCCTTCATCAAAGCTAGGGTAGGGGCTATGATGAGTCAAATGTAACAAGAAGACACTCCTAAAAACTAAGAAAGATGTGTCAATGGGGGCCAACAACTAAAGGCCTAATAAGGTGCCCATGTATGAACAACATCTTCTTAGAAGAAGAAGAAGATAAGGAATATATAGCCTGAAGAAGATGAGAAGCTGCATAAGACCTCACCCCAAGTGAAGAAAGTTAACCTCAGTGAAGGGCTTAGTGAATATATTTGTAATATGATCAGCTTTTTGAATGTACTGAATGTCGATGATACCATCATGAATAAGCTCTCATATGAAGTGGATATGGATCTCAATGTACTTCATCCACTGATGCTGAACTGGATTTCTAAAAATTGAGATAGTGATCATGTTATCACAATAGATAATGGCAGGCCACCAAAAGTGGATGCCAAACTTTGTCAAAATACCCTATAGCCAAATAGCCTCTATGGCAGCGTTAATTGCTCTCGCATTCTACCTCTATAGAAGATATCGCAATTACATTCTACTTCTTTCTAGACCAACTAATAGGACCCGAACTAAGAGATAAACTATAGCTAGAGGTAGATTTCTAATTATCTAAGTCACCGGCCCAATCAAAATCTGTGAACCCAATCAAGTCAATATCCACCCCTCCATAATAGTGAATGCCATCAGTATAGGTGCCACGAACATAATGAAGGATCCACTTAGCTTCTTTCCAATGTAGCTCATGTGGCTCTTGCATGAATCTGGACACAATCCCAACAACATAAGATAAATCCGGTTGAGTGTGAGTCAAGTAAATCAAGCTCCCCACCAAATTTTGATAAAGGGTACCATCAACCAAGGGAGTAGAGCAATTAGAAACCAACTTAACCATGGAAAGAAAAGGAGTAGGAGAAGACTTGCAATCAGACATCTAAAAATGAGAAAGCAAGTCAAGAGCATACTTAGGTGCGAAATCAAAATTCTGATTGATTGTCAATATGGATCCCAAGAAAGTAATGAAGCAAACTTAAGCTAGTCATGGAAAACCATCTTATTAGAGGAAGAGTTTCTGTGATCAACAAGTCATCAACATAGAGAACAAGAATGAGTATGGAGTCATCTTGCCTTAAAATATAAACATTTGGATAAGAATGACACCTAGTAAACCCGATTTAAGTAAAAAGGAGTCCCTCTTGGCATAGCAAGTCCGAGAGGCTTGTTTAAGCCCATAAAGAGACTTATTTAACTTACAAACAAGGGAGGGATCATGGACATAACCCGGAGGTTGTTCCATGTAGATCTCTTCCTCTAGGTCACCATGAAGGAAGGCACTCTTAACATCCATTTGATGGATTTCCATTTGTTTTCTGCAGAAATGGCAAGGGTTAGTCGAATAGAAGTCATCTTTGTAATCAGAGCAAAGGTTTCAAGTATAATCAACCCCAATTATTTGGGAGAAACCCTTAGTTACTAATCATGCATTAAACTTTTCGACATCTCCATCTACTCCATACTTTTTTCGGAACACCCACTTACATCGAACAATTTTTCTTCCTTTCGAAGAGGGGTGAGATCCCAAGTATCGTTCTTCATGAGAGAGGAATACTCCTCATCCATGGAAAAATCCCACTCAAGAATACCAGAAGCCTCCCAGAAAGATTGTGGATTAGAAGCAAGAGGCAAAGAAAGAGTGGGGTCCAATGAAATATGAGTGAGTACATCTCATATCTAAAGTATCTCTAACTAAATCTCTAGCACTTTGCAAAGTTTTCCTAGCCCAAAGAGGACCAGGAGGATCAGGCTCTGAGTCGGAAGATTTGTCACTCGAGTGAGAAGGGACATAGTCCTTGTCATCACTACTATCAGAATCAAAAGACTCAAGGGTCTGATGGTTGGGAGGATTAGGAAGAGGAGCACACTCAACAACATCATCATTTGATGAGTCAGAATCCAAATCAGCAAGCTGAAGAACCTCAATAGGTAGAGAAGTAGAAGTCGAAGAAGACTCATCAAACTTAACACTTCTCTCAATATAAATCTCATGAGAAGTAGGATTCAACAATCAATATCCCTTCATGCCATCAGGATACCCTACAAATATATAAGGTTTGGATTGTGGCTCTAATGCCTCGTGTTTCTTCTTGGGAATTTGAGCCATAACCTTGGATCCGAAGACTTGAAAGTGCTCAACATCAGGATTGCATCCAAACCAAGCTTCAAAGGGTGTCACCCCTCTTACTGCCTTATGTGGAACACTATTTTGAATGTAATTAGCACAATTCACTACTTCATCCCAACACTGCAGAGGAAGAGACTTCAAATGAATCATACAAGTGGCCATCTCCTTAAGAGTACGGTTCTTTCTTTATGTGACTCCATTATGCAAAGGGCTATAAGAAACTGTATGCTACAAGGATATCCCTTCAAAAGTACAGAAATCCATGAACCTATTGTTTACATATTCACCTCCATTGTTAGTTCGAAGAACCTTAATAGACTATTCTGCCTGTTTCTCACAAGAGCCTTAAAGTCCTAAAAATGTTCAAAGACTTTAGACTTAATCTTAAGAAAATATACCCAAGTATATCACGAATAGTCATCAATGAAGGTCAACACATAAAGAGATCTAGTAAATGAAGGAGATGGAAATGGACCAGAAATATCGCTGTGAACAAGATCCAAAGGACGAGTAGCTCTCAGGATTTTCCTTTGTCAAAGTTCTTTTCAGGATGCTTTCCAAGGGTACAACCCTCAAAAATACCCTTAGAAAACTTGACACGAGGTAACTGTTGACCGTTTTTTTTTGGCTCAATTGTTCAAGGTAGTGATAATTTAGATGTCCGAAACACTCATTCCATAGCTTACTAACCTCATTTGCATGAGTGAGCGAGGAAGTGGGCATAAAATTAGAAGTAAAGTGGGAAAATTTATACAACTTTGAACGGTGATCCACCTTTCCCTCAGCCACTGTAGTGTCATCGTTAAGCTCACAAATAACCACCGAGTTAGGACCAAATTCCACTCTCATTCCTTCACCAAGGTGAGTAATTTGGTAAACCGATAGGAGATTGGTAGAGAGATTAGAAACACTCAACACTTGGTTGAATGTTCCCCCATCCATCTCTACCAATCCACTACCAGAAACCAACACGGTCGTGTCATTACCCATCATGATTTGGGACATACCACAAGGATCAATGTTGGAGAAATCAACATTTAAAGAATCCATGTGGTGCGAGGCACTGAAATCTATAATCCACGTCAATAAAGGAGAAACTTTGGCTATAAGGGAATTTCATTTCTTCTTATCAGATTTAGAACCTTTTACGGTAGAGAAGACTCGGCCTTTGAAGCATTTTGTTTGATAGACTCAGGAACACTTATTTGATTTTTCACAAGTAAATGAGTAAGGTGATCAATTTTTTTTCTCATACACATATGCTCTTTATGACAAGGATTCTTACAATAGGAACACAAATACTTATCTTTCTGTGCTCTAGGCTCGGAATTCGAACTATTTGTGTTAAATTTAGTTTTGGTCTTGGTTTCCTTCTTAGGTTGGTCATTTCTTTCTTTCTTCTTTTCAATCTTCTTTTCCTTACTAGTACTCGCTACAAGGGCATGTGACTTGGACTTGAGAGACCCCATTTGAATGTTTTTCCTATTCTCGAATGAGTTGGGATGAAAAAAGAGTCAAAGGAGAGAATATTCCAATCCTTTCCCAAGGCATCTTTTATAGTGTAAAAATTTGACACAAAGACAGAATATTCAAGACCTAACTTAGAGAGAATCAAATAGATCAATTGATAATCTTTCTTCTCTACTTGACATTCCTTTAACAACAATCTAGTGTGGAAAACTTGGAGAAGAATGCTTGTAGGTTTTCAAAATCACTAGGATTTAACCTTAGTAGTTTTTTTTCCAAATCATGTGGTCTCATGTCATCTTGTTGTCCAAAAATTTCAGCTAACATTTTTAACACAGAATTAGGTGTTTCAGATGACTCAATCTGGAAGAGCAAGTCAGGAGAAATAGACATACAAAGAATACTAAAAGCATCATCACTACGGTTTAATCACTTATATTTTTAGGGTCATTGTCTAGTTCAGTCTCAGTTCACATGGTGATGTGGAATAACCCTTTGCCCCTTAGTTTCATAATCATTTTTGATCTCCATTCGAATAAGTTGAACGGAATAAGCAAAGGAATTGAAAGTGAATCCATAGTGAAGAGAGAGAAAGAATGTAGAAAAGAAACATAAGAATCATAACCACCTAGGATAATATAACAACCCACATGCTTTCGGCAATTTATAGTTTAGTGCGTTGAATACAATCGAGTCCGAGTGTGCGTCTTGAAATAGTTGGTAATGTTGGTCGTCAAATAGGACTTCTATGAAAAGCAATGGGGACAAGAAGTCCCTCCTCTTTAATGGGAGAGGTTCCCTTATTCAGAAACGAACCTATCTACAAATGTACAAAACATGATTTTTTGGTTAAACTTGGATATCATGAAAGTGTTTTTCCTTGTAAGGATGTTCAAGTACAAAAGGACTGAGGAATGAAAAGACGAGAACGAGCAGAAAGGCAACATGCAGAATTATAGTGAATCAGAGTAATTCCTTATGTATGCGAAGTTACAGTGAATTGAAAACGGGATCATTTGCATCACATGAATAAGATGAAATTTAAAGACACAAAGTTCTGTAAATAACGTCTGTTAGAATGCAATGGTTCATTAATCAAGGACACAAAGTTCCTTCTTGGTTGTGCAAGATCACCATGTATTGCAAAGTTGAAGAGCATGCAATCAGTGAGACTAACAAACTAGAGACAAATGACCTTTACAAAAATTAAATGAGAGCTTAGAGATAACAGAGATTAGATAGACAAAGAATGGAAAGTCCTTCTGTATTGATTTCTTTGTGATCTATTTACACTTTCAGAAAATATGCCAAGTTCTTCCTCCTTAGAATGGCGTAAAGAAGGCCATTATATAGCTTACAAATCAGTTACTCTTCGTAACCGTTTCTTTTAACTAAAGAATAGTTAAGGACCGCCAATCGCAGTACCTCAACCTATTACAAGGAAAACGGAAAAAGAAAGGGAAGAAGAGAAAAGAATGGGGAAGAAGACAGGTGGCCAGTCACTGAGAGGGACCCACTGACTTCAGAATCTCACGCCTGAATTTCTTTAACGCCTCAGCTATATCTCTGCCATGAGGGACTGACGTGTTAGTCGTAGACTGAGTCCAAAATCCCAGACACTTTTCCATCTCTTTATCAAACTCGACATGAGTATGATAATCTTTATTTGCTTCTTCAATGGCAGATTGAAGAGAGCAGATCTCTTTCATTTTTTCTTTAGAGATGGAGCTTTCCTTGAATAAATTATCTTTGACAAAAGCTCTGAATTGAGCTTTGATTTCTTGCAAGGAAAGGGAAGTACCAGAAGTCTCATCCTGAAGATGACAGTGTATGTCTTTGAAAGCAGAGACAACCAGTGTCTTGAAAGCTTCGCCCCTTCGCCTGTTCTTCGATTCTCCCAAAGCCTCCTCCAGAATCGATCTTCCACTCCACGTTGTAGACCCGGTGACTTGACAGATTATCCTTTGCATCATCAAAGACTTTACTCGCCAACAAAATGTTCTCATCTGCCTGTCCCATGAGTCGGAGGTCTACTATGCAACTGCTCCAGAGTTTGAGCTCTTTATCCATGATATTGATAGTGGAGGAGAGCTTCAGTTGCACATTGCTCACCTTTTCGTGGAGTTTGAAAGCTTCATCGATGAAGTTTAATCCAAAGCAACAAGCATGTCATCCACCAGGGCTTCAATAGCTCTGCCATAGACAGAATACTTGTGCATATCTTTAATACTCTGCACTTCATCTTGGCTTAGAATTACAGGAGGTGGGAGAGTAGTCAATGGGGTAGGGTCCAAAACTTTGTCCTTAGACAAAAGAGACTTGATGAAACCTGTGAGAACTTGGGCCTGTTCTTCCAACTGTTCAATAGTTTGTTGCCCTTTCTCTACCCTCCCAATGACTCTTGTGACTGTTTCCTGGAGGTTGTGAATTTCACCTTCAGGGGTAGACTCTCCCATTGGGATTCTCGAGAGCTCTAAGTCAGATACCTGCAAGTCCTACTCTGATTTATCCATTGTAGGCTTGGAAATCTCCAGGAATTGCTGACCTTGAGCATCAGACACTATTCTAGAGGTAACCTTGGCTTTCTTGGCACGAGAAGGAGTGGTGCCCAACAAGGCTGCAACAGCATCAAAATTTGGTCCTGAGCTTCGAGAGGAAAATTTCCTCTTCCTTTTGTCAACCAAAGGTTGCACCCACGCAAAAGAGGAAGAGGAATCAGTAGGAGGGGCAAGGGGACCAAGAGACAGAGAGCTCATGACGCTCAAGGTCTGCGCAGCTGTTGACTCGAGTTGAGAGGTGAGTGGGGCACTTGGGGCAATTGCGGCAGAAGAGTCAACATCACCTGAAAGCTCAGTGCTCTGGATTTCTTTATCTTTATCAGCTGGGTCTTCAGGAGCATTTGCAGGGGTTGGCATTTCGCTTTCTTCACTTTCACTGAGAACAATGATGTTCTCTGGTCCCATAGGCAACTCTGCCTGCTTTCTTTGAGGGTCACTTTCTGTAGGCTCCTTCTTAACCTCCTTGAGTTTCTTCTGGTACACTTGAGTGGATGAAGAAGGAGTGGAAGCTGCAGGTCCTTGAGTTGATGAGGTAGGAGGGGTCTTCACTGGTGTTTCCGACCTTGGAATAGATGCTTCTCTTCTTGGTGTTGAAGCATCCTTAGAAGAGGATTCTCCTGAATGCCTCCTGAATTCTCGAACTTTCCTATCAAACCAGACCTTAGTCCTGACTAAGACTGGAGCAAGGATCTCAGCCAGATCATCCCTCTCTTTCCTGTTCCAATCCAGGTCCTCCAAAGGAGTGTGCTTAACCACATTTTCATACTCATACGAGTATAGATCAGAGTTGTCATCCTGGAGACCTTCAGGAACTTGATACAGACCGAGTTCTTGGATCAGTGGTAGAGAGAACCTGCCATAATGTCTTCTCCTGGCCTCAAAATCATCTGCACAGTCAGCCCAGTAGTCTTCTGTATCTACCCTATGATGGTAGATTATCTTGATGTTCTGTTCAATGAACTTCTTCAAGTCGAAGTAGGTCCTTGGCTTGAAGAAATGAACGGTGATAGGGACCAGGGTTCTCTCTATGTTCTGAGCATCCAGGGTTGTTTTGCAAGTGTAGTTTCCGCAGAGATGGGAAAATGCAAGCCAGAAATCTTCTTATCTCTCGCAAGTTCTCATGCAACTTATCTAGTTGCCTGCATATTTCTATCAAGGCCATTTTATCATTGCAGAACATGGGCAGTCTCAGAGGGGTGCCCTCATAGCCGGCGAGCCTAATATAAGAGAATTTCCTGAATTGGATGAAGTAAGCACCGTAGTGCGATATTAGAGTCATAGCTTCATCTAAAAATCTCCGGCAAAGTGTCACCTTCGAGCAATCTGACCACGTACATGGTAAAATCGCTCATTGACCCTTCAAATTACGATCGCTGGTCTCCAAGGTGAATCGCTGGGCGTAGGCATATCTGGATCGTCTTTGTGTGCATCTATATAAGAAAAACCGAACCACTGGCTTGATGCTGCCAGAGTGTACATCAGGTACGAAGTCATATAGAATTTCTTCGTTTCTCGCGCACGTTGGACAGTTGCTCTGCCAAATTCATGCTAATGATCTCGCCCCTGATATTTTGTGTTCCCTCGCACACCATGCTGATGAGCGGGCACATCCAGAAGTGAAATTCGTTGGTAGTGGGCAAACCCATAACCCGAGCCAACAGAATTATGAAATCAGACAACTCTTCATTGAAATCTACCCGTAAAAGGGTTTTGGAGAGACGAGAAGCTCCCTTCTTAGGGTTCTTCAACCAAGACTTCGCCACTCGTGCCTTATATTTGTCACTGTCTTGATCGAACACGGGGACTGTGCTTGATCCCGAGAGACGACTATGGCATTGTCCATCTCTCGGGATCCTTAGAGCAACGCTAATGGCAGCACATCTAGCTTAGTGATGAGCTCCCATGTATATTGGTTAATTCACTGAAGGTGGTCAAAGTGAGCTCCGCATGCAAAGCACGAGATCGGGCCGCACTGTGTCTGAGATCGGGGAAACCAAACCGCTAAAATCGAATGAGCTGGAAATCAAAGCCAAACCGCTATCATGAATCATTTGTGCCATTGGTGTAGGGAGAAGAAGCACAAATGCATTTTGGGACATTTGGAAGCATAAAACGCGCGCAAAGTAACTAACACGGTTCGGGTGTTTCGGCCGAAAATGGAACAAAAGGCCCGTTTGAACTTGGGACATTTGGGACAAAAGTTCGAGTACGCGACTCGGCAGTTGGGCGAAAAATGTTATAATAGGTCCGGAGAACTTGGGACATTTGAGACGAAAACGCGAAGTACGCGAGACAAGGCAAGAACTTAGACAAACTCAGGGGAAGCAGATCAGTACCTTATCCATTGGGCAACGGAGTCAAAAAGCAGATCAATACAGAGGACAACAACACACCAAAACAGAAAGGAAAGAGGACAACGCACCAAAAAGCAGAGAAGCAAAAACACTGCACAGAATATACAAGGGACCTCCTAATCACCTAGGACTTGAACAACTTGAGGTACTACCCACTATAAGGAAGTGGGAGAGGAGAACCATCCATGTAATCAAGATAAAAGGAATGCTTACCAGCAAAGTGTCTGATCTTGAAAGGTCTGAGCCAAAGGGAATCAAATTTTCCATGGCTGCCACGAGGTTCATGCCTTTTATCCCATAACAACATAGTGTCTCCAACTTGGAAATATCTGAACCTAGCTTTCTTGTCAAACAGGACCTTTACCTTTTGCTGGTGAACAGATATCCGATCAGCAACCTCCAATCTGTCCTCATTTAGTTTGTGAAGGTACATAATTCTCTTATCCAAAGCATCACTGAAACTAGTATCTTCAATGGCCTTCATTAGATGCAAGGCCATAGCTTCCATCACTTATCGGGCATTGAGCTTCTACTCCATATACCACTTGAAAAGGAGACATTCCAATAGCTCTCTTTGGTGTAATCCTGTCTGCCCAAAGAGCATCGTAGAGCTTCTTGTGCCAGTTTTGTTGAGACTCATTTACTAACTTCCTTATAATAGTCACCAGATTTTTGTTAGTGGATTCTGCTTGCCCATTTCCCTGGGGGTAATAATCTGAAGAATGAGCCAGGGAGATGCCATACCCGTAGCAGAAATCCATTATCTCAGTTGAAGAGAAATTCGAAGCATTATCTGTTACAATCTTATTAGGTACACCATACCTTACCAAGATGTTCTCTTTAATGAAGCTGCACACCACTTCAGAAGTAGTACTCTTGACTGGAACAGCTTCCACCCATTTGGTGAAATAGTCAGTGGCAGTTAGCACATGAGTGTGACCAGCACTAGAAGCAGGATTAAGTGTTCCAATGAAGTCCAGACCCCACTGCTGAAAAGGTTCTTCAATTACAACTGGCTTAAGAGGCAAAGAGGCCAATTTGGGTCTTCCCACGAAGGTCTGACAAGCCTCACATTTATCAACCCACTTGGATGCATCTTTAAACAAGGAAGGCCAGTAATATCCTCCACGGAGTATCTTATGAGCTGTAACCGTTGATGAGTAGTGCCCTCCACATGCCTGATCATGAAAAGCTGAGAGCAACTTTCTCTGTTGTTCCTTGTCCACACACTTCAAAAATCTCCCATCTAACCCACGCTTGAACAAGGCGTTTTCCCACAATACATATTGCTGACCTCAATTTAACAGTCCTCTTTTCTTTGGCAGTTAAATGAGAGGGGCATTCCCCATAGGTGAGAAAATGGGCGATGTCAGCATACCATTCATCAACTGAGCTAAGGAACAGAACGGTAGGAAGGTCAACTTTCTCCTCCAGCAACTCATGTTTGGCTCCTTCAGCAATGAGCTCACAAAGGCCTTTTCCACGAACCAGCTTGGTCGGTTTGATGTCAATGTCATACTCTTGGACCTTAGCAACCCAGTTCCCTCTCTTGGATCCAAATTCTTGCTGTGTGAGAATCGACTTGACAGTTGTATCTGGGACCAATACCATGGAATGAGAGTTGAGGATGTAAAAGCGAAACTGCTTGACAGCTTTAACCACTGCAAAAGCATGTTTCTCCATCATGGTGTATTTCAACTCGTGATCTTTCAGAATATAGCTCATGAATGCAATCGGGAGCTCATGCTCGTCAGAGTCTTCTTGAGTCAAAACAACAGCTAAGGTATTATCTGTGGCATAGCAATAGATAATAAAATATTTCTTGAAATCGTGACAAAGCTAAAACAGAGTTTTAGCGATAGCTCTCTCGATACCTTCAAAGGATTCCTTTCCTTCGTAAGACCAACCAAATGTTTACTTCCTTTCATCATCTGAGCAATATTCAAAGTTAACTCTGCAAAATCAGGAATGAATCTTCTCAAAAAATTGATCTTGCCAAAGAAGGAGTGCACGCCCTTTTTGCTGGTTGGGAGAGGAATTTGTTGGATAGCTTGTACTCGTTCAGGATCAATCTTAATACCATCTTTGGAAACGATGTGCCCTAATAATTTTCCCTCTGTGACACAGAAAATAGACTTTTTAGGATTCAAAGAAATTCCATGCTCTCTGCATCTTAGCAGAACTGTCTCTAGGTGATCAAAATGATCCGCTCTTGTCTTGGAAAATACTGTCAGGTCATCAAGATATATGACAATACACTTCCCTTTCAAACTTCCAAAAGCCAGATCCATAGCTCTCTGGAAAGTGGCACCAACATTAATAAGCCCAAAAGGCATTCTCTTGTAGGCAAAGGTACCCCAAGGAGTAGTGAAAGCTGTTTTGTGTTGATCTACAGTATCAACCTCTACCTGATTATATCCCGAGAATCCATCAAGCATAGATAACATTTCAGATCCTGTTACTACTTGCAAGACCTGATCCATCATAGGAAAAGGATAATTGTCTTTCAAAGAAGCCTGATTCAGGTTCCTGAAATCAACACAGATGCGGATCTCACCATTTTTCTTCCTAACAGGCACAATATTTGCAATCCATGTTGAATGGTGAATGGGAAAAATGATTTTAGCCTTCAACAACTTCTGTATTTCCTGAAAGATGGTGTCAGCTATTTTGGGGTTGTATTGCCTCTGTTTCTGCTTGAAAGGCTTAATTCCAGGCTTAAGAGGAATCGAGTGCTGCATATCTTTTGGTTTGAAAGCTTTCAAATCTTCATAAGAATAAGCAAGAACATCCTTATACCTTTTTAAAAGATCAATTGCTTTTCTCCTCTCATCTGCTGTGCAACATTTTCCAATATTCACTAGCTTAGGGTCATTAGGACTCCCAATATTAATCCTGTCATGTTCAGCTGATTGCTGAGGTCCAGTAGAAGCTCTAGACTTCACATACCTGTCATGTTTATCAAATAGTTCCTCCAAACTCACCAATCCTTTAGGAATCTTGTTTCCTTTGAGATTGATGCATCCATCCTGATCTGTTTCTTCCCCTTGGGCGACTGCTTTGTCAAAGGGCACACTCTCATGAGGTAGGTTGTCACTTCCCTCAAAATACAGTTGTTCAAAATTACCCTTGAGTTCCAGGAAGGAAAGCAAATGTTGATCATCATTGAAAACTTGCCAGTTATTGGCATTATCAGGTACACTAGGCCGATGGACCATCTCAATGGTGAACTTATCCTGAGAGAAATCAGGATGAGGAATCAGTAGTGACCCTGAGACTGCTAGTGAATCAGCCCTGCTGTTCTTCTCCCTAGGTATTGCCTCAATGGAGAAAGCATCAAGGAATTCAATGGAATCCCAAACCTGATTCCGGTAATGTTTCAAACCTCTCCTATTTTTACTTGAAAAGGTTTCGACCGCTTTACAATCAAATCTGCATCACCACGAGCCAGAAGATTCTTTACACCTTGTTCTTTGGCCACTTGCAATCCAAGAATGAGAGCCTCGTACTGCTGTGTTATTAGTATTCTCAAACCGCAACTAAAATGAAAAGGGGTGTAGGCTTCCTTCAGTGACACCAAGAGAGACACCGGCCCGTAACCACCGAGGAACAACTTCCATCAAACTCTAAAATCCAAACCCTGTTAGGATCTTTAGGAGACACTTTGGGAGGTCGGATTTCATCAGGGGACATAATCATGTAGTTACCATGCCCCATATCCTCGTAGAGTATTTGTGCTTTAGGATCATCCGTTTTCTGCACAATATACTCAGACTGCTTCTCAGGCAGCAACTTCTTCATGTGTCCATTGACAGGTATGAGTGCATGTGACCAGTCCATTTGGATTTCTCCACCTACGTCCTTACAAAAGTTCCTACTTAACAACATCCCGTATGAAGGGGGAATATCTGCCACTAAGATGGTAGCCAGCACTTTCTTCTCGGGCAAAGCAGCAAAAGCTACTTGTGCATCTTTAATTCTCCCGACCAGGGGCACTTCCTTACTCTCCATAGAGTAACAAGATCCATAAGTGCGTGTGAGAGTTAGGCCTAAAGCATGAGCTACTTTAGCAGGCATCACATTATCTGAGGCTCCGGAATCTATGACACACCATCGAGCCTATGACCAGCTATAAGAAGTGTTACATAAAAAGGCTTGATTTTTCATTAGGTGAGGTGACAAATGGCTACCAGACTAGGTCGTGGTGCGCGTATGAGGAGTGGGCAAAAGGCCTTTAGAGGTGGTCTTAGAGTGGGAATTGACAAAGTGGATCATTTTAGCAAAAGCTTTGGGATGGGTTTGATAATACTCAGCTTCTGAGATTTGGACCTTGGTCTTTTTCAGGTGATCAACAATATCAAAGGATCCAGAAGTGGACGGGCCATCATCATTCGGTACTCTAGGCTTATCAACTTTAGGAGAGAAAGAAGAAGCAATTTTAGTAGTAGGATTAATAGGACTCACCTTTGGTGTAGATGAGGTAGGGATAGGAGATCCTCTTTTTGCAATCACGGGAATAGTTGTCGACTGCTCCTTAGATTTCTTGATGGGCTATGTCACTTTCTCCCTCTGACTTGTCTGCTCTCGAGTCATGACAGTGAATGATTCGCTATTCATGTCTGCTACTACTTCATCATAGTCATCTCCATCATCGACACCCTCCGTGGTGAAGAAATTTACTCGAGATCCCTCAAGTTCATCTACTTCATCATCAACTTTTTCGCAAACTCCTCGCAAGCTTCATTATCTCCATCATCATCTGGTTCTTCCACTTCGCAGGTCGCATTGACAGGGACTTTAATAGGAGGTCCTTCAAGTGCTAATCTTGTTTGAGAAGTAGGTAAATGATTTCTGGGCTGAAAATTCCTCCTTGGAACGTCTGCATAAGGAGCGTGCTGAGCTAATTGTTTCTTTATAGCAATGAGGTCATTCGCAAGTTTCTGAACTAATGGATCAGTGTTAGGTCCAGGGGTGGAAGAGGAAGAAGCAGCAGACTTAGATTTGGAAGGGTCTCTTCTCAACTTCCCCGACATGATCAAGTCATCCTCGATACTAACAGCGAGGATTTGATCCTCGACCAATGTTGCGAGATTAGCCCTTCTTAGTGCATAACTAACTTTGGGCGATTGAGCATTTAGGAAGAAACATTTTTGAATTTGATCAACAGGTCGGGTAAGCTGCGGAATTTTATTGATCAATTTGTTGAATCGGGCCACAAATTCTCTCATGGGCTCTTGCGAATCTTTCTTTATCTGAGAGATTTGGGCTAGCAAGGCATGTACATCTTCTGCCGGCTTGAAACGGTTTTCGAACCGAGTCTCTCATTGTGTCCTGGGCGATCGGTGATAGCGCCAGCCGGAAGGTGGTAGAACCAATCAGCAGCATTATCTTGTAACGTCTCAACGAACAGCCTTACGGAGATGTCTTCATGTTCGACTCCCAGAACTCCACATGCAACAATGAAGGCTGCGATGTGTTCATCAGGATGCACTTTGCCATCGCCTTTGAATTTAGGGAAGTTCTTCCGGTTACCTCTGGGTAACTCATGCAAAGGCTGAGTAAGGGCCAGGGGCCCGACATGATGACCCCATGGTAATGGCGCCGCCATTCTTGGAAAAATGGCTTGGAGAGGAACTGCAACACCAGCAAGAATCAAAGCTTGAAGATTAGGGCTAGCTGGCTCTGAAGAAAAACCACCCATGGGAATTCTGTCTTGAACAGGTGGAGTGCTTGTTAATGAGTCCTATTTGTCAAGGGAAAGGAAAACCTTGCTGCTCCAAAAGTTGAAACTTAGAATCTTCAACACCAAGGGCCCTCCTCCTCGAGTAAAACGTGGAGTCGCCAGATCAAAGGATGATCAAAAATTACGAGTAACCGGAACGCGATTTTCCCAAAGTGAGTCACCAAAAACTATTGGTCGTCAAATAGGACTTTTATGAAGAGCAACAGTCAGGGGACAAGAAGTCCCTCCTCTTTAATGGGAGAGGTTCCCTTATTCAGAAATGAACCTATCTACAAATGTACAAAACATGATTTTCTGGTTAAACTTGGATATCATGAAAGTGTTTTTTTGTAAGGATGTTCAAGTACAAAAGGACTGAGGAATGAAAAGATGAGAACGAGCAGAAAGGCAACATGCAGAATTATAGTGAATCAGAGTAATTCCTTATGTATGCGAAGTTACAAAGTTGAATTGAAAACGGATCATTTGCATCACATGAATAAGATGAAATTTAAAGACACAAAGTTCTGTAAATAACGTCTGTTAGAATGCAATGGTTCATTAATCAAGGACACAAAGTTCCTTCTTGGTTGTGCAAGATCACCATGTATTGCAAAGTTGAAGAGCATGCAATCAGTGAGACTAACAAACTAGAGACAAATGACCTTTACAAAAATTAAATGAGAGCTTAGAGATAACAAAGATTAGATAGACAAAGAATGGAAAGTCCTTCTGTATTGATTTCTTTGTGATCTATTTACACTTTCAGAAAATATGCCAAGTTCTTCCTCCTTAGAATGGCGTAAAGAAGGCCATTATATAGCTTACAAATCAGTTACTCTTCATAACCGTTTCTTTTAACTAAAGAATAGTTAAGGACCGCCAATCGCAGTACCTCAACCTATTACAAGGAAAACGGAAAAGAAAGGGAAGAAGAGAAAAGAATGGGGAAGAAGACAGGTGGCCAGTCACTGAGAGGGACCCACTGACTTCAGAATCCGCTGCCTGAATTTCTTTAATGCCTCAGCTATATCTCTGCCACGAGGGACTGACGTGTTAGTCGTAGACTGAGTCCAAAATCCCAGACACTTTTCCATCTCTTTATCAAACTCGACATGAGTATGATAATCTTTATTTGCTTCTTCAATGGCAGATTGAAGAGAGCAGATCTCTTTCATTTTTTCTTTGGAGATGGAGCTTTCCTTGAATAAATTATCTTTGACAAAAGCTCTGAATTGAGCTTTGATTTCTTGCAAGGAAAGGGAAGTACCAGAAGTCTCATCCTGAAGATGACAGTGTATGTCTTTGAAAGCAGAGACAACCAGTGTCTTGAAAGCTTCGCCCTTCTGCCAACTGTTCTTCAGTTCTCCCAAAGCCTCCTCCAGGACTCTGATCTTCCACTCCACGCTGTAGACCCAGGACTTCGACAGATTATCCTTTGCATCATCAAAGACTTTACTCGCCAACAAAATGTTCTCATCTGCCTGTCCCATGAGTCGGAGGTCTACTATGCAACTGCTCCAGAGTTTGAGCTCTTTATCCATGATATTGATAGTGGAGGAGAGCTTCAGTTGCACATTGCTCACCTTTTCGTGGAGTTTGAAAGCTTCATCGATGAAGTTTAATCCAGCAACAAGCATGTCATCCACCAGGGCTTCAATAGCTCTGCCATAGACAGAATACTTGTGCATATCTTTAATACTCTGCACTTCATCTTGGCTTAGAATTACAGGAGGTGGGAGAGTAGTCAATGGGGTAGGGTCCAAAACTTTGTCCTTAGACAAAAGAGACTTGATGAAACCTGTGAGAACTTGGGCCTGTTCTTCCAACTGTTCAATAGTTTGTTGCCCTTTCTCTACCCTCCCAATGACTCTTCAGGATCAAGCTTTCGGAGGTTGTGAATTTCACCTTCAGGGGTAGACTCTCCCATTGGGATTCTCGAGAGCTCTAAGTCAGATACCTGCAAGTCCTGCTCTGATTTATCCGTTGTAGGCTTGGCAATCTCCAGGAATTGCTGACCTTGAGCATCAGACACTATTCTAGAGGTAACCTTGGCTTTCTTGGCACGAGAAGGAGTGGTGCCCAACAAGGCTGCAACAGCATCAAAATTTGGTCCTGAGCTTCGAGAGGAAAATTTCCTCTTCCTTTTGTCAACCAAAGGTTGCACCCATGCAAAAGAGGAAGAGGAATCAGCAGGAGGGGCAAGGGGACCAAGAGACAGAGAGCTCATGCGACGCCAAGGTCTGCGTAATCTGTTGACTCGAGCCGAGAGGTGAGTGGGGCACTTGGGGCAATTCGCGCGTAAGAGTCAACATCACTCCGAAAGCTCTGCTCTGGATTTCTTTATCTTTATCACCTGGTCTCCAGGAGCATTTCAGGGTTGGCATTTCACTTTCTTCACTTTCACCGAGAAAATGATGTTCTCTCGGTCCCATAGGCAACTCTGCCTTCTTTCTTTGAGGGTCACTTTCTGTAGGCTCCTTCTTAACCTCCTTGAGTTTCTTCTGGTACACTTGAGTGGATGAAGAAGGAGTGGAAGCTGCAGGTCCTTGAGTTGATGAGGTAGGAGGGTCTTCACCGGTGTTTCCGACCTTGGAATAGATGCTTTCTTCTTGGTGTCAAGCATCCTTAGAAGAGGATTCTCCTGAATGCCTCCTGAATTCTCGAACTTTCCTGTCAAACCAGACCTTAGTCCTGACTAAGACTGGAGCAAGGATCTCAGCCAGATCATCCCTCTCTTTCCTGTTCCAATCTAGGTCCTCCAAAGGAGTGTGCTTAACCACATTTTCATACTCATACGAGTATAGATCAGAGTTGTCATCCTGGAGACCTTCAGGAACTTGATACAGACCGAGTTCTTGGATCAGTGGCAGAGAGAACCTGCCATAATGTCTTCTCCTGGCCTCAAAATCATCTGCACATGTCCCCAAAAGAGTCTTCTCAGATCCGCCCTATGATGGTAGATTATCTTGATGTTCTGTTCAATGAACTTCTTCAAGTCGAAGCAGGTCCTTGGCTTGAAGAAATGAACGGTGATAGGGACCAGGGTTCTCTCTATGTTCTGAGCATCCAGGGTTGTTTTGCAAGTGTAGTTTCCCAGAGAGATGGGAAAATGCAAGCCAGAAATCTTCTTATCTCTGCAAGTTCTGTGTAACTTGTCTAGTTGCCTGCATATTTCTATCAAGGCCATTTTATCATTGCAGAACATGGGCAGTCTCAGAGGGGTGCCCTCATAGCTGGCGAGCCTGATATAAGAGAATTTCCTGAACTGGATGAAGTAAGCACCGTAGTGCGATATTAGAGTCATAGCTTCATCTGAAAATCTCCTGGCAGTGTCACCTTCGAGCAATCTGACCACGTACATGGTAAAAGCGTCATTGACCCTTCTGAAATTACGATTGCTGGTCTCCAAGGTGAACTGCGGGCAGTAGGCATATACTGGATCGTCTTTGTGTGCATCTATATAAGAAAAACCGAACCACTGCCTTGATGCTGCCAGAGTGTACATCAGGTACGAAGTCATATAGAATTTCTTCGTTTGCTGCACGTTGGACAGCTGCTCTGCCAAATTCATGCTAATGATCTCCGCCCAGCTGATATTCTGTGTTCCCTCGCACACCATGCTGATGAGCGGGCACATCCAGAAGTGAAATTCGTTGGTAGTGGGCAAACCCATAACCCGAGCCAACAGAATTATGAAATCAGACAACTCTTCATTGAAATCTTCCGTAAAAGGGTTTTGGACAGACGAGAAGCTCCCTTCTTAGGGTTCTTCAACCAAGACTTCGCCACTCGTGCCTTATATTTGTCACTGTCTTGATCGAACAGGGCCTGTGCTTGATCCCGGGAGACGACTATGGCATTATCCATCTCTGGGATCCTTAGAGCAGCGCTAATGGCGGCAACATCTAGCTTAGTGATGAGTTCCCCGTGTATATTGGTTAATTCACTCAAGCGGTGGTCAAAGTGAGCTCCGCACGAAAGCACAGACGCCAAGACCGCACCGAGATCGGAAACCTCCAAAGAAAAGCCAAACCGCTATCATGAATCATTTGTGCCATTGGTGTAGGGTTTGCGTCTGCCATCCTCGCCCAAAAATCACCGAAGTCGAGATGTCGAGCTTCACTGTCCCCAATATTGGGAACGAAGACTCTAGTGACGAAATTTGTTCCTGTCCCTGGAATTTGATCTTCATATTGGTATTATCAGAGAGAGAGAATTGCAATCTAGACTTGGGAAGGAATTGCAGTAGGGAACGGGTATGTGCGCAGGAAATTAGATTGCGGGGGTTCGGGCAAAAGATAGCAAGGAAGCAGTGTGAAAAATGCAAAAGGGGGTCTGCCCGTTATATAGCCGTTTTGGAGAGAGAAAGGAAATCAATGCGCATTAAATTCATATCTACCAATTTGACAAGCAACATATTCGGGTAGAGCGGGAAAAACTAAGTATGAATGGCACTTGGTTCGCTTGGGACATGTGAGACGTGAATGCGCGAAACACGCGGCTCGGCCGATTCGGGTGAAGCAGGGAGAAGACGCACAAATGCATTTTGGGACATTTGGGACGAAAACGCGCGAAGTACGCGGTTCGGGTGTTTCGGCCGAAAATGGAACAAAAGGCCCATTTGAACTTGGGACATTTGGGACAAAAAGTTCCGGAGTACGCGACTCGGCCGGTTCGGGCGAAAAATGTTACAATAGGTCCGGAGAACTTGGGACATTTGAGACGAAAACGCGCGAAGTACGCGGTTCGGGTGTTTCGGCCGAAATTGGAACAAACTGCACAATTAACTTTGGGACATTTGGAACGAAAAGTTCCGATGGGCCCGAAAATGGAACAACTTCGGGGATATCGGCCGATCGGGGAACAAAGCGCACTTTTGAACTTGGGACATGCGGGACAAAAATGTCCGACAGGCCCGAGAAACATACAAAATGACCCAAAATTGCAGATTTTCTCGATTTCACGACTTTTAACATTTGCAAAACAACAGAAGAAACACTCAAACTCAAATTTTTTTGAAAATGACTTCTTAAGAACGGGGGAATTTTGAGTGGACAACAAGAACTCACCCTTGCAATCAACGTAATAACATGCTAGAGAGGAGACCACAATTGTGTTTCGTGGAGCGTAGCAAAGTGACATCGTATATAAGCACAACTATCAAAAAACTAGGAAGGATGCGAAATCAAATCCTAGTTGTGAGAAAAATCATCTCACGTCACAATGGATACCCCCTTGCTGAAAACTGTGGCGGATACGCTCACTAGTTGCAAGCAATAATAAGGGTAAATACAAGGTTTTAAACGAACTCAAGATGAATCCCGATGATCTTCGAACACCGAAAAAGGCATGCAGAAGATAAGTAGGTGCTCGAGTGTTACCGCACACTTGAGCGCACAATTAGTAAAAAAATCGACACTAAAACCTAAAAAATTACCGTTTTAAAACGTCTCAATTTGGCTAATTTTAGAGATATTGGAGTATTTTTTTATAAAAAGATATAAGGCATTAATAAGGACGATTGTTAAATGAAAAATCATAAAGGATAATTAGATTTGAAATTAATAAAACTAGATTTAATATAATTAAATATAATTAGTTTTAAATAGTAAAAAAACTAATTAAGATCTAGTTAAAAATTAAATCCTAATTAAATATTTAAATACTTTCCTTTTAAAAGAAATCAAATTTAAATTTTTGAATAATTTTGTGTAACAGATTGGGAGCAAGTAGTGAGCTTGGGGAGGAGCTCACAGTGGAAGAAACTCACGCCCACAACTAACCACAACCACGTAGACCGCGGAAGAGAGTAGGATGGCTCGGCCACGTAGGAAATGAAAGATTTGAGGCTATAAGTCGGCGGGAACACGAGCACAAAGACACGAGAGAACTAGAGGACTCGGCGTCAGAGAGGAGAGGACTTAGGGTAGGGGATGTAAACCAGGGCAAAGAAGGGCGCGCCTAGCTAGTACACGAAGCCACAAGGAAAAAATGCACCCATAGTAACTCAAACCATGAAAGAGTTTTGGTCACCAGAGTGACTATAGAGGGAGTAGCCCAATCGAGATAGCTTGAAGGCAAGTGAAGAAGGAGCTCGGTGGTGAGCACAAAACCACCAAACACTGAAATTTGAACCTCCAAGCTACAAAAACCTTTATTCTAAAAAAGACATGCAAAAACATAGAGAAACCAGAAAAAACTAGAGATCTAAAAAAAATAGTTTAATAAAAATTAAAAACCAAAAAAAAAAAAAACCTCTTATTTTAACTAATCTACCAGATTTAGCATGATTTGCTAATTATAGTGTAAAACCCTAAAACTCAAGGATATCTGCACATGCACAAAGAACACAAGCAAAACTAAAACTTTCCAAGAATAATTTGTTAAGAACGTTAGCAAATGAAATTCTAGAATCTAATGATCAAAAAAACTTGCACGAGGAGTAAAAAATAATGAAACCAAGAGTGATCGCAACTCAGATGATGAATGCACATTTACCCGATCTCAGCTCTGATACCATGAAAGATTTTACGAGAATCGTATCGAAAATTGTGCACCACGATGAAGTTACACTCTAAAGGAAACATAATAGCTCCAGTGTAATCACAAGGAGGAATCGATCAATCAATGGAAGAACTTGCATAACAAAAAAAGCTTGCACATAGAGAAAGACAATGGAGTGTCTTGGCATACTCATAAATGTCAAATGAAGGGATACATATAGGGTGTTGAGTAACCCTAGTGCATGACACACAAGCAAACCCTAAACCTAACACATGTGAGATGACCCTCCATATGTGAGTGGAGGACACATAGGATCCCACACACCAAAATCTATAGAAAAACGATGCTTAGAGAGACCTTTCATCACATTAATAATATATAGGGAATCTCCTTCCACCTGAATTTTTTTAATTTACAAAGAATTAGCCCATAAGAGCCCAATTAACAAAGCATAAGCCTCAACATAGTTATTGGACTTATTTCCAATAGGTTCAGCATATGCTAAAACCAAATCACCCACTTGCATCTAAACTAGTACTTCCTTTTGCAGCTCCATCAAAATTCAATTTCATCCATCCTTCAGTAGGTTTCACCCATTTAGCACTACTTCTACCCCCATTCTTCACCAGAGGAACTTGTTTTATAGAATTAGTGATTCCTAAAGCTTGAATAATCTCTGCTCATATCTAGGAAAACTTGTTTTCTCTTTAAACTTCACAATAGAAAGATTATTTCTCAGAGCACCTAAAATACCACTCCCCACTCTCAGAGATTTTTTTGTTTATCCCTAAAAATTTGACCATTCCTTTCCAACCAAATCCCCCATAGAAAATGAGGCACCACAAAACTCCAGGCCTTGGATAGACTTAAAGAAACAAAGGGACTTAACCATTTCCTATACCAGTCAGCAAAAGTCTCCGAAAAGACCCACAAAATCTGAAAAAATTTCAAAATGTGAAACATAACTCTTCTAGAAAACGGACAATGAAGAAAGAGGTGTTGAATCGATTCACTATCATTTTTGCATAAAACACACCAGTTTGGGATCATCATTCCTTTCCCTTGTAAATTATCAATAGTTAAAATTTTATTTTGGACAACATGCCATAGAAACAAATTAACCTTCTGGAGTAAGATGCTTATCCCATAAATTTTTCCAAAACAGGTTGAGGAGCAGGACAATTTCTAGCTATACCATATCTAGTTTTGACCGAATACCGACCATCCTTTGTCAGAGACCATATCAACTCATCCTCTTTCTGGACAAGAATATGTAATCCTCTTATATTAGCATTTAAATTTCTGATTCTCTCTTGAACTTCTTCTTCCCTCCCTTCCCAAACCAATTCTTTCCAACCCCAACCCCAATCTGATCTCTCCCAATAATCTCTAATCCAATCTCCCATGGATGACTGAAAGAAAACTGCCACCTCTCTCTAGTAATCTTGATGAACTAAAGGAGCCTCAACTAACCACCAGTCTTCCCAAAATCTGATTTTTGTGCCATTTCCAATAGACCATTTACTACCTTTTAACAAAATATCTCTACATTTTCCCAAGCCATTCCAAAAAAAGGAACCATCTGGAAGAGGAACATTAGAGACAAAAGAGGCTTGATGAAAATGTAAATACTTAGCTTTAAGAATACTAACCCATAAACCATCTTCATGCTCCAAACACCAACCAATTTTCACCATAAGGGCTACATTCATACTCCTGATGTCTTTTAATCCCAACCCACCAACATACTTTGGAAGAGTAACTTTTTCCCAAGCCACCAACGGAATTATATCTTTAGATTCCGTTCCCAACCATAAAAATCTTCGTTGAATCTGAGTTATAATCTGTCTAATTTTAGCTGGCATTTTGAACAAGGACATCACATACACCACCATACTCTGAAGAAAACTTTGAAGTAATTGAAGTTTACCTGCCTGAGATAGCAAAGTTCCTTTCCAGGTTGCCAACTTTTTTGAAACCTCATAATCAATGGGTTCCAACTTTCCAACTACATTCTTCCTTTGAACAATGGAATTCCAAGGTATGAGCAAGGCAACACCTGAATAAGACACTCCAAAACCGCCGCAATTCTGTTTTGAATTTCAACATCCACATTAAAAAAGAGAATAGAGATTTTCCTAAAATTGATGAGCTAACCTGTAACCTCCTCAAAATCCTGTAAGACCTCCTTAAAAACCACAACTTCCGCTTGAGTTGCTTTACCCAAAAGGAAAGTGTCATCCACAAATTTTTGTAAAGCTATAGGATCAAGACCATTAGAAATAACTAGCCCATGCAACTTGTTTTTCAATTTATGGTCAAGCACACAGTCTACCTAAAGTCTCTACCACAATAATGTAAAGAAAGGGCGAAAGAGGATCCCCTTGCCTTAACCCCCTTCCAGACGAGAAGAAACCTTCAGATTTCCCATTTACCAAAATTGAGTACTTTGGAGTAGAAATGCATTCCATAATTAAATTAATAAAATGATTATGAAAACCCAAATTTTCCAAAATTGAGATTAGAGTGTTACCTATACTTAAAAGAGGAAGATAATATAGTATTCATGTTTTCCCTTCTTCCTTTTTTATTTTTTTGATGAGAAATCACTTAAGAGAATTGTATATACCAGTTATCCGAGATCCATACAAATCAATATCCTCATATCCATAACCTAAAATCTAATACATGGTCTTCCAAGACACACTAGTCTCTCCATAGGTTATCATTAGGCCATATTGTCTCCCAATTCAAGCAATACATGTTGAGTATTAAAAATGACATTGCCATCATCTAGTGAAGAAACAACTACATAATGTGGAAGTGTATTTTTTTGAGGTTGGTGCCTCACAATTTTGGGATTTGTGTCTCCAAAGTGGGTTCGTGCTCATGAATTTTCTGATTTTGTGCTTGGCATTAGGGATTGGTGCCTCCAATATGTTGGTTCTTATGAAAATTTGTAAAGCATTTAATTTTGAGCTAGATTTGGATGGTAGATCCAAACAATATTATTTTTCTTTTCCCAAGAGATAGTTTTCCACATAAATCTATTTTTTTGTATGTTATGTTATTTGATTGCTTTTAAATTCTTTAATTGTGGATATAAGTTGTAATAAGTAAAATTTATATCTTAGATTAATTCACTCCACCTCAATATAAGCATGTGATTAAAACATGTATCAGATTAGGTTTCTGTAGATATAGTCTGATTGCTAGAAGGTAGATCTCGGAAGCACACATAGTTAGTCGTCATGTTCAAAAAGGTTTCTCCATAAATAAGGCTCCATTCTTCGACAATATATATTATGCATTCTAGAGCATAAGTATGTGAACATATATAATGTCCCTAGGTTTTGATATTTGGAAAACAATAGTAAATGGATATATAATGCAAAAACCCCACCGAGAGATACAATTAGAAAGAGGGCTAGTAAATAAAGTGAAAAATCCATGAACGTAATTTTGTGTGGCTTATAAGAATCAGAATTTTCAATGTAATGCATTTTTATTCGGCAAAGGATATATGGGATAAACTTCCAACTATCTATGAGGGTGAAAATAAAGTATGAAAGGTAAAGCTCCAAACTCATAGGAGACAGTTTGAGATCTTGAAAATGAAAGATGAAGAAAATTTTGTGGCATATATTCTTCATGTGGATGATATTGTTAACACCATCAAAGGGCTTGGTGAAAAATTAAAGAATCAGAATAATTCAAAAGTTACTAAGTTCTCCACCATCAAAATTTTATGTAAAAATTTCTACAATTAAAGAAGATATGAAAGACCTAGACCAGTTGAAAATGGATGAGTTACATGGAATTATTGTTGGTCTATGAAAATGGCCAAGTACTAGCCATGCGTAGGAGTTAGGGTTACATGCAAAGAAACACAATCAATGGAGAAGAAGTGGTGTGTAGAAGATTATGTACCATAAAGGGACACATCGGTGCGTAAGGTTGCACGCACATATGCAAAAGAACAAGGACTTAGCTGATTTTCCAAAAAGGGCTAAAAATAGAAAAAGAAGAGTTGGATTTCCACTCAAACAAAGATACAAAAAAGAATAAATGAACAAAAAAATATTGGGTAAGTAAAGGAAAATAAATAAAATGCAGAATAGAATAAAGAAAACGTATGGACCTAGGGTTGATAATAGGAATTAAAGTATGTCATATATTTAGCTTAGTCTATTATTAGTAGAAGTTGTAAGTAGCATGTGAGATGTATTTTTGGGCACTCCTATTATTAAGAATGTTCATGAAAGTGGTGAAGGTAAATTCCCCAACCTTATATATAGGTAGTGCATCCTTGTAATGAAAGGAGATATTTTTGTGTATCAAAGTGAAGTGCGAATGGAAAGTTCACCAAAGATAGGGTTTTGATCCTGTATGAGTGCATGCATGATTGAGTGCATGGATGTATTGATGATATTGTATTCATCTACTTGTTATGTATTTAACTAATAGTTGCAATGGAAAATTGTATTTGGATTGCTAAATTGACTATGTCTGAGTATGGGATCATGGGAATTCAAATCTTGATAATAATTCTTTATATTGATTAAGTTTCATTATTATATGTGTTACCACAATTATTTTATGAATTCTTCAAGTTGTTTTTATGGTTATGAATATGAATATGCATGCTAATAAGCATAATAAAATATGGACTTAGTAGTTGTACATGCTTCGGGTGAGCATGTAGGATTCAATAGATGAGGTGCCAATGCACATAGTTAGGTGTTGGGAAATAAAACACTACATTTTGATTCTATTTCGGGGCCTCTTTTCAAACTATCTACCAGGATGTTCTACTATCTTTAGAGAGTATTGATAGCTATAGAGAATACAACCAAGATGCTTTTGCATGGAAATATAGCACGAGGCCTGATTTTTACGCAATAAAGTGGGTTAAAAATTATATGTATGAGTACTTGTATGATATGTTCTTCATCTTCTTCCCAGTAGAGTTATACCAGTGGTTGGCAGGTTACAAGACAAATAGAGGTCTTTAACTAGGAAAGAGAGCTTGCATGTATGAATATTATCAAACACTTTTAATTCAGATGAAAGGTGGGCTAAACCTATAAATCGTTAGTGGGAAGGTATACATTACAAATATACTTTGGAATATACAATCTCAACCTATTCTTTCACAGAGGAAGCAGAGTTTTGTTCTTGCATGATCCAAGAGGATATTATTATCGTGCAATACCCTTAGGTATCAAGATCTTGATAGTGAAACCGGGAATGGATAACTTACCTATGACGAGCTAAACCCCCACTATGCACATGAGTAGGAGAAGGTTTTTAAAGGATGATGGTGGACCCGATAGAAGAAAGGCAAAGATAGGAAAGATGGCTCAAGAATAATGAGTCATGATAAAGGGTAGTTGATGAAGTGATGAGATTGAGAAGAATGATGAGATCGAAGTGATGAGATCCCCGTAGAAGGTAAGGAGCTGCAATATCATGTCCTCTCGACATTGGGAAAGCACATTAGAGAGAACCCATCAACTTATGATGAGAGCGTGTCGATGAGAGAATAAGGACCGCGAGCATGCATCGACCCAACCCACGGATACCCAACCCTTACAAAAGGTGTTCCAAATCCATGGGTAGTGGTTGAAGAGCATCACAATGAAGGTGAGTAAGCAATATATCTACATTGGGAAGGTAATACAAGAAGGCATATTCTAGTTTCAGCTTAGGAAGAACAATAGATTAGGCACGTGCACATGGAAGTGCAATAGGTGCTAGTGTTTAGGAGTAATTTTGGGGATCTTTAGGTACGTCATCGGGATAAAGTGTTAACACACATACCATTGGAAGGAATCCTATAGGTGTTGCTACAACAAAAACAATGGGTGTCTAGTTCAGACAACAACTAGATCATAAGGGAGTTAATCTTGGACCATAGGTTATGGTGGGAGGATCAGAAGGATCAAGATATGTTGGGGTGTGGAGCTTGTTTTTGGTTTTCTCAAATCAGTATTAAAGTTTGGAATTCAAATTGGGAAGATGAAAGGTCATGACCAATTATTTTCTAGCCATGGGAAGATGAAAGGTCATGACAATTTCTTTTCCCACCGTGGGAAAATTAAAGGTCATGACTTTCAAACTTCTAGGGTCGGATTTTGGACTTCTTAAAGGATTCTAATACTATAAATAGAGGTGCTAGGGTATCTTGAAGATATCTTGTGTGTTCAATAGGTCTTGAGTCTTAGTGATCAAGAGGTGATCAAGAGTGATCAAGGTTAAGCAATTAGGTGTCAATTGTGGTTTAGATGTGGTTTAACATCTTTGGAATTCTGTTGTGAGTTCATAATTGAGAGAAGACTATGAGAGTTATTTTACTCTTGTTGATAATAAAATCTGAGCAAGTTCTTGGTGGATGTAGCCCACATTGGGTGAACCACGTTAAATCTTGTCTTGTCTTCTTTTGTGCATTATTTATTTATGTTGTTATATTTATGCATGTATAATTTTGCTATATAGTTTCCTACTATTGTGATTTGAGGAATTGTTTCCACATATTTGTTCTCTAATTCCTAACAACTGGTATCAGAGCTTTGGTGGTTTTTTGCTGAAGTGGTAAATCACAAGGAAAGTTTAGCTTGAGTGGGAGCTATGGCAGATGAGGTCGATCAAGGGTTGAGAAGTTTAATGGGAAGAAATTTGGTTTGTGGAAGATGCAAATGGAGGATTACTTATATCAAAAGGACCTCCATGTTCCTTTGGCTAGAAAAGCAAAGAAACCTACAGCCATGTCGGATGAGGATTGGGAGTTGTTGGATAGAAAGGCACTTGGGGAAATTCGGTTATGCCTTGCATCTTCGATTTCTTTCAACATATCGTAGGAAAATACCACAAAGGTTTCATGAGTGCGTTGGGAAGTTATATGAAAAACCCTCTACCTCTAATACAATATTTTTGATGAAAAATTTATTTAATATGAAGATGTCTGAGAATAGTTCTATTGTTATTCATTTGAATGAATTTAATATGGTTGTGAGTATGTTAAACTTGGTAAAAATTGACTTTGATGATGAGGTCGGATTTGTTATTTTTGCTCCTTACGGATAGTTGGGACAACTTGGTTATGGTTTTAAGTAATTCAGTCTCTAATAACTCAAAGATGAAGTTTGAGGATGTAATAGGTGTGATCCTAAGAGAGGAAATGTGAAGGAAGAACACCTGGAGATTCTTCTACTTCTGGAAACGCTTTGACAGTGGAGAGCAGAGGGAGACAAAAGAATAGAGGGAAAGGTAATTGTGGGAAGTCGAATGATCGTGGAAGGTCAAAGTCCAAGAGTAAGTTAGAATGTTGGAATTGTGGGAAGGTTGGTCATGTTAAGAAAGATTGTTGGGATCTTCGGGATAAGAAGAACAAGAAGGAGGAAACTAAGGAGGTAAATGTGGCAAAGTATGTGATGGTTGTCATGATGCCTTAATTCTTTCTTTAGATAATATTTTTGAGTCTTGGGTGTTAGATTCAGGGGATTCTTTCCATGCCACCCTACATAGACATTACTTTACTTATTTTGTTCAAGGAGATTTTGGACATGTATATCTTGGTGATGATGAACCATGCAGAATAATAGGGAAATGTTGTGTTCGGGTGAAAATGTAGAATGGGAACACATGGATACTTAAGGATGTCAGGCATGTGCCTTAGTTGAGGTAAAACTTGATATCATCGGGTCAGCTAGGTAGTGATGGTTGTGCGATCAATTTTATAACAGATTCTTGGAACATTACCAAGGGAGATCTTGTGGTTACAAGAGGTAAGAAAACTGGTACTTTGTATTTAACCAGTGGTGTTGATTATTGTAATTTAGTTGCTGCAGATGGAGATGTAACTTTGTGGCACCAAAGACTCAGTCAGATGATTCAAAAGAGCAGGCAGATTATAAAGGAAAGGTTGCCCAGATTAAAGGAGTTAGATTTAGACTTCTGTGAGGACTATGTTTATGGAAAATAGAAGCGGGTGAGATTCCTCAAGGTTGGACCTACCAGGAAGGAGGGTAAGTTGGATTTAGTGCATACAAATGTATGGGGGCTAGCTAAGGTAAACTTTATTGGTGGTTCATGTTATTATGTCACTTTCATTGATGATGCAACTAGAAAAGTTTGGGTATATTGCATTAGAAAGAAATCTAATGTGTTTGAAACCTTCAAAAGATGGAAAGCCTTGGTTGAGAATGAAACAAGTCTCAAGTTGAAATGTCTCAGGTCGGATAATGGAGGGGAGTATTGCAGTAATGAATTTCTTGATTACTTGTTCAATAAATGGGATCTGCAGGAAAAGAACGGTTCCAAATACTCCACAGGAAAATGGAGTGTCAGAGAGAATGAACAGACAATCATGGAGCGTGCTAGGTGCATGAGGTTACATGTGGGGCTGCCACTCATGTTTTGGGTGGAAGTAGTGAGCACAACTATTTATCTGATTAATAGAGGACCCTCTATGGCTTTGGATGGAGGTACACTTGAGGAGGCTTGGTCTGGTAAGAAAATTGATTACTCATTTCTTAGAGTATTTGGATGTGAGGTATTTTTTCACATTGATAAAGATGATAGGACCAAGTTAGAGGCTAAGTCTGAGAAATGCACCTTTGTTGGATATGGTGAGGATGACTTTGGTTTCCATGTTTAGAGTCTTAAGGACAAGAAAATATTTCGGTCTAGAGATATTGTCTTTAATGAAAAAGTCATGTATAAAGATCAATTGTAGGAACAAAAAGAGAAATCAAAGAAAGAATACACAGTGTTAGAGGAAATTGTGGACAGTAAGGTGTCCAAGGGGCCGGTTCATGTCCAGCATGTTCTGGCAAATCCATTTTAGGAACCTACTCATCAGGAACCCCAACTCCTGAGGTGAGAAGGTCTTCTAGGGTAAGAAGGGAACCTAAATGATTTACTCCATCTTTGAATTATTTATTGCTCACTAACAGTGGAGAGCTAAAGTTATTTGAGGAAGCAGTGCAGGTGGATGCCAGGAAGAAGTGGGAGTAGGCCATGGATGAAGAGCATAGATCTCTTATGGAAAACCAGACTTGGGATCTGGTAGAGCTACCCGAGGGAAAGAGGGCATTGCAGAACAAGTGGGTGTATAGAATCAAAGAGGAAGATGAGGCAGGAAAATATACAAGGCCCGGTTTGTGGTCAAGGGATTTTCACAGAAGAAAGGTATAAACTTTGATGAAATTTTTTCTCATGTTGTTAAAATGATTCTATTAGAACCCTGATCTTTTTTTAGTAAGTAAGTGTAAGACCTAAACTTAGAGTAGTTTGATGTGAAGATTGCATTCCTTCATGGTGAGTTTGAGGAGGAATTGTATATGCAGCAGCCACAAGGTTATGAGGTCAAAGGGAAGGAGAGGTTAGTGTGAAAATTGAAGAAGAGCTTGTATGGCCTGAAACAAGCTCCACGTAAGTGGTACAAGAAGTTTGATAGTTTTATGCAGGAGCACGGTTACTCCATATGTCACTCAAACCATTGCGTGTACATCAAAAAGTTTCTTGATGGTAGTTATATTATTCTATGCTTGTATGTGGATGATATGCTTGTTGTAGGGAAGAACATGTAGGAAATAAAGGTACTCAAGAAGCAACTAGGTGACTCCTTTGCTATGAAGGATTTGGGGCGAAAAAAAAATCCTTGATATGAGAATAACTTGGAACAGGAAAGATAGGAAGCTGGTGTTATCTCAAGAAGAGTACATAAAGAAGGTCTTGGAGAGGTTTAATATGCAGATTCTAAACCAGTTAGTACCCCTTTGGTAGGTCACTTCAAATTATCAAAGGAGCAGAGTCCTAAGACTCGAGAGGATAAAATCTAGATGTCCAAGGTACCTGTAATCATTAATGTTGGAAGCTTGATGTATCCTATGGTATACACTAGGCCTAACATTGCCCATGCGGTGGGAGTAGTGAGAAAGTTTATGAGTGATCCGTAGAGAGAACTATTAGAAGTGAAGTGGGTCCTTCAGTATTTGAGAGGGACCATGGGAGAAACATTGTGTTTCGGTGGTTAGGACACTACATTGCATGGTTATGTAGATTCAGACATGGTAGGAGATTTGGACAAAAGGAGGAGAAAGACAGGTTATGTATTTACAATTGGTGATACAATGGTGAGTTGGATTTCACGGTTACAAAAGGTTTTGGCTTTTTCAACCACAAAGAATGAGTATGTTGATTCCACAGAGGCAAGCAAGGAGATGATTTGGCTACAACAGCTTCTTGATGAGTTGGGTCATATAAGGGGAAGTTGGGAGACTACACAGTGATAGTCAGAGTGTTATTCATTTGGTGAAGAACTCGATTTCCACTCTAGGATGAAGCACATTTAGTTGAGATATAATTTCATTAGGGCAGCTTTGAAAGAAGATAAGTTGAAGCTAGAAAATATTCATTCCAGTCAAAATATTGTGGATATGTTGAGCAAGGCGGTCACAAGAGGATAACTTGAAGTTGTGTTCAAATTTTATTGGCCTTCATGGTTGATAATGAAGGGTTGAGAACTTTCTCAAGAGGAATAGTCTCCAAGTGGGACATTTTGGGTATGGAGCATGTTTTTGGTCTTATCAAATCAGTATTCAAGTGTGGAGTTTGAATTGGGAAGATGAAAGGTCATGACCATTTCTTTTCCTTCCATGGGAAGATGAAAGGTCATGATAGTTTCTTTTCCAGCCATGGGAAGATGAAAGGTCATGACTTTCAAACTTCTAGGGTTGGCTTTTGGACTTCTTAAAGGATTGTAATACTATAAATAGAGGTGTTAGGGTATCTTAAATATATCTTGTGTGTTCAAGAGGTACTGAGTCTTAGTGATCAAGAAGTGATCAAGAGTGATCAAGGTTAAGCAATTAGGTGTCAATTATGGTTTAGACGTGGTTTAACATCTTTGGAATTCTATTGTTGAGTTCATAACTCGAGAGAAGACTCGTGAGAGTTGTTTTACTCTTGTTGATAATAAAATATGAGAAAGTTCTTGGTGAACTTAGCCCACATTAGGTGAACCACGTTAAATCTTGTCTTGTCTTCTTTTGTGCATTATTTATTTATGTTGTTATATTTCTGCATGTATACTTTTGCTATATAGTTTCCTATTGTTGTGATTTGAGGAATTGTTTCCACATATTTGTTCTCTAATTCCTAACAAGACAACCTTCATACAGAGGGAATCTTGGTGGGGATCATTTTTGGGATCTTTTCCTAACCCATGGTAGGGCCCACAACTACAAGAACCTCCCGAAAACCACCTTATCAATCATTACAGCCTGCAATAAGCACACTAGTAGACACCCCAAGTTTTATTTGAGATGTCTCTTCACTTGTTAGAGTCTAGAGGTGTGGAAGATGTTGATGAACATGTGCACAAGCATGAATTTTTATGGAGAGCCAAGAGTATAACAACTTCTGATAGAAATAAATTTCAATTTTCCACCACATTTCAAGGGCACTCACATAGTTTATATAGAAAGTATGACCCAAACCATCTTGTGGTGGATTATGATGCACTACACATTACATTTATGACTATATTTTACATTCCATAGTTTGAGAAACAAAGTATTAGTGTGCTCAAGGACATCAAGAAGGGATTATCTAAAAGTGTGATAAAGTATGATATGCATTTTAAAACTCTCTTGTCTAAGTTATCCTATGATATCCATCATATTCAACATGTACAAAGTGGTTTTTAGAGGCTTACTAACTTTTTTTTTTAAGGGTCTTATCACATAATACATACATAGATATACTTGGGGATTTGGAAGAAGATATGTGCACTAAAGTGGTTGGGAGTGTAGACATTGGATTGAGCCTTTTCTATAGGTGCAAATAGTAGCTATGGATAAAAAATTGGAGAATATTTTTGATAATTTGGTGTATGATACAAGAAGTGGATTATGGTGCACCGATTGTGATGTGGAACAATATAATAAATATAGTTTTCCATTTAGGAGTGTGTGCATACTATTACAATCTTATGATATTTTTCACAAGAATCATGATGTTTAGAACTCCCTCTTGTAGAGCGTAATGATGAATAATTTCTCTATGTACGGTAAAAAATTTACGCACACACCCATGATACAAAGTATTTATAGTTGATAGATCATATTCATGAGGCATGTGAGACTAGATTGCGATAGACCACTAGTGGATAGTAGTTCTCAGAAAAAAATCCCAACCTACCTAATGATTTATCAATGGATATGGTGGGTTTCAAGGTAGATATAGGAGTAGAGCCCATGGTGGTAGAGTAAGGTTCATGCATGGGACTTAGTATACTTGTGGGTCCGTATATCATTACTAAAGTGCAAGTGTCCCAAGAATCAGGTATGCACTTATTATGGAAAGAAACATAAGGTTAAGGAATTTCCGATCTTTATGAGGATATGTATAAGAATAAATAGAAGTAAAAGGTGTGGGGATTATCAATCTGTAGCGATAAAATAATAAACAATGGACACAAAATAAGATTATTGATCTAGAATTATAACCTATGTTAGTTACTACATGTGTAGAAGCAGTGTGCACTCATGTCTCTCTTAAATAAAAACTCTCATTAGAAGGAGGAGATTATGCATGTTAAGTATCTAGATGTCCTTCATCGAAAGAGGTCTCACAAAAACAACCATGGGGAGATCAGATATTTATAGGGTGAGATCCATTTCGAAGGAGTAGGCACATGAGATGGAATGCGTGAAGAAAATTAACCTACCATAGATGGATGTAGATGGTCCGAAGGAGGTTTGTAGGATATTGAGACAGAGAGCATCATCCCACTTCTAGTGGAATATATGCATGAGAAGGTACTATTGATATAAAATTACAGCACCCCAAATGGCCTTAGATGTGAGTGGGGCATTTGGTGTAATTTGTATAACATTGGATCATCTCTCAAGCTATGGGACTTACGGCTTGAGATGACCCTCCAGAGAAAGCTAGTTCTTGCTCCTAAACTACCTACCATAATCTACTCTAATGCAAGAAAACTATCTAATCCTAATCTAACTTTCCAAGGGACCAAGGAGAGAGAGTGCATGAAAACAAAGCCTACACTAAAGCGGTGATACACTAGAAAATGAGGTTGCTGATCACAAATCCAACTACCTGAAATGGAGAGAGGTGAGAAATGGAGAGGATGGACAAGATGCATCACAGACCAAAGATAAATTTCACACAGAACACCACTTCAAACCCATTAAACACAACTCCCAAAACCTACAATAGACATCAGAGATATGCACAATATACCCTACAATGATGAGAGGCAAGAAGAGACAATAAAATAAGCAAAGATGGACAAAATGCATCATGAAACAAATTTTATTGCTCCATGAGTTCACACAATACATCATTAGTGGGAAAGAGGCAAGAAAATTCCATTACAAAGCAAAGAGAGGAGGCTTAAGCTCCACATTCAACCCTAGGGAAGAAGGAGAGAGGGGGCAGGAGAGAAAAAATGACCAACCTTTAGAAAAATGCCCCTCCTTACAATATATAGGAAGAATGAGAGAGAAAGGAGAGAAGAAATTGAATCCTACTTCAACCACCCCAAAAGAGCATTGAATTCACCTACAACAATGATGGGTTCCACGGAAAACCCATGCCTCCATGTGTTGTTCCTTGTTGGGAAAGAAAGGAAGCCCATACTTCATTATGGTGGTAGGTGAGAAGCCTGACAACCTAAAAAATGGAGGACTATATTTTTTCATTTTTAAGAACCTAGTCCCACTAATTTAAATATATCCAGTTGTAGTTGAGTAGAAGATGTTGAGATATTTCCAAAAAGTCCTCTCTTGCTCAAATCTGAGCTTCCAGTTGAAATTTATGATCATCTGAAGGTCAAGGTCAAGTATTCCACACGGGCTCTCATAATATTTTAAAAGATCTAAGCATTTAAAATTCTTGGTGGGCTTCATGATTCATCTTTCATTTAATTGACCTTTCGCCAATCTTTTCCAAACTGATTTGGGTTTGGAGTCTATCCGTGCAAGATCCACATGGAAGCCTCGCACATTCTTAATATTTTCTACTACATTTTAGGGTCCTAGGAATGCGACATGCCAACACTTGACACCGTCTGCGAACATGCTACCTCGTTCCCTTGGGTGAGTAGAGGGCCCCACTATATATAATGTCAAAACCCCTTTTAGGTGGGACCTTTGTAGTTAGCTCCACATGGAAACCCTGTGGGCTTCCAAGATTTATCCCCTCCTTTCACTCTTGAAGTTGTGATGGTTGGACACTTGGCATCATCCGCGAGCCTGCGATCGATTTCTTTGTGTTTTGGCTAAGTCCCTTCTATTTAGGAGCAACATTTTTGGACCCTAGACACATGGAGGGCCTACACTCGATTGGGGACTAGCCTTTGGATTTTACCATTGAATTTGTGCTAATGAGGCATGTGGAGGATTCCACTGGCTCTTCCCATGCTTAGAATTTTCAACAACCGGTGAAAATTTCTCGTGCCCTAAACATGTGGAGGGCCTACGCTCGATTAGGGACCATCCTTTGGATTTTACCATTGAAGTTACATTGATGAGGCACATGGAGGCTTTCACTATCTCTTCCCATGCTTAGAATTTTCAACGACCAAAGCTGCAACTTCCTCGTGCCTAGACACGTGGAGGGCTTATACTCAATTGGGGACTAGCCTTTGGATTTTACCATTGAATTTGTGTTGATGAGGCACGTGGAGGCTTTCGATGGCTCTTCCCATGCTTAGAATTTTCAATGGCTGGTGCAACTTTCTCGAGCTTTGGCCACATGGAGAGCTTGTTCTTGTTTGGGAATCTTTCTTTTAAGCATCATACCAAAAGTATGCTGAAGAGACATGTGGAGGCTTCTATTGACTCTTCCCATGCTTAGAATTTTCAAAACAACCAACTTAAATTTCTCGAGCTCTGACCACGTGGAGAGCCTACTCACATTTGGGGACCTACTTTATCACACCTTTTGAAGGTGCGCTAAGATGACATGTGGCACCTTCCACGGTTCTATTATTTTGCTTTGAGTTGACTTGCTCTGGGCTTGATTTTGAATTACCAAGTTAGCTTTCTTCATTGTTTTTAACCATCCACTTCCCGAGATCCCCAAAAATGTGAAGTCCAAAAACTTCGAGCCTTTCTCCATTTTTTCACTTGAGATTTGGTCTTCTTCAACATTTCCATTGGCCATTCATTTTCCCACCTTCCATTGCCATTGTCGAGCCTTCCTATAACTTGATTGTTAGATTTGAAATGTGGGCTCACATGACTGAACCGACCTCTTCATTTCTTTGGTGTGGAAGGTCATGTTTGATCAAACTTTTCCCGAGGGGAAAAATTGGATAACATATACAAGTTATCCAAAATAACTAGGAGATTTATTTGGATACGGGTACCATGCATAGGAGTTAAGTGCGAGTATCAAATTCTTCATGAAAAATTTCCATTGTAGAACCATGAGTATCACAAGGAAATCACATTGGATGAAGTGATTGATGGTTGGTTGGTGAGTAATATTCTATTAACGTAGGTATAGAGGTTAATGTTTTGGTTTTGGATGCATGGAACTATATGGGAAGACCAACATTTCAGCCATCTTATAATGTGTTATATAAAAAACAAAACAAGAGCCATGTCTATTGAGGTATTTAAGCATTCTTCAATTACTATTAAAGTAGATACGTTTACGGGGATTTTGAAGTATTGAGATTGAGCTTGCAAAGGCATATAATTTTCTTGCAATGTTTGGGCTTCATTGGTGTTATGAAAATAATTTTGACCTATGCTTCAATAAAAGATATATCACTTTTAGAACAAGGAGGAGCACTTGGTCATACCCCTTGATGATGTGAAGGTTGCACCATATATTGTGCCTATGAGTGAGGAAGAGTTGAATAATATTTATACACACACTTTGTTGAACTTTTTTTGTGTCACATGTGTTGTCATTGATGTTAAGATGGATTATTTATGTCAAGATGCATTGATGGAAAAAGGATTTAATTGGTAAAGTGATAAAGTGAGAAAGATGATGATTCATTGGTAGTGTAAGCTCACAGAGGATTTAGGATGATCAAGGATAAGTCTAAAGGGACTTAATCAGTTTTTGTGAAAACCGCGAACATAAGGAGATAGCCTCCAAAGTCTTGAAGTAGCCTCAGAAGTCTACATGAAGCTGCGGAGCTCTAGAAGAAGCTGTAGAAGCTTAGTGAGTGTTGTGGGTAAAGGAATGTAGTCACCAAATCTAAAGGAGCCAAAGGATGAATTGCGAGTGAGATTAATGAAGCTACGGATGTAAAGGTAAAGTCGCTAGTATAAAGAAAGACATGAAGAGTTGTGGAAACCATAAAAGACTATAAAAGCTGCAAGTAAAAGGAATAGAGTCGTATACAAAGAAAACAGATTTAGAAAGGCATTAGACCGGGAGGATGACAATGAGACATTGGGAAAGCCACAAGAATCATATAAAATCCATAGATAACTAAAAATACGCCGAGGAAGGAGAAAAGTGTTGAACAAAGGCAAGTTTCACGATACAAAGAAGAAAGTCAAAGGAGCTAAGGAGAGCCGTGAAATGATAGAATATGGACTAGACAAGGGTCAAAGGAAATCAATTTGATTCAAACATGAACAAGTGAGAGTTAGTTCTCAAAAATTGATGGTGATTTGATTATTAGGTGATTGCGAGATAAGTATACGACTTGATATCCAAGAAGAACAAAGAAAACTATTGTTCTAGATGTTAGTAATTAATGCTTATATACCTTATAATATATAGTTGAAATTTTCTATGAGAATCGAGTTTCAAGGAGAAATAAAATATTGAATAAGAAAACAACTCGCTCTCATCTGGGTCACGTTACAAATTCTAAAGATGGGAAAATCTATTTTTAGGCACAACTAATAAATTTCTCTTACACATGCATGGAAAACAGTGTAATCAAGCTAAATATAGAAGAAACAAAATCTGGAGTTAGTTGTATGCATTTAATAGTCTGAATTCTCAGGCAACAGAGTAGGAAGATACATGACACACAAATCGAAGGAAAGGAATGGGTCAATTAAGAATATAGTTTGAACTTGGAGCCATTTGAGTTGTTACTCAAGGAAGAGAAGGAAGCTCTTGAGGAAAGATAGAGCAACACAAGGTAGAAGATGATGCAATCATGCGAAAAAGAGCATACAAATGAAGTATTGAATATCAGATGGATAGACAAGCATCATCGGTTACGATAGATTGATTAAGCTAGAGGGATTAAATCAGATGAGCAGAAGAAAGTGAGGATAACACAATTAGTTCCATAAAAGTGATCATAATCCATTGTACAAGAAATTATTGTAACTAGATGATCAATAGTTGTATTTAGATCAAGTCTAAGTTATAGCTTAGCATTTTCAGGGGGTTGTAGCCTCCTTGTGGGTAGGTGCCTACAAAATATCAATTGTAGCTACTTAAATTAGGGTTCATGCTCCTTGCAATTGGGTGCATGCCAAATTTTCTTAGTGGGAGATCAAAAATATTTGAGTGTTGCTCAACCTGAAATTATTGTAGGATGTGTAATATTCTTACAAGTCCTTGGTTTGTGTAATATAAGCAATGGTTTTGGTGGTTTTTCTCTCAAAAGGGTTTCCCATGTTAATCTTTATGCATTGTGTTATTCTGCATGACATATGTTTGATTGAATTCTCATAGTTTAAAAGTTACACATCATTAAAGGGTTTAAATTTGGCATTAAGATAAAAGTTCTAATCAACATTGATTTACCCCCTCTTAGTGCTTGTGATATCCAACAATTTGTATCGAGCATCATCCTTATAGTAGAAGCTTAACATATCTAAGGAGATACTCTTATCACAAGCATGGCAACAAATCAGTGCAAGGTGGTTTGTCATTGTCAAGATCACATCTCTTCACTAGAATGAATTGTGCATTACGGAGAATAAGGATGAAAACATACTGACATCTTTTGGTTTTGATATCTGGGAATGCGTTGAGAAAGGATACAATCCTCCAACCACACCAATCACTTCTTCAATGGATAAGGCAAAATATGAATGTAATTCAAGGGAAATGAATGCCATTCTATGCAACGGCTGAATGAAACAAAATTTGTCAAAGTCATGCATTGCACAACAAAAAATATATATGGACCAAAGTACAGAGTATCTATGAAGGTGATGAAAATGTCAAGCTAGCAAAGTTGCTGGACCTACAGAGCCTAGTTTGAAATTTTGAAGAGAGTATAACAACCTATATGCAGAGAACATATGAAGTTATAAATATGATTAGAGGACTAGGTGAAAAGTGAGAAGAATCAGTCATTGTTCATAAAGTTCTAAGATCCCTATCTGGAAAGTATGATTCAAAGGTTTCAGCCATAGAGGAAGCCAAAGACATGAATACTCTCACGATGGATGAACTACATAGCACTCTGTCAACTTACGAAATGAGGACTATTGGATCCAAAACTACCAAGAAAGAAGTAGCATTCAAGGTCAAGAAATAAAATTAGTCAAAGCAAGAAGAAGAAGAAGAATCAGCTTCAAAAGATGAGTTGGATGATGAAAATATTGAAGCAATGTTTGTAAGAAGACTAAAAAGAGGCTCAGGTAAGTATAAAGGAAAACTTCCTTTCAAATGATTTTCATGTGGACAAATAGGTCATTTTTCTGTAAAATGTCCAAATAAAAATAAATAATCTTATCCTGAACATGAAGAGGACAACAGGAAAGAAACTGGGTATAAGAAGAAAAATATCAAGAAGAAGTTCTTTAAAAATAAAAGAAACTTCTATTCAAAAGAAGAATCAAGTGATTATGATTCTAGCAACCCAGGAAGCTCTGAGAATGAACATGATGAAGATCAGTCTGAATGTCTATTTATGGCCATGGATGCATCTAAAGAGTGCAGCTCCAAAGGGAAGAATGCAGCTGACTATGCAGACTCTGATGAAGAAGAAGTTGAAGTGAATCTTGAGGCTGAACTAGTGTGTGCTCTTGAAGAGTTGAGATTGTGCAGGAAAAAGAATCAGAAGCTGAGATGTACATTAAAGGATTATGAAGAAAAAATCCACATATTTGAAGGAAGACAATCTCAAAGAGAAGAAGAAGAGGCTAATGAGCTCAAGGAATTGGAAACACAACTTGAAAAGATTTCAAACTCCTACAAATCAAAGGAGGATGAGTGCACAAAGCTGAACTCAGAAACTGGAGAAACTAAAAGTTGAGTTGGAACAAATGAGCAGCAAGCTAAAGGTATATGAAAAAATTGAAAAGAGCTCAAGTGTTTTGATTGATATATTGAGTAGCCAACGTGATGCAAATGACAAGTCTGGAATTGGTTTCAAAGAAGAAAGTAAAGAAAAGAAGCCTGCAAAGAATAAAGAAAACAAGACTGCATCAACTGCTAGCACCTCATCCACCACAAATAGGGAAGTTATCAATGTCGTAAAAACAAAGAATTATGCTCCCTGAATCACCTATGCTATGAGGTATTATGGTTACTGTTATTCATGTAATTAGTTTGGACATAAGGTTACTAAGTGTAGAAAATTATCTAGAGGCTATAAAAGAAACTTTGATCCATATTACACAGATTGAGCTACAATGATGTCCATCACCATTATCAGAAGAAGATTCATGTGGTTTCAACAAACAAACAAGAGCCACCTAAGCAAAAGAAGTGGGTATACATTGCAAAGAAAGATGAGAACAAGAGAAAAGAGTTGTGCTCAATAGTACAGACCACATTTCATGTACAAAATGAAGATAAAATCGATATCTAGATAGTGGATGCTCAAGCCATATGAAAAGTGACAAAAGTAAGTTCATTACTTTGTCTAACAATGCATCAGGTGTTGTGAGATTTGGTGATAACAACTCAGCAAACATAGTTGGGAAAGGAACTCTGAGTTTAGATAATGGAAAAACCATAACTGAAAATTTTTTATATGTTGAAGGTCTTAAACACAATCATTGAGTGTAAGTCAAATGTGTAAAAGGGGATACAATGTTATATTCCATGACAAAGGTTGTGATATTATCAATGGTAGGATAGGAAAGAAAGTTACAAAATCCAAGCAGACAAATAACAACATGTATGTTCTCAATGAGATAAAAAATGAAAAATGATTCACAAGTAAGATTGATTACAGCTGGCTATGGCACAAGAGATTGGGGCATGTGAGTTTTGAAAATCTAGTAAAATTGAGTGCAAAAGGTTGTGTCATACATATGCCAAAGATTGTGAAACCCACAGATACTCTATGCAAGGCTTGTTTACATGGAAAAAAAACAAGGAGATCATTCAAATCAAAAGAATATTCTACAACCAAACCTCTAGATTTGATTCATACAGATCTTTATGGACCCACCAGAACTGAAGGTATAAATGGTGAGGTATATTTTATGCTTCTAATAGATGATTACACTAGGATGACATGGGTAGCATGTTTAAAACAAAAATCAGAAGCCTTAGACATATTCAAGAAATTCAAGGCATTGGTAGAGAATGAGAAGAACAAAAATATCAAATCCTAAGATCGAGAGAGACAGGGGAATTATGGTCAAATGAGTTTGATGAATTTTGTGAAGAACATGGAATTAGAAGAAAATTCTTAGCCGCAAGGACACCTCAACAAAATGGCGTTATTGAGAGGAAGAATAGGACTGTGCAAGAAATGGAAAGGACTATGTTAAATGAATCCAAACTCTCAGACATGTATTGGAGTGAAGCAGTTTACACCGCGGTCTATATTTTGAACAGAGATTAACTAATAATAAATAAAGTGACAAAACTCCTTATGATATTTGGAAGAAGAGACCACCAAATGTAAAAAACATAAGGGTATTTAGAAGTAAATTTTGTATCAAAAGAGATGAAGACAATTTGGGAAAATTCAACTCAAGATGTGATGAAAGGATATTCCTTGGTTACTCAATAGTCAATGTAGCTTATAGGTGCTACAATAAGTGGTTGCAAAAGATTGTTGAAAGTGCTAATGTGAAGGTCGCTGATTCACAATATGCCAAAGTCATCACCCATCACAAAGATAATCATGAGAAACAAGAAGATGATGAGGGAATTGACATGATCCGCGTGAAGAAGTAGATGAAGAGGAAGAAAGACCAAACACTAAGGCACCTTCCAGGAAATTCAAGAAGGACCATCCCGCACATCAAAGCATTGAAAAAAAAAGATAAGGCATTCTCACAAGAAGAATACTAAGAGACAAACGAAACCATGAAGACATAGCTCTCATGTTAATGATAGAACCCAAGAATGTTACAAAAGAAAGAAATTATCAAAATTGGGTAGACACCATGAATTAAGAATTATATCAAATTAAAAAAATGAAACATGGGAGCTGGTAGCAGATGAAACAAAATTTTATTGGAACTAAATGGGTATTCAGAAACAAACTGAATGAAAAATGAGAAGTGACAAGAAACAAGGAAAGGCTAGTATGCAAAGGATACGTGCAACTAGAAGGAATAGATTTTGATGAGACATTTGCATCGGTGGTGAGAATGGAAGCAATAAGATTGTTCCTAGCTTACATGGCATATAAGAAGATAAGATTATTCCAAATGGATGTGAAATCATCCTTCCTAAATGGTTTCTGAATGAAGAGGTATATATTGAACAACCTAATGGATTTTCACTAACTAAAGATAAGGATTATGTGTGTAGGTTGAAGAAATATTTATATGGATTAAAACAAGCTCCTAAAGCTTGGTACAATAGATTGGATTCATACCTCATTGAGAAAGGATTTAGAAAAGGTGTTGTAGATAACAATCTCTACATCAAGGAAGAAGGATACCACTTGCTAATTTTCATTGTGTATGTATATGATATCATATTTGGTGGAGACCATGATAAGATGACATGAATTTTTGATATGATGAAAGAAGAATTTGAAATGTCTATGCTTGGAGATCTTTCATTCTTTCTAGGTTTACAAATCAGTCAAACATATCAAGGTATATTCATATCCCGAATAAGTATATCAAGGATATGTTGAGAAAATTTAGAATGAAAAACTACATAACAATTGGAACATCAATGGAAGTTGGATGCAAGATGAGCAGAGATGATGACACACAAAAAGTAGACAAAACATTGTACAGATCCATGATAGGTAGTCTACTCTACTCTACCACATCAAGACCAGACATCATACGAGGTGGTAGGCCTATTGATGGCGAATCACAACACCCCTGAATGTCTGCAACTTGATGGGTTGAGACTCTCAGTGTGATTGCATAACATGGATCTTTTCCCAAGTGTGGGACCTTGTGAATTAGGAAAGCTCTCCGGATGAAGGCCGGTTCCTATTCCTCTATTCAGATGCACACATAAAAATGTAGAGGGTTTACTCAAAAACCTAATCTAACTTTCCAAGGAGACAGGGTAAGAAGATGCATAAAAATAAACCTAAACTAACAAAGGTGATGCATCGAGGAATGAAGAACACTGTCTTGCCAATAAACACAAACCATTAAAATGCAATGCAAGATCATGCACAGATAACCAAATTTGTAGGGAAAGACCAGGAGGATGCAAATTAAATTAGAGAGGGTTGAGAATCATCCATGGGCATGCATTATTTGCTTCAAAGATTGATACGATACACTACAAAATGCCAAGAGGAAAAGTTGCATTACAATTTTAGATGGGAGGTTTGAACTCCACAAATTCACCTGCCAAAGAGAAGAAGGGAGGGGCAAAACAAGAATGTCCAACCTTTAGAAAGAAGCCCCTCCTTACAATTTATAGGAAGAATGAGAGAGGGAAGAGAGAGGAAATCCAAATCTACCCCAACCACCTCCAGAGTTGCATTTAATTCATCTCATTATGGTGGTAGGTGAGAACCCTAGCAAACCCAAAAAGTGGCGAACTGTATTTTGCATTTTTAAGAATTTTTCTCACCCAATTAAAGATATCTAGTTGTAGTTAGATAGAGGACTTTGTAAGCTTTCCGAAAATTCCAACCTTGCGTGAATCCGAGCTCCCTGTGAAAAGTTATGGCCGTCTGAATATCTGGGTCAGGGTCTGCTTCCTGTCAGCGCTCAAAATGTTGCGCCTCCTAAAGGTGCGCCTTGGCGCATCCATCCTTATGTCGACATACCCTTACGTGTGCCAAGGCATGACTTTTTCCATGTCGACACTCTATGTCATGTGCCCTTTACGTGCGCCAAGGCAAATTTTGCCATGTCGACACTCTATGTCATGCGCCCTTTACATGCACCAAGGCACGACTTTTGCCATGTCGACACTTTGTGTCATGCACCCTTTATACACCAAGGCGTGACTTTGTCATGTCCACACTCATTTCATGCGCCCTTTATGTGTGCAAGGTGAAACTTTTTCCATGTCGACACGTCATGTGCCCACTAAGGCGCGATTTTGCCATGTCGACACTCTGTGTCATGCGCCATTTACATGTGCCAAGGCGTGACTTTTGCCATGTCGACACTCTATGTCATGCACCCGTTACATGCGCCAAGGTGTGACTTTTTTCATGTCGACACCTCTTGCTCGTGCGCAATAAATGTCGTCTAAGTTTCTTTGATTTAAATTCTTCCGTTTATTCTATATCTACCCTGGGGGAGATATATACAAAAAGGCCTTGTTGGAATATTTCAAGAAGATACAAAAGAAACAAACCTCAAGATGGTCAAAATAATTTTAAGATACCTCATGGGAACAATTGAATATGGATTATGGTACTCCAAGAGAAATGAATTTAGCATAAAAGCATATGTAGATGCATATTGGGAAGGAAGTGTTGATGACATAAAGAGTACAATCAATAGATCATTATTTTTTGGAAATTATTTAGTCTCCTAGTTAAGCAAGAAGCAATCATTTGACACTCTCAACATGTGAAGCAGATTATATAGAGGTGAAATGTGTTGCACTCAACTATGGATGAAGCAGACATTGGAAGCTACAGGTAAAATCGATAACTAATTCCTTTGTTTTGTGAAAGTAAAAGTGTAATAAGTGTCTCAAGAACCCAATGTTCCACTAAAAAAAAAAAGAATTACCTATAAGATATCATTTCTTGAGGGAACAAATGAATAACAAGAAGGTCAATCTGGAATATGTGAGCACTAAAGAAGAAATTTTAGATATAATCAAGACACTACCAAAAGTAACATTTGAGTACTCAAGGAATGAATTGGAGGCCATTCATGATCCCACCAACAACTAAAGTGTGTAAAAAGGAGTAATATCATGAATTATCAGCTCCTAATAATTTCCAACTAGTATTTTACGAGGGGGATATAGTATGCTAGCTTATGTCAACAATTGGTATCATCAACTCAAGGGGAGTATTGCCACGGACATATCGGAAAGGCGTGACATTTTAGGGAAGCTTTTGAGGTAAGAAAATCGTACACTAGAATATTCAACTTCATGTGGCATGGTTGGCCCTTTGTCATTATTGTCAAAGGAGGATAAATGCTACAATCAAACCAACCAATCATAAATGTAGAGAAGGAGATACAAAAACTAGGTATGCAAGTATTATTTTTCCATCAAAAGTAGGTTTCTAAATTGAAATGATAAGGTGTTTCCATCAAAGACAAAGGGGAGATTGTTGGACCTTTTTCTATGTCACATGTGTTTTCATTGATGTGAAGATGGATTATTGATGTTAAGTTGCATTGATGGAAAAAGGATTCAATTGGTAAAGTGATCAAGTGATAAATATGAAGGTTGATTGGTAGTGTTAGCTCATGTAGAAGCTTCGTGGATGATCAAGGATAATTCAAAAGGACTTAATCAAAAAAATTTGCAAGCTACGGACATAAGGAGATATATACAAGCCTGCATTTGATTCTAGAAGAAGCTTATTTGTGTACGGGTAAAGGAATGTGGTCAAAAATATAAAGGAGCCAAAGGATGAGCCATGAGTGAGATTAATGAATGTGGATGTAAAGGTAAAGACGCTAGTATAATGAAGACAAAAGGAAATCCGTGAAGAACTGGTGGAAACTACTGAGTAAGACTATAAAAGCTACAAGTAAAAGGAATAGAGTCACGTACAAAAAACAAAGTCGCAAAAAGGTGTTGGACAAGGATGATGGTTGTGAGACATTAGGAAAGCCATGAGAAGCATAGAAGATCCATAGATAACTAAAAATATACCTAGGAAGGAGAAATGTTGTTGAACAAAGGTAAGTGCCATGATATAAAGAAGAAAGTCAGAGGAGCTAAGGAGAGTTGTGAAATGATAAAATATGGATTGGACAAGGGTCGAAGGAAATCAATTTGATTCAAACATGAACAAGTGAGAGTTGGTTCTCAAAATTGATGGTGATTCGATTGTCAAGTGATTGTAGCTAAGTATACAACTTGATCTCCACGAAGAAAAAAGAAAACTATCATTTAATGCTTATTGACCTTGGGAAATATAGTTGAAATTTTCTATGAGAATCCAAGTTTCAAGGAGAAATAAAATATGAAGAATAAAATAGTGTTATCCCGTAAAATCGATAAGGAAATTTTACCGATAACCATACAAAATTTTGTTTGAAGGATCCCTCAGATTATAGCGTTGCAAAATCCCTTCCAGGAAAATCTGGTTTCGAACTTAGTCTTTTTGGAAATGGAATTACTATGTAACACCAACTTTTGGTGCGCCCCCTTTAAAGCCTTTGGCGCATATTTTTTAGTGTCAACACACCTTTGGTGCACCTTGTATGTTGAATCTTCTAAATGCGCCAGGCGCATACCTTCATGTTAGCACAACTTTTGTTGCGCCCATTTTGATGCGCCAAAGGGCGCACATAATATCATGTCGACACAAATTTTGGTGCGCCAAAGGCACGCTTAGTTTCATGTCTGGCAAACCCTTTCATGTGCCAAAGGGCGATAAACTTTCATGCGCCCTTTACAAAGTGGGTGGCACATTTATGACAAAAGCTCACCTATATATATATATATATATATATATATATATATATATGAAACGCGCCAAATGTCATTATCATCAGACGCATATCACGTGATTTTTATTCTCTGAGCCTGTCAGCCTCTGCCTCGTCGTTTTCAACGCATTGTGGACCCGTTTTCAAGATTTTCACTATTTATCCGGGTAAGTGCTCTTGTCTCTTCCATGTGATTTGCTTTCTGGTTCTTCGTGCTTGCTGGTTGGTTTTTGAAATACATCTTTTGAGCTAGCCCTCCCCCCCGTGCTATCTTTCCTTATTTTCCTCTTTCCAGATCTGCTGGAGGAGGATGTTATCCTGAAAACAATGGTTTGTAACCCTCCTGGTTTAAACCATTTCATACCCCAAGTAACCTTTCAAAGGAGGAACAGAGGAGAAAAGCAATCTGAACCATGTGAAGACCCCTCTGAGAGTGTTTTAGTTCACTGTTTCCCTCTTTTTCCGTCGGCGCATCTGTCACCCCTGTAACATGATAAAAGAAATCGTAAACTTCTAGGCACGCCTCTTTCATATGCTACAAGCACTAACCTTGCGCCCTCTTTGGCGCATCAACCTTCCTTGCTACATCATGTTTCTATGCGCCAATGGCGCACCCAGCATCAGTGCAACACAGGCTTTATCCGCGCTAAGTACAAGGCTTTGAAGGCGCAGGCGCATCCCTCCTTACAGCAACATCATGTTGTGTTAACCCTTCGTGCGCTGCGCCATGGTGCACGAAAAGTTCCTGTTACACAAACCTTACATGCGCCAAAGGGCGCACCAAATCCCAGTGCAACATGAAAAGTCTATGCGCCAAAGGGCGCATCCTGTCTCTATGTAACACAATGTTTTCATGCGCCTTTTATAAAATGCACTCTGGAGATATCATGGGCACTATTTAACCTTTATCCGTGTGCTTACCTATTTAGCCCTGTAAGCTGCAATTTTCATGCGCCCTAGTATAACTTCCTCCTTCTGTTGGGATGGGAAATCAAATGACTGATACAACCTTTCTACGTTGGGTTTCACTTCTTCTTCATGCAGATCAGCAACTGAGTTCGAAAGAACATATGTCTACATCCAGCAAGAGACCCATCAAATCCAAAGGAAAGGCTAAGCTTACAGAGGAAGAAATGAAATATAAATATCAGAGGGTCAGAATGCCAGGAGTCCCGAGCCGAGTGTAGCATGGACAATCGAGAGATTGAGGTGGGACATATTGATATGGAGGAATTCTGGGCCAGGACTCAGAAAGTCACAAGGAGTCCATGGATGGACAAATTGATCGGCAGTGCCCTGCACTTCGCCGGAGGAATCCCGTCGTCGCCGTCAACAATGAATTTATGATGGTGGTTGCCCAGTGTTACAACAAGGACACAAGGTGTGTCGAAAATAGCAAGGGCGAGGTAGTCATTAACCTCACTGCCCGTCATTTTGAGATAATAAGCATCCCTTCACTTTGTGGTGGCCCAAGCGGAGTGCATTAAGGCCTGGGATGAAAATGAGGATCAATGTATGCAACTAATGAACGAAGTCTATCTGAAGAACAAAAAGGTAGTAACCCGGTGGCCCCAAATCATCCAACAACGACTTCTCGAAGAGCTCAACGACACCATTACATTCTGAAAGTAGGGTCTTGGGCTTTCTCGATGCCATTATTTCCATAAATGGATTTGCATTGTACTTAGAAACCATGAACATGAATATGCCCGATCAGCGCTTTTACTGGGGAGAGATTATAAGAAGACAATCGAAAGCTACAACAAACAACGAGGACATTTCATATGAACTCCTATGCAGATTAGAGAGGGACTATCCAGGCCTGACGCGGAGTGGAGTTTGGCCTGAGGTCAAAATATACGAGTATTATCCAGAGGTGGGGGAGAATAGCATCTCCCAATTCACCAAAATCAACGATGCATTTTTCACATCAAAGGTCGAATATGACTTATAGAAAAAAGCATAAGTTGGGGAGCCTTGTTACCCATTTCCTACATTCACCTAAATGCCAACTTTTGGGAGAGCCAAAGGCTACCGAGGTATGCTGGACCTAAGTGATTCTTGGAGCTGGAAGGTCACAAGGAGCTAATCACATACCACAAGAAATGCCTTAAAAGAAAGAAGGGTGGAACTCCATTCCCCTCCTCATAGCCGATATACATGATGTGAAGGAAATGTTCGCAGAAGTGGAGTTACTCAATTTGAAACATGATTTTCAAGCCTACCTTGACCCAAGGAGCTATCAGATCCAATCCATGTTCCTCGAGATCGAGGATATTTATATTGACGTCCTCCATGAGGTGGAGCTGGAAGGAAGGATCATTCTCGCCTATCAAGCGTAAATCATCTAATATGGGGTAGCCATTGTCCCCAAAGGCTTCCAAATGGAAGATGAAGTAGACAAGGTATATACTGATTGAGATGGGGACGATTGGCCCTTTCCAGGCCATTGATAGAACTAAGGCTCCTCGGACAACAGGGGGGTGAGGAGAGGGTCAAGGAGAATCTCAGAGGACAAAACATTGGTGCCGGATGAATGGCCTAATCTACCTCGGGGTTGATTTCACAACATCCCCATTGGGCAACGCACCTCCACGATCCAAAAAGCAGCCTAAAGGTAAAGGCAAAGGCGTAGAAGGTGAATCCAGCACCATCGGGAAGAAAGAGTCCTCCTTTGCAAGCAGTAATAACTCTGGATTCGCCAGAGAAAGAAGCAGAAGAGGATATTCCCATTGGCCCATCCACTCAGGATGTCGGCATTGTTACAACAACTGAGGTCCCTTCCAGAGTGACTCAAGCGACCATCCCTTTGGTCGTGTCCTCTTCCCCTTCTTCTACTATTTCCCCCGCCTCTTCATCTATCTTTTCTTCCCTCGTTGATCTGTCCTCCTCCATTTCTTCCCTCATCTCCGAGCTCCCTTCCCTTCCTATGTCTTCCGTAGCTGCAGTTTCCCTTCCTTCCGTGGGCACTTCTTGGCTATTCTCTCAATGCCACCACCACGTGTCTCCACGTTTTCCCCTCTTCTTCCTGCATTGCCCCTCCTATTTCCGGTCCTTCTACCGTAGGTTTAGCTTGGATCTCTCGGGCCTAAGGAATTGCTGATGGACTTTTCCGTAATCCCATCTAAGGAGCAAAGAAAGGATGAGCTTCTCTCAAATAGAGAGAGTTATGGAAATCACATACCCCAATCCTCAAAGAGAAAAAGGATGCATCTCGACAAACCGTGACCCAAGTCACAATGGGGACATCTTCCGAAAGTCTTGGGGAGGTATAATGAAGCAAAAAGCTTCAGGAAATCAAAAGGAAATCAAAACAAATATCTACTGAAGAACGAGAAGATGGGTAAACCTCCTACACCGCAGAGAGAGCTTCTACCAGAGAAAATTAATGAGTATGCCAAAATCGGTGAGCAGGGTATGGCCGTTTCCGCTTGGAGGAGCCAAATCCTCAAAGACAGTGAAAAAGTGATCGCCGAGTTCTCCGACTTGTACCTGAACATCAGTAAGGTGAATAAAGAGCTCCAAAAGGCCCATATCGAAAGTTGGAACAAGGTGCAACACGAGACCTTCTAACAAATGTTCGATTTGCTTGATGAAGATCTGGTCAAGTTGCGTCTTCGGCCATCCAAGGGCCCTCAACAAAATCATGTCCACTAGGGTGGATCAGCTAGAAATTGACAAAGTCAAGGAAGAAGCCCTGGATGCGATGCACCAAATGGAACAAATTGTTCTTAATATGTCGCCAGGGTTACTTACTCCTTCCTTCACTTTAATAACTGAAACCACCCGGATCTTACTTAGGAATGGGAGAGAGGTCACATTTGACACAGAATCTATCAAGGTAGAGACTGCATCGGGTTCCTCATTGAGGCGGAAAAGGACTATTCCAAACTCCCGCAGAAGCTCATAGATGAGCGGGAGACTTGTGAGGCGATAAGTGATAGCACAAGGATCCTTGGATCAACTAGGGCCAATAATCAGCAAGTTCATGGAATACCGCTCTCGGTTCCATATCTCGTCACCCGAGGAGCAAAGTCCACCCCTTTCGGCGCAGGATGATGATGACAAATAGCTGCTTACTTTTCTTCTTCTTCTTCTTCTTTTTCTCTTTCTCTTCTCCTTCTTTCTTTTTGGAAATAAGTTGATGAATGATGATGTCATCCATGTTGCATCATGGGATGATGTCACAAGTGAAAGTCAACATGACTTTTAGCTATTTTGTAAATATCTTTGTAAATAGTGATGTTGGCTCCTTTTTGCCTTCTTTTCTCTTCTTCATCTATAAATACTCCAACACTTGTAGTATTGTGGGATGGATGGATAGATGAGAAATAAGTGAAGAAAAAAATACTTTGAGCTTTCTTGAATGAAGAAAATAGTAATACAAAAGAGAAAAGTGTTGTGTTATGCATGACCTTTCTTATGTTAGATCCGTATGTGTTTATTCTGTTAGATTCGTATCTACTTTTTTTTTTCATTTATTCATCATGCTTATTGACAAGTAGGTTTTCACATTACCAACCCCAAAACATAAATGATTGTTGAAATTTTCTCCTTCGGAGCTCTTTCTTCATTCCCTCTTCCAAGTTTCGGGATGAAAAATAAAATATTGAAGAATAAAATAAAGCTCGACTCATTTGGGCTCATCATCCATAGATGCTGTCCAGCGAAATTTTCTAAAAATATGGGAAAATTCTAAAAAGATGGGAAAATCTATTTTTAGGCACAACTAATAAATTTCTCTTGCACATGCATGGAAAATGGTGTAATCAATCCGAATATAGAATGAACCAAATTTGGATTTAGTTATAAGAATTTAATAGTATTAATTCTCAGGAGAAATAAAAATAAGATACATGACACACAAATTAAAGGAAAGGAATGGGTCGATTGATAATATAGTTTGAACTTGGAGCCATTTAAGTTGTTGCTCAAGGAAGAGAAGGAAGATCTCAAGTAGATATAGAGCAACACAAGGTAGAAGACGATGTAATCAAGATGAAAAGAGAAAATAGATGAAGTATTGAATATAAGATGGATAGAAAAGCATCAATGTGGTGTATTGATTGATCTAGGGGAGTGAATAGATGAGTAGAAGAAAGTGAAGAGAACACAATTAGTTCCAGAAAAGTGATCATAAAACATTTTATAAGAAACTATTGTAACTAGATAATCAATAGTTGTATGTAAATCAAGTCTAAGTACTAGCCTAACATGTTGAGGGGTTGTAGCCTCTTTGTGGGTAGGTGCCTAAAAATATCAGTTGTAGCTTATTAAATGAGGGGTTGGTGCTCCTTGCAAGTGGGTGTTGTCTAAATTTTTGAGTGGGCACTCAGAAAATCTTCAAGTGGGTGCTCATTTGAAAATCTTGTAGGATATGTAATATTATTTCAAGTCCTTACTTTGTGTAATCTAAGCAACGATTTTTGTGGGTTTTTCTCCTAAAAGGGTTTCCCATGTTAATCTGCATGCACTGTGTTATTCTACATGACATATGTTTGATTGACTGCTCATAGTTTTAAAGTTGCACATCATTAAAGGGTTTAAATTTGGCATTAAGATAAAAAGTTATAATATACACTGATTCACCCCCCTCTTAGTGCTTTTGATCTCTAACAATTACGCAACCATGGGAATGTGGATCCATCTAAGTAAGGCATAACTTAGTGGGAAAATGTGTAGTCTAATAGTGACACCACCATTGTTTCTTGTGATAATTAGTACATGACACATATGAAATGGTTGGATGTAAGGTCAAGGGAAGAGTCACAAGGATGATCATCTCATGCATCATTAGGAACTTGGGTAAAATTCAGTTTCCAAGGTATACTAGGGAGGAAAAACCTACTTCTTTCTTTCACACCATGAAAAAATAGTGGAAGAATAAGGGGGTGATGACAAAACATGATGGTTTATACTTTGTATGGCATATAAGCGTGCTGGTGGGAAATATATAGAGATAATATTTTAGGATGGCGTGAGGTAAGAGTAGCCTTTTTGACTAATTTTACTCATAACAATTTGTCTTCTCTTATACACGAGTATGATGGCAAGAATCCTACTTTAGTACACCTACACAATTGTTAGATACTATGTGTGTAAGGATCGAGCCTTTACCACTATATATTTGGGTACATAAATTCTACTCTACTTTTCCAAGGTCCACACGGGCATGGTATGTGCATGTTGAGCTCAAGATAGAAACTACAAGTTGACATTACATGACTAAAGGTATGTCACATACTTTTTATTATTTTTCCAATAAGTTAAAAGTACATGAGGCCTTACAAATAATGAAGCACATCACATTAGGGGATAACGTGAAGGTAAAAGATCTCATGGTTCAGCTCTTGGGGAACGGGACTGCGGTGTGCAAGGACATAATGGAAATTGAAGAAATCTAGTTAGGGTACAAATGGAAAGAAAAGGAAAAAGGGAATATTATATATCTCATTGATGATGAAAAAGTAGAGAGCCTGGATATTAGCCATTAAGAAGGTGTGTACAAGGTAATGGACTCTGCATATGAAAAGTCACATACTAACCATGTTCCTATAAAGACCAAGAAGGTTAATATTTGGACCAAGGATGTGCCTAAGGAGGCCATCATTGGAGAATACTATTCATAACAAGAAGTAACAAAGATAATTGAGCTATTACATGACTTCCTAGATTATTTTATAAGAGGTTACCATGAGTTATAAGGTGTGCATCCTTCATTGGGGAAATTAATATTAAGCTAAAAGAGGACACGCGTCCGGTTCGAAAGATTCCTTATAGGATAAACCTAAACACTGTGCGTGAAGGTCAAGAAAGAAATAGATAAGATGCTTAAGTTGGGAATCATTAAACCAACTAAGGAATTTGAGTGGGTTAGTACCATGGTGATCAACATCAAGAAGGATGATCGGATCATGATCTGTTTTTGATTACAAGGATCTCAACGCCTCCTTCGTCATCAATCCTTATCCTATTCCATTCACAAAAGATATCCTTGAGGAAGTTACAGGAAAGAAATCTATTATTTTATAGATGAATTTTAAGATATCACCAGTGCACATTGTGTGGTAGGATCGGGAGAAGACCACCTTCACCACCGAATGGGTAAGTTTTGCATACTGCTGTCATTCCTTTTGGATTGAATAATGCACTGAAGTGTTCTTACACATAGTTGTGTAGGGATTTCATCTTTTTATTCACAAGTTCTTGTAGGTTTACCTAGATGACTGGACTATCTATGGGTTGGTAAAATATCGATGTGAAAATTTGAGATTGATGTTTGAAAGGTGTGGGAACTTAATCATATCCCTCAACATCAAGAAGTGTATCTTTTCTACACCTTTTGGTAATTTTATTGGACACGTCATTTGCAAGGATGTATTGTTGGTAGATCCAGGCATATTGTAGTTATTTTCAGACTATAAGAACCTACAAATCAAAGTGAAGTGCATGGATTTTTGGGGCATACTGGCTATTACAGGAATTTTATCAAAGGATATGCAAATATTTCCATGCCCTTGGAGAAATTTATCAAAGCTAAAGGAAATTTTTATTGTGGTAACGTGGAATAGAAGGAATGAAACATTGAAGGAGAGGCTTACCACTACACTAATCTTGTGCTTCCCTTCATGGAACAAACCCTTTCATGAGCATGTCGATTCCTCCGGGATGGAAATTGCTGCATTTTTGTCACAACTAGGAGAGGGTAATGTAGATCATCCCATATGCTCTTCCAAAGTAGGAATTTGACCCTAGCGGAGCAGAATTATACAATAACATAGCATGAGACATTGTCTATGATCTATGTGATTCATAAATTTTGACAATATTTATTAGAAACAATGTTTATTTTATATACTGAATCAAATGGACTTAAATTACTTTGTCAATGAACTTATTTTTCACGGGTGCATCTGTCATTGGATAATCCTTTTTCAATCACTTGACTTCTCAATCGTAGTAAAGTCACACAAGAGCAATGTTGGACCGATCATTTATCAAGGATCAATTATAGAGAGGATGCGCAAATAATTGAAGACACTATGCCCGATGCACAATTATTCATATTGAATCATGTACCAAATGATTTAGAGGACATATCAGTATTCTTACACATTGATCTAGCACCGGATGGAATGAAAACATAGGAAAATAAGAAGCTCGTTATATGAGTAACTCCATACTAGCTTATTAGAGGTGACCTATACAAAATGTGTAGAGATGATGTATTTTTAGATGTGTTCTTAAACACAGTCATGAAGCCATCATGGAGGATGCTCATGGAGGGATAAGAGGAGGTCATTATACAAGAGATGTCACTACATGTAAGATTATTTTAGTAGGTCTATAGTGGGATACATTGTATATGAATACTAAGTCTTTTGTCAAATCATGTGATCATTGTCAAAGAATTGGAAAGCATGAAAATAGAGATGAAATTTCACTCAAGACCATAAAAATCATGAAACCTTTTGAGAAATGGTAAATTGACTTTGTAGGCCTTATTACACGACATGTGCATAGGACTAGATCCCGCTACATCATTACATGCACTGATTATCTAACAAGGTGGGTAGAGGTTGCACCTACAAAATATTTCACTACAACGACAACAACAAGGTTCCTTCAGGAAAATATTATTAGTAGGTATGGATGTCCATTGATCTTGACAAGTGATAGAGGGACTCATTTCTTAAATAATACTATTAGGATTTTATTGGCAAAGGTCATGGTGGCACACCATAACACTACTCCTTATCACCCTCAAGAAAATGGAAGCTGTTGAAGATTTCAAAAAGGTCTTAGCAAAAACATTAACAAAGATGTGTGACGTTGCAAGAAAGGATTGGGATGACAATGTATCATACATTCTTTGGGCATACATAACAATCTATAAATAGTTGAACAAGGACACAACTTTCCAATTGGTGTTCGGTGCGGAGGTTGTACTACATGTGGAATTTATGTTACCATCACTGTGTATTGTGCATGCATGTGGATTTTATGATGAGCAGATTGTGAATGATCTCATTGAATAGTTGATGAAATTAGATGAGCGGTGTGTTATTGTGTGTTAAATCCGAATGCGAAAAGGCATGCTGAAGGATTGACATGATAGGAAAATAAAGAAAAAGTCCTTTAAAGTTGGAAAGATGGTACCTTTGTAAGAGTCCAAGTTTTGCGTGCCACCCAGAAAGTTAAAATTCCATTAGTTGAGACCCTTTTTAGTAACCAAGATACTAGAATCGGCACATGCTAATTGTAAGATCTGGATGGCATCATGTTTCCCATTACTTCAATGGAAGTAGGACAAATCCCTACTATAAATAAGCTTCCTCTCTATTTTTAATAAGGTAGTATTTCCATTTAGATTAGATTTATCTTTCATTTTTATCTTTGATTTTTTTTTTGTTGTAATAAGTGTGTTTGTGCGTAGGATTTGATTACTATTTATGAAGTTGATGCACATAGGATAGTGCATACTTTTAGTGTAGGTTGGGAGCAATTGTAAATACAAAAATGAGACTGAGATTATGGTACTTGTCTTAGATTTGGCTCAAAGAGGTGCACGTGATAGAAAAAGGAAGGTGTCATAGGTGTTGAAGGTACTTGGGAATGATAGTGCTTAAAAGTAATTTCTCGGATTGTAAAGCCCCATGAGAAAGAGTCCACACGAGTGTAACATGAGGGAGAAAGTAGCATAATAGACTACTTGGTATGTGGCATAGAGGAAGATGGGTTACAACACGGGGAACTTTACGTAAGGATGACTACAACTGTGAAGTAGTGGTGCGTCGAGAAGGTTATGACTAATGTGAGTGGAAGAAATCTAGAAAAATAAAAATCACATTTAATGCTTTAAATTTGTGGTAGGTGAGGAACAATTAATGCGGAATTTTTTTAGAAAATTATAAAAGGATCATGGGTGAGTTCATTCTTACCTTGCATATTGAAGATATTTGAGCCATTAGAGAGTGACTAAAACTTATTAAGTGCGAAGAGCTTGTGTGAAAGATATTTGATATGAACCTGAGAAAGTCTATACATGGCCTAAGGTAAAGCTACTTCGGAGGAAGTGTGAGTGTGGAACAAAGGCATGGAGATATGTAATACAAGGTTTTGAAATATTATTAAAATAGTTAGGGTTTGATCACAAAGCTTCTAGTTTTCAAATATAGGGCACAAGGAAGAGCAAGGATTTGAGAGGATAGTTGAAGAATTGAACTCTCATAGAGAAGTAAATAACATTGAGTAAGTGGTGTTAAGAACCTAGATCACGCAATATTTGAGAAGAGTTTACATTTTTAAATAAAACAATGGCACCTAAGAAATCACCTATAGGGTCACCCAAAGGAAAAGGCAAGGACAATAATAAGAAGCTTGTAGTAGAAGATGCACTAAAGGAGTGATTTTGATAAATGTAGTTTCAAGAGAGGTTCTTGTAGGGAATTTGTAGGAGTTGATCTTGACTAAGTCGATATTAGTGACTAACCACCCTTGCCTAGAGGTGCATGAGATTGAGTTAGAAATAGAAGTGTTGAAGAAGATGGATGAGAGAACTCCGGATGGTAAGTTGGTCTATGATGAAAATGTACAAAAGGATTTAGAGAGCGTTGAATTCCTCCATATTTATGCATTGCCTTTATTTGGGAAGCCTAAGTTTTTAATCGGTGGTTATTATCATGCATCTACGAGAAATACTTTAATTTTGTATGAAGTATAATGTGCATCACCACACAATTGATTGGGAGAGTTACTGAGTTTATGTAGTTTGGGCATGGTGACCGAGCTCGACTTGTAAGATGACATCAGATTGGAGGCCACTTCCATTACATTAAACTATCATATGGGAAATTTGCACAATGGATATCATAAATATCAATGACCCGGTCATAAGATTTGTCTCCTACCTTTTCGATTCACGAATTTGGATCGTAAAAAGATGGACTCAAGTGAACAAAAATTGGCTACACATAGCACAAAATATGGTGCATAATACCGCATACAAAATTTTGTAATTCATTTTTGAGGGAATTATTGAAGAAGCACTAAAAGGAGAAAAGATAACTTGGGGCATCATCCTTGTTGATTATCTTCTATGAGATAGGAGTGTCGAGATGGGCCAACTAAAAAAATATGGAAATACCGATGGAGAATAAGTCTCTAACATAGAGGTTCATAGAATATACATGCGATATAGGACTTAATGATGGATATAAACTAAGGGTAGGAAGGTTGTATAGGTGGATGTGCAAAGCATTCAAGCAGGAATGGTGCGTACAAGGAGTTACCATCGATTTTGGAGGGAAAGGTAGAATTTTTAGGTTACCAATATTATTGTTTTGGGATATTTTATATGAATACTAGAGATAAGAGCCCCTGGTGCAAGTTACCTTTCACCTTTACAACCAAATACTTCCAAGCATTTATGAATAAGATTTTTGATACGTGGAAGATAAAGTTTGATTTAGATAGGGTATATTCAAATTACGACACTTTGTGCACTACGTATGTGTATCCTGGAAAGTTAGCATATGTGGAGGAAATGGAGTTTGATAACCTAGAGATTAATTCGAAACTCTTGTGGTAGGCAAGGAAGCAAAAAAGTTCTACATCTATTTGATGCCTAGAATGAAGAATGAGAATTACATTGATGATGAATAACTTCCTCTCCTAAAACCACCAAAGGGTAAAAATACTATGGGGACCAAGATAACATGAAATAAGACCCCTCTAGGCAAGAAGAAGAAGAAGAAGAAGAAGAAGAAGAAGAAGAAGAAGAAGAAGAAGAAGAAGAAGAAGAAGAAGAAGAAAAGAACGAATATTATGTAGAGGAAGAGGAGGTGAAAGAAAAAGATAACATTATGCTCAACCATAGTCGTAGGAAGAAGTTGCAGAGAGGGCATAAGGGTCAAGACAACAGCCCAATGACTTTGGATCCAACAAAGAATTATCTTATGGTTACTCCAACCAAGCCAAGCACTGAGTAGAAGACTCCCCAATAAGAAGAAGGAAAAAGTTGGTGATAACTAAAGATAGTGATGAGGAGATATCGAAGGAAGAGGATGTATGCCTTGAAGACACTCAGATCATCCATATTTTGAATGAGGATGAAAAAGAGCCCAAGAATGAGAATTCCCAGCATGATACTGAGAGGAACATGACACATTTAAGAAGAGATATAAGGAAGAATAGGAAAAAAAGGTGATGACAAGCCATCGAGAGAAGACACATGAGCCATATGTGGAGATGGAAGTAGTGTGCACCTAAGTACAGAAGAGAGGATACCATCAAAAGAGAACATTGGAGGAAGAAGGAAAATGGAGGAAGTCTTGTGAAAACCTTAGGTATATTATATTGATGATCAATATAAGGTGTTTCACACAAGATTTCAAAGCACAAGACAAAATCAAGATCTCTATGGTGGGAAGTTATTAACCTAGAGGGAGGAACCATGCAAAAAGGAAAATGCTTTCTTAGAACATGAAGAATCACACAGAGGATCCTAAATTTGAGATTAATAATGAATTGTGTTCAAAGATATTGATGAACAAAGTGTTAGGTAAATTCCTCATGACTTTTAAGCCCATAGAGTTAACTGATGAGTAGGCTAGCAATGCTCTAAAAAATATGGCAATGGAAGTTACAAAAAGAAATTTAGACAAGTGGCTGCTATTAGGGTCTTTCTCAAAGATAATAAGGATAAGGAGTATGAATTCTAACAACTTACAAATATTCTACGAAAGGAAGAGATGTGAGAAAAGTATACCTTCATCGAAGTCAAACACATTGCAAATGTCATTACAATAGTATGCCCCGACCTAGAAGAAAAGGCTAAGGATGAATACAATACGGCCTTGCACCACCTATAGGATCTAGTACTTATGTTATTACACGAAGATAAACATGTGAAATTGTTGATAGAAGAAGAGTTGGCCATTGAGTGGGTGAAGAATAAGAAAGCAATAACACCCAAAATAGTGGAATATGAGGGGCTAAACGTGAAGGTCAAGGATGTGATGAAAAAGGTAGGTTTTTCATTTGAAAATTGTCAAGAAATAATCCTATCCTGAAGTCACACACTACTCAAGAGGATATCGAGCTTAAGAAGACATAGGTAGCGAATGATAGTAAGCTTAGAAGTGAAGATATAATGGTAGAGATTACGCAGAAATGAGATACACTCAAGATGGTCAAGGAGGCCTTCGAGACAAGGCTTAAGGAATTTGATTGTCTAGTTGTGCAAAATATGGATGCATTAGAAGGGATAACATCATACACATTCTTTGGTATTGTTAGGGAGTCAAATTAGAAATGAGAGAACATGACCCCGAAAAATTTCTAGACATTGTCGATTGGTACCACATTGCATTGTTAAAGAGTTTACAACATTGGAAGAGTTAGAGAGAATTTTGAATACAAAATTCCGGAACTACTCGACCACCCCTAAAGTAATTTGAGTACGCACCTAAGGAATAATTATTCTTTTATTCTTGGATTTTATGTTCTACTATTATTTTATTCTCATTCCTTTATTCTATTATTCTTGAAGAGCACTCTATCAAACATAAGTATTGTCGAGGAAAACAATATCCCTAGTATGAGGTAATTATTTTCTATGAAAATGGCTAAGTACTAGCCATGCATTGAGATAAACAAAGAGAAATGTTTGACAAGTAAATATGATGAAATTTGGTTGTGGCATAGAAGATTGGGACACATGAGTTTTAAAAATCTTGTGAAACTATGTGTTAAAGGTTGTGTGAGGCATATGCCAAATATTATAAAACCTGCAGATACACTTTGAAAAGCATGTCCGATTGGTAAAAAAATAATATCATTCAAGTCAAAGGAATACTTGGACAACTAGACCTCTAGAGTTGATTCATACAGATCTTTGTGGACCTACAAGAACTGAAAGCATACAAGATGATGTGTATTTCATATTGTTGATATATGACTACACCAAAATGACATGGATAGCATGTTTAAAGAAAAAATCAGAAGCCTTAGAAATATTCAAGAAAGTCAAAGCACTGGTGGAGAATGAGAAGATTAAAAATATGAAATTCTTAAGATTGGATTGAGGTGGAGAATTTTGGTCCAATGAGTTCGATGAATTTTGTGAAGAAAATGGGATAAGAAGACAATTCTTAGCCACTAGAACACCTTAGCAAAACAAAGTTATTGAGAGGAAAAATAGGATTGTGCAAGAAATGGCGAGAATAATGTTGAATGAATCCAAATTACCAGATAGATATTAGAGCAAATAAATCTACACAAAGAACATGTACATTATGAGCAAGAGCCCCACTAAGAATAAATAATGACAAGACTCCTATGAACTCTAAAAATAGGCTAGCCAATGTAAAGCACATAAGAGTCTTTGGAAGCAAATGTTACATCAAAAGAGATGAAGATAATTTGGGAAAATTTGACTCTAGGTGTGATGAAGGCATATTTCTTGGTTATTCAGTAGAAGTGAGCACGGATTACGGGTGCTACAATAATAGGTTTAGAAAATTATTGAAAGCAAAAATGTAAAGGTGGATGAATCTTCCAAGTCTAGCACTCAGCACAATAATAGTCATGAAGAACAAGAAGATGATGAAGAAATGGACAGTCTATGTGAAGAATTAGATGAAGTATAATAAATATTAGAAACTAAGACACCCTCAAGACAAGTTAAGAGGATCATCCAATAAATTAGATCATTGGAAACAAAGAAGTCAACATTCTAACTAGAAGAAGGCTAAGAAAGTAGCATAATCATGAAAATATAGTACTTCTATCTATGGTAGAACCCAAAAGCGTTGCAAAAGCTAGCAAGGATCAACATTGGTTGGATACAATGAATGAAGAATTGGATCAAATAGAAAAGAATGAAACCTGGGAGTTTATAGCAAAACCAAATGACAAGAATGTGATAGGAACTAAATGGGTATTCAGAAATAAACTAAATGAGAAAGGAGAAGTAATAAAAAACAAGGATAGACTTGTGCGCAAAGGATATGTGTAAATGGAAGGAATCGACTTTAATGATAAATTTTCACCAAGTATGAGGATGGAAGCAATAAGATTGTTCATGGCATACATGAATTACAATAAAATCATAGTGTTTCAGATGGATGTCAAATCAGCTTTCCTCAACAGTTTTTTGAATGAAGAGGTATATATTGAACAACCTGATGGATTTTCACTAATTTAAGATAAAGATCATGTGTGTAGGTTGAAAAAGGATCTATATGGACTCAAACAAGCTCCTAGAGCTTGGTATAGTAGACTGGATTCATACCTCATTGAGAAGGGTTTCAGAAAAGGTATTGCTGATAGTAATCTATACATCAAGGAAGAAGGAGATCATCTTCTCATTGTCATTGTGTATATGGATGATATCATTTTTAGAGTAGATTATGATAAAATGACATATGAATTTTTGATATGATGAAAGAAGAATTTGAAATTTCTATGCTTGGGGACCTCTCATTCTTTTTGGGCTTACAAATTAGTCAATCAAACCAAGGTATCTTCATATCTCAAACCAAGTATATCAAAGAAATGTTGAAAAGGTTTAGGATGGAAGAATGCAGACCTATAGGGACACCAATGGAAGTATGATGCAAGCTGAGAAAAGAGGATAACTCACCAAAAGAAGACAAAAATCTATACAAATCCATGATAGGTTGTCTACAATACTCCACAACATCAAGACCTGATATCATGTAGGGGATGGACCTTGTTGGAAGATTTCAAAAAGATCCAAGGTAAACACAATTCAAGGTGATCAAAATAATTCTAAGATATCTCATGGCAGCACTTGAATATGTACTATGGTATCCCAAAAGCAATGACTTTAACATAAAAGCATATACAAATGTTGATTGCGAAGGAAGTGTTGATGACATGAAGAGTACAAGTGGTGGAACATTCTTTGTTGGAAATTACCTAGTATCTTGGTTGAGAAAGAAGTAATCTTCAGTGGCACTCTCAACATGTGAAGCAGAATATATAGAAGTTGCGATGTGTTACACTCAATTTCTATGGATGAAGCAGACATTGGAAGATTACAAGGTAAAATCTGATAGTCTAATTCCCTTGTTTTTTGATAGCACAAGTGCAATAAGTGTCTCTAAGAACCCTATGTTCCACTCAAATACCAAACATATTCCAATTAGATATCATTTCTTGAGGGAACAAGTGAATGACAAGAAAATCAATCTAGAATATTTTAGCACAAAAGAAGAAATTGCAGACATTATGAATAAACCACTACCAAAGACTACTTTTGAGCACTTAAAGAATGAATTGGGGGTTATTTTTTATCCCATTAATAACTAGAAAGTGTGTAGATAAAGTGAGTGATCATTCTCAAGTTATATCAGCTCCTAATTAGTGCCAAACAATATTTATATGAGGAGCTAGTCGGATAGCTCAATTTTATCATAGTATGTATCGGATCGGGGGAGAATTACGTGAGTATATCATATCATATAGATCGAAGCATGTGCCTAGGGGGAGCGTCTTGACGTAAGAACACAAAGTATCCATCTTACCAGCATATTCAGCTTTATGTGGCATATATGGTCCTTTGTCATTGTTGTCAAAGGGAGAGATGCTGAAATCGAAACAGCCAAAGTGATATAGAGAGCGGAGAGAAGCTTACAAAGTGTTTTCAGAAACCATAAAATAGGTATGCAAGTATTTTTCCATCAACATTTTGTAGGTTTCTACAGTATTTAAGTGTTGAGGTGTTGTCATCAATGAAAAGATGGAGACTATTGGACCTTTATCATTTTCATACATGTTATCATTGATGTCAAGCTACATTGATGTAAAAAAGTAGCAAAATGTATAGTGCAAGTTCTGTGCAGATCAACCATGTATGGAAGAAAGACTTGGAAAAATAAATGTGAAGGGATATTGGTAGTTTTAGCTCTCAAAACCTTCAGGATGATCAATGATAAGTTCTAAAGGACTTAATAAGTTTTTTTGCAATTTGCGGAACTCTAGAAGAAACCGTGGAAGCTTGGTGGAAGTTACGAGTAAAGGGATGAAGCCACAAAGCAAAAACAAGCTAAAGGAAAAACCATGGGTGGAATGGTAAGGTTGTGAATGTGAGGGGAAAACCGCAGTAGTAATGATATTTGAAGACAAATCCATAGAAGAAAGGAAAGTGTGGAGGAAACCACATATAAGGAGAAAAGACATGAAGAACTAGAAAATTCGCAAATATAAGAAAGTATCCATGAAAAGAAACAAAGCCAAAGAACACTACGAAGGAAACATACAAGAATAAAATCTGTAAAACATTAGAAAATCCACAAAGTAAAGAAAATCCATGGATAATTGAAAAGTCACCAAGAAAAGAGAAAAGTCGTAGAACATAGATATTGCCATGATACAAAGGGGAAAGTCAAAGAAAGTTAAGGAAACCCATGGATTGAATAACTATGGATTAGATAGGGCTCAAGGACAATCAAATTGATCGAACATAGACATGTGAGAATTTTTTCTCTAAAATTGATGGTGATTAGATTTTTCTGGTGATTATATTTGAGTATACAACTTGAGCTCCATGAAGAAAAAATAAATCTACTGAGCCCAACTTTCAACATTTAGTGCTCATTAACTTTGTGGAAATATAGTTACACTCTCTATGAGATTCCTAATTTCAAGGTGAAATTAAATATCAAAGAAGAAAGTGGATTCACCTATCTTGATCACGTTGGAAATCCTAAAAAATATGAGAAATATATTTTAGGTATTGGCTCATAAATAGGTCATATGAATGCATAGAAAATGGTGAAATCAAGCTTAATATAGTAAAAATAAATTTAGAGTTAGTTGTATGAATTTAATAAACTAGATTCTCAAAGCGACGAGCTAGGAAAAAGCATGTAGAACGTGCAAAGAAATTGTTGGAATGGGTCGATTATCTAAATAGAGGAAATTTGGTACCAATATGGGTGTTGCTCAAGTAAGAAATCAATGCATGTGAATTAGAAGAGCGACAGAGGGAGAAAGAGAGCTCAAGAAAAAAATGAAATATACGAGCTAAAGAAGAAATAGAGAGCAGAAATCAGAGACCCAGATCAGATTTGAAATACCAAGAAAGAGAATGTAGAGAATGCTGAAACAATGAGTGTAGAATGATACAAAAAAGTGATCATAATATGTTGTGTAAGCAATATTGATTCTATATGATCAAATTGTAATTATAAAATAATATTTCTAAGTGGGTGCTTAGATAATAGGGGTGGGTGCTCCTTACAAATGGGTACTTGATAAAATCTGTTGAGTGAATGCTCAGTAAATATTCGAGTGGGTGCTTGAAGTAGTGAAATGGTGCTTCACTAGTGAGTGGGTGCTCAACTGAAACCTTATATGCTTTAGAATTGGTGTTCCTAATAAAACCTTGGTTTCAAAGTGGGTTTATCCCTCAATGGTTTCCTAGTATAAATTTAGTGTTCAATTTTTTATTTTCGATATATGTTTGACAAAATGCACATGATATCATACTAGACAAATTAAGGAATTGTGAATTGGTATAACTTTGGAAATTAACTTTAATCTGCACTGATTCACCCCCCATCTCAATTCTTTTGATCTCTAACCAGTATAACTAGTCTGCTGGAACATCTTTTAATGTTTCCATGAACACAAAAATTGCAACATCTTTGTGTTGTACTCCAAGAATGCCACATGCTATGATGAAAGCTATAATATGGTCATCGGTTGTTGCTTTCCATCTCCAAAGAATTTGGGAAATTTCTTTCATGATCCATTTCAAATTTCATGAAGTGGTGAAACCAAAGCAAACAAACTAGTATTATGTCTCCATGGTAGAGAGGCATCCATTATTTCTTCTTCTTTTCCTTCTTGTCTTTCTTCTTTGAGAGGAATGAGGACTAGTGGTTCAACAACTAGTTCTTCAATATGACCTTCACGATCAATTTCAGGAACTTTCCTTCTTACATGTATAATGAGAAGTCTAAAATAAACTCTTTATTTCTCCTCGAATGTGGGATCAACAACACCACCTACATGATTAGCTTGATGTACCTTCTTTCGCTAGTTTGTCTCAAAGAACAAGAAATGCACTATACTTGAAAAATATTGATTCTTTAATAGGATCACAACAAGGTTTTTGAAAATTCAGATGGTGATTTTTGTATTTTTTATTTTGTTAGTTCTTATGGATTTTTCAATATCTTATATTTTTTTATTTTTAGAGATCTTTTATGGGTGCACAAAGGGAAAATATTCCCGGTAGAGTCTCCAAAAACTATTGGTGAAATAATATGTCATGTGCAGATTTTGATTTGCCACCAATAGTCACAAGGATAATCCCCTCCTTCCTATGTATAAGGAGGCTCCCATTATTAAATGTAAAACAACTAAAAGTTATGGGGTTCAAGTTATGCCAAACATCCCATAAAAATACTCCACTAAACCTATGGAAAAGTTCTTTTATGGGGTATAAGGGAGTTATTTTTTTTAGGAGAGATAAAGGGGATTTAGGGGAATAAGGAAAGGGGGGTTTATTGTTGTGAGTAGACTTGTATAATTAAAACACATTAACCAGAGTACATCCACATTCAATTAAAATATCACAACAATGCTAATAATGATAATACTAAAAACCATGGTCATAAAATTATACTGATTCATAAATCAAGGACACAACATTATTTCTTGGCTATATAAGATCATCATGTTTGCAAATTCATAAATTAGAGAGGGTGGAGGAACAAAGATAAATAAAATAGAGGAAATGCAACTTTTAATTCTTGATGTAGTAGTGGTGAATCTCAAAAATATACATTCAATCAACAATTGCTAACCCTTTAGAATGGAGAATACATTCCAATTTATAGCATTACAAATTGTCTTCTCATCTCACCCCACATGAATTTTCACCTTCCTTCATCACTTGTGGCCTTCCACATACTCTTAGGAATGAAATTAATTCCTTTTCTTATTATTTAAAAGTGACGTTTACAATGCAATGTTATATCACTTAAGTGAACAAGACGAAAGAGTGGAAAAATACATTCTCAATGAAGGAATAGAATATTAGAGAGATAGGGATGAGAGATAAGAAGAAAGAGAGATAGAAATATGGAGACGGGAAAGACCTTGTTGATGAAGAACCTACCAGGGAAAATTTTAATGGCTAATATTCATAATTTGGCTATTTCTGGAGATTTTGAAAGTCCCAATTGGCTAGTTGGACACTATATGCACACCTAATATTCACCAAAAACAATCACAAATGTTATTATTTCCCACTCACATAGACAAATTAATTCTAATATAATTATGTTTTTATAATGGATCACCCTTAAATCGATAAACCAAGATTTTAAAACATGTTTAGATCACCAAGATTTCTATGTTCTCTTGGATCACAATTGCCAACATTTTAGAGGGAAATTTTGAATTTTGAAAAAATTCTCCACTTGTATTATGTATGTATGTATGTATGTATGTATGCATGCATGTATGGATGTATGTATGCACGTACGTACGTATGTATGTATGTATGTATGTATGTGTGTGTGTGTGTGCGTGCGCGTGCGTGCGTGCGTGTGTGTGTGTGTGTTGAGATGATCAAATATACTAATGGCACCAATTCAACTATCTTTTCAATTAAATGATTATTTAATGTTAAATTTAGAATATGGATTTTATTTTATGTGATGTGATTTAATTATGGACCATTTAATCCACAAAAATGTATTGTTTGCATGTCGATTTGAATTGGTTCATCTAACAATCAAAAAGAGCCTTGACAATGGATGTCTTTGTAATTATTCCTTTAGGAATCATCCCACATTTTGAAGGACTGAAATGCATATATATATATATATATATATATATATATATATATATATATATATATATATCTTAGCATGTTGAAGGTAAGGATGCATGGGAAACCTTTTGGAAAAGTGTTGAAAAGTTTCAAAGTAAAGAAAGACTAAGGTAGGAGACTTGAATCCAAAATATCATAAGACTTTGACATAGTGTAAGAGATCAATGGATGCGATATAATTCTAGTAGGATTCATGACAAATTCCATTTTATATCATGGGTTTTCCCAAAATTCATGAAATGATGACATGTGGAAAATGGATCAACAACCAAGGTTAACTCCTAGGAAGGATTGGGAAAAATGGGTACAAATTTCATAACTCAATATTTTTTCCTAGTTAAGTAATGAATTTAAATAAAGAACTACATAGCATCAATAGATTAGAAAAATTAAATCTAACCTAAAGAGGAAAATTGAGATTCACCAAAATATTTATTAAAATTGAAAAATTTAGGTAAGCTTCACCTTTACATTTGCAGCCATTTTAATGATTTTTTTCAATTTCTCCTAGTCATGATAACATTTTATGTAAGATTCTCCATCCCAAAAATATTGATTAAGAAATATTCACCTCCATTTCTATATAAAAAAGGTTCATTGGTTCCTTAAAATTTTCATTAGAACCTACATTCGATGGATTCGATTTACAATGAAGCATTCTGATGGACCTTTGGGGAAATTCTTCATGAATGAGAATCTTGACCTATGAACACATGTTGAACTGAAATGAGGTGATTTCAAGGTCCTCATTCTTGAGGTATGATCACACTACAAGGTTTTTTAATGATTGTTTAAGAAAACCACAAATTGAATGGTGTCAAGTGGAACTTTATATGATTTCTCATTCTTGCATACATGATGAGCCATATGAAGATCATCCTCTACTTTCCCTTCCTGGTTCCCAAAACCTCCTTGAATAGAATTGGCTCATACACCCTCTTACTCATATGCTTCTCATGGGAATAGATTTCTTCTTCCTGATAGAAGGAACTTGAAGTAATATCTGGGAATGAGATCCATGTTATTTGACTTCCACATTGTACCGAAAGAAGTCTCTCTTGAATGATCAATGATTTGTAGCCTATAGGATACACCGAGAGAAGATTTGAGAAGTAATTGATGAGTGGACCATTTAAAACCATGGAGGATGTATTCCTTCACCTGAATCAATTCTCCGATCCATGAAAAATTCAATGCCTCTTTTACCAACCACCAATATGAAATCAACTTGATGCAATTGTGTAAAATGAGACAATTATCCACACAATACAATTATGATGATCCTTTCACCTTGAGCATATTTATAATCAATGAGATGTGACACCAGATCCTTCTAAAACTAAGGTGGAGTAAGGAGGAGATATTTAATGTAATTTCATTCACATAATTATCAATAACCTATAAATGCGATATGAAGAAAAATGTCCTCTAGGACAAAATTACACATTGAGAACAAAATTGGAAACCAAGAGGGATTCCCTTCCTCTTGAGTCACAATTCAACTTTTGATCCTTCATGAATATTAGAAAAATTAATCATGAAGAGGAGGAACATTTGTGAAAAATTTTCTCTCATCTTAACCATTTACTATTTTTAGCAAGTCACACATGGGTGTCCATTTCTTAGCAATTTTTCCATTTTTTCCAATTTTTTCCAATTTTGCCATTTTTGAGTGTTTTGCACTTGAAGGAATGACTTGAGGTACCGGAAACCATATTTTCCTCAAAATTACTATTTTTAGTAAGATATATAGTAGATACTTACTAAAAATATAAAGTGGTCTTCTGGGTGTCGGATTGGAATGAAATCAATTACATAAGTTTCCATTTTTCATTTCAAGGCTTTGCTCCAATTTTTGAAAGATTTCAATTGCGATTTTTGTAGATCTGAGAAAATATTATTTTATCTTGAAAAATTGATGTGGTTGTAAGAATTGAATGGAGGAATAAATGGGGGATGTGAAAAATATTCCTAAAATTGTTTTCATAATGAATATATGGTTAAAATCTTGAGGAAAATGGAGCTTGGAAACATGAGTTATGAGCAAAACTAGATTTGAATGTTTAGGGCACAAAAGGTTTTTTTGTGTTTAAATGTAGCCAACCAGATCTTAAAACCTATTTAATGGCTTAAAAGGAGTCACTTTATGTATTTTAAGTTCATTTTTATGATTTTGAGTTGTGGTGAGTGAGAGTGAGTGAATTTATATTTCTTAACTCACTTATAATTGCATCACTCAACTAGGGTCAAAATGGAGTTTCAATTTGGAGTTTAAATATGGTTTTTCATCATGAAAATGGAAATGAATGATAGAATGGGAATACAAGGGATCCTTGGAGAAATATGGTGACAATTGGCAGCATCATAGCAAGTGTGAGGGATATTGAGGAGCCAATCAAGCACCCTGTGGAGATGGGAGAGGTCACTTGGAAGACCATAAGAGGAGGCTTTCTAATGAGAAATACCCACTTGTCCAATTTGGGGTAGAGGGACATCAGGGATATAAAATGGTTCCTTAGATAAAGGTTTTGATGCATGGAAACATTATTCGAGGGCTAGGAAAAGCAATCGAGGGCTAGAAAATACACTGCAAAGCAGTGTGAGGATCATATAGAAAACCAACGTAGAGGACTTGCTCATGGGCATGAATTTTTGACCACTTGTCACCTTGGAAATAGAGGGACATTAGGTATAGAAAAGGGATCCATGGATCAATGTGGTGACATGTGTCATTGATGAAAATTTATTATGTGAAATAGGACATTATGAGTGATTTTCTACCTAGGGATCACATAAGGGTGTTTTGGGGTAAAAACGTTTATGATTTTGACTCCAAATCACATTTAAATTTCAATGTAATCAATACCAAACTCCAATTATTCATGAAACTCAAAATTTAGAGTCTCTTTCATCTAGAACCGAGAGGGGAAACTATAGAATTTTGAAATGTTTCAAGAAATCATTTAACCTCAGACCAAATTTTATATTTCCATATTGTAGAGAATTTCAATATATTTCCAATTATTATTTGTGTTTATATCGAATCCTTTTTTAAATCTCGGAATCATCTAGAGAATTCATGTTTCACCGAGGAGCCTTCATTTCCCACACCATGAAAACCGTGTCTTTCACAAATTGCTCCCTGAACGAGATTTTCTTTCCTAAAATTTCCTAAATTACTTCAAACATATTTAATAATCTCTCGACACCATCCTCATATGCTTTATAATTTCCTTCAATGTTCCCGTAAGGTGTCTACCAGCTATGAAATGGCCAAAATGGCCTTTTTTAGGCCTCTAGGAAGACTTGTTTTTCTCAAACTTCACTGAATTCAATCATCAACTTGTCTAATACGACTTGCACAATGAGAAAAACTTGAAAACCTTTTTTAGGACTTTATTTTGATCCTAGATGAGTATTTAACTGAAGACTAGATGGCCAAAGGAAGGATATACAATTCTTGGGAAGCCTTATTTTCAATTAGAAGCTTTAGTTTTCATGCTTCAAAATTTTCAAACTTTATATTAGTTATTTTACATGACAACTAATTTGTAATCCTAGATAATTCCTACAAAAATACGCAATAATACCATGCAAACACCATGAAGCTCTTAACCTCTATCACTCTGGTGGGTGCTATCCAATCTAAGATGACATTAAACTTTGAGGTATCTAGTGAGATAGCCTCACTTAAAATGATGTGTCCCAAATACTCGAATGTCTTTTTGAAGAAATAATACTTTTCCAAATTCTCAAAAAATATTATGATCCCTTAGAAGTTGTAAACCTTGTCTTAATTTCTCTTCCTTCTCCTTCTCTCGAGTAGGAATATATCTTAATATCATCAAGAAACACTAGGACAAATTAATCTAAAAAAGCCATTAAAACCCTATTCATGAGGGTCATGAAACATGCAAGTGAATTAGTCAATCTAAAGGGATATTTGGTGAACTTGTAGTGCTTATAATGATTCTAGAACATTTTCTTGTTGATATCTTCATATCCAATTAATAATTGGTGATATCATGACTTACTATCAATCTTGGAGAAAACTTTGGATCCCCTGCATCGATCAAATAACCCATCTATTCTTAAAAGAGGGTAACTATTCTTCATTGTCACCTTATTCAACTTCCGAAATATATGTACAAATGAAGGGATCCATCCTTCTTCACAAAACTACTAATGTTTCCTAAGGGAACACACTAGGGAAGACAATAACCTTATCTAAAAATTATTATAATTGAATTTTGAGCTGAAGAGTAATCATCATATACGGTGCTTGAGAAACTTGAGATGCACCTCATACTAAATGAATTCTGAAATCCACTTCTATCTTTGGTGGAAAACTAGGAATCTCATTAGGAAACACATCTCGTGAAATGTCTCAAAATAGGATGGTCATCAAGTATTGAACTAATTTGAACATCCTAAACCCTATCATTGATTGTGATGGAATTCATTTAACATATTTTATGCATACTCCACTTGAGTTGAATTTTGGAAATCATAAGCAAGGAAACTAGTCTCTAAACTTTGTTGATCACTATTTAACTACCCAAATCATCCCGGCACTCAATGAGCTTTTTCTACAAAATAACTTAGCTTGATGAAAATCAATCCAATCCATAATCAAAACTACCTAATAGGATCCCAAAAAGTAAGATTTGAAAGTCTAAAGTGGTGGAAAATACACCAAGATCAAGTATAGAGCTCTCTACATAGGTATCTAGAACAAGTTTAGCTCCATTAATCAAATATACCTACCATACATCCGACTACATATAATCCACCAACCCATACTATTCCATTATAGAGGAAAAATAAAATAATTAGATTCACTAAAATAAAATAATAATGATACAAAAATACCCCTAATGATACTTGTCATCTCAATAATTGTGGATTCATTCTCATCCTATCATTTTTATACTAGGTCATAGATGTGATGAACACATCAAATATTTCCTACAATATTCTCTAACATTATTACCTTTTTCCTTATGTGTAAAAGATTCTCTTTGAAAGGATAGGTAGGCATAACGATCCAAATATGCATACATTAAACATCTTGTTGTCTACCTCTATTTGAGTGTCCCAATTGTATTTGTATTTTACGAACCTAAAGACATAACTCTTAGTGAATACTTTGTGTGATGTGGATGATCCGATGTCTACCCTACCTTTGATCCCTACCAAAACCTTCACCTCTGTGGCCCTTCCCTCTTTTCATATCATGAACTCAACATGATCATTGTTGTTGATGGGAATGATGTTGTGAATGTTGTTGCGCATGTATCCAAGGACATGATGCTTCTTGATTAGACCTAAAACCTCCTCTCAACGGTGGTGAAGTGCCTGGTAATATCATATCTTATAGTGTGTTAATATTTTCTTGAACCTTGTTCTTGTTCCTATCTTTGAACGTTTGGGCCTTGCCATTATTCTCCTCAACTAAATAGGACCTTCTCCACAACCTTATCCAAAGCGGGAGGATAACATCCTAACTACTCCGGCTAAGTCTATATTCAAGCCACAAATAAACAAGTTGAATTTCAATATCTCATCCTACAAATAGTCAACATAATGTAATAAACCTAGAAAATGGCTCTTGTATTATGTCACTATGTTTGAACCTTGTAGTATGTCATGAAACTTGTCTATCTATCATGAATAAAATTATTTGACATATAGCAAGCCGGAACTACTCCTCAAATAAACCCCATGTAACTATGTCTCATGTCAAATGGATCTTCCACTTCTCATTCCTCCACCGAGATACTTGTTGTGTCACGAAGAAATTGAATGGCTTGTCAAGCCTTTACGTTGCTCTCGTATGGGTGTAACCTAAAGTAGCTATCAAGAATAAAGAACCATGAATCATATCTAAATCCATTTTCATACCTCCATAAGTAGGTGGTTTTAGCTGAAGTAAATACCCAATCACACTTCCGATATACCCCGACCTGTGGGCATGGCCTTCCAAATTCTCCTCTCCATGAGGTGATGGTGATATCTCCAGTAGTAGTCACTCAACACTCATAGAACAACTACATCAATGTGAAGTGACCATTTCCACTGTATTTATGGGCTACGAGATCTCTCGTGCCAATGTGAACCATGTTGTTATGGTCCATAATGTGAGCCCTCCTCAACAAGAGCATCCTCATGTTGTATGACCTCCTCAACTATCTTTCACTTCCCTGAAAGTGGTCTTATAGATCACCCATAACATATTGATGACCTCTAAAATTTGTGGCCCAAGGTACACAACAAGTAGCTCAAAAGTAGGTTGACCCTACTCTTAGGTCCTCATTACACAATGGAAAACTACATGCCTCGGCATCCTATGTGCATGAAAACGAATCAAATTAGTCTTAGCATAAAATTTTTGGTATTGGTTTAGTTATCTATTTTCTCTTTAATTTCCAAAAGTTTCCTAAAGTTCCCGATGTGGAATCTATGCTCGATACTAGATGTAGTTCCCATAATTTTTACCCAAAATCACCCATCAAATAAACCCATTATGACATTAAAAGTTGAGGAATTTTTTTAGTTTAGTTAGAATCAATGATACAAACTCATTTAGAATTTATTCTAATAATATCCAAATGACATATTTCCACCATACTTAGTCACTTACAATGTTAAGGTTATAATTCATCGAAATTTGATTTATTATTTTATGGTATTTCAATTTCATTTAGAGGTCTAGTATTTTAAATCTTTATATAGGCCAAAGACTCCACCGATTTAATAAAAGATGAATTAAATCTAATTTCATATTAACTACTATAGATAATGATATACAATTTCTAACATAAAGTAAGACGTAAGAAAATAATCATGATAAGCATAAAATCATAAGCAAAGGAGAGAGATAAGAAGACTTAGCTGATTTCCAAATGAACAAGAAGTGATCTAGGTAGGTGCGACAACTAAGCAGATTGAAAATAGGTTCATTACATTGGTCGTTGTATAATCTAGAATCTACGAACAATGTCGACATAGGTGCCTACAGGAGGACATGGGATCCTAGGCACTGTGAACTATGTAGGAGCTTGGAATCGATTTCTTTTATATCACTAGGGTTCTGCAATTATTCTCTATTGATCACTTGATGTTCACTCATTGGTCACCAAAGGTACCTATAACATGCAAAAGAGAAGTTCACCTACACAAGCCCATAAACTACATCAAACCTAAAAATGAAAATACATAATAAGGATTTTTATTGACCCCGAAAGTCACCCAAAGAGTGAACATATGACCGAGTGGTAAACTACATCCCATAATAAATGTAGATATTGTGTGTGTAGACATGATTCCTAGGATGCCCTTCTACAATTTTCACTTGATAGAAGGATCAGTAGCTAGAAATTAGAAATGTAATAATATGTTTGGATGGGATAGAATGAGATTCCCCTTTTATGCAAAGTGTATACAAACATATGCATCCCTTGTCCCTTGAATGGATATTATAGGGATACCTTTGAATTTATTTAGTTCTTTTTGAATGTAATCTTAAGTGGTAATAGTAATGCTTAGATCTTGTTCCTTCATTTTGAAAACATAACTATGTATTTATATGATTCCCTTGTTCAAATTTTGTTATGACAACTAAAAGGTCGAATCAAGGTAATAAAGTGATATTAAGAAGTGAAAGGGGCCCAAAAAGGGTAAGAAAAGATAAAGAGGGACATAAGCACCTAGGAGAACAAGAGCATTTGGCGCTACTATCTCGAGCCGGAGGTAGTGTCCAAAGTCATAGAAAGGTAATGCACTCCAAGTGCTAGAAAGAGTAACAGATGTATGAAGCTAATAAAATTGTAAATGACAGAGAAATAGGATAAGGGGAGTTGTCAATTACTTGTTTTCTTGCTTAGGAATCATTTAAATCCTAGCATACTTTTAGGACCTAGAAATGTACCAAAGTGTGTGATTTTGTGTCTAAATTTTCCCCACTTTATGTTGTTGATTAAAAACTCGGTAAAATAAAGTAGATAGAATATGTATACCTTATGATCCATATAGAGCATGAGGTGAATATCATGCCGATTAGACAAGTGAAGCATTAAGTTATTGTAAAATAAAGCATGGAGACTAGGAAAGGAAAGTGGCCCTATGGGTGAAGTGTATGGGTAAAGATGTATTGCTTAGAACTCGTGATTATTGAAATAAGTTTCTCGTTATTGTGTATTAAAGATACACCTACAAAGGAAGAGTGAAAAATTTGTCATAGTCATGTATATGAAAAATATCTGTAAAGTATGCATAAGTATGTAAAATCATGTAAAAGTGTGTAAAAATGAATGTGTGCAACTGATATATAAGAGTGTAAAGGATAGAAAAATGTCTTGGAAATGTTGTAAAGAGTAATTTTTTTGGGAGATCTCATGCCAAGAGAAATATTTTGGGGTAATCTTATTCCAAGTACGATTTTTTTGAGTGATCTCACACCAAGTGCGAGTTTCTTAGCAATCTCACACCAAGGAGAAAGTGTTGGGGAAAGAACTATAGTGTTACTCTACTTCCATGACTCTACCTAATAAGTACCACTACATATGGTATGTCTATGGTTTTTTATTTTGTCGCTAATTAGTTCTAAATTGTTCCAATTGACTCGATTACAACTTATTATAGGAGATAGAATGCATTCTGTAACTAAAGGTCTATACCTATAACTATATAATGTCTCCGTAACGTGCTTTGTAAATGGTGTTACATTAAGAAATTTATTATATCTAACCCCAAAACATTAGGGTCCAGTGGAGGACAAAAGTGCTTAGGTGTTCTGTCGATTTCGAACTAGTTTTGTGACTTATCCCGTGATTTTTTTGTACTATATTGTGTTTTTCTAGAGATATGTACTATTATATGGTTCATTTATTCACCCAATGTATACCCCCCTCATTTGGGGTGCATGTAGTGATGGTAGGATAATGCGGTCCAAAGGAGAGGACCCGATCTTCGACTCGGGAGTGGAAACTTGTAGTGGGTAGGGGATGTGTATGGTATAAACCAAGGCACATGAAAACAAAAGAGGATAGAACTATGTGATAGTGGAATTTAAGCATGGACTAGAAAACAATGTAATTAGGAAAGTGTACATATAAGATAGACCATGAAAAATGGGTTTCAAACATGGGACATTGCTCACTATGTCACAAGACAATCAGAGCCGAAGTGGCCAAAAGCATACAATGATAACACAAGACATAGGTCATAGCCTGCAAAAATAGCATACAATAGAAAATAATAGAAGAAAAATGTGAATGATAGCCATGGTTTTATATATCCCTGCAAGGAAAATGCCACATGAAGAACTCGTTAGCATGTTAGTGTCGATCAAAGTTTCTCGCTTCCCGCCCAGGATGAGTGTACGAGAAATCAAGAAACACAAAACAACATCGAGTATACAAGGGATCAGTACCTTAGAGATGACAATGGATAATACAGTGTGCAAAGTTGATGTCGAACTCCTCGGTGTGATCCCAACAATCCTACAATTCACATACACTAGAGAAAGATTGATTAGATATTTTATGCAGGGGCTGCCTAAAAAAGTAGATCCGGGAAGCATTAACTCCCTCGGTGGTGGCTCAACCCCCATGTGATAAGAATAATGATAAAATAGAGTCCAAATAGATAACATGCAAATTGATAAACAAAAGAACCTGAAAGATGTCGGTATGCAGATGGTGTTATTGATCATATGCGTGCAACATGAATCTCACCACATGAACTAGATCATGAGCAGAGTACCATGGAAATTCCACATGTTATCACAAAGATAGAATAATAATGATATTATGATAAATGGCTAAAATTCCTCAACATTCACCCAAATTTTTAACTTTTTCTTCCTCCTCAAATATGGGGAAAAACCCATATTTATAGTTTAATGGTAAGGTTAAACTACAAGGTTAAAAGATACTCAGGGGTTGAGTAAAGTAACCCCGAGTTAAGAAACATGATGTGATCCAACGGGGCTCACAATTTGACTTAAAGTAAAGAAAAGGATAAGGATGTGATAAGAGGTGGGGATATTAGGTGAAATAAAGTATTCTCTTTTTGAATGATTAAGAGTGGGATGTCGGATGGGTGCATTATTGCCCATGTTTTGAATAATTTGTGAGAGATGGGGATAATGCCCAAAAATCTGAATTATCAAATGGGTCCACATGGAGATCATTTGGTAATTAATTAATAAGATGAAAAATGGATGGGTTTTTATTTAAATTTAAGAAAATAAAAAGGTGAGCAGGACGTTATATGACTCTGCGAGATACATAGAGGCGCTACACCAAAAATTTCTATCTACAATTAGAAAGATAAATATGATTTCATGAGTGTTTATAAATCATTGAAAATTAAAGTAGCTATAGTGAATAGTAGTGAAAATGTAGCAATAAAACACTGTGTATTATATGATAGAAAAACTAGATTCCCCCAAAGCCTCGATGAGACTAGTAGAAGGTACAACAACTTGTCAAACATCATTGCAGTATGTAAGAACTTGTAAGAGATGCACATTCACCTAAAAATACCAAGTGAATGCACATGTGTATATATAGAAAGATAATGACATACTAAGAATCTATCTAGCATGGAGATCAAAGTGTAACATGCAAGTATAATAAGCTAACAAAATTAAATGCAACCAAGATATGCAAATACAATGTATGAGTGCGATGGAATCATATGCAAAGTGTGAAGATGATAGGGGAAGCATTCCCCCAATGGAAATGCATGAGATGAGGTTCATTTATAAGATATCCCTTAATAGTCAAGAATGAACCATAGAACAAGAGTCTTTCATTGTGAAATGAGTGTGTTATGTGAGTAGATGCTAGAAATATGTACCATGAAGCATAGAGAACGAGATGTAGATGATGTGAGGTTCATTTCAAAATTATACCCTTATATGATTGAGTATGAACCATTGAACTACAAAGTGCATCAAAGGTAATGATGATACAATGGGTGTATCAAAGGGTATGAGAGTTCTTAGAAAGACTAATCATCAAACACGTTGCATTAATTATAGTAGTAGACAACTTGATAGTGATGGAAGGGAGGAAAGTGTGATTCCCCCAAGTATGTTGATGATGGAAATCTATGTAACAATGAAAGAAATATATTGCAATGGCAACGAGGCTTGAAATATATCATAAGAAAGCATATTTTCATCACAATGGTAGGTAGGAGTAAGAGTAGGACCAATGTTGGATTTTGGGTTGATAGTAGGTAGTTTAAAGAGGTTATGTAGAGTTTGTTGGTCTTGTTTAGAGAGTGGTTGCTTATTTGGAATTGGTAACGTCGTGGAAGACTTGAGAGGAGGAGGGGATGGACTTATTTTTAGAGGAGGTTTCTTAGTAGGAATGGGTATCATTGTAGAAGGCTTGAGAGGAGGAAGGGATGGACTGATTTTTAGAGGAGGTTGTTTAGTAGGAATGGGTTTCATTGTACAAGGATTAAGAGGAGGGATGGAAATATTTTTAGAGGAGGTTGCTTAATAGGCATGGGTTTGATAAGAGGCTCTTGATTGACAGAAGAAGGAACATTAGTGATTATGACATGATGTTAATTAGACATAGAGGGATTGGATTTGGGAGCCCATTACGATTTAGAAATTGAAGATGAGAAAACACTAAAATTTTGTGAAGAAAATTAAATAAAACCCTCATGCTCAAGGTTATTAATTCTTCATTTTAAAGCATAACAATCATTTTCGCAATGTCTATTAAGTCTTTGATAATTAGAAAATGAGATACCTTGGTATTTAGCAAGCCGATAAGGAGGGTAGTAATGAGTACTTGACAAGTTGATCAATTTTTATTGAGGAGATCAAGAAGAAATTCATGTTACTTAGTAATGAGAGGTGTGGGTAGTATTAAGACTTGGGGTTCGGTGACATGAGAACATGTAGAGGACATAGGATTTGAATGATATGTAGAAGAACAACTAGCATGGGCATGATAACTATCCTTAAGATGTTGAATTTTGTCTTTGAGAGATGTAATTTTTGTTTTCATGGCTTGAATTTTATCTTGAAATAAAAAATGTAAAGCTTGAATGGAGGATTAGGAAAAATAGATGATCGAAAATGGTTCTTAGTTGAGTAGGTTGTGTATTGCGAGGGAGATGAATAGTGTCTAGATATTTTTGGAGAACAAATTTGCAAGGTGAGTTCCTTTGAAGCAAGTCATGCAAAGAGACTTGAAGAACCTTAGAAGCCATGAAATAGAGACAAATAGATTAGGGATCTGAATGAACGATCATGAGTGGGCTTCACTAAATGATATAATAAAAATAGAATTAAATATAATTTTGGAGTAACTATTGTAAGTAATGATGTACAATTTCTAAAATATAGTAAGATGAAAGTAAATAAGCATGAAAGCATAAAAACCTAACCAAAGGAGAGAGATAAGAATACTTAGCTAATTTATGAATGAACATGAAATGATCCGGGTAGGTGCAACAACCGAGTATACTAAAAATAGGGTCATTATTGGTAAATCGTAAAATATGGAATCTATGAACAATGTTAGACATGGATGCCACATGAGAAGATATGGGAACATGGGCGCTAGAGACTAGAAGTGGGTACTGTGATTGTACAGAGCTCAAAATCTAATTTTTATGTGTCACTAAGGTTTAGTAGTTTTTCTTTGTTCATCGCTTTCAGCTTCACTCCTTTTCTTTGAAGGTACATGTAACCTATAAAAGATAAGTTCACCTACACAAGCCCACAAACCGCATCAAAACTAAAAATTAAAATGTAGAATGGGGATTTGGAATGACCTCGACAATCCCCTTAAAGAGTGAACTTATGTCTGATCGCTGCACTACATCTCACACACCAAGTATTTCTTGTGTGTCTATGTGTGTACAAATGATGCCCCCTAGATGTCCTTGTGCAAGTTACACTTGATAGTGGGCTTATAGCTAGAATTTAGTAATGTCATAATATGTGTAGATGGAATGGAATGAACTTCCCCTACCTATACAATGTATGCAAAAGTATGCATCCCTTATCCCTTGAATGGATGCTAGATGGATTTCTTTGAAGTTATCTAGTGTCTTTTGAATGTAATCTTAGGTGGTAATAGTAATGCTTATAGCTTGGTCCCTCATTTTGAAAACATAACTATGTATTTATATGATTCTCTTGTTTAAATCTCGTAATTGACAACTAACAGGATGACCCAAGGTAATAAAGTTCAATTAAGAAGTGAAAGGGGGCCAAAAGGGTTAGGAAAAACATAAAGAGGTTCAAATGGACCCATGAGGACATGAGCACCGACGCTACTTTATTAACTAGGCACTAGTGTATGAAGCAAAGAAAGGTAAAATAGTTAATTATTGGCAAGAGTAACAAAAGTATAAAGCCAATAAAAGTGCAAATGACATGAGAAACGGAATAACGGGAGTTTTGAATTACTATTTTTATTTCTTAGGAATCATGTAAATGCTAACATGCTTTTAGGACCTAGAAATGTACCCAATTGCATGATTTTGTATCTACATCAACGTCTGTTTGTTTTCTACGGAGAAAAACATTTTTTATTCACGGATGATATTGGTAGATTTAAGGATGATGGTTGATGTGGAAGGGTAACTTCATCTTTGGTAAACAAAATTCATTTAGGTTCATAACAAAACTAAAGAGCCATATATTAAAATAACAAGGTCTTACACCACGTTAGAATCTATATTCCCTTGCAATTAATTTACTCCCACCGAGATAAGTAAAAGAGAGGAAAACAAATAATAAACTTATTCTCATTCAAATACTTATTTATTCAAAAATGCATTTTATACATTTTTAATTCAAATACTCATCTTCATTTAAAATGGAGAAGGGAAAATTAAGAATTCCAGCTGAAGAAAAAGAATTTAAAAAAAGTCAAGTAAAGAGGGTCTACTTGGCAAGTGGCCTACTCTAAGATTAATGTGTGTCATTGAATAAAAATATCTCAACTCTGGATCTTCTACGGTGTAAATAAAACCCTAATACTTCTTATAACTTACTCTCCTACATTCATTTTCTATTTTCTCATTTCCCATTACTTTTCTAGTTTTACAGGTTATAAGTTTAAGGAATCTTCATGGAGGCAAATTCATTTTTATTTGAGCATCTTCAAATTTATTTTAAATTTTTTTAGCTTTGTTTTCCCTTATTAGGGTTTGCAAGAAAGATTTTCAAAACCCCGAATATATATACAAATATGTGTGTGTATACGTATTTGTTTCGGTTTAAATATCATGTGTTCAATTATTATTATTTTAACCATTAAAAACATCTTCCATAGGCCTTAGGAATCCTCCTCATTTTCTCTTAACGTACTTGGGACACAAGACTCCTCCTCTTCGATGCAATAAGTACCTAAGATTGTCTTAGCGGCGGTGTCATATGTATCAAATTCATACCTATGAGCATGTGTATGTTGTGGAGGAATTAATGCTTGAAGAGGAAAGTTAGAATTTTATCCTTGAAACCTATGTTATTGGTAACTCTTCCCATACCCTTGATTTAGATAGTAATTATTTTATTTATATGTTGATTTTGATAAATTGGTAGGGCCTAGGAGCTTGGGTTTGCATCTTCTTGAGGAAAAGTCTCTCATTTGACATAATTCTTACCAAGTCGCTAATATCATCTATCTCATTTGAATAATTAGATGTATGGGTAGATGAAATAAATTTAGACTCAAGGATTTCGGAAATGGAAGGTTGAATTTATTTGAGAAGCTCTGGGAAAAGAGGGGTTGGGGTCTAAGGGCTATTATTTTAGCTTAAACCAAGGAATTCTCATCCTGAATAGTTGTCTCATAAGTAGTAGGTAAATCCATATCTCTCATTGACTAGATGATCACCTGTAATATCATAATTAAATGACCTTAAAAATACAAAATGCACATTGAGGAGATGACCTTTAGAGGGATGTAATTTTATCCCATTTCCTTTGAAACCTTAAATTGAAGCTCGTCATCAGCTCACAAGGGACTCTTTTTATAGTTATAAGTTCCTTCCTTAAAGAGATTATGTATTATCTTCATTTTTTCTAAAATGCTTGTAAAGCGTCTCCTAGAGCTCATCCCATGTATGAATAGATGTGGGTTGCAGACTCATATACCATTGTAATGTTTTTCCTTTGAAAAATGAGGCTAAAATCCTGATTGCCACATCATCTTCAGTGATAAGATGAACCGAAAAAAATAGTAACATATAACATGCGATTTAAAGGGGTGGTTGAATTTTCACTAATAAATAATGGAATTATCTTTAGGGAAGATACAAATATGTCACATTGGGGATTGAAATCCAAGGGTTTACCACCATTAAAGGTCACAAAATATTTCTTTAGTGGGCCATGAGGGGAATGGGTCTCAGGTTCCTAGGAAGATGAGAGAAAGGCCTATCAAAAGGGGGAGTTGAGTGAACCCTAGGTGGTGGGGATGGAATTATTTGAACATGTCTTCCTCTTCTCCTTAGTTAAAGTTGAAAATATTCAAAAGGATATCCTACAGCTAAAATTTTCCTTGTTTGTATTCTTCTCATGAAAAATGAACACCAAACTACTCAAACCGGTAAATTTGAAATTAGGAGTCACTAAGTTTGTTTTGTTTTTACTTCAAAGGAAGATTACCATTGAAACACACACCATCATTGAAACACACACCAATATCAGTTTATTCAATCAAATATGAGAAATCGATGGCTCAAAATGGTACAACTAGGAGTATTGAAACTATTGTCACTCAAGATTGCACCCTTTGCTAAAGCTAGGCTCAACACCTCAATGAAACATTTAAAGACCTTAAAAGTTTAGGAAAATGGATCCTTTAAGTTTAGTCTCCAAGGGAAAGGTTGGTTCCTTCCACTTTAGTTTGTTAACTAATCTAGTTAGCACCATGATCTACTACCAACTAGTTCTAACCTAATATTTCCAAGAAACAAAGGTATAGAAAGATGAAATAATGAATGGCGAGATAAGGTGATTCACCAAAATAAAATTGGATTCTCCTTGAGATGAAAAATGAGGAGGAAAATTACAAATTTAAGAGGCGAGAAATAAGCCAAATTCAACATTACAAATTTTCCAAACTTTGATTCCCTCCATAAATGAAACAAATGATTAAAATTGTGCAAATATAGCTCACACACATCATATCGTGACACAATAAGAAGAAAAGAATAGAATAACACAAGTTAAATAGCATAAGGAGATTCATAATAACAAGATATAATTGATTACACTATGCCTAATTTGTTACAATAGTGGGGAAGGAACTAAGTTCATTTCACAAAATCACTACAGGTAAATCTACAACTCAAAATGTTTGGCTAAACAAAAGGGCATCATAACCTTGCATTTAGGATAGGGTGTTCTTCAATTAAAACTGAGATATATTTATAAAAGAAGAGGAGGGAGAGGAAATTTGAAATCAAGAAGACCACCCACTTCTTTAGCCACCAAGGAACAATCAACATCCAAGTGTGCAAATGCATCATGGGTGCTAGAGATTTTGCGAACCCAAATTTGAAATTGGTTTGGATAATTTCTCCACATTTTAGACCCATAAATATAATTTAACATGACCCAAAACTGATACTAACATGTAGTTCTCTCAATAACTTTCTAATAATATAAATCAACAAATTTTTACATTTCTATTAAAATGTAGGAATTCACCTAATTTCATGCTTTCGTGGAGTTTTAGGTTTCCTAATGTAGTGTGACTTTTTGGATTATAACAATTTTTCAAGCATTGCATGGAAATATAGGATTCCATGGAATTTTAGGGATCCGCATAAAAGTAAGCATCCATGAAATTTTAGGGCTCCATGGAATTTTGGGGTCGTGAATTTTTATGCTTGTGCGGCTTCCTTTAATGTGTGGTTTTCCCTTTGATGTGTGGATTTACCTTTGATGTGCAACTTAGTTTTCCAAATAAGCATGAGTTATTATTTGAAAACACCCTTCAAGCTTCGCCTTGTTGACAAAAACTCTTCCTTAACTTCGGTTCTATAACAATAGTACTCCAACTTTGACAACCACAAAGCTAATAATTTTGGAAGATCACATGAGCATATTTCATTAAAATCAACATATATGTGATCTTATATTGTCCTCCTCATAAGGATTCCATTCTCAATTGATTTATCTTCTACAAAATAATTCACCTTGTCTCTATCTATCTCTACGCATCTCTTTCTTCTTGTAGTTATTTTAAAAAATTTGAGTTTCGAAAATGGATACATTGTTAACCGCAATATATTGCTCTCCTCATCAAGGAATGCTAAAGCTATATTCTACAATTTCATAGAGAATATTCAATCACTTTCATAGCACTCATGTGCATATTAGGAAAATGTTGATTACATTCACATACTAGTACTACAAAATAAACTATTAAACATGATTATTTAAGAAATACAAAATTCAATCTTGAAAGAGAGAATTTAGACAATTAATTTTATTTACTAAACAAGTCTCTTACACTACAAAACCAACCCTTTTTCTTAGTGTTAACATCAATTATACTATTTCATATGTATTTTAGCCTTCTAATCATTTAATTTTCATCTTTTATAATATAAGAGCTTTGCAAATTATCTATTTGTCTTGTCTTACATGCATACACTTCCAAGTGTTGTACACATGCATCACAACATACATGCTTACATAAAAATAGGATTTAAGCCTCAATAGCCCTCAAACACACTAACAATAGCTCTCCTTCATATATATAACTTTATGAGTTAATGACCCAACGACTGACGACACACTTCGTGGTGCACTAATATAAGGTGAATCCTCCCAACCATTGTGTAATTACAAGGGTAAATGGTCTCTTAGGCCTGTGGGATTAGAACCTAGGTGAGTGGGTGGTGAGTACTCAAGCCCTCCATCATGCATGTCAAAAATATTAACATTATGTATCATTTCATTTGAGAGTGGTCAACCCCAAAGATGTTTAGATGGAGTATATGTCTAAATAAGATAATATTACTGACATATTCACTTGTACAGACTTATCTTAGTCAAATTTTCAAGACTTAGGTTAGATGTAGAAAATATTATCTTCAAGAGGGAGTGTTCGAATATGTTATGTTAGTGCCATTATATTAAAGCATGGTCAACATGTGTGTTTTCTTAGTGGTTAGCTTACCATTAGAAGAGTACAATAGAAAGCCATCATTTTTGTAATTGAAAACATGTGGACGACCATTGTAAGAGTCCTAACTCAATCTGCAAACTTCTATCAATCAATTAGATAAATTCAGCTTGGTCTGCTAAGCTCTATATTTGTTTTGTGTCTCTCTTCAATATTGTCTAAGTAGGGATGCTCGATAGAATTTCAATTCGAGTTGAGATTCATTTATAAATATTGTTGAATGATTGGAGATGAGACCATGTGTGTCCATATTTATGTAAGAAATGTACTTATAATTATGTAAGTAGCGATATTATTATTGTTATTTTTATTGTTTTATTTATCTATCGGTAAAATTGTTATAGCTGAAGTTCTATAAAGAGATCTTTTATGTAAATATAATATTTTGAAATTTTAGGGTACACAATATTTGCAACCATCAAATAAAGATACCCAAATCAGATTCTCCTTAATAATAACCTAAAAACCCTCTCACATAAGAGTCTTAACAAGAATAAATCATTTCAAATTTTCTCAACAAAAACATATCAAATGCTTCAAAACAAACAACAAAAAAGACCAAACATATAAATTTGATAATTTGATTTTCCACAATAAATACTTTCATTTGCAACAACTTCATAATCTTCTACAACTCTTCAACATCTACTAGATAAATTCATCTCCAACTCATTTGTGACCATTACTTAGAAACTTTATAGCTCGTTTCCCAATAGTAATCAATATCTCCCGCTAACCTTTTCTTTATGACTAATTATCTCTCCTATACAACTTAGATAACATCATTCCAAGATTAAATTTATATCCATTACCAATATCCTCATGATCCACCTCTTGAAATATCTCAAGTACATATTTCATTCCAGATCAAGTAAAGTTAGTCAAAATCTATTTGCTTAGGAGAGAGTTTGAAACTCTTCAAATCAAGGACTACATTTATCTTTTATTTCCATACTATAATTTTTGTGTTAGTACATTTGTCAAAAATTAATAGAGAGGCTAGTGAAGATCAAAGGATTGCTGAAAAAAATCTTAAGGAACTTGCATATTAGATATGATCCATTTATTGTAATAATTGAAGATTCCAAGGACTTGTATACAATGATAGCCGATTAATTGATAGGTTCACTTAAAACACCCGAGTAGATGTTGAATGGATCAACCACTCCTTCCCTAGAATAAGTCTTTATAGCTCAAACCAATATAAGGGGTACGGTGGAGGAAAAGAGAATAAAGGAAGAAATCATAGAAGAAGAGCAAGAGGAAGAAGTTGCTTTGTAAGAGGTAGTTCAATCATTCAAGAGGGAGCAAACAACTCATTGTCAAAATCCCAAGACATATAGAGGAGCGGTAGCTGAAATTCAAGGTATGATAATAGCAATATCTAGTGCTATTATTGTTATAAGTATGCACATTTTACAAGTGAATGCTGAAAAAGAAAACATGAGTACTAGTCAAGGAAGAGTGTAAATGTAGAAAATGAAAAGGTAACTGAATTTGAACAAAAGAAAATTTGTTTATTATGTGCAACATGGTTTAGAAAATAATCTATGATGTTTGGTAGTTTCAAAGTGGTTTTAATAACCACATGAGTGGTAGTGAAAACTTATATGCCCTAATAATAATATTCAATATGAAATTAAGATGGGGAACAATGAAAAAGTTATAATTGTGGGAAAGGAAAATGACCATTTATACAAAGCATGGTGATAACAAAACAATCTAAGACGTCTATTATTCCCATGGCATAAAACATAATGTATTGAGCATTGGGAATGTGGTTTGAAAAGGATATAGAGTCTTGATGGAGAATGAAGAATGCATAATCTATTTAAAAGATGTGAGTAAAAATAAAATTGTAGTTTTACAAATGATAAAAATAAAGTTTTTCTCTTAGGATGTAATATGATTTTTCTACACATTCATTGAGCTATGTATTGTTTGACATGCATAATTCGGAGCCACGTTCCAGCAAGAAGCATTCAATACCATCATGAAATATTTGTTTAGTGTTTATAATTTTAGGTGTGGACATTTAAGTTTATCTAGATTAAGTATTTTTACCAAAAAAATATGGTTTAAGGAGCCACTAACTATTCTAGAGCCTCATAAACAATGTGAGGGTTGCATTTTAGTAAAACAACATAGGTAACCCTTTCAATTAGGGAAGTGTAGGTGGGAAAAGACACCATTGGAGTTGGCACATTAAAATTTATGTGGCCCAATACAAAACCTCCCTCTAGCCAAAAATGTATATTTTATGAACTTTATAGATGAATACAATACAGAAACTTGGATCTACTTCTTAAAGCACAAGTCCGAATAATTTGAAAAATTCAAGCAAAGTGTAAGGCCCAGGAGAGAAACCGTGGACACTTCATTAAGGTCATTAGGAAAGACAAAGGGGAGTATAAGTCTCCAAAGAATTTCTTAATTATTGCAAGTACAAAGGCATTGGAAAACAATTTATAGCCAAATACACACCGTAACAAAATGGTGTGGCCCAGAGGATGAATAAGACCATCCAAGCGATGGAAAAAAACATATTGAAGGCCAAGTGAATTTCAAATAAATACTAGGGTGGATTTTTTGCAATAACAATATATTTGTTGAATAGATACTCCACAAAGGTTGTGAATGATAATATTCCACAACAATTATGGACAAAAGGAAAATACAACATAAAGCAACCTACAATATTTAGGGTGTGTGCAATATGCATTTGTGTTAAAGGAGAAAATGAATAAATTTGATGATAGAGGATAATAATGCATATTCTTCAACTATAATGAAGATCCCAAAACATAAAGGATGTATAACCCTATTACCAATACAATTGTCATTGGTGGAGATGTTGAATTAATTTTGAATGTGTCACACGATGGCATAGTTGACACCTCCTCGAGCATGTTAAGAACGGTACCTACAACTATGTAGAAGGTACAAATGAAGGAGTTTTCAGCAATGAGGCTTAACCTATCATAGGCTAGCAAGGTCAAAATTTAGCAATAGTTCCTACGCATCACTATATGCCAATGCTCCACACTCAAGCAACTCCAATGGTTCAAGGTATCCCTTTGGAGAGAGTTTGGATCCAATGGTAACCTCTCTATTTCCATGAAAGACAAAGCTTGAGAAAAAATTATGATTATTCAAGTATGTTGATTTTGATGAAATTATAAATTCTGATTTATTTTCTCATAGTGATGTTTCTTATTTTGAAGAAGCATTAAAGACAAAGAAATGATGTAAGCCCATGGATGATCAAAGATAGATGTAATAGAAAGGAGTAAAATGTGGGAGCTAATTTTCTAATGGGCAAATAAGTGATTGTAGTTAAGTGGGTCTATAAGACCAAGAGTTCAACAGAAGACAAAATATAAATGCATAAAGTAAGGCTTATTGTTAAAGGGTATAAACAAGTTTCTAGAAGAGATTATGATGAGACATATGCTCTTGTTGTAAGAATGGAAACTATGCAAGCTATGTTAGCAACAATAGCCCAACAAAAGTGGAAGGTATTCTAGATGGACATAAAGTCTACATTTCGAATGGATTTTCAAGGAAGAAGTTTACATTGAACAACAACCTAAGTATGAGATTCCAAGACAAGGAGACGATGTGTACATGCTAATGAAAGCACTCTATGGGCTCAAGAAAGCACCATGGGCATCGTATAATTGCATAGTCTCATATTTGCTAAGCAATGAATTTAGAAAAAGCAACAAAGAGCCCATAGTTTACATCAAGGAGAATAATGGTAAGATTTTAATTGTTGTTTTGTATGTAGATGACTTGATTTTCACTCGCAACAATAAAAAAATTATTATTGACCTTAAAGAAGTAATGAAAAGTGAGTTTGAGATGAGGGACTTAGGTTTATTAAAGTTTTTTATTGGTATTGATGGAAGACAAATGGATCATGGCATCGACATTTCTCAAACAAAATATGTCTCATAATTTAGATCTGAAATTAAGTGACGGAGATTGCAAAAGGCGGTTAATCCAACCTTATACAAGAGCATGGTTGGAATTTTAATGTATAATGCATGTAGTAAACTTGATTTCTATATTTATGGAAACATGTAAGGAGACACACTAGCAAGCAGGAAAGAGAATCATGAGATATATCAATGGCATGAAAGGCCATAGAATTGCTAGAGAGGGAGAAGAAAAATACAGTAAAATAGAAAAAAAGACTGTATTAAATCTGCCAAAACAAAGTATTCTATTTTATAGATCCACAGCAAGCAAGAACAACAAGAAATACAGATTTTGTATTTGTATTATGCCTTGGTAAAACATACACAGTTAGAGATGTTGTGCACTTGTTTTTCATGCCTTTTCTAGAAATACAGAGCTCTATATATTCATGCCCTTTTTCATACAAAAATAGGGTAACATAAACTTTCTTTACATAAAATAGATGTTGGGAGAAGCTTCCAGATACACGCCAAAAATAGAAGTTTCTGGATGGAAAAAAAGAATGAAGGAGAGTTAAATGTGGTGGTTGGAGTAGTTGGGGTGATGTGGCAGAGAAGATTAGTTGGAGATCCACGTCTGCCAACACTCCCCCTTAATCTTCACTGCCATATATGTCTGCTATTCCAATTCCTTCCCGGAGATGCTCAAAGACATGCTTTGCAAGTGGTTTTGTGAAGATGTCTGCTAGTTGCTCTTTGGACCTGCAAAACTCAAGATGAATGTCACCATTGTTCACCAATTCTCGAATAAAATGATATCTTGTGTCAATATGCTTGCTGCGTTTATGGAAGACATGATTTTTAGATAAAGCAATTGCAGAATTATTATCACAATAAATTTCTGTAGGTTCTTCTTGTGGATGCTTCAAATCTGAAAGTACTCTTCTCATCCATACTGCTTGGCAAGCTGCTGATGTGGCTGCAACATATTCCGCTTCAGCTGATGAGAGTGTCACAATTGGTTGTTTCTTTGATGCCCAAGAGATAGCACCTGATCCAAGATGGAAAATGTAACCGGAAGTACTCTTCCTATCATCCAAGCTACCTCCCCAATCACTATCCGTATATCCAATCAGCTTGTAGTCATCTGAAGATGTATACAAAATCCCAAAGTTCTTTGTTCCAGCTATATACCTTAAAATTCTTTTTCCAGCCTTCCAATGTGATTCCTTAGGTTTTTCCATGAATCTAGAAATAAGACTAACCCCATGCATGATATCTGGTCTTGTGGCGGTTAGATATATAAGGCTGCCAACTAATCTTTTAAATAAAGTTGCATCAACACTAGGACTTTTGTCATCCTTACTAAGTTTTAAACCCAGTGCAACTGGTGTAGGGGCTGCATTGACATTTGTCATCTTGAATCTTTTCAACAAGTCACTAGCATATTTTCTTTGACATATAAAAATGCCTTGATCACTTTGACTTACCTCTATTCCAAGAAAGTATCTCATGATCCCCAAATCAGTCATATCAAATTCACTTTCCATGGCTGCCTTGAATGATTTAATTGACATGTTACCTGTGAATATCAAATCATCTACATACAAGCAAACTATCAAGATTTCTCCTTCATCATTCACTTTGACATATAAAGTTGGTTCATTGCCACTCTTGCTAAACCCATTGTTCACAAAGTAAGAGTCTATCCTACAGTACCAAGCTCTAGGAGCTTGCTTCAAACCATATAGTGCCTTTTTCAGTTTGTATACCTTATGTTCTTCTCCCAAAACTTGATAACCAGGTGGCTGTTTTATATACACTTCTTCTTCTAAAATGCCATTCAAGAATGCTGATTTGACGTCCATTTGGTAAACCTTCCAATTATTTTGAGCTGCTATGGATAAAACCATCCTAATGGTATCCAATCTTGCCACTGGTGCGAATGTTTCATTGTAGTCTATGCCAGGTAGTTGTGTGAAGCCTTTAGCTACTAGTCTTGCCTTGTGTTTCTCTACTTTTCCATCAGCATTATACTTTGTCTTGTAAACCCACTTAACTCCAATCACATCCTTGCCTTTAGGAAGCTCTACTAGATCCCAAGTTTGATTTTTTCAATTGATTGAATTTCTTCATTCATGGCTGCAATCCAATTGTCATCTTTAATGGCATCCTCAAAATAAATTGGATCAGCTTGTGTTAAGAATGCAAAATTAGAGCATAAATCATCATTTTCAGCCTCTTGTATTTCATCATAAATCTCTCTTAGACTACGTGACTTCTTTGAAGTGTTTATAGACCTTGATCTTAGTGATGCAAGTGTTGGATTAGAAGATTCGCTGCTGTTATTACTTGCTGGAGTAGTTGGATTTGGAGTGGTGGGTGCCTTAGAAGGCGTTGAAGGAACATTTGCTTGAGTAGTAGAATCACAACTTGAGTTTCATTCTCCTCATTCTCTTGTGGAACACTAGCTGCAATTGTAGTTGTTTTTTCTATACTGCCATCCCACGCTTCTTCTTCAACAAAATTAACATCACGGCTTATTATGACCTTCTTTGTGATAGGATTATATAACTTATATGCCTTCGATTGTTCACTATATCCCACAAATATGCACTTCTCTCCTCTATCATCTAGTTTCTTTCTCAACTCTTGAGGTATCAAGGAGTATGCCACACATCCAAAGACTCTCAAATGTGCTATATTATGCTTCCTTTTGCTCCAAGCTTCTTCTGGTGTTTTATTTATCACTGCTTTTGTTGGACATCTATTTAATATGTATACCGAACATGCAACTGCTTCAGCCCAATACTCATTTGGTAGGTGTTTTTCTTTTATCATACTTCGTGCCATTTCCATAATTGTTCTATTTTTTCTCTCAGCTACTCCATTTTGTTGAGGAGTATATCTTGTTGTAAGTTGTTTCTTTATGCCATTTTCTTTACAAAAATTCTGAAAATCATTTGATATATATTCACCACCTCTATCGGTTCTCAATACTTTGATATAATGTCCACTTTCCTTTTCAACTTTTGCCTTGAACTCTTTAAAAACAGAAAATGCATCTGATTTGTCTTTTAAGAAATAAACCCAAACTTTCCTACTGAAGTCATCAATAAATGTCAAGAAATAAAGACTTCCACTTATGGATGGTGTTTGCATCGCTCCACAAAGATCTGAATGCACTATCTCAAGTGGATGCTTTGCCCTATAAGATTCCCCAACTGGAAATTTATGTCTATGTTGCTTTGCCAATATGCAACTCTCACATGTTGTTTTAAGTGGTTCTATTGGTGGCAACCCATATACCATTCTTTTCTTATATAACAGCTGTAATCCTTTGAAATTTAAATGCCCAAATCTTAAATGCCATAGCCAAGATTCATTTTTGTAAGAAGCTTTGAAGGCTAATTCAGCAACCTTTTGCAATTTGTGTGGCTCTAGGAATAGTTCACTTTGGATTCTAAGTGGAAACATCCTATTTTTTGTCATTTCAACTTTTGCAATCAGCCTATTGCTTGGTTTCTTGTCTAGAATCACACATTCACCATTTTCAAAGTATATTCTATATCCTTTTTGCACTAGTTTCCCAATGCTTATGAGATTGTGTTGCAATCCAGGAACATAGTATACATCAGGGATATGCTTCTTCTCACCTTGCTTGGTTCTTATATTAATTGATCCTTTTCCCATGACTGATACTTGGTGATCATTCCCCAATTTTACCTCTGATTTTACCGATTCATCAATTGTTGCAAACATCTCCTTACTCCCACTCATGTGATTGCTACATCCACTATCTAGGAACCATACCTCTTTGGAACTCTCTTGTGCTACATTGCATGTTATAAACATGGTGTTTTGCTCACTAGTGTTGGGCTGGTTCTCATTTGTGAAATGTGCCTTTTGCTTATTCATGTCATATTGTCTTTTTCTACATTCAGATGCAAAATGCCCAAATCTATTACAATAATGACATTGAATGTTGGATTTATCATACCTTTCTCCTTGATGATGGCTATGAGAGTGGTTGCCGCCTCTTCCTCTTGTTGGTGTAGAATGGGTATGTGGGCTTGATACTAGTCTTCTGCTTTCAAGTTGTGTATTTTCTCTTCCTCCTCTTGGTGTAAAACGTCCTCTGCCTCTGCTGTAATTTGATCTCCCTCTTGTTCTGCCAAATGGAAGTTGAGCTTTGAATGCATTCTCCAATGATGATGCCCCTGACCGATTTAATCTTTGCTCATGTGCTAAGAGTGATCCCATTAATTCATCTACTGATAGTTGTGTAAGATCCTTGGATTCCTCAATGGCTACTACAACTGAATCAAATTTTATAGGCAAGCTTCTAAGTATTTTCTCTACAATTTTTTGATCTTCAAGAGTTTCTCCATAAGATCTAATTTGATTAACTATTGTCATTGCATGAGTGAAGAATGAATCTATTGAATCTGAATCCTTCATTTGCAGATTTTGAAATCCCTTCTAAGCATTTGTAATTTCGCTGTTTTTACCTTGCTTGTGCCTTGGTATGCTGTTTGCAGACTATCCCATGCTTGTTTTGATCTTGTGGCAGCTGCTACTCTTGGAAAGATTGATTCCTCCATTGCTTGTTGAATGAAGAATAATGCCTTTGCATCTTTCTTTTTGTTTTCCTTCAATAAGTCCTTCTCTACTTGTGAAAGAGCTTGATATGCTTGCTGGTCAGCTGGTTCATTAAATCCATTCTCAACCAAGTCCCAAACATCCTGGGAGCAAAACAGAGTTTTCATTTTTATGCTCCAAAAATCATAATTTTTGCCATTGAATGTTGGTATTTGAGGTTGTGCAATATTTCCACTTGTGCTTCCCATTCCTCCAAAGCTTTGTCTCTGCTAACTGTTGTTCCAGTACTTCTTGCTCTGATACCAATTTGCTGGAGAGGGAGAAGAAAAAATACAGTAAAACAAAAAAAAAAGACTATTAAATCTGCCAAAATAGAGTATTCTATTTTATAGATCCACAGCAAGCAAGAACAACAAGAAATACAGATTTTGTATTTGTATTATGCCTTGGTAAAACATACACAGTTAGAGCTGTTGTGCACTTGTTTTTCACGCCTTTTCCAAAAACAGAGCTCTATATATTCATGCCCTTTTCATACAAAAACAGGGTAACATAAACTTTTTACATAAAATAGATGTCGGGAGAAGCTTCCAGATACACGCCAAAAATAGAAGTTTCTGGATGGAAAAAAAAAGAATGAAGGAGAGTTAAATGCGGTGGTTGGAGTAGTTGGGGTGATGTGGCAGAGAAGATTAGTTGGAGATCCACGTCCGCCAACAAGAATTTCATACACTACGACAAGTAATTATAAATTGGTTATACTGATAGTGATTGGTTAGGTAGTGTAGATGAGAAGAATAGCACGTCTGGACATGTGTTCAACATTTGTTCTAGAGCCATTTCATGGGCATCCAAAAAGTAGCCCATAGTTTCTGTTTAAACAACAAAGGTTGATTATATTGCAGCAAATGCAACAACACGTCAGGCTGTTTGACTTTGGAGATTCTAAAAGATTTGAATGGGAATAAGAAAATGCCACAACCATATTTTAAGAAAATGTATCCTCAATAGCCTTGATGACGAATCCAATTTTCCATGGTCAAAGCAAGTATATTGAGATCTGCTATCATTCTATTAGGGAGTTTTTAGAATATGGAGAGATAGAACTTCAGTATTACAAATCTGAGCAACACTTTGCGGACATTGTTACTAAACCATTGGAAAAATGAAGTTTGAATGCCTAAGAATTTTTTTGGTTGTCATAGATGTTATGTAGTAGCAAGATTCATACTAGATCCAGAATCGTACAAGCAACTCCGGAATAGCTCTGGAATATCACAACCCATTTCGGAGCCATACAAGTAGGTTTGGACTCTTTAGACAACAAGCGTTAGAATAGCTTCGGTTTAGCTCCAAAATTCCAGCTTCGAAAATCTTGTAAACATTTGGCTTTAGAATTCTAGCTTTAAAATGTTAGTACACAGTCAACTGAAATTCTATACAGCATGCTCTAGAGAATATACATGCAACCCTGAAATTCACACATTCAACTTCGTAATGTCAACTTTGGAGTATAAACAATTAGTGCCAGAATCACCTAGGCAGCTTCAGAATTACATATTCAGCACCAAAATATTCTTTACATTTGAAAATGCTTAAAGGCGGTAGTTGTGATTAAGGGGTGTTGGAAAACGTAATCCCAACCAACTGCAGTTTTCTCAATTTTTCAGCCCCAAAACTTTAATATGTTTGATCTTCCAATTTTTCGCAATATGATCCCAAGGAATTTTATGTGCCCATTTTGAACTGATTTTAAATAATGTTGACTTATTGTTGTTGAGTGCCCAGATGGGAGTTGTGGAATGCAACTAAAACCAAAGCAGCAACACAAAACAAAGTATTTTATGAAAATACAGAGCAGCAAGAAAGAAGAATAGAACTTCTTCTTGTAGACGTAGTTTTCCAACAATATTTGTAATCTATTGTATAGTTTTATCAATATAAATCTATTTTTTCCGTGTATCATCGATGTGTTGAATATGCTTGTTTGTGTGTTAATTTGTTACTATACTGGAGCTTCCCTGTTTCAGAAATTCCTGACATTCTATTATAATTTTTTCCATCAATATTCAAGGAATTGATTAATGGTAGAATCAGAGATCTTTCAAGTCAGGAATACTTTCAGACACATTTATTGGAATTTGTCCTATGGCAAAACCACCCATCTCATTGGGATCCTCATCTTTTAGCCCCTTCTTTCCATATCCTTCCCTAACATCAACATAAAAACCAATTTTTACATTATATACTACCCAACTTGTACAAAATTAAGAACATCGGTAGAAAGGGTTGGATGGATTTTCATGGTCTAGGAAGTTTTCTTGCGCTTCCTCTCTATTTATATGTGTAACTCCTAACACCCTAATTTAGATGCTTTCCTCCAAATGCAGCTAATGATCTGAACAACTCCTGACTCTTCACTGTCTGGCACTGACTGAGTTCCTTTGCCTTTGCTGCGTTGTTTTTTACTCTTTGCTGAAAGATTCTTTGTAAAAACATTTTGCAGTGACTAACATTTTGGCGAAGCCCTCTCTCCTTACATGCATCCAATCATCAAACATACATATACAGTACACTACCATCCACTTCATCTTTTCTCAATAGAGGTATACAAAATCATGTTTCTCAGCAATAAGATCAGGATCCAGATCAGAAATAACCTGAGCAATGTTGATGCCAATAACTTGCTTCCCCTTTTATCGTTTATCAGAAGATCTTAAATTTTCCGAACCAAAAACTCAGTACTAGAAGAGTTTCTCCTCCACTTACCCCTGGTTCTCAGCAACAAGGGAACTTGCCGTGATGCCTCCATATGGCTGAGTGGAGAACAACGACTTTCACCAAGAGTATTTTCCTCTAACCTTAATTGGCGGGGTTGGTATCGCTAGATGTGGTCACTAGATGGTCAATACTGCTCAGTATCAGTAGCTGTGATCACTAGATGGTCTATGCTGCTCGATATCTTTCACACGGATGAGTTTAAGAAACCAAGTCCCACTAGTGCTTGTGCTAGCGTGAACCTAGAATGAGGTGTGATTCCCGAAAACTGCGTTTGCCCCGGCTGGCCTAAACAAGGGACTCTTCCAGTATAAGAAACCTGGAAAAACTAGGTACTCTGAACTACTCGGATATGTTGAATCATTGCTTGCAATCTCCAGATCTAGGGTCTCATGATTTGCAAATTCAAGGTTTAACACTATTTTATTTACAGCTCCTCCCATTTCTCACTCTTCCATAACTTCCTTAGACCTGTGTTACCGAAGCTGCCAGTCTGTGAGGTTCATCACAGAAAATGCTTGTACTTAAGTTGATACCGCTTACAATTGGTCTTGATCAATGAATTATGGTATACTTTTATAATTTGTACCAAAAACAAGTTAAATGGGCTAATAATTAATATCTGTACATACTGATGCATTTGCTTAAGTTTAAACAGTTAAGATGGTATGCATCGCTTGTACAGTTTGATTAAAATGCTGTCTTTCTTGCCGGTATAAGTATGGAGAGAACAATTCAGAAGTACAAGGATATTCATGCTCAGAAAATGCACCCTGATGGACTTTTCACTGACCCTCGTGTTCAGGTAATTCCTTGAATCATCTCAAATAACCTACAGAAACAGTATTTGGGAAGAATTCTTTTTCTTTTTCTTCTTTTATATTGGGGTGATTCTAACAATGCATAACCATCAGAATTTGGAATATTTGCTTGATGAAGCGAGAAAGCTCAGGCATCAAAGTGACAGTCTTGCCAATTCCATCAGGTTTTATTTCCATCTTTCGTTCGCAAGCAACAATTATTAAGTAAAATAAAATTTTAATGTTCATGCTTATGAAATTAGCACAGAAAATGATGGCTGAATATGTTGTTTACTCAGCCAACTAATGGGAGATTCCTGCAGTCATTAAGCATATCTGATCTCCAGAATCTTGAAATGAGGATGGGGAAGGGCCTTGCTTGTGTAAGAACGACAAAGGTGGGTTATGTGTAAAAGTTTTCAGTGGTTTCTTGGTTATATTATCATTTAATTTAAAAATTTATACAGCTAAACCTGACTTCTTTTCTTTCAACAGGAGGAATTGCTATTTGAGCAGATTGAGAATCTGCAAACAAGGGTACTACCTTTTTAAGGACTTGTCAATCTTTTTGATATTCTAATGTTGATGATGCAGGAATAGTTGTGATTCCTGCATCCATGTTGGTGGGAAAAATTGACATTGATTTTCTTACAGATAGAAGGAATTGAAGGTTGCACAACAGGGTTCCAGTGTTTTTCTCAAAATGATATCCAAAATGTCCAGAAGAGAAACTTGGAGAAATCCCCACAATGCTCAGCCTCTAATGGTGTGGCTATTCAAACTGCTCTCCAACTATGGTACGTAGTTGTCACACAATTCCCCTCCTGAATTCTCTCTTTATAAATAAATTTGTGGAGTAATTAATAATGAATGGTCTTGAAAAATCTTATATTGCAGATGAGGATCAGTGCAGCACATACAGCAACGTTTTATCTTGGTGGTTAATAGTTTCTGTTTTGCTTGCAAATGTTATTCAATAATTTGGAAGTGAAGGACTTATGTTTTCTTGACATGATTATGAATTTGTAAAGGGTATATAGCCGGCCAACACCTGAATTTACCAACCATATTAGTTTGATCATGTTTTAATTTCCATTTAAAGACTAGGAAATTATTTTTATAAAGATTTAATCCAAATTATTTACCCAAACAAATATTATGTATATAATAATCACTATAGAATTCCAATTTTCAATTGAAGGAACTGTTATCATACCGGCAGGAACGCCTCTTGTAGTGTTTAATTGGTAAAGAAAGCTTGTAAAACAGACGAGAAAGCTTACGACTATGGTGGCAACTTTCTTGCAGTGTGTTTTATAGATGATCTAAAAAGTAATTTTATTGGTGTTGATAATGGTTGATAATCAAGGTAGCAATTTTAGTACGTAGAGTATTAAACAATGGTTTTTAAATATAGGAAAAATATAGTGTATTAAAAAAATATGGTATTAAAAAACTTTTAAATAATAGTGAAAAATGAAAATCATTATAACTTTAATATATAAAATTTAAAAGTGTTTATACTTTAAACATTTATAATATAAAACAATAATAATTAACCTAAATTTTTAGATCTTATATTTTAAAATTTTACTACCTAAATAAGAAATTTTATAAAGTTGAAAGAAAATATAATATTTTGATAACTATGCTTAAAACTATACTAAATTTTTATTGTATTCAGGAAAATAAAATATAAAAGCCAATATATTTGAAATTTTATAAAGGTCTTTTTATATATTAGAGTTTAATATATTAGTATACCTATTTTATAAAAATCTATGTAAAATATGTCTAGAGGTATAGTGTATTTTTCTTATTTTCAAAAGATGAATGGGTCTTGTCAAAATAAAGTCACACATAAATATTTTTTATAGTGTATTCTATTGTTTATTATAATATAATAATATAATTATTTATTATTCAAAAAGTCACCCATATGTAATTTTTCTTATGTAATTATTTAAGTGCGTAAGGAAACTTATTTGTATTTTTTAAATTTTGAAAAGGTGAGTGGGCCTCATCAAAACTAAGTATTTTTTTTAAACTTATTTTTCTTATATAATTTTTTAGGTGCAAAGTAAGTAAAATTACAAAGTAAAAAAATATCTAAAAATAAAATTCATCCTTTTTATTTACCGTACAAAATAAAATTCATTACATTTGTAATTTTTTAATTTTGAAAAGGTGAGTGGGCCCTAGTTTAGATTTACATTGTATTTCTTTTATGTTCAAAAGATGGTTGGGTCCTATCAAAACAAAGTCACACATAAGTATTTTTATAGTGTATTATATTGTTTATTATAATATAATAATATAATTATTTATTATTCAAAAAATCACCTATATGTATTTTTTTTCTTATGTAATTATTTAAGTGCAGTAAGGAAAATTATATGTATTTTATTTTATTTTGAAAAGGTGAATCTTATGAAAACTAAGCATTTTTTGTTATATTATAAAGTTTTAGCAAGTATTTTTTTATCCATACATACAATGTAGATGTCTCTCATCAAGTAGACACTATAATCTGAAAAATCATTATTATATTATGTTTAAATTGAGTTTTAGTGGCACAAGTCATTATTGTTTTATTTGATTTGTCCTTTAATTACTTGATGCTTGTTTATGTTTTTACACTATACCATAGATATCTTTGGACTTTTCCATTGTTTATCGAAATTTTGTTGATGTTGGTCCAAAATTGAATAGATTGGTCAAGACCATGGTATGGTCCTAACCAAGATGTACAAAGTGTTGTGTGATTAAATTTTTGTGCCACTAAGATAAAAATTTCAAAGCGGTAGAATATTATATATACAATTGTTATTCCTAATATTGTTTCTATTTCTAGTGATGTTGTGATTCAAAATGGTGTTTTTGTACTTATAGTGTTCCCATTTTCGCTCCTTAAAATCTTAATGTTATTACATGTGTAGACACCCTTTAAAAACACACTACTCTTTGCATATTACTATTTGGATCATTATTCATACACATCTCATTACAATTAATTATATTTATCCACATCCCACTAGAATTAATTAATTAATTCTACAACCTATAAAGCATGCACTATGCACTCCTTAGCTAATTTAATTAGTTATTTAAATAAATTAAAAACTAAATATCCACTCACCTTCCACTCATCTCCACTTCACTAGCTCACTCACTCAAGTTCTAGAACCCTACAAAAGAGGAAGCTAAATTGCACATACAATTGAAGAATTCAAGAGCCAACTATTCAAATTAAAATCCTCTTTAATTATTATTCAAACAAGCCAACTACACAAACCAAATCAACATGCTAAATCAAGAAAATACATTCATTCACCTACAACTCAGTCAAATCTTGATCCTCAATCCATGGCCTCTCCTTCAACTATAAATAAGAGGTTCATCTCCTCACAAATCATCTTTGGAAGCTTAAGGCATTTGTAGTGTTACTTTGTCAAATTTCCACTCAAATTCATATGTCGTTAAGTTTCCCATTTGATCAAAGATCTCATAATAAAGCTCATCATTCATCCATTTTCTTGTAGCACAAGCATAATTCCATTCGGAGTTATATTTGGAGCATCCACATACAATGTATCAACACGATTCAACAATATTGGTACTATAGTCCACTCTTTAACCATACCATCCGAGGTTACAAGGAAATGCGAAGGAAGGATCTAGTTTGCATTTCATTGCTTGTTTTCTTCCATTATTAAGTTTTTTCTTATATACTTTTTAGCACCCTCGGTGGGGCACCCACACATTTTTAATTTTGTTTTGAAGTTCTAACATCTTTTTCATATTGTTTAAACAATTTATAGGCTACTGACCAATTTACAGGTCATTTAGTGAGCTGATTTGTGAGTAGTTTAAAAACTAGACATTTCGACCATTTTTCTAACTTTTTGTATAGCTACAAGTACCTTGTGTTTTTCGTGCAATCAAATTCACCTACGTGAAGTAAATTTCTATATCTCGAATATGTCTTTATTGCAACACTTTGTGTTTGTGTGACAATGGATGTCCTTTGTGTTTGAATATGTATTTTTGTCTCTATGTTTTTCTTTTATTTTATTAGTTGTACTAGTGGTTGATTAGTTGTGCTAGTGTTCTAATATGTTTTCTACCTATGTTTTTGTGCATAGGTTTATATCTACATTTTTGTGAAGGTAAATGCATCTTTGTGGCATCAAGGCATCTAAAGTGTGTCTATGTGCATTAAGGTACATATTTGTTTCTTCAAACCGAATATCTATCACAAATAAGTGTTTCTTTGTTTCTATTACCTATGCTTCCACTTTGTGTAACATTTAATTTTTATACGATTTTCTTGAATTCAAGAAAGGTTTTCTCTACATTTTTAATAGAATTTTTATTATTTTTTTAGTAACTTTAGACTAATAATAGCATAACCTAACATTTTCGTTAGTCATTTTTATAATGTTTTTTCTTCATTTAATCTTATTTTTAATTTTCATTTTCTAAGTGTTTAAGCATTTTTGTTATCAATCAAACCTTTGTATTCTTTTTCTCTTACGCCTTCAAGATATTTCAAGAATCAAATGTAGCAACGATTCTGTTAATAATCTATTTTTATTAATAATTACATTTTTATTTCCTAATCCATATCATGTATGCTCTTCTCTTGCGTCCTTTGGACAATCTTGAGAATCAAAAGTGATTGTGATTGCTTTCTATTTTAAATTTTATCCAACCAAACCATGTATGCTCTTCTCTTGTGCCTTCAGGTGAACTTGAGAATTAGAAATGGTAAAGTTATGTTTATTATATCTAAATCACTCAAATTTGCAGCAAAAAAATACTAATATTTCTTACACATGACCGCTTCATTTAAAAGGATAATCATCTTGGAAAATTAAGCAACAAAATTTTAAATCGTGTGCATGCAGGTTTTCTTGGCCAAAGAAATTTAAAAATTGCTAAAAAAATCAACAATACACTTTCATTTTCCATTTGTCAATTATGTTTTTCATTTACACTTTTCAAGTTGGAAATAACCTTTTTATAACCATCTCATACATTTGTATTTTCATGTAGTGGATGTGGATTCCATCACCACTTAAACTATACTAGTGACATGGATTTCACCACCATACATCAACACATTTTACGTTATAATCAACTTGAGACTTAGTCTCAAATAACATTGGTATCTACCTCACCTTTGTCCCCACTTACAGGTATGGTTATCGTGATTGGGGTTACTACGAGTATCACCTAATATAGTTGTAATAACGAAGTCTATGAAATCATCCCTTATAAATTTTTGAGGAGTAAAAAGACACCATTCACACCATTCCCCCATCACCTTTCCACATTTTCACAAATCCTATGCATTAGAAATGGTGATTCACTCCTCTAAGCGGGTTAGTAATGATTAGGTGAGTCTCTTTTAGTATTCTAAGGGCTCCCCATACCACTTTTATCCCCATATAGATTTGGTATATCATGACTAGGATATACCTAAAGATTCATCTATTTGGGAGAAAAGATCTTTCATCCACTCATTCATAGCATTCTTGTATGTTGCATTATTCATAAAAGACAAAACCTCTTAAAGACAAAACGTATACTTAATTCTTGTTATTTGTGAATAAATAAGGTTCTATCAAATTACTATCATAAAACTTGGTTTATACAAACACCTATTTACTCTTTTTTACATTTTAGTTTGAAATTTTAGGTTGTGTTCCACAAACAAAAATCAAATCCTAGCAAAAAAATCAAAACTAGCTTTTCAAAATCCCTTTGGAACTTAGAACTTGTGTTCTACCAAAACCAAAAAAATATAAAATTTATCCCTTTGGACATTCATGTCCAAAAATACAAATTTTATCAAAATCAAACCTCTTATACCATTGGATATTCACTTTATTCAACTCAAAATAAAAAAAACAATTCCTATTGAAATCTACATCTTTCACCTTGAATACTTGTATTCAAAATTCTAGTCAAAATCTAATCTAAAAAAATCCTATTAAAATATAAATCTATACCCCTTTGGATATTTAATTCCATGTCAAATCAAACCATTTAAGTCTTAGTCTTTGATTTCACTAAAAATCCTAGTCTTAAGAAAATCCAATCGAACCATGATCTAAGTCTTATACATTGGATATTCACTTTATCCAAGTTTAAGCACATATAATTTTATTAAACCAAAAATCTTATATGTTGGGTATTCACTTTATCCAAGTATTAAGTAAACCAAATCAAATCGAACTAAATCAAGAGCCTTATACATTGAATACTCACTTTATTCAAGTTTAAATAATTCATAAGCCAAAAACCAAATTGAAACCTTATACGTTAGATATTCGTTGTATTCATGTATTAAGTAAACTAAATCACATTGATTCTTATGCATTTTATATTCACTTTATCCAAGTTCAAGCATATCAAATCCACCCAAATAAAACATTAACCTTTAGAACAATGGTTTTTACACGTATCAAAAGATTCAATATCAATGAGGAGTCTAATAGATTCAACCCATTTGGAAAATATGATTTTGAAGAAGAAGACCATGAAGAACAACCCAAAATATTTAAAACCGAACAAGAAGTTATCGATGACCTTCTATGACACAACAATAATCAATACCTTCTTCAGCTCCTAGAAATGGGAGCAAAGCTACCTTCTGATTTCGGGAATGAAAACTTATAAAATTTGTTAGAAAAACCCGAGTCTAGCACAAAAAATCACAAATCAACCACTACATCAATTCATCAAAGGAAGACTTCTTAGAAAAAATTAAAGAGCTAACACAAGAAATTTTAAAAACTAAATATACAAAAATGAGGAAGAACATTAACTCATGAAAATGATGTAGCCATGGATACTCCTCAACCAAACTACCCTTTCACACAAGAATGGAAGAGTATGAATGAAAATCTAATGGGATTAAAAACATACAAAATATTTTGAGTTCGATGAACTTTGTCCTTACCCTTTTGATAAAGACATGTTACGGATACCTTTTCCTAAATCTTTCAAAACACCCAAATTTTACAAATACAAAGGTAACATGATCCAAGAGAGCATGTAAAATAATTTTTCATGTCATGCCAAGAAGTGGCATATAACGACATATTTATCTTGCACTTATTTCCTAAAAGTTTAGGATTGCAAAGATTTGGACCAATTTTTACACATTCCAAAGGGATCAATCACCACCTTTCAGGTCTTTCAAAAACATTTTCAAACATTTCTGTTCAACTTAGATTATGTGTATGAAGTCACAATGATGGACCTTTGCAACACAAAGCAAAGGAACAATGAAACTTTCATGTTGTTTCTTCAATGATGGCAAGGGATCACAAGTTGATTCCCTTTCTCTATACCTAAGAAATAGTTAGTATCTTCATTCCCAATATTAATTTAGAATTATCATTTCAAATGCAAATGCATTTTGAAAAAAATTGAGGAATTCATAAAAAAGACAACAAATTGAGAGGGCTCTCATCGCTAAGGGCCTAATCAAGACACCTTCAATATATCAGTCTAATAATAACAACGTTAATAATAAAAATCAAGATAAATCCAAGTTTTTGAATCGTAATCAAAATTTTATAAAATGCGGGATCATTTATTCTCACCACATTCAAAACATATAAAACCAAACCAATCAACAATCAAAAAAATGGAAAAATCAAATAAACAACCCCTAATCCTCTCTAATAAAGAAACTACTCCACATGAGGTCAAACAATGACAATTCACACCTCTCAAAGAAATTATTTCAAGTGTACTCAATAAATTGAAAGTTCTAAAATGGTGGCATATCCATTCACATGACTCTTTGAAGAAGGGAAACACAAACTTGTGTGGTATAAAGAAAATGAATATTGTGATTAGCATCACATATATGGTCATCATATGGAACGGTGTATAAGACTATGTAACTTTATCCAAGATTTAATTAATAATGGAGACATTGAAATCAAAATTCAATCTAATAATAAAACACCAAATGAGAAGTTAAAGGTCTTCCAAGACCCCTTCCCTAAGCATGGTATAAACAATAATGCTAAAGAAAAGGGCCAAACATCAAACAATGTCAAGTGTGATTCTATCATTTCATTTTCATATCATACGCCTGACACTGTGACCACGATCAAATTCAACACTCCTATTTTCACTCTAATAATGAAATAGAAACAGGTTTGGGTACCCTCTCTAAGCAACCCACCACATCCACAACACCAAAACAAATTTCAAATCCTAATTCCACTATTGTTCCATAACATTCATCAAATGCAAAGTCTTCATCTGATTCATATGATATAATCAAACAATTAGAGAAGGAAAACACACAAATTTCCCTCATGGAATTACTTAAAACATCACCCACACTCCAAGGTATCCTTACTCATACACTCCATGAGGTACGTGTTCCTAAGGATATTAACTCCCAAAAATTTTAGGCCTTAATTGCAAACTTATCACCGAATAATCTAATTTTATCATTTTTTCCTCATGACCTCTTGAATCCCAATATTATCAATAACAATTCCTTATAAATCAAAGCATTCATAACACATCATAATATCAAATGAGTTTTTATTGAAAATGGATTTGGATTGAATATTTTCTCCATGAAAATATTACGATGACTTGGTTACACTGAAGAAAGTCTAGAAACTAATGTTATTACTATTCATGGTTATGACAATAGTGAAAGACAATCCATGGGTACCATCTCCTTGAAAATAAAAGTTGGACCTCAATCCTTGGACATGTTTTTAATGTTGTGGACGGGAAACATCCTATAACATCCTCATGGTCTTCCCATGCATTCACACTATGCAAGTTGTCCCTTTTACCTTCCATCAATTGATAATTTTTTCTTATGAAGGCAAAGAATTTACATTACATGGAGACGTTAATCCTTTTAATATTACAAAAATTATAAGGAATACATAAACACACAAATTATGACCCTTCTACAAAGAAATCCTTAACTCCCCACCTTATCCCATTTACAGATGAAAATTGCATTAACTTTGATGTCTTGATGAAACTTCAACCATCTACTTCTTCTTCTCCACCTACACTAGAAATCATCAACAAAGGTATAGGAGAATATGAACTCCAAAATTCCCTCCACATCGGTAAACTACCATTATCTCCATGTATCTATGGTCAATTCAATGCTCCCCATATCAAAATTTCTCATATCTACAATCTCAGAAACTCTGTGTGGAAATGGTTTGGATATCTTGATGAAGAACACATTCAAGATTCTAATGATCTTGGCTATATGATGTTGTGTTTACTTCTACATTATGAATCATATAAATATAATAAAGCACACAAAATAATGAAAAATATGCAATGGAATGGTAAAGGACATAGAAAAAAAAAAAATAAGGACGTCTTGATTTAGTATCTTACACAAATCATATTTATCGACATGATCCTGGTTTCCATACATTTAAAGATTATCTTATACTACTCGATATCTCAACTAGTGGTGAGGACACATAATCATATGATGAGATAGGATCCACACATAGCCTCTTCAAGTAACATTAGAGAAAAACCTCTTTATCAAAAACCTTTCCATTAATATTGTTATCCCAACTTTTACCCCTAAAAATTTGGATAACTCATAAAAATGGACTTATCTATTTTTAACATGTCTAGGATGGTTAAACAACTATAAATTTCCATGCAAAAAGCACTAGTTGATGGCATATGAAAACCCGTGGGAGAATTAGCCAATTCATTGGTGAGTTCCTTATTAAAAGGACGACTAACATTCATATGCCCATCAAATTCAATGGAACATCAACAAGGCCACACAGTAGAAGATCATAAGTCCAAGAAAAGTCACATGTTAGGATTCTAGTTCTTCCTAAGGATTTTGGCTTCAAAGGACATCAAGTTCTTGCAATAAATTTTTTTCATAATTCATCGGGTCCACATGGGGATAAGTTAAGTCAACAAGGTCAAAAAGGGTTATGAGGAATCAATTCAAAGTCCAAAGGTTTCTAAGTCCCCAAAGTAGCAATTTGAGATGAAAATCCATCAAACTTTGACAAATGGTAAGTCATAAGACATGTGAAGCTATTTCATTGGCTCATCTTTCAGAATGAAATCGAAATGAGAAATGGGAAGTCTAACACACTAACACCATGACGGTATGTGGTTATTTCTTATTGACTCATGTTTCGTAGCTATCCATTAGAAGATAAAGAAGGTCTGAAATTAAAAGAGGTGTGGTTGTTTCTCATTGGCCAATCTTTCGCAGTAGGTAGGAAGATAAAGAAAGAATGACATTGTGAAGTACGTGGAGATTTCTCATTGGATCACATTTTGCAGTTGTCAAATAATACTACCAAAAATTTATGACATCAAGAGATGTATGGAGTGATCTCATTGGTTGCATGTTTCTTAGGTGTCAAAATGGAAAATCAAAAGGACTAACATGTGAAGTGTGTGGAGCCTTCTCATTTGCTCACACTTCACAATGGTGGTCACGGGGTTGTATAAAAATTTAATTACAAAGGTGTGTGGTAATATTTTATTGGCTCACATTTCTAAAAGAGACTGATAAGGTTGGGGGATGGTATGACAGCTACAAAGTACATGGTAGGGTCTTATTGGCCCATAATTCATAAAGGCCACAAAGTGAAGACAAAGGAAAAGAAATAAAAGGAAAAGTAGAGAATTAAATCTTTATCTTGAGACCCAATGGGAGGTAGACACATGGAAAAGACAAAATAGTGCACACATTGGTAGATCCCAATCCCCAAGCTAATCAGAGGTTGTCACGTGTCAAATTCTTGTCCACCCCGACATGTAATATTTCAAATCGCCATATATTTTGATCCAGAGCTCCAAATTTGAAAAAAATTTATATCATTGGAAATGTCTCCTCGATCCCTTCAATTTGATTCAATCATATTTAGATTTTGGTGTTATTTAATGGGTGAAATGGTAAACACAACTTTAGAGGTAGAAAAATCCCATCTTGAGCACACAAATAATCAAATCAGATAGCTCAACCACCAAAATTGATGAAGCATGGCTTCATTTTCCTTCTGCAGGACAAAATTGATATAGTAATGGCCTTGCAGATTACGGATGTGCTTTACGAGAATACTCCAATGCATACTAATAGTGGTTGAAATTTTGAAAAATCATGGCCCTCTCTCTTTTCCTCTTATTATATTTCTTCTCTCTATTATATATTGTAAAAATCATTTGTTATGAGATGATGGACATTTTGATCTGTAAAGGAACCATGTCAAAATGGTCTCCTAAGAAGCTATGAACTTGGATCCTTCATTTTGACCTCTGTAAATACTTCTTGCCTTCTGTTTCAACTGTAATGGATTGTGCATATTTTAAGAAATGAAAATTTGTTTTCGGCACATTTAGTCTTCCCTAGCTCATTTTTATTTGTAGTATTTCCTTCTTCTTAATGTTGCAATGGATTGTGAATATTTCTCTTATTTGTAGGCTTGATTTTTATTGTTTTCAATGTATGTCACCCTTATATTTATGTTATCACCACCTTTTAGCTTAGGATTTCCACTTTCTGCATCTCCTTCTAACCTTGGTTCCTTGGCATGTTTAGTTTAGGATTTATTTTTGCATTAGGAGTAGTTTTAGCATTAGGATAGGTAGAGGAACCATCCTTCTCTAGATTTTTGTCTCACAGTGCAAGGTCCCACAACTTGGAGAAAGTCCCATGTTGCCTCAAAATTATGAGTTTTCTATGACTTGGGGTAGGGTGTAATTTTGAGATCCAACAATTTTGGCACTGATGGGACACTTTGAGTCAATTTTTGTATGGTGTTCTATTACACCATCTTGTTTTAATATTCATTTCACCAATATCGATGTGATCTTGGTGAGAAATCAGCATTTGGAGGTAATTTCAAGCCTATTCTGGAGATTCCACTATTCCAACAACCCATTATCTCGATTCTGAGACCATCCTTTTTATTCTTCCATTTCCCTCTCCTTCCATTTATTTCCATTCATTTCCTTTCTTTCCATCTTCTATTTTCCTCTTTAATGAATTTTGCAATCATGACTTCATTTCCTTCTTAGGATTCTTATTTGCAGCAGAAAAACCAGTTCTCTCCATCCCCATAGTTTCAAAATCCTCCTCCAAATCATTTTTATGAACCCCACCATGAATATGCATATAACCCACCCCTCAACACAGATGACATCCATATGGTTATTCATCTAACTTTACAAAATGTTTATGAAGAACAAGGTTATGCATTATGATGGTCATGAAATCTTATGGAAGATTTTGATTTATACATGAAGATTCATGCAAGTGGGGATGATATAAACCATGGAAAGAACTAACTTTTCATAGATGAAGGAACCCATTACTAGTGTTAGGAATCCCTACCACGGATGCCCAATCAATCAGATACCCAACTAACTCGGGCCAGAAAGGATCTATGGGTGAGGATAAATACAATAAAGGTAAAAAAGTTTATTCCTCAATAGCTAGGGGCCTGAAGTTTATGGCTGAAATCACACCTCAAATTGAAGATTCATGTTAAATAAATCCAGAGGATTTCAAATTTAGTGTTAGGTAAAATTTTCAATGAGGGAACCCTACACTACCATCTTATAGCCCTCTCATTCCTTCTCCTTGACTCTATGCCATCTCATCCAATCTTTAATGTTCCTATCTTTTTGAATGCTCCCATTGAGGATTCCCTTCGTGAATCTTCTTCCCTTCTATCACACCTTGAAGTTCTCTTCCCTCTTTCCTTCCAAATCCCCATATCCTTCATAAGAAGATCCTACACCTTCTCTTTCAAACCTTGCAAAAATCAGTTAAGGCCCAGCCCACCCCTCCTTGAGGAGAAATTACATTCCCAATCTCATGTTGGGAAGAAGAGAAATCAGAAAATCATTCAAGCGGGAATGGGTAAGAAGTTCAAGCACCCAAATAAAGAATAATTTATTAAAAATTTTAAGATTGGGCTTTAAATTTTGAATCCAATTGAATTCCACATGTTGGTTAAACCTTAATAAAGGTTGGGAATGAAGAACACAAGGTAGAGGTTGATTTTGTAGAATAACACGAATGGCATTGAACAAGAGAAGAAGATGATCAACAATCTCTACTCTGAATGTAGTGTGCATGATGGCACTATATTTACAAAGGTTGTTGATATATCCCAACTTGTAAAATCAGAGGAGGAGGAATATGCTCTAAATGAAAGGATTTGGTATACAAAATGAGAATGATATCCAAGAGAAGAATCAAGGCGCAGAGCTTGACAATGAAGAGGTTAATTTTTTATCAGACTTGGAAGATTGCATTGGTGAGGATGAACCCATTGAACTCACTAGAATTTTTTACTACAAGAGAGAATCTTCCACCATAACTTGAATGTGCGTGATGATGAATCTTATGAAGATACCACCCAAATTCATGAAAGAAAATGGATGATTTTGATCTTGCAAACTTCATTTTGGGTGATGAGGAGGAAGAAGAAGATGATGACACCATTGCCAAATCAATCATCATGGAGGAGATAGAGTTGTTTATAGAAGCAGAGAAAAGTTCATATCACCTTATGTACAATTCCATTCAAAAAAGTCTACAAGATGATCCATTCATGGAGTTGAGCTTCAAAAGAATGGAAAAATCACAAGGATCATCCCATTACTTCCAAAATCCCCTTTCCCAATAAGGTATTTGTATAGCTTAGAACCAAAATAAGAGTTGTAACAAGTCATGCTCACTTTATAGAATGACAAGGAGCTTCAAAGTCCCAAGGATTAGTTGCAATGCCTCTCAAATCTAAATATAGAGAAACTAAAAGAGCTATTTTTCTTGTTTATATATGATACTTTGAAAAAAGGGTGGAAAATCCAGAGTTTTAGTTCAATTTTTCTATTTTTATTGGCCATGTCTATAGACTAATAATTGCTAAATTAATTATATAGCTCCATTTTTGTAAGAAAAGAGAAGCTATTTATCCCTTCATGTCACAAGTTTTGTTTAGATTCTCATTTCTATGGTAAGAGTAGAGTAGGTAGGTTTGACATTTTTTAGCAAAAAAAGTGCATTGTGCGATCGAAATTTTGTGTTTCTTGATACATCCTCAAGGCTCTTCATGTTTACATTTGGAACATGTATGCTTTTTTTCATCTTTGTACATAGTTCTTACAATCTTGTTGTTGTTTGTATAGTCCATTTTAGGTAGAGAAGTGTAGATCTTAGCCAAATCAGATTTTGGATTACCTTTCAAGTGTAATTTTTGGCCCTAAGAGATTAAATTTAATTCAAGGCCCCTCATGCTTCTTCTTTGGTCAAAATGCAATGTTTTGGGACTATTTACAAAAATGAATCAAAGATCCCGAGAAATCAACTTCAAGATCATACCAAGGTAGCCCCAATTTAGCCCGAGAAGGTTTAATGGAAAAATTAGATATTTGGAGCAGTTCTACAAATCAATTCAAATTCAAACATCCTCTAGTGAACACATGATCTAGTCCAGAAGTTCTTAGTTTCCATGTGTGATAATTTTGTACTAAGTTCATAAAAACCCACGGTAAGAGTTTCAGTGAAAAATATCAATTTTTTCAAATTTTGTGGGCTTGACTCTATGCCCAATGGATGCTTCAAGGATACTAGTCAAATTAAGCAGGAAAATTACCCCTAAAGGTCACGAAACTATTATCCCAAATTTCTAGTATTTATTTTAGTTTCCACTAGTGTAAATTTGGATAACTCATTACAAATGGACTTAGCCATTTTTGAGTGGTTTGGGACAAACCCAAAAAATAATTATTAAACGGATGTCAAATTGTTAATACCCAAAAGCCTACAATTTGGTTGTTGGAAATTAAAAACCCGTGGAAAACTTAGCCAATTCATTGGCGGGTTCCTTATTAAAAGGCCAACTAAAGTTCATATGCCCTTCAAATTCATCACAACATCATAGGATCACGTGACAAGAAGAATAAGCGGTCCAATCAAAGACACTTGATTGGATTCCAATTCTTCTTAAGACTATTAGCAATAGCAAACGTCAAGTTGCCAAAGTAAATTTTGTTTCATAATTCATCGGGTCCACATCACAATGGGGCTATGTTTAGTAAATAAATGGTCAACAAAGGGTTACGTAGTAAAAATTCAAATTCCAAAGGTTTCCAAGTCCTCCACGATATCAAGTTTCTGATGCAAATACATCAAGCTCTAACAAATACGAAGTCCAAAGACACATGGAGCCATTTCACTAGCTCATCTTTTAAAGAATGAAATTTCAAAGAGCAATGGGTAGAAATCGACCTCACATCGACTTTGAAGGTAAATGGTTATTTCTTATTGACCTTGTTTGACCTAGATCATAATATAAAGAAGGTATGACATCACAAGAGGCGTGGTTATTTATTATTGGCCAATCTTTCACACAACAAGTGAGGAAGATAAAGAATAAAGAATGAAATTTTGAATTATGTGGAACTTTCTCATTGGATCACACTTCACAAATGTAAGATAATACTACCAAAAATTTCTAACATTGTAGTTTTATCTTTACTAGTGGTGTTATTATAAATCCTTCTCTATGGTCATGGATTGTTGTCGAGCCATGAATTATTTGCAAATTCTTTGTCCTTGAAGAAAGATTCAATTATGGGTGTAAATGGTGAAGTTCCCCGCATCTTACTATTCAACGGGTGTGTTTTCCCAAAATTATATCTTAGCATATTCATCTACATACGTGGTCTCTTTTGATTGGATGAGGCACGTCGTCTATTTTATAACTTGTAAATTTTTGCTATGTTTGCAAAAATATCAATTTGGCCCATGGCCCACTGAGTTCTCGATTATTGGTCAAATTTATAAAGGCGGAGTGAATTTCTCTTTTTTTCCCTGAAGGTGTATACGTGTTCATTTTTAATTGGTTGGCCAATGGGTCTTTTTGGTGAAATTTGCCACTTTGGTCACATTTGTAAAAAATACCAAATTGGCCCTTTTGCCCCGATAATTCTAATTGGTTATTCAATAAATATGAAGTGGCAGGGAAAAAGTCTTACTTTGACCCCGAAGATGGACACGTGGCATTTTTTTCAAGTTACAAGTGGGAAGGCGGGTGGAACATTTTGAATTTTTTTTTTTTTGCCTCTTTGTACAAAGGAGCAAAGTCATTAAATAACAACTACGAACTCCATGGGGCCCACATCAAAAGAAAAGTGAAGCAATGGAGTCCGCCAGGAAACAAAGAAATATGCATTGAAAAGGTCAAAGGATAAAGGGAAGTGGGAGGAAAATTGGAAATTTTTCCTTTTTGTTAAAAAGGGTAAAATTGCATAAATGAGCCATGACTCCATCAAAGGCCCAGATTAAGCCACGTGTCGAGCCCGTATTTCAAAGGTGGAGGGGGGGCAAAATGTGAAAATTGTGCATTTTCTCCAAAAGTCATAAAATGCAAAAGGCACCCCAAGCCCATTTCAAATCTAATCTTCCATGTGGACAGCTCTAATTTAAAGTTGTGAAAGGGAAGAATCAATGGTTATGGTGTGATGCATCTGGTTTTTCCACCATTAACATTCCATGACTTTAGGGGATGCAAATACGCATCATTTTTCATGGTGAATATGAATGATTTCTTGTCATTTCTATCAAGCAAAGTGCAATTGAAGTGTTTTGGAGCTTGAATTTGTGAATCTGAGGAAGTGTAAGAGTTGATATTTTGAAAGTTGGAAGTTACTGAAACTTGCAAAAACTGTGAATTACGAAAATGAATTCCAGATCCAACAAAGAAAATTACAGAGGAAAGAATGAGGAGAAGGAAGCTATAGGCACAAAGGATGAAAAATGTGTTGCCAGAGGAGATGACTGGATGCCCCAGTTAAAACAATGATGGAAATATTTGAAATGATTCACTTTTTGAACACTGGAAACTTTTTGTTGTAAATCTGTTAAACATCACTTTTTGGAAATCATGATCAAATATGTAACAAACAAAGGTTCCTCAATATATTTTTTTTGGGGGAAGCTTTAATGTAAATGAGTGTTATAAAGGGCATGAGTTAGTCATGCAAATGGTCGGGGTTGAATTCTTATGAGAAAATTTGAGAAATCCCATCTTCCGAGAGACCATCTGAGAAACCTGTTAATCTCTTATGTTTTAGATTTGATCATGTCAAGTTGGTTGCAAGTGTACAACCATTGACAAGCTCTGAGATTGTTCAAGAAACCTTCCCCTGCTGATGAATCTAATCAACTTTGAATTAATCTGTGTTAATCTTGGGAAAATTTGTGTCTCTTTTATTTCAGAATGTTTCAAATAGTATTTCTTGTTCCTATTGCAATCTTGTGTTAAAATCCCTCCGAATCACACAGATCTCATCCCTTGTGATAGTTTAGTGGCATTTACAATTTCATTATGAGAAGAGCCTTCATCCTGTAATGAGATAAACAATTTAAAATCACTTTACTGTCATTTTGTTGATAAAGATTGTTTGTAAGCCTTTGAGTGTATCTTAGGCATGAGGAACCAAGGGTATTTAATGTTTAATTGAGTCTTTAGCTCAGAGCCTTCATGTTAAATTCTTGGAGATTGTGTGAAACCGTGCAAATCTGGGCCTCCATTGATGCACACCTTCTAGTTGAAGGAATATTTTAGCTATTCTGAAGCATTTTGTCATTTAGTTTTCCAATTGTTGTGAAGGTTCTCAAAGATCTGGAAAATCAAGTTTATCCTACTTAATCTCCCACCAAAAATTATTCAAAAACAATGAATCCTACCTGAACTACCCTTTTTTCCTTGTATGTCCACAAATGAATAAATTCTACTACCAAAATATGTAGAAGCAATCAGGATTCCATAATGTCTTTAGTAACCTTAACCTTGTTTAGAAAATATCACCATTCTTTAGAAGTGACAACTCGTGAGAGTTAAATTGTGGTGCATTGATCATATTTTCTCAAGGTTTCCTTTCAAATTTGTGTAAAGAAGGATATCTTCATTCTCCTTCACCAACAGAGGTTACAAAATGGGTCCTCTCACCCTAGTTGAAAGGCACAACCTAAAGTAGTGAGGATAGATCAAATCCTTTTGAAGGTGTTATCCATTTCTCCAACATCTGAGTGACAAAGAGCCAGTTGAATCATCCTCCCGGCTAAAAAATGACATACATGATGATTTATTTGTCTCTAGGCTTCTTGTTAAATCTGTGATGATGCTCAACTTGCAAAGGAGAATCAATTTGGATACCAACACCAGATTGGCACCATTTTCGGGACTTATTAGCATTTCGGGGATTATTTGAACTCCAGGACCTATTTTTGTGGGTAACAACACCATTTTGGTGTCATTTTGGGGATTTTTTGAACATTTCGGGGATTATTTTGTGGAACAACACTATTGGGTTATTTTGACACTTATTTTGGGGATTATTTGAACTCCGGGACTTATTTGTGTGGAAACAACACTACATCAAATTGCCATGGGGGATTATTTGAACTCGGGACTTGTGTGCAACAAACAACACCATCAAATGGCACGTCGTTGCTGAGGATCTTCAAAGGCATTCTTATATTTGGCCCTAGTAATGTTTCTTACAAATTTCTAAGTGCAAATACATTGTTTAAACATCATCCTTTGTTGAGATTTGTAAGATTTGTGCAAAGTTACAAGTTCTGTGTGCAATATTTCTTTTTTTGTTGGTTTTTGCACTAAGTTTACATCATCAATGTTAAATATGGGTAAAGGAAGGTTAGATCTATGAAGCTTTGCATGAATTTAGTGTTGAAAGACATTTGACAAGATCAATTTTAGTGCATTTTCACAACTAAGGTGAAAATCCTTAGTGGTGACTCCATGTTGAATTAATTTTTGATAAATGTCAGTGTCTTAACCTCTATCAATTGAAATTTATCACTAATCTTTGCAAATATGGAAGGAAGAAGATATTTCTTCATTAAAGACCCTACTAGAAGGTTGTTTCAGAATTGGGAAAGACAAATTAAAAGGAAGAAGAATCTAGAAAGTTGTTGGAGATCAGAAATCAAGAAAAGAGTTATCAATTGTGGAAATTGATCAACCTGTCATTGAAGATTGCCATACTTCCTCAAGTGCTTCTAAATTAGGTAGTCTTTTTGTAGATCATGAATTCTCCATCTGGAGAGGGGCCTTCATTTGTATTTGAAAATTTTGTGTCTCATTTTGTCCCTGTGTTTTCCAAAGTTGATAGGATCTTCCAAGAAACAAAGTTTTTAGAGAACATTCATTTTGAGAATTACATTCATGTGCCCCACAGACCCCTCACTCCTCATCATTTTGTTTCTCCTGTAAGATCACCCCTCAAAACAATATGGCCCACCCCCACCTGACCTCCATTTGTTGTTAATACTTTTGGTCCTATAGATTTTAGAGGTATGGATGGATATCCAAATGTAGTGCCACAAGATGTTAGAAATAGACTGCCTAAATTTCAAGGAATAATGCTATCACTGGTGATCAACATTTAAAATTTTTTTTCAATATGATGGAAGACTTTGAGATTGAATTTGAGGATGTGTATATAAAATTGTTTATTCATACTCTTGAGGAGGATGCACGTGATTGGTATAAGTCTTTACTAGATAACTCAATAGATTCATGGATAGAAATGAAAAATGCTTTTAGATTGCAATATGGGGATAAGATAGATCCTAGGTTTCTTTTTTGTCTGAATTTGAAAATATTAAGAAGAATCCTAATGAATCTATTCATGACTTCAATACTGGTTCAATAAGACCTTGAATAGGCTACATGTAATCCTGAGGCCAAGTGATGTTTCTTGTTTAATAAAATACTCTGATGCTTTTGATAAAAAGGTTGCCTATTATTTAAGGGACAAGAACCCAGAACATTGAGGTAGGCCTTCACCATGGCTTGCAGATTGAAAAATAATATCAAAGTAGTTGGTAAGCCTCCTAAGAGGGAAGGTATCAAGTTGATCAATCCAGAGAAGCCTCAATCAAGTAAGTTTGTTGATCTAGAAGAGGTTGTAAAAACTTTGGCCGGAGCTGTTAAGGAAATATCCTATAAACTAGCCAGAGAGAGAGGGGATTGGACAAGGTTCCCAAGGTCAAGCACAAGCCACAAGGTCAAGAAATATTTTCAAATCATCCTAGAGGTGATCATAGATCAGATGACAGGGGTAAAGGGCCCATGGGATCAAGAAATAGACAGCCCCAACCCGGGAAAATAGATTGGTGCCTGATCCTTTTAGCTGTCAAGAGTTGTTGCATTGAAGAAGCTCATGAAATTGAGTGGTGTGATAGTTGTTTCTTGCCACATTCCCCATGTGATGTTGAAAAGGGAGTTGAGGAAGAAGTTGATGATGATGAGATGATGATGATGCATGCATGATGGATTTCTCTACAAGTTCATAGTAGGGAGCAACCTCAACTGAGCTGATGAGTGCCAGAATTGTTAAAGATTTTGGGATTGCATTCACCGGTATTACCTCTTCCTCCCACTCATACTTTTGAAATTGATATGGTACAAGATTTTGAGTTGCCTAATAATGATTTTGAGTACTTAAGGGCATTAATGATTAAAAAGTATGATGGAGGAATTCCTTCAGAAGAGGACGATAAGTTGTTAATGAATGCAGTAGTTGGCCACAGAAAAAGAATATAATACAAGAGCAAAGTTGTCAAAGGGGCAGGGCCTCAAGGCCAAACAAAAATTCCAATTCTTACCATATCCCTAAGGAAACCCCTAAAAAGATGCATCTGGAAAAGGCTTTTCACCCCAAATAAAACTTGTGTTCCTCCCCATGCTCTAGACTATGAAAAATCCTATGCCATCAGATGAATTTGTAAACCTTCCTCCTAATACTTGCCTTACCCAAATATGTTCCTTGTGACATAGCCCAAATCTTGAGTCAGATCAAGATTATTGTTCCTATTGTTGAATTGCTTAGAATCCCTGAGCATAAGAAGAGGGTGTTTGAGTATTTGGGGCTTAAGGAAGAAAAGGTCACCCAGGTAAAAAGGTAAACAATGTAGAGGTTCCTCCTGCCATTGTAGAATTAGAAAAACCACAAGCATTGGAGGAATTGGGTGAACCACCTGAGGTTTATTTGGGAACTTCTTTGAGTTGAGTCTCAGTTGAATGTGGATCCATTTTTTACTACTTTGATTATTAAGGATAGTTGTTACATAACTGCATGTTTGATTAGGAGCCTCATGTAATGTAATGCCTCTTGAGGTCATGAATGAGTTAGAATCTCAAAGTAACAACAACTTATGGGAAATGTACTGCCATGGATTCAAGAGAGGTGCTAGTAGTTGGATGTGTCAAAGGTTTAGTAGTGCAATTGGCAGCATATCTAGCAAGTACTTAACTTTGAATGTAGTAATTGTGGATTGTCCTGCTAAATGGGGAATGTTATTATATCTAGAAGTGGGCAGCTAGTGTGGGTGGAAGTGTGCAAATGGACATGTCTTATGCCACCATACCAATTGAGGGAAGCCTTGTGAAGTTACCTAGTGAAAAGAAAATGTTATATCTCATTGAGGACCCCAACAATGCTTCTTATGAAGTATTGCACATCAGACATTGATGTTGATAACTCTGTGAGCTATGTTGTTTTCAAGGAGTATGAAATTGATCAATGTAGATATCCTGAGTAGATTGATTTTCCTAGGACTTTGATGTTTGATGCAGCCTCGAGAGATGTTGAAAAACTTGACATAGGCACAAAGGATAAGCCTAAAAAAATGTGGTCAGATAGCAACTTGGATGGAAAAGAGAAACAATCATATGACCAATTGTTAAAGATGTATCAGAACTGCTTAGCATGGTCATATCCAAGAATCGAAGGCACTTGAAAATTTTCCTTGATTGTTTTCTCTGAATCAGGGTGCACATCATTGTATAGTGTATAGTCTTTTGGTTTTTTTTGCTTTCGTGTTTTTTCTATTTTGGTTTTTCCTGGTCCCTGGTGACCAATTTTTTGTTGGTTTCGGTTGTCTGGGGGATTTGGTTATTATCTTTTTGCTCTGCAAGCTTTTTTTTGACTCCATTTCCCAATGGATTTTTGGCACATGGTCTACTCTATTGTTCTTGTGGCACTCGTAGGGAGTGCCCATCCCCGAGTCAGAGCCGATGTTGGTGCTCAATTTGATCTCACCCCGTTTGTTCTAAAAATTTCCCAATCTACCTGGTTTGTCATATTTTCTATCTCCCGAATGGATGCGTACAAGTTTTATCTTTACTAGGGTGTTATTGTAAATCCTTCTCTATGGTCATGGATTGTTTTGAGCCATGAATTATTTGTAAATTCTTTTTCCTTGAAGAAAGATTCAATTTTGGGTGCAAATGGTGAAGTTCCCCTGCATCTTACTATTTAACAGGTGTGTTTTCCCCATCAAAATTTATCTCAACATCTTCAGCTATGTGGTCTCTTTTGATTGATTGATGAGGCATGGGTCTATTTTATAACTTTTAACTTTTTCTACATTTGTAAAAATATCAATTTGGCCCCATGGCCCCATTGAGTTTTGATTGGCTAGTCAAATTTATAAAGGTAGAGAAAATTTCTCTTTTTTTCCCTGAAGGTGTATACATGTTCATTTTTAATTGGTTGCGGCTCGGTGGGTCTTTTTGGTGAAATTTTCTAGTTTGGTCACATTTGAAAAAAAATACCAAATTGGCCCCCGTAGCCCCGATAGCATTCTCGATTGTTATTCAATAAATATGAAGTGGAGGAAAAAGTCTTACTTTTGACCCCGAAAGATGGACAAAAGGGGTGGGGGATTTTGAAGCACAAGTTTTGGAGTCAAATTGAAAAGTCAAAGTCGAGGTGGAACATTTTGAAGATTTTTTCCTTTTTGTGAAAAGGAGAAAAGTATAAAAATGAAGCATGACTCCATTGGGGCCCACATCAAAAGATAAAAGTGGGAAGTGGGTCATGGAGGAAAATTGGAAATTTTTCCTTTTTGTTAAAAAGGGTAAAATTGCATAAATGAGCCGCGACTCCATCAAAGGCCCAAATTAAGCCATGTGTCGAGCCCGTATTTCAAAGGTGGAGGGGCGGGGAAAAATGTGAAAATTGCACATTTTCTCCAAAAGTCATAAAATGCAAAAGGCAACCCCAGGCCCATTTCGGCTCTAATCTTCCATGTGGATGACTCTAATTTAAAGTTGAAAGGGAAGAATCAATGGTTATGGCGTGATGCATCTAGTTTTTCCACCATTAACATTCCATGACTTTAGGGGATGTAAAAATACGCATCATTTTTCATGGTGAAATGAATGATTTCTTTTGTTTTTATATCAACAAAAAGTCAATTGAAGTGTTGTGGAGCTTGAATTTTGAATCTGAGGAAGTGCAAGAGTTGATATTTTGAAACAAAGTTACTCAGGCACTTGCAAAAAATGAATTGCCAGATCCAACAAAGTAAATTGCAGAGGAAAGAATGAGGAGAAGGAAGCTATAGGTGCAAAGGATGAAAAACATGTTTCCAGAGGAGATGAATGGATGCCCTAGTTAAAACAATGATGGAAATATTTGAAATGATTCACCTTTTGAACACCTGAAACTTTTTGTTGTAAATCTATTAAACATCACTTTCTAGAAATCATGATCAAATATGTAACAAACAAAGGTTCCTTGAATATTATTTTTTTGGGGGAAATATTTAATGTAAATGAGTGTTATAAAGGGCATGAGTTAGTCATGCAAATGGTCGGGGGTTGAATTCTTATGAGAAAATTTGAGAAATCCCATCTTCCTGAGAGACCATCTGAGAAACCTATTAATCTCTTATGTTTTAGATTTGATCATGTCAAGTTGGTTTTGCAAGTGTACAACCATTGACAAGCTCTGAGATTGTTCAAGAAACCTTCCCCATTGATGAATCTAATCAACTTTGAATTAATCTATGTTAATCTTGGGAAAATTTGTGTCTACTTTATTTTAAATGTCTACAAATAGTATTTCTTGTTCCTATTGCAATCTTGTGTTAAAATCCCTCCGAATCACACAAGATCTCATCCTTGTGATAGTTTAGTGGCATTTGCAATTTCATTATGAGAAGATCCTTCATCCTGTAATGAGATAAACAATTTAAAATCACTTTATTGTCATTTTGTTGATAAAGATTTTCTGTAAGCCTTTGAGTGTATCTTAGGTGTGAGGAACCAGGGGTCTTTAATGTTTAATTGAGTCTTTAGCTTGAGCCTTCATGTTAAATTCTTGGAGATTGTGTGAAACCATGCAAATCTAGGCCTCCATTGATGCACACCTTTTGGTTGAAGGAATATTTTAGCTATTCTGAAGCATTCTATCATTTAGTTTTCCAATTGTTGTGAAGGTTCTCAAAGATCTAGAAAAATCAAGTTTATCCTGCTTAATCTCCCACCAAAAATTATTCAAAAACAATGAATCCTACCTGAACTACCCTTGTTTTCCCTGTATGTCCACAAATGAATAAATTCTACTACCAAAATATGTAGAAGCAATCAAGATTCCATAATGTCTTTAGTAACCTTAACCTTGTTTAGAAAATATCACCATTCTTTAGAAGTGACAACTCATGAGAGTTAAATCAAATTCATGTGCACCCCACATGCAAAATTTCAAATGGCCATATATTTTGATCCAGAGCTCCAAATTTGACAAAATTTATATCATTGGAAAGGTATCCTTGAGCCCTTCAATTTGATGCAATAAGATTTGGATTTTGGTGGTATTTATTGGGTCAAAATGGAAACACATATTTAGAGGCATAAATGAGAATCATGAGAACTTAAATGATCAAATTAGATAGCTCAACCATCAGAATTATTGAAGTATGGCTTCATTTTCATTCTACAGGATGAAATTCACATAGTATTGGCCTTGCAGAGTGCCCATGTATTTTGTAGAAGAATTCAATGTAGATTGTTGGTGATTGAGCGTTTAAAAAGATGTGCCTCTCTCTTTTCTTCTTCTTCCCTTTCTTCTCTCTATTATAAATTGTAAAATCTTTCATTATGAGATGGTGAACATTCTGATCTGTAAAGGAAGCATGTCAAAATGGTATTCTAAGCAGCTATGAACTTGGAGCCTTCATTTTGGCCTCTATAAATTCTTCTTGCCTTCTGTTACAACTGTAATGGATTGTGCATATTTTAAGAAATGAAAATCTATTTTGTGGCACATTTTGTCTATCATGGCTCATTTTTTCCTTTTCTTAATGTTGCAATGGATTGTGCATATTTCCTTATTTTAGGCTCCATTTTTATCATGTTCAATGTCTTTCACCCTTTTCTTGGTGCTATCACCACCTTTAGCTTAGTATTTCCCCTTTTTGCATCTCATTTTAACCCTAGTCCCTTGGCATGTTTAGTTTAGCATTTTCTTTATGCATTAGGAGTAGTTTTAGCATTAGGATTAGGTAGAGTAACCATCCTTCTCCAAGGTATGTCTCATATTGCAAGGACCCACAACTTGGAGAAAGTCCCATGTTGCCTCAAAATCATGAGTTTTATATGACTCGAGATAGGGTGCAATTTTGAGCTCCAACAATTTTGGCATGCTCTATGGGACACCTTTGAGTCAATTTTTACATGGTGTTCTATTACACCATCCTAGTTTAATATTCAATTCACCAAGTTTGATGTGCTCTTGGTGATATCTCAACCTTTTGAGGTAATTTCAAGCATATCTTGCAACTACACTATTCCAACAACCCATTATCTCAGTTACAGACCATCCTTTTCATTCTTCCATTTCCCTCTCCTTTCATTTATTTCCATTTATTTCCTTTCTTTCCATATTCAATTTTCCTCTTCAATGAAGTTGTGAAATCATGAATTCATTTGCTTCTTAGGATTCTTATTTGCAGCAGAAAAACTAGTCCTCTTCATCCCCAAAAATTCAAAATCCTCCTCCAAATCATTTTTTTTAGCCCCATCATGAATATGCATATAACATACCCTCACTCGCCCATATGGTTATTCATATAACCAAAATGTTTATGAAGAAAAAGGTTATGCATGTGATGGTGGAAATCTTATGGAAGATGTTGATTTACAAAGGAATATTCATGCATTTAAGATGAGCATGATACAAAGTAGAGAAACTTGTCGAGATGAAGGCATTCATGACTTGTTTTATGAATCCCTAACAATAGAAAGGTTCTATACCAAACGAGTTTAGCCCTTAATAGAAGCTGAATTTTATGGTTGAATTCACACCTCAAATTGAAGACTGGGTTGAAGAAATGGAGGATTTATAATTTAGTGTTACGAAACCTTGTCAATCGAGGAAGCCTACACTACCATCTTATATCCCTCCCATTCCTCCTCCCCAACCTATGCCATCTCAAACAACCTTTCATGTTCCTAGCTTTCTTCTTGCTCCCATTGAGGATTCCCCTTCTCCATATTCTTCCCTTCCATCCCACCTTCATTTCTTTGTCCTCTTTCCTTCCAAATCCCAATATCCTTCACAAGAATATATTACACCTTCCCCTTCATTTCAAACCTTGCAAAAATTATTTGAGGCCCAACCCAACCCTCCTCTTGCATTCGTAGCCCATATTAGGAAGAAACAAATAAAAAACTAGTCAAGGAGGGTAGAAAGTTGAAGCACCTAGCAAAGAAGAATTCATTAAAAAATTAAAGGATTGGGATTTAAATATTAAATCCAATCAAATTTCACTACTGGTTAAACCTTCATCGAGAGGTTGGGAATGAAGAACATAAGTTAGAGGTTGATTTTTTAGAAGAAAAACACAAGAATAATATGATCAACAATCTCTCTTCTCTAAATGTAGTGTGCATTATGGAACCATATTTATAAAGGTTGTTAATTCATCCCAAATTTTAAAATTAGAGGAGGATTTTTATCGAAATGGAGAGGAGCACAAGGAGGATGATATCCAAGAGGAGTATCCACTGAGCTTTACAATGAATATGTTGATTTCTTATTAGACTTGGAAGATTGCATTAGTGAGGATGAAGGCATTCAAATCACTAATTTTGTAGTTCCACCATCTATCTTCCACTACAAGGATCCTCTTACTACAAAAAAACTCTCAAGAACCTACCATGAAGGAGAATATCCAAGAAGATCTTGCCCAGATTAGTCTTCATGAAAGACAAATGGATGAGTTTGATCTTTCAAACTTAATGTTGGGTGATGAGAAGGAAGAAGATGATGATGACACAATTTCCAAATCAGTAATCATGGAGGAGACAAAGTTTCTTGTAGAAGAAAAGTAAAGTTTAGAATATTTTGGGAGAAATTTCATTCAATAAATTTTGGAAGATGACTCCATTCATGGAGTTGAGCTTCAAAATAATGGGAAAATCAAAAGGATCATCCCATTGGTTCCAAAATCCCCTTTCCCAATCAGGTATTTGGATACCTTGGAGCCAAAATTAGATTTGCAACTAGTCATGCTCACTTCACAGCATGAGGAGGAGCTTTAAATTCACAAGGATCATCTCCAATTCCTATCAAATCTAAATACAAACTAACTAAAAGAGGTATTTGTATTGTTTATAGCTAATAATTTGAAGAAAAGGGTGGAAAACCAGTTTCGGTTTGGTATTTCACTCTTGTTTATGGCCATTTCTATTGCTAAATTAATTATATGGCCACATTTTGTAAGAAAGGGAAGCTATTTCTCCTTTCCAGTTGTAGGTTTTGTTTAGCTTCTCATTTATTTGGTTAGGGAAGAGTGGGTAGGTTTGTTTTCAGTAGAACAAGTACATTTTGCACACTCTGCGAGGTTTCTATGTGGAACATGTATGATTTTTTTCACCTTTTACATGGTTTTTGTAGTCTTGTTGTTGTTTCCATAGTCCATTTTAGGAAAAATAGTGTTCTTGGACAAATCAGATTTAGGGGTAACTTTCAAGTGTAATTTTCAGCCCCAAGAGATTATTGCAGTTAGGCCCCCGTGCTTCTTCTTTGGTCAAAATGAAATGTTTTGGGAAAAATTGCAAAAGTGAAACAAAAATCCTAAGTAATCGGTTTCAAGAGTAAACCAGGTAGTCCCGAGTTCATCCCGAGCAATTTTAATGGTGAAATCAAATAGTTGGAGCATTTCTACATATCATTAAAAGCTCTACATATTTATTCTAGGTAGTTCTAGTTCATGTTAAGTTCATAAAAACTTGAGATAAGAGTTTCAATGAAAAATGTTTTTCAAAGTTTTCAAGCTTGAATTTATGCCCAATTGATGCTTCAAAATATTGTTCAAATTTAGAAATAAAATTATCCCGGATGTCACCGCACTATTATCTCAAATTTTTACCACCTACAAATTTGGGTAACTCATTAAAAATGGACTTAACCATTTTTAACAGTGTCCTGGGATAGTTGAATGGCTATCGATTCCACTACCCAAAAGCACCGGTTATTGACATTTGAAAACCTATGGGAGACTTAGCTAATTCATTAGTAGGTTCCTTATTAAAAGGAAAATTATGTTCATATGCCGTCAAATTCAACGTAGCATCATCAGGGCCATACAACATAAGATCAATGGTCCAAGCAAAGACACATGGTAGGATTATAGTTCTTCCTAAGGATTTTTCCTTTGGCAATGTCAAGTTCCCAAAGTAAATTTTGTTTCATAATTCATTGGGTGCACACGTCACGGTGGGGATAAGTTAAGCCAGTAAGATCAAAAAAGAGTTATGTGGCAATAATTCAAAGTCCACAAATTTTTAAGTCCCTCAAGGTAGCAAGTTGTGATGCAAAGCCATCAAGATCTCGACAAATGTGAACTCTGAAGACACATGGAGCCATTTCAGCTGGCTCATATTTCATAGAATGACATTATGAAGATCAATGGGAATTATGAAACAATGACACCATGAAGATATGTGGTTATTTATTATTGACTCGTGCTTCATGAGATGTCAATCAGAAGCTAAAGAAGTTTTGACATCACGAGAGGTGTGGTTGTTTCTCATTGGCCAATATTTTGCAATGGCCAGAGGAAGATAAATAAAGAATAAAATTATGAAGTATGTGAACTTTTTTCATTGAATCACACTTCAAAATTATCAAATGAGACTACCAAAAATTTTACATCGCGAGACATGTGGAGTGATCTCATTGGTTGGATGCTTGATGGTGTTAGAAGGGTAAATCAAAGGACTTACATGTGAAGTGCATAGATCCTTCTCTTTGGCTCACACTTCACAATGGTCAGTCAAGGGCTATATAAAAAGTCAATTGCAAATATGCATGGAAATATTCTATTGGATCGTATTTCTAAGAGATCTTGATAAGGTCCTGGGAATGGTCCGAAACCTACAAGATATGTGGAAATGTCTTATTAGCCCATAATTCATAAAGGTCATAGTAAAATGAAGGAAAAAAAGAAAAGGAAAATCATGGAAGCAAATCCCGATCCTATGACCCAATGGGAGGTGGAGACTTAGAAAAGACAAAATAGTGTACACGTTGGTATATCCTAATCTCCGAGCTAATCGGATCGCTGCCACATGTCAAATTCTTGTGCACCCCGACATGTAAAATTTTAAATGGCTATATCCTTTTATCCAAAGCTCCAAATTTGAAAAAATTTATATCTTGGAAAGGTCTCCTTGAGCCCTTGAATATTATGTAATAATATTTGGTTTTTTGTGGAATTTAATGGTTCAAAATGGCAAACATGGATTTAGAGGTAGAAATGAGCATCATGGGCACACAAAGCGATCAAATCAGATTGGTCAACCACTAGAATTGATGAAGCATGGATTCATTTCCTTTATAAAGAATGGAATTGACATAGTAATGGCCTTGCATAGTGCCCATGTTCTTTTCATAAGACTTCAATGTAGACTATTAGTGGTTGAAAGTTTGAAATGTTGTGCCTCTCTCTTTTCCTCTTCTTCTCTTTCTTCTCTCTATTATATATTGTAATAATCTTTTGTTATAAGATGATGGAAATTTTGATCTCAGTAAAAGAAACATGTCAAAATTGTCTCTAGATCAACTATGAACTTGGAGCCTTCATTTTTCCTCTGTAAATGCTTCTTGCCTTTTATTTCAAGTGTAATGGATTGTGCATAATTTAAGAAATGAAAATATGTTTTATGGCATGTTTTTTCAGCCCTAGCTTGTTTTAATTGCAGATCTTGCCTACTTCTTAATGTTTCAATGCATCGTGCATATTTATCTCATTTGTAGGCTCCATTTTGATTGCGTTTAATGTCTTTCACCCTTTTCTTAGTGGTATCACCACCTTTTAGCTTAGAATTTCCCCTTTTTGCATCTCATTCTAACCCTATTCTCTTAGCATGTTTATTTTAGGAGTTTCTTTTTGTGTTAGGAGTAGTTTTAGCATTTGGATTAGGTAGAGGAACCATCCTTTCTAGAGGTCTATCTAAAGTGGAAGGTCCCACAACTTGTAGACAGTCTCATGTTTCCTCAAAATCCTGAGTTTTCTATGAATTAGGGCGGTGTGCAATTTTGAGCTCCATCAAATACCATTGAATTTTAACTTTTATATCCTACCCTTATAAGTCAGGATCAACTAAATCATGTTTCCATGGATCTCTTTAAAATTTATGAGGTGATTGAAGAATTTCTTGGGACTCAAGATCCCATCCCACTTTATAATCACAAGAAGGAATCTAATATTGACATATATTCAACTACTTAATTTGGTAAAGAACCGGAGTACCCTAGCCTAAAAAAATAAATTACAAAATCAAAAAAAAAATTAAAAATAAAATCTCCCATAGTGAAAACCTTACTGAGGCACTATTCCAAAAACAAAAATCAAAAAAATGAAAAATAATAAAAAGAAAAGGGACATATCTCCTAGTGAAAACCTTTATGAGGCACTAGAGAGAGGGGACTCTAATTCATATAAAAATGATGATTTACATCAACTTATGACATCTTTTATAGAAAAAGACACATCCAAAATGTGGTGTAGGAAACAATTGACAACAACATCAACACACATGAGTAACCAAAAATTTTGTAACTTGGTGCTAGTCTTACAGAAAATGAAAAAGTAGAACTCGCAACAATCTTTGTGGAATTCCAATAAATTTTTGCATGGACATACAAATATATGATTGGGTTGGATCCTTATCTTCTAGTTCATCACCTTGTAGTATATCCAAATGCAAGACCCATCAAACAAAAAGCGATAAAAATGCACCACAATGTTGTTTTACTTGTAAAAACTCAACTTCGAAACTATTGGAAGTGGACTTAATCGACCAATAGACTACTCTATATGGATATCATACATAATATTTTTGTAAAGAAAACTCCAGAATAATAATTTTTTTCTGATTTCCATGATATTAATAAATCTCATCCAAAAGATGACTTTCCTTTACCAAACATAGATATGATTATTGACTCAATGATAGGTCATGAAATTCTTTCTTTAATGGATGGATTTTCTTTCTATAATTAGATACAAATTATTGAATATGATCAACATAAGACAACATTCATCACACCATGGGGGACATTTTGTTATAAGGTCATACCTTTTGGCCTTAAAAATGTAGGTGCTACATATCAAAAAGCAATGACAGTCATCTTTCATGACATGCTACATGACTTAATGGAATATTATGTGGATGTAATTATAGAAAAATAAAAAAATAAGTATATCATTTGGCAATGTTGAGATGAATCTTTGAAATATTACATGAGTAAAAAGTTAGGATTAGTCCTAAAAATGTGTGTTCCGTGTAACATCAAGAAAATTCTAAGGATTCATTGTTTTGTAAAGAGGTATAGAAGTTGATCCTATAAAGGTCAAATCTATCATGGAAATGCCTCCTCCAAAAAATATCAAAAAATTAAGAGGACTTCAAGGAAAGATCCAATCTATTAGATGGTTCATTTCACAACTTGCGGAAAAGTACCACCATTTCAATTAGTTTTTGAAAAATGATATACAATTTTGATGGAACCAAGAATGATAGGATTATTTTTCAAAACTAAAAGAATATTTATCGATTCCATCGGTACTTATGCCACCAATTTCATAAAACCATTTCTTATTTACACATCTTCCATAAAGTGTGCAATATGATCATTACTAGCACATCAAAACAATCGGGGACAAGAACAAGCAATCTACTATCTCGGTAGAAATATTAATGATCATGAACTTAAATATTCTCAATTTGAGAAAGTATGTCTAGAAATGGAATTAATATTCCACAACTTACATCATTACTTACTCAACCATAAACAAATCTCATTATAAAATGAGATCCACTCAAGTATCTACTATCTAGACATATTCTCACATGAAGAATGTCATTTTGGGTTGTTTTATATAATGAGTTTGATATAGAGTTCATTAGTTAAAAATATATAAAAGGAAAATAACTTGTAAATAAACTAGATGTTACATCTCTACCAGATCTAAAACATATTCACTTTGAATTTCTAGATGAAGAAATCTTACATATTGATACAATACCTTCTTGAAATATATGTTTAGATGGATCTTGTAATGTACGTAGGTTCGAGGTTTGGTATTCTACTTATCACACTGGATGTAAATGTTATCCAAAATATTTCCACTTGGCCTTCCCTTGCACAAATAATACTACAAAGAGAAAAAAGCACTCATAGCTATATTAAAATTAGCTATATCATGGAATCTTAAGGAGTTAAAAACTTTTTGTGGCTCACTTATAATCATTAAACAAGTCATAAATGAATATCAAGTAAAATATGAAAAATTAATTCCTTATTAAGCGATGTTTGGTATCCTTAAAGATTATTTTTAGTTAATAACTTTTGAAAAAGTTCCTCACCTCCAAAATAAATCAAAAATGCAATAGTGACTATCGGATCTCCTCTTGAGTTCAATTTCCATCAAATGCGTACCAAGTTTATCATTGAACATCTTCTAGTTTCGGCCTAGGATTTCTTGTGTCAAATATGTTTTGTGAAATAGTTGTTCCTGACAATCCTTGGTATCATGATATTTATACTTTCATCCATGACCACACTTATCCTGAAAAATGAACTCCAAAATAAATGAGCCTTAGCAGAATGTGCTTCTTCACGTTATACCCTACTTGAAAACACCCTTTATTGAAGAGGCTATGATGGGACTCTATTAAGATGTCTTAACCAAGAAAAGTACTCCAAACTATAGAAGAGGTACATGCTTGTATTTTCCACATACATACAAGTGGAATGGTATTATCAAATAAAATATTACACATAAGTTACTATTGGCCTACTATGGAATCTTATGTATGTAATTTTTCGATAATTGTGTAGCATACCAAACACATGGAAACCTCATTAACACGCCCTTAAAATCTTTACAACCAATCACTATACCTTAGTGTTTCTCCCAATGGCAAGTCGACCTTATAGGAAATATCAATCGCACATTTTCTTATGGCCATAAATTCATTATTATCGACACAAAATATTTAACCAAATGGGTAGAGGAAATACCTCTCACATATGTCACTGATACTAATATTTACAAGTTCATATTCAACCACCTCATTTTTCCATTTGGCATTCCTTCCTCTATTGGTATTGATAATGATAAGTCGTTTAAAAATAAAAATGTTAAATCATTAGCCAAACACTTTGACATTTGCATTCACCGGTCCAAAACTTTGTATCCACGATGTAATGGCTAAGATGAAGTGACTAAAATAATACTGAAATCCATCATGGATTTTTTTAACAAAAATGGTCACAATTGGCATACATAAATATACCTTTCCCTTTGGTCATATCGCACATTCTTCCGTGCTCCAATAGAATCCACTTTATTTTCACTGTATACGGATTTTAAATTATATTACCTATAAATGTCAAGATCCCATCACTATTTATATCCATCCAAAATATGATAAAATAAATGACCATCAATAGGCCATCTTTATTTTCATCTCATATGAAAAGAGGATCAATACTTTAGATCATTGAAAGTGTATCACAATTGACTTACAACTACAACAATAAGATGTCAAAGACAATTTGAGATTGGAAACCTTGTGTTAAAATAAAATAAATAATGCAACCAAATATCAAGACTAGAAAGGAAAATTTGAACCAAATTGATTGGGTCCTTACCTTATCACTATAAAATTTGGAACACTATCCAAGTTATCTACTCAAGATGTCCAAGAGCTTAAAGAACACATGAATGCAGTTCATTTGAAAATATTTTATTCTTGATTCTTCTATACATACCTCTTATGCTAAGGGTATGCACATCCACTTATATGCTCCCCCATCCTATCCATCTTAATGTCTCATCACAAACCGGTTTACGTGACTTGTTATTATAGGATGTTTTTAATGATATCCACCCCTTGATATTCAAAATATTTTATGTACTTGTGTATACTTGGGTGAGTCTTATATGACCAACATAAATCTCACTAACTATAACATTTAGATCAAAACATTATAAAAATGAAAAACTCAAATCATTCAAAAAATACAAAATTGAAAACATTTTTAAAAAATAAAAATTCAAAACATTCAAAAAATATAATATCCAAAACATTCAAAAAATACAAAACTAGAAACATTCAAATACGTAAAAATATCAAAAACAATAAAAATCCCAAAACATCCACACACTTAACAAAGTCAAAATTTTAACTCCTATCCTAGTGATCATTCCAATTATCCTACGACTATCAAAACAAATCATCTTACCTCTTGAATGTATCCTTACTTTGGGACAATCCAAATCAATCCTATCCCTTACATGTATCCTCACTTGGGGAAATCTCATTCTCTCATTCTCTTCATTCCATGCATCCTTTCTTTGGGAAATGACCCATTCAATCTCAAATCAACCTTCAATACAAATCCAACAAGAGTGTCACTTGACCCCACTCTTCAACGCGATCCAATATTACCCTTTGCATATATCATTTCTTGAGGGACATCTAAATCAAATCAATCATCATTATTGAACACATTAAGGGAATAGTTAATTTATTTAATTTAAATTTGTGTTGCATTGTTACTGCTCTTAGTTAATTCTTACCCAATTATAAGTATTTTGTTATTATCTTGGTTCATTTATAGCCATGGTGCATACATTTACTTTGTATATTGGATTTTTTTTTCTTCCTATATTTGTTTTAATTTTGACCAATTATAAGTATTTTGTTATCATCTTGGTTAATTTATAGCCATGGTGTATAAATTTACTATGTATATTGAGTTTATTTTACTTTTTATCTTTTATTTACTCTCTGTGTGTGTTTTTATGCACATTATGAGTTAATTTTATGGTTCTTTAATAATCATGATGTAAACTATATTGTGCAATAGCAAAATTGGTTGGTCTCAAGTACAATGATATGAATGGAAGCTCAAGATACAAGAAAAATCACTCACATCATCATCAATATCATATCTATCACCTCATTTACCATAATAATGAAATCAACTATCCATCCGTGAAACAAGTTATAATGTGAAAATCAATAAAACAATCATCATCTATATACATCAATAAAATAAAATTTTTGTGTATAATGTCCAAAATAGTGTCATCTACATGAAGATACATCAAATTTCCATAATCGACATCTATATAAAATAATATTCCTTCATCATGAGGGCATATAAAAAATAATATATATATATAACTATCATACAAAGAGACATCCACAATCTCTCCAACCTTTGGACTGCCTAGTCTATCATCTCCCTCAAAAGTAGAATTTTGATTAATCTAGCTAATCTAGATGGCACATGTGATCTAAATGATGGTCCTTGTCTTCTAACTATATCCTAAAAATTTATAGCTCTCTAGGATACACTTCCTTATACAATCCTCTATAATAACCCACATCGTGAGTTGTTGTCAATAACTATTGTAAGACATCCCACATCCCATTGGCCTTTGCAACACGATGGACCACATCCCTTTAATTAAGGGTTAAACATGATGATCCTTCCTTTGAAGATTTTTTTTGGCCTAAGCTTCTACTTTACAAATAGACATTGTTGTTACTTTGGGAAAATAGTTGTGTATTGGGAAGAAATATTAATAACGTACCATTCTTTGCATATATATAAGACCACAATTAGGGGTGGAAGTGTTGTGTGAATAAATAGTAACAATAGTGTTTTACAAGTAGCTTGGCCTATGGAAATGGAACTACAATAATGGGAACACATATCCCACATGTACCCCTATAGGAATGTAATAATTTATGAACTAGATAATTTAGGCCTCAAAGACTTCAATAGTAGTCATGATTGGTCAAAGTATAGTGTTCCTCTCAACTTAAAGACTATATCACCTAAATTCATAGATCACACACATATTGAGAATTACCTTCTAACTAGTGCCCCATTCAACTAGACAATTTCTTATTTAATATCATTGTCGCGTGTCGAGAGAAAACTCTATCATGTGTTAACAAAAGTACAATCATGCATCAACAAGAGCAGTGTCAGGCATCAACAACCAAACCCTTGTCACACGTCAGCAATATATCTTTTCACCCTTCCCACGTAAAACCTTTGTCGCATGTCAATAAATACAATAATTTGTGCGTCAATAAATCTCATTTTCACGCATCAGAGAAAAAATATGTCATGCGTCAACAACAATATAGTTGTGCGTCAACAAGAGGAGTGTCGGTGTCAACAACCAAACCCTTGTCACGTGTCAACAATATCTCCTTGTCACCCATCCATAGAAAGCATGTTTCACACGTTAGTAAATATTACTAGTCATGCGTCAAAGAAATAACACCTATCACCCGAATGTAAACTACTAAACAATAAATAGATCTGCACTGTGCACTGGTGCTTAGAGTATACAAGTTCACGGTATTTGATATGTTGGTAGCTCAACTAGTAGTAACTTAGTAAGATATTGGTGGTAGTATACTACTCGATGAATCACCTTGGTTTTTATAGGAGATGTTTTCAAATGTAGGTGAAGCCGACCCCTTAAAAATATTATGTAAATTTTAGGCAGAAAAGGACACTAACTTGCTCAAAAAATTACCTTTTCAAATTTTCCTATAATGAAATTTTTGCCATATTACGAATATCCACCACTAAAATTATCCCTGGTGTATTGATGGTGAAGATTCCATGGAAATCGCTACTTTTTTGCTCCATCATTCATCCTATAACAACAAGATCTTGTTGCCATGGAAGAGAAAATTTAGGGACAATCTGCTACTCACAAGGTCCTCTTGAATTAGAATTGGAGGAGATTGATCTTCCAAGCTTCAAAATGAATGAGGAAAAGGAAGAGAACAAGGATGACAACCATTCCATACCAGTCATCAAGGTAGGGGATGAACTTCCTATAGAGGAAAAATAAAATCCAAATCAGCTTGCAATCAGTCACTTTTCCATGAAAGTCTGCAAAGTGACTTCATTCTTAAAGTTGGGATTAGGATCAATGGAAAAATTCACGTATCATGCCATGCCCAATTAAGTATCTAGATTATTTTGATTCAAAATCATAGTTTCCATCATTCATGCTCACTTCATAGCGTGAGGAAGAGCTACAATGTGCCAAAGGTTAACAATTATGCCTCCAAAATCCAAATGCGAGACAACTTGAGGAGGTATATATTATTTTTGTAGCTGATACTTTGAAGAAAAAGGGAGTGTAAGGAATGATTTCATTCCCACCATCTGGTATTTTTTCCAAACAAATCACAGGGCCACATTTTGTGAGTAAAGGATGCTACTTCTCACAACTTGTTGTAGGTTTTGTTTAGCTTCATTTTCCTTAGGTTAGAGTAGGGTAGGTAAGTTTGTTTTCAACATAAAAAGTGTTTATGCACACTTTCACGTCTCCACATAGTGCATGTATGATCTTCCTCCTGGTATATAGTGTGTTGTTATGTTTTTTTCTCCTACACAATTCATCGGAATTGACAATGTTCATGGGGGAAATCAATTTTAACGATGGCCCCAAGTGCATTCCAAATCAGCATGTGTTTTCAAGTTCAAGAAGCACTTCAAGTGGGCTCAAAAGGGAAAAATTTAGAGTTCAAGATCATATTTTAGGTTATCAGGCTGACTCCATGCCCAATGGATGCTTCAAGGCCACTAATCAGATCATCTAGTAGGAAGATGTCCTCGTGAGTCGCCAAATTGTTATCCATTTTTACCCCCTAGTAAAAATGGACAACTTGAAAAAATTGGACTTGGGTAGCTAATAGATCTTCATGGAAGAATATGGAGTATTTCAAGTAAAATTATATTTTTGGAAGCATTTGTCATCATTTTGGGGACTTGGAACCATTTTTAGTGCATTTCCTTCTTCTAGAGGCAAAAGATTTCAAAACTTAGCCAATTTTGGATTCAAATGGATAAAATGTGAGAAAATAAGGTTTGGGGTACTTCATTCCATTTTTTCCTAATTCCCTAACCAAGAAAAATATGAGTTAGTGAAAAAATGTGAAAAATGGGCTATTAAAGTGCAATTTTCGGCCCCAGGAACAATTTTACAAAGTGCACAAATTTTAGGCCCCAAAATTTTTATGCAAATTGCACCAAGTCGTGGAACATTTTTCAAAGTATAAATTTCAATCTAAGGAATTTTTTTGCAAAGTATAAATTTCAGACTTGGGGAGCTTTTTTCACGTTCGCAGTTTTTAATGTGCAATCTTCATACACTCATCACTTTTGATCCGAGTAATGAAATAAGGAAAAGTTTATATCATCGAAAAGGTATTGAATATTACTACATGATTAATGTATTTATTTTCCACATTAAAGTTCTTTAATGGTGAAAATTTTCAAAAAATGAGTTTGGGGTCATTTTCATGTATAGGTTCTACAAACAATTAATGATGCTCATACCGGTGTCTCGCAAATTTCAATGTTGATTAGTCCTAGGTGGTTGAAGAAGTGGTTGGGATCTTTAATTTCATATTTACTCTCTCTCTCTCTTTCTCACTTCTATATATTGTAAAACACTTCTCATTTTAGAGGGGGTGGGGGGATATTCTGGGCATGGGGAAACTCTGCCAATTTTTTTCTCAAATTCCTTGAGTTGCAAGCCTTCTCATGGGCTCTGTAAATGAAATTGTGCCTCTATTTTACAAACTCTATGGATTGTGTATATTCATGGAGCAAAAAAAAAATTGGTGTTCTCTCAATCCTTGCATTTTTTCTTGCATTCTCTTACCTCTCCATTGTTGCTCTATTCTGTGCATGCCTCCTTTTATTTACAAGCTTATAATGTTGTGTTTCATGGATTTTTAGTGGTGAATGGAGTTTGGGACTATGTCACATCCATGTCATCCTCTTCCAACTATTTTTTCTCCTCTACTCTCCCTTAACAGGATATTTCCACACCCTTTTCTTAGTGTTATCACCTCTTTTAGTGTAGGATTTTCTTTTCATGCATCTTTCTAACCCTCTCTCTCTCCTGGTCCCTTGGAATGGTTATTTTAGGATTAGTTAGTTGTATTTCATTTCTTAGGAGTAGTTTTAGCATTAGGATTAGGTAGAGGAATAAGCCTTCTTTGGAGGTCCATCTAAAGTAGCAAGTCCCACAAGTTGAGAGATGGTCCCATGTTAGTAAAAATTAGGGATCTGCCATTTTCATATCTCAGGCTGCTACTTTTTTGTAATAACAATTTAAAAGGGGCTAACAATAAGCACTAAGGTCACATATCTAGAGGGAATTGATCCCTGCACTAGTTCATAGTGTTTCCAAGGCCTGTGGTCAAGATAACGGAGGGTACCCTTCTACTATATTAGTTAATGGGGAGAGATGTAGATCTATAGAAAGATAACACAATCAAGCACAATATATAATATGAAATATAACTAAAACAAAAATAAAGGAAAGCTAAGGAGTAGATCATATAAGAGCAATGTGTTAGCTAGAACTGATGTACATAAAACACTAAGCTAACATATAGCAATAGGAAACAAGATTAACTAATCTATGAAAAATGACAAAGAGGGTTAGGGAACTTACCTACGAGGTGGTCATTGATGCATCTATCTCTCTAGAGAAATAATACGCCGAGAGAGAATCACTATGGGTGGAGAAGGGGAACATTGTTCCTTTCTAGACTCATTATAGATGACCCAATCATGTAAGCAATCCAACAACCAAGAAGACTTTCTAATCCAAATAAAATGAAAAATATACTAAGAGCATAGCAAGAAAATGAGAATATGGTGAAAAGAGAAGAGCATATGGTTTTTTCATGTCATTCCTTCATTTTTCCATGAATTTTCAAAGTGTGATTTTCATATATACCGACACCATCACTTGCATGTGATGGTGTTGTAAGGAAAACCTAACACCGACACCATGTCCCAAGGAGATGGCATCTCGACAAGGATAATCCTAATGTCAAGTGGGGTAAAAATCTTGGATCAAAGGCAAGTTAGTGGGATAAGTATCAATGATGAATTCAAATGCAAGTAAGTGTTAGGAGTGTTAGTGTGTGTGTAACATAAAAAAATGACTAAGGCAAGGGTAACTAAGGCTAGGGATACATAGTGGTACATCTCTCTATGTATTGTTTATAATCCCATAATGACCATGTGTATAGTCATACCCCATTCTCGGAAGGCACCTTAAGGCACCTTCTTAAGAAATATATGAATTAAAGCAACCCTTATCTACATAAATGAGTTTTTAGTAATAGGTGTGAAAATATTTGTGTATTCAAATACCACTTAAAATGTTGTGGCATATAACCATCCATAAGGATAAAGGAATAAAGGAATGACACTTGATAAGGTAGCAATAGACATCGGCAACATTGATCACCAAGGATTGAATTTTACTACAATCTTATAGGTATGCTCACCATTCTTGGACTCACGCACATCTCTCCCATGTTTACATTTGAATGTTATGCAAGAATGATGTACATAAAAATGTTAAGCAATGAAAAGAAGAGGAATTTTAACTGATCTCTAAAGGACTTCCTCCTCAATTACAACATCTTTAGGATATGTACATCAAAATCATATTGGGTTGATCATAGATAATTAACTATATGGCCTCAAAATTAATATATCAAGCTACATTGACATAATAAATGGCCTCAAAATTAGTATATCAAAAACTATTGTTCTAATAAACTACCTCAATATTGGTCCAATAGAGTTCATTGTTGTAATACGTCACCTCAAAATTACTACATAGATGGTAACTGTACGAATGAAAACCAACAGGTGACCTTCAATCACACTCGACCTCCTGAGGTCATCTTTGGGACAGCCAATGTAGAGTGATTGGATGGCTATGGGTAGAAAATTATAGCAAATATGTGGTATGCAGATGAAAGTGTGTGAAATTTTGATAGCTTGAAAGGCAAAACAATGTCCTGGATGCCTAATATTGGGATCTTCTCATCAAGGGAAAGAAAGGCCCTTCTAACTTGAATGGGTCTAATGGATGGATTGGAAAGAATAGCCACACAAATACTACAATCAATATTGATCTCTATTGAAATCCTTTCAAAAAGTTTTGGGATGCATGGAAAACCAACAAGCACCTTGCGATGATGTCCAAACAAGGTCATGGAACAAATGAGAGAGGCCTAGTTCCATTGGCTCTATGGGCGATTAGTTAGTTCAATCCGAACACAAGAGATCAATGAGAACACAATTACCAATAATGTCTAGTGGAAGCAAGGATGTCCTAAATACTAATTTACATAATCTGATGTCTAAGTATAATTAGTTTTTGGCCCGTTCGATTGGGGACCACTGGATCACAACCATAAACTCTCTCTGGTCATGGTCCTTGTATGGTCATATGTATCTAGACTATGTTATGGGGGCATCCAATACTCATAAGCCTTGTCAACTTTTATGTTTGATACATTCAATTATGCAATTTTGTCATAATATTGTGATGGTGTTTTGAGGACAAGCATATGAAGTCCAATATCTATGTCTGTAAGCAATTCAGGCCCATTCGGTTGGGGGACCCATGGATCACTACCATATGTTCATTCTTGTTGTGGTCCATTAATGGTCATGTATGTATTTAATCTACGGAAATAAATAACAAGCTAATCTAAGTAAATAAAAGCTACACTATGTTTTTGTATTTTTCCAATATAAAAGAAATAAAGAAATACAAAGCAATTAATCTAATTAAAAGAAATATTTTTGTGTTTTTCTGGAAATTTCTAGAATTAAATGAAGAAATGAAATATTCTAATCCTAATTAACAAATCCTATACAAATAAATAACCAAATGTAGTTTTTTTTTATTATTGGCAAATAGTTTTTTGAAAGGGACTATACCCTTGAGAACAAAAGAAGGCCTGAGAGCCGGAATAAGAGTGAGAATCAGAGAGAATGGATCAAGATCCAAGTGTTACAATGAAGCTCGAAGTAGCCCAAAAACAGCTACTCAAACGAGACAAAACAGCAAAATTACTGCAAAAAAGCAGTAAAGAGACCGCAAAAAAACAAACAGAAAAAAGCAGAAGCAACCAATACTACTTCTTGGCAGCTTTGTCGATGCTGGTCTTGACTCTCTTCCAGGCGTGAAACATACCCAAAGTTGTCATGTGGGCAGCATCAGTTTTATCAAGCTCCTCAATGGTTCTTTTGCTTTCTTTTTCGTTGCCCCAAAGTGTAGCCGGGACACCGCTGAGGTTGGAAACACTTTTGGCATGACCCTCAATGAACTCCTCAATTGCCCTAAAGGTGGCAATGTTGTAATCATGTCTAGTTTTGGCCTTCCCTAAGCGGGAGTCTAAGGAGGTCAGCTTCTTATAGATGTCCTCAATCTGACTGCTATCAATGTTCCCCTCCCCCTCCATGCTTTTCTTGCCTTTCTGTTTAGCCAGGTTCTTGACCTCATCCTTCAACAGTTTCATCTCAGCCTCTAAGGCCTCCAACCTCTTTGAAGAGCTATCCAACTGCACTTCCTGGGACTGGCACTGCTGATATTCAGAAGGTCATGTGCAATCTCTAGTTCGAAAGGCTCCTTCTCCACAGCAAGAGCCTCAAGGTTGAGCTTCCTGGAGGCCCTGGTGACCGGTCTTTAGAGGTAGAGGCGAGGTGGGTGGCGGGAGCAGCAGGGGGAATGGATGGAGAAGCTTGAACAGCTTTAAATGTTTAGGGGTGATAGCAGCGGTGGTGGGGGCAAAGCGAGGAGAAACAGTGGCAGAAAAAAGCAGAGCCCATCAAAGGGGGAGCCGGGCTAGGAGAGGAAGGAAGACCAGGGTATTTTAGAAGGCAACATTTATGAATCAACAAAATAAGTCCTTGATGCAAGGGAACCACCGGTGTGCTTCTGAAACTCCAAAATGGAGCGTTCAAGGGAGTTCAGCAGATAATGGGGAAAGCAAACCAATCGATTCCTACGGAAGTGGTTTAGAAAGATAAGATGTTTAGCAGGAACAGTGACAAACCTACCTTCCAAGGAGATGAATCGAATCATCATGCGAGTAACCTCATCATAGGGTGGAGGAATTGAGCTGACAAGCAGGCCCACTGTACCAAATGTGAGCTTCTCAGATCCCTCCACAAATCTTCTTTCTTCAGCATCTCTATCAACCCTTTTGTTGAAGAAGCGGTATCCCTCCAAACAAAGACCGGTCGCTTCAGCAATAAGATCTTCATTGACCAATATCTTCTATCCCCCGTAGTCAACAGTCCGCTCCTTCCATTCCTTAGCAAAACACACAGAAATGCTTTGGTCATGTCCCTGTACCTTTTCCATGAAGTTGGTGAAGCTACCTTTGCTGAGAATGTTCCAAAGCTCGATATTTTCCTTCCAATCGGGGTCCGCACATGGCTCAATTTGGCAGGGTGGTCCTCCCATCTTCTGTGATAGACTGACACAACAATTTCCCGAGATGCCTATGTGTGTAGAGACTGTCCGCTTCTTGCTATTGTAAGCCGCACAAAACTGGAAACTATAGCCGTTGCTCTTCCCACGAACGGCTGCGTGACTACTAAACTGAGCCTGCGGGAAGTCGCGTGTGTGAGTAGCCCTCTCCCTGTCAACAATCACATTACAACTTCCATCAGTTTCGAGGAGCTATGAATCCAGATTTTAACAGCTGTAGTACATCCCGCATGCGCGATTTTCAAATCAAAATAACTCCAATTGGAGTTCCCCAAATAATTCTTACTATCATGTATATTTGATATTATTTGCATCATCATATTCATTAAAGCAACACGTGTGAGAGTGTTATTGATGCTGATCTTCATCCAAAGATTATGACTCATCTCTAGGGATTGCTTGCATATAAAAGTCGCATGAATGTTGTTGTGGAGCTGATTAGGGATGTTGTTATTATCCCAGACGGTGAAATTAACATTAATGCCATAATTGGCCAGCGCATCCGCCAATTTATTGCCCTCTCTATAAGTATGCATGATTCTGATGTTATTGAAAGTATGACTGATGCTTATGGACTCAGAGATAAAATCCTTAATACTCCAACTAGGAGATGAGGACTGATTAAGAAGTTTAATGATATTTAGGGAGTCCCCTTCAACAACTAGGTTCTGAATATTTTGAGCACTATTGGGAAACTCTCAAGCCCCGATGAGAGCGAGATAATGCTTCATTACAAAATGATTAGTTTGAACTCCCATTTTTCCAGCATATGCAGCAATCAGATTACCTTTATGATCCCGTATTGCTCCTCCTCCTACCGCTGTCCCAGGGTTTCCCTTAGAGGCCCCATCAAAGTTCAACTTGTACCAATTAGAATCAGGAGGATGCCATTTGATCGAAGATCTATCAATACTATTCGGGATTGCTCCAATTTCCAATCTGCCAATTGGATAAGATGTACTCTTCATTCTCAGGATAACTCTTGTTCTTGGGAGGTTTAAATCTGGCAATATCCTCTTTGATACCATTAGAAATTTTGCCAATACTGAGTTTATAGTTTTGCTTCTTATTTCTGAAAATGATATCATTTCTATCCTTCCAAATCCTCCAGATTAAATGTGGGATAGCCAATTTCCAGATCCTTTTGATAACACAATGCCTGAAGGGTGGGTTCCATTGATTCCATAGCTGATTAAGATCCTTCGGCAACACCCAGAGAGCTTCAAATTTAGAAAGGACAAAGTTCCAAATTCTTTTGGCATAATCACAATGTATGAACAAGTGGCTAATAACCAAATGTAGTTATGTATTTGTGCAATAATGTATTAAATCTATTCTAATCAAAACAAAGCTTTTTCCAATTTAGAATTGTGGATTATTAAATCTTCTTCTACCTTAGATACACGTGAAGATTTAAAGCTTCAAAATATTTTCTTCCCTTGTAACTTCCCGGATAAAATATATGACAATTTAAGGGAAACCACAATTTACAACAAATTTATTATCTATGGTGATATAAAATCTTCCTTGAGATATTCCTCCCTCACATATCCACAGGGATATGAAGGGAAGGATATATCACCAGAAACCTTTATAGAAGATGTGAAAAACTTCTTGGAAATGAATCTAACTATTTACAATAAAGGAAATTGATTTCTTCTACTCTATTTGATATGTGTGCATACATTCGAAATAAATAAAGAAATGAAGAAACTCAATAATAACCCCTAACCTAGAATTACAGTGCAGATGAAATGCTAGTTATGGTATCACTTTTCCCCTCAGTTGTCTTTACCAATATTTTGTGTCCACTTGAGTCTAGGGAGATGGGAATGTAGAGGAAGCAACAAGAAGAAGGTGTTGGAGTAATGGTAGCTTGATGGCATTCTGGTTGCAATGTAGGTAGAAGAAAGATAACGCAAGAGAACATAGCTTGGTTGTGTAATTTCTAGCAAGATTTTGGCAACTCAACTAAGCAACGTATACAAATAATCCCCTTCCCTTTGATTCAAATGAGGCAATGGTTTTATAGAAGGTTGGTTGGGCCATGCACTATCACACTTGGTAGCAATGGGGTTCCACATCAACACATGAAGGGGTAGTTAAAAATTCAATTATAAATCACAAGTGAAAGAGGATATTGCCACAAGTCATTCAAGCTTAAAATCAGCTAAAATGATTGAGAAACGTGTTCTAAAAGTGAACTGAAGTGAAGCAACATGCATCTAATTCACACACTAAGAATTCTGGAAAAATTTCACAGGAATGCCACCCTACGTGGGGTGCGATTACAAAACCGTCTCCCCGGAAGGGTGGCGGTTTTGTAACTATAGGAAAAAAATAAGGCAAAATTGATGCGGGAAGCTGCAAAAAAGAAGGAAATGGCTAAGTAAGGTAAACTAGGCTACAAATATAAGATACAAAGATGTTAAAGAGCTCGAACACCTTTGGAAAAGACATGAATCATCATTGGGGGTTTTGAACCATTTTTGACAATGTAGCATGTGCAAATTTGGGTGCATATAGTAACCTTTAAATATATTACTTATCCTTCCATTTCATAAATATTAACATCAACCTGAGATCTAATTTCCAAACAAATTTTCAAGATACTTCTTAAGTAGTATGTCAGATTGTATTATTGTACTACATTGTCTCAATATTTTTACATTAGAGTGTATTTCCATAATACGCAACCTCAAAACTAATACGTAGTTGTTAACATGTGGTAATAACTATAGTAAACTCAAAATATACGTATTTAAGTAGTACTATACAAATTTTAATAAACATGCTTCAATTTAAGATTTAATCATGTACCCATTCAAAAACTCTTTCCACACAAATAATTTTTGCATTAAGAAAATCCATAAACATTAACATTTATGGTCCACCCTAGAACGTAACCCTACAAAAAATTACTATACAATACATCTCACCACACACAAAAAAATGAATAACCTTGCATTGTTATCCTCTCGGCATTGTTTAGTATAATTTTTACTAATACATTCGAACATTTTCTATTTTCTCAAGTTCTCAAATGTATACATTTTATATAATTTCAAAACAAAAATCTCATTTTATGTGATTTAATTATGGTTATGCTAATTTTAGTTTAAATGTACATATAATGTTATGTTTAAATTTCCATTTTCATGGAGACCTCAACAATTCTAAACCCACCAAAAATTAATTGATTTCCATTCTATTTAAACCTTAATGAGATTAAACCTACCCAAAATAAAATCAGTAATTACAAGTCATTACAAGAAGGTGACTATTGAGATTCATCTCTCGCTTTCAATTTCTTCTTCAACAACTTATAATTCCCTAGTCTTGGTTGAGGTTTTGAAAAAAACATCTTTGTTAAAGAAAATTATGTTTTTGAGGATGGGTGAAATAACTTCGTTTATTTGTGTGGGTTCAAATTTACAAGTATTTTATTATATTATTCAGATCCAAATGTGTTTGACCATGATTAATGAGAATAAATCTTCAAAGATTTCAGCAAGCAAAGATGTTCCATTGTTAGTGTTGTTACTTATGATTATCAAGAGTTTTATACCCTCTGCGTGATCTAAGGAAAGAAAATTTGTGCTTGTATGGATATCCAAATGGTACATGGGAACTTAAGTCGATTGTGGAGGGACACCATGTCAAACCTTCCATGGACTACGTTGTCTATCAATGTTCCAATAACTTCAACCGAGAGATGGTAATGAGCTCTAGATTTAGCTTACTTGTGTTGTTATGCACAAGTGATAGTTAGTTGATTTTTGTTTCTTTCTTTAATCAAACAATCCTTAAAAAACATGAGAGGAAGAGACTTTTGATGTGATAAGAAAGAAAAAAATTAACGCCATCAACATGTTGAATTTGTGGTGCTTAAACATCACGTACATTGTGCGGTTCAAATATTTCAAAAAAATATATTTATAGTTCGGTTGTAATACAATTTTTAATGTAATTTAGAATAGTATTGGGATGGATGACCTCCAAACAAGTCTTTGGACTTCACCCTTGTGAGAATTACCTACCTAGATGTAATGATTGCTATAGTGGATGAACTATTGTTTATAGCTCTTTTGAATTCAAATTTTAGTGTAATAGATATTCACATTTAATATTGATAGTTTTGTTAACACGAATAATGTCTAGAATATTTTTTCATCAATGTAAATCTCCTCAAACTCCTAAATGTTAGTGCATTTATTATTGATCAAAGAATACTTGTCAAGGATCACGCAAGGAGTCCACACGGGATAAAAGGACAAGATCAAAGGCGCAAAAGGACAAGAATGACCGCGCATGGAAGGCAAGTTCAGATTTAGGACTTCGCCAATTTTGAGCGTGAGGATCTATTTTTGGAAGATGGCGTGCAAAACACATCAAAGATACAGAGATGTGCACGCCATGCATTGCCTATATTTGGGAGAAGCGATTCAAAGTGTCTATGCATGGAGGCAAGCTAAGAATAGAATTGACACTTCAGTTGAACTACAAGAGGACTATAGATAGCACACTTGCATGTGTGGCTATAATTGTAAATGGCGTGTGGCTAATAATAGCATACGACCTATTTCTAGAGTAGTTAAGTAGTGAAGGGAAAGTCCCCACCCTATATATATGATGTTAGGTGCATAGTGAAAAAAGGGGAGATAGATGATTTTGGTATGTATCACAGAGAGCGGTGTATGTATGATTTTGGATGTATGAATGTGTGTATCAGATCCATACTCGCCTTGGTATAAATTGACAGTATTGTAAGGAGCTTCTATATTTATTAATAGATGGAAGATATTGGCTGAATCTAAGTTTCATTCTACATAATTGAGTAGTGCATGTTATTAATTCAATTATGATTACCATTTAATCTTGTTCTTTCATAGATCTGTGGGTAGCATGCACTGTAGAATGATGGATTAGTTATGAATCTATATGTTTCTTCCTTCATCATGTTATCATCCTGTTACAATAACCCTAAAGAGGGACCTGGTACCTTTGTGTGCTTTAAGTGAGTGCTCAGTCTAGGCTGAGTGATGTGCCAACACGACTAGGGTGTTATCTTGCAAATTCTAGGCTACATCATTGGTTCTGTTTTTGGGACCTCTTTTTCATTATTTTCAGGAATATTCGTGATGAATATGTACCTTGGTTAACTCTAGCAAGTATTGAGGAATGGATACATGATACGGAGGAAGAATATGCACGACTTGCTCAGTTCAGCGGTGGATCGAGTTTAACGCATGCACTTGGGTAGAACAAACTTGTATGACAGCTTATATGAGATCTTTTTGCTATCTTTCCAATAGAACTTTATGAGTGGCTTATGGTTTATGCATCTCGGTGGAATTGGAGATATCATGCACTTGTTTGGACACGGGAATAATTTCAAGCCCTTTATAATTCCGATCTAATCTAGACTCATGCGGTGGATACATGGTTTCATGGCATTCTAAATTATTATATATCTCGTAATACTCAATTTCAGTTTTTGAGGTATCCAAGAGGAAAATATTTACACGGTATTCTCGCTAGAGATCAAGATCTTAACCGTAACTTGGAACCTAGAGAGTAAACCGATGGCTAACTAAACTTCACCAAGCACGAGGGTAGGAAAAATTTTGGTATTAAGATGGCAAACCTAGTGGTAGAAAAGTAGAGAGAGGAAAGGCGGCTTAAGTATAATAAGGTGCACGAGAGGGAAATAGAGAAGCAACGTTCCATTGTAGAAATTATGGCATTGAGGAGAGAGATGGATCGTGAAGGATTTACGGCTCACATAGAAGACATGGAGCTAGAGCATCAGGAACTCCCCCATCTTGGAAAGCATGATAGAGATCCCTTCTCAACCTCACATGAATTGGACCAGTAGAGACTACTTGGGCTGCATGCACACATCTTAATCCACCTAGTGACCTATCCTTTGCACTTGGTTTTTTAGTATCTAGTACGACAAGTAATCAAGTAAGCTAACTTGGGAAGTAGGAGAGTAGGAGTAAGTCAAGGATCAAGTACATCAATGGCAGGACAGATAGCTTTAATGTTATATGGAGGAGCATTCTTAGGTGCATCATCCACATAGAATGTGAGCACACAGAATGTTGGATTCACCTCTAGAAGTGGAGCTACCTCACAGACTATAGGGGTTTAGTATAGTACTACTTTTGGAGCATAGGAGAGTAAATCTATAGGTCATACTCTAGCTACATGTTGAGGATCAAGAAGTATAGGTGGTTCTAGTTCCTAGTGGATCTAGTGGTTCTCGGAGGTAGAGGGAACCCTGGGGTTCTAGATCAGGTGATCAAGGGTGCAAAGCAACCACGAGAATATCTATATGGAGATATCTCTTCGTCTCCGGAGTATAGAGGTATAGAGGATGTTGTCAAGCATGTGCATATGTGTGAAATCTTGTGGCACGCTAAAGGGATTATAGTTGTTGAGCGAAAGGCAAGTCAATTCGCTACTACATTATAGGGTCACACACATAGCTGGTATAAGAAGTTTGACCCTAATCAAACTTGTGTGGATTATGCAAAGACCGAGGGATGCTTTCTTGAAATATTTCCATATCCCGAGTTTGAGAAGAAGAGTATAAGTGCGCTCAAAGATATCAAGCAAGGCACTACTGAGAGTGTACGTGAGTATGATGCTCGTGTTAAAACACTTCTATCTAAGTTGTCTTATGATATCCATGCTAGCCAACATGCACAGTGGTTCATTGGAGGATTGATTACACCTTTTAGAAGAGCACCGTCCAATTAGACATACACGGATCTATGTGAAGAAGCTCGGAAGTAGCTTTACGTCTTTGAGGCGATTGGGAGCATTGACACTAGCGTTAGTCCATTTCTAGAAGCACAGATTGCAGTTATGGAAAATAAGTTAGAGAAGCTATCAACAAACTCCACCCATGAAACGCACTTAGGAATTTGGTGTACAGATTGTGAAGTGGAAGGTCACACCAAGGATAGTTTCCCTCACAAATCTATAAGTTCATTATTACTAGACTGTGAGATTTGTCATTTGAATCATGATGTGAGTCACTGTCCTTTGTTATAGCGTGCAATAAGGAAGAATGTATCTTGCTTTTGTAATATTTACAGGTCCATGACCCATGATACTGAGGATTGTTGGTTGATTTTTCAAATCCAGGATGTCATAGACATTGGAGTACAAAAACAAGTATAAAGATAATTCTAAGTGTAGGAATGAGCACCAAGATCAAGTTCACAATCAAATGCGCTATGACAGGGAATGAGGGGCATTTTGAAGGTGGTCATAGAAGGGTACATTGATATCATGGTGGATATGGAGGATGAGGTTGAGGTGGAGGAAGAGGAGATTTCCCTTGTGGAACATGTTATACGTGTGGATCTCCTCACCAGTACAGGTGCGAATGTCGTCAGAATAATGCATGTTCTTTTAGTGGGAAGAACCATAGCTATGAAGAGTGCCCAGACTTATATGAGCATCTGAGTAAGCAGCATAAGAAAGAAAACAAAGGCGTCGGGATGGTTAGAATATAATGCATGGTAGGAGATCAATGGATGCCCAAAATAATAGAAAGACTTGAGGCATTGATAATGAAGATTACTACACATGGTGAAGTTGCACACATGTGAGAGGCATTACACCAATTTAAGCCTATAATTACCAAGGAGGAGGTTTTGCATGCAAGGTACCCCGAGACCCTTCTCATCGAAGGAAGTTTACTAGGATACCATGGACATCCTAAGGAATATTCAAGGTGAGATATAGTACCTAAAGGAGCAGTAAAAGGCATTGGAGACAGTTTTAACTAATATTGATGATCTGTGGGAGGTATGTAAGATGTTGCACCAAGAGAACATTATTCCACTCTTAGGAAATTGGTTAAAAGGAATAATCCGCGTGCAATTCTTGAGACCAAATGACATATACTACATGAAAATGTGATAGCATTGACTATGAAAAATAAATTACTCTGAATGTTGTTGTGGATGGGTGGATTTTGAGCAACATATTGATAGATACAGGTGTGGAGGTAAATGTGCTAACATTAGATGCATGGGTACAAATGGGGAGGCCTCCATTGCAGCCATCATCTAATGTGTTATTTATGGAAAACTAGACTAAGGCCACACCCATAGGAGTTTTGAAAGATGCATCTATCACTATACAAGGGGCCAAGTTCACTGGGGATTTTGAGGTATTAGCACTTGCAGAAGAAGATAATTTTCTAGCCTTGCTTGGATGCCCTTGGTGTTATGTGAATAACGCTGACTTGAGATTCAATAAGGGGTATGTCAGCTTTGAAAACAAGGAGGAGAGGGTTGTGATACCTTGAAAGATGGAAATTATACGCCATATGTTAAGCCTCTAAGTGAGGAGGATTTAAATAGAGTTTATGTACGCGTTATCCAGGACCCAGAGGTCAATGAGCCATCGAAGGAAGGCATCCTATAGTGGGAGGATTCTCATTCTATTAGTGATACTATGAGTATTTCTTGTGACAATTGGGCTCATGGTACATATGAATTAGTAGGGCACGAGGTAAAAGCATGGTTGTGCGTAAGAATGGAATTCGTTCAGTTCAACGAATAGGTAGCACAATACCTTGGTACACAGGGGTAGAAGATCTCCCTGCATTTTTGAAGGCCATGGAAACACAATGGACAGATCAAGTTAAGAGAAGGGATATGTTAGCATATACACTGCGTAGGATAGCAATGCGCGCTGGTGGGAAGTCCACAGAGATAACCTTATACACTAGGAAGAGATTGGAATAGCTTTGTTTACCAGGTTTATAAGAAACAATGCACTTACTCAAATTTTCACTTATCATGGTGATCAACCTATTCAAAGCATCACATTCAACAATGTGAGAGACTCTAGATAACAGGGACAAGAAGAATTACCACCTTCATTGTGGGTGCATAGATTATATTTCATGCTCCAATGATGTGCATGTGCTTGGTATGTATATGCAGAACTACATAGAGAAGCGAGAACTGGCAAGAGTTGGCTACATGTATGATCCAGACATTTTACTACTTCTCAACTAGACCTCTGATAGACGAGGCATTAAAATTTTTCAAGTGATTAACTATGGGAGATAGTGCAAAATTAGAAGAGCATATTCAGGAATTATTCGGTGAGGTAGAGTTCGGTGCATGTTTTGAAAAGGAAGAAGAAATAGACTCCAAACTACTTGAGCGCACTTTCCATGAGAGAGAGAAAGGAAAGATGTTCTACATTATGGATGACGAGGAAGTTGAGAACGGATATTGAACATTCACACACGTGGTACGCGAGGTCTTAGATAGTGCGGGAAAAGATACGCGTGCCTACCATGAACCCATGAAGATAAAGAGGGTGAATATAGGTTTGGAGGTTGAGCCTAAGGAGGCCATAATTAGAGATTACTGGTCAGACTTGGAGGTAGCAAAGATCATTGAGTTACTCAAGGATTTTTAGGACTTATTCCCTCAAGGATATCATGAACTTAAAGGTGTGCATGAATCACTTGGGGAAATGAAGATCAAACTTAAGGATAGTGCATGGCCAGTTAGAAAGAGACCTTACAGAATGAATCCTAATTTACATGAAAAGGTAAAAGAAGAAATTGATAAAATGTTGAAATTTGGAATTATCAATCCCCTTGATGAGTCAGAATGGGTTAGCCCAATGGTGATCAATATCAAGAAGGACGAACGGATTAGGATATGTGTCAACTATAAGGAGTTGAATGCCACATGCATCATAGATCCATTCCGTACACCATTTCGAGGAAATACTAGAAGGAGTTGTAGGGGCACGAAATATATTCTTTCACAAATAGATTTTTCTGGTTATCATCAGGTTAGGATCGCTCAGGAGGATCAAGAAAAGACAACATTTACTTTCGAATGGGGAAATTTTTCCTATATTGTGATGCCTTTTGGATTGAAAAACGTGCTGTTGTATTTTCACGGATAGTGGTTCAAGCATTTAAAGATTTTATTCACAACTTCTTACAAGACTACCTAGATGATTAGACAAGTAAATGGGCTTGTGAAATATCATTATGACAATTTTCACTTAATGTTTGAATGATATAGACAATTGAGTATCTCTTTGAAAATCAAGTGCATATAATCTATAAGGAAGGTTTGTGAATTGATCCAGCCAAGGTTGCAATCATTTTAGGCCTAGAAGTGCTACACGGTCAAAGTGAGGTGCGTGGATTTTTAGGTCATACAATATATTACGAAAATTTATAAAAGGGTATGCGAGAATCATTGCACCCTTGGAGGAATTCTTGAAGGGGAAAGGTACATTTTATTGGGGAGAACCGCAATAGCGTGTGTTTGAGGTATTAAAAGAGAATATTACTACAACACCCATTTTGTGCTTTCCTTCATCGGATAAACCATTTCATGTGCATGTGGATGCTTACGGAATGGACATTGGCATTGTGTTAGCTCAACCTAGTGAAGGTATTATTGATAATTCAATTTGTTTTGCTAGTAGGAAGTGACTCTTCTTGAAAGAAATTATACAACTACGAGTGCGAAGCTTTGTCAATGATCTATGCCTTATACAAGTTTTGGCAGTACTTGTTAGCAACACCATTTGTGTTTTATATAGATCACATGGCATTGAAGTATTTGGTAAACAAGCCCATCTTACAAGGTCGCATATACAAATGGGTACTCTTATTTCAATAATTTGACTTCCCTAGTTGTGGTGAAGCCAGGGAGAAGCAATTCTGGACCAGATCATTTATCTAGAATCAGTTCAAAAGAGGATGCATACACAATTGAAGAAATAATTCGGATGCACTTTGATTATACGAGTTACTGAATGCACGCCAACAGAATTAGAAGACATTGTTGTCTTTCTATGAACAAATATGGCACCAAAAGGAATGAAATCATTATAAAAGAAGCAGACTTGTTATACATGCGGCACCATTTATGTTAATCAATGGTGACCTTTACTAGGAAGAGATGAATTATTTCGTTGTTGTGTGTTACGAGCATGAGCGCAAGGATATCATGGAATAATCTCATGGTGGTATTACGGGAGGCCATTACGAGGTGATGTGACTATCGGAAGATCTTATTTGTTGGATTATGGTAGGAGACACTTTGTATAAAGATAGTAAAGACTATTGTAAGGTGTGTGATCATTGTTAGCGCCTAGGAAAACCAAGTCAAAGAAATGAGATGCCTTTGAGACCAGATTACTAAGTCTTTGAACCATTTGAGAAATGGGCCATTGACTTTGTAGGACCTATTTTTCCAACCGCACGTAGGACTAGATTGTGCTATATCATTACTTGCACAGATTATCTCACACACGGTGGGCGAAGCAACACCTACAAAGGCGTACGGTAGCTACTGACCACTAGATTTATGTGGAAGAATGTTCTTACATGAAATGGGTGTCCTTTAAGCTTAAGAAGTGATAAAGGTACACATTTTTTGAATGAGACAATTAGGATCTTATTAGATGAGTTTATGGTTGCATACCATAAAACTACACCTTACCATCCTCGGGAAAATGGAACTCGCTTTGAGGCCTTTAACAAGATTTTAGGCTAGACTTTGACAAAAATATGTGATGTTGGAAGAAAGGATTGGGATGACAAAGTGTCAACTGTTCTTTAGGCATATAGAACAACTTACAAGAGATTGAACAAAGTCACACCGTTTTAGTTGGTGTTTGGCATGGAAGCTATTCTTCCTATAGAATTTATGTTACCTTCTTTGCGCATTACACGTGCTAGAGGTCTAGATGATGAACATGATTTAGAAGATCGTATTGATATGATGATTAAACTAGATGAGCACCGAGCCATAGAGAGGTGGAGTCAGAAGCAAGAAAAGGCCAGAAAAAGGCATGGCATGACAAAAACATAAGAGATAAGAAATTTGAGATTGGCCAAATGGTCCTTCTTTATGACTCAAAGTTCTTGCACCATCCAGAAAGCTCAAAGTACATTGGTTGGGGCCGTATGTTATCACTTCTATACTTGAATCAGGTGCATGCTAGTTAGAAGAACTTGATGGAGCACAACTACCCGGTTACTTTAATGGGATTAGGTTGAATCCCTACTATAAATAAGTCTTCTTGGTGTTTGTAATAAGGAAGAATTGCCATTTAGTTTAGGTTTTCAATTATGTATTTCATTCATTATCATTTATGCTTTGTCAATTTAGTTGTTGTTTGTGTAATAAGTGCACTTACATGCATGAAGCTAATTATTGTATGAAGAATGTTTATGCATAGAGGAGTGCACATACTTTTAGTGTGGGGTGGTTATAGTGATCCAAGAGAAAGACAAAAAAGACTGTGGGAATTGATAGATGAAAGGAATAAGCTGCTTACAGGTGTGCTTTAAGTCAAAATAAGATTGCTTCTCAAAAGGTGACCAAGGATGGAGATGGATGAAGGAATAGTATAACACGAGGTAAGCGGAGGCCATGATAGCTACCAAGAGAAGGTACAGTGACAAGGTACTCAAGCACGGGAGCATGCACTAAAGAGAAGTCTATGACTAGTGGGTAGGAAGGTGTCTTTAGAAAGTTATAACATGGGTGCGAAGATGTACCACGCAGAACAAATGGATTTGGTTAATGAATGAAGGGATATTTGGTAGGCGAGGAGCAATAAATGCATCAAAAATTGAAAAATTTATATAAGGATGGGATGATTCATTTTTACCATTGCAACTAAGGGTATTTGAGAGAAGATCCAAGTGCAAAGAGCTGAGTGATCGAGTTAAGGTGCGAAGGGTGTGAAACCAAGAGTGACAACTAGATATGTGCTATAAGAATCTTGCGTCCCCGGTGGTGAAGGGTTTGAGGGAAGGAGATAGATAGGAAAGGGGTAGGTTACGAAGTTTCCACCTAGGGCATAATTGACTCAAGCTAGGGTTTGACTCATGGAGTTGCAGAGTTAAAGAAGGGACATTTGCGGGGTAAAATGGCTTTGAAAAAGCATCGAAGTTAGTAGTAAAAGGAAAGAAGAAGGTAGTCATTAAGGAAGAGGAGATGGCACCCGAAAGTCATTTTTGGAGATGTAATACCCAGAAGGAGTCATTATCGTCCAAGAGTGGGATTCTCCCATCAGAAAGAGTAAAGTGAGTAATATAATCACAAGACTTTGGAAAACAAGAAGGATCTCGATTCCTTACTCATGGCTAGAACAAACAAATGCACGGAAGATGACATGCCAGTATATGACGATGCGGGTGAAAAATTGTTGAAGAGAATTGGGGTATATCAGTTATATGAGTTGTCATATTTCAGGAAGTATGAGCCCTTGTACCATTGGCTCATGAGAAGGGTACACAAAGACTCCTACTTTTTAGGACACATAGTTAGAATTTCATCGGCGCTGGTTTCATCAGTTATAGGTTTGAAGGCCATAGGAGAAGACATAAGAGGTGATCTTGTAGATAAAGCCATGATTTTACAGAACAAACAGGAGTTGGGATACCTAAAGGGTCCATGTGGAATGGACATAGATAAATTAAAGAACTATCCAATTGTACAAGCTTCAACATACCTGGTTACTAAGTTAAATGATCAGGAGTGGTGGTTGTAGGTAAACACTATGTGGTTACATGTGGCACGTAAGATGTCAGAAGGGACGATCTACAACATTGCAGAGAAAATAGTCGAGGAAGTGTGCACAGGAGGAAAGATCAACTTTGGTGTTGTTCTACTATCACTAGTCTTCATGGAGATTAGAGTACCAAATGGACCAAAGGAGAAAATATGGGAATACCCCATGGAGAACAAGTCCCCAACTGAAAGATTTAGCAAGTACCTATGTAAGGGGACCATGATAGATGAAGTAAAACAAAGGGTAGAGAAGTGGTATGACAGGATCCGCGTGGCATTTGGGGAAGAGTGGTGCATTCCAAAGGACCTACCAATAGTGGTAGGAAAACAAGTTCAATTTTCTATATACCAACATTTGCATCACAGTTTTCCAATGAAGGATGGAGTCTAAAGCCCTTGGTGCAAGTTACCTTACACATTCACTACAAGGTATTTTCAAGAATTTGTTCATAGATTTACAGACATGCAGACTGATCTTCAATGCAAACAAGGTAGAATACGACTACCATACATTGAGGAAGAAGTATGTATATCTGGTAGAAGTGCCTATATAGAGAGAATCATTTCAGAGGTTCTAAACATCAAACCGATAAGTTTGGTTATAGTAGATGTGGGGAAGCATTGGTGTATCTCCAGCTGAAGCCAAAAATGGAGAATAACAAATATGTGGAAGGTGAGTTTACACTTCTAGCACCACTGAAAGGAAAACATACAATGGATACTATCCCAAAGTGCCTAAGCCCATAGGGAAAATTGAAGTGCAGGATGAGGAGGAGGAGCGTGAAGATAGTGATGGTTTGGATCATAGGGGTAGGAGACATCCTATAATTCAAAGTGAAGTTGAGCACTTTGTTACACCACTTCAGCCACAAGAAGGGGATGAAGAGGACTTGAATACGGTCCAAGGGGAGCACGGTTTTAAGAGAGTATTTAGGAGAATACGGACCCAAGGTGTTACCCCAACCACACTGTGCACAAATCACCCCGACTCTCCCCACGAAGGAGGAAACTACACGAGATAAGGAGGAAACTAAATTTTAATGATGAGGTGGAAGATTCGAGAGGAGATCACACCTACATCCCATACACTTCTAGAGCACACAGAAGAAAAGGGTGAGGCATCAAAGGAGAAGGAAGAAGAAGAGAAAAGACCATAGGAAATAGCTGCAGAAGATATTCATGACATGGAGATGCAAGTCCCATATTTGGAGGCTTGATTTCCTAAGTAGCAGAGGTCTATAAGGGTAAGTGGAGAGCACATTCCACCAACCATGGGGTATGTAGAGGATGCAGAAATATTTTCTTCACCCGCTTCAGAGCACGATCATGTAGAAGGATCTATTTGGTGGGATTTGAGAGATGAAGATATGACGATTTGTGTGAACTAGAAAGCAACTATTGTGGTCGATGCACACCCACATGGATGAGCCTAATTTCGATGTGTAAAAAGAGTCATTTGTCTCGAGGTGATTGAAGAAGGCACCTCGGGATAGACACATAATGGTAAATCATGTTGTCATGTCGGACGAGCAAGTCAAGTAATGCACTTGTGAAAGTTTCTGCGGAGGTGGCTAGAAGAAACATGGATAAATCTACCACAATCAAAGTGTTGCGTGAAGAGCTGAAGATAAAGGACACTGAAATAGCATACATAACATAGGAAAGTGAATTTTGTGTAGAAGAAGAATTAAGTATTCATAAGCATCGCAGAGGAGATTGGGGACACTGTAATCAAAGCAAGGCCACACTTGGAACCCAAGGTGCTATAGACATTTTATTCGGTGATACACTATGTGGGAAAGTTAGTGGAATTGGTGTTGAAGATGAAACTCTATGTATGCAAGCACGAGAATGATCGAGAGAAGGATATCGATGGGAGAAATCATCTGTAATGAGGAAAATCACATCTTATGAAGGTTTGTTGTAGGCATTACAAAAAGTGTTGAGGAAAGAAAACCAGGATTTAAACATATGCACATCTCCAGAGGTGCTCATCAACATTAAAACCTTGGAGGAGAATAATAAGGTTCAGAAAGTAATGAAAGACAAGACATTGGGCCACGCAGAAAGGTTTTCAATGGTTAAACAAAAGCACGAGGCCCCGACCAGTAGTACTGAGCCACACAAAACTTGGCTAGAAGATCTTGGAAAGTTGATTGTGCAAAAGATGGAGAGGATGACATCCATGTCTAGTGTTGTGTTCGTTCTACAAAATGAGAAAGGGGAAATTGTGAGGGATGAGATGGAATCCATTGTTGTGGAAATCCCAAAAAAATCAGAGCAAGCACTCACTAAATGGCAGGTTTTGGAGGCCACAATAAAAGAGGAGTATCCAGAGTTGATACTACAAACTGATACAAAGGAGGTTGCTTAAATAACCTCATATAAATTCTTTATTTATCCACATTCTTTCATTCTTATTCTTTCATTATTATTCTTTCCTTCAAATTTTGGAGATGCCCATTGTCGAGATGATAATGAGATTAGTGTGGGGTAATGTTGATCAAATAATACTTGTCAAGGATCACACAAGGAGTCCGTGTGGGATAGAAAGCCAATATCAAAGGTGAAAAAGGATAGGAAGGACCCACACGTGGAAGGAAAGTTCAAATTTCAAGACTTAGCTGATTTTGAGCATGAGGATCTATTTTTGGAAGATGGCATGCGGAACACATCAACGATGTAGAGATGTGCGTACCATGCATTGTCTATATTTGGAGAAGCGGTTCAAAGCATCTATGCATGGAGGCAATCTAAGAATAGAATTGACACTTCAGTTGAACTACAAGAGGACTATAGATAGCACACTTGCATGTGTGGATATAATTGTAAACGGTGTGTGGCTAATAATAGCATATGACCTATTTCTGGAGTAGTTAAGCGGTGAAAGGAAAGTCCCCACCCTATATATATGATGTTAGGTGCATAGTGAAAAAGGGAGATAGATGATTTTAATATGTATCACGAGAGAGTGGTGTATGTCGATTTCGGATGTATGAATGTGTGTATCAGACCCATATGTGCCTTGGTATAAATTGATGTATTGTAAGGAGCTTCTATATTTATTAATAGATGGAAGATATTGGTTGATTCTAAGTGTCATTCTATGTAATTGAGTAGTGCATGTTATTAATTCAATTATGATTATTGTTTAAGCTTGTTCTTTCATAGATTTGTGGGTAGCATGCAATTTGTAGAATGATGGATTAGTTATGAATCTATATGTTTCTTCCTTCATCATGTTATTATCTTGTTACAGCAACCCTAAAGAGGGACTTGGTACCTTTGCGTGCTTCGGGTGAGCGCTCAGTCTAGGCTGAGTGATGTGCCAACGTGACTAGGGTGTTATCTTACAAATTCTAGGCTACATCATTTATTTATTCTTTGTATGGTGGGATGAGAATGTGTTTCAATAACTTGCACTCCTAAATAATCTATTCTACAAGGGTATCGAGGAAATGAGTAAGAAGCACACATGGACCGGCGTAGAGTGGATAGATGTAAAGGGGCTAATGAGTGCTAAGGTCAAATATATATAGGCAGTAATCCCTACTCTATTTCAACCTAGGGTTTCCAAGGCCCATGTTCAAAATAGAGGAGAATACCCTACTACGATATTGGTTATTATGTGAGGAAAGGTATAGATCAGAAATAGAGAATACAAGCATGCATAATATAACTAAAATGAAATTAAAGACAAGCTAGGAGATGATCATGAATAAGAGCATTATGCTAAGTAGTATCAAAATACATCAAACACTAAGATAACATAGAATAATGAGGGAAGGAGATCAAACAATCTATGCCAAAATGAAAAAGATGGTTAGAGACCTCACCTTGTACTATAGGGTTATCACTAATGCATCTATCTCTCTAAATAAATAGGATGCAAAGAGAGAATCATTATTAGGTGGAGAAGGGGAACATTGTTCCTATCCTAGACTCATTATAGATGACCTAATAGTGCAAGAAAGCCAACCAGGAGAAGAGCATCCAATACAATCCAAGAAAACTACGAGATTAACTAAGAGTTAAGAGAGTATATGCAAGATGGCTTTAAAGTAGTAGAAAATGGTAGTTCCTAATATTCAGGCTTCCTTCCTTTATGAATGTCAAAGTGAGGTGTGTATATATAGGATGCAATCACCCATTGGTGATGGCATCAACCAAAGGTGTTAAAATGAGATAATGTGTCATGCAAAGTAAAAATAAGTGTCGTAGATCATCGGTATGGATGAATCAAAGTGATAAATGGTGAGATAAAAAAATATGTCAAGAGTGCAATGTGTGTGAGACCTAAAGGGATAAGGATAACTAGTGTAAGGATAACTAAGAATAAGACCACATATTGATACTCTCGAGTTGTGTACTATATTTAACCCATAATGGTTATGTGAATAACCACTCCCAATTCTTGACAAGCCCCTTACGGCACACGCTCAAGAAATAGATGCATAAGTGACGCTTATCTACACAAAGGAAATTGTTAGTAACATGTATGAAATATGAAAAGTGAAAAATTAAGTGTATACATTCTCAACCACATTCCTTTTTAATGTGGAAGGATCTACGAATTAATATATTCTCAAAAACATTTGCTTTAGCCCTAAATAATGGCTCAAGTGCACACATTCATAGTTTAATTTCATATCCTTAGTTGCATACATGATAAGATCTCATAAATATCATTATTTAGTTATTCATTGTATTACTTTTATCAATCCAAATCAGTCTATCAACTCCAATTTTTGTTACCATAAGTTAATAGTACCTCACTCCATATTTGCACGGGACTACAAAATAGGGTCCAAACCACCAAATGGTTTAGTCTGAAACTATTGGTTTCCTTCCTAGCCACCCAATAATCAATTTCAAAGTTTAATGTATTTCGGGGTAGGTACTTTCCTCTTAGTTCATCCTTAATAAAAATTATACCTACAAATGATTAACTAAAATTAACTAAAATATGGAATAATAGTAGTTAATCTAATCTAGAAAAACATGTAAATATAGTAAATAAATGCAATAAATGACTATGGAAAAGGACCCAAGAAACTAATCTAATGAAAGTAGAAACCCTAATATGCAAGAGAAGTATGGAAGTGACTTAGCTAATTTGATGAATTTCAGGATTGTGTCACAGAAAAGTGACCGGAAAAATAGGAAGCATGAATGACTCGTGCGAGAGGCCTCAAAAATGATGGATCTGAGCTATCTAGATGCCTTTGGAGTGCTTGGAGAGGGATTGGGTCACACTGCGAACGCTCCGGTATGGAGAATAGGTGCCCTAGTTTTTGAAAAAGGTCTAGAAACAAGTTTCACAAGTCTTGTAAGTGATTTCAAACCTTCAATGTCGACACATCAGGTTCACTACACTACGTCAGGTGTAGCTAATAATCTAAGATGAATATAAGACCTATAAAAGGACCACGAGAAGTATCAAAACCCTCAAAAAAGAAGAATACAAGTGAATGGTACAAACTGACCTCAGTTGCCACAATGGTGGGCTTACTAACTGAGTGTTGCACTCCATTTCAGACCCAAATGTACTTTTGGTGTGTGTGTAAATCATGTCCCCTATGTGATCTTGTGCCAGTCACACTTTTTGAAGTAGTGAGCAATAACTAGATGTAGAAAATGTAGTAGAATGGTGGATGGAATAGATTATAATCCCCTCTTATGCTTGTGTGATGCAGATGAACCAACCTTGTCCTTTATGATGGAGATATGTGTATGCAAATGATCTCCAAATTCCTTAGATGAATGCAGCCCTAGGTGAATGATAGTAGTGACTAGTGCTTGGTCCCTCATTATGGTCTCATAAATTTATATTTATAGGGTTCTCTTGATCTAATTTCGTAATTAACCTCGAAATGGCCAACCACCAAAAATATAAGAAGCTAAAACAGCTAGAAAAATCCTAAAAAAGTGGTAGGAAATTTCAACAAGGATCTAGGCCCTTATGTGACCAGGCACCCATGGGCACAATAGTACTAGCCTAGGCACCCCAGTTAAAGCTAAAATAACATAAAATGAAAAATGTTGACTATACATGTGGTGTAAGAGGTTAGAAATGACGAAAGAAAACAAAGTAAGAAGACCAAAATATGGGGGTTAATTAGTATTTTATTCACTCAAAAACCTTCTAAATAGTAACATGAGACCGAGACTAAATAGTGTCTAAAGTGCATGTGTTTTTGTCTACATTTTCCCCGCTTTATGTTGGTGAGTGGAAATCTTGGTAATATTAAGAAGATGGAGATGCATCCCACATGTCCATGAATATTGTAGTATAAAATGCACCGAATTTTTGGGACCTCTTTGGAAGGACTGGAAAAATCATGGAATGACAAAAATATGATCTAGCGTGGAAACTAAAGATGAAAAAAGTGAAAAAAAAGTGATGAGAGTGAACCTAGGGAAGAAACATGTGTGTAGTTGTTGATGTGATGTACTTGCGTGGTTAGTATTTTGTGTGTTGCCGCAAGATGTTGTTGTTGACATTATTGTTGTTTTTTTTGTTGCCCCCATTTGACTCGCTTATTTCCCATATGGCCAAACCAGGACCTATAAGGAGAAAATGATCAAGTATTCAAAAATATATGTATATATGTGTAAAAACATAATGCAAAAGATGCATGTATATAAATGTAAAAATAATGTGAATGTAAAATACACAAATGAAAAAGTTTAAATGGAACATGTGCACCTTATCCATGTCAAGAAAGAGAGTGTAGAAGGATATCATGTACTTTTGGGGTTTTTTGGGCAATCCGATGCCATAGGTCGAAGAAGTATAAGAAGGCATTTTGTTGTATCCTCCAATTTGTAACTACTTCCTTGAATGTATGTGAAGATATATTTGTAGGTCCTGGTTTTTGTGTGATCTGACGCCACTATCCAAAGAAGTGTAGAGAGGAATTCCGTTGTATCCTCTAACCTGAATCGCTGCTCCCTAGAATGCTAAGGACAAACATGTCGTGTAACATCTATTGTGTATGGGGTTTATAGACTAGTCTGAACCCACTCGTTGTACATAACCCACAATGCTAAGGGCGTAAATTATCTTGAACTTGTTGATTCCCTACAAAGACTAAGCACCTAACACACCGAGGGTTTTATCGAGGCACTAGTGAGGAATAAAGGGTTGCACGGAAGTAATTTCGGAGAATGTGTGGAAGTTCATGGCCAAGAGAATAGGCTTAGGACTTAGCTGTATTTTGGACCATGGTCAGAGTTGCAATAAGGGACACATAGAGATGCAAAGCAAGATCGATTGCGAGAAAGGCTAGGACATGGAGACTTGCAGCCCAAGGAAATAATATTATAGGGTATGGTTATCATGATAGGATTAAGAGTTGTAAAGTGGAGTTAGTTATGTTTTAGTTGCAACTTGCATGCTGATGATACTTGATTATGGCGAGGCATGATGAAATTTTGTATGCGTTCACTCTTGAGTGATGAGTAGGTGGTGGAGAGAAGATTCACAATAGCCCCTTGATATATATTGATTTACACGGAAACAAAAGAGGATATGAGAGATGATGGTGGTAGTGGTATGTATGGTTTGAGAGGTGTATGCAAGAAAGTAGAGAGAGTTGTGAGTAGAATGAGAGATAATGTTGTTATAACTTCCTTGGGTAGAACCATTGTTCTAGAACTAGAACTAGGTTGATGTATCTAGTCCATTTATGGATCTCTTGATGTATTTGGATACTATGATAATGGTGTTGTTCTAAATATCAGTGTTCAATGGATCCAAGTGTTTGTGTTCTTTATTGTGTTCATGGTTCAAATCTGGTTCATGTATGTTCTTTTTAATATTCAAAATCATAATATGGATCACTTAAGCTTAGATCTAGTCTCATTATCTCTATCATAAGATGTATGTGTTTATGTCTATATATTGTTTTGCTATAACAATGAATATTCTTAAAATTCTCACATAAAAGAGGGGCTCGGTGCCTTCGCGTGCCTTGGGTGACCACCCTATTCAGGATGGGTGATATGTCGGTGTGCCTGGGAATTAAAGGGTTGGGAAAAGTGACTACATTTTGGTTCTATTGTTGGGACCTCTTTTGAAGTTGTTGTAAGAATGGTGTGTGATGGCAGAGTGCTTGACTTTGGACAAAGCATGGAGACTTGGCTTAAGAACATGGAGGATGAGTTTGCATAGAGATTCAACACTAGACCTGAGTTTGATGCACGTACATGGGTAGAGGAGCATATGTATCATGAGCTCTATGAAACATTCTTTTGTTGTTTTCCAATAGAACTGTATGAATGGTTTTTGGCATATGCATCAAGGAGGAGTTGGTACTATCAACCTTGTGTGTGGACCCAAGAATATTATCAATGGCTTCATGATGCCAATCTAATTTGGACTTGTGTTGTTGATCGTTGGTGGAGTGGTGTGTTGTGATGACTAGCTACACATTAGAGTACGTAGTTTCTACTTATTCTTACCTATAGGTTGCTATTGAGTTCAAGTTCTTGTGAGAACCGAGAGGATCTTTCTTATGTGTTATACCACTAGCCATCAAGATCCTGATCATCACTCTGAGTTTAGAAGCATTTCCTATGGCTAGCTAAACTCCCACTAGACGTGGATCACAGAAGCGTGTGGTAAGAAATGGCGGATCCTACGGTAGAAGTGGAGAGAGAAGAGAGGCAACTCAAGTATAATGAATCTTGGGAGAGGGAATTGGTGAGACATCATGAGATTGCAGGAATGATGGATGTTTGGAGGTAGACGTTGTGGAAAGAAATTGAGGTTCATGCAGAGGACGTGGAACCCGAGCGATCTGTACTACCCCATATTGGAAAATGCAAAGAGAAAACCCTTAGCTTGATTAATTACGATGAGAGTTCATCAAATGGAGAAAGGAGATGGACCATAGGCACACATTTGAACCCACGTAACGACCAAGCCCTTGCACTTAGTTTTCCAATTTCTGAGACAAGTATTGCTAGTACGATTGGCATTGGTAAGCAAGCAGAATGAGATAGATATAATTTTATATTACATCCATCTATGGCCACGTAGAAATTTCCTATGTTTGGTGGTATCCTGTCAGGCATGTCATTTGGACAAGGTGTGGGCTCATGAGAACATAGGTATCACATCTGGAAGTAGTTCAACTTTGCAGACTATTGGATCTCAGTTTAGTACAATGGTGGGAATGTAGAGTAGCACTACTTTAGGCCTTGTACCTATTATAGTTGGAGGATCAGAGGATCTTGGTTGATCCGGAGGATCGGGGTAAGTGGAACAAGTGGATCTGGTGGTGGAGGCAACACAAGAGGAAATCAAAGTTTTGGATCTAGTGGACAAGGACCACAACCCCATCAAGTAGGTATTTTATGAGATGTCTCTTCATTTTCCTAATTATAAAGGTGTTAGGATGCCGCAAAGCATGTACATAAGTGTGAATTGCTATGGTGCGCTAAGGGGATCACTACCCCGGAGCGGAAGGAAATTTATTTTACAACTACGTTGCAGGTGAGCACACATAGCCTGGTACCAAAAATATGACCCACATCATATGATAGTGGATTAGACTGCGCTGCATGATGCCTTCTTGGTGGAATTTCATGTTTCTAAATTTAAGAAAAAGAGCATCGGTGCACTCAAGGATATCCAACAAGATATGCAGAGAGTGTGTGGGAGTATAAAGTGCATTTTAAGACTCTTTGTTCAAAGTTATATTATGATATCCATCCCTCTCAAAGCATGCTCGGTGGTTCGTTGGAGCTTTGATAACAACATTCAAATGAGAGATTTTGCATAAGACTTTCACTGATCCATGTGAGGCCTTGTAGGCTACTTTGTGTGTTGAGGCCATTAGGAGCATTGATACTCAAGTAAGTCCATTTTGGAGGCACAAATTTCTTCCATGGAAAAGCAACTTGAGAAATTGTCTACGGGAATTCAATACATAAGACTCACAATATACTTTGGTATACGAATTGTGAATTAGAAGGACATGCCAAGGATATTTTCCTCAAAATTTGGTGTGCGACATGATAATAGACTTTAAAAATTTCATGGAGATCATGATCCAATTAGATGCCCTTTTTTACAACGCACTCCATAAGAATGTGTCTTATTATTGTAAGATTTATACATCTACCACTCATGATACTAAGGATTGTTGTTTATAGACTAGATTCATGATGTGATTGATATTGGTGTGCGTCAAGCCACCATTGTGAATAATTATAAGAACAAGGGGTCATCATGAAGGTCATGAAGATGTCAGAGGAAGGGGAAGAATATTTGGCAAAGGATTCAGAGGTCATGGTGGTCGCAGTGAAGGAAGGAGTGAATTTCCCCATGGAACTTGTTTCAATTATGGATCTACGGATCACTACAAGCCCGAGTACTGGATTTAATGAAATTCTCATGGTGTGGAATTAAACATAAGTATGAGGATTACCCTAACTTGTATAATCACATGATCTAGAACCAGAAGAAGGACAAGGGCGCATGAATGGTTAGTGTAAAGTGCAATGAACCTCTGTTCATGCCTATGGTGGCGTCTAACCTTGAGTTGGATTTTATGTTAGTAAATACATGTGTTGAAGCTACACGTGTTAGAGAAATACCAAAGTAGATTCCTCTAATTACAAGAGAAGAGCTATTGCATGGGAAGTACCTAAGTTGACTTATTATTATCGTGTAAATGTCCAACAAGGAAATTGACAATTTCAAGCACAAAACTATGCCCTGTGCCAAAATTTTCATGTTTTGTCATTTCTAGGCACAACAAGTCCCACCCGGTCAGTCAAGTTACCCCGAACAATGTTATCTCATCCCCTAGGTGATTTAGGAAATTCAAATTAGTCCCCTAGGTGATTTTAGGAGTTCATTGAAAATGCAAATTTTGGGCAGTCACGAGAAGGGCTATCACTAGCCTTCCAAATACTAGATCAACCCCACGGAGGTGAATGGAGGTGAATTTAAGACCTTATAACATCATGAAAATTATTTTGGAAGCTTTGGGAAGTTTTGAAATATTTGGAGTAGTCTCAATAAAAACGGGGTTCACAAACCCTAGGCAATACATTGGCCTAAAACACTATTGACATTCGTAAGAAGTTTATGGGATCTCTAGATGGAGTTAGGAGTAAAAAAAACATCTATGGAAATATAATTCCAATACCTACAAGATTATGAAATCATATTTTTCACAACACCTTGGCGCATAGGGTTTGCAGTAGCTTTTCTCGGGAATAGGTAAAGTACCAAATAAAAACCCATTTTTTAGGGATCATATGGAAGAATAAATACACAATACCCCAATAATTAGATTCAAAATTCCATTTCAAGTAGGATCATATAAAATTTCACCAATAAATTCCATCGGGAGCTTAAGTTATCATCGTTCCAAGTTACCCTCTTGGAGACAGTTCGAGAGTTAGTCAATTTTGGGAGGACACGTGTCAACACCAGGAGCCTGGCGGGATTTTATGTCCCCAAAGTCCCTAAGTTCAAGTACATCAACCTTGGAAAATTCACCCAGCCCCCATGTGACCTCTGGGACCCTCATGTGACCTTCAGATTTGACAGTTCAGCCCCCAAGTGCATTTTTGGAGCTCAAATTCCCTGTCATCGAATCGAGGACACGTGTCATCCTCTTGCTCACTATGGAATTTGATGTCCCTCACATCCCTAAGGTCATATAAATCAAGGAAAAAAATATTTCCCAACTCCAACTCCAAAATTTGAAAAAATTCTAATTGTTTGGTGTTTCTTGTTGCTTCTAACTGCTTCTCCATTACCAAAAGAAAGTTGTAGAGAACACCAGTCCACCACTCCACCATTGCCAAAGCTCAAACCAGATTCACCACAGAAATAAAATACTCTACCCCATGGTGATACATAAGTCTCAAAATAATAATTCATTGAGATAAGAAGAAGAAATGAAGAACAAAGTGGAAATCCCCATTGCCATAAAACAAAGATTTGAAGATATCTTGCAAACTGGTGCACAAATTGACAAACCATCTATTGCTGAGTTATTCTCTCTTAAAGGCCATTAAAAAATCATATTCAAACCTCCAATTTTCATCAAGGAATGCTCACAAAAATAAATTTCACTTCCGGCTCCATGAAGAACAAAGTTCAATTTCCTATTAAACTGGTCGTCGGATTGAAGTAAAATTTGAGTGAAGCACCAGAAGCAAAAAACTATCGCAATGGAATTTATTTTTTCACGAATGGAGAAAAAAATAGATCAAAAATTTCAAGCTCCATTAATGGCCACCATGACATAGTAATGGAAAAAATCAGCAAGCTACCTCTCCGCTTCTCAAGGTTCATGTGGGCGAAATCGCCCGAAAATTGGAGGAAATGATCATAGAAAAATATAGTTTCCCATGAACTAGTTCTTACACCATGAAACCCCTATTCTTTAGAGATATGGAGGATATATTTTTCATCATATTTCTTCCCTGTCACATGAAGAACATCTGTAAAAAAGGTAGCGAGCTACCTCTTCAATTCTCAAGGTTCTAATGGCGAAATCGAGTGAAAATTGGAGGGAATGATCCTTGAAAAATCTAGTTTCGCATGAACTAGTTTTTGTGCCATGAAGTACCTATTTTTTTAGGGATATGGTTTTATCAACATTCTCCCCTCTTCAAAGAAATTTTCAAATTCCCAAAGATCCGGTGGGTGAAATCATCCAAAATTCAGAGGGAAGGGCCTCCAAAAATCTAGTTTCTCTCAAACTAGTTTTTGCACAATGAAGTTTCAGTTTCTCAAGATATGAAGGACTGATTTTTTATCAATGTTCTCTCTTTAATAGCTCCATACCGAAGCTCTTACGGACATAAATTTTCATTTTTCATTTCGAGCTTTCTGGAAAGTGAATCATGATGAAAATTGGAGCATGAGTTCGTGACGAAGAGTCGAATCCAAAATAGTTGTTCCCATCACAAACAGAGGTCATTTTCACCATTTACTAAAAATAGCATATTTTATACTTCCTCACATGCTATAAATGGTGAGCCCCACTAAATTTCAAGTTTGATCACTCAGGACAATTAGAAAAGGGGTAAAATTGAAAGTAAGACAGAAAATGACTTTTTCCGAAAATAACAAGTCCTCAAATAACAACCTGCTAAAAAACAAATGTGCTAAAAATAACAATATCTCAAGAACAGAGGAAGTTAGAATATGGTAGAAGGTTTAGAAGGTGAAATGGGAGAAAGACATGTGATATGTCCTAGAATAGCAAAGCATGGACTCATATTCTAAAAATAGAACGTTACACTCAAAGGGCAGTTTTGGCACAATGGGACATTCAGAACTTCGTCACATCAGATATTTCCATCAATAGGATCATCGGAATTCATCAAGGGAAACATATTTTCTTTTTCTCTCCATTCCCTCTCCCCCAACTTTCTCTCCCTTCAAATGTTTTAATTCTTCGTTTGGGGTTTGCACTTTTTCATATGTCCTAATGTTCCTAATGTAATAAGTCACCTTTATGTTATAAAAAGGGACTTAATATTCTCTTAGGAAGTTGAAAAGTTTTAAGTTGCATAAGGACATATGAAAAGCCATTGGGAGGTAGATGATAATTCACCTCTCATTCTATAAATTGTAAAGTCATTCCCATTTCAAAGGGTTGGTCATTAATTTTGTAAGGTCAAGAGTGCATTCTACCTTGAGAGAACAAATGAGATAGCCAAATTCTTCCACTTTCCTCCACTCTAAAATTTCTTCCATTCCTACACTATGTACAAATTTTGTTTAAGAAATTAATACAAGAATTTTCTAGCTTTCTTTAACTAAGGGGTTTCTTGATACTTTGTGATCAATAAATTTTATTTGGTCTTGTTGTTATTTTCAGAGTTATTTCTTCTCATAAATGCATGTGTTGAAATTTATGACTAGTGTGTGCAGGAATATGATTTTCTACCTACAACATTAGCTCTCCTAACTCATTTCTCACTCCCCTTTCCACTCTTTGGACAAAGTCTTCCCTAAGCAAGAGATTGCTAGTTTTTCACAAGGTCAATGGAGTTTCCCTGTTGGATCCCCGACCACAAGGCCACCAAGAAAATCCACCTTTACTCATGCATGCATATATGGAAGTTGCACCGGCTATGTAGAGGGATTAGATTCCTAGAGCGTTGGCAAGAAATCTAAAAAATTTTCCACCCGAAAAATTTTCTCGCTAACTGATTTTGGTGCCCACTTATGGGGAAGATTTAGTAGCATCTGCACACAAAATATGACCACAAGGTCCAAAAATTTCAAAAAAATCATTAAAAGAGATCACTAAAATCCATTGCCGAAAGCACACTGCATGATTTTCTGTACTTTACTTTTCACATTCTACTGAGTGTCTTCTCATATTGTTATTACAATTTTTTCAATGCTAGAATTGAAGAAGGATTTTCTAAAGCAAGAGCTGAAATATAAGTAGAAGAAACAATGGTAGATGAAGAAGAAATACCTTAGCACATTGTTCCATGGGGAAGGAATATAGCCCCACTTGCTCTTGAACCCCCTCTTCATGATCTACCAACGGGTTCACAGAACTTTCCAAAGTTCAAAGGTGACAACACACAACATCATGAAGAACACATCATTTCTTTCACAACATCATGTGAAATCATTGGTGTCCAACATGAAGACATTGTTGTGAGACTATTCGTGGAAACCCTCTAAGAAAAAATAGTAGAATGGTTTTACCTCCTTCCTACCCGATCCATCATTGGTTAGAATGACATAAAGACTACCTTTGAGGAAATATTTAAATCAACTCAATACTGTCAAGACATCTTGGTGTAGTTGGCTCAAATGAAGAAAGGAGAAAGTGAAACTATGAGAGCCTTCGTGGCTTTGCTTTGAATGGTTGCTTCACAGGATACCGGGAGAAGATTCTCCATCTAAAAATAATATCAAGAGATTCTTCATAAATGCTCAACCACCAGAGGTAGGATTTCTCCTATAAAGAGTTCAACCAAGGAACATTATATAAGCACAAAGGATGTTGTTGAAATTGATGATGATCTCATCCTCTTTGGAAAGATCAAGAATCCATCAAAGGACAAGGCCCAACATCCTGGAGATGATAGAGCCAATCCATCATTACAAAAGTTAGAAAATGAGATGGCATCTTTGAAGAGGGAATTCTTTAAATGAGTATCTTCTCAAAAAAGCAATAGAAATTAGATAGCAGGAGGACCCTAATTACTCCCCTTAGAGGCTCCACCCATGAATGTAGATTCCAAGATTCAAGAAAGGGAAGAAGAGCTTGAACAAGAAAGTCAAGGTGGAAATTTCCTAGAAAGTGATGAGTTTGAGGATGATACAAAAATCAGATTTTGTGAGCATTTACGGAGGTGATGAACAAGAAAAGAGGATGCGCCTGGTTTCTCAAGTGTAATATTCACTCATTCTTAGTCCGAGAAAAGAGCATCTCCCTCCACCGCTACTATGGAAAAGAAGGTTGATGAACCTCTTATGGCGACTACGCAAAACAAAATAATCATTCAAGGATCACCACTTCCATCTTCCATGAAGTCTGCATTGTTAAATCCTAACCTTGTAGCAAGTAAGAAGACTCATGTTATTCCAAGTAAGTTTTCCAATTCCTCTTCCAATTCTAAATCTAAATTTTCTCCTCCAAAATCTAATACCTTGAAATCTCCTAGTGTTCCGTTCAAAATAGCCTCCATTGTCAAACATCAAATCCTAATCCCAAGCCTATCAGACTCTAAAATCAGTCCCTTTACCCCCTTGTCGCATCTCTCCCTTTGACTCGCATAGAATATTTAAACAAATCCAAAGTGCAGATTACCAAAACTAAATATTTGCGAGACCCATCCTAAACATGATTCGATAGGTTTGTTCAATACATCAGGAAGGGTAGTCTAACACCCAATGATGTAGCTCCTCATCCTAAAGGAATACTACCAAACCCACCTACACCTCCCTCATAGAACATGCTTTCTCTAAGTGCATCAAAGACTGATAAAGTTGAACCTTTCTATGTTTCCCTTCTTGTTAGAGAATATGTATTGAACAATTGCATAATAGATTCAGGTGCCTCGGATAATTTCATGCACGTGAAGGTTTCCAAATATCTCAAACTCACCATGACTCCACCTAGTGGCTCTTATTACTCTTTGGAGTCAAAATAGGTCCCACTTGTAGGGAAGTTCAAAGATGCATAGGTGGCTCTCGCCAAATTTCTAGACAAGAAAATTTCAGCCAGATTTTGGTAGAGACATCCCATATTTGTTTGAAATTTTCCTGAGTAGAAGTTTCTGCTAAGATTTGGGAGGGAAAATTTAGATGAATTGGTCATCTATGCAACCATACCAGTGAAGGAGACATGGAGAAATCATTTCCTAAGAAGAAGATAAGGTACATGGTATGAAATTTGGAAGCCGAGAAGATAAAATTTTGTACCAAGATACCATACGGATGAATAAGTTTGTGACAACCGAGGAGGAAGAGGATATTCCCATCTTAATAGTGCCAGACATGCCTTCCTAGAGAGATTTTGATTTTGAAGGAGTATTTAGGAGATTCAAGTTACAAGAGGGCAGCACCAATTACTAGACGATGCAAACCATGAGGAAGAGGAGACCGTTTCTTGATGATTTTCAAGAAGAAAAATAATCTTATATACTTATCCAAGATGAGGAGTTATTCTCATTCCCATTTAGGGATGAAGATGATCTCGGTCAAGACATCTATATAGATACAACATCAGCTTTTGATGAGCCCTTAAAAGCTTGAAATAAATCTCTGTAAAAGAACTATTGAGAGCCATGGAAGAAACAAAGGACCTTTTGATCGGATTGGTAGAGTGCAGTGATTCCCAAAATGATGAGGTAATCCCTCTAGATAGTTTCCTCGAGCTGCATTCTTGAAAGGCATACAAAGATGAGTTACAAGAAACAACAAAGCATAACTCCATGCGATAAATCTTAGATGCAAATGAAAAGTTGTGGAAGACCCCAAGCTGATTCTTGATCTCTTCACTCATGCCATGGACATACAAGACAAGTATGATTTTTCCTCTAATCCTCCGTCAGTACTCAAACACCTCACAATGGAGTAGAGATAAAGGATGAATCTAATGTTTTCGTGGAGAATATGTCTATGAGAATAGACCCAAAAAAAAAAAAAATTAACTCGGAATATTCAAGAAATTTGAATGAAAATCAGCTTTGAGGCAGTGATGAGATGTTCAATGGAGAATTAGCTATGTGGATAAACACTTGAAGGAACTAGAATTATGAAACCAATTTCAAATAACATGAAGGCAATGAAATTTCTAAGAAAATGCCTGAGCATCAAAAAGATCATGTAGACTCACTCCTACCAAGTACAGACAATCATGGAAGCACCTGGAATTCATAAGTAGTTGAGGAGAGGAGGTTACTTTCTTGAACCATTCAATGGATTTGTAGAACAAAATCAGTCATTCTTTCCCACTCACGGTCAACTTTTGAGAAACATAAAGTGCTTCAATGAAAGCATGTTGTTTCTCGCCATGTATCATAGGTGATCGTAAGTTGTACATATGACTGCAAAGGCCCAATGGATAAGGAACTGGTCAATGAGTTATATGGTTTAAAATTGAGATTTTGGATTATTCATGTCATGTCTTCACTACACTCATTCCATGTCATGTCCCCAACCTAGAGAGTTGTTGTTGTGTAAATTTGCAATAGGAAATTGAAACAATTTCAAGCATGACAACTATGCCCCTCTCTGCAAAAAAATTCATGTTCTGTCATTAAAAGCACACCAAGTCCATATCAATCCAAAGACCCCGGCCAATGTTATATCATCCCTCTAGGTGATTTAGGAAATTCAAATTATTCCCCTATGTGATTTTAGGAGTTCATGAAAATGTAAATTTCGGAAGTCACGGGAAGGGCTATTGTTGACCTTCCCGGACGAGATCAACCTCCGGAGTGGAACGGAAGGAAAAATTCAACATGGAAGTGAATTAAAGACCTTATAACATCATGGAAATAATTTTGGAATGTTTTGAGAAGTTTTGAAGACTTGGAGCAGTCTGAATAAAAATAGGGTTCACAAGCCTAGGTAGTACACATGCCTAAAATAGTTGTTGAGCTTCAGAAGAAGATTTCTGGGAGCTCTTTAGTGATGGGTTGTTAGGAGTAAAAAAATCATTAGGAAATATAATTCCAAGACCTACAATATCATCAAATCATAGTTTTCAAAAATCCTTAGCGCATAAGGTTTATGGTTTAAAAGTAGTTTTTCTCAGGCACAAGTAGAGTACCAAATAAAAAAATCCATTTTTAGGGATTATATGCAATAATCAAGACATACTACCCTAAACATTGGATTCAAAATGTTATTTCTAGTCGGGATCATAAAACATTTAACCAATTAATTCCAGGGATCTCAAGTTATCATCGTTCCAAGTTACCCTCTTAGAGAAAAGTTTAGGAGTTAGTCAATTTTCAGGAGGACAGCACCAAGAGTCCTAGCAAGATTTTATGTCCCCGACGTCCCTAATGGTACATCAACCTTGTAAAAATCATGCCTAGCCCCTATGTGACCTTAGGAAATGTTACCATCATCCGACACTATGATAATTTTTAGGGAACTCCTCGTGCAAATATGATTATTTACTAATGCCTGACTTTTAGTTTGGAGGATGGAATCGGAAACACACCAACAAACATAACATAAGAATACCATAGACTATGATAAGAAGGAATGATGATAAATCTGAAATATAAGTGTAAATTATAATATCAACATGAAATTTTACAATCTCGCCCATGAGGTAAGTTTTGAAAGACTTGCTTGCCTTCCAACAATAACTATGGGAGAAACTTCACAATTACACCTCTTAATGGCTTCCTTTACACACTTACTCATACAATATTTCTCACTACTTCCTTCTATGCTAAATGAGGGGGAAGCCTCTCTATTTATAGAACTTCAGAGCTTATCCATCTTATCTCTAAGATAGGATAAGAAATCTACTCTAACGAATCATATTCCATACCTAACCTTATATACATGTAAGCTTATCTTTTAAGATAAGATAAACCTTATCATTTCTCATGGGTTCCACATTTTTAGACTTTTTACAAATAAAATACACAAAATATTTATGACCTCACTCCTTGTCCTTATTATCAATATAATATTTCTAATTCCTAATCATGTAGACCTTAAATCTCTACTTACCCTAACTTTGACATTTTAACATTACCGAACCATTTACGACAAATATTTACTTTTTACCACAACATTCCTATTGTACTCTTTGACTATTAGAGTTATCCATTATTGGCGGCATCATACCGGCAGCTGCCAGAGCCTGGCTGTTATCTTTTTGAGACCTACTACTAATTATACTTACAAACATCCTATTCCTAATACATACATTAATAAAATAGAAATTACGAAGAAAATTTTAATGTGACCTCTTGGACCCTCATGTGACCTTTAGATTTGACAGTTCAGCCCCCAAGTTCATTTTTGGAGCTCAAATTCCCTGTCGTCGAATCGAGGACACGTGTCATTCTCTTGTTCACCATGGAATTTTATGTTCCTCACATCCTTGAGGTCATGGAAATCAAGATAAAATAAATTTCCCAACTCCACTTCCAAAATTTAAAAAAAAATCTAACTATTTGGTGCTTCTTGCTGCTTCTAACTATTTCTTCATTACCAAAAGAAAGTTGTAGAGAACACCACTCCACCACTCCACCATTTCCAAAGCTCAAACCAGCTTCACCACAGCAATAAAATCCTCTACCCCATGGTGATACAAAATTATCATAAGAATAATTCATCGAGATAAGAAGAATAAATGAAGAACAAGTGGAAATCCCCATTGCCATAAAATGAAGATTTGAAGATATCTTGTAAACCGGTGCACGGATTGACAAACCATCTATTGCTGAGTTATTCTCTCTTGAAGGCCATTAAAAAATCATATTCAAACCTCCAATTTTCAGTAAGGAATGCTCACAGAAAATAAATTTCACTTTCGGCTCCACGAAGAACAAAGTTTAATTTCCTATCAAACCGTCGTTGGATTGAAGTAAAATTTCACGTGAAGCACCAGAAGCAAAAACCTATCGCAATGGAATTTATTTTGTCGCAAATGGAAAAAAATAGACCTAAAAATTTCAAGCTCCATTAATGGCCACCATGACATAGTAATGGAAAAAATCAGCGAGCTACCTCTCCACTTCTCAAGGTTCCAGTGGGTGAAATCGCCCAAAAATTGGAGGAAATGATCATCGAAAAATCTAGTTTCCCGTGAACTAGTTCTTGCACCATAAAACCCCTTTTTTAGGGATATGGAGGACTGATTTTTCATCAAATTTCTTCCCTGTCACATGAAGAACATCTGTAAAAAAGGCAGTGAGCTACCTCTTCAATTCTCAAGGTTCTAATGGGTGAAATGCGTGAAAATTGGAGGGAATGATCATTGAAAAATCTAGTTTTGCATGAACTAGTTTTTGCGCCATGAAGTAACTTATTTTATGGATATGGAGGACTATTTTTTTATCACCATTCTTCCCTCTTTGAAGAAATTTTCAAATTCCTGAAGATCTAGCAGTGAAATCATCCAAAATTCAGAGGGAAGGGCCTCAAAAAATCTTGTTTCTCTCAAACTAGTTTTTGCACAATGAATTTTCCAGTTTCTCAAGATATGAAGGACTCAATTTTTATCAATATTCTTCCCTAGTAGCTCCATACCCAAATCTCTTACCAAACATAAATTTTCATTTTCATTTCTGAGCTTATTGAAAGTGAATCATGATGGAAATTGGAGCACGCGTTCATGATGAAGAGTCGAATCCAAAATAGTTTTTCCCATCACAAACAAAGGTCATTTTAACCATTTACTAAAAATAGCATATGTTATACTTCCTCATATGCTATAAATGGTGAGCCCTACTTAATTGCAAGTTCGATCACTCAGACAATCAGAAAAGGGGTAAAATTGAAAGTAAGACAGAAAATGAATTTTTCCCAAAATAGCAGGTCCTCAAATAACAACCTGCTAAAAATAGAAATGTGCTAAAAATAACAATATATCGAGAATAGAGGAGGTTATAATATGGTAGAAGGTTTAGAAGTTGAAATTGGAGAAAGAAAAATGATATGTCCTAGAATATAGCAAAGCATGGGCGTATATTCTAAATATAGCAAGTTGTACTCAAAGGGAAGTTTTGGCACAATGGGACATTTAGAACTTTGACACATCGAGCTTTCCATTAAAAAGGATCATCAGAATTCATTAGGGCAACATATTATCCTTTTTCTCCATTCCCTCTCCCTAAATTTCTCTCTCCCTTCAAATGTTTTAATTCTTCATTGGGGTTTGCACTTTTTCATATATCCTAATGTTCCTAATGTAATAAGTCACCTTTATTTTATAATAAGGGACTTAATATTCTCCTAGGAAGTTGAAAATTTTTAAGTTGCACAAGGACATGTGAAAATCCATTGGTAGGTAAACAATAAGTCACTTCTCATTCTATAAATTATAAAGTCATTCCAATTTCAAAGGGTTGGTCATTAATTTTGTAAGCTCAAGAATGCATTCTACCTTGAGAGAACAAAGGAGATAGCCAAATTCTTCCACTTTCCTCTACTCTCAAATTTATTCCATTCCTACACTATGTACAACTTTTGTTTAAGGAATCAATACAAGAAGAATGAGTTTCTAGATTTCTTTGACTAAGGGGTTTCTTGATACTTTGTGATCAATAAATTCTATTTGGTCTTGTTGTTATTTGTAGAGTTGTTTCTTCTCATGAATGCATGTGTTGAAATTTTTGACTAGTGTGTGTAGGAATCTAATTTTCTACCTACAACATTATTTCTCCTATCTCATTTCTCACTCCCCTTTTCAGTTTATATGTCTTCCCTAAGAAGAATTGTCTTTTGTCAAGTGGTCGTGGATTTTCCCTATTTCATCCCTAGGCCACAAGGCCACTAGGAAAATCCACCTTTACTCTGTACATGCATATACGGAAGATACACCGATTAATTAGAGGGACTTAGATTCCCAGATCATTGGAAATTAATCCACAAGTTTTTCCACCTCAAAAAATTTTCTTGCCAACACTTATTAGAAGGAGGTTTACCAGGAGACTATGGAGGTGATTAGGAGTTTGTAAGGGGAGATCCAATGCTTGAAAGAGTAGTCTCAAAAATTGGAGCAAGGTGAAGAATTTGAGATCCCTCGAGTAGGATGTAAATGATGTCAAGGAGGTATGCAAGATGTTACGCCAGGAGAATATAATTCCCCTGTTAGGAGAATGGTTGAGAGGGAAGGTACCACATGCTAGGAATAAGCATGAGAGGTAGATCTTACATGCTAATTTTCCCCCTCATAGTCTTGATTTCAACAAGAATATCACGCTAAATGTAGTAGTTTATGGATGGATCCTGAGCAACATACTAATTGACATAGGTGTAGAGGTAAATGTTATTACTGGATGCATGGAATCAAATGGGGAGACCACCATTATAGCCATCTTCAAATGTGTTGTATATGGAAAATATAACTAAAGCTACGCCCATCAGAGTCTTGAAGGATGCTTCCATAACCATTCAAGGGGCCAAGTTCACTAGAGATTTTAAAGTCTTAGCACTTGCTGAGGAAGATAATTTCCAGCATTACTTAGACGCCCTTGGTGTTATGTGAATAATGTTTATTTGCACTTCAACAAGGGATACATCAGTTTTGAGAACAAGGAGTGTGTTATTATTCCACTAACAGATGGTAGGTATGCACCCTATGTCGAGCCTTTGGGGGAAGAAGACATCAATAGAATTTATGTGTGCACTATCAAAGATACCTAGAGGTTATTGAACCATCAAGAGAAGGAGTCATTTAGTGGGATGATGCTCATTCCTTGAGTGATACGACTAGCATTGCATGTGATAATTGGGCGCATGGGACTTATGAGTTGGTTGGAAGATAATTAAAAGGCATTGTGACTCATGTTGTCAAGGTGCATTTGGTTAAGCATCTGGGAGGAAGACAGTTACCAAATTACATGGGAGAAGGTAACCTTGATGTCTTCTTACACGTTATGGAAGTCTAGTGGACCTGTGAAATAGAACGAAGGAATATGCTTGTTTATACCTTGAGGGACACTCATGCATTGGTGGATGACTCATCAAGATAATCTTATAGAGTGGTGTAAGGTAAGAATCACATTCTCTCCTAGACTTCTACTGAGACCAATGCACCTTAAGGATATATGACTATCATTCATACTTTTGAGTATCTGAGAAATCTTCTAAACCATCGGTTGAATGAGGCTTTTGGTGTAATCTAAACCATCGGTGAATGAGGCTTTTGTAATCAATTTATTTCCTTACACTAGGAGATAGTGCCAAATTTGAGGACCTCATCCTAGATTTTCTAAGGATCCTATATTTTCTGATCTGATTTGGGAGGCACGCTTCGAGAAAGGAGAATAAATAGATGAAGTATAGTTTTAGAGCACTTATCTAGAAAAAGAGAAAGAAAAATGGTGTACTTGATTGAAGATAACGAGATAGAGAACCTTGATGTTGATTATACATAGGGTATGTGCAATGTCTCTCGATAGTGTGGATTAGAAAGTATGTGCCTACGATGAGTCGTTAAGAAAAATTATGTCAACATTGACATAGAATCGAGAATCGGAAGAAGTAATCATTGGAGATTATTGGATGAGACAAGAGGTCTCAAAGATAATTTAGCTCTTTGCGTGAATTCCATGATTTTTCCAACACAGATACCATGAATTAAAAGGATTTCATCACTCATTGGGAGAGATGTGGATTAAGTTAAAGGAATGTACACTCCCGATTAAGAAAAGGCCTTATCGGATGAATCCTAATCTACGCGTAAAGGTGAAAGAGGATATTGATAAAATGTTGGAATCTGGGATCATTGAGGCCATTAAAGAGTCTGAATGGGTTAGCCCAATGGTGATTAGTATCAATAAATATGGAAGGATATGGATCTGTGTAGACTATAGAGACTTGAATGTTGCATGTGTGATACACACTTTTCCAATGCCTTTTACTCGGGGAGATCTTAGAAGGCATAGTAGGCGTGAGATATACTCTTTTACAGATGGATTCTCAAGGTATCACCAGGTAAGGATTGTAAAAGAAGACCAGGAGAAGACTACTTTCACCACTGAATGGGGAATTTTTTCTTATATGGTTATGTGCTTTGGACTTAAGAATGTGCATGTTGTATTTTCATGCATTATGGTACAAGAATTCCAAGACTTTATTCATAAGTTTCTATAAGTCTACCTAGATGATTAGACAGTGTATGGATTAGTAAAATATCATTGTAATAACTTGAGATTAATGTTTGAAAGATGTAGGTAGTTAAGTATCTCTCTAAACATTAATAAATGTGTCTTTGCTACTCCTTTTGGCACATTGTTAGGTCATATTATTTACAAGGAAGGCTTATTAGTAGACCCTACCAAAGTTGTTATTTTGGGTTTAGAGGAGCCTACCAATCAAAGCATAGTGCATGGATTTTTGGGGCATATGGGTTACTACAAAAAATTCATCAAAGGTTATGCTAGGATTACCACGCCCTTGGAAGAACTATTGAGGCACAAAGGAAGATTCCACTGGGATAAGGCACAACAAGTGGCTTTTGATATGTTGAAGGAGAAGCTTACTATTGTGCCCATTTTGCACTTTCCCTCTTAGGACAATCCCTTTCATGTGCATGTGGATGCTTCAAGTATGGAAATTGGAGCAGTCTTATCATAGTCTGGATAAGAGATTGTTGATCACCCTTTATGTTTTGCAAGCAAAAAGTTAACTCCATCTGAGAAGAATTACACAACAATGAGCACGAAGCATTGTCTATGATTTATGCGCTGCATAAGTTTAGGCAGTACTTGTTGGCTACTTCGTTTATCTTTTACACAAATCACATGGAACTTATATATTTGATAAACAAGCCAATTTTGCAAGGGTGCATATGCTTGTGGATCTTGTTATTTTAGGAATTTGAATTTTTAGTAGTATTCAAACCAGGAAAGTGAAATTTCGGGACGACCATCTTTCTAGAATTAATTCAGGTGAGGATGTGTAGAGCATTGAAGACACAATGTTGGATGCATAGTTTTTTAGATTACAATGTGTGCCCATTGATTTGGAGGATATTGTTATCTTTTTACAAACAGTGTGGCACCTAACAGACTGAAGAGTATAGAAAGGAAAAAACTTTCCATTCACATTGCGCCTTATATGTTGATTTGTGGAGATCTATACAAACTTGACCACGATGATATTTTACATCGGTGTGTACTAGAGCATGAGCATGTGGGTATTATGGAGGAATTGTTAGTGGAAATTATGTAGGTCGAGCCACTGCGCATGCAAGATTTCGATGGCTGGTTTGTGGTGGGAGTCATTGTAAAGGATTTTCAAGAATATGTCAGTGGTTGTGATCATTGCCAGCACCTTGGGAAGCCTGGGTATAGAGATGAAATGTTGTTGAGGCCTATAACAAGTGCAAAACCTTTTAAAAATGGGTAATTGATTTAATGGGCTCTATTTCCCCCCCCAGCATACAGGAAAGGGTCGCACTACTTCATTACTCATATAGACTATCTTACACAGTGGGCGGGCGGCAACTGAAAGGATTACAAAGGATTGTAGCTATTACTAGCAAGGTTCCTTTAGGATAATATCATAAGCAGGTATGGATTTCCATTGAGTCTAACAAGTGATAGGGGTACTCATTTCTTGAATGATACTATTAGGATATTATTGGCAAAGGTTATGGTAACCCATCATAAAATACACCATATCACCCCAAACTAATGGAATTCTTGAAGATTTCAACAATATTTTTAGCCACACATTGAAAAAAATCTATGACATTTGAAGGAAGGACTGAGATGATAAAGTATCTAATGTTATTTGGTCATATAGAACAACCTACAAGAAACTCAACAAAGCAACACCCTTTCATTTGGTTTTGCACCAAGGTTATTTTACCGATTAAATTTATGTTTACCATCATTGTGTATTACATGCATTACCGGAAGGATTGGCTGATGAGCAAGAACTTGAAGAGTGCATAATAAAAATGATGCAGTTGGATGAGAGGTGCACCATAGCCCGATGGAGCCATAAGACAAAGAAAGCAAGATAGAAGGCCTAGAATGATTGGCACATTAAAAATAAGAAGTTGGAGGTTGGACAGATGGGTCTTTTTATGATTCTAATTATTTGCACCACCCTAGGAAGTTCCAAGTATAACTATTGGGACCATATGTCATGACCTATATACTTGACTCAGGCACTTGCCAATTAGAAGCTCTGGATGGTACACATTTTCTTGATTTCTTCAACAAGAGAAGGTTGAAGCCCTACTATAAATAAGTGTTCTTGGTGTTTGTAAATAAAGCAGTTTTTCCATTTAGCTTAGGTTTTCCCTTAATGCATTTTCCTTTACATTTGTGTCCTTTCTTTATCTATGTGTTTTGTCTCTTTAGTCTTGGGTTGTGTGGCACATTGGTGTGCCAGTAGCTAATTACATTTTAATTGATTACATTAGGTAGAGGACCGCCCATACCTTTAGAGTGCGATGGATTGGCATATAAATTCATAAAATGGTTAGCACATTTCTAAGGAGGTTGGATTAATCAAAAATGCATTCTACAATAATTAGCAAAAAGGTAGAGAAATGGTCATGTGGTATATAAGGTGTTGAGTTTGTGTTGTAATAGAGATGTTCGAGAAAAATGAGATGATTAAATACAACGTAGGAGAGAAATAAATATCGTGTAGTATAATAAGAGGTAGGAAGCATTGACATGGGAAATTATGTAGTAGATGGTGCAGAGGTTAAGTACTTTAGTGTAATAAGGCATGTGGAGGAGGTGTGTGGCTAGGAAGTAATGATAACACGTAAGACGGTTATGATTTGTAGCGTGTAAGGTGGATTCATAGAAGTTGATTTAAGTGAACACAATAAAAAAATTTTAAAAGTAACGTTAAGACACGTGGGTTGGAAGGATATTAAGGTCTTGGAAAAGTATAAATAGCAAGTGAGGGTATTCATTCTAACTACCTTGCCTTCTAAAAACTTTGTGCTCGCGAGTGAGTGAAGTGTGATGAAGGTGTGATAAGGAAGTGAAGTACTTTTTACAAACCAGTTGCATTGTGTAAACTATAACAAGATCTTTCGGTGTAGCAGGAGGAAAAGAAAATAGTGGGACAGCAAGGGGTTGTGTGAAAGTGAAGTTATCAAATTTAGAGAGCTCAAAAAGACAAGGAGAGGTCAAAACTAGAGCATGCAAGTAAAGGAACAAAAATGGCACCAAAGAAGGCATGAACCAAGAAACCATTGGTGGAGAAGGAGGAACCCGTAGAGGTATACTCAAAGATGCAGTACCCAGGTGTGATTAAAGTGGAGAAGTGGAATTCAAAGTTTTATCGGTGTAAGATTAGCAAATTCAACCACATAATAGATGAACATGAAAAGTTGATACAAGCGGATCCATTCAAAGATGTTCTAGGGGTAGATGAGCTCAAAACCCTAGGGCGGATGACTCGGTGCAACAAGAGTTGCATAAAATTGGAGTTTTACAGCTTTGAGAGATTCATTTCTTATTTAAACCCACCCTGCTCTTTAGGTGGTTAATGTCGTGGGTACACAAGGATTTCTTCTACTTTTCGGGGAGGAGAATGAGAATTATGGGCCAATTTATTAGAAGAGTAACAGGCCTACGGAAAACTAGTGAGGACATGGAACTCAATTTATGTGCCACTGTAAAAATTGAAGAATTGGAAATACAATTAAATTATGAGAAGGGAGGAAGAGCTAAGGTTATCTCGGACTTTGGTGACTCGGCATTAAGGGTCGTGGCCCGACTCACAAGCTAAAAATTAGGAAAATCATAACAGTGGATAGATATAAATAAAATATTCATGTACATTACATACATGGTATCTAAATGAGCGCACTATAACTTCATGCAATTTATTGCAAAGGGTATATTTGAGGAAGCGCAGGTATAGAATGAAGTTGGAGAAAATATCACATGGGGGTCTATACTAATTTTGATCGTATTTTGTGGAATTGGCATCCCTAATGGATCAGATGGGAACATTTGGGTTCACCCACCAACACCCTCATCTCCTGTAGTGCAATTTTCATAGTTCACTTACGATGGCACCATCACGAATACCTACAAGACCCAAATGAACAAGTGGTATGAGAGACTATGAAAGGCTTTTGATAATGATTGGTTCATCCCATATGATTTGCCACAAGTGTTAGGGGACTAGGTGAAGTTTGAAGTTACGTAACACTTCACTTGGTAAAATTCATAATTACCAAAGGAGAAATGGGGTTGTGGTGCAAAATTTCATTTGCATTCACTGCTGAATACTGCTGACCTATTATGATCTAAGAAATTCAAAAATAAAAAACCTCACAAAACTCATATAACTTGGCAATATCCCTGACAACAACGCCAAAAATGGTGGTGCAAATCAAATTGTAGCAATTAGTATGTTGTATATTGAGTTACAATCATTTAATTATCAAACCAAGGGACGTAAAATTGAAATATTTTTGGTGTTGTATGCATAGTTACATTGATTTAAGAGGTTGGAAAGAAATAACTGTCACAACAATATTGAAAGTAAACAAAACTTAGAACTAAAAATGAATGGTTTCTAAATTTTATCACTAAGATAAAGTTGTAGATTTAGAATGTAAATCCAATAATTAAATTGTTCCCTAGGTAAAAAATCATGAAACAAAGTAATGGAGGGTTTAGTATACCACAAGTGGGCTTTGACTTGGGTGTGAATCCCTCCTAAATTTTGCAACTAGAAACTAATGAACAAAACTCATATCTTTATTGAATTTGCATAAAAATTACATCAAGGGAAAAAAAGCAAATCAATCCCCTTTCTAACTTTGATTGTGAATATGAATGTATATGAATGAATGAGTATCTATATCCATTACCAGCAGCAACCCCCTTATTTTATACCTTCTTTACAACAAAAAGTGAGAAGAATAATAGTACAAGGAGTTTCAACAAACTAAGCGAGATATCTTCAATAAAACAAGTGAAAGATCTTCAACATAACCATGAGAGATTCATTCATACATTATACAGGACTCATAACAGGTGTTCAACTAACAAATGTTCTAGTAATCATCTAGTTCAATCAAGTGTTATCTTAATCAAACAGTTCTTCACTAGTTTATAATGAATGATAAGATAAAAGATTGATTTATCTCCTAGTTTTACATGTTCTGTGGTTACTTCTCAATGGCACATACATACTTGAGTGCTATCAATTCACGTACCAAGAGATATTCATAACGTGGGATCCTTGTTGTAGATGATTTCCTTTGGCTATGGACAAGGTTACTACGGATAGGTTTTGGTCATGCGGATGAGTTGTTGCAGATGATTCCTTCATTGCTTACAAGTTGCTACATATGAAAATTTTCTTACGACCAAAATTGGCATCAACACATATCATCATCCAAACAACTTATTGGGATAAAATAAATAAATGCACACATAATAACAAAAAATAAAGATAACTAGATATAACTATATTAATTATGCATTATGTCATAAGGTCATGGTTGTGATGATAATTTGCAGCAATGTCCCCTGAAAATACATAGACATGGTTTCTGATAGTCTTATCAAAATACACAAGATGAGTTGTTATGAAAGTAATTTATATAAATCATCACTTGTTTATTTATATACTTTTTTATATTTTTGTGTCATGGTTTCTACTGTGCATGCTTTGCAAGAATATGATATCTATGAGGGCCACCTACAACAACCCCTCAATTTTATCTACCAATGGGTAAGTGTTGTCATCACCAATCCGGCACTATGATAATTCTTCACCGAGAACTCCTCGTCTTTATGATTATTTACTAATGCACAGCCTTTAGTTTGGTGGATGTAATATGGAAACAAAACAACAACATAACACAAGAATACCATCGACTATGATAAGACGGAATGATGACAAATCTGAAATATCAAAATAAATTATAATATTAACATGAAATTGTTACAATCTCACCCATGAGGTACTTCAAGTGTTATTGACTTCACTTGCCTTTCACCAAGACTATGGGAGAAACTTTACAATTACACCTCTTAATGGCTTCTTCAACACACCTTTAAACTGATGGCTTCCTTCGCACACTTCCTACAATATTTCTCACTACTTCCTTCTATGCTAAATGAGGGGGGTGGCCTATCTATTTATAGAACTTCCAGGCTTATCCATCTTATCTTTAAGATAGGATAAGAAATCCACTCTGACGAATCATATTCCATACCTTAACTCTTATCTGTATATGTAAGCTTATCTTTTAAGATAAGATAAACCTTATCATTTTACATGGGTTCCAATTTTTAGACTTTTACAAATAAAATACACAAAATATTTATGACCTCACTCCTTGTCCTTATTACCAATATAATATTTCTAATTCCTAATCATGTAGACCCTACTTCTCTAATTACCCAAACTTTGACATTTTAACATTACCGGACCACTTATGACAAATATTTACTTTTTACAACATTCCTATTGTACTTTGATTGTTACCATACTCCACATTATTGGCGGCACCGTACTGACAGCGCCGTTATCTTCTATCAGATGCTACTACTAATTATACTTAACAACATCCTATTCCTAATACATACATTAATGAAATAGAAATTATGGAGGAAAATTTTAGTGTCGACATCTTCCCCCTTCCTAGCTTCTACTCCATCCTCGGAGTAGACTATTCTAGTGCTTGGAAAATCTTCAACTTGTTGTGGTTGACCCATTTCGTAATGGGAGTGCCATCCAATTCCTCCAGTCAGTACGTACCATTTTCATGCACAGTTGCTATTTTGTAGGGCCCCATCCATTTTGGAAGAAATTTTCTCTGTCTTCTTTTTTATATCTGGAATCATATACTAGAACCAAGTCATTCACATGAAATGGAGACCACCGGATCTTTTGATCAAAGTATTCCTTCTGCTTCATTTTCTTCTTATGGCTTGTATCCTTTGTTATTTCCCTCATTTCCTCTAGCAAATGAAGATGTACCAACCTTTCTTTTACTGAATCACTTTCATCCATCCTTTCATTTTTCATAACTCTCACAAGGGGAATATCAAACTCAATAGGAAGAACTGGATCAATGCCATAGGCCAACTAAAATGGGGAGTATCATGTTGCTGACTTTGATGTTGCCCTATATGCCCACAATGCTGCATGAATCCTTTTATCCCACTTATGTACCTACAAGGATACATCTTTTGCTAGAATTTGACACAACACAAAATTTGTTCGTTCCACCTGTCCATTTGTGCTTGGCTTGTATGTTGTTGCCTTCCTGTGCTTAATAGAAAACTTATTGACTAGGGCTTCTACCACCTCATTAATGAAGTGGCTTCCTTGATCTGCATTACAATTTCTAATGGAAAACCAAATCGGTGATAAGTACGTTCATATATGAACCTTGCCACTTCATCCATGGAAGTTGTTTTCAATGGCCTAGCTTCAACCCACTTGGTTAAATAATTTGTGGCAACTACAATATACTTATTTTGGCGTGAGGTAGTTAGAAGTGGACCTACAATGTCTATTCCCCACTTTTCAAAGGGACCAAGTGGAAGAATAGGGCATAATGGAGCTGATGAAGTCTTACGGTTACCATGTGTTTGACAAATATCACATGTCTTACAATAATTATAACAATCTTTAAAAAGAGTGGGCCAGTGATAACCTGCATCCAAGATCCTTCTTCTGTAAGTTGTCAGAGAAGTGCCCTCCACATGTACCATTGTGGAATTCTTCTAGCAGTTCCTTCCTTGATCACGTCCAACTTTATTCGCCCTTCTTATGTTGTTCATCGTGTCCTATTCGAAATAATACTCCATGAGAATAGAATATGGACGACCGGCTTGAGTAATCTTTCTCTTAGTCTTTGCATTAGCACCACCATCAGAAACTTGAATTCATTGAGATAATTCCAAATATCTATGTATTCACTAGGGATTGTGTCAAGGGATAACAAGGTTGCATCGGGGAAATCATCATCATCACAAGATGATCCTAAACCATCATAGGCTTGAGAAAGTGCATCCGCATTGACATGCTTCTTTCTGGCCTATCTATAATATCAAATTCAAACTCTTGTAGCAAAATTATCCATCTTGCTATCCTCCATGATGGGTTAGGCTTATTTACAATATATTTTAGAGCACGATGATCTGCATACAACTAGAAATTTTTGCCCTAGCAAGTAATTTCTAAACTTCTTTACAAAAAAATGATACCCAGAGCCTCTTTTTCGATTCTGAAGTATAATTTACCTCAAACTTTGCTCATTTGTATGCGCTTCCAAAGTAAATTAGATGTTCATTCCCATTTCCATCCTTTTGGCTCAAAGTACTTCCTAGTCTTTGCATCTGAGGCATTAGTGTACACAATGAATGGCTTGCTCCAATCTAGATTCTTCAAAATAGGTGAAGACACCAGGGCTTCCTTCAGTTGTCCAAAAGCTTCATGCGCCTTATTTCCTGGTTCATAAGTAACATCCTTCTTCAAGAACTGGGTTAGTGGTTATGCAATCTTTGAGAAATTCTTGATGAACCTTCTATAGTAACCCACATGGCCTAAAAATGATCTCAACTTACTTCTATTCATAGGAAATGGTAAATCTTTGATTTTTGAAACTTTATCAGGATCAGTACCAATACCATCTCTGGATACAACATGCCCTAACAAAACGCCTTTAGAACATCCAAAGACACACTTTGTAGGGTTTAGTGAGGCTTGTGCTTCATCTAACCTTTGAAATGTTGTCTCCATCTAGTGCAGGTGGTCCAACTTGCTCCCATAGATGCAAAAATCATCCAGAAATACTCTGATGAAGGTCCCAATGTAGGGTTCGAACACCCTATTCATCAAACGCTGGAATGTTGTTGGAGCATTACACAACCCAAAAGGCATAACTCTATAAGAAAACGTTCCCCAAGGAGTGGTGAACATGGTCTTCAGCTGATCTTTCTCTACTATACGAACTTGGTTGTAGCCGCTATATCCATCAACAAAACTATAGCACTCTGGCCGCCTACTTCGCCCAAATTTGATGCGAAAATGGAAGAGGGTAATGATCCTTCTTTGTTGCCTTATTGAGCTTCTGTAATCAACACAAATGCGTAGCTTCATATTTTTTTTATTGAGATCACAATGGGAGAAACCCATTCTGAATTCTCCACAGCAAATATGAATCCTGCATCAAGCAACTTATCTATTTCTTCTTTTACAGTCTTGGAAAAATTAGGATTCATTCTATATGGCATTTGCTTTATGGGCTTAGCACCATCTACCACTCGATAGAATGTTCTACCCAATTTACTTGATGGAGTTACTTGTAATCAAAAGTTAAGTGTATGTACCTTTAAAAGAGCTGGAGGTAGGATTCCTTCTCACTCTCCATCACAGCATCACCAATCTTTATTTGTTGGAAACAATCATCAACTTCTTCTTCAGATAATTTTATGGGGTCATGAGTTGGTGTGACTGGAAAGATATCCATGACTAAAACATCAACCTCACTTTCTTCATCTTCAAAGTGTCCACTTCTTGGTACTAGAGTAATCAGAGGATGTCCAATCATCAGTTTCATCACTTGAATCCACAGGTTCTGCCTTATGATGTTGAGGGATCACGTTTATCTTCACCCTCTCTCTACCACGTCCAAGTGTCATGAAACCTTCATTCCAGTAGTTTCTTGCATGAACTCTCCTTAGCCATGGTCTTCCCAAAGAACATGGGTACGCAGCAGTCCCTTTTTCATCACCTAAAAGTCTACCACACATATAACACCCATAACAGATATATTGCCATATTTGAAACTACACCTTCGGTTTAGTTTTTCCTTTATTTAATGACCTTAACATAAGTGTTGAAGGGCGATCAATTTTAAACCCAACATATTCATTACTGAGACTCGGTCATTACATTAATCGCAGCACCTCCATCAACTAAGACATCATGAATTGAAATACCATTACATAATACCTCAGCTTGTGGAGCATAGGGATCCGCCTCTGCCTCCAAAACAGGGACCTCAACCTCCTTTCTTCATCGAGCATTGAGTCCACTTCGCAGCTCCTGCCTCTTCTCAGAAGACATAGACAAGAGTTGACCATATGTAATATTTGCTGAGCCTTTGGATAGATCTTCCAAGATGGAGTATGGTCCTTGCCCTTACGAAATCGAGAAAATCCCGCACACCCAGCTTTCTTCTCCTATGTTTCTTACTAGTTTCTCCTTTCATCTTCTTAGGATCATTTCCATCTTGATTATCTTTTTCTTTCTTTCTTTTTGTTACAAACACATCTACTTCATTATTTCTGCTCTTATCCACTACATCAAAAGAATTCACAGTGCTTTTCCTTTATCATTATCTCCTTTACCGAGATGTAGAAGCTCTATCTCGGACAATTATACTTATAATGACCCTTTTTATAACAACCATAACATACAACTTCAGAAATATTTCTTTTTAGACCTCTATCTCCTCCCTAAGAATTAAATTCTTTTCTTGAAGAAGATTAATAGTTAATCTGACCCATGTTTTTGAGAAGATCTTCATACTCGGTAGATGTACTAGGAGAAATATTTGTGCTCACCGGGAGTGGTTGTGGATTTCGGACCAAAGGTTGTGTAGGATCTACTTTAGCAACAATTTCTTTGGGCTCCTCTTCCATGCTTTCTTCTTGCCTTCTTGCAATCTCCTTTGCTTGTTCAATGGTAGCTGGGTGGTCATACTTCACTCGTTGTCGATCTCTTGGCTTCATCCCAAGAATGAAGTGCTTACAGAGGAGATTATCCACGCCATTCATCAACCCATCCGCTAATCCTTCCTTCTAGATTTGGGCATCGAGCTTCCTCCTTAGCTCTAGAACACGAGCATGATAATCCCTTATCTTCTCCTTCTCTCCTTGGGATAGCTTTGTGATCTCAATCATGAGATCTCGCATATTTCGTTGTTCACCAAATTCTTCAAGAAAACTTTCAGTTAATAAATCCCATGAATTTTTCATATTATCACCTAGTGTTTCAAACCACCTAAGTGTTGAACCATCCAAAAAGGTAGGAAAAAATTCAGTCCATTGTTCCCTTCTTATAAGGCCATTACAAATACAAGATTGTTTAAACTCTTGAATGAAAGAAGAAGCATCTTCATTAGATTGAGCTGAAAAACAAGAATCTTTCCCATTTTCAAAAGTAACTACCGTGAAATACCAACCCATAAGACAATCAACAAGACTTATGTGCACAAATAATTGGAATCACTATACTAGAAAGTGACTTTACACCTTTCTACAAAGTAAAATAGAAATGACCACGGTAAACTATGGTAAGACTTGACTTATCGCGGTAAAAAGCCCGACTTTCTTGTGGTAAACACTATTCACGGTAAAAGTGAATTCTATGCGGTAAATACTATTCACGGTAAAAGTGACTTTCTCATGCGGTAAATACTATTCCCAAAAAAATGACTTTACCATGGTAACTACTATTCATGGCAAAAATGACTTTACCATGGTAACTACTATACGCATATGTAAAAACAAGGTTACCCTCCAATTGATTTTTGACTAAGTGGGAATATCTCTCCGTAAAATCCACCAACGAGGAATGGTCCAAGAACGGAACCAAAATGTCATTACCAATCCTAAGCACTATGATAATTCTTCAACCGGGAACTCGTGCTATGATTATTTACTAATGCATGACCTTTAGTTTTTGGATGTAACTGGAAACAAAACAACAACATAACATAAGAATACCATCGACTATGATAAGACGGAATGATAACAAATCTGAAATATCAAAGTAAATTATAATATTAACATGAAATTGTTACAATCTCACCCATGAGGTACTTCAAGTGTTATTGACTTCACTTGTCTTTCACCAAGACTATGGGAGAAACTTTACAATTACACCTCTTAATGGCTTCTTCAACACACCTTTAAACTGATGGCTTCCTTCGCACACTTCCTACAATATTTCTCACTACTTCCTTCTATGCTAAATGAGGGGGGTGGCCTCTCTATTTATAGAACTTCTAGGTTTATCCATCTTATCTCTAAGATAGGATAAGAAATCCACTCTGACGAATCATATTCCATACCTTAACTCTTATCTGTACATGTAAGCTTATCTTTTAAGATAAGATAAACCTTATCATTTTACATGGGTTCCACATTTTTAGACTTTTTACAAATAAAATACACAAAATATTTATGACCTCACTCCTTGTCCTTATTACCAATATAATATTTCTAATTCCTAATCATGTAGACCCTACTTCTCTAATTACCCAAACTTTGACATTTTAACATTACCGGACCACTTACAACAAATATTTACTTTTTACAACATTCCTATTGTACTTTGATTATTACCGTACTCCACATTATTCATGCATTGATCGACGGCGCCGTTATCTTCTATCAAACGCTACTACTAATTATACTTAACAACATCCTATTCCTAATACATACATTAATGAAATAGAAATTATGGAGGAAAATTTTAGTGTCGACATAAACAAGTAAGTTGGTGGACAATTAAGTGGACATAAAAACCCGAAATTTAGGTACCGCGCTCATGGTTTCTAAACCATGCTCATACAATTGTTTTTATAGGTTTGGTGATTTCTGAACCTAAAACCGTGATCGTGGTCCTCTGAGACAAAAAAATAGACCCACGACTCCTCATTTTCCCCATTTTTCCTTTCCAACCATGATTTCTCCTAGACCTTTGGCACTCGTGCTTTGAATACCCCCTAAAAATTTCTCTTTGAACTTCTAGATATGATAGTTTCAACCATGCCACCAAGACAAAGAGGTAAGCCCTCGATTTTGATCATTTTTTTACATTTTAGGTTATTTTTTGTGATTTTCATGGGTTTTTCAATTTTTTGTTTATGTATACAATTTTTTTTTTTTTTTGTTTTGTCGTAATTCTACAAACCATCAAAAGCTCGTAATCCTGCAAACCATCAAAAATTCCTCAAAACCCTCCAAACATTCCTCAAAACCCTCCTCCAAACATAGATCCACCTCCTATGGCTCCTTCTGTCCCCACGAAACTAGCAAGAACACAAGCTGATATCGTTGGAAGAATCGACAAAATAAAATTTTCATTGAGAACCTTATTCAGACTATAAGACAAAATCATGCCACAAATCCATCCCGCATGACTTTAGCCAACACATTGCAAACATTGATTGGTGAAGTTGACTCCACAACCAACCAAATAGACAGATGGAATACCTTTAGAGGTGATTATAGGTGGTGGTATGCAGATAAATTATCCCATGCAGCCGTAAAAGAAAAAAATGAAAAGACCACATTTGTGCATTATTTACTGACCCAAGAACCAATGCCCCCGCAGCTACTTGCAAATGGTTCCCAATCCATTGGTGCCACGATGACCGAATCAAGAACATTTTTGGGACCGATGGTGGATGGTTTTTTATTATCCACCATGCAACAACAATGAGGTTCCTCTCTATTTTTTGAAGAAATTATATTGTGAGTTCGTGCTTAATGAGGTCCCAAATTATTTTGACTTTTCTAAGTTTTATGGGTGAGGAGGTGGCTCTGCACAGAGTAGACCTAGTGCACGTGTAGGTCAACCAAGGATCCCCATGCCCCAAAACCCCACTTCCTTTAGTTATCCCTCCTATAGTGAAGGAGGTTGTGGAGATTGACACACTACATGCATTGAGGGAGCTCACTGACACTCTGACCCAACATAGTGACCAGATTGCATTTGGTGATGTTGGTGGAGGTGCTAATTCTAGCGCACCACACCACTGTGGATCATGTGGTGCCGTATACACTGTGGGTAAGACATCATTTGTTGGATCACATGATTTCTTTTCTCTAGATGAGATGATGGTGGATGTTTTTAGAACTGGTGTAAAGGATCTTGGTCTTTCACAGGTAAATGTCAAATAAATATTTAATATATATACAATAGTTTAATTCATGTTTGAGATTTTAATATATATGTATTTGATTGTACATCATGTACATACATGTAAAAACTAATTTTTTATTTTATTTTAAATAGCAAGAGCTGGTGAAGGAAACATCTGGCGTCGACATGCTAGCTACTATAGTTGGGTGTGTTACAAATGTAAGTTTCAAGTTGTACTTAAATTTCAAATTTCATTTGATTGTGCACTTTTATTATTATAATGTTTCACATGTACATGTACATATTAATATATGTTTGTCTTTTATATGTGCAGGAGCCTGGCGGGTCATCATCTGCTCTAGGAACTGAGGCTACTGGCATGCCTCACGTGACTTTTACATAGGTTAGTTTCTCTTTACACTTTGTTTCTAATTGTGGAAGTTCACGTGGATTATGCTTTGGGTTTGTTATGTGGTAGTCATGTAGATTAATATTGATTTGTACATGTTTTTGTATAGCTTATGACTACCAGAGAGACTCCTCCATATATGCAGACTATGGAGGCTATTGTAGATACTACCATAGCATCTGCAGATCCACTAATTAAGGTACAATTTTTCAAATTTGTTAAATTTTGGAGGAATTATTTCTTATTACTTAAATCTACAATATCAAATTTTGTACATGAAATATTTAATTTGAAATTTAATTATTTGTATGTAGCTTACCCTCGTGAGTCTACTATTGTCCCTGCGATACGCGTCAATGAAAAATTGATAGGGATCATGACATTGTGGTAAGATTTCACATGCATTTTAACTAAATTCTAAGTTTCTAAATTTTGAATGTATTTTTAAAATATGGGTGTTAAAAACTTGTTGTTTATGAATGTGTAGGTTAGGTTGCAAGCCTGCTTAGAGACGCCTAGGACCACACGGATGAAATCTATAGTGGCATCTCCCTCCACTACATCCCCAAGTCGTGGACATGCTACTTCTAGTAGGGTGAAGAGAGGGAAGATGTTTCATGATTAGATTCATAGGACCTAGATGTACATAGATATATATATGGGCCATCTAGTCCTAGTTCATGATTCTTCATATAGTCCATTGTATATATAGCCTTATGCAACCACATGTGGTCCTATATGTATGACACACTTAGTTTGAGATGTACACATGTTATGAACTTATATTTTCAAAGACATGCATCCAACACACTTAGTTCAAGATGTACACATGTTATGAACTTATATTTTAGAGAGACGCATCTAGCACACTTAGTTTGATACATTATATAGCCATGTGTTGGTTTTCATAATGATATTACTTCTATGTTTGATTCGATTGCATTGCACATGATATCCTTCTATGTATGTATATTCTATGTATTAGTTTTATATGTATGTTTGATTTAAAATTAAAAACTATGGTGCAACATATATGAATATAATGTTACTATGGTGCAACATTGCATGGTACAATTGGTAAGTGCAAAGTTAAGGGGACATTTAAAAGGGGTCATAAGTGGACGTCATTTGCAAATAACAATATAATATCAACTTGTAGGGATTCTTAGCAATACATAAACTCAAATTAGAAAAACTTATAGTAATATGAATCGTAGCATTGGTGGAATCTAGTTTCAAAAGAACTATCTTTTTTTTAAAAATGGACAAGATTAGCTATATTAAACACTCAAAATTCAATGACTTGGATTTTTTTTTTTTTTAAAACGCCTATAAACTTATAGTCTGTTTGCCCACGATTTGGATGACCAAAAATTGATATATATTTTTCTCCTTTGGTGAGAAGTTATATGCCACTATCTATCTTGGGATGGATTTTATTTTTATTTTTTGAGTAATAATTTATTTTTTATGATTTTTTCCGTGAAAGTGGTATGAAAACATAAAAAAACAGAGCACTTTTGTTTATCCGCCATAACTTCATCAAAAAATATTGAAATCAAATAAATATTTTTTTGAACATGTATATAATTTCAATTACATGTTTGGGATGGTATAAGTTTTATCACATTCGATAAGTGAAACAAAATTTGAGTCTTAAACCTAGACATAAACATTCACATGAAAAAGTGTCTTAAAGACCTACTATTAGTAAAAAATAATAAAATGATATTTATCCTATTCTATTCACTTTAAAATTAGTATTTCTACAAAGCTGAGTCTCCCCTATGCAATGGTACCACTTTTATGACATATTTTTACTTTTCGGGATGGTTCAAGTCCGTGGAAGACTAAATTTGATGTTTTGTTGTTTTTAATGTAAAATTCAGGATTTGATGTCCACTAAATTGTCCCCCAACTTGGTGCACTTACCCCACAATTGTTAAGAAATTAAGGGAAGCATTTATGTATTGTTTTAGAGATCATCCCATTAATAGGGCTTATCCCATTGATCAATAGATACACCTTAATATCTCTCTATAATTTGGTGTTATGTCAATCAACTAAGAAGTTACACATAATTTGATTATCATAAGTAGATTCACTTCCCTATTGAGTCCTATATGTTTTTGTATTAAACACGCACTTTAAAAACCCCATTTTTTGTATACCCTACAATCCTTCTAGTCCAAAGTACACATTTTTTGTGAGGGGTTTTGTCAAATAATTCATAGTCTTACCATTCTAAGGTATTTGAAAAAATTCAAGGATTTTTCAATGAATTTTAAAACGATATATCACTTGGAATTGTGAACATTCTTTACATATTTATTTAGGATGTTTGTACATATGTTACGACATATCAATCTAGATAAGAACACATAAATATGTATGTAATGTATATTGTCAAATAATTCACATCATGGTGGGCTCTAGGGAGGCTCAGATTGGTGTCAGACCACCCGATCCGGAGCCTTCCTGGCATTCCTTGAGCCTTCGTGGCATAAATGTTTACAAACTACCTTTCTAGGCAGTCCTAGGAAATGAACGAGAGGCGAGTAGTGAGAAGTCATACCTCGAGACATCGTGGCACCAAACCAACTGCAGTTGACACATCCGGGTGGCCAAGTGAATGCTAGAGGAGGCGTTGTTTTGGTGCGTGACAACGTTGTTGCTTAGGCTAGTTCATTCGAGCATAGTCCCTTAAGAGCCCTGAGACCAAAAATCGTTCAACTTTGATAGGTGACTACGTGGACTCGTGGCACCTAAGGATGTCTCATCGATCCTACACCTCGGTGTAGGGACCCTCTACAATATATTATCTTAGTTTTTTCCTTCTCCAATCAATGTTCTCACTACCCTATTATTGCAAATGCGCCAAATAGTGCAGTTTGAGACAGTGTAAGGTTGTCAAACGATATATTTTACAAACGGTGGGTCATGGCACCAAACCAACTATGCCGACACATCCGGGTGGCTAGGTGAACACTAGAGGAGGTGTCGTTTCAGTGCACAACAATGTCATTGCTTCCGGACTACTTCATTCGGGCATAGTCCCTTAAGAGCCCTGAGACCAAAAATCATTCAACTTCGACGGGTGACTACGCAGACTCCGTGGCACCTAAGGATTTATCTTATAATCCTACACCTCAGCATAGGGACCCTCTACAATAACATGTCTCAATTTTTTTCTTCTCCAATCGGTGCTCTCATTGCCCTATTGTTTGCAAACGTGTGAAATAGTGCAGTTTGAGACAAGTGTAAGGATGTCAAACAATATATTTTGCAAATGGTGGATCGTGGCACCAAACCAACTGTATTGACACATCTGGGTGGCTAGGTGAATGCTATAGGAGGTGTTGTTTTGGTGTACGACAATGTTGTTGCTTCCGGCTACTTCATTCGGGCATAGTCCCTTAAGAGCCCTGAGACCAAAAAAATGTTCAACTTCGACGGGTGACTATGCGCACTCCGTGGCACCTAGAGATGTCTCGTTTGATCCTACAAACCTAGCGTAGGGACCCTCTACAATATATGTCTCAATTTTTTTCCTTCTCCAATCGGTGCTCTCACTACCCTATTGTTTGCAAATGTGCCAAATAGTGTAGTTTGAGACAGTGTAAGGCTGTCAAATGCTATATTTTATAAACGGTGGGTCATGGCACCGAAATGACTATGCCAACACATCCATGTGGCTAGGTGAATGCTAGAGGAGGTGTCTTTTTTTTGTGCGACAACATCGTTGCTTCCGGGCTACTTCATTTGGGCATAGTCCCTTAAGAGCCCTGAGACCAAAAAATGTTCAACTTTGACAGGTGACTACACAGACTCGTGGCACCTAAGGATGTCTCTTCCAATCCTACACCTCAGCGTAGGGACCCTCTATAATATGATTTCTTAGTTTTTTCCTTCTCCAATCGATGCTCTCGCTGCCCTATTGTTTACAAATGCACAAAATAGTGCAGTTTAAGAAAATGTAAGGTTGTCAAATGGTATATTTTGCAAACAGTGGGATCATGGCACTAAAATGACTCCACCAACACATTTTGGTGGCTAGGTGAATGCTAGAGGAGGCATCGTTTTGGTGCATGACAATGTCATTTCTTCCGGGCTACTTCATTCGGCGTAGTCCCTTAAGAGCCCTAAGACCAAAAAATCATTCAACTTTGACGGGTGACTACGCGCACTCCGTGGCACCTAGAGATGTCTCATCCAATCCTACACCTTGGCGTAGGGACCCTCTACAATATTCTGTCTCTATTTTTTCCTTCTCCAATCGGTGTTCTTGCTGCCCTATTGTTTGCAAATGCGTGAAATAATGTAGTTTGAGATAGTGTAAGGTTGTCAAATAGTATATTTTGCAAATGGTGGGTCATGGCACCAAACCAACTATGTCGACATGTCCAAGTGGCTAGGTGAATGCTAGAGGAGGCATCGTTTTGGTGTGTGACAATGTCATTTCTTCCAAGCTACTTTGTTCAGCATAGTCCCTTAAGAGCCCTGAGACCAAAAATCGTTAAACTTTGATGGGTGACTACGCGAGACTCCATGGCACCTAAGGAAATTTTTTCAATCCTACACCTTAGCATAGGGACCCTCTACAATATCCTATCTCATTTTTTCCTTCTCTAATCAGTGCTCTCGCTGCCCTATTGTTTGCAAACATGCGAAATAGTGCAGTTTGAGACAAGTGTAAGGCTATCAAATGGTATATTTTGCAAACGGTGGGTCGTGGCACCAAAATGACTACACCGACACATCTGGGTGGCTAGGTGAATGCTAGAGGAGGCATCATTTTGGTGCGTGACAATGTCATTGCTTTTGGGCTACCTCGTTTGGGCGTAGTCCCTTAAGAGCCCTGAGACAAAAAATTGTTCAACTTCGACAGTGACTACACAAACTTCGTGGCACCTAAGGACATCTCATTTAATCCTACACCTTGGTGTAGGGACCCTCTACAATAGTCTGTCTCGGTTTTTTCCTTCTCAATTGGTGTTCTCCGGCCTATTGTTTCCAAACGTGCCAAATAGTGTAGTTTGAGAAGTGTAAGGTTGTCAAACACTATATTTTGCAAACGGTGGGTCGTGGCACCAAACCGACTACACCGACACGTCCTAGTGGCTAGATTATCACTATAGGAGGTGTTTTTTTGGTGCGTGACAACGTCATTACTTCCAGGATACCTTGTTTGGGTAGTCCCTTAAGAGCCTTGAGACCAAAACATCGTTCAACTTCGACGGGTGACTACACGCACTCCATGGCACCTAGAGACATCATGTCTAATCTTACACCTCAGTTGTAGGACTCTCTACAATATTCTATATCTTGAGTTTTTCCTTCTCCAATTGGTGCTCTTGCTTGCCCTATTGTTTGTAAACACGTGAAATAGTGTAGTTTGAGACAGTGTAAGGTTGTCAAACGCTATATTTTGCAAACGGTGGGTCGTGGCACCAAACCGACTGTGCCAAAATTTATGGGTGGCCAAGTGAATGCTAGAGGAGGTGTATTTTTGGTGTGCGATGATGTCATTGCTTCTGGCTACCTCATTTGGGAGTAGTCCCTTAAGAGCCATGAGACCAAAACATCGTTCAACTTTGACGGGTGACTACATGCACTCCATGGCACCTAGAGACATATCATCTAATCATACACCTGGACTAGGGACCCTCTACAATAGGATATCTTAGTTTTTTCCTTCTCCAATCGGTGCTCTCACTGCCCTATTATTTCTAAACACATGCAAAATAGTGCAGTTTGAGTTAGTGTAAGGCTATCAAATGGTATATTTTGCAACAAATGGGGTCATGGCACCAAACCTACTATACTGACCCTTTCGGTGGCTAGGTGAACACTAGAGGAGGTGTCATTTTGGTGCATGACAATGTCATTGCTTCCGAGCTACCTCGTTCGGGCGTAGTCCCTTAAGAGCCCTGAGACCAAAATCATTCAACTTCGATGGGTGACTACACACACTCCATGGCACATAGAGACGTCTCATCTGATCCTACACCTCAACATAGGGACCCTCTACAATAGTATGTCTCATTGGTTTTTTCCTTCTCCAATCGGTGCTCTCACTACCCTATTGTTTGCAAATGTGCCAAATAGTGCAGTTTGAGCTAGTGTAAGGCTGTCAAACGGTATATTTTGCAAACGGTGGGTCATGGTGGCATGTAAACCGAGAAATGTGCCCGAATCTGAAAGATGGGTGACATGTCTAGGTGGCCAAGTGAAACTAGAAGAGGCATTTTTTGGTACATGACAACTTCTTTTCTTTCGAGCTACCTCATTCGGGGTGTAGTCCCTTAAGAGACCTGAGACCAAAACATCGTTCAACTTCGACAGTGACTACGCGCACTCTGTGGCACCTAGAGATGTCTCATCTGATCCTACACCTCGGCATAGGGACCCTCTACAATAGTTGTCTCAGTTTTTTCCTTCTCCAATCGGTGCTCTCGCTTCCTATTGTTTGTAAAACGTGAAATACTGTAATTTGAGCCAGTGTAAGGCTATCAAATGGTATATTTTGCAAACGGTGGGTCGTGGCACCGAACCAACTATGCACACACATAGGGATGGTCTTGTAAACACTTAGGGAGGCGTTATTTTGGTTCTCTAAGCTCCAAGTGCTTCTGGGCTACCTCCTCTAGAGCCAAGAACCCCCTCCATAGGTACATAAATCGTTGTTAATTGCTTCTCTTTTCTTGTAAAACAATGAAAGCTTCTCTTAGCTTCAAGAATTTACAATTCTCTACTAATAGTGCTAACCACGTGAAGGTGGAAGATTTTCTGGCACCACTAACCTACACATAAAAGTGTTAGTCAAAGAAATTTAAGTTTCAAATCAAAACCATACTAGATATATATAAAATACACAAATTTAATAAAATATATGAACTTAAATTTATCTAACTAAAAAATTTATATATACCAAAGAAATTATATCAAATAAATTATATATACCAGACATGAGCATTGTAAATTCATTCCAATGAACCATCAGGATCGGATCTACTCTGAATAGTGACAGATTGCTTCATGATCTGACTCTCGAACCTTCCAAAGAATCTTGTTATTAGGCCTTCCTCGATATCTATATAGCTGAATATTTGTTGCTAGAACTAGATGCGAATATAAGAGTATTTTCTTGTGTGTCTCAAAGTCTTCAAACACCCAAACAGAGGATTTTTTTAATGGATACCGTCGAAGCCAAGTTCCAGTAACTACCACTGACCCTGTAGGGTACTCAATATCTTCACCATCTATAACAGAGAAGTCAACTTCTTTCTTTCCTCGATGCAACGACATAAGAAATAGTTTGTTCCTTCTTCATTGTCTTTTGTCACAATAATTGCAAACACATGTCCTACAAAAAAACAAAGGTTTCAACTCAAATTTAAATTGTACATATTAAAATTTCAATGGACATAACTCAATACAAAAATTGTAAATAACCATAAATACCTTGTCACACAAAAATGAAATTTCATCAAAGTCCTTGGATGTTGCAACTTCATCTCAGTAAACAAGTCGTAATGCTTGTGGAGGTTGATAACTAGGAAGTGGAGTTAGAGGCCTACAAATCCATCCATCCACCCATTCTTGTGAATCACACTCAACAGTGACAAATTTGATACAAGATGCACAAAAACATGTCAACTTTCTTGTCCATGTGGCCCATGAAGTAGCATCTGAGCTACAAAATGAGTGCATATCACTGGACCTAGTGAGTGTCATACAATCCTCGTAGTTATAAATTTTTGTTCCTCTATCAACCAAAAATATCGTGAATCTGTGGAATTTTCTTGAGAACCTCGGGCCATGTTGTCAATACACCATTCCACTATGCTCTTTGCATCTTTCAATTTAGCACCATCTTTATACTTCAACTCTTCTCTTGCAAGAGCTCTTTTCACACATGCCCCTGCACCGTCATGCTCTCCTTTTCCATGTCCAGCCTTAGTGAAACTCCAAATATGTTACACACCCATCTTGATGTGCATCCTTCTCATCCAATAAAACATTCATGCATTCTTAAACTGAGACGTGCAATTATCTGACCATATATAATGTTGTTTGAAGTGGATGTCCCTATCAAACAAGTTTCCATAAAATAACTAGAAACACCCTTGCACAAATTTAGTAGAATGAGTACGATCATCACTGATATAAAAGTGGTACTCTCTTAAAAAAATTGATCATTCTCTGTACTATTAGGAGAATGTATAAATGTTATATGCACAAAAATGGCAACTTGTACTGAGTTGTAATATTGTGATTGAACCTCCATTTGTGGTTGTAATGTGTAATTCTCTACAAAATCGACCACTGAAACAATAGTACCAATAGGAAATGTGTCTTTGCATATCTTGAACTGTTCATCCAACCATCGAGCTCTGTGTGTATGCCTAGCATACTCATAAACAATTTCATCCTTAAATTTTCTCATAAATTGAAAAACAGGCATATGTTTTGTAACTAGCTCACACCGTTTAGACTCTTTTCCATCTTTCAACTAGTATGCAACTGATTTATATTTATCAAAATCAACTAAATTATGTCCTATTGCACCTTCAATTTTCTCATGGATGTAACTTTCCAATTTAGGTAATCCGCCACATGTACCACAACTTCCATCTAAACAATCTTGACTATAAAAAAATTGTCCAACTTCTTTTTCACAAAATATCGTAGGAATGAAATCCCTGGAAGATATTGGTGGAACTTGAACACCACATTCCGATAACATAGTTTTAGAATGAAAATTAGAATGAATACATAAAAATTTAGCATAATGCATCACAAATTCAACATGTTGCCTACAACAACAAGTGGTGCGAGCGTGGTTGATTTTCACATAGAATGGTTTCAACATTTCAAAAACATTGACTAATTTTAATTTCTAGATGCTCTTGTTCAAACTTATGAAAAATTGAGTTTGAGTCATATCTAAGAAATGCTTTGGATGTGTTTCACGATTAGTAGAACCAACTCTCTCGTTTTACAACATCTCTTATATTAGGTGAAACTCTAGTGTTATCATGCCAAAATTGAATAACAACTTCTCTTATAGCATCATAATTATCTTTGTCCTTATACGGTGCTCTAGCAGAAAATGCCCAAAAATCGGTGTTATTGAGTGATTGAAGGATATTACGTCTTTCAATTGCTTTCATTAGAGTTTTTCGATTAACTTGCAACATTCGACTTGTTTACGTAATCAAACGTTATTTTTTATTGATTCACTTACAACACTAGTAGCAAGTACACGACGCACAATATTACTATCCCTAGTGTGTCTCTTGACACCAACAAAGTGTGATATGCATCATGAAGGTTTTCAACAATTGTAGAGGTTTGACCACGTATATTAGATGTTGTCAATCCTAAGGTGTTTAATGTAGGTCTCATTTTAATCAATTTCATCAAACTAACCAACAACTGACATCTTTGGGAATCATTTAAAATTTCAAAATGATTATCCCAAATTTCAGTGGCTTTTCTTCTGATTTTTCATTTAGAAAGTTTGTCAGACATTGGTTTCAAAATGTTTTCATCAATTTCAATAAAATAATTAGGTTTCTTACGGAAAATCCTAGGAGGTGTTTTTGTCAAATTTTGCTTGTCTACAATTTCAACCTGAATTTCCTTATTCACATTTTCATTGTCTCCTTCAATTTCAACATTTGCTACATCATGAGTATTTAATTCTTCTTCAACATTGATGGTAAAAACATCTTCATCACGAGTATTTAATTCAACTTCAACATTGACAGTAGAAACATTACCTGGTTCCTCATTGCTTACAATAGTAGGGGTTGAAGATGAACCTCTTCTTGATTCACGAAGATTCCACATTCGCTCAACATTTTGAAATTTTTCCTCTAATTCATTTGGTGTTTTTTTACTTAATGACTTCCTTTTTTGACTTTGTTTCTTGTCTCCCATGATGTTTTGCTTCGGTGATAAGAAAAATGTGCAGAAAATGACAAAATTTCGCAATAATTCATATGGTAAAGTCAAACAGTAAAAATCACATGGTAATTAGAACATTGGGATGTGTGTAAATATGATTTAAGAACCACGATCACGCTTTAAAAGCGCTCGTGGTTTATAAAGCGTGATCATGGTTCTTGTTATAAAACCAGGATCACGATTTATAAACCACGATCGGTTCTATCTGTATCATCAAATCCAACCCTAAGGCTCGGGAAATCTTTGTTTTTCCCCAACCAAAGCTATGGAAGGTCATTATGAAGTGTAAAAGGTCAAAAACTTCAAATTTGCTCTTCCACAGACTTGAACCATGTTGAAAAACTGAAAACATTTCACAAAAATGGTGCCATCGCGTAGGGGAGATTGTTAGCTTCAGTAGAAATATTGATTTTAAAGTGAATAGAATAAGATAAATATCATTTTATAATTTTTTACTAATAATAGGTCTTTAAGACATTTTTCCCACGAATGTTCATGTCTACGTTTAAGACTGCAAATTTTGTTTCACTTATCAAAATGTGATAAAACTTATACCATCCCAAGCATGGAGAAATTCTATACACGTTAAAAATATATATATTTGATTTCAATATTTTTGATATAGTTATGGTGGGCAAATGGAAAGTGCTCCGTTTTCTAAATATTTTCAGACCACTTTCACGGAAAAAATCATAAAAAAATATTGCTCGAAAAAATACAAAATAAAATCCATCCCAAGATAGACAACTACATCTAACTTTTCACCAAATGAAAAAAAATAACAAGATTTGGTCATCCAAATCACGGGCAAATAGACTACAATCTTATAGGTTTTTAAAAAAAAAAAAAAACCAAGTCATATAATTTTAAGTGTTTAATATAGCTAAACTTGTCCTTTTTTTTTAAAAAAATAGTAGTTTAGAAACTAGATTCCGGATGCTACGATTCATATTTATATAAATTTTTCTAATTTTGAGTGCACGTATTGCTAATAATCCCTACAAGTTGAGATTTCATTGTTTTTGCAATATGATGTCCACTTATGACCCCTTTTTGTCCACCAACTTGTTGCACTTACCCCATAATTATATGTAACATATAACATTGACATATATAATTTATTTTGAGCCAAGATATATATTTACACATATCACTCATCTCAAAAGAGTGGGATGTTGTTGAGGATATCACATATAATTTTGTACAATTTAGGCATCATACATAATACATAAACATAGGGAAAAGGAAAAGATATGTTGAAAAGGTTTATAATCCACACAAGTACAAAAATATCCAATAGGGGACATAACTAGTAGATGTTGTCTATGATGGATAGTTTCATCTTAAGAACATTTTTATTGATAGATTTAGCATTTTCTAGAACATATAGACTTGCACAATTTTATGATAAAATGCATTGATAGTTTACATAGTCTAGGGACTACATTTATCTATAAAATGTATGTGGGGGGTATGGGGCATGCATACTTCATTTCCTTTAATCTTTACTCAAATTGAGAAAATTTCACTACATGATATGGGGTCATGTGTGTCCTTATTTTATATTTTATCATTGCAAACTTGATACACATGAGATATCATATGGTGAAGGAATGAATATACTTCATTCCATTCCAATTTTGTGTTATTTTATACACTTGGGCCTAGATCCTCTTATAGCGATGTATTCTATGGTAAAAATATTTTGGGGTTACCATATAGCCTTATGAAATCCCTTTATCACTCTTTTAGGGTCACTATAAATCCTGTGGCACCCCTCCTCATTTTAGAAAGTTCTTGCGGCAAATAGAAATCCCTATTACACCCTTATTTTGGTATAAGGTCAAATGGCACCCAATTCCCTTATAGCTTCAACATCTCCATCATAAAATTGAGGATTGGTCACCCATAATTATCCATTGAATTGATTACAATCCATCCCTTCAAGCACATCATCAAGGAGCTTCTCCTTCATAAGGAAAAACAAGTGTACTTCATCATTGTTTTGTTTACATTGTAAATTTACAAGTTTCAATTTAAAATTAAAATTTTCAATTACATTTTCAAATATTCTAAATTTCAACTCTTTACATGGGAATTGACCACTCCATGTGTTGCAAGTTTCAATTTGGATATCATGTCAATTCTCAAGTAGAATCAAGAACCACAAGAAAAGATTAAATGTGTTTACACAGTCAAGTATATTTTTATTTAAGCATGCAATTCCATTTCGTACTTTATGTGGAAGAAATGAAGACACATAAATTTGGTGATTGATCATTTACCAATGAAAATGTTATATTTATCCCCAAACCATGACTTATGCACATATTTTGAGCTTAATTTCTTATCCTTAGTCTTATGCATGGCATGTTCTTCTCAAAGAGACTACTTAGTTTATCAAATTATTGCATAAATCAGTTCACGTAAGTCTATCACCTTGAATTTTTGAGCCCAAAATTTTCCATAGCCTCATTCCTTATCCATATTGACCTTCAAACAGGGACCAAATTGTTAAATAGTTTAGTCTAAAACTAGAAGTTTCAACCCTAGCTATCCAACAATCAATTTCTCAATTTTATATCTTTCCATGGTTATGTAATTTCATCATACATCATTTCTAACTTTAAATTATACCTACAAACACCTATTTAATTAATTTAAATGCACTCATTTACTCATTTAACAATTTCAAGAACACTCATTATAAATAGCATTTATAAAGCACACTAATATCTCATTAACTCTTGAAAAATAGTAGCACACTCTAGAGAATCCCCTACGTAGAATTAAAGACAACTATCTTAGGTTAAAGAGTCATTTTCCCAAGATAAATACCATCCAATCCAATTAAATCTAAGCTCACAAATCCTTTCTTGCATTATCAAGTCATCAAGTTGTCAAATCTGTTACATTTGTATAGATATCACATGCTAGGTGGAGAACTATATGTGGTTTGATACCTCTTGAGATTATTTCCAATTTAGGTCCTATATGGATTGTGCTTCAAACCAACCACTAACCTTTTACAAGGTCTTGTATCAATGGTTACGGTTTGAAGCAATTTTGATGCAAATGGTTTCACACATGTGCAAAACTTAAGGTCTCATAGTGAAGATGTTTGTGTGGGAATATATTTTCCTTGTATTTATTTATTACTTGGAATAATTTCCTACACATATGATGACTCATCTTGTTTAGGTGTTCTTTGTGTCATATGAGTTACGTGACTTCTCAAAGACTTTCATACATATCATAGACTTTCATAGTGTGTCATATAAGTTGCATTTGACCGGCTATTTTTGGAACGTAACTCCCATTCCTATTTTTGGAATTTTGACCACTATTCTCATGGAGGAGTTACATATTTCTCTCTTATTTGTACACATCACATTGATATATTGATTTGTTTCATGATTTAGCATTATTCTTGTGTTTTGTGAGATTATTTTCATATTGCATTACTTGTTATTTAATATCTGAATTTGTGCAACAACTTATGCAAACATTCTTTATCAGTGATTTTGGCAAAAACTCGATATGATATCATAGAAATATTGGTAAAACACTTGTTCATTTTCATTAGTTATGGTATTATTCAAGTTTTTTAATCTGATAAGTTTATGTGTAAGATACCATAAAAGAATTATGGGTTTCTTGAGTTTTTGGTGTATGTCCAACAGTATGCATTTCCTTGGTTTAGTGTCTTACAGGGTTTACATTGGAGCCATCTCAGTTTGGAGCTAACTCGTCCTACATTTCAGCCAACTCAGTTTGGATCCAACTGGTCTCACTTATAGCTAGCTCAGTGAACCCAACCTGTGTTGCAAGCCTCAGCTCATACCCGTACTCCACCCAACTCATCCAACTTTGGCTCGGCTACTCCAACCTGACTCACCCATAGTCTAGCTCGATCTCTCGGAACACACAAGCTCGATGCCACTCAAACTGAGCTCCCTATTTCTAAAGCTAGATCCTTGCTTTACACAAGACGTGATTCTAAGTCGATCTGCCCGCTTCACACTCACTTTGAGCTCAAATCATATGACACATATCTCAGCACCTTTACAATCGAAATATTTGCATCAAGCCTCAAACTCAGTTATCTCTATCAGTGGGAATTTTTAAACAAGCTTGATCTCATTCAGTTGGATCTTCCTCAACACAACCCTCCAACTCCGCATACAGAACTTGGCTTTCCTTGATTCGACCTTATGGAGCTTGAAAAATGGCTTTGTGCACGACCTTGACTGGCTCCATCTCCAACTACATATATTGACATCATTGATATCTTGGCCATTATCTCTCCGCGGCCCGAAGATCTATGGTTACAGCTCATTCCTTACCTTTCACTCAGTCAAAAAACAAAAATATCTTGCTCAAATAATTTTTCAAAGGCAAAGTTAATTTTTTTCTGTAATCTTATATCTTTGTATAAGGATTAAAACAAATTTTGTTTCCATTGGTTCAAGTAGTTATTATAGAAATTTTGGGAAGTTCCTTAAATTGTAAGTATGAGGTCTCAAGTTTGAACCACTCTACAATCATTTTGATAAAACCACCCTTGTATTTCATTTAAATTTCTAAGTCCAAATTCAATTAAATAGGCTATTATGGGAAATGAATTTCACTATAAATTTTGACGAGCTACACAGAATTAAGATCCATTCATTTTTTTATCACCATTTTGATGAACCTATTTATTTTGTAAAATGAATTAAAATTATAAAGTGTTAAATATGAGTGGGTATGAGCATAATTTTAAGGGGATGTGATGTGATTTGTTGTGTCTTTCTATATTATATTTTCCCTTCTACTTTCTACACTTCTTTTTCCTTAAAAATGGAAATAAGTTATGTAACTCCACTCAGTGCCTTTTAATTATCATGAATTGAAGTCTAAAATTCAACTCATTCTAAGGAATAACAGACTACATTGTATAATAATGGGGCTTGAAACTAAACTAACTCCTGCTACAGAGAAATTAATATGGTACAAATGGTGTGATGAATCTTTCAAGTTATTGTGTATATCTATATCTCTAGATATCCTTTTTCACATTAAATCTTCCAAAACTCATAATGAACATTGAACCATATTAGAATCACTATTCGGGAAACAAGATGAAATAATAAAACATAAATTGGAAATTTAGCTCATTAGTCTAAGCCCCAAAAATTTTGACACACTTCAAGATTTCTTCACAACATTTAAATTAGTGAGATTGTAGTTGAAGGAGTTTGGAATTGACAAGAAAGACTCACAACTTATCTTTTCTATTATTTCAAAACTAGGTCTAGATTACTCATTGTTTGTCTCCACTTTCCATGCCACCAAGGATGCACTTGGAACATCATGGAAAATGCCCTCTTTTGATGTGTTTTTGGTTAGTTGACTAGGGAAAAAGATAAGTTAATAAAAATGGGCACATTGAAGTCTTTTAAATCACATGCCTTGATTGTAAGGAATGGGAAACCAAAGACTTTAAACAACAAGGAGAAGAAACAAGAGAAGAAGGATTAATGACAAAAAAAGGATCATAAACCATCCCAGCCAAAAACAATCATTGAACCTACTTTCTCTTGAAGATAAAACTAAAAAGGAAAGGGTTAAGTGTGCATATTGCAAGAAACTTGGGCATGATGAATTATATTGACCACCTTTCTCGCATTTTGGAGAAGAACAATATAGGGTCTCTAAATCAATCAAATGGAATTCATCAAACCAACAAAATTCTAAAGCAAAATACAACAATAAAGGGAAAATAAGGGCAAGGCTTTATTTGCAGTAGTCACTCCATATTCATCATGAGTCATTGAGTCTAGTGCTTCACACCACATGGGTTCCTCATAGGTTCAATTTTATTCCAATGAACCATGTAACATGTCCTCTATCACACTAGGTGATGAAACCTATGTAGCAATTGCAGGGAGTGGGTTAGTTGAAGTAAAAGGTGTACTATTCAAAAATGTTCTAATTGTTCTAACACTTTCCACCAATATTCTAGCAATGTATTAGTTCACTCACATAGGTAAGGGCATGAGAGTTAAGTTCAACCTAGATTAAGTTATTATTAGATAGTTACACAACAATGCTATAGTTACATAGGGAAAGGAAAATCACTAAGCACAATTATATACTTCTCTCATCTTTCTCTCAACATTTCTTTGACTACATCGGTAACTCATTCAAATGGGGTTAGCAAATTATGGCATGAGCGATTTGACCACCTTAACTATAGCTAATTGGAACAATTAAGTAAATATGATGTGTTCACGAGTTTTCGTAGAGTTAGTTTTTCTAAAGGTATTTTTGGGGATTTCACCCTTGGAAAGCATCTGAAAAGAAATTTGACAAAGGAAAAACTTGGAGAGCTACACATGTATTGGATTTGTTTCATAATGACATCTCAAGGCCATTTCCCAAACCTTTTTCATCGGGAACGATACATTCTCACCTTCATTGATGATTTCTCATGAGACACTTGGGTATACTTCATCATAATTCAAATGTTTACAAAAAAATGAGAACTTCAAGGCTCTTGCAGAAAAGTAGTCAAGGAAATCCATCAAGATAATGTGGAAAAATAATGGTTAGGAATAAGTTAGTAACCGGTTTGAACAGTTTTAGATTATAGAGGGGATTGAGTTACAACTGAAAGTTACCTACAGTCTTTCATAGAATGGGGTTACATAATGGAAGAATAATTTCTTGAAAGAGATGGCCAACTATATGCTTCACTCCAAATCTATGGCACCATAAAATGGGGTGAAGCTATTAATTGTGTGAATTACATCCATAACTATGTCCCTCACAAAGCCTTGAAAGGAGTCACTCCTTTTGAATCTTGGCATGGTTAAAAACTATCAGTTAAGAACTTCAGAGTCTTTGGATCTCCATCTATGGCTCACATCCCTAAAAATAAACAAAAGTCTTTAGAACCTCGAATTGAAACTTGCGTTTGTGGGATACCTAGATGGTGTTAAGGGATACATGCTTCTTCATCGACCACACATGAGTTGTTCATTGAGATAAGTGTAAAATTTCAAGAAGGCCCACTAGATTCAAAAATTGAAACTTCTCCACTTCCTTTTACTTCACTTGAATTTTTAAGGATGATTCTCATAGTTCTAATGAGCCCGAGAAGATTCCTAAGTGATTTCTTGAGTATATATCTACTATTGAGGACTCGTATTCTTCTATTTCTAATAGTGAGAGTAGCGATAGAGCTTTCTCTCCTTCCACATATGTCCATTACTTGAATGATGAAGAGTCTATTCCAAAATCTCCTACTTTTGTCCCCTTTAGGATAGGTGCATATTATAGAGTGTAGGTACTTTGGCAAGGGATCCTAAAGATATCAAACATGTATGTTCAAAGTTAGAGATGGGCCACATGCTCGTCTTTGTATTTGCCTCCAATCCACATACTTTTCGTGAGGCTTCTAGAAATAATGAGTGGGACACATCTATGTAGGATTACAGTTCCTTGATTAGGAAAAACACTTGAGATTTAACACACCTTCCTAAGGGAAGGAAAATTGTTTTATATAGGTGGATATATCCAACCAAGTATGTCACAAATGGGTCTAATGATAAGTTCAAATAACGATTAGTAGAAAAGCTTTTTTACAAGTACATGAAATTTACTACATTGAGACTTTTGTACCAACTACTAAAATGAATTCTATCTTACTCACTCTTTCCATTCCCAAATCTCATCACTATGATGTTCATCATATGGATGTGAATAGTTCCCTCATTCACAATGACATATAAGAGGAGATTTTCATGGAATAACCACGTGGGGTTTTTGTAGGATTCTTCCTTATTTTTAGACTTAGAAAATCCATCTATGGCCTCAAATATAACCCTCAAGCTTGGTATGCCAAGATGGATTCCTTTCTTCTCATTAAAGGATTCACTCAATTTCATTCGATCCAAATGTATACATTTTACGATGATGTATTCACTTCGATTCTTTATATTGAGGACCTTTTAATCGGAGGGAGTTTTTCATCATCCACTACAACTATGAAATAATCTCTATAGTACATGTTTTCCATCATTGACTTGGGTTTATTTCATTATTTTTTTTTTTTCAAATTTCAAAATTTGACTCGGGGATATCCATTGCACAACCTAACCATGCTCTTGATTTACTTGCTTAATTTCACATGACTAACTACAAGCCAACTCTAGCTCCCTTCTTATCTGAAGTCAAGCATAAGGCTGATTTTACTTCACCATTGGTCAATGCTACCTTATTTTTATAACTTGTAGCCAACTTAATATAATTGATTCCCACTTATCCAGACATTTGATATGTAGTAGCCCTAGTCTTTAGGTACATGCAAGATCCTCATGAGCTACACTAGATAGCAACTAAGAGAATTATTCACTACATTCAAGGTAAACACAAATTCAGGATTCACTATAGAGCTAGTATTGATATTGACTTGGTTGGATACAAAAATTTAGACTAGGTTGGTGATGTTCAAAATCAAAAGTCCACTTGAGTTACTGAGTTTCTCACTAGGTTCTACTCTAATTAGTTAGTCAAGAAAGAAGTAGTATGATATTTCTTTATCATCTATTGAGGCCAAATATAGAGGAGTTGTAAATGTTGTCAGAGAGGCCATTTGGCTTCAAGGGATTTTGATAGAGTTTGGTATTTAGTATAGGTGACCTACAATCATCTTATGTGATAACTAGAGTTCCATTAAAATTTATAGGAATCAATTCCAACATTAGCAGATTAATCGCATCAAGATTCATATCCATTTCATCAAAGATTTGATCCATAAATAGGTCATCAATATCATATATTTCCATACATCATAATAGATTGTTGATATCTTCACTAACCAAGAGAAATATTATTCACTTGTGAGATATTTTTGGGGTGTGGGCTATATCAACATCATCTTCTGAGGGGGCCTTCTAGTTCTTCTCTCTTATTTTTGTCTCTCTGGGAGTAGTTTTTCCCACTTTGGTTTTTCTCATTTTTTCACCATCCGAGAGTCACGCCGTATTTTTGGTATCTCATCAGCCTTTTTCTAGAACCCACCTATTTTTCCCACCTAAGCTACGCTTCAAGGGGGTGTTGGTGTAGGTATATATTTTCCTTGTATTTATTTATTACTTGGAATATTTTCTACACATATGATGACTCGTCTTGTTTAGGTGTTCTTTGTGTCATAAGAGTTACATGACTTGTCATAGTGTGTCATAGGAGTTACATTTGACCTCTTATTCTAGGAATGTAACTCCCCTTCCTATTCTTAGACTCTTTTCCACTAGTATCATGGAGGAGTTACTTAGTTCTCTCCTTTTTCACACCACATTGAGTTATTGATTTGTTTTGTGATTTAGTATCATTCTTGTGTTTTGTGAGATTATTATCATATTGCATTGTTTTTAGTTTTTATTAGAATTCATGCAACAAATTATGCAATCATTCTTTATGAGTGATTATGGCGAAATTACGGTAGAAGTATATTTATAAGGTTTGCACAGTATAAAAAGTTACAAAGCACTAGCACACAACCATATGAAAGAAAGAAAAATAATGAAACCAATAAACAGATTATGTATGCATTAAATGGTTTTTTTTTTTTTTTATTATTGGCAAATAGTTTTTTGAAAGGGACTATACCCTTGAATACAAAAGAAGGCCTGAGAGCCGGAATAAGAGTGAGAAACAGAGAGAATGGAACAAGATCCAAGTGTTACAATGCAGCTCCAAGTAGCTCAGAAACAGCTACACAAATGAGACAAAACAGCAAAACAACAGCAAAAAAACAGTAAACCGACCGCAGAGAGACAGCAAAAAAACAACAAAAAGCAGCAGAAGCATCCAGACTACTTCTTGGCAGCTTTATCGATACTGATCTTGACTCTCTTCCAGGCATGAAACATACCCAAAGCAGTCATGTGGGCAGCATCAGTCTTATCAAGCTCCTCAATGGTTCTTTTGCTTTCTTTTTCGTTGCCCCAAAGTGTAGCCGGGACACCGCTGAGGTTGGAAACACTTTTGGCATGACCCTCGATGAACTCCTCAATCGCCCTAAAGGCGGCAATGTTGTAGTCATGTCTAGTCTTGGCCTTCCCTAAGCGTGAGTCTAAGGAGGTCAGCTTCTTGTATATATCTTCAATCTGACTGTTATCAATGCTCCCCTCCCCCTCCATGCTTTTCTTACCTTTCTGTTTAGCTAGGTTCTTGACCTCATCCTTCAGCAATTTTATCTCAGCCTCTAAGGCCTCCAACCTCTTAGAAGAGCTATCCATCTGCACTTCCCGGGGACTGGCACTACTAATATTCAGCAGGTCATGTGCAATCTCAAGTTCAAAAGGCTCCTTCCCCACAGCAAGAGTCTCAAGGTTGAGCCTCCTGGAAGCCCTGGTGACTGGTCTTTTAGAGGTAGAGGTGAGGTGGGTGACGGGAGCAGCAGCAGGGGGAATGAAAGGAGAAGCTTGTGCAGCCGGCATGTGGGTGGCAGCAACGGTGGCGGGGGCAGCAGCAGGGGCAGCAGGAGAAAGCAGGTGGTGGCAGCAGCAGAGCCCATCAAAGGGGGAGCCGGGCTAGGAGAGGAAGGAAGACCAAGGTACTTAAGAAGGCAGCATTTATGAATTAACAATACCTACTCATTAAATGGTTACATACCTACTCATGTTTGTATTTTGAAATTTAGATACAAAGAAATTATAGATTATTTTCATGTTTTTAATCTTTTTTCATTACCAAATTATCCTTATGAACACAATAAACTAAATGCATTCTATTTCTTTTGTTTTCACCTTCTTATCAATCATTTCTAATATTTTATCTTACAAATTGTTTATAATAGTCTATTTTGATTTGCATATTTATGTTTGATTAATAATTTATATATATTAGGGTAGATGCAAGATAATGGGGTTCAAAAGGGGGATAATTGGCTACCTTTTTCGGGAAAATAGAAATACATGACCTTAGAGAGACTTTTAGAGGCACCTAGTCAATTAATATTGTGACGATGTAAGAAGATAAATTGTGACATACTTGGAAATGAATTATTTTACTTTAACATGCTTTTGAATTGGTTTGGAATTCTCTTGGAAGATTGTGGAGTGATTCAATAATATTTTCAATGTATTTTTTTGATTTAGGGAAGATTATGAAAACGTTTCTAAGGACTAAGAGATGAAGATCAAGTATTCCAAATTGTGATTTTCCAAGTAGGAGCTTGGTAATTTCTAAGTGAGTTAATGAGAGTGTTATAATTCTTTATATATCACTCCAAAGTGGATATATTCCATATTAATTCTAAACTAAGAAGGGAAAATAAGATAAACATAATAAAATAGACCATTTGGTATTTGCGTACATTATCATCGAATAGTGGACAAAACCATATAACTCTTTTGTCCGAAATTAGATGTTAGTGTCTGGGAGGGGTAAAAGTATGAATTTACGTTAATTTTTTTAGTGAATAAATTTTGGGATAAAATAAGAATCTATAAATAAATTAAAATTTATAAAATACTAAATAAAGTACAACAAAATAAAATACTAAATAAAGTACAACAAAAAAAAATAAGTAGGCTCTCTCTCTCTCTCTCTCTCTCTCTCTCTCTCTCTCTCTCTCTCTCTCTCTCTCTCTCTCTCTCTCTCTCTCTCTCTCTCTCTCTCTCTCTCTCTCTCTCTCTCTCTCTCTCTCTCTCTCTCTCTCTCTCTCTCTCTCTCTCTCTCTCTCTCTCTCTCTCTCTCTCTCTCTCTCTCTCTCTCTCTCTCTCTCTCTCTCTCTCTCTCTCTCTCTCTCTCTCTCTCTCTCTCTCTCTCTCTCTCTCTCTCTCTCTCTCTCTCTCTCTCTCTCTCTCTCTCTCTCTCTCTCTCTCTCTCTCTCTCTCTCTCTCTCTCTCTCTCTCTCTCTCTCTCTCTCTCTCTCTCTCTCTCTCTCTCTCTCTCTCTCTCTCTCTGTCTGTCTGTCTCTCTCTCTCTCTCTCTCTCTCTCTCTCTCTCTCTCTCTCTCTCTCTCTCTCTCTCTCTCTGTCTCTCTCTCTCTCTCTCTCTCTCTCTGTGTCTCTGTGTGTCTCTCTCTGTGTCTGTCTCTGTGTGTGTGTGTGTGTGTGTGTGTTTACGTATGCATGTGTGTGTGGCATGTATTACGTATGCAGTATGCGTATGTATGTTTTATGTATGTATGCACGTATGTATGTATGTGTATGTATGTATGTGTGTGTGTACACATCCATGTGTGTGTGTATGTATGTGTATGTTTGTATGTGTGTACACATCCATGTGTGTGTGTGTGTGTGTATATATTAGTGGTATATATAAATTAAATATTTATTAATAAACAAAATATGTATGGATTTTTTTAAATGACTAGACACTTGAATTCCTAATGTAGAAGAAATATGCAAAGTTACCCTACATAATTTTTATATTTTCCGATTTATATATTGTGTGTAACTTTAAAAAAAAAAAAGGATAAAATCATAATTTGTTAGTAAATTAATATTTTAAAAATATTAATTGGATTCTATAAAATTGTAAAAAATAACTAGGCACTACACAAATATATATTTTTTCATCTAGAAAAAATATATTATATTTTAACATGTTTAAGACCATGTTAATTTGTGTGATATATATATATATATATATATATATATATTACAATTTTATTGATAAAAAAATATGTATGGACAAAATCCAAAAAATATGGGCAAAAATTCCTAATGTAAAAGAACTATGTAAAGATATCCTACATAATATTAATATTTTCATATATTTATGTTGTGTGTAACTTTGTACCCATATTTGTAAATTTCTAAAAATAACCCTAGATCCTCTCAAAATGGAACATAACTATATAAATATTTATTTAAAAATTATATCAAGTGACATATTTTATCTATAAAATATCATTAGTTTGCACTATAACCTCATTCAAAGTGGAATATCACTTTCCCTCTGTCATTCCTAAATTTAACAATATAGCTCACCAAAATCGGGGTAAAAGTGTAACCCATATTCATGCTTTTACCCCTAGATAAATACTAGAAGTGGAGTTTTTTTAGTGCCTACAAGTGGTGTATGATGTTCATTAGTACTTAGACTAGTCTTATAGGTTTCGAATAGCAGAGTTTGAAACTATGTGGTGTTTGCAAGTTTTAAGGAATAGTAAGATAGTGCGTTTAAGTTTTATTTATGTACACAAGTCATGACTAATGGATATAATACAAATCATTAATTTCAACTACCTAATTACCAAATTTATGTGTTTACAACAAATTCAATATAACATATCCAACAATATAGTTTTTTTGTAAAAATAAAGCAACATGGACCAAATAAATAAAATCAACAATATAGTTATCCTCAAAGGAACATTATCAATAGAAAAAGGTAGGACACAACCTCCATACAAGAGAACAACCATAATAAAAAATATGGACTATGCCCACACAAGATACAATAATTAAAGGACCAAAACTTACATATAATAAAAACTTCCAAGGTAGATATAAAATAAGATGCATTAAATAAAAAAATTACGAATACAAAAAGAGGGAGTGACATGCTTAAGTTGTACGTGAAAGGATATTGAATAATGATTCACATTTCCTATGCTCTAAAAAACATAAACCAATGTTGTTACCAAATCCACTTTGCCACACCCTTCCAAAATACTCTTGGTTATGCCAAAATAAGGGTACTAAAATTAGGTATGAGAAACCATCCAACTATGTTATGATCCCTCATCCTACCATTATTTTTACATTGATAGTGTAATATATGCAATGACGTGTATGCTTTCTATTTTTTCCCTTGAGGTATTAATAATAATCCCACATGCATAGGTATTAGTAATTTATAGAATAGAACTAGTATATTAGGGAGTTCTCAAGCCTAAGAAAAGGATCTACGAATATGATTGTATTGATCTTGATCAAAAAGGTTTCCCCCTCAAAGTTTTTCTTGCAACTAGTAATGTGGTTTCAATATTTCTATTTAATAAACTCATATGTACCGCATTGTGTTGTTCGGATTAATTTTTCACAGGAGGTTCATTACATTTGGTATCAGAGCTCTTTCTAGGACCATTTTAGCTGCAGAAAAAAAAAAATCAGATCTCAAGGAATCATAGCAAAAGGTGTGGCATATTTCATGCCTTGTTTTGATCCAAAACCTTGACCTATTTCCCGACTTTATATCATAACCTTTTTCCCTAACTTGTTTCCCCAACTTTTTTCCCGACTTGTTTCCCGATTTGTTTTCCCAACCTATTTCCCGACTTGTTTTCCCAACTTACTTTTGTAACTTGTTTCCTCGCCAAATTTTCCTAAATTTCCTAACCTATTCCCACAACCTATTTCCTTGACTTGTATCCCCGACCTATTTCCCCAACTTCTTTCCCTGACTTGTTTTCCTAAATTATTTTTTAACTTAAAAACCTTTTTGTTAAAAAAATAAAAAATTATTTTTCCCCACTTGCCAGACACCCTCAACACTTTGAATTTCATGGTGTGGAGATCATTCTAACACCAACTTATTTTTTCCAAAAAATGTTCCATACAAACTGTTATTTTTACCCCCTATACACAGTCTCTAAAAAATAAATTAGGGTCCTCATAGAAATAATACCATTGCAATTTTCTTAGTGAGTTGGTCATTTCAACATATAACTATTTCTAAACAATTGTTTCTTAACTATCAAAACCCCTACTAGTCATGGTTGTAACCCGTGTAGGTACAAAAAACATCGAGGAAGAAATCACCGACTTGAACACACAATATTATGAGCTCACACATGTAATACAAGGACTCAATCATCAAAAATTCAATTCTCTTTAAGAATATCCATACTCGAGTCCACTTCTAAACATAGTTTTGTTTCTCCAAATATGTCACATGGTCCCAAGCTTGATTTTCCTTGATTCAATGGTACAGATACAACTCGGGGTGGATATATAGAGCAAAGAATTTTTTCATTCTCCACAATGACTATGGCGTGAATAAGTTTCCCATTTCTTATTTACACTTGTAACAAAAATACCTATAATGGTATCATTGGTATTTAAAATCTCATGATGAACTAAAGTGGCCACATTCTACATCCCTTATTCTAGCATTTTGGCCGTAGTATTTATGATGACTTCACAAGAGTTCTCGCCAAACTCCAAATAGGATCAATGATGTAGACGCATCAGCTCATAATGTCTTATAGAGTCAAATTTTCATACAAGTGTGTTTGAGGGACCATAATAGGATTATTGAAGTGTTTAGGGGTCATAGGAAAGCTTGTAAATTTGAATTTTGAGTCCTATGGGCTTTCCCTCCATTTTCCATATTTGAATTTCTAAGGAGGGTTGACACATTTTTATAATTCTTGGATTTGTTAGTATTTTCCATGGGTTATGAAGCTTAGAAAATCATGAATAATAATGTATGTTAGTATATCTAGTGAGTCATGGGAGTGTCTATTTATTCAATTAGTGATCATGACCCAAATATGGTTCCTTAACTCAATATATGAGTTCAAGGCTAGTAAGGGTTAGTTAAGAAAGTTAGTTATCTTGGTGGTATTCAAATAAGGAGGGTGGAAGTATGTTTTTGGAACAGGATTCCTTATGGGAGGAGGAAGAAGGAGCAAGGAAAGAAAGCATGGCCTTGTATGAAACCAAGAAATTATGAATATGGAGTTAATATGAGTATGAAACTTTGTTTGGTTGGAATTTTTCTAAGTTTTAAATGATGAATGGTTATTTTCTCTCCTTCATGCATTTTTAATTCATCTAAGAAAATTTTTGTGGTTATTTCTGAGTGGGTATGGAAGTTTCAATCCCATGTCCTGATCATGTGAAGAAGGCAATTTGTCTTATCCAAGCGTGTATGGACTCATACTAAGAAGGGTTGGATTTGTAATATGAAAGGGACTCTTGATGATAAGTCTCGGTTCTCAAGGGTATAAGAACAACAAGATCTTCCATTAAATTATTGGCAAGAAGAAAATAGAACCTTGTTTTATAAGTGTCATGTTGAATGCATACTAACTAAAATTTCTAAGTGTGTGTATTTATAATGGATTTCCAATTGCATGATTTTTAATCTTGTATGTGATATGTATTTTCATGTGAAGTTGAGAGGTAACATCTGAGGAGCTTGGTACTCCATGGTTAAAGTTCTAAAGAAGATCATACTCTATTTTAATTTGGCTTGATATTGTGCATAATAGGAAGTAAGGGTTCTAAATGGTTTCTTAACATGAATGATTGGGGTTTGGTAATTGAATCCACTTCAAGTATATCCATGAGGATGTGAATAAAATTCATTGAGTCATCCCAAGTGTGTAAGTTAGTAAGAATAGCTATTGTGGATGTATGCAGGGTTTAAGCTTCATGACTATAGAAAGCCCTTGGAAAGAGGTATTGTGTAAGTTCTATGATTGATTCATCCAACAAGAAGATTTTTAACATGTTTTACAACATGAATAGGAAAGGGAAATGATCTATTTTCTTGAATGCACATGTGGAAAACTTGCAAACCCTCACTTACTGGGTTGCACGGTATAGAAGAAGAATAACTGGTAAGAATTTAAGCTCTTAAAGGATTGGATCAGATATACTGGTAAATCCATCACTTGTATCATGTTAAGATATAGCCTTCCTACAAATTTTGAGCCTTGAATTGAAGGAAAAGTGAAATTATAGTTGAATAACCTCTCTCGGGCTTTATCAGGAGGGTTTTAATAGTCATAGCTAGGGCTTTTGTTTAGAGGTATCAAATCAATTCATTTCACCTTAAAATATTCAAGATACCATGTCAAAATTCTCTAGAAATGGATTTTGGAAGAAAATATGGAAACTAATGGTGGAATATCTTTAAGTTTGTGACATTTTAGAGAGGAAGTTCAAAACACAGTCATAGGTTAAATAGAAGGTTGGATTATAAAGGAGGTAGTAGTCATCTATTGAATTCAACTCTGAAACTTTAGGGGAGTGATAAATGGCCTATTAGATGACTAAATAATCTTCCATTTCTCCTTGAAATTTATTACAATGGTAATTATTCATGACAGGCCCTTACAAAAGACCTAATGAGGATTAGAAATCAAATTTACAAAAATAGACCTACAATGAGTTGTGAAAATAATGGAGTCTTGGAATTTTTAAAGCATGTTTAGGAGGTTAAAAGGAAACTATTGAAGGTGTTAGAGATTGTGGGTGATGATATAAGTCTATTTGCAAGAGTTAACCTAGTGACATGAACCTAAGAGCCTATAAGGATCAGTTTGCATAACAAGACAAAGCTTATATTGAACTATGGGAATACACTTCTTGACCATTTCTAACAATGTTTTAAGTGTTTGAATAGGGTATAGAAGATTATAATAGTTCAAGGAATTATAATTTATTACTTTTCTAATTGAAAAACTAATACCGAGAAGGAAATAGAAGATAGATTGATCTTTCCAAGATTTGGGAGTATTTTGGTAGTTGATTGGACATAAGTCTACATTGTTAGAACAAAGCAGAGGACTAGGGGAGTACTATTTTTCTTAAGAGATCCAATTTTGAAAATTTTAGCCATTCGTGCACTTAAAACTAAGACACCTAAACATGATGCTAGTTCAATTGGATGAAATTGAAGAGATTTTAAATATTAGATGATCTTAAGACATGTATGATCATGATGAGTATAAGATGGAGTAGAGTATGGTATGGATTGAGTGATATATTGTTTTGAAGATCAAATTTGACAATTTGAGATCATTTAGAATTTAGAAATAAAGCTTTCCATACCAAGGAATTAGATTCATTGAATGTATGGAATGTTGCTAATGTTTTGTATGCATTTGAAGGTGTAGAGCTATACATCAATAAATCTATTATTACCAGATAGAATTTGAGAGTTTGGAAAATCACATGGAAGGATTTTCATAAGACTATTTCAATATTTGTTTCATAAGTGACCTCAAGGAAGCAATCTGTTTAGAAGTCAAAATGTTTAAACCCAATATCATGATGGAAGCATTGGGCTTGGCCAAATTAGTAGAGGAAAAAATCACAACACAATGTTGACCCTTTGATTTCACTTCATTAAAAATATAATAGCCCATCATGCTCCCATGGAGCCTCCTCTAAAGACAACCCCAATCAAACATCTTATTGAAGTAGAAATACATGATATAAAAAAGAGATGGATTTGTTATCATTATGATGAAAAATTCACTAGGGGCCATCTGCCATCATGGAAAAAAATATTACCTCCTAGAAGTGGAATCACCCCCAAACTAGATAGCTAGTAATATTCTCGGGAAGTCCAAGAAGATGAATCTTTAGAGAAATACTGTCGAATTCTAAATCAAAGATATCACTTCACGCCTTAGAAAGATTCCCCACCCCTAAAACCATGAGGGTAAAATGATATTTCAAAAATATTCCTCTCACCATCTTAATTGATTCAAGAAGTAGACATGCCTTTAACTATCCCTGACTATCTAAACAAGAAGAATTCATTATTTATACTTGTTCTAGCTTTGAAGATTTGATTTCTATCAGTGGTACATTACCTTGTAAGGGAAAGTGTGTAATGTTTGTATTATAATGGGAGATTATAATATTCGCTCCGACATGTTGGTCCTTCCCTAGGTGGATGTGATGTCATTTTGGGAGCTCAATGGTTGTGCACATTGGAACCCATCTTATGGGATTTCTTTGAACTATGGATGCAATTCTCTGACAATGGGAGAAAACACACCTTAAAAGGTATTTCTCTAGGATCCACTAATATTATTAATTTCCATCACATGGAAAATATTCTAAATAAAGGATCACATGGGGTCATTTCTCTTATATTTTCTATCAAGTTGACTCAACCTACCTCTTCTAGCACCCCTGCATATTTACAAGCCATTTTGGATTAAAATGATATTGTTTTTTCCAAGCCAAAGGGATTGCCACCTTCATGTCTAGAGGATCATTTTATCTATCTCCTTCCAAGAAGTGATCCTCCCAACATTTGGCCCGAATAGTACCCATTCTTTAAAAATACAAAGATTGAAAAGCTCGTCTAAGAACTTATAAGGGTGGGATTCATTCATCCTAACACTAGTCCATATTCCTCCACGTCTTACTCATCCATTAAAAAGGATGGTTTGTCAGGATCTCTCCATTGATTTAGGAACTCAAATGATCACTATCAAGGATAAATTCCCTATTCCAGTGATTGATGATCTTCTAGATAAACTTCATCGTGCTCATTTTTTCTCCAAATTGGATCTTTGATCATTGTATCACAAAATTTGTATCAATGAGGAATATATTCTAAAGACATCCTTCTTAATTCATGATGGTCTCCATGAAATTTTGTCTCGTATCTTTTGGACATAAGAATGCCCCATCTACATTACTATGCCTGATGAATAAGATATTTCATCCCTTCATCAATTTATCATGGTATTCTTTGATGACATCTTGATCTATAGTAAAACCTAGGTAGAGCATCTACAACACATTGAAATGGCATCAGTAACTTCTCGAGATAAGTAGTTGTGTACGAAACACTCCAAGTGATCCTTTGGCCAAATAGAATTTTAATATATTAGACATAGTGTCTATGTGGAGGGTTTCCATGTGGACCCGATAAAATCGGTTCCATCAAACATTATTTTCTCTCCAATTTTTGGGTCTCATTAGCTATTACATGAAATTTGTTACGAATTATGGTAAAATTGTGGCCTCATTGAAATTCATGTTTAAAAATATTATTTTGCATGAAATGAGGTGTCCAAATAGGCATGTGAGGCCCTAATATAAGCTATATAGTACACATTTCTTAGCCATGCCATATTTTTCCAATAATTTTTTCATTAAAATTGATGTTTCGCTTTTGTAGCAATGGCCTCGATGTTATTCTCCTCTGGAAGGTCGCCCTTCCCTTCACTAGAAAATATCTCTCAGAAAGTAATCTAGTCCTCTCTAACTATGAGAAAGAAATGATGGTAATTTTACATGCAGTACAAAAGTGGCAGCCATACTTGCTAGGGAGGACTTTCTACATCAAAACAGACCATCATAGTCTAAAGTACTTCCTGTAAAATGGGTCTCATCTCTTTCTCAATAGAAGTGGGTCTCCAAACTTATGGGGTATGACTATGATATCACTTGTAAAAATGGGAAGGAAAATTTGTGGTTGATGCCCTCTCTCACACTTTTGAGGATCAATTCTCCATATGTGTAATATTTGTGCCCATCCCAAAATATCTGTAATAAACCCAACAAGAATGGGAAGAGGATACATTGATGCAACACCTCATCCAAAAATTGGTTTCTAATCCTAACTCATCACCACACTACTGTTGGTATGAATTCTATTTGTATTATAAAGGGAACTTGGTGTTACCACCTAAAACCAAGATTCATCATGCAATTCTTCTCAAACTCCATGCTTTTCTATTTGCGGGTCATTCAGGATTCTTGAAAACCTATGAGAAGGTTTGTATGTTTTTTTTTGTAGTAAATGAAGGCAAATATCAAATATTTTGTGGTCAAATGTGATACATGTCAATAAAATAAATTTGAGCCAGTGGCAACCTCAGGCTCATTGTAACCATTTCCAATTCCAAATAGGATCTGAACTATTATTTCCATGGAATTCATTGAAGGCCTCCCTAAATCTAGTAGAAATTAAGTCATCCTAGTAGTTGTGGACCACCTCTCCAAGTATTCCTATTTTTGTGCCTTGGACTACCCGTATATTTCCTCAAGTATTTCCCAAACTTTCATTGACCAAATCTTCTACCTATATGGCATCACAGCTTCAATTGTCTCATACCACGATATCATTTTTGCAAACCATTTCTTGATAGAAGTATTTCATGGGATAGGTATGAAATTGTGGATGAGATCTAGATACCACCCAAAAATATATGACCAAAATGAGTTTGTTAACAAATGTTTGGAAACATTCCTTCAATGTTTTACCTTAGAAAACTTGCAATAGTGGGTCAACCTGGCTACCTCTTCATGAATGGTGTTACAACACATCATATCACACCTCTAAAAAATGACTTCATATGAAGCACTCTATGGGCAACCTCCACCACCTCTCCTCCCTTACACTCCTAAAAGTTCCCTAGTTTAGGAATTCGACACTACCCTCATCCAATAGGACCAAATTCTCTAGACCCTTTAGGAAAATCTCCATATGGAAAAAAAACATATGAAACAATAGGCGAGATCAGCACTACTTAGAGTGTGACTTGAGCAAGGAGATATGTTTTGTTGTGTTTACAATTGTATAAGAAATCTTCCTTAAAACTAAAAGGGTATAAAAATCTTTCCCCTAAGTTTTATGGACGCTACAAAGTTCTCCAAAATATTGGTCCATCTACCTACAAGCTCAAGCTTCCATATTATTCTTGATTTCATCATATATTTCATGTCTCATGTTTGAAGAAATTTCTTGGGTAACGCATCACCGCACTGGACAAGATCTTGCCTAATCTTGAAAACAAAGGGTCCATCCTTCTTAAACATTTAGAAATTATCAATAGGACCTCTTGAGAAATTTGTAATTATTCTATCATAGATTTCTTGATCTAGTGGCATGGCATACAACCAGAACATCCAACTTGGCAGCCCTTTCTTTCAATTCAAAAATAGATGCCACATTATTATATTTGAGGAAAAACATTTTAAAGGGGGAAGGGATGTTATGAACCTTATTCATGCCCTTCTTTTTGCATTATTATTGTAATAGATGTTATGGACGTGTATGCTTTGTAAGTCGTCCCTTGAGCTATTAAGAATAATCCCACATGCATGGGTAGTAGTAGTTTCTAGAATAGAACTAGTATATTAGGGAGTGCTTAGGCCTAATAAAAGAATCCACGAATATTATTGTATTGATATTTCTCAAAGGAGGTTTTCCCCTCGAAGTGGCCTGTGATTTAGTAATGTGATTTTAGTCTTTTTGTGTAATAAATTCATTTATACCATTGTGTTGTTCATCTTAATTTGTCACAGGAGGTTCATTACAAACTATTGAAAGTAGATATTAATAGGCATTATAGTTGTAATTACCCAATGTAGGGTATGAGAACCACATCCAACCCATGTTCCCTTCCCTCTTCTTCTTCCTTCTACGTTGCTCCACCTCTTTCTCCCTCTTTTTCTTAGTCTTACATTTTGACTTTTTTATTTTTTAATATTATTTTTATTTATTTAATTATTATTTTAGTTTTTAAATAATGTGGGAGAGAGAGAGAGAGAGTGTGTGTGTGTGTGTGTGTGTGTGTGTTTGTGTGTACATGTTTATAATATGGTGAAATAAGGATTTCATGAAAACCCCAATTAGATTATTAATTTTGCATCATTTTATACCTATTTATGGATTAGTCAAATTAATATAGTTTAACAAACAGTTTAGGACTAAAAGTGATATTTCAATGCATTGTAGAATATTTTGATAGGATAAATATATTAAACAACTCTATTTAAACTATGTTAAGGGATATCAATATCAAGGTTCTTATATTTTGACATATATTACATTGATTAATAAATCCATTAATATCTCTGCAATTTCCATTGATTGATGATAAATGACATGAATCTAGTTACACCATTGTGTTGAGTAAAAAAGGGTTGATAATTCTATAGTTAATACCTATACAAGGGAAGGGTCATAGCACTCCTTAAAATACACATCATATTGTTGTAGATACCTCAATACATGGACATTTACACATGCAAATCATGAAGTTTGGCAATCTTAATCCCTAGGGGAAACCCACCACCTTCGGGGCATACCTACACCAAGGGCATATTATATATAGAGTATACTTAAAACATATATTTCACACTTTTAACCTTCATATATCCCTATATTCAGTAGGGGACACCTACCATATTAGGGGTACACTAAACTGATGGCATCTCATATAATGATCTTATTTAGATCATATATTTACACAAGATAATCCATTGGTGATACATAGATGTTATTATTTTTATTTCTTTACCTTATCTATTAAGACATGCGGTATACATTTTTTCATCAAATGATCACATTTTTCACCTTTAGGTTCTAATTTTACATTCTACATACCTACTTTTACTTATCATTACTTATAAACTTACCACACACTACTATTATTGTTTGATTGTTATTGGTGATGGGATCTTATTTTTGGTTATTTCATTTTGTTGCATATATTTCTTTTTCTATGCATGTTCTATTCTACACATCATTTATTACTATATGCACTTGTTTACACTCTACCTTATATGTTATATGCATGTGTACGCTCCATACATTGTTTGCTTCTATGCCTTTTATACTTTATACCCTATTTTCTTCTATGTCATGATTTCTCTATAAACTTTTTCTATATGCATGCATTGTATACTTTGTCCACTTGTATGATCTATGCATTGTTTACTTATATGCCTTGATTTTTTTATGTACTTATTTTTATATGAATTGTTTTCTCTATACACTATTTGTTATATGTCATTATTTTCTTTTTTTACATTGTATGCTCTATACTTGTCTTCTCTATACATTATTTTTTCTACGCTCTATGTCATTATTTTCCATATGCATTATATGCTTTATACTTTTATTCTATATACTTATATAATTACACATGGTGCATGTCACTTACATTTCTTCCTAGACCCACTCATTGATACTATAGATGCCCATATTTGGTCATTTGGCACTTGGTAATGTTTGTTTTTTATTATATTTATTATACATGATTTGTGCACATAAATTAAGATAAAAGTAACTATATTATATTATCCTAAGGATTATAATGTATTTTATCCCATAATTCCTGTAATTGGCATATATTTCCTCAAACCACCCATAAAAGCCATATTCTGACTTTTACCAGGACAATATCCAACAATGGGTTCCATTATCCTACTTCTCACTCACCTCTTTGAAACACTTCTAGTTATCATAACATCTTATGCCTCATATATAGAAATCTCTAGGTCATTACTTCAACTTTCAACCCTACAAGATGAAACCATCAAAAATGATATAATCGATTGTCAATTTCATTCCTTGTTAGGTGATTTTATCATTAGCACTCCAATGATCAAATTTTCAAAATAAATCTTTTCCATGAGTTGACATTTCTCATTTATTTTGGAATTACTATGAAATATTTCACTTGGATCAGTATAAATAGAAGTTAAGCTCACTTATTTATTCACTTATCTCTCATTTGGTTTGTACTTAGATCTCAAATGGATTTCACCTAGCACTTACCAAGAGACCATTTAGAACACATATTTCAAGCATTAAGGAGTAACATGTATGCATGCATGTCTCGAAGCACTCTAAACAAATTCAAGAGAAATAATTACTAAGTCCAAAACACTCAAAGGCAATTTAAAATAGGTATTATATCAAATGTCAAAGATCCAAATTCTAGCTACATACATATAAATGAAAATAAAAATTGTACTTCAAATAGGTGGGAGACCTATATAATGTTTGACACCCTTTCAAGGTATTTATATGTAGGTGGCACAGGGGTGATTCAACCCATACTACTTACCCCATTTTATATTAATTTCAAGAAAATATGGTTTTAAAAATAGAATATTGATTTCACCAACTTGTGTGCATCTTCCATACCTAGGATCGCACATAGAGCTACACATTTAGCGATCACAATATTTCATCTAGTCATAGATCCATTTCTCATAGAAAGATGAAACTATCAAAACAAGGATGAAATTGACTTCCTAATATGTCCTTACTTTCTAATTGTATCTTGAGGTAGATATACATCCAATTTTAGAGATAAACCGACTATATCAATATTCTCACCTATTTCTCCTAGTTTCAAATCCTAGAGTAGTCTTCAAATTAAAAATTACTAACTGCACTATCTTATTTTGATTTTACTATATTTATAATGTTATTTAAATGATAAAATATCTTGTTATTTACTATTATGTCATGTATATACTTGAATTTTTAATTTAACAATATGAATATACATCATTTCTATGTTTCAAAAGTGATGGTTTTGCATATTCTAAAATTATAATTTAAGGTTAAATCATATACATCTATTAATTAGAACACATCTTTTATGACATATTGCTTGAGACACATCTTTTTTAGCCACATTTTTAGGCGCAAAGTGCATATGACACACATTTCTTAGGACACACATTATATATTAACACACTTTCTCCTAGAACATTGATTGATGCCTCTCTTATTTAAACACATTTTATCCTATCATATTGATTCATACACATTTCTTTCAATACATTTATCATAGAATATCAATTGGTACTTCTCTTGATGTATACACAACACTCATAAAATTTATTAATTGATACATATCTTGATTTAGATAGCACATTGATTGTTACATCTCTTGATTTAGACATGTATCTTAGAGCACATTGATTAACACATAGTTTCTTAGCACACACAACTTACTACTAATAACAATGATTGAGTTGTCGTGCCTTGTCAATTATGTTTCATTTATGGAGGGCCTATCATGTCATGTCCTTTTGTTTCATGCCATAGGTCTCAATGGATCCATTAGTTTTCAAGTCGCATGTCTACTTACACGCTACTTGATTATTCACTATTAATGTTTATTAATCAATCTTTATGGATTATTTTTTATGCTTACCATGTTTATTACCTATGAGATGAAATATTTTATTTTTTCTCTAATAAAAATTTTTAATGCACATTTCTTATATCATTGCATGTTGTTAAATGTTATATACGGTTTAAATCATGGAATCTTTGATTATATATTTTTACATCTAAACACTTTCTCTTTTGAGTGAAGTGTTTGGGATCTTCTAGAAGTTCATAGATTCATGTAAAAATACCACAAGGTGGACATGGTGATGTTATTCACATATGTTGTATATATCTATTCAAGACAAATTACATGTAGTATATCATATTTACATGGACTTGGGATGGTTTCTCATTACATATTACAATATACATTACTTTATCATATACATTATGGGAAATTCATCTTATAGATTTAGAGACATTTATATCTCACTCACTTAGGTTATATGAAATTCACTAGATTTTTCACATGTTCATCGTATGATTACATTCCACCTATAACATTCACTCAATTATATCAGCATGGATTATTTCCATGACTAGTACAATGGGGAATTAGCTACTTGAAACTTAATGATGACTTAAAATAAAAGTCTAGACGGTGGCATAATTACCTAATGCTTAATTTGAATTAACTACCTAAAATTTGGTAGTGACATAACTTCTTAAGGCTAGATAGTGACATAGCTACCTAACACTAGATAGTGACATAACTACCTAACTCTAAAAAGAAACATAGCATAAAAATGATAGTTCTCACACAATGTGTTCACACATTCCCTATCTAAACACACCGAGGGAATCACATTTCATATTTTTGATGTGGTTGAATAGTCTTTAGCTTTAAAAAGTTCACTCATATGGTTAGGGATGAAAACTTTTCATTCACTTGGTCCTTTTACTTTTAATATCATACTTCAGTACTAGATTATAAGGGAGGTAATAATAGTACCTAAAAAAATTTCCTATAGAACTTGGCAATAAATACTTTGAAAATTATTCCATCATCATCCCATTTACACATTTTTGACTAAACTTAAAACATTGTGCTCAATCATAAACTTTGATTCAGCTAGGTCATTATCTTTTCTTCATCTTGGCACTATAGGAATAAGTGTACTTTATACATAGCACATATGCAAACTCTTTGAAATCCATATCTTCTATAGGATCAGATTTCACCTTAATCCTAAATGTGTTTGTGGGCCCAATATAGGCCTGAATAATGAATTTTTTCAAGGGTTGATGAAACTGTCCCATGTACTTTCAATAATTATATTTTTAAATACACAAGTTACCTTAGTCAGTTAAAGTAGATTGAGAGGGAAATAATTCACACAATTCATCTATATAAAAATTCACATCCTAATTCATTCCAATCATCTAGGAAACCATGTCTAATCACATTCAAAAAGGTCATTGAGCCAAATCATATTGAATTTTGAGAACACTAAAACAAACCTTCTCAATTCTAAATAGTATTCTTCACAAGAATGATCTAACTAATAACTAATCATATAATCATAAATTATTTTAAGATTGATAGATTATAATTATTTAAGATCATTCTTGTGAAGAATAATATGGCATGATCGATAAATGGCCAATAGAATGTACATAAGAGCTTCAAAAATATGATATTGGATGTCTAGGATAGGTTTGCAAGATCTAGACATATTCGGGTATGAAGTGTCCAAGGTGGATAGTTTTAGGATGGAATCTATCTAATATATGAAAATATGTCTTCTACTTGCTAATAGGTTATGAAACATTTGGTGTGTGATTGTTTGTGTCTATTTCAAAAATACATATGTCAAATATTTTAAAACCATGTAAGGTAGTTGTAATGTCTTCTATTCTTTGGAAACCTAACAATTATATTGACCTAAGAAACAGGTGTTAATAGTTAAAGGATGTTCTAGCCTCACCACGCCCCCATGTCATGATGAATTATTACTACTACCAATACTTCAAAGAGGGAATCAAACCACATGTAGTTTTATTCCCTATGTGAATGTGTGTAGGATTATGTAAAGAAAGATATAATTATATATGATATATTAGTTAGGCCTTTATTTGGTACAAGCATGAAAATTTCAATACATAAATACCTCATGTTCAATACACTTGAAAAATAATCGTTAAGAGCATATGTATTTTTGAATTTCATAAGAATTTCCTTAATATATCCTTGTTATTAAATTACCCTTAGGTTTTTTCCTTATATAGACTTCAAATTTAAATACAAGGCCTCCCGATGCATTAACCAACTTACGATAATTTAAAAAGACTAAAACACTAACATACGGGATCCCACACTTGAAATTTTCATTAAAAATGAAAAAGGACTAGTTTGTGATCCTTTAATAGATTCCTACCTCTAAACCTATCAAAGGTTTTTGAACTTGACATGAACCCAATAAAATTTATAGAAAATAAATTCAAAGAGAATGTATCCCTTATAAGTGCATAGAGAATATAAGAATGTAAAATTGTAAGTGATTTGATTAAGAGGAATGAAGAGTCAAAAAGAGAGATGAATTAGTTTATAAGTCATCAATTTTAGGTAACAGGATATATGCACAAAGCATGTAAAAATCATTATCAAAATGAGACTTGTACCAAATTTACGTATTTTCAACTCAATGTGATATCTAATGAAGAGAAAATAGGGTATGTTTATGTCAATTGCTACATTTATCCCTCCAAACATAATTTAAAACATATTATAAAATTATTAAATGTATAGATCGAGTATGAAAAAATTGTTTGTTTCTTTATAGAAATGAAAATAAAAACATCAAAACATATAGTTTTTTCACCACTCGGGATCTAAATGAACTTAAGGTTAAACAATTCAAATATGAAATGAGTAAACCTTAATTATATGATGTTTTCAAATTAAGTAATGCATTCATAGAAAAATATATACTACTTCTTTTGTATATGTAAAAACAAGCAAGAAAATAACAAGAATCTACTCACGAGATCCTTGCAAATAAAAAACATAATCATCTTCAGATAAAGCACATTAAATTTCAATAGAATAATATAATTTATAAGGTATATTTCTTGTCATTTGATTCAAATTTTTTAGAAGGGGGAAAAAGGAAAACCCTAGTTGTTGTTTTTCATATTCTTCAATTTCGAGCTCCATACGACCTACGGACCTAATCTCACATCAAAAATCCATTAGCGATCCATACATGATTTTCATAACTTCATTAATTTATTTCACTAAAATAATCCACCTCTCTAATTTAACAAATATAAAAAAATTTAAAACCCTAGATATTTCAGAGTCACATGCAATAGATAAAACACGAAAGTACAAATATGCCCCAAGCAATAAGCTAAATAAAATTAAAACCCTAGGTGCAAGAGAGGGAATAGAATACTTAGTTGGTTTCACAATTACTCATAAAGTGTGTTGGACTAGAAGAATTATAAACAAGAGGAGGAAATTTTTGCAACTATGATCAAAAATTATGTGACTACTAGATATCCCCGGACTGGTGGGCGTCACGGATGGAGTCAAGGGCACCTAAACACTGGAGGCCTCATTGGGTGCCTATGACTACAAAAATTTTTGGAAACTAATTTCTTCTATATCACAAGATGGTCTCTCACCTTCGTGTTTTGCCTCCTGTGTGTCACACTATGCCCATTGAATTCCCTTATAACCTGCAAGACAAATGATCTCCTATAAACCCCAAAACATCAAATCTTAAAAGTGAAAATATGTAAATGGGGATTCATACTACGACCACGGTGGTCACCGATAGATTGAGCTTACAAATGAGCATTGCACTACATTTCAAACTCCATCTATGTCTCGTGTGTTCATGAAATAATCTTGCCCTAGGTGGCTCTTGTGCAAGATGCACTTGAATAGAGAGAGCAATAGCTAGATGTAGTAATGTAAGTAGATGTGTGGATGGAAAAATGAACTTCCCCTCCTATGCGTGTATGCAAAAAATACAGTCCCTTGTCCCTTGATTGATTGCTAGATGGATGTTTTGATGCTCTTAGAATGCCTTTGGATGTAACCTTAGGTGGTGATAGTAGATTCTTAGTGCTTGGTCCTTTATTTTGGTCACATAACTTTATATTTATATGATTCCCTTGGTTGAATTTCACAATTAACAACTGAAAGGTTGAACCATAAGGAAACAAGATGCCCAAAAGGAGTGAGTAAAGTAAAGAGAGTTCGGGTCACCTAGAGACGACGAGGGCACCAAGGCGATGGTGTCCTAGTTGGGAATTGGTGTTCAGAGTCATAAAAGATAAAGCAGTAAATTATCAACTAGGATGTAGGGTGTAAGATGCTAGAAAGAAGACATGAAACGCATACAAAAGACCAAATATAGTTTTCAATTGCTAGTTTTCTCACTTAGGAATCATATGAATAGTAGTATGTGACTAAGACCTAGAAATGTACCCAAAGTGTGTGATTTAGTGTCTAAATTTTCCCCCACTTTATGTTTTTGAGTGAATACTTGATAACATAAAGTAGATAAGAGATGTGTACCTAATAACCATGTAGATTGATTGCAAAATCATGCTAAGGAGACAAGCAAAAGTGTGGAGTAAAAAAATGAAGCATGGAGGCTACACTATGAAAGAGGAAGTGACCCTAGGGATGAAAAGAGTGATGTGCACGTACCATGTTGTACCTATTATCTTTGTTGTGCTTGTGTTGTGCTTGAGAGTTTTGCTTCTTATAAGGACAGACCTACAAGAAAAAGAAGATAAAATGAGTATTAAAAGTTGTGTATATGAAAAATTCACTCCAAGTATGCAAAAATTATGTGAAAGTATGTAAAATTACAAAAATAACATGTGCACCTAATCTATAATGAGTGAAAAGGATAGAAAGTGTCCTAAAATTTTGTAGAAGAACGTGTTTTTTGGGTGATCTCATGCCAAGAATGAGCTTTTGGGAAATCTCATGCCACGGCATAAGGAGTGTTGGGGAGAAAGGTCTATTGTTATTCTCCAACCCTAACTACTTCCCAATTATTTATACACCACTGCAAATGGTGTGATCATATTTTTTCAAGTTCGATCCGGTTTGATCCAAGTAGAAAGAGAATAAAAAGGAGATAGAATGCATTTTGATTACTAGAGGATTGTACTTGTACTATGAAAATTTCTCACGAAAACTAAGATGATTTGAGAAAATGGTTGTAACTTCCCTCTGGTCATAGGAATCAAGGAAGGGTTAGGAGCACCTAGGTGCTCATTTCTTTATCGGTCGTTGGCATATGTGTTAGGCCTTTGAGGACCCAAGCCAGATATTTTGAGCCCTTTCGAATCTGTAGATTGTGTTGTTTTACGTATTGTGTATGTTTGAATTGTGATTATATACTACTAAATGGGGTGATTGATTCACCCAATGTATGTCCCATTTGTTTAGGGTGCATGTGGCATCGCTAGGAGGATGTGACCCAAAGGAGAGGACTAGGAACTTATCTAAAACTAATGTCATGCAAGGGGAGGGAATGTGCATGGTAGAAACCAAGGAATATGCAAACAAAGTGGCTCAAAATATGTGCTAGTGTAATCAAGACAAATACACATATAGAAAACAATGTGTAATCTAGCAAGCAAGAAGATAAGTTAGACTTCAAAAAGTGGGTTTCAAAAATGGTACATCAATCACAATGTCACAAGACAATCAGGGCTGGAGCAGCTAAAAGTATACAATGTGAACACAAGATAGAGGGAAAATCCTATAAATAATGAAAAATAATGGTAAACAATGACAAACAATAGCAAATAAAGTAACAAATAACCATCATGGTAAATAGTTTCTATAAAGAAAATGCTACACATGAAGCACTCATTAGCATGTTAAAAAGATCAAATATATGTTAAGACATGTATATATCGATAGAGTAGTGTGCTAGTAAGAATAGGAAGTAGTATAAAAAAAAAAAAATAGTAGTTGTGATGTTTACAAAAGTATATTCCCCAAGAGCTGTTGTGGGATTGGTAAGAGGTACAATGCCAAGCATTTGTGTTGTGTAAATATCTATAGAAATTTGCATTCACAACTAGAGAGAAACTAAACGTGTATTTGTATATATAGAAAGATAATGACATACGAAATATTTGTCTAGCATAGAAACAAAGTGTACATATAACCAAAGTATAAGCAAAGCAAGAATATGTGCAACCAAGATATGTAGTATGATGTGAGTGTGAATAGAATTGAATGTGAAATGAATGTTAAGAGCAGTGCCCCGAGAGAACCCCGAGAGAATGTGGATGAGTATGAGAGGAGGTTCATTTATAAAATACACCTTGGTAGTCAAGAATGAACCATAGAAAAAGAGTGTGTCATCTAGAAATGGCTTGAATTACGTGCACTTGAAGGATATGATCAATGAAATATAGAGCGTAAAGAGTGAAAATTAGTGTGGTGAGGTTCATTTCATATTTATACACTCAATAGTCGAGTATAAACCATGGAACTACAGTGCTTCATTGGGTAGTGTGTTGTGTGAGAATTTGATACTATAAAGATGTGTCATAAGTGCATGAGTGTGTCATGTGTATTATGTGAGGTTCATGGATGTAGTATTCCCTCATCAATCAAGTGTTAACTATAGCACGAGAGTGCATCATAGGGTAATGATGATATAAGTGGTGTGTATTAATGTGTGTAGGATGCCTGAGATAGACTAGATGTGAAGCACAAAGTGTAATAGTAGAAATGTGAGACACATGATATTGTTAAGAGGTGGAAAGAGTAAGCATGATGCCCTCAAGTTTATTATGTGAAGGAAAATTAAGTAACATCATCTAAGAGATCATTGTTGTCATGGTCAAAGTCAAATGGATATACATCAGATACCTGGTAAGCAATAGTATGAGGTTGATCACGTAAAGAGCCATTGTGGCGTAGATTGTACATGCCCATTACATATTATTTGTTATTGAAAGTCGGTAGTGGACATCCATGTACATACCATCGGCAAAGATTTTTTGAATATCCGAGAAATGAATCATTGCAAATAAAAATTTGGCCAAAGGGCTTAGGGAATGAAATGTGGAATGATCAACATCTAAAGTGCCACCAATATAATCAAGACAAGACTTCCTAAGGGTAAGTGGAGAACTGATAGAGGTGTGTGCAAAAAAACTGATAGATGGAAAACACGAAGACCATAAGTAGCAGTAATACAATTATATCCATGATAGAGATGGGGTGAATGAGGCTAGGGGAGAAGATCGTTGAGTGTGAATCTGAGCCAATACAATTCATCATATATGTAAATAGCGTTAGAGTAAGTGGTATCAAATGGAATGTATGGCCAGTAAGCATTATTCATAAAAAGGGTGCACATGAAAGGAGCAATTGCAATTGCGGGTTGCTCATGAGAAGATAAGGAATGTAGTATGACATCCAATGTATGGAAACACCCCCGATGAACTACCATATCATTGGTGGAAGGAGGAGGTGAGGATGAGGTGGATGGAAAAACGACTAATGCACAAACAATTCCTTCAAGCAAAGGAAAGTTGTCTAGATAATCCATGAGTCACGGATCAGCAACATGATGCATAGTAGCAGAAGTAGGAATAGGTAATGCAGTAGTTGGATCTAGGCAGTAATATTCGAATGGGTTACAATTAGTGAAAACTATATATTCAAATACCTCATGTAATAATTTTATACACCAGTGAACTGTAGAAGGCACTACCTGCATAGCATGAAACCATGGCCTACAAAGTAAGAAATTGTGTTGTACCAGAAAATCAATGACAAAAAATACAACAGGAATAGTTTTGTCCCAATTGTGAGTGAAAAGGTGACAGTGCCTATGCATGGACGCGTAGAAGAATCATATGCACAAAGAGAAATGGACATTGGGTTAACATTAGTCATGGAAAGGTCGATATTTTGAATGAATGATAAAGTACAAAGATTGAGCTCAGATCCATTATCGACTAAAGTTCACTTAATACCCAAGTTATTGATGCATACTTGTATATATAAGGGAGGATCATTTTCATAAATAGAAATATCGGTAGCTATATGTTAGACGAAAAAGTAAGTTTTGAGAAAAATCATCGACAATATGTCCGATAAACTATGTTCAGATGAGTAATAGAGGGAATTCAAGTATCAACCAATAGAGAAATGATTTTACCTCTACACTCAAGATTAGCTAGCAAGAAATCATAAATGGAAATATCCATGATGAGATAATCCAAAGAAAAATGAAAGAAGGGATGAAATGAGGACCCAAGAGTGTTCGAATGAGACAGTTCACCAAATGATTTAACAAATATGAAAATTTGTAGAACCCTAGATATTTTAGAGTCACATACAATAGATAAAACACTAAAGTATAGATCTAACCCAAGAAATAAGCTAAGAAAAATTGAAACCCTAGGTGCAAGAGAGGAAATAGAATATTTGATGATTTCACAATAAATCTCAAACTTTTTTAGACTGGAAGACTGATAAACAGGAGGAGGAAACTATCACAACTATACTCGAACATTGTGTGACTGTCGGATATGCCTAGACTTAAGCACTTGGATTAGGTCAAGGTCACCTAAACACCGAGACCTCTTATGGGCGCATGTGACTATGAAAATGGTTAGAAACTGATTTCTTCGTGTCACAATATGTTCGCTCACCTTCACTATTTTTTTCATGTGTATCGCACTATGCCCTGTAGATTTCTCCTATAACCTATAAGACAAATGATCTCCTGTAAAACCCCAAAACACATCAAATCTTAAAAAGAAAAAGATGCAAATTAGGATTCACATTGACCCCGGAAGTCACCCAACAGAGTGATCTTACAACCAAGCATTGCACTACATTTCAAACTCCATGTAGTTCTCATATGTGTGTGCAATAATAATTCCCTATGCGGTTCTTGTGCAAGATGCACTTGAATAGAGAGAAACACCTAGATGTAGATGTGTGGATGGAAAAATGAACTTCTCCTCCTATGCATGTATGCAAAAATGCAGTCCCTTGTCCCTTGAGTAATTGCTAGATGGATTCTTTGATGCTCTTAGAATGCCTTTAGATGCAACCTTAGGTGGTGATAGTAGATGTTTAGTGCTTGGTCCTTTATTATTGTCACATAACTTTATATTTATATGATTCCCTTGATTGAATTTCATAATTAACAACTAGAAGGCCAACCCATAAGAAAACAAGATGCCCAAAAGATAAAAGATTCCCAAAAAGAGTGAGTATAGTAAAGAGAGGTCCGAGGCACCTAGAGGGGATGAGGCCACCTAAGCGCATGGCATCTAGGCCAGAACCGATGTCTAGAGTCATAAAATATAAAACAGTAAAGTATTGACTACGTTGTATGGTGTAAGAGGCTAGAAAGAAGGCATGAAACACATATAAAAGGCCGAATATAGCTGTCAATTGCTAGTTTTATGTAGTCATTATTTCTTACTCAAACCATAGACACATTGGCACATCACTCAAATAGATTTGAGCACTCACCCAAAGCACACAAAGGTACTAGGTCCCTCTTTTAATACCATATTTTTCAAGGTGTTAGCATGATCACACAAGTATTCCATACACATAGCAAGTAATTAAAGGTAAAGCATAACATGAACTAGATCACAACCATAGTGCATAATGAATCAAACAAGGATCAAGATCAGATTTACCATACAATAACCAAGTAATGGAGACATCAACAACCATTATCCATCCACAAAGATCCATTATATTAATCCACCATGAACATAGTAGTTGAATACATCAAAAAGCATCATCACAAAGTCATGCACGCAAATATACCAGTAGCATAACTTTGTTACAATCTTTGTGGTGTCTCTAAACTATGAAAATCAATACATATATATATATATATATAGGTAGTGGGGTCTTTCCCTTCACTACTCATGCACTCTCAAAATAGGTTACATGCTAAGAATAGCCATGCACCACTTACAAAATAAACCAATAAGCATGCAAGCTTCGCTTAATAATAGATTACCTATAAATAACTCTAGTTCTAATCCTATTATTATCTCAAACTCTACATGACTCTTCATCTTCCACTTGGTCCCAAAATAGCTTGGCGTGTCTTCCAAGTCTTCTATCAAAACGTGTTCAACACTTAATCCATTCTTATCCCATGCATGCAAAATAGCTAAGTCTCGAATTCTAATCTTTCCTCGGTGTGCCTTGTATCTGATGATCTTCTACGCACACCTACGCACCCGCTTCCTGAGCACCCTGATATCATGTGCCTCTAACATTTAGGAATAAATTTTTCCATCCAACATTACCCCACAATAGCTTCATTTATACCTCAAAAATGGGTAATCATGCCTTGTCTCTCCAAGAATAAAGAATAAGAAATAAAATAATGTCTGTACATAATGAATGAACATATACCAAAAATATTTTGGGCACCTATTCCTCTGAAGGTAGAAGTAACTCAAGGTACTCACTCTTGATTTTTGCCTCTAACTCATTCCAATCACTGAGTGCCTTCTTTGTCTTTTCAAGGATGTCTGCAAGTACCCCTTCCATTTCATCCAAGGTCATATTATCACCCTCATTTTGTAGCACCCTAAGAATGTTTTCTAGACTAGAGATCATCCCATCCATTACATCCATACGTTGAGCTATAAGTTTCCCAATTTCCTTTATCTTTTCTTTGTGAGGGTCTCAGGTTGTTGTGAGTGCATCACGCTTCTCTACTAATAATGTCAGCCTCTCCTTGCGCCCAAGAGTTTCATCCTTATTTTCATAAAAGACTTCATTCTCCTCAACCAAATTCCTTGTCTTGATGATTGCCTCTAGGTCTACACACATATTTAACATGTTGAGTCTGCCTTCTTCATTTCATCCTTCAAAGTGTTTGGAGTAGAGATTCATACCCAATTATTTGGCACGCTATTGTAGCTTTGGATATTTCTTTCTATGCTGCAATATATTCATCTTTCTATGCAATTGTCTCCATAGTCGCTTATGGTGTGCCCATCTACTTCTTTATCAATAAGTGAACACAATCCAATGAGAATTGTATGGAGGACTTGTATGTCTACTATGACTTCTCATCAATGTCTAGATGTGCGTGTATGACTTCCTTCCCAAGCTCTGCTGCAAAATCCATAATCTCCTTTCTTTTCTCCTTGTCCTTCTTACACACTTCTTTAACTATTCCACTTTTTCTTTCAAGCTCTTATTGTCTTCAATCAGTGCCTTGAGTGTTTTCGCTTTATCACATTTATTTGTGCCACTTGAAGCCAGCTTGGTCAAAGCATTACTTTATTTTTCATCCCTAAAATATGTTCGCTAAACCATCTAGTGCATGGCCTACACTTTCTTCTTTATTTTTCTTTTCACACATGCTTCCTCCTTCACATCGAATCCAGGATCATCTATGTGACTTTGTATGCTCTAGAACAACTATTTACGAGTGTGAATGTTTATTGCCTATGGATCCATCAAATCCCACCCATTTAGCTTCTTAGGCTCCAAAGTACTCTAAAACCTGGCACGAATGATTTTAGATGGGTCATCAATGTACCCAAGTGCAGGTGTTTTGTAATCTTCTTCTCCCTTATTCTTTCTAGAGCAATAACCCTTGGGAACATGAACCTTAGTATCCAAAAGTGGGCCTTTACCTATTGTGCCCACTTTTGTATCATTTGGATCACCAGAAGGTTCGCCCTTATCTTTTCCTAACTCTTCCCCTATGGCACCACCCGCATCCGCATGCTCTTCATAAGCTCGCTCATCATGTTGTGTTTATTTATATTGAGGCTACTCGCATCAACACCAAGGATTGGAGTCTCCTTTATGACATGCGTGTTATCGCCTAACTTTTCCCCATCACTATCCTCCTTCACCGGAATGTATTTGTGCCTTCTCTTTTCTCGATTTAGGCTTAATGGGCGAGGTTCTTGGTAATCTTTGTAGTAGTTGTGAGGGTCCCGTGCCTACACTTTGTACTATGGTTTTCCTTATCACTCTCCTAAATTCATGGTCCTTGGTGCCCTCACCTAACTCCATGTCCTCACCTTATTTTACTTCCACTATGGGAGGGGAAGTATCCTCATGATTTCTCTTTTTCCCTACTACTAAATGTCTCCACATGCCATGATCCAAACCACCACTATCTTCCCCAAGTCTTCTTCTTCTTCTAAAACTATAGGCTCCTCATCAAGTAATGTGCCTATTGTATGCTTTCCTTTTAGATTCCTTTTGGAAATTCAGGAAGCTTAAATTCATTCTCAATGTACTTCCCATCTACCAACTTGGGCTTAAGGTAGATGTATACCTTAGCCACACTAGATTTCCCAACTTCCAAACTCATTGAGTTGATACTTATATTATCAAATATCAATTTTTCAATATAAGAATATTTACTTGGATATGTGTATGTATTTCGAGAGTATGATACTCACAGTCCACTTTATCTACATCAAACCTCAATCTGCGTGCATTGGAGAATTTGTTTACTAAAGCCTGAAAGTAACATGTAGTGAAGGCATATGGGAGCTTGCACCAAGGGCTCCACTTTCCATCCTTCATCCCAAACTTGCCTATACAAAAATGTTGATAAATTGTGAATTGGGCCTGCTTCTCTAATACCGAAGGAAGGTCCTTGGGTATTATCCATTCATACTCAAAATCTTCACACATGCACTTATACCAGAGCTCTAATCATTGCTTATAATGACCACTCATAGATCCATCATATGTATATTTTTCAAATCTTTCTACAAGTGACTTCTTTCCTCTTAAGGAACTGCCAAATCTGCTCCTTTGGCCCATTAAGCACCCCAATTTCTACAAACACAATAGATAATAAGATGGCACCGAAACTTATCTTATCTCCTTAGTGCACCTCTTCAATTATGGTCTCAGCAATGAAGGAAGACAAGTTATATACCACTCCCTCAGACATCTTCCTAGCGATATGGAGCCATCTTTTATTCACCTAGCTCCAACACTCTTGGTTATTCAACTTGGTAAGGAGGTGCGTGGTAGCTTAGATCACAGGGTGGTTTTCCAAATTTTTGATATCCATGGTGCACCCCCCTTTTGCATAGGTCATCTCTACAAAATTTACTTCCATGGAATCATCATCTCTAAGGTCACTTCCAATTTGGTGCCTAAGCTCCTTAACCCTGTCAATATTCCAATCAAGGGCATGGTGAGTTACATTTTCGCACCCTACAAAGTAGACAAATTCATCATGGATTCGGGACATCAACCATTGATATAAATTTTCTTGGCTTTCCAAAATATGGTAATTCATACAACCTGCATGACTCAATACTTGCCAACAACTTTTGTCTTACATCATCATAAATAGCCATAGAATTCTCTATCCATAATTTTGTTTTTATCGTCAGGATTTGTCCAAGTCATCCTTATTTTTCTATTATGATGATTGTAGTCACTTTCTTTTCTTCATCTAGTATGAGACTCCCAATCCAATCCCATGATGATGCCTTATAGGTACTACATTTCCAAAAATTTACTTTTGGAGGTGCCCTCCACCTCTACTTTCACTTCTTTTTTCTTCCTTCCCCTTGCCCCAGGTGCTCATTTTGGTGTCATTACGATGATAAAAATGTGTTCTTGCACTATATTCAAGCTCTACAACTTAAAATTTTGTGTGCCCTAGCTTTACCTTAAACCCTAGATCACATATTTACTCCATGCACACCTTTACCTCATTTAAACAACCTCGTTGATGGAGCTCTAAATAATGTCGTGCACAAATATCTCTGGTTCAATGTCTATATTTTCTCTTTCATACACTCCCACTCACAACTTTCTCTTCATCTCATTCTTCAACTCACTCAAACACTTCACTTCACAATGCAAGGTAAAAATGATATCACAACCCCTCCTTATATAAATTTTTCAAATTTCCCTGAATTGATTGCTCTTCACCAACCATCGTACTCGGCATTAATCACACCTTTTTTTTTTTTTATACATTTGTCACTTATTTTTCTCGTGCCCCAATTCTAACCTTCTCGGCACACCCCTACTCCTTAGCCACATATTTTCTCTCGTGTGCCTTCATGCACTGAAGTACCTATCCACTACGCCTTACACCAAGTATTTTACCATCTTGTTTCATACCTCGATTTACATTGTGCATCCCTCCATCTACGTGTGGTCTTCCTTTATGAGTGATTTTTCTTGATCCGCACCTTTACCTCAAGCACATGCACCATATTTCTTCTATGCATATCCATATTCCGAGAGATTGTTCAATCATGGCCTATTCATTGTGTATCTGCTCCACCCCACACTAAAAGTATACACGGTCCTCTCGTGCATGAATTCACTTAGATATTAATCAGCTACATGTGCGCAAAAAGCATGCTTATTAGAAAAAAAAATAAAGTAAATTTACAAATCATAACAATGATGAAAGGAAACACATAAATATAATTAATGAAATTAAAATCTAATCTAACATGGCACCACTGCCTTATTACAAACACCAAGAAGACTTATTTATAGTAGGGATTCATCCTACTCATGTTGAAGTACCCAAGAAATCGAGTGCCATCCAAGTGCCTCAGAATCGACAAGCGCCTAAATCAAGTACATAAGTTAGAACATACGGTCACAACTAATGCACTTTTAATTTTTGAAGGTGGCGCACAAACTTGAAGTCATAAAGAAGAACCATCTATCCAAATTCAATTTTCTTATTCTTAATGTGCCTATCATTTAATGTCTTTTGCCTAGAATTTTCTATCTTCTAGATCCAACATGCTATAGTGCACCTCTCATCCAACTCGCATCATCTTTTCAATCCACTCTTTAAGTGCTTTCTCATCATCTAGTCCACGCATGCATGTAATACATAGGGAGGGTAACATTAATTCCACTATTAAAATAGCCTTTGTGCTAAACACAAAATGAAAGGGTGTGGCCTTATTCAACCTCTTATAAGTTGTCTTATACGTCCAAATTACAAAAGAGAGACTTTATCATCCTAGTCCTTCTTTCTAACATCACGGATCTTAGTCAATGTATGTCCCAATAATTTATTGAAAGCTTATGTAGTTCCATTGGCGATGGGTGATAAGGTGTTTTTGTATGGTGTGCCACCATAAATTCTACCAATAATACTTTGAATATCTCATTCAAAAAGTATGTGCCCCTATCATTGGTCAAGCTCAACAGACATCCATACCTACTAATAATGTTCTCCCATAAGAACCTTGTTGCAGTAGCTCTCCATACAATTGTTTGTAGCCACTACTTCTACCCACCTTGTTAGATAATTTGTACAAGTTATAATGTAGTGTGATCCATTCCTATGAGCAGGTGGTGAAATAGGGCCCATAAATTCAATTTCCCATTTCTCAAAAGGTTATGCACTTACTATCGGTCTTAATGGAATTTCATCTCTATGCTCAAGATTCCTAAGGCGCGACAATGATCACACGCCATGGTATACTCCTTATAATCCTTATATAGTGTTTCCCACCAAATACCAACTAGTAAATATCTTACACACGTAGTAACATTTCCTACATAATGTCCTCCTGTAATTCCACCATGAGCTTCCTTCATTATAGCTTCCTACTCATGTTTAAGTACATACCAAAGAAAAACATCATCATGACCTAACTTGTATAAGTCTCCACTGATCAACATATAAGGTGTGTTGTGTATAGCAAGTTGTTTCTTTTCTAAGCTCTTCATCCCTTCAGGTGCCACACCAGTATGTAAAAATATAGAAATGTCTTCCAAATCAGATGGTGTGTGGTTTACTCTCGAGCAGTTGTGTATCCGGAATTATTTCCTCAATGCTTTGTGTGTCCTTGCCTAAGTTAATCCTTGATAAATGATCCAGTCTAGAATTACTCTTCCCTGGTTTTACTACAACTATAAATTCAAATTCCTGAAACAAGAGAATCCACTAACATATGTGCCCCTACAAAACAAGCTTATTAACCAAGTACTTAAGTGTCATGTGATCTGTATAAAATATAAAGGGATTTTCTAGTAAATATTGTCAAAAATTTTATAGCACATAAATCATTAACAATGCTTTATGATTTGTAGTCATATAATTCTACTCAGTTGGGGTCAACTTCCTTCTTGTGAAATATGTAGGATGATCAGCGATCGTATCACCAGGTATTGCTAATGGTGTGCCAATGGCCATGTCAACATCATAAACATGTACATGAAATGGTTTATCCCAAGAAGGGAAGTGCAGAATGGGCATAAAATTAAGTCTTTCCTTCAATGTCTCAAAATATGTCTATTGCGCCTCATTCCAATTCAACTTCCTTTGTTTTTCAACAATTCTTCCAAGGGTGCGGAAATCATAGCATATCACTTAATGAACTTCCTGTAACAACCGATTGTCCTAAATAACCACGCACCTTACTCTAATTGTTAGCTTCTCTAAGCCCAAAATAATTACAACCTTAGAAGGATATACCAATAAGCCTTCTATACATATAATGTGTCCCAACAAAGTTTGAAAGGGTGTGGTAAAGATACACTTCTTAATATTTAAAGAGATGCTTAATTGTTGGCACCTCTTAAACACAAGTCTCAAATTGTCACAGTGATCTTTTACCAGCCATACACACAGTCCAATCATCTAAATAAACTTGTAAAAATTATGTACAAATTCCTCAAATGTTTGTACAACAATGTGCAAAAATACTACGAGATCCGTTCTTTAACCCAAAGGGCATAGCTGTGTATGCAAAAATTCCCATTCAATGGTGAAAGTTTTATGTTCTTTATCTTCTTTAACAATTTGAACACTGGTGATAACCAAAGAATCCATCAGTGAAAGAGTAAATCTCATGCCCAACAACATCCTCCAAGATTTCCTCTATAAATGGTGTAGGAAAAGGGTATATGACACAAGCAGCATTTAACTCTCGTAATCAACACAGATCCTTATCCTACCATATTTATTTAGGTTAATCACCATCGAGCTAACCCATTATAAATCCTCAATAGGCTCAATCATTCTAGATTTCAACATCTTATTAATCTCTTCCCTGACTTTGACATGTAGATTAGGATTCATCCTATAAGGCCTCTTCCTAACCCGGCGCGTACCTTCCTTTAAGTTGATCCTCATCTTGCCTAAGGAGTGATGTACTTTTTCAACTCATGATAGCCTCATAGAAATAAGTCCAATATTCACCAATAACTTCCTCTTTAGGTGTTTTACATGTCCCAATGTTGGCCTTCTTCATTTTCATAGGCTCATGATAAGCACGTGCCTTCTCATTAGCACTATCCAAGACCTCATGCATATCCACAAAGTGTGATCAACATCTAGATTCTCTACTTCCTCATCATCAATCATGTAAACCAGCTTACCCTTCTCTTTTTCTAGCCAAGAGCACCCAAGTTGCACTTCATTTGTCTCTTCTTTGTCAAAGTGCACCTCTAAGTCCAATTCCCCAAACATATCTAACAGGAGTTCTTCATCCTTTGCACTATCCCCCATTGTAAGGCGCTTCACAATCTGTAATGCTTCATGCACCAGAGGTTTAGTAGAAAAATAGTCAAAGGTCTTAATCATACCTGAGGTCATCTCTTGCCAATTAAATTTTCTCTTGTTAGCTTTGCATGAACATACCATGTGCACATGCAACCGCTAAGGGTGGCATAGAACTTATGTACCCAGAGTGATGGTGGAAGGCCTCCTGCCCCTCTGTCTAGAGTCTCTCACACTTCTAAATGTGATGTGAATTAGAATCCTTCCCATGAAATTTGCATATCTATGAAGGTACATTTCTCCTAAGAAACCTAATAGAGAAGGCGAGTCTAACTTCTCACCAATCCAAAAGGTTATCCCTGTGTGTAGTCCACCAATGCACAATTGTTCTGTGCAGGGTATAAACTAGTATATTTCTTCTTTCTACTTGGTCTTTCCTTCGAACTTCCATATCATGTAAAAATACATCAGATTTCCTTCACCATTATCCGAGGTACTTGGTTACTTCCCAAGTGCCTAACCATACACAACCCGATCATGTGATTAATTGTGTTCTTGATCTCTCGCTCCACTATTTCATATGTTCCATGTGCCCAGTTATCACAGGAAACACTGGTTATATCACTCATAGACTAAGCATCATCCCAATGTATAACACCTTCCTTAGATGGCTCGAGCACTTCAGGATCTCTAACCGTACGCACATATATCCTATTCAAATCCTCTTCACTCAAGGGTTCTACATAAGGCGTATCTTTCCCATATGTTAAAGGAATAATCACGCACTCCTCTTTATTCTCAAAACTAATATAACCTTTATTAAAGTGTAGATTAGCATTATTCGTGTAACACCAATGGTGCCCAAGAAATATAGGGAAATTATCTACCTTGGTAAGTGCCAAGACCTCAAAGTCCCTAGTAAACTTGGCCCCTTGTATAGTAATAGTGGCATCCTTCAATACTCCAATGGGTGTGGCTTTAGTCATGTTCGCCATATACAACACATTTAAAGATGGTTGTAATGGTGGTCTCCCCATCTGATTCCATGCATCTAAAGTGAGTACATTTACTTCTACACATGTATCAATTAGTATATTACTCAAGACCAACCATCAACAACTACATTCAAAGTGATCTCTTTATCATTTAAGACTATGAGGTGGTAAGTTTACATACAATATATATCTCTCATGCTCATTCCAACGCACGATACCTTCTCCCTCAACCATTCCCATAACAAAGGAATGATTTTTTCCTAACACAACATCTTACAAACCTCCTTCAAGTCATCAACATCTTTCTGAGGAAGCTCAAATATCTTCACATGTTCCAATTTCCACGATTTGCTCCTTTAAGCATTGTATTTCACCTTATAAGTTTCTAATAACCTCCATAGTCTCCTAATAAAATTCCTTCTGATGAGAAAGATATGGATATTTCACATGCAATACCTCATTTTTTGTAATAACATGTTTCGCTTTAGTATCTCATGAGCACGTGCATCCTCAACGCATGTAGTCACCAACACAAATATTACCTTAGGATCGAGGCACTAACTTCGATATCCATTGATATTCTATAACGCATTATACCTTTATCATCCTTGTGCCCTTATCATGTTTGTGTTTTTTTCTCATATGCTCATATAAATTAGGGCACTCTTCAAACTTTTGTTATTTTCCACACCATGAGCAAACCACATTCTAAGGGAATTCGCACCTATAATGATTGGGAGATCCGCATGTATAACAGGTTCCACAAGGGAAGTCACCTCTTCCACCGGTATGACCATGATCTCTATATCCTTCATGGTAACCTTTACCTCTACCACCTCCATCAGAGTGCCCTTCATTATGGTTATGACTATGATGTTCACCTTGGTCCTTAGAATTAATTTGAATAATCGGTCCTGCAGTATACACCGGTTCAATAGCCTCATGAATCTAATCAATCAACCTAAAATTCTTCATATCATGAGTGGTAGACTTAGAAATATCATAGTAATAGGATACATTCTTATGAATCACGACCTTCAATAAGGGGCGGTGACTTGAATCATGATCTAAGTGATAGATATCACAATCGAACAACATGGTGAGCACCAATTTACGAGGGCATATATCCTAGGTATGTCCTTCTACCTTATAATTTGTACACCAAATACCACCATGTGTCTCATAACTGAATTGACCGATAATTTCTCCAATTGTTTCTCCATGGAAGCAATCCATGCCTCCAAGAACAGTGACTATAGTGTCTATGCTCCCAACTACCTCAAAGCAAGTAGAGCTTCCTCCAAATCTTTGCGCAGAGATCCGTAAATGTATTATGAGAGATTTCCCTTCTAAAAGGTGTTATCAAACTGCCAATAAACCATTGTGCATGTTGGCTAGGGTGAATATCATAAGATAACTTTGATAGCAAAGTTTTAAAACATGCATCATACTCCCTTACGCTCTCAGTCATGCCCTGCTTAATCTCTTTCAGCGTGTTGATGCTTTTCTGTTCAAACTTAGGCATATGGAACTCAACCAAGAAAGCATCATGCAACGTGTTGTAATCTATAGTAGTTTGATTCGGTCAAATTTCTTATACCAACTATGTGCACGTCCTTGCAATGTAGTAGAAAATTGACTTGTCTTAGATTCACGAGATGTGATTATTTTAGAATGCCATAGTATCTCACACTTTTGTACATGATCCACAACATCCTCAATACCCACGTATTTTGGCAAGTGAAGAGACATCTCATAAAATATTTGTTGTAGCTGATGAGGGTGCGGACCTTGTCCACCATTTCTAGAACTAGAACCCTCACTAGTATTTCCTCCACCACCAAAACCACTTGATCCACTTGATACATCGAACCTCATGATCCCCCACCTATAACAATAACTAGACCGGAGGATGATCTACTCTATGTTCCAACTGTTATACTAAACTCGAAGTCCCATAGTCCGCAAACTTTTGCTACTTCAAGATGTAATTCCAACATTTTATACACCCACACTCTGCCCTAATGATGCACCGAAAGTATTTCTCTAATCGGTCCTCCAAAACCAAATATGTTGTCGTCTTTGATGCCATAGATGCTATCTCGATGCACTTTTATACTCAAAGGAAAATGAAATCTACTTGGCGCTACTCTATCACCAACACTAGCCCATTTTTCAATAATTATTTCAGAACTAGAACACTAAGCGTAAGGGAAAGGTTTCCACATGGGATCGAGATACATGCCTACGGTCCATATCCTTTCTTCTTTTGATGCACTCTCATCTGAATATGAAGGGTATTCTCTCTCACACTTTCCTAAATAATAGATTACAAAAGAAACCAAGAAGCATGCAACCTTCTCCCAATAATAGATTACTAATAAATAACTCTATTTCTAATCTTATTATTAGCTCAAACTTTGCATGACTCTTCAACTTTCACTTGGTCCCAAAATATCTTAGCGTGTCTTCCAATTCTTCTATCAAAGCATGTTCAGCACTCAATCCATTCTTATCCCATGCATGTAAAATCACTAAGTCTAGAAGTCTAATCTTTCCTCGATGCGCCTGTATCTCTTGATCTTCTCGCACACATCTATGTGCCCACTTCCTGCACACTCGATCTCATGCACCTCTAGCATTTAGGCATAATTTTTCCAACCAACATTTTCTCACTTAAGAATCATAATGAGCAGTAGTATGTGATTAGGACCAGAAATGTGCCCAAAGTGTATGATATAGTGTCTACACTCTCTTCCATTTAGGTAGCATAAAATATTTTATTAATGTCCATTTCTTTAGCTCTTACATAATTTAATGTAGGTATTGTAGTCGAAGCTTTAGAAAAAATGACACCAAAGAGGGGAAGTAATTTTATCCTAAAGGTCTTCGAAAAGGTACTTATTCTTACCCAAATACCCCTTTTCGTAATATTGTTCTTCATTTACTAGAATTTAATAAAGCAAGTAATTGGCTTGAATCTTTTACCCTTGGTTATTTTTTTGGTTTATTCCCTCGAAATTATTTCTCAAATAATGGATTCATAACCATTGGTAGTCCCATGGTGTCAGGCTTAAGGGGGTCCAAAATCTAACCAAGGGATTTTTTGGTTTTGTTTCAACAATGTTGAGCATTGTAAATCCATTTTCAATCATGGATTGTGTTTTATTGATAACACTCTTATTGTATTTTCCCAATAGACTATATATTTCCAAGTTTGTGAGCTAGAGAAACTCAAAATCTGAGCCTAGGTAGATTTCCTTGGTTCACCTCTCCCCCTTTGCGGACTTGTTGAAGTCATCTAACCCCTAACACATTTCATTTTCCTAAAGAATCCCAAGTTCTATCCAACCCTCCCTAAAAATGTGTCTACATTGAAATTGATCTGGTCAAAGACCTCGAGGAATCCATAAATATCTAGATTTGTGACATTTGGTTCTTTGTGGGAGCTTTACACTAACATCTTGAATACGTGCTTTTGGTGCAAAGATTCATTCGATATGATTAAGAAATCCCTCTTACGGTTTATTGCATTAACCTTCATAAGAAAAGATCTTGATAGAATCCAAAGCCCCCACAAATATGTATGAAGGATGGACTATTTTCACAAGAAAAAAAAAGCTTCTTGTGGTACCGCTCGACCTCTACCAACTTCTTACCACCATGTCGGTGTCCCTAGAGTCAAATCCTTTGTTTCCATTGTCAAAAAATTTGCGTTATTGTCGTCACATTGAAATGTGCCCTATAAAGAGTGGTGTGATTCTTTCCTTTCAATTGACAAAATGGAACACTCATAGATTTTAGGTGACCCGTATGTTGGAGTGATTCTCTAGATAGGGTTAGTTCCCCTAGTGTAACACCTAAAGTAGCTTGTACTACTAAAACTAATCTACTTCTACTAAATCAACAAGGAAAAGGGAGAAGGAATTAAGGGGATAAACTAAAAATATGGTGATACACCAGAAATTTTGATGATATTAGACTCATTTGAACCACACAGATGGACCAAAAGAACTATGCACACCATACATAACTCACATATTGAAAAACCGTGGCTAAAGTATTTCTTTGAAAGTTTTGGAAGTTATAATAACATAGAGAAGAGGTGATAAATAGATCTAAAATGGAAATTTGGTAAGCTCCACAGCTAAATTATGCAAAAATTTAATCAAACACAAGCTATGACCTACAAATTAGTATGTTACTACAATAGGGAATGGAATTTAGAATGCAAAATCAGGGATAAACAATATCACAAGATCAAAATCAGCTTAAAACACAAACTTGCACAAATTATAGGTAATGAGAAGGTAAAAATAACTCATTTATTGATCCAAGAGGTGAAACCAGTACAAAGAATAACTCATGACCCTTGCTCTTCCACTCAGAATGCCAAATAACTAGAATAATGAATAGAACACATAGATGTTTCTACAATGAATTCATGGAGTTTTATAGAGAATTGAGAGAGAAGAAGGGGGAAAAACACAAACATGCAAGTCTAATGTTCAAAATAGCCAAAATGTATGTGGCATACATGTAGAATGAATATTAAAGAAAAATGCACGCTCAAAAATAGAAAAATGTGTCTAAAATAGAAAAACACGTTTCAAAATATATGGAAGAATACAATGGCCCATCTCGCATGCTTCATTTTAAATTTAGCAACTTGTGCATGCTCCAATTAAATATTTCTTGTATGATTTGATCTTCTTTATTGGAAAATAACATGAAAAATAATTGAATATTCATTAAATTAAATTTCAAGGATTATAGATTTAGTGATGTACAAAATTAAAATTGAATTACTTCAATGTGTAAAAAGTAAAAAACAAGAACACAAAACATGTTTTACGTGGGGAAAACACAGAAGGTAAAAAACCTAACAAAAATCACTTTATCCTTGTTAATAATTTTACACACATATTTTACCTAACACCTCCACTTCCTCCTCGGGTCCCACCAAATCTTTGCACTTAGTAAGTTAGAAATCTCAATAAAATATTCTTGTGAGATCACCCTATAAATAGGATGGGTGATTCGGTTGCACTTAGGTGCACCGTTTCACTCTAACATTGATTTAATTAAATAAATCATAACTTCCACATTTAAGTGGAAAGGAGACCCGACAACATAAATTAATTTTTATAATAAAACTTTAAATAAAGGGTGTAAAATGGTGGCCCACCTAAATGGTGTCCCCACTTAATATTAACACCCCAACACTCCCCCTTAATGTTAAGTGGGAAAAAACATGCCAAATTACCTTTTTCTACAAAAGGATTTACAATCCATAAATCATCAATGACAATTTAGGCTAACATGTAAACAAGGGAAATCATATAGATATTCCCACAAAAATTCTTAGGACAAGTGCTTTACATATGAAGACTTACATAAGATTATGGAGCCTTTTATAAAACAAGGATCTCCCATAACTAATGCTTCGCTAGGAATTACAAGTAAACTCACGTGTTGTGATCATTTACTTAAGACTCACATATAGTGATATTTTACAAAATGGAGGAAGTATAGGAAGTTTACAAAAGCAGGTCGTTAAGAGGTGGCATTTTCATGCACACTCCCTTTAATGGAAACTCAGAAAGGCCTAATAAGGCACCAAACTTACAAAACTTCACAACATTCAGTGGCTTCATGAAAATATTTGTGATTTGATCTTTGATCAAATAGAACTTAAGATAAACATTTCCATTTAGGACTTTCTCTCGAATGATGTACATATGAATCTCTATACTCCTTGTTCCTAGTGCTAAACTAGATTGTTCATAAGAGAAATACAACTCTTGTCACATAGAAGACTAGTGCTTCCTTTGACACCCATATGGAGTTCATCTAATAGTATTTTCAGCCACATGGCTTCTTTTTTGCTTCCATAACACTTCTATACTCTACTTCAATACAAAATTTTGGTTTCTTCTTGTTACTCCAAGTGATGGCACCTACACCAAACTTGAAAACATATCCAGAAGTATATTTTTTATCTATAATATCACTAGCAAGGTTAGAATCACAATATCCACATAAAGTGTATCGTTACAAGAAGAATAATACAAACCATACTTAACTATTCCTTTAACTATTTTAGAATTCTTTTTTCCATTTTCCAATGATCCTCATAAGGTTCAGGCATGAATCTAGAAACAACTCCTACTAAATATGGAATATTTGGCCTAGTAATAGTCAAAACAATTAAACTACCAACTACTTGTCTATACGTGAGTGGGCTTAAATTTATCACATGCAAGTTTTGGATTTTACATGCTCTAAAAATAGATTTTTGACTAAAACTATGAAGCTAAAAATAGATTCATGGTCATCTCGTGTTTCTTAGAATTTCCTATGTTATGCAGATTTTTACGTCATCCATAACTTTACTCTATCTTTTGCTTCATTCCACATATTTTCCTATGCTACGCAGCTCTTTTAGGCCTTTGTGAATCTTTTATCTTCATTTCATGGACTTCTCAGACCTCTCTGAGATTTTTTTCACGTCCACAACTTTTCCTTTATTTCTCTTCATATCTATGAAACATTATTACTTTAACTTCCTTTGTTCGTTGATAAATTGGTCTTGTGCACATCCCGAACACTAAAAACTTCTTTACTTTGTTTTATGGCCTTAGTTATACATCCATGGTTTCTCAAATTTGTGGAACACTAAAACTTCATTTTTTGTTCTCATGCGGGATTTCAAACTTCAAACTTACATCTGTCCCTTTGCTTCGTGGATTTTTGTGGCCACTTTTCCTGCGTATGGCGGTCTCTATTCTTTGTCCACATACCTTGTTTTTCTAATTTTACCAATTTTGAAAAAATAATCTTTATCCTCCAAGTCTCGTGAAACACTATAATATTTGTTTTTGGTTCGCGAGTCTTCCATCCAAATCTTCCCAAATCCTGGAACTTGAATAAGTTATGCAAATAAGCATGGGTGCTTATTTGGATAATGATTTGGTGACTTCTTTAGGGTATATTCCTACGAGATGTAACAACCAATAGCCTAAAGTATTCATTAGGCATGGATTCAAGTATACACATTGAAACTTCTAAAATTAAGTTGTCTTACACCCTAAAACAAGCAAAAGGAACCAACACTTATGAATCCAAGCACTTATTCAAATGATCACCATAAGAATTAGGTAAGGGCACTTAATTAGTGATCATTTATACAATAAAGGGAGGGCACATCCAACAACAACAACAACAAAGGAAGGAAACACCATACAAAAATTGGGAAATCATACATGATCCAACTAGAAGCATGTAGAGTGTGCACAAGCACTTATTTTATAAGAAACAACCTAAACTAATCCTAATCTAAACAAAGAGAAAGGAAAGTTAAACAAAACCACATACTTGTTAGGAGAAATAAATTTCTTTTCTCACAAAGTACAACCATTAGATCAATTTCATGACTAGACCACATGATGGAGATGAAGACATGGTCCGCACCTTTGATTTTCTCAAAATATCAGCCAAGAAAAGAATAATCACGTCGAAGGATCTATACTTAGTTTTTGTAGATGTTGGGGCTAATCTTGGGTAACTTGAAACTTTTTCTCATGCTTTGAAGTAAGCATGACATGTGACAACTCTTCTTCGGATATAGGCTAGCCAAATATCTAATTGGGAAAGTGTTCTTTGTAGCTGATTCGAGTGAACCTTTAGGTTTTCCCATATTATTTACACAAAAATATATGAATGGATCCATAAGAGGCACTTTATTCGTCATTTTGGATGTTTTTAAGCTGATTATCTTATCTTACTTTATCTTGCACAAGCACCTCGGGTTCCACACTTGGGGCCCCATTATTTTCTTCATCCTTAAGCAAAAAAATATGATAACTCAAACATGTTCTCTTCACTGTTAGGAAATATAATGTTTACATTATATGTTTGGGTGGTTAGTCATATTTAGTTAATTAAGTAATATTGTTAAATATAATAACAATATTATGTACGTGGTTATTTGGTTATACCTGTATCACTATTTATAGGTTTATTGTTTGTAATACATCCTATTTTATAGGATGTTTTGTTACCTACCTTCTTGGCTATTTATTAGCCCAATGTAATGTATGATATATCGAGTATATTGAAGTGTTATTCATGTGTATTCATTGTATAAACTGGTGTTGTTCTTTCATTTGGTATCGGAGCAGGTATGGCTCTGTAAAATTAATTATAGGGGTTGTAGCATTGTGCTTCACCTCTGAAGATGAGAAAATATTATTATCTGTGATATTAGGTGTGGATAGATTCATTGACTCTATGTCCTTGTAATCAGTTTTACGTATATTATCCATACTTGATTTGTGCATACACAGATTTTTAGGCCACCATTCTGTTGTTGTAGAGGATCGTTTGAAAGGGTTGTTATGAAGGCACCTGCGCTTACTAATCTTTGATGGTTGTGTAAACCTTCCATCACCAAATCGACAAGGAGACTCGTGAGGATGTGTTTTTTTGAAGGAGACATTTTTAGACAGTTATGTGCATTTCATTTCCACTGAATACTCTACATTGGATTAAAAATTCCAAAAATGTAGTTGTATTTTATTTGGAATAGTTGTTTCATTCTACATTATGTCAGATTTCTTCTGCCAGATCAAAATCATCATTGCAGAAGCATGGATTTTCATTTCATAATTTGTCATGTATTCACATTGTATCTGATAATTTGTTGTGTATCCAACATTTGGGTTTGATTTATTATCTTTATAGATCTTATCAGTGTCAATGTGATCAAAAATTTCTCTAAAGACGTGTTACTGTAAATAATCAGCTTGGGACACTTTATTAACAGCTGGGTGTATTTCACTCAGACTTGCATGAGCATCGATGTGTATGATTCAACGGCTTCCACTTTCTATGCTCATCTTGGTTTTAATCAAACCTCCTTTTACGCCTACCTTGGATATTGCAGAGTTCTCAGCATTGGTTATATCACCTGCATCTAATTTTCAATGACCTATCCAGATGAGCTACATTGACTTGCATTACGTTTGGCAAAAATTATTGAGGTAAATTATTTAAATATATATTTCTTCAAACAGTGGTGGACCACCTAGTAATTGAGCATCTTCCCACGGTAATAGCTACTTGCACCTCGCTATCCGTTATACTCTAGTGTGAATATAATATAAAGTTTTTATCATAATGCAAAGGTCATGGTCGGTTTATTTTTAGGAGTATGTGTTGATTCTTTAAATAGTATACGTGGTTATTATTTGTCAATGAGTCAAGGTCAAAAATTTGTGTCGTTAAGAGTAAAAAGTGTCTTACATATCACCATTAGCATGTTTATCTAAAGTGTCATCCTATGTATATATGTCAAAATAGTCATTTTTTTGTCATGTTATTATGAGTGATTATAATATAAGGTTGTTATTTAAGAGTTCATAGAATACATTTGGTTTTGTAATGTGTCATAATAGTTTGTTTTTATTAGGTTGTTAAAAGTGAAGTCTTCCATGTTTGTAAAGTGTTAGTCAATTGATAAAGTCAAAAGTATAGAGTCGTGATGTTCTCTTGTCAATATTAAAAATCAATGGATTGTATTGTAAATGTTTCATTATCAATATGTATATTTGTTTGAGTTTTCATTTTTATGAGTTGAAGTTGTCAAGTTTTGTAAATGTCAAAAATTGCCAAAATTGTAAAAATAAAAATAAAAAAATTCCTTACGAACACATTTTCGGTGGAATCCGACATTCAAGGCATGTTATTGAGTCTCATTGTCACATCCATATGAGCTAGCAACATCATACTAGAGGACGAAGGTAACAGAGGCTGGAGGTCAGATAGCGACCTCTTGTCAATCACCAACGACGAGGCCACACAGAGCTATGGTGGCATATATATAGTGTGAGTATATGATTTTCAGTGTGGTTTCATGCACTTCAATTTTTACAGTTTGTAATTTTCAATAAGTGGAAATTTCACATTGAGGGGGGAACATGATCAACATGATCCAATGTTCCATTTCTAGTTTTTAGTTGTGTATGTGATTATTCCTACATAAATTCCCAATGCAAAAACATAGTGAAGAACAAATAGCACAAAGTGAAAGGCAACATCATGAGTCTTGATGAGGTAGAATAGTCAGATGTGTTCCTGTTCATACCTAGGTTTGTGGTTAGCCTCCTGAAAACCATTAAAGGTTGCTCAAATGTGTTCCTGCTTGAGTTCCCACATTGTTAGGTCATATGTGTTCCTAGAGTGACTGGTTGATAAGTAGATGATTCCTAAGCATGTTTCCATCCTCGTCGGTCAGATGTGTTCCTGAGAATGCATGGTCAATAAGAAGTTGATGTGTTCCTTATTCTACCTTCAGTTCGAGTGTTGTACTAATATCATGAGCAAGCACAAGCGCAAAGGCTACAAAGGAAGTGTGAAAGTTCTTTTTTACCATGTAAACATTAAGGGGGGGAATGTTAGGAAATTAATAATAATGTTTACATTATATGTTTGGGTGGTTAGTCATATTTAGTTAATTAAGTAATATTGTTAAATATAATAACAATATTATGTACGTGGTTATTTGGTTATACCCGTATCACTATTTACGGGTTTATTGTTTGTAATACATCCTATTTTATAGGATGTTTTGTTACCTACCTTCTTGGCTATTTATTATCCCAATGTAATGTATGATGTATCAAGTATATTGAAGTGTTATTCATGTGTATTCATTGTATAAACTAGTGTTGTGCTTTCATCATCAACATGCACTCTCACCGATCTTTTCCATTGTCTCAGTAACCCTTCTTTATCTTTAATCTCAAAGTGATATTCATCGGATCTGATTTGTCTTTCTTATTTGTAGATAGCTCTTCTTGTATGGTTCACATATTCTCATCTTGTAAATCAACAGGTTGTTATTGAGCCATTTTCTTTTCTAAAACTAATTTGAGAAGGGTATGAGACACTAGTAAAGGGTTTCTCCTTAATTCTACTTCCAATTAAAGATGATATAGGCTCAATATCGTTGATATGTTCCTTAGAAACGCTCATATGATCCTCAAAAAATGTCTCCTTACTTTGTAACTTGAGAGATCTCGAGAAAAAAATTCTAATTTTTTCTTCATCGGGTTATAATTATCCAAGACAATCGTATGAGTTTGCATGGGGAGTAACTCCTCATTTTAGAGCTCAACTATTTCATCCTCTCTTGCTAATTTTTAATAAAAACAACAAGTAATTCTTTAAAAGATGGGGTTGTTTCTTCAATCATACTCTCATAATTAGTCCATTTATCACTAAATAATTCATGATTAACCATAATGGATTTTACCTCAACTAATTTTGATGGATTTGGTTGACTAGTAGCTTCTTGATGAAGAACTTGTTTAATTATTTTAAAATATTGCCACCAATCCTTGGAACTTTGAATTCGTTCTCTTTTGCTTGACCCCTCCCCAAACTGATTTGGCTACTAATTTCATTCCAAAATGGGTTTGGAAAAATGGGGAGGGAAGGGTTTGGGATTGTAAATTATTTTTCAAAGTTTTCAACAATGGAGAAGGTATAAGATGCTCTTATGGTAGAGAGGTGATGTCAAGGGAATATTTACAAAAACTAGGAATATGAAATTTGGGCTGAGATTGTGTGGGTTGGGAAGGAGGAATGTGATAGCCACATGATGGTCGTGAAGGATCACTCCATTGACAGGTTCCTTATAACTAGATTGGTAAGCTTCCATTTCTTCAATCCAATATGTAATTTGGTTCAAAGTTTCAATAATTACCTCTAGCTTCTATTGAGGACTATACCATTTTGGCATAGGATTAACCCATGGATATGGCATCTTAAAACCAAGCTTCAATGCTATGATTTAGAACTTCTCCTTTATTTCTTACATGATTTTCTCTATATTGAATCTAGCTTTGAAACTCATCATCGACATGAAATTTCCTCTATAATCTATATATTCCTACTTGTGGAAAACACCATGATTAATAGGATAACCATATGGATTAGCAAGGTTTGGATAATGGGCATGCTCATTGTGATAGGGCTTATAATTTTGATCTAGAGGAGGGTTTTTTAAAAATGTGGAGGGAAGATAATTGCTCTTAAAACTAAGGATTCTAATGGGGAATAGAAGTCATGATTGTAAAACCCCATAAATGGATGAAAGGATGGAGGATATGTCCCAAAAACATTAAAAAAATGGGTCTTTTTTGGATCATTGGAGCCGCTTAGATGTTGGAAATATGTGTCTCGAAACACTTATACTTGTCAAGAACAACATTAAAACTTTAGCAAATTATTTTCTTCTTTTTCCCCCTTTGGGCATGCGAGTAACTTGTTGCTAGTTGAAGGCATCAAGGTGGCTAGAATGTTTACAATGGAACACTTGAAAATAAGAAAAAATTTAAACAAAGTGTCCCACTGTGCATGCGAGAAATTGTTGCCACTTTTAAATGTGCCCTATAGAGAGTGGCTTGATATATTCTTTCAATTGATAAAATGGAAACACTCATAGGTTTTTGGTGACATGTATGTTGGAGTGAATATTTGGAGAGGGTTGGTTCCCCTAGTGTAGCACCTAAACTAGCTTATACTCCTGAAACTACTCTACTTCCAATGAATCAACAAGGAAAAGGGAGATGGAATTAAGGGCAAAACTGAAAATGTGGTGATACACTATAAATTTTGAAGATCTCATACTCGTTTGAACCACACATATGGACCACATGAACCATGCACACCATGCACAAACTCACAAATTGACAAACTAATGGTAATAGTGTTTCGAGAGAATGGTTTGGAAGTTATAAAAGCATAGAGAAGGGGGAAAATAGCTCGAAAGGGAAATTTGGTAAGATCCACAACTAAATCCTACCAAAATTTAATCAAATGTAAACTATGACCTACAAATTAGTATGTTACTACAAAAGTAGGGAATTGAATTTAGACTGTAAAATCAGGGATGAAAAAGTATCATAAGATCAAAATCAACTTAAAAACATAAACTTGCACAAATTACAGTGCAATGAGAAGGTTACAACAGTTCCTTTATTGATCCAAGAGGTAAAACCAATACAAAGAATGACTCATGGCCCTTGCTTTTCCACTCAAAACACAAAATAAGTCCATAATAATGAATATAAATGTAGAGATATTTTTACAATGAATTCATGGAATTTTATAGAGAATTGAGATAGAGAATAAGAGGGAAAAGGACAAACATGCATCTATGATATTCAAAATAGCCAAAAGGTGTGTGGCATGCATGTAGAACGATCATTAAAGAAAAAAATCATGATCAAAATAGTAAAACACGTTCAAAAATAGAAAAACATGTTTAGAAATAGATGGAAGAATAAAATGGCCCATCTCGCATACTTCGTTATAAATTTAGCAACTTTTATATGCTCTAATAAAGTCATCTTGCATGTTATGATATCTTTTGGCTTTTGTATGCTATAAAATTAGATTTTTGACTAAAACTATGAAGTTAACAATAGATTCATGGTCATCTCGTGATGTGTATAATTTCTGTGTTACACAATTTTTTTACATCTTCTACAATTTTTCCCTATCTTCTACTTCATTCCATGGATTTTCTCTTGTTACCAACTATTTTAAACATTCATGGCTCTTTTCTCTTTATTCTATGAACTTCTCATACCTCGCAAATATTCTTTGTGACCTTTGTGGTTTTTCCTTTGTTTCTCTTCATATCCACGGAACATTGTTGTTTTAATTTCCTTTGTTTTGTGTCCTTAGCTATAAATTTGTAGTTTCTCAAACCTCTACAAACCTGCAGAACACTGAAACTTCATTTTCTTTGTTCCACAGCCTCTTAAAATTCAAGCTTTCATAAAAATTTCTATGTGCCTCACATTGCACAACCACTTTTCCTTACATGGTGGCCTCTCTTCTTTGTCCACATACATTTTTTTCTAATTTTACCAACTTTGCAAAAATAGCTTCATCCTCCAAGTCTGTGGAACCCCTGTAATCTCTCTTTTTGGTTCGCAGAGTCTTCCATCCAAATCCTCCTAAGTGTGGAACTTGACTAAGTTGTGCAAATAAGTATGGGTTCTTATTTATATAGCATTTACCTTCTACTAAAGCTCCACTTCCACTCTCTCACACCCCGTTAGTTACTTCTTCCATCATGCCCTATATTCTCGCAGTGTGCATGTATGGCAACCCCTTTTGGGAAAGTTATCTAGAGGTAAATGTTGTCTCAATTTAATGTAAATATGTACTTCACCACTCTTGAAGTCCTCCATCTAAAGATGAAGATTTTTTTTTTTTTTCCAAAGATTTATCAAAATATAATCATGTTGGGATTTGACCCCACCTATCGATTGATATGGAGTCTCTTTGATTTTGGAAAACGTATCCTTGGTTTGTAAAACTTATATGCCTCCAATAACACCATGGAAATATTGATTTGTTTGCATTGGCTTATAGATTTCCTCCTCGATGCTCAAAGTGGATTCTATGTGGGTATTTTAATATGGTCAAGTATAATGAAGGCAAGTAAGGTCTCCTACCAATGTAGTGGTGTGTAGGAGAGTGGAAAGCATGGTTTTACATGCAAAAAAGTTAGAATTTATGATCAAAATCACCATCGTAGGAAATACTTCACTATTTCTTGGTTCACCCAATCCAATTTAAGCATGGTAAATATAGGGTGGTTAAGAGATTATATCATGCTCTCTATTTTGAATAAAATATTTTCTCTTTATCTTCCAATGTTTGCAGGCATGTTTTAGTGTTTGAGAGTTCTATATTATCATATCATCGGCCTATATATTTCTATATTTCATGAAATTTTCCTCACCTAAAAGCAAAAAAAACTCAATTTTACTTGAATATTACCCATCTTTGGCATGAGAGAACCTTAGGGAACATTAAATGGGTTTTGAACTTTGTCTTCAAACCCATAATGGATAGAAGATAGGTAGAGTGGTGGGTTGATGTTATTCAAATAACAACCACCTCTCTCGGACTCTATAGTAAGAAAGTTATCATTTATAGATAGAGGGCCCATAAGGATTCACACCATGAATTCCAACAAATTTCACAAGAGCTTGATAACTCTCCACTTAAAATTTCCTTGTAAAACTTTTCTCACTAGATACATAAACTTAAGATTGAGGAGACTTAAAAATCCATAAGGGTGTAACTCAAAACTATATTACATTGGCTAATGATTGGTGATAAAGCATCCAAATATTTTTTCACTTTTCTTTTCTCCAAACAATTTTCTAATAGCATAAAGTTAATTCAAGAAATTAATGTCAAGCTTAACCATTGTTTGATATCATGCAAGCCTTTGTTCACTACTACCATGTTGTTTTTGCTCCTCAACCCTCATCCCCTAAAAGATAAGAATCCTTAATGAAATTATTTCAAGTGGTCCCCTATGAGCTTTCCCATACCAAAGAGTTTCCTATGATATACACCTTTCTCATAATGATCTTAAAGAGGAAGCTATGCAAATGGCTTCAGATCAATCCCCTAGTATTGATGGATTCCCTTACAAATCTTGTGGGCTCTTGTTGGGCTTGATTTGCATAAATTTTACTATGAATCCTTGGTATCCAACTCCTTGGAAGAGCTTATTAGCTAAGGAAACATTAAATTCAATCACAAAGCTAGAGACTCTAAACAAATTTACAATTGGAGGCTTATCACACTCAATGTATCTTATAAAATTATTACCAAAATCTTAAGTGAACAAACTCAAACATCTCCTTCCCCTCATTGTTTAAAGTGACAAAACTATTTTTTTCAACACAGGTACACCCCGATAATGTTATAATTATTTGGGAAGGCATCAAATGGGAAAGGGTCCCTGGTAAAACAATATCTCTTTGTGAAGATTGATTTTGAGACAAGATGTGGAGAGATAGAATGTGATACATAAGCATCAAATCTCAACATGTAAATATGAATTAGATTATATATTTTGGGTTTCCTAAGTGTGTTCCTAGGTCCTAGAGGTTATCTAGAGTCTTTTTGGTATGCTAGTTTAGTTCAATTCCTTCACATATTCAAATTTGGTCATTTGCATCCAAAATGCCAATTTGAATCCTTAAAGTAAATTTTGGTTTGAATTGGTGCTTTGATGTGATTCATGGAACAAGTATGGCATATAAAGGATGTTTTGATCTAGTAAAAAGTCTTATTTGGGTCCTAGAGAGGTTGTGTTAGTTAACTTGTGCTTGACCAAAGGGTATTATCCTACATCAAGTCTTCTAATGTTGTAATAAAGGACAACATGTAGTGTAAGGGTCCTAAATAACCAAGAATAAGTTAGAACTATAGTTGGAAGAATATTTAAACCTCCTTGTAAATTTTTCCAAGCAATCATCTAGATTTTCATTCAATGGAAAGAGATCTCTAATAAGTTTCAGAGGAAAAACTCTTGTGTATACATTATTTTTGTATTGATACTTCCTCATTAGGTTTAGGGAACAATTGAGTTTTCTTAATTTCTACAAGGAGATAAAAATAAAACTTGTAAGATAGATTTAGAAGTGTATTATGAAGGTAAATGTGAAGTATTGAGGTCTGAAATTCTTCCATTGATGAGATATATGTGACATTTCTAATTGAAACCTATAGGTATGCATGGAAAATCAGTGTTAGGTATTAGAAGCTAAAACAAGAGAGTCACAATGATAAATCAAACTAGAAGATTCATTAAAGGTTTTATTCACAAGGTATAAATTTGTATTCAAGGGAACTTGGATCCATTGAGTGGAATTGATAATATTTATAGCTGGTAATGAATTTCACGGTCCGTAGGACTCAAGGAAGACAGGGAATCAAGAAGAAAAGTAGAGGTTGAGAAAGTTATTTGAATAAAAGATTTTTTAAAACATATACTTAACATATAAACATGGAGGTGAATGATATTCAAAATGTTTTAAAAACAACCAAACCACTTATTCATTCAATTTTTATAACATCCCCTTAGAATCTTGTAGGTGGAAATGGAAAACTTTGCAAGAAAAGGAGAATTGAAGATTTGAAGGCCTTATTCTAGTTGGCGGAGGTTAGGATTTTTATTAAGCACCAAAATAACCTAAATAAACACATTTTCAAGTTCATGATATTTGGAAGTCAACAAATTGAGCATAGTTGTTGACAATGGGCTCCTAAGCAATCTAATACAGTCTCGACCTAACATGGTAACTAATTGAGGGATTTTTAGGGTAATGGTACAATGAAGAATATGGTGGGATTTTGTATACAAAATGACACTCCAAATGGGTATTTGTTATAATGTTTTGTTTGTAATTTAAGGTATTATTCTCTTAGATACACATGACGTTGTCCTGAATTAGGGATAACAATGGAGGGTGAAGTAGGAAGGAAGAATTGAAAAAAGAAGACCTTAGGTAAAGTTTTGGAACCTCAATATTGACATACACTTTAAGGGGCTAAAAGATTGCTAAGAACAGTCATCATTTCAGATTGGGAATTTGTACAAAGTTCTAGTCATGAAGCTAATTGTGGTAAGTTGCTTAAGAAACATTTTGAGTCCAGATTTGTAATAGGTGAGTCGATGAACATATTTTTGAATTGAATGACTTAGGTAGGAAGAAATAACATTGACATTTGTCCTAAGAGTAGTGTGTAAGCTTTAATTTGATAATATAAGGTGGAAAGACAAGAAATTACCTAATTCTGGAGGTTGGTGTACAAAAACAAGTAGCTTGTTTGAGGACCTAAAGAGAAAATTTTGAGTTGTGCATCAGTTCTAACATGGTGAATTGAGTTAGATTGACCTTTGAATACATCATAGTGGTATTAGAGCAGGAATTTGATTCTTGAAAAGAAAAAGATATTGTTTTGAAAGTGATTGCAGGTAGAGAAGACAAAATGGTACAAGTAAGAGAGATGAGACAGTCAGTTTGGGAAACAAGAATGGAAAGAATGATGGAGATTGTGATGAGCGGGTTAGAGAGAATAGAAGAGGCTCATAAAAAAAATGAGGGTTGATATGTGTTTTATGCAGAGAGATGGAATAAGAAGAAAAGTGTCATTTACAGGTAAATGCTACAAGTTTTAGAGGTATGCAGGACACAAATCATATGAGTGTTATGAGGTGACCATATAAATGAGGAAGAATGACAGAGCTACGATCAGATGATAGAGGATAAAGGTAATTCATTTTTGTGTAGAAGATTTCTTTTTAAACCAAACAAAGTAGTGAATGAGGTAACTCAAAGAATATGTTTGTTTAGAATTGCATGTAAGGCTAAAGGAAAAGTTTGTAAAGTGGTTATTGATAGTGGAAGTACATAAAATCTTATTTCATTTGAGATGGTAGAGAAGTTAGGATTGGAAACCACTATGCACCCTAACCCCTATCAGGTATCATGGATGTAAAAGGGACATCAAATTTTGGTTATGGAACAATGTCAAGTTGAGTTTCAGATTGGGAGATATAAGGAAAAGCTATTGTGTGATTTGGTTCCCATGAATGTTTGTCATTTTTTATTAGGTAGACCCTAGCAATATGACAAGAAAATAGTTCATAATGGTAAGAGGAACATTTATACTATCTTATCAAATGAAGTTAGCTACACTCTTCTACCTATCAAAATAGAACAAGAAGCACAAGTAGGGATAGTGATGATTATGGAAGCCAAGAAATTATTTACAGAGAATAAAGAAGTGTGTGAAAAACTATTATGCGGGGTTGTTAAGCCTCAAAAGTTAGATTTGAACAATTTTTTTGAGAAAGAGATAGAGATGGTTGTAAGACAAGAAAAGGTGAATGATGAAGATGATGATGAGAGAGAGGAAAGAGATGATAGAGTGAGAAGAAAGGAACATGTTAAGGTGTTTGAGGACTATCTAATAGAAAAGAAATCATACGATGAAATAGAAAGAGATGGTAAGCAAAGATTGAGTGAAGCAAAGTGAAGAAGGAAGAAAAGGAAGAACAAAGTAAGATGACGATGAATGAGGCATACAAGCCTCTTATTTTTAATATTAACACTTGTCATCACAAAATCACACACTTTAGACATTATTTAATCATAGTCTCATACCACTATTTATATAGTTTTTAAGTGAAGAAATTACTAATTAACCCCCATCTTTTGGCCATTTTACTTTTCTTTCTATCATTACTTTGTCAACCTCTCACACATGCATGCCTAGTCTATTTATTTCATTACGTGCTATTTTTCATTTGACTTGGGCACCTGGGCTAGTACTAGGGTGTTGATAGGTGCCTTGGTCCCAGTCGAGGTGCCCTAATCCTCTTTCCATATTCCTGCCAATTTTGGGCATTTTTATCCATTTGAACATTTCATATTTCTTTTGGTCAGCCTTTTCAAGGTTAATTATGAAATTAGAACAAGAGAACCATATAAATATAAAGTTATGAAACCATAATGAGGTACCAAGCACTAGTCACTACTATCATCACCTAAGGTTGCATCCATATAGCTCCATCACAAGGCACAAGGTTGGTTCATCTACATCACACAAGCATAGGAGGGAAGTTTATTCTATTCCATTCACCATTTTATTACATTTTCTACACATAGTTATTGCTCGCTACTTTCAAAAAGTGTGACTAGCACAAGAGCACCTAGGGCATGATTACACACACTTGCACATAGAACTACATCGGGTATGAGATGTAGTGCAGCGCTCAGTTAGTAAGTCCACCATTGTGGTAGTTAAGTTCATTTGACCCCTTCATATGCATATTTCTTTTTTAGGGTTTGATGCTTGTCTTGGGTTTTGCAGGTCTCTTCTTCATCATTGATTATCAACAACATACATCTTAGTGCAATGAAGTTAGTGTGATAGGTGGTGAAGGCTTCAAATCATATAGTGACCCTACAAATCTAGTTTTTGGACCTCCTGCATAGACCAAGACACCCGGAGTAACGTGGACTAGGGTGACCACAGCACCCCAGTCCACTGATTTTCCTGTTTTGTAAGTTTATAGGATTTTGTATAGTCGTTTCCTCCTCCTATTTATCCACTCATATTTGCGACATAGTCCAACAAGTTTTCTTAATTAGCTAAGCTCTTTCTAACCCTTATTATTTGCATATTAGGTTTCTATTTTCATTAGCCTAGTTACGTAGGTCACTTTTTATATTTATTTATTTATTATTTACATCATTTCAAGTACAATTATTTTTTGTTGTTCCTAGTTAGATTAACTACCATTATTCCCAATTTTTACTTAATTAACACCGATTTGAGCTTTAATTTTTAGGTATAGGTGAAATAAATGAAGGTGAAGATCAATTAAGTAAGAACATCGTGCAATCAAAGTGGACAAGATAGATTCAAGGCAATTTACAAAAATAAGTAAACAATGAAAATGAAAGAAATGAAGAAAATATGAATTTCCAAGAAGTTGAGGAGAAAAAATCAAATCATGGCAAAGGCATGGAATAATTAGATGGTAAGAATAAAGAAATCAGTCATGACAATGTAAAGCATCTCGAGATGGAAGAAAACAAATCAAAGCAAGATGGACCTTGCCAAAAAAACTAGTACTTCATGAATTTGCAAGAGAATAAATTTAAAAGGGAAGCAAGAAGCTGAGAATGTGAGTCTAACATTCATGAAAGATGAAGCAAAAACATGTATAGATCAAAATCAATCAAACATACTCAAGTAAGTGAAACATGGAAAATAATCTAGAAGTGCCACCATAATCAAGAATTTGAACATTTCAAAAGAGAATCAATTGATGAAAGACCAAGGATAGTTGAGAAGGATAGAGAAAGAATGTAACACAACCAATGCACTCTTTTAGAAGATCATCTACAATTAGAAGCGAGAGAAAGAAGAAGAAGAAAGAAGAACTAATAGGGAAACTTTTCCTTCCTTGGGAGTATGATGCAAGAGCATCAACTCTCAACATGTAAAAATTAATTATATTATTAATTTTGGGTTTCCTAAGTGTTTCTCTAGGTCATATAGGTTGTCTAGAATATTTTTGGTATGCTAGTTTAGTTCAAGTCCTTCACAAATTCAAATTTGGTCATTTCCCTCCAAAATGCCAATTTGAATCCTTGAAGGAAATTTTGGCTTGAATTGGTGTTTTGATGTACTTCTTGGAACATTATGGCATGTAAAGGATGTTTTGAGCTTGTAAAAAGTCTTATTTGGGTCCTAGAGAGGTCATGTTAGTGAACTAGTGCTTGGCCAAAGGGTATTAGCCTACACTAGGTCTTCTAATGTTGTAATAAAGGACAACATGTAGAGTAAGGGGTCCTAAAAGACCGAGAATCAATTAGAACCATGGTTGGAAGAATATTTAAACCTCCTTGTAACTTTTACCAAACCATCATCCAGATGGTCATTTAATGGAAAGAGAGCTCTAAGAAGTTTTAGAGGCAAACTTCTTGTGTATGATTTATTCTTATATTGATACTTCCTAATTTGTGCATTGTGAATGTCAAGACACATGTGCATGATAATTATATGGGTGGTTTCAATTGGTAAGTGGCTTGCATTGAGTGATTATATTGATTTTTATAAGGTTTCATGGTATAGATACAAGATTTCTTTCATTATTAAATTTTTACATGACAGGAGGAGACCACGGTCAAGATGTAAAGATTTTTCAGGAAGGAGACCTGTAAAAAGTTGATGGAATCTTGTTAGAGGACTCTTATGAGATTCATGATAACATTTCATTCCAATAGTGATTAATAAGTGAGGAGTAGATCACTTTCTTTATGTAAATTATGGCGGGGTAGAGAACATAGTTCTAGAGAAGTTTGAGACTATTCTTATCACACACTAATGGTAAGGAGAAAAGGTAAAGAAGGTTATGCTAGACTAGTGAGATGGGTTCCAAATGAAGAAAGTAATTAAAATTCCTTCTACAAGAATTTTGAAATTCCTGGTCCGACAAAAACCCTCATTAAGGTTTAGGGAACAAATGAGTTTTCCTAATTTCTACAAGGAGATAAAAACTAAAACTTGTAAGATATATTTGAAAGTGTATTATGAAGGTAATTGTAAAGTATTGAGGTCTGAAAGTCTTCCATTGATGAGATATATATGACAATCCTAATTGAAACATGTAGGTATGCATGGAAAATCGGGGTTAGGTCTTAGAAGCTAAAACAAGGGAGTCACGGTGATAAATCAAACTTGGAGATTCATTAAAGGTTTTATTCACAAGGTCTAAATTTTTATTCAAGGGAACTTGGATTCGTTGAGGGGAACTAATAATGAATGTCACAATCGGAGGACTTAAGGAAGATAGGAGACAAGAACAAAAGTAGATGTTGAGAAATTTATTCGAATAAAAGAGTTTTTAAAACCTATACTTAACATGTAAACATGGAGGTGAAGGATATTCAAAAGGTTTTAAGAACAACCAAACCAATAATTCATTCAAGTTTTAATGAGTCCCCTTAGAATCATGTAGGTGATAGTGGAAGACTTGGCAAGAAAATAAGTATTGAAGATTTGAAGGCCTTATACTAGTTGGTAGAGGTTGGGATTTTGTAGTAAGCACCAAACTATCCTAAAGAAACACATTTTCAAGTTTATGATATTTATAAGTTAGTAAATTGAGCATAGTTGTTGACATTAGGATCCTGAGCACTCTAATACAATATATACCGACCTAGTAACTAATTGAGGTATTTTGAGGGAAATGGTACAAAGAAGAATATGGTGGGATTTTGTATACAAATGGACACTCCAAATGGGTATTTGTTATAATGTTTTGTTTGGAATTTAACGTATTATTCTCTTATATACACATGACCTTTTTCTGAATCGGAGCTAACAATGGAGGTTGAACTACGAAGGAAGAATTGAAAATAAGAATACCTTAGGTAAAGTTTTGGAACCCTAATCTTGACATACTCCTTAAGGGGCTAAAAGAGTGCTAAGAACAGTCATCATTTCAGATTGAGAATTTGTACAAAGTTTCAGTCATGAAGCTAAGCTGTTGAGAAACATTTTGAGTCCATATTTGTAATAGGTGAGTCATTAAACATCCTGTTGAATTAAATGAATTGGGTAGGAAGAAATAACATTGATATTTGTCCTAGGAGCAATGTGTAAGCTTTAATTTGATAATATAAGGTGGAAAGATTAGAAATTACCTAATTTTGGAGGTTGTGTACAAGAACAAGTAACTACTCGAGGACCTAAAGAGAAAAATTGAGTTGTGCATCGGTTCTAACATGTTGAATTGAGTTATATTGACCTTTGACTATATCATAGTGGTATCGAGAGAAGGACTCGGATTTTTGAAAAGAAAATATACCATTTTGAAAGTGAATGCGGGTAGAGAATTAAAAATGGTACTTGTAAGAGATATGAGTCGGTCTAATTGGGAAACAAGAATGGAAAGAATGATGGAGATTGTGATGAGAAGGTTAGAGAGAATGGAAGAGACTCGAGAGAAATATGAGGGTTGATATGAGTTGTATGTAGAGAAATATAATAAGAATCGAGTTCCATTTACAATTAAATACTACAAGTGTTAGAGTTATACAGGACACAAGCATATTTTTTCTATGGGATGAATACGAAATGAGAAAGAATGAAAAATTTGATGATCATATGGTACAAGATAAAGGTAAGTTATTTTTGTGTAGAAGAGTGATTTTGAAACCAAATAAAGTAGTGAATGAGGTAACCCAAAGAAGATGTTCATATAGAACTACATGTAAGGCTAAGGGAAAAGTTTGTAAAGTGACTATTGATGGTGGAAGTATAGAAAATCTTGTTTCATTTGAGATGGTAGAGAAGCTAAGATTGGAAACCACTATACACCCTAACCCCTATCAGGTATCATGGATGTAAAGGGACATCACATTTTGGTTAGGGAACAATGTCAAGTTGAGTTTTATATTGGGAGATACAAGGAAAATGTATTGTGTGATTTGGTTCCCATGGATGTTTGTCATATTTTTTAGGTATACCCTAGCAATATGACAGAAAGCAGTTCATAATGGTTAGAAGAATACTTATACTATCTTATCAAATGGAGATAGTTACACTCTTCTAACTATCAAAGGAGAACAAGAAGCACAAGAAGGGATAGTGATGATGATGGCAGCCAAGAAATTCTTGATAGAGACTAAATAAGTATGTGAAAAACTATTATGCATGGTTGTTAAGCCTCGAAGTCAAAAGAGATGATATGGTTGTAAGATAAGAAAAGGTGAATCATGATGATGAGAGAGATAAAAGAGATGATAGAGTGAGTATAAAGGCACATGTTCAGCTGCTTGAGGACTATCTAGTAGAAAAGAAATCAAATGATGAGAGTGTTATCCAAAATAAGCCCCTTGCTTATTTTTGGCTAACTCTCTTTCATTTCTTCCTTCCTTGTGCCTCAGTCAAAAATTTTCACTTTTCAGGAACTCAAAATTTTTTTGGAAATGGCTTCATCAGATAGAGAATTTTCTCACCTTTCCAAAAAGGTAAAATTTTCCTTCTAACTCCTTGTATTTTGCAAGTTATGGCTCGGCAGAGTTTTGAGGGAAATTTTCCCTAGGAAGGCCCGCAGACCAATAGGAATGTGCCACATCGGGCGGAATGGCAGCTCAACGGGGCAAGTTAAAAAAATTTCCAAATTTCTCGATGGGGGCGCAAAGAAAAATTTTGGCCCGAAGCCCCGCAAACCAATCGAAGGCGCCACGTGTCCATGGAACCGGCGGGAGTCGGAGGGGCGCGAGAAAATTTGGTTTTTTGCCAAAGATAGTTAAGGGCAAAAAAGGAAAACCCGACCCGAAGGCTTGTAAAAAATAGAAAGGTGCCACGTGTCCTATTTGGGGTAGTGGTCAGCAATGCAATGGAAAATTTGGAAGTGCGCTTCCCGGCGAATAGGAGGGTGACACGTGGCAGTGGAGCGACAAGGCGCGGAGTGATTTTGGAAAATTTTCCAAAAATTCAAAAAAGCATAAAAAGGCTAGTTAAACCCATGGACCAATCAGAATGTGCCACATGGAAATGGAGTGGCGGGGATGGAGTTTTTGGGGAAAATTTTCCCAAATTCAAAAAAAGGGAAATTTTGGGTTTCGGCCCGCCGACCCAATTTTTGCCCTATTTTTCCCTAAATCTTCAGAGGGGCATATCTTTCAATCTAGAGCTCATTTTTTCTCGATTTTGGTGTCATTGGAAAGCTATTGAAGTCCTCTACATGATGGAATCTTCAATTTTGTTTTTTGGTGAATTTTGGTGAGAGAAAAATAAGAAAACACCTCTGGCATGGGGAAAAGAGCAGAACCGACATTCAACCACCATTTTTAATGCAATATGGCTTCCATTCTTCTACAGCATGGTCAAAAATATTTGGGAATGAACTTTTAAGGGTACCCATGCTATTTTGATGGATCTAGCTAGTGGTTGAATGATCCTTTCATTTTTCCCGCATTTCTCCTTCCTGAGCTCGATTTTTCATTGTTAAAAGCCAAAATTGGCTCATTTGTAAAGGGTTGGACATTTTTATGAACTGTAGGCTCCCTCTTTCACCCTGGTAAGTGAATTTTTGGAATATCATACATATTTTAAGACTGCAACATGTTTTCTACCTCCTTGCTTTGTTGTAATGCACTATATTTAAAAATAGAAATGGCAATGCAAGCTCTATGATTGAATTTTCAGTCCTTTCTTGTGTTTGTTTACTCTACCATGATCTTTCATTACAATCTTAGCAATTTGTGCATGATTTGTGTTGTATCCTTATAATATGTGTCAATTTGTAGAAGTAGATGTTCACCACTCCTTTGGTGTATCACCTTATTAGTTTAGTTTTATCTTTTTTTCCCTCTTCTATCCTTGTCTCCTTGGCAAAATTAGAGTAGGATTTTGAGTTAAACCTCTGCAAATTTCATGTATACATCTGATCAGAGGAGTAGAGGAACCAACCTTTAATCTAGAGAGTTTTTCCTATTTTTGCAAGTCCCACACTTGGGGAAAAGATTCAATGTTGTGCAATCACACTAAATGACCCAATTCTCACCTGCAGATATGAAGGTCATTTAGGGGTCTTTGATTTGCACTAACAGTTTTGGCATGCCCGATGGGACCTTAGAGGTCTTCATCTTCATTACAACAAAGTTGATGTGCATTTTTGTAAGTTTCTTACTTAAAAGAGCCCTAATTTGCACATCTGGCAACTCCAAAGAGATAAAATCAACTAGTTTCAGCAGTCCAAGTCTGAAGATTCATGAGAAGGATCTAAACAAGGTCAAGGGCTAGAGAAGAAGGATTGTCTGAGTATCTACAGTTATCCCCAGGAAGAAGAGAGAGGGGAAGAAGAATTCAAAGGTCTCCATCTCCACCAAACAAAACTCTATCAACTCCTCCACCTGGTAGACCTTTCACCCAATCAACAAGGGTTCTTAGACCAATCAGAATGACACAAAATAACCCTTATGTCAACTTCACTAACAGCAACCCACTTGCTCTCAATGCACAAAACTCAGTTCCAGTTATAGCATTGAAGAACATCCCATACTTTATTGGAGAAAATCAAACCACTCCTAGTGATCATGTCAAAGACATTGCTAATGTTTGTGCAATCCATGAGATTGTTGAGATGCAAATTGTTGTCAAATTGTTGGCATCTTCATTCAAAGGGAAAGCTTTGCAATGGTTCAGGAGCCTTAGGGCAGGCTCTATCCAAAATTGGAATTAGTTGTGCATAGCTCTCCATGAGCAGTTTGGAGAAAAGGGAGATAATTTGTCTCTATTGGAACAACTGACAACTATCAAGAGAACTCCCAATGAGAAGCTAACAAACTTCAACTTCATATTTCAAAGGACATGGGATAGAGTCCTAGTGGCAGTAAGGCCAACACCTGAAGGTGTTTTCTTATATTATCTCAAAGCTTTAAATTCTAATATTTCTATGTTAATCCAATCTATGGGAGGTGTAAATATATTGCAGCTTATAGCATTGCCATTAGGGATGAGAATTGTTTGATCCAAGCTGGTAAGTTGGCTCCTAGGCCTCCCATACCCTTATATCCAGACTTGGAAAACCCAAGCACTAGTCAAGCACCTACTTTAGCTCCTATTCCCACTCCTAGAAATCATAGTTCAAATGAAACTTCTACTTCATCCTCTAGTGCCCCAAATGAACTCCAAGAAGTCATGAAACAATTACAAAATTTAGCCATACACTCAAGAGGTAGCAAGCCCAAAGTTTTAGACCTTCTTATCAGTCTCAAACTCAACCTAATAGGCAACCATATCAGCCTAATAGGCCACCCAATCCAGCTGCAAATCAAAATCAAGTAAGGCCTCCTGCCAATAGACCATTTTAGCCCTATAACCCCAATGTTGCATCTACCTCTAAAGCCTTAGTGCCAGTGCAAAATAATATAGCTCAAGAGTATGATTGGTGTTTCCCATGCAATGAACCTCACAACTAGTCTATGTGCTTCAATGGTGCTTTGAACCAAGCTTTGATGGTGACAACAACTGGCGTAGAGAGTGAGGTGAGTCAAGAAACAAACCAACAACAAGGAACATCTCAAAAAATACAACTCCAAATGAGACTACACTTGTGAACTAGCAGGCTGAAGATTTTTGTGGTATGAATCAAACAATTTCTTAGAATGTAGCAGCTAACACATGGTCAAAGAAGAGGAATATTGGTGAAGGGCAGTCATTAGCTCCAGGTGATCCACAACCTTCCATCACTCCACAAAGTGTTGGTAAGCAAAATGTAGTTCCAAATGTGCAAGGACAGCCCAAGCCACCTTCTAGACCAGCTCAAATTCTAGTTATTACAGCCCATGTACAAGAAAAGAATGTGCAGCTAAGGGGCAGCAAAGAGATAGTTCATCCCCATTTAACATCATTGAAAAAATGAAGAAGACAAATGTGAATATATCTATGTGGGAATCACTATCCATCCCATGCCAAAGGGATCTACTACAAGCTGCCATGAAGAATTGGTCAACTTCAAATCAGCAAGCTCATATGCAAGAGAAGGTACTCACAAATGTTGCTCAGCCTGAAGGGAAGCTTGGAGGATAGCAAGGTAAAGTTTTGAAGCCCCCTCCATTCTATGTTTCATTGATCATTGGGGATAAACTAGTGCACAATTGTATGATTGATTCAGGGGCAAGTAGTTCTGTGATGCCTAAGCAAATAGCCGATCAACTGGGCCTCCACTATGAAGTGATATCCAAAGCTATGGTGCAACTGGATGGGACAGTAGTAACAACAGTTGGGGTAATTAAATATTTGAGCCTCACTTTGCATGCATGCCCCAATGTCACTATTTTGCAAGATGTGTCAGTGATAGATTTACCACCACTTTTTGCCCTATGTTTGTCAAGGGATTTCACAACTAGAATTAGAGGCTACTTGTTTGTTGATTGGTCACACATGTTGTTTAGGACAAGATATGGAACTAAGGCCACAATCAGGTTTGAACCTATTGTAAACTTTCACATTGAGCCTCATACTCCAAGCCCAATCAATGCCAACTATTCAGCATTTGATCAAGAGGATTATCCAAGCACCGATGAAGCTAACAGCTAGGTAGGAAGCATCCCAGATTTGACTCTTGATGAATGGGCAAGAAAGGTGCATGCTTTTGATCCCTACAAGGAAATAGAGGAATCTGAACTAGGAGTTTATTGCATGTATGAAGAAAATCAGCCTATTCCTAGCATCACCAAGCTAGACCATAAAGATGACAATGAGGTATGGCAGCTATTCTTTGATGGATCAAGAAGTAGACAAGGTGCAGGGGGAGATATGTTTGTTTCACCTCAAGGCATTAAGTATTATTTAGCTTTTAGATTTTAGTTTGCATGTTCTAACAACACTACTGAATATGAAGCTTTGATACATGGATTGCATTGGTTAAGAAAGAGAGGTATCAAAAACTTACAAGTCTTTGGTGACAGTGAGCTGATTGTTAATCAAGTTAAAGGACAACATGCTGCCAAAAATGACCTACTCAAGTGTTATAAGAATAGGGTGTGGGACCTCATTGAGGATTTTGAAGGCTTTGGCATCAACTCCATCCCTAGGAAAGAAAACCAAGTTGTTAATAGACTTGCAGTAGTTGGAGCAACCTTTGATGTTGTGGAAAGTATCAAGGAAGATAAAGTGCAGCCAAACATTCATGTGATTGTAAGGCCATCAGTGCTAAACAATAATGTAAGTTTGCAAGTGTTTGAAAGTGACCAACAAATCATCAATTTCTTGCAAGAAGAAGCTGAGTTCTCAGCCAAAAATTAGGAAAAGTTAGAACAGCAGTATGGTGATCAAGTGGTACAGCTAAGAACCAACAAACTGCCAAAAGTACTTGTCACTTTGGAGTCCATCTTTAATCTTAATGATCAATTTAGGAAAGAGAAAGCAAACATCCAAGTCAAGGGAGAAGATTCAGAGCCCATCTCAGTTGAAGAAGGAAAATCACTTCAAATTGGTAAGTTGCAACCAAACAAGAAAGGTAAGAGTTCATGCAACTTTTCCAAGAATTCATGGATATATTTTCTTGGAGCTATGAAGAATTCAGAGGTTTTAATCCCAAGCTAGCTCCGCACACAATTGAATTGGATCCAAGTGCTAAACCCATCGAGGTAAAAACAAAGACCGATCAATCCACACATGGATCCTTTCATGAAGAAGGAATTGAATAAGTTAAAAGAGGCAAGTATCATATTTCCTATCAAGAATTCAAGTTGGGTTACAAACTTGGTTCCAGTTAGAAAGAAGAGTGGAGAAATCAGATTGTGTGTAGACTTTAGAGATTTGAATAGAGTGTCCCTCAAGGATCATTACCCACTTCCTTCTATGGAGCAGATATTGCAAGTTGTTGGCTCGAGATGTTTTCATTGCTAGATGGTTATTCGGGGTATAATCAGATCATGGTAGAGGAGGATGATCAGTTCAAGACAGACTTCACCACCAAATGGGGAGCCTATGCATATAGGAAAATGCCTTTTGGGTTGTCTAACACTGAAGCTACCTTCCAGAGAGCAATGGATATGGCGTTCAAGGGATTGATCAACAAAGTAGTGCTAATAAACCTAGATGATATTTGTAGTTTCTAAAATTGCAGCAGATCATCTCTTTCATTTAAAACAAGTGTTCCGAGAGATGTAGAAGATTTGGGGTATCCTTGAATCCCAAAAAATGTATTTTCCTAGCTCATGAAGGAAAGCTCCTAGGCCACATTGTTTCCAAAGAGGGATTAGCAATTGATCCGAGAGAGGGTTGAAGCAATAAAAGCACTGCCATTACCAAGCCACAAGAAGGTCCTTCAAAGTTTCTTGGGGAGAATCAATTTTGTTCGAAGGTTTGTTCCAGATTTTGTAGCCCTTGTCAAGCCAATAACTATGATGTTGAAGAAAAGTATGGCTTTCAAATGGACAGCTGAAGGTAAGGCAAGTTTTGAGGCAATCAAGGAGGCTATCTCACAAGCTCCAACTCTCATTAACCCAAATTTCTCTAAGGATTTTATCCTTTATGCATTTGGCGGTGATGATACAATTTCTGCAATTTTAGTACAGCAAAACAAAGAAAATGCAGAGTAGCCAATTGCCTTCTTTAGCCAAATCTTGGAGGACTATGAGGTGAGGTATTCCTTCATTAAGAAGCATGTTCTTGCAGTGATTAGGAGATTGAAGAAATTTAAGCATCTAGTTTCAAACAACAAGGTTCAACTATTGGTTTCTCATGTGGGAGTTAAGGACTTCCTCCTCAACAAAGACCTAAATGAAAAATGTGTAGGGTGGACTACGCGTGTCATGGAGTATGACATTGAGATCAAATTCACCAAGCTAGTCCGAGGAAAGGGATTATGTGAGTAGCTGGTCTTGAGCAAATCAATGGAAGTAAACAATGGGAAAGATGTTGTTTTGGCGTTACAAGAAAACCAAGAACAAAGAGGTGTTCAAGAAGAGAATGGTGGTATGCTCACTCCTTGTTGGACCCAAGACATAATGCACTTCTTACAAATAGGCCTATGCCCTCCAGAGATGAACAAAACCAAGAGAAGACACTTCAAATTGTAGGCTATTCCATATGCACTTGTTGATGGTATCTTGTTCAAAAAGGATATAAATGGAGTGTTGCTGAGATGCATTGGGACAAATCAAATTAATAGAATGTTAGAAGAGTTCCATGATGGATCAGCTAGGGTCATTTTGCTCCAAGAGTGACAACCCTCAAGATTATGAAGGTTGGTTATTATTGGCCCAAGGTGTTTAGTGATTGTTATGCATGGATCAAGAGATGCAAAAATTGTGCATTCTTCACAGCAAGGAAAGATTAGCATCCCTTCCATTGCACCCAATTTCAGTTGAACAACTATTTGTGCAATGGGGTTTGGACTTCATTGAAGTCATTAACCCAAACTCAAGTCAAGGACACAAGTGGATTCTAACAAAGAATGTACTACTTCACCAAATGGACTGAGGCGGTGGCACTCAAAGAGGTAAATGAATCTAGCATTCTAGACTTCTATGAGGGGATAGTAACCAGATTTGGTATACCTGCCACTATAATATTAGATAATGCATTGGCATTCATAGGATCAAAGGTAACTAAATGGGTTGTTAAGAATGGGATCTATCTGAGCACTTCATCAAATTATTACCCTCAAGGTAATGGCCAAGCTGAGTCTACCAACAAGAACCTATTAAAGATCATCAGGAGGACACTTGATGAAAATCAAAGGACTTGGCACACTAAACTTGAAATCAGCCTTATGGGCTGATAGGATAACTCCCAAGAGATCCATCGGTAGCTCTCCATTCAGACTTGTTTATAGAAGAGAGGAAATCTTGCCTATGTCACTTGAGTTGCCAATGTTGGAACTCATGAAGCAATTGGAATTGTTGGAGTTTGAACCCATGGAGGTTAGATATGCAAAATTGATGGAACTCCAAGAAATCAGAGAGCATGCAGCCCAAACAATGGAGAAGGACCAAGCCTTGATCAAGAGAACCTTTGATAGGAAATATAAGGCTAGAACCTTCCAAGTTAGAGATTTAGTGTTGAAATGGGATGCAAACCGAGCAAATCTAGGAAGGCATTCAAAGTTTGATGCCATTTGGAGTGGCCCCTACATGGTCACAAAATGTAAGAACAACAATGCCTTCCAATTGTCTACATTGGATGGTGAAGAACTACAGATTCCAGTTAATGGAATCCATCTAAAGCATTGCTACTAGAAGGGAAACTCCTCACCTTGTACATATTAGCTTAGATTTTCATTCCTCCAAGTGCTTGTGCACATTGTTTTGTTGTAGCTTAGTTTTACATTTCCCTAAGTGCTTTGGCACAAGCTTTGTTGTCCCAAGGATGCATCTGCAAGCCATGTTCTTCTTTCTAGAGGTTTTCTAATGAGTTGAGAGCACCAAGTAGTTAAGTTTATGACTCCATTGCCCAATGGATTGCTTCAAGTAGCTGATCATTCATCCAGCAGGTAGATGACCCCTCTGAGTCACCAAAATTGCTATCCAAAATAAGCCCCTTGCTTATTTTTGGCTAACTCTCTTTCATTTCTTCCTTCCTTTTGCCTCAGTCAATTTTTTTCACTTTTCAGGCACTCAAAATTTTTGAAATGGCTTCATCAGATAGAGAATCTTCTCATCTTTCTAGAAAGGTAAAATTTTCCTTCTAACTCCTTGTATTTTGTAAGTTATGGCTCGGCGGAGTTTTGGAGGTAAATTCTCCTGGGAAGGCCCGCAAACCAATAGGAATGTGCCACGTCGGCAATGGAATGGTGGCTCGGCGAGGGCAAGTTAAAAAAATTTCCAAAGTTCTCGATGGGGGTGTAAAGAAAAATTTTGGCCCGAAGCCCCGCGAACCAATAAGAAGGTGTCATGTGTCCATGGAACTCGGCAGAGTCGGAAGGGCGCAACAAAATTTGGTTTTTGGCCAAAGACAGTTAAGGGCAAAAAAGAAAAACCGACCCAAAGGCCTGTAACCAATAGAAAGGTGCCACGTGTCCTATTCGAGATAGTGGTCAGCAACACAATGGAAAATTTGGAAGCACGCTCCCACTAGCTAATAGGAGGGTGACACATGGCAGTGGAGTGGCGGGCGCGCGAAGCGATTTTAGAAAATTTTCCAAAAAATTCAAAAAGCATGAAAAGGCCAGTTAAACCCACGAACCAATCAGAATGTTCCATGTGGCAACAAAGTGGCGCGGGGCAGAGTTTTGGGGAAAATTTTCCCAAATTCAAAAAAAAGGGGAAAATTTTTGGGTTTCGGCCCGCCAACCCGATTTTTGCCTTATTTTTCCCTAAATCTTCATAGGGGCATATCTTTCGATCCAGAGCTCATTTTTTCTCAATTTTTGTGTCATTGGAAAGATATTGAAGTCCTCTACATGATGGAATCTTTAATTTTGTTTTTGGTGAAGTTTAGTGAGAGAAAAATGAGAAAATGCCTCTGGCATGGGGAAAAGAGCAAAACCGACATTCAACCACCATTTTTAATGCAGTATGGCTTCCATTCTTCTCCAGATGGTCGAAAATCTTTGGGAATGAAATTTTAAGGGTACTCATGTTTTTTTGATGGATCTAGTTAGTGGTTGAATGATTCCTTTCATTTTTCCCGTGTTTCTCCTTCCTGAGCTCGAGTTTTCATTGTTAAAAGCCAGATTTGGCTCATTTGTGAAGGGTTGGACATTTTAATGAACTACAGGCTCCCTCTTTCACCCTAGCAAGTGAATTTTTGGAATATTAGGCCTATTTTAATACTGCAACATGTTTTCTACCTCCTTGTTGTTGTAATGCACTGTATTTAAAAATAGAAATGACAATGCAAGCTCTATGAATGAATTTTCAGTCCTTTCTTGTGTTTGTTTGCTCTACCATGATCTTTCATTATAATCTTAGCAATTTGTGCATGTTTTGTGTTGCATCCTTATAATTTGTGTCAATTTTTAGAAGTATATGTTCACCACTCCTTTAGTGTATCTCCTTGTTAGTTTAGTTTTATCTTCTTTTCCCTCTTCTATCCTTGTCTCCTTGGCAAAATTAGAGTAGGATTTTGAGTTAAGCCTCTACAAATTTCATGTATACACCTGATCAGAGGAGTAGAGGAACCGGCCTTTAATTTGGAGATTTTTTTCCTATTTTTGCAAGTCCCACACTTGGGGAAAAGATTCAATGTTGTGCAATCACACTAAATGACCCAATTCTCACCTGCAGATCTGAAGGTCATTTAGGGGGTGTTGCTGATTTGCACTAACAGAGAGATGATAAGAAAATATTGAGTGAAGTAGTGAAGAAGGAAGAAAAGGAATAACAAAGTAAGAGGAATATGAATGAGGCATACAAGCCTCTTATTTTTTATACTAAAACTACTTTGAGATTTAATTTTAGAGGTATATGTGAAATAAATGAAGGTGAAGCTCAATTAAGGAAGAACATGGTGCGCTTAAAGTGGACAAGGCAATTCACAAAAATAAGTAAACAAATAAAATGAAAGAAAGAAATACAATATGAATGTCTAAGAATTTGAAGAGAAAAAAGCAAAGTATGGCAAAGGCATGGAACAATTGGATAGTAAGAATAATCGGTTTAGTCATGACAATGCAACGTTAAGATAAAATAAAACAAATCAAATCAAGATGAACCTTGCCAAAAAAACTAGTACTTCATGAATTTACAAGATAAGAAACTCAAAAAGGCAGCAAGAAGGTGATAATAGTCATAAAAGATATAGCAACAACATGTGCATATCAAAATAAACCATACATACTCAAGTATCAAGTGAAACATGGAAAATGTAGTCCTCAAAGTGCCACCATGATCAAGAATGTGAACATTTCAAAAGAGAATCAATTGATGAAAGACCAAGGATAACTAAGAAGACATAAAAAGGATGGTACAAAGCCAATGCACACTTTTATAAGATCATCTACAATTGGAAGTAGAGAAAGAAGAAGAAGAAAGAAGAACTAATAGGGAATCCTTTACTTCCACGGGTGTATGATACAGGAGCATCAAATCTCAACATGTAAATATGAATTATATTATAAATTTTTGGTTTTCTAAGTGTTTTCCTAGGTCTTAGAGGTTTCCTAGAGTCTTTTTGGTATGCTAGTTTAGTTTAAGTCCTTCACAAATTCAAATTTGATCATTTCCCTCCAAAATGCCAATTTGAATCCTTGAAGGAAATTTTGGCTTGAATTGGTGCTTTTATGTTCTTCTTGGAAAAATATGGCGTGTAAAGGATGTTTTGAGCTTGTAACAAGTCTTATTTGGGTCCTAGAGGGGTCATGATGGTGAACTAGTGCTAGGCCATAGGGTATTAGCCTACACTAGGTCTTTTAATGTTGTAAAAAATAGACAACATGTAGTGTAAGGGGTCCTAAAATACCAAGAATCAGTTAGAACCATGGTTGGAAGCATATTTAAACCTCCTTATAACTGTTACCAAACCATCATCGGATGGTCATTCAATGGAAAGAGAGCTCTAAGAAGTTTAAGAGGCAAAATTCTTGTGTATGATTTATTCTTGTATTGATACTTCCTAATTTGTGCATTGACACAGTCAAGACACTGTGCACGATAATTATATGGTTTGTTTCAATTATTAAGAGGCTTACATTGAGTGATTGTATTGATTTTTAGAAGGTTTTATGGTATAGATACAAGATTTCTTTCATTGCTAAATCTATACATGATGGGAGGAGACCACTAAGGTCAAAATGTAAATATTTGAGAGGAAGGAGAATTGTGAATAGGTGATGGAATATTGTTAGAGGAGTTTAATGAGATTCATGAGAATATTTTATTCCAATAGTGATTAATAAGTGAGGAGCAGATCACTTTCTTTATGTAACCGTGGTAGGGTAAAGAACTTAGTTCTAGAGAAGTTTGAGATTGTTCTTCAAGTCTGAGTCTTATCACACACTATTGGTAAGGAGAAAAGGTAAAAAAGGTTATGCTAGACTAGTGAGCCAAGTTCCAAATGAAGAAAGTAAGTAAAATTCCTTCTATAACAATTTTTCACTTCCTCAACCTGAGATAAAACCCTCATTAGGGTTTAGGGAACAATTGAGTTTTCTTAATTTCTACAAGGAGATAAAAACTAAAACTTGTAAGATATATTTGGAAGTCTATTCTGAAGGTAATTGCAAAGTATTGAAGTCTGAAAGTATTACGTTGATGAGATATATGTGATAGTCCTAATTGAAACATGTAGTTATGCATGACAAATCAAGGTTAGGTCTTAGGCTAAAACAAGGGAGTCTCAATTATAAATCAAACTTGGAGATTCATTAACGGTTTTATTCATAAGGTCTAAATTTTTAATCAAGGGAACTTGGAGCCATTGAGGGGCATTTATAATAGTTATAACTGATAATGAATGTCACATTCTTGTAGGACTCAAGGAAGACAAGGAGTCAAGAAGAAAAGTAGAGGTTGAGAAAGTTATTCGAATAAAAGAGTTTTTAAAACCTGTACTTAACATCTAAACACAGAGGTAAAGGATACTCAAAAGGATTTAAGAAAAACCAAACCACTAATTCATTCAAGTTTTGTAACAGTCCCCTTAAAATCCTGTAGGTGACAAGTGGAAGACTTGGCAAGAAAAGGAGAATTGAAGATTTGAAGGCCTTATACTAGTTGGCAGAGTTTGGGATTTTGTAGTAAGCACCAAACTAACCTAAAGAAACACATTTTCAAGTTCATAACACTTGGAAGTCAGAAAATTGAGCATATTGGTTAACAAGTGGGCTCTTGAGCACTCTAATATAGTATATACCTAACCTGGTAACTAATTGAGAGATTTTGAGGGGAAGGGTACAAAGAAGAATATGGTGGGATTTTGTATACAAAAGGACACTCCAAATGGGTATTTTTTATAATGTTTTTTTTTGGAATTTAAGGTATTATTCTCTTAGATACACATGATTTTTTCCCAAATCGGGGCTAATAGTGAATGGTGAACTAGGAAGGAAAAATTAAAAAGAAGAAAACCTTAGGTAAAGTTTTGGAACCTCAATCTTTACATACACTTTAAAGGGCTAAAAGAGTGCTAAGAACAATAATCATTTCAAATTGGGAATTTGTACAAAGTTTCATCATGAAGCTAACTGTGGTAAGTTGCTTAAGAAAAATTCTGAGTCCAATTTTGTAATAGGTGAGTCATTGAACATCTTGTTGAATTGAATGACTTGGGTAGGAAGAAATAACATTTAAATTTTTCCTAGGAGTAGTGTGTAAGCTTTAATTTGATAATATAAGTTGGAAAGACAAAAATTACCTAATTTTGGAGGTTATTGACAAGAACAAGTGACTAGTTTGAGGACCTAAAAGCAAAATTTGAGTTGTGCATCAGTTCGACATGGTGAATTGAGTTAGATTGACCTTTGACTACATCATAATGACGTTTTTTTATTATTATGCTTCAAGATTTTGGATTTGGAACTCACTTTCTCCATTATGTCAATATGTTATTTCAAAATGCAGGAGCATACATCTTAATCAATGGTGCTCAATCCTCCATATTCAAATTATTCAAATCAAGCAAAAAAGGTGTCCTCTTGCCCCTTCCCTCTATGTTCTAGTTTTTCTTGCTAGCTATTCCTTTCAAGGCTTGGTTAAAGGCATTTATCTCCCTCATTCTGACCAACAAATCATCAATGGCCACTTTATTGATGAATCCTTTCTCACTCTACTCGAGGAAGAAGAGTTGGTAAAATAATGTCATGGAATGTTTGGATACTTGCTTCTAGTTCATCCATACAATGGAAAAATATTCAATGTTGTAGGTAATCCTTTACCCCCAAACCTCTATGGATAGCAATGGATTCAACTAATGCACAATTCGAATTTCTTGGCATACAGTTTACTTTCAAAGCTTCACCATATGAGCTTTGCTCTTATGATGTTCAAAGTGTGGAGAAAAAGATTGTATATCGGGTCACCAAACCTCTTTCTCTTGTAGGAAAAGTTCAAATTTGTTCCAAAGTTCTTCCTGTCAGTCATGTTTATTACCCATCTTGTTGGGCTCCTTCCATAATGGCTTATGGAAAGTCGGGAAAGCTTCTCAAATATTTTTATGGGCCAATTCTAATGGTCATATAGTTTTCCACAAAGTAGCATGGGAGATTTTTTGTTTGCCTAAAGAAGCAAAAGGTTTGGGACTGTTGGATATTAAGCTACAAACAAATTCTCTCAGTGTCAAATGGATAATCCAGGGTCTTGAAGGATCTGAATCCTATAAAATTTTGCTCTAACATTGCCTCACTAAGGGGATTGCTATGGGCTGATAAGCTTGGAAGTGTTTGGGATTCCAAAGTATTCTTCTATCACCTTTGTCAGTGAAGATTTTTGGCACTATTTTTTTAAGAGTATATGGAAAACATGGGAGCTTCTCAAACCCAATTTTATCTGGGATGGGGATGGCTTCAGATCTGGTCTCTCAAACAATTATCTCTCTTTATGGGGTCCCCCATTCTTAATTTTGGTAATGTCCCATTCACTATGGTACCTTCGATTTAAAACCTTAGGCTTTTTAAAAAGGGAATCGAGTCATTTGTGACTTATTTTGCAAGATTTCTTGAGCATGGTTGTCATGTGATACGCTCAAAGCTAAATTTCAACTAAAAATGAGGATGTTGAGTCCATTTCTAAAATTACGAATTCCATACCTAATGATTGCCTACAAGAAATTGGCAATTCCTCCGGAGTACCCTAGTGGAGATATTGGCATTGGTTGTCACTACCCCTTTTTCCAATACAAACCCCATATTGGCTACCATTTTCTTGGCCCTTACAATATTATGAGTGATTCTTTAAATCACTACTAGAATATCATATCTTAGGATGTGATTTGGTCTAAAAGGTTTTCTAGTATATGGAAAGTGTGCATATAGCCTTAAAAACCCATTTTTGTGGTGTCTTATGGATTAGGGACTCCCGTAGGATATATGCTTAAACATATGGGGGTTTCAAACCCTACTTGCCAACAACTAAATTTTTTAAACATCTTTTTGGTTTTGTCCATGCGCCCAATTTGTATGAAAATGGATTTATTCCCTCTACAACTTTTCATCCTTGAATTTTTCACTTAGAAAATGGTTCTTGTAGGGGACTCAACCATACTCCCTGCAAAATACAATAATTATTGGAAAACATTTAGAGTGACATTCTTTTTCATATTTGGAAAGATAGAAATTTTGCTATTTTTAACAACACAATTATGGATAGAGACTTATTTGTGACTAATAAAGTTACCATGATTTAATATGTTACTTCAGATCTAGGTCCAAGTGGAGAAAGTTTGCTCGGAAGTGGAGCACCTTGTTGGTTTGAAAATCTATCGTGAGAGTAGATCTATGGATAGATGAGCCAACAGTGTGTAGGGCATAGCCCCTCTTTGAGACAGCAAAGTGAAACTAGTTTATTGCTATTCTACCAGCAGGAATCTGTACAAGTCTTACAGTATTCTGCCTTCAGGGGGTTTGGGATCTCATCCCAGTAGAGGTAGTTTCGACGAAGAACAGAAAGGAATGAAGGAAGGAAAGGAAGGAAGATGGATCTGAAGGGAGAAAAGAAATGAATTCCAAAGTAGAAAGGTCAGAGGGTCTATGTTTTGGGCTGGTAGTAAACAGAGCCGAACCTACTTGCATAGACAAACAAAGCAATACTGATGAACAAATGACAAAAAAGTAGAGATAGATCCAACAAAATAAACGCACAGATCTGACATAAGAAAGATCTAGATGCCCATAACACACATATTCAGCACAAAGTCTTAATATTTGTATTAATGTTTCTTCTGTTACAAAAGCTCAAAGTCTTTTCTTCTCACTTCTATTTTTCATCTAAAAAGTGTCCACACTAAATACAACAAGTATTCCAGTGTTTATAGAAGGAGAGGAGAAAAAAAGACAAAAGCAAACCAACCACTTACAAAATATCTAAAAAGTCAACAGTTGATTTGGGCAAGTTTTTGGATGGCAACATCCCATGGTGCAACATGGATGATGTCATCGTGTATGCCAACATGCTTTTTAAATATTTTACAAAAACGATCAATGGATCCCGGGGAAGAAACTACTCTTCCCAGTGTAAAAGGGCGCACTTTTCAAAGATGTCAACAGAACTTCTCGCCCTTGGGCACACTTTTCAAAGATGTCAATAGGAACTTCTCGCGCCTTGGCGCACCTTTTGGGCATGTCGACAAGAACTTCTCAGCGCCTTGGTGCACCTTTTGGGCATGTCGACGATGGGAACTTCTCTGCCCTAGTGTAATTTTTTGTCGTGTCAACACGAACTTCCTTGCGCCTTGGGCGCACTTTTCAGCATGTCGACAGGAACTTCTCAGCGCCTTTGGCGCACTTTTTAGCATGTCGACAGGAACTTCTCAATGCCTTGGGCACACTTTTCATCGTGTTGTCAAACTTCCATGGGACCAAAACAAAATTTTTGGGTATGGTTACCTGCAAATTGCCCTTGACAATTTGCAGGATAACAGCTGGCTCTTTCTGGGGACTATCTTTGAGCGAAGCTTAAGGGTAGAGAATCCCAGATTTTCATGTGCCTATCCATTGGGTTGGAGAGAGTCAAAAACAAGGGCGACCGGAGGGCGAACAAAAAGGAACAAAGAAAGGGAACACACAACAATAGAAAGCAAACACACAACGAAAGCAAAATCAGACAAAGAAGAGAGCAAGCTCTACTTCTTGAAGATCTTCAGATGCTGCCCACTATAGGGAAGTGGGAGCTCGGTTCCATCCAGATATGAGAGATAGAAACTATTCTCTCCGTTGAGTTGCGTGATCTTGAAAGGCCCTCTCCATAGAGAATCAAATTTTCCATGCATGCCCTTCGGCTCTCTTCGCTTGTCCCACAAAAGGACGAGATCTCCCACTTGAAAATCCCTCTGCTTGGCCTTCTTATCAAACAATCTCTTAACTTGATTCTGATGTTCGGTGATCCTGTCAACCACTCTTACTCTCTTTTCTTTGAGCTCTGCTTAGATACATGATCCTCTTTTCAAGAGAATTTTGGAAAGTCTCATCTTCAATTGCTCGTGCCAAGCGTAGGGCAGGGAGTTCAGAAATGGGAAGTTCGGCATCGATTCCATATAACACTTGAAAAGGTGACATGCCGAGAGACCTCTTGGGAGTAATGTGGTCCGCCCACAAAGCATCATATAATGACTTGTGCCACATTCGTTGATTCTCATCCACTAGCTTTCGTATGATGGTTACTAAGTTTTTATTACTGGATTATGCCTGACCATTTCCCTGAGGGTAATAATCTGAGGCGTGAGCCAAAGTTATCCCATGTTCATAGCAAAAACCAATAACTTCTCGTGAGGAGAAGTTGGAAGCATTATCAGCAATGATCTTGTGTGGAACGCCAAATCTTATAATGATATTTTCCTTGATGAAGTTGCAAACAACTTCAGAAGTGGCATTCTTAACAGGTATGGCCTCCACCCATTTGGTGAAGTAATATGTTGCTGTCAGGACATAACTATGTCCGAAGACTCGATTGGGGATGGAGTGCTCCGATAAATTCAATTCCCCACTACTTGAATGGTTCATCAATAACGACCGGCCTGAGGGGAAAAGCAGCCAATTTTGGTTTGCCAACAAATTGTTGGCAGAGCTCACATTTTGCTACCCAGGTGGTTGTATCCTGAAATAGCGTTGGCCAATAGTACCTAGCCCGGATGATCTTGTGTGATGTGACGGAAGAGGAAAAGTGACCACCGCGAGTTGAATCATGAAAACTTTCAAGCAATTTAATCTGCTGCGGTTTGTCAACACATTGCAAGAAGATGCCATCAATTCCGCGTTTGTATAAACAGTCATCCCAGATGACATATCTGGCTGCTCTGAGCTTTATAGCACGTTTCTCCTTTGAAGTTAGATGAGCTAGACATTCACCATAAGTGAGAAAGAAAGCGATATCAGAATACCATTCATCACTGGTGGCGACAAATAGAACCATGGGTAGAGAATCGGCTTTCTCCAGCTGGCTTTGTGCTCCATCGGTGCAATCATCCTTTTCCTCAGGGTCTTCTGAATCTTAGTTTTCAGCCATAAGTTGACATAGGCCCTTGCCTCTTACCAGCTTGGTTGGTTTTATATCTAGATCATACTCCTGAACCTTTGCAATCCAATTTCCTCGCAAACTCCCTAACTCCTGTTGAGTTAAGATTGACTTGACTGCCGTGTCAGGGACCAGCACCACTGTATGAGAGTTTAGAATGTAATACCTGAAGTTCTTGACTGCTTTGACAACGGCGAAGGCATGCTTTTCCAACTGAGACATCTTTAATTCGTGAGGCTTGAGAGGAGAGCTCATGAATGCAATTGGGGATTCAACATCTTCAGAATTCTTTTACATTAAGATGGCCGATACAGTATGCTCAGATGCATAACTATACATGATAATTTTTTTGGAGAAATCAAGACATACCAGGACTGGCACATGGGCGACGAAGGCTTTTATCTCCTCGAATGACTTCTTCCCTTCTTCGCTCCACCGGAAAGTTGGTGACCCTTTCATCATGTCTAATATGTGGCGAGTCTTTTCAACAAAGTCGGGAACAAAACGCCTGAGAAAATTCACTTTTCGAAGAAGGAGTGAACGCCGGTCTTGCTTGTAGGTAAAGTAAGGCTCTGAATAGCCTTAACTCTTTCGGTATCTATCTTCATTCCTTCTTTGCTAACAACATGTCCCAGAACTTTCCCTCTGTGACTCCGAAAACAGACTTTTTTGGATTTAGGGAGATCCCGTGCTCTCGGCATCTAATCAATACTTGCTCCAAATGATCACAATGATCATTTTGCTATTTGGAGAACACAGTTAAGTCATCCAAGTAGACTACGATGACCTTCCCCATCATACCTTTGAACGCAAAGTCCATGGCCCGCTGAAAAGTGGCACCAGCATTGGTCAAGCCAAAAGGCATCCTGCTATAAGCAAACATACCCCAAGGGGTAGTGAATGTTGTTTTGAATTGGTCTTCGGGTGAGACTTCAATCTGATTGTAGCCTGAAAAACCATCAAGCATGGACAACATTTCTGATCCAGTCACTGCTTGCAGAACCTGATCCATTATGGGAAGTGGGTAGTTGTCCTTTAAGGATGCTTGATTCAGGTTGCGAAAATCTACGCAGATGCGTATCTCACCATTCTTCTTACGTACTGGCACAATGTTTGCCACCCAAGTACTGTGATGGATAGGAAAATGATCCGTCGGCCCAGTATTTTTACGAATTTCAGCCTGGATAGTACCTGAGATCTTAGGATTGTAGTGTCTCTGCTTCTGGCGAAAGGGTTTGACATCCTCTTTCAACGGGATGTCATGTTGGACATCCTTTGGCTTGAAAGACTTTAGATCGGCATAGGACCATGCCAATACATCCATGTATTTCTTCAACAATTTGACAAACTTCCGCTTTTCCTTGGGTGTGCAACACTTTCCGATGTTTACAAACTACGGATGTTCCATAACCCAGATTGACCGATTCGGTCTCTGGAGAGGAGTTAGGGTCATCTTTCCGCTTCTTCTTGACAAAATGATCATGTTTGTCAAACAATCGCATTCAGAGAAACTAAACCTTTTGGAATTTTATTTCCTTTGAGCTGACATATGCCATCACTTCCTTTTGATTCACCATCTTGATCAGTAACAGATTCACGGCATGTAGAAGTGGATCCTTCAAAATGAAGCTCACTGAAATTCTCTACCTTTTCTAGGAAGGCAATAAGTTGATTGTCGTCATTGAATACCTGCCAGTGCTGAGAATTGTCTGGCACACTTGGGTGGAAAACCACCTCAATGGTATATGTGTCTGATTTTCAAACCTGGGTGAGGGAGCATGAGGGATGCTGAGATGGCTAATGAGTCGGCCATGTCATTTTGAGCTCTTGGGATGGCTTTTATTGAAAAAGCGTCAAACTCCTCAATGTTGTCCCATACGCAGCGTTGCGGTAATGTCTGAGCCTTTCATTCTTTACTTGGTATATCCTTTTAACTTGATTTACGACCAGCTCTGCATCACCCTGTACTTTTGATTCTTGATTCCTCTTTCCTTTGCGGCTTGCATACCGAGTAGCAAAGATTCATACTCAGCCATATTATTCGTGTTGAAAAACTACAACTTGAAAGAGAGGGGAATAATCTCCTCTTTGGGAGATATTAGCACGGCTCCAGCGCCGCACCCACTAGTTGCACAGCTGCCATCAAACTACAATGTCCATATCTTGTTAAGATCCTCTACTTGGATGAGGACATCCATTTTGTCAGACTCAGTAGACAAGAAATAGTTTCCCATCCCTGATGATTCGAAGAGAATTTGGGCTTTGGGGTCATCGGAGTTAGTAACCAAGTACTTTTTTGATTAGCCCAACGTTTGCATTATACCTTTGACAGGATTCTAGCCTTAGACCAGTCCATATGAATCTCTCCACCAACCTCACTGCAAAAGCTCCTTCCTAATAGAATTCCATATGCTACTGGAATATCGGCAACGAGGACGGTCATCTTTACTCTTTTATCTGGAAATGCCGCAAATGCAAACTGCGCGTCTTTGATTTGACCGATCAACGGAACCTGCTTGGTTTCCAAGGAATAACATCTGCCAAAAGGCTTGGTAAGGGTGAGGCCCAGGGCATGGGCGACCTTTGCCGGCATGACGTTATCAGAAGCCCCAGAATCAATTATGCAGTTGCTTAGTTTGTGGCCATTGATTAGGAGGGAGAGATAGAAAGGTTCTATCTTTCCTGACGCAGATGTTGAGGCAACATTTATGCGAGATGGAGGAGGAGTAGAAAGGATTCCTTTGGGGAAACCTGGAAAGTTATGACAGCTTGGCTTTGAATGTATTCAATCAATCTTACAAGTTGTTCGAGGGTTGGACTGAAGATACTCAGCTTCAAACATTTGGATCTTGGTCTTTTTCGCATGATCGATTATGTCAAACGCGGCCAAGGGTTGTGTTGATGGAGGAATGAGTCCCTCATTTCGCGACGATAGGGTAGGATTACCTGGCCTTGATAGGAACATGAGAGGACTGATTTGGGGGAGATAGGGAAAAATATTTTTTGAAAAGATTTAATAACGAGTTGAGCAGAAAGGGACTACCTCTTTTAGCAATGATTGGAGGTGTGTTTGACATGGCCTTTTCTTTCGTATCTTGACAAGAACCTCTGCTTCCTTTCCTTGCGAGCGGGTGAAAACAACATATGACTTTCGCTCGCGCATATCCTTGGGTACCTTCCTTTTCATCGATTCCCCCTCATCAAATTCCATATACCCGATAGTAGAGTTGCAGTCGGTTCACCGACATCTTGATCATCTTCACCGGCGAGGAAGACTCTTCGTAATTTTGCTCCTCTTCTTCAATCTCGACTAGAGCATTAACCAGAGGAGCCTCAAGCGCCAACCGCGGAGTAGTTATAGGTAAACGCGGCCTTTGGGGGGCGTTGTTGGGAGCGAAGTTCCTCTGTGGGATATCCTGGTACTGAGTACTAGGAGAAGCTTGAGCTAACTGCTTCTTTAACATGAGCAAGTCCTTCGCCATCCTTTGAAATGCCGGATCAGATGAAGTGGTGGGAGAAGGGATCAAAGCATTAGGCTTTGATGGTTCTCTTTTTAACTCACTAGATATTAGCAAGTTATCTTCAATCCGTATGGCAGTAGCTTGGGCAAGAACTAAAGTAGCGACTTGTTCTTGCAAGAGTAAGAAACTTACTTTTGAGCTCATGGCGTTTACGAAGAAACACTTCTGATTTTCTGGCGTTGGCAGCATGGTAGGTGGAACTCGATTGATTAGTGAGTTGAAATGGGCGATGAAATCGTGCATGGTTTCATTGACCTCCTTCTTCAGGTGAGTGATCTTTGACAAAGAACATGAATGTGTCCTCAGAAGGCTTATACCTTTCTTCAAATGCAGTCCGTAAGGTGGCCCAACTAGTAATAGATCCGGCCGGCAAATGCTGAAACCATTCGCGGGTCTCTAAGGTTTCTAAAAAGAGGCGAACTGACACATCTTCATGGGTCACATCCAGGATACTGCATGACATGATGAATGCGGATATGTGTGAATCTGTGCTTTGGTTCCCGCTCCCATCAAATTTAGGAAAATTCTTTCGGTTTCCATGTGGGAGCTCGTGAACAAGATGTGGTAAAGCCAGAGGGCCCATAGCATTTCCCCATGGCACTGCCATTTGAATAGCTGGAAAGAGGACGCGAGCCAGAAGTACAGTTCCACTGAGCAACAAGGCACTGTAAAGGGAGGCGGATGCTCTTTGTGAAAAATGCTTCCTTCGTGGAGGTGAGACACGGATGACCGGCCACCGCTGAACTTAGCGATGGGAAGCGTGCCAGTGTAACACTGAAGTTGTTCCTTTGAAGTAGATCAAAAGTAAGATCGACTTCCCCCATGAGCTCTTCTCGCTACGAGTAAATGGTTCACCGCCGGTGTACCTTCAGATCTGCGTAATTTTGGAGCAGATTTAAAAACTCTTTTTGGTTGTACTTGCTGATTTTCTAATTTTTCCGACAAAACCAACAAAGCATGTACTTTTCTAAATATTTAAATTTTATCCTTCTTCTGAAAACCGATTGTTTTAATGACAGATTTAACAAAGATAAAATGGTGGTAAAGCTTAGTAAGCTGATTTTTAGATCTAGAGTTGACTTTTTAAAGAGTTTGAAAATTTTGGTAAACTGTCAAAAACTCAGATCTACGGAAAAATACAGATTTTTGTAAAAACTCAGCAAACTAAAGATCTCTAACTAGCCCAGATCTATGGACCTCTGAAGAAAATTTTTAGTTTGGGTCACTTTTGCAAAAAAATTAGATTTTTAGAAAAAAAGTTAAAATTTGCAAACAGGTAGTGATTTGTTTTGATTTTCACCAATTTTCTAACATACCACTATCATAGATCTGTTAGATCTGTTCGATCCCCAGAGTCGCCAAAAACTGTTGGTTCAAAATCTGTCGTGAGAGCAGATCTATGGATAGACGAGCCAACAGTGTGCAGGGCATAGCCCCTCTTTGAGACAAGCAAAGCGAAACTGGTTTATTGCTATTCTACCAGCAAGAACCTATGCAAGTCTTACAATATTCTGCCTTCAGGGGTTTGGGATCTCATCCCAGTAGAGGTAGTTTTGACGAAGAACAGAAAGGAATGAAGGAAGGAAAGGAAGGAAGATGGATCTGAAGGGAGAAAAGAAATGAATTCCAAAGTAGAAAGGTCAGAGGGTCTATGTTTTGGGCTGGTAGTAAACAGAGCTGAACCTACTTGCATAGACAAACAAAGCAATACTGATGAACAAATGACAAAAATTTAGAGATAGATCCAATAGAATAAACACACAGATCTAACATAAGAAAGATCAGATGCCCATAACACACATATTCAGCACAAAGTCTTAATATTTGTATTAATGTTTCTTATGTTACAAAAAGCTCAAAGTCTTTTCTTCTCACTTCTATTTTTCATCTAAAAAGTGTCCACCCTGAATACAACAAGTATTCCAGTATTTATAGAAGGAGAGGAGAAAAGAAGACAAAAGCAAACCAACCACTTACAAAATATCTAAAAAGTCAACAGTTGACTTGGGCAAGTTTTTGGATGGCAACATCCCATGGTGCAACATGGATGATGTCATCGTGTATGCCAACATGCTTTTTAAATATTTTACAAAAACGATCAATGGATCCCAGGAAGAAACTACTCTTCAGTGTAAAAGGGCGCACTTTTCAGCATGTCGACAGGAACTTCTCAGCGCCTTGGCGCACTTTTCAGCATGTCGACAGGAACTTCTCAGTGCCTTGGCGCACCTTTTCGGCATGTCGACAGGAACTTCTCAGCGCCTTGGCACACTTTTCGTCGTGTCAACACGAACTTCCTTGCGCCTTGGGCGCACCTTTTAGCATGTCGACAGGAACTTCTCAGCGCCTTTGGCGCACTTTTCAGCATGTCGACAGGAACTTCTCAGTGCCTTGGGCGCACTTTTCGTCGTGTTGTCAAACTTCCTTGGGGCCAAAACAAAATTTTTGGGTATGGTTACCTGCAAATTGCCCTTGACAATTTGCAAGATAACACACATGTAATCCCTTCTCTCACATTACAGAACACTCCATTTATTATCAAGCGGGTGCGTTTGGGCTTGTTGCATCATTGCTCCCCTTCCAATGGCCATGGTTGGGAATTCATAGATGTCATTCTAGCAGTCAACAAAGGTCCTCTCCCGACACCACTATTCTCTGCTTATATCTTGGTGCCCCTCGCCCACCCGCGGTGGTGGTGTTTTTACTAGCTCAACATCGATGGTGGTAGTGGTTGGGGTGGCCCTTCATAGGGGAAATCCCCTCGGTTCGCATTAGCCATTAGTCCCCGCCACCAATCTCAACATGAAGAAGAAAAACCACAACAACAACAACAATAGAATGATGGATGGGATCTCATCCCACACATGGCACATCCCTCTAAAGCACTAGTGGTTGGGGGTACAAGCTTGATAGCCCTCTCGCCCCCACCTCCTTCATTTGCCATGTTTTGCTGCTCAATATAATTTTTGTGTTATACGGTGCTTCGTTTCTTGCACCTTTTTATTAAAACACACACTTCTATTATCTAATCCAACTTTTTGATGGCCTCTTGAGGTGAAATCGCCTCTTTCTCAAGCCTTCTCACTCAATTTGATTAATATTGTAGATTATGACTTCTCCAACCTTTTTGTACTATTAATGTTGTACTATACCTTTCTTATTAATAAAATCACACTTCTCAATCAAAACAAATCAATAAAAATTACAAGAAAATATAATTGTGTTGATAAACATAGTCAAAATCAAGAACAATCACAAGGAATGGTGAAACTATCGCGCAAATAAACAAATAGATAAATAAAAACCCCTCAAAATAAAAGGCAATGTCGTTGAATAGAACCGACCCTAACATGTAGAGCAAACGAACATGGAAAACCCAAACATGAGAAATAAAGTTGCGACTATAATATTAATTGTCTTTCCCTTTTGCAATCACTCGCCCTCTCAACTATAGGGCCTCAATTTTTTTCATGGCCACGTGGCACTTTTTCATTGACCTAAGTTTAAATAGAATTAGTTGTCGGGCCTAGAAATATTTAGACTCCATCCTAGCTTCGAAGAAAAATGGCTATTAAGAATACATGCATATATATATATATGAAATTCACATAGCAACCTTTCAATAAAATAATAAAATACATCAAATAACTTGTGAAAGGACAAATCCAATCTTATAACAAATACCATAATAGTTATTTGAGAATTAGTCTAACTCGGAGATTAAATCATCAAACATTTTTGTAGGTGATTTGTTATTCTCAAATATTACCCCATCAAAAATATAAAATAGTGTTATTTTTATACTATTAATAAAATATTATAAAGATTCTTGTGTGTATAAATAACCATTTTTATATTTATTAATATATTTTACACGTAAATCTATGTAAAAATTACCATCATACTTAAAATATATAAGTTGCATGTGATGGTTAATTGTCTATATAAGAACTTACCGTCATATTTAAAATATACAAGTTGCGTGTGACGATTAATTCAAATATTTGCAAACATTTTAAGGCTAAAATCATAATAAACGTCTAAACGGCCGTCAAATTGAACCCCCGTTTGAAATGCATTTTCTAATCATTCCAAATTCCAATAAAACGTTTTGGTTTAAGTGTTAAAAAAATCCAGGATCGCCATCAAGAAACCAAATTTAACAAGGTGTAAAGAGGCAGAGACAGAGGCAGATTAATTATAGGTGTTTCTTGTGTAAGTGAACAATGTAAAAGTTGTCACTGGCAGGTAGTTTTATTACCTGGACAAGTAAGTACTTACTGTTATGCGGCTGAATCTCATACCAAATCGTCCTTTTTCTTTTCACAGCAGGCATTTGGTTCAGTGGGGCAGTGTGCCAAAAACGCTTAATATCACATGAAAAAATGTGACACGAATCAGGAAAAGCTTATTATATGAAAAGAAATGTGCTAATGTGGGCAAGTATTATATTTGGATAGCAGGGCCGCCATGGTAGTTAAAGCTGGGTCAGTGGAATGACCATACACCTGCAAGTAATCCAATCATGCCACCAGTACATACCTTCTGCAACTGCCAAAGATGGGTTCTGGAAAGGGTGTTTTGGTACTGTTCATGCTTTTCCTGTTACTAGTTTGAAGGGAGTAGAGGTTAAATTTGATGGCCGTTTAGACATTTTTGTGATTTTAGATGTAAATATTTGTAAATATCTGATCTAACCGTTACACGGGATAATTTTTATATAGATTTGTACATAAATTATTTGAAAATTGTTTGACAAGCATAGGTGGACATCAAATTTATTCTCTGGAAGGAAGTCTTACAAATTGGATTTCCAAAATATATAAGGTTCATTTCTTGTGTTTTATTGATGATTGTTACTTTATATATTTAAGTTATGTTATTTATGTAGGTTAAAATATTTGTAAATACATATTGTATTATCACATCTTATATGCTTCTTAAGGGCATCTTAGAATTACTTTTACGACTCTAAATTCTTCACACATTTTTGCATTTTCCAATCTTCTTTGATTTCTACTTCTACTTATAATACACCTCTCTATGTCATTTTTGCCACATACAACGACCCTCAAGGAGATGTTGAATTGTAATGTCCGAGAGTTGTTAACAAATAATAACTAACATTAAATTTGATGTCTATTTGGATTGTTTCAACTTTAATTTGACGTCGATTTGAACAATTTCAACATATAATTTGACATCCATGTAATTATAAAAAAAAAAAATTCAAATTTAAATATGACATCCATCGATTGTCATTTGAAAGTTTTTCCTTTTTATTTGCGAGAAATCAATAAAAAGTTGTAATATATTTGACCATACAATAGTGTTTGGATTTTTTTACAAGAAAGTTCTTTCAGCGCAATACAATAATATGGTGAGATGAAAACTTTTAAAACTAATCACTAAAAAAATTAGAAAAAATATAACAATGAGTAATCAATATACTATGAGACATATTTGAAATAAGCACCTTAAAAATTCATATGTTTTTAAAGATATATGCAAAGCTAAATTAAAGGTTAGGAGCGCCTAGACAATAATTGGAGTGGATGCCTCTTCTCAAAAATTCAGATTAATAGTTTTCCATCAAACAAATAAATAAAATTTATCTTTATTATCTTATTTTAAAATTTACATTAGGATCATAATAAATCCCAAATTTATAAAAAGTGATATAAAAATATTAAAAATATCTTATATAATTATCACAAAAGGACAAAAAAATATTCCAAGGATGGAGATAATTAATCCCAATAGGTGATCATAATGCATTAAATAGAGAGTTTATACAAGGTTGCTTGCAAGTGCAATTTACCAATATCAAGTAAGTGATATTATAAGAAATTTAGGAACCTTTTCTTAAAAATTTAGGAACCTTTACTAGAGATATTATAAGAGATTTAGGAACCTTTTCTTAAAAATTTATACACCTACATAATATGGAGCTACATTGGAGAATGGATAACAATACCAATAAAAATCATATAAGCTCAACAATATGTCATATCATTCTAATATCAATTCTAAAAATTATCTGACAATAATCTTTTTTTTTTAAATTTAAACACCTGATTGCTAACTTCTTAAACAACTGCCTATTTTACTTAGAGCTTAATCTTTCTATCTTAGAACTGCGACTTCAAGATCTCAACCTCTCTATCTCAGACTTAGGACCTCAACCTCTTATCTCAGACCTACAACCTGTGCACTTGACTGTAATTTTTTTGTAAAATGTTTTATTCATTACTCTCTTTCAAATGTTGTTTTTAAAGATTTCTTTACAAGAATGGATGAAAAAGTTAAAATTAATGTAAGTAACGTATGAAAAAGATTATGACTGTTCTTTATATGGGGATGGGTGAAAAAGGTTGGAAACCAATGCACCAGAAAAGCTATGTGCTGAGCTCATTCGGATCTTGTATGCTACTGTTTCACCCATGCCAATATTGTTTATTTTTAATGTTATTTGATCCAAAAGTAAATGCAATCTCTGAAGCAAAACACTTGAAAGTAGAGGGTAGTTGTAAGAGTATCAATATGTACTGTGTGTAGATCTGTCTTGTCTTGTCTGAAAAGTTCGTTGCCAGGTCACAAGTTGTTATTCATGCCATAATCCATAAAATCAAACTTGCTGGAGAATGACTTGAATGACGGTAAATAAACCTTGGGATAGGGTCTGTACTGTTAAAGAAGTCCTTATAGAAGTTTTCTGTACCCATGGTTATTCCCATTAGGATTCTGTTGAAGTTGGTATCGTCCAGTTCCTGTTCATTATAAACATAAGCTGAATAGACACTGTTTAAGATGATTTGGATTAGAATATAGGTCATTGGTCAGTCCAGTAAGCCGTTTGGACAACTGGGTCCCTGTGAGAATTGAGAATTACATTTGGATGAAGATGTTTTGTGTCTGTAAGTTTGTTGTCTCCATTAGGACTCTTTAGAAGATGAGATCTTTCGGATCATCAAGAACATAAACTCAAGGTTATTTGTTGGTTTATTAGGGATTCTGTTCAACTGGATTTCTGGTCAAAGTATTGGTTGGATTGCTAAGTTAGTTAGTCTGCATCTGGAATGGCCATTGTAGAGGCATGCCTTCAGCAGAACCAAAAATATGCTGTTGTCTTATCTGGGAATCATAATATGATATTATGAACCAGGTTAAAGGACATTTGTCTGCAACAATCTATTTATTATACAATTGGGTATCTGGGTATATCATTTCATGGTTTCAACTTTCTACTATTGGAAGAGATGCTTTTGTACCTTGCTTTTCATTTTCTGGTTTGTTGTATCTGTAATTCTGATTGTGATGACTGAGATTGGAATTCAAGTCACACTGGTTGCCGTTGCAGGCTTTCTATACAATTACTGGGTTTTTGTATATATTAGTCTATAGTACTGGTTGGTAATGCCGCTAAACCACTACTAGTTTTCAGTAGAAATGTCAATTAGAGTTTTTGTTTGATAACCGGGTATTTGGGTATTCTTAGATCTAGTCCACGATATTCTGATGAACTGTAAAAAATGTTATCATGAACATGTAAAAAGATGAAAGCCTTCGTTAATCATAAATACGTCCTCATCATTGCAATATAGTCTTGTTTACTGTATGTGAGTGATGGATGATGATCTCAAGGGATCATCATCAAAGGATGGTGAACATGAACATGAAGAATCTCCCACTGACCATCGACCTCCCCAGATTTTGTGCTGCTCCAACGCCGCTCTCAGTCATTCCCATATCCTCACCTCGCTACAACAATCCTCTCCATGCTCCCAAGCGGCCCATGCCTACAGACTCCTCTAGTGCAAAAAGAGCAAGATACGAGTCTCCATGGAGAGTGGTCACAAATCCTTCACAGGCCATATTATTTCCACCATCTTTGTCACCTTCACATTACACTGTGCAGCAGCAGAATAATCTTTCTTCGTCATCTCCATCAACTCAGCAGCAGCAGCCATCTTCACCTTCCAGCTCATCCAAATCCCAGCCATCACAGGAGGCCAAAACAACAACAACAACAACAACAACAGCTCCTCCCTTGCACTCAGAAAGGGAAAATTTGTATCCCCAGTTTGGAAGCCTCATGAGATGCTATGGCTGGCCAGAGCCTGGAGAATACAATACCTTGGGGACCCATCAAAATCATCGCAGCAGCAGGAACTATTGGATGGTAGCTGTCTGGTAGACTTATCATTCCATTCTGCTAAACAAAACAAGTGTAGAGCAGATAAAGATAGAGAGGTGGCAGAGTTTCTGAACAAGCATGGTGTTAACAGGGATGCTAAAACAGCCGGAACAAAATGGGATAACATGCTGGGAGAGTTCAGGAAGGTCTATGAATGGGAAAGGGGGCCTGAAAGAGAAGAAGTTGGTAAGAGCTATTTCAGACTGTCACCATATGACAGAAAATTGCACCGTTTGCCAGCTTCCTTTGATGAAGAAGTGTATGAAGAATTAACTCAGTTCATGGGTTACAGACAGAGATCATCACAGCCCAAAATTGTACAACCCACAAGTAAATCAGCTGCTAGAGAATCCATCAAAGCAGAGAACAAAGAGTCTACTACACCCAAGGAAACCAAAACTGATAATGCAAGTAAGAATATCTACACAATCCAAAATTCTTGTTTATGCTCTTAGGGTTCAAGTGTAAAGCCTTTAATCTGATATAAGTTGGTTATTATGTACAGAAAATATGATATGCTACTCAAAAATTAATGATTTATGCTTTGTGGGTAAGAGTATTTTCGTTCAAATGGATTGTACACAATCAAGAAATTGGTAGTTGGTGGTTTGTCCGGATTTTGGCAAGCCTTTAATCCCATATATAATGGTTGTATAAAGATTATGTCATGTGCAATCCAATGTTGATGATTCATGCTTTGTGGGTAATTCTATTCTCATTCAAATATATTATATGTAATCCAAAACTTGCTGGTACCTGCTTGTTGGGTTAACTAGAGATTTCTTTCCCATATGAACTGGTTATGCATAGATAATAATATTGTTAATATGAAATGCAATGCAAAGTTGGTTCTCTATGTTTTATGTGTTTGTCAAGCCTTCATTTCTGCGTAAATTGTTTATGTACATTGTGTACATAACATCATGGTGGATTGGATTGCAGGCCTTATGCAGGCTATTGTTCCTGGGAATGAAACATTTACAGTGGCAACGCCATTAAGGAGCCACAAAGGTAATGTGTTTCCTAGAAATTTACAACGGATTGGCAAAGTGAAGATCATGTGGGAAGAAACAGCTCATATTTGGGCTGAGGAAGGTGAATATCAGCAAGGCAGACTGAAAGTGGATCAACTGAATTTTTAAATGCCAATGAATTGTCATTCTTTGACGAGACATGGACTGGCAGTACAATTGAGGCCTTTGAGGGAGGTCCTCTCAAGGGGTTCTCTACTGATGTATTCATCCCTGGCCAGCAGATCAGAGTTTTTGGTAGGCATAAAGCTGGTAAGAGACTCTCACTGTTTAGAACAAGTTATATATTTTTTCTTTGCAGTTCAGGAAGCCTTCAGACTTTGGAATGATATATAGAATGCACTTCTGACGTGAATTCATGATGGTAATTGAAATAATCTATCAATATAGTTACATTGTTCTTGATGGAGGATTATATTCCTTTTTTTTTTGTTTTTGGTTTTTTCGACCAGTATCATGACTGTATTTTTTTCTTATTTTCTTAGGTTCTATAATTGAAGATGTTTGTTTTCTTATACAGGGCCTTCTGATCTTCAACCACTGGATTTCCCTTCTAAATGTAAGTCAAAATATGCTTCAAATTTTTTTAGCCTTATTTCTCGACTCCTTAAGGTAATCAAAGTAAAGTTTCATTATCTTTTTCTGATCAACAAGGATGTAGTGTGCTTCTTTCCCAACTCATATGGAGAGTTGCCCATTTTTTTAGCATTACAATTCCACATGTTGTTTACGTGACAATGTAACATCGATATACTTCTGATATACAGAAAGAGTTGCTTGTGTGATGGTCTCCTATGTTAATTCTAACCTGTTATCATTTCATGTATTTAATGATATGCAGCTTTAGCTCCTCCTCATGGACTTAAAGATAGGACTGATTACTTTGTGGGATGTCTAAGGGTTCCTGCATCCAGCCTACCAACTTTATTTGAGCTCTCATCCTATCTGCAGGAGCCTCCTTCAAAGCACTTACGTTTTCCTGTAAGACCAGATGTATATGATGATCTTCCAACAGGAAAGGAAGTATTCTTTTGTGCTTCCTCAGATACAGATTGCAGGGCGATAACATACGAGATTCTGGGACCTCTGATAAGGCCATCTTCTAGCAGAAGATTAGGGAGGGAATCTTTCATTGGCTTGTGGGATGACTGCATCAACAAAACCATCAATAAGCTTTGCACGGGTGAGATTGTGATGCTCAGAAAATCAGGATCACATGAAGTGTATCCCAGGAGTGGCCTAATTTGTGTGGTTTTGTGAAGAACTTGTGTTTATGGAGAGGAGAGGAGATTGATGCAATCAAGGAGGGTGGTGATCCTGCAATCAAGATTGTGGACAAAGTTTTATGGTCCTATGGGGATTTGCCTTACATTTTAGGGTATTATGCTATTGGCAATAGTGTTACATTTTGTGCCTTGAGCAGATCACATGAGAGGGTCATAAGGATTGATCTTGTCTCAGTGAACCTCTCAACTCCTGCTGAAAGATTGAAATCATTGGTTCCTTGCTGGCGAATAGCGCGACTCATGCCTCTGCTCTCAGACTATTGTTACAGACATAACTGTAATAACATTCACAGTGACTATGAAAGACTTGATAGAAGTAGTGGAAAGGTTATAGAGGTAATGCCAGGCTATGTGAAAAAAATATTCCCAAACAGAAGAAAATGGGCTAATGTGAAGGAGGTATATGATTTCTTGGACAAAAGGATTCCCCATGTGGAGCACATCCATAAATCTGTCGAAAAGGAGATGGCAATTATATTCAAGCCAAGGGGCTATCCAACCAAGCCTTGCACACTTGAACAACTTCTTGAAGCCCTCAAATGTGTGACAAAGGCCTTGGTGGCTCTGCACAACATCTCCTTCATGCACAGGGATCTCAGATGGGATAATGTGATGAAAACAATTGAATCAGATGAATGGTTCATCATAGACTTCGAGGATGCCATTGGTGCACCTCAAATCTACCCACATAATCTTAGTGGGTTGAACCATGCTCCTGAAATGTCCAGCGGCCTTCATGGGGTGAAAGTTGATGTGTGGGGTGTTGGACACCTAATCAAAACATGTGGGTTTAATGTGTCTGAGCTGTTGACGGATTTGCAGAACAGATGTTTGGAACATGACCCAGATCAGAGGCCTACTGCTGCTGACTGTTATCACCACCTTGTACAGCTGCAGTCATCCATTTCTAGTTATTGATATAACAAAGTTTATGTTGAAGTGAAGAGTATATGAACAACGAAATATGAGTACAACATTTGCACCATAAAGATGAATTTATTTGAATCCTATCACGGAATACCTGATAAATGCTGCTAATTTGTTCATTTAAATATAACTGCTCGTGACCATACCTAATATGAGGATAACAAATTAGCCCTGTCACTCAACCAGAGAATTTGTGGAATATTGGGATATTGGGATATTGGAGACGGGGACGATAAGTATCATTATATCATTGGACTTTTAGACCGTGAGATTTGGTATAAAATATAAGGTCTTAAGGGGTTGTACTTATCACCCATTGCAGATCCCAAAGATCTAAGATGCTCCATAAGTTCCAAGGAAATACTGTGAAAATGTTTTATGTTGGTATCATTCCTTCAACAATAAGAAAATGTTTATAGTGGGAGAACTTTCATGGTTTAGACCTGTGATTTACAATTTAATGTCATATGATTTCCTATACACACTTTAATTGCCCAAGTTTTCTATGAACATATGGGCTCAAAGGGAAAGCATAAGGGATACTAAAGCAAAAGAAAATGTCCACAATTAACCTGAAGGGAAACCATTTCTTTCTATATATGCATGTCTTCAAACAAATGGGAGATCCCTATTGATATGCAATTGGTGGCTAATCACCCCTCTTAAATGTGTCATATAAAATTATAGCCAAAGCCCTTGTACTCGACATTACCGATCGTTGTTAATCCAAAGTAAATTGACTTTATTAAAAGTTGCTACGTTCTCAACAACATTATGTTGGTTAGGGAAGGGCTAGAGTAGGTTTGTAGATGTAAACAAGGTGTGATATTCATCAAGATTGACTTTGAGAAAGCTTATGACAACATTGACTATCCTTTCATTATTTTCATGCTTAAAGCTCTAGGGTTTGGTCTAAACTTTATTTAATCAGTTTAGATGATGTTTGCATATGTTTTGTCTTATCTCTCAGTAAATAGCGTCATAAAGAAGTATTTTGGGTTGTTTACTTGATTAGACTCGCATGTGCATTAGCTTCACTTTGTATGTGGTCGCATGTAAGGCTTCAACATGTTTTTGACAGATGCTAATGTCTAGGGTATGGTCAATGTTATTTCCTTAATTTCTAAAGAGGCCACACAAATAGTTGATGGACATTTTTCAAATGATTCTTGTCTCATTGTTCTTGAAGATGAGAAAAACATCAAGAGTACTATACAATGTCTTGATACTATTTTCTCTCGAATTAGGGTTGAGTATTCAATGGAGTAAGACCCTTTATCTTACAATTATTTCTTCCCATACTCCTTGGTTGAAAAAATATGAATGGAAATGGATTATATAAAGTGAAATCTTCTAATTTCTTAGTATATCCTTTGCATTCCAAGTTGCCCTTTTATATGTGGCAACACATTAATGATTACATAGAGAAAAACTCATTTACTAGATCACGAAGCCCTTTCCTTGGCAAGGAAGTTACAAATCTGAGCTCCAAGGTGCTTACTCGCAACTCATGTATATTACTCCTTTGTGGGTTCCTTCTAAAAAGCCTAGAAGTTAGATAAGCTACTTGAAATTTTTCTTTGTTCGAGCTTTGAGCATGGAAATGATTTCCAAGAGCTAATATGAGAGTTATGCTCTCTTCCCAATGAGGTTGAGGGCTGCATATACTAGACATTAGTTGTCAAAGCATTGCCTCATGTGTTAAATGGATTATTCAAGCTATAGAAGGGGAAGTAGCATGAAAAGTTCTCCTTCACAATTGTATTTTAGAAGGATCTCCTTATGAAAGACCTACCTAGGAAGGGCTGAGATTTCACAACATTGTCATCCGTTGGGCCCTTGACAAAGTAATTGGGTCTTTTGTTGTAAATTGTATGTGGAAATTTTTAGAAAAAAATAAAACATTTGATTCTTTGGAATAGAAATGCTTGATTAGGGACGTATTTTTTTGTAAATTAACTCTCCTTATGGTGGTTTTTTAGCATTAATTTTCATTATTTTCCTTTAGCGAAAGTCTTGTGGATTCATGCATTCAAATTCTTTAGACAAGGAATTTTCAAAATGTAAGACATCTCTTACAAGAAGCCATAATCATGGATTTTTCGCTTAAACAATGATGATAAAGAATCTTATTAGAAGAATATTACTTCTAGCTCTGTCGGTGCTTCATAAGATTGTAGTTAGCCCCACCAAACCATTGTGGAAGTGATGCATCACCATATAAGTTAATTTGCAATCTTGTGTCCCCCAAATACATACATTGTAGTTATGTGTAAGTCTTTATTGTGCAAGTCTTTGTTAATCATTTTGAAGAAGCATTGTTTGTGCATGAGTTTGATATGTGTGTCCTAGAGTAATGTTGTTTCTACTAGAGTTGTGTTGGATGGTTTGTGCAATGATTATGCAGCACACATGTATATTATATGTTTCATATCATTGAAAACAAGATTTTTGGAAGGTACAATAAATAAATATGATCGTTTAATTATAAAATAACTTGTTGTGATACTTATAGATAGTGGATAATAGTTTTACAATTGAGCTACAACGTTGATTACACCCTAAATAAATAAAGAGGATTGTTATGCTTAAATTATTTACTTATCTTAGGATTAAGGGTTAACAATATGTAATATATTCGTATCGATTTCTAAACATTAATATGAAGATCAAAATATGTTATTATTAGCAATTTGTAATATAGAATATTAGGAACGATTTCTAAGAGTGTGAAAAAAACAAGAAAAGAATGCACTTAGTTGATTATGTGTTTAGAAGGTTGATTTGGTAGTGACAAAAAGATGAAAACCCAATAAACAATCTAGAAGTGCTTCGTCTTTGAATTTGTGAACCCTCTATTGCATATGGAATCGTTTAGTAGCTCCTTACCTTTTGGTATTTTCATATGGTTGTGTTGGCACTCTAAAATTTGTAATGTCTATATGACCCTCAGAAATATGCTTTTCTATAAAACCCTAGTATCGCACGTGTTCAACCCTATGTATAATTTGAAATAACTTCAAACCTTAACCATGGATAGGGACCTTGCAAAAAGGTTATTGGTTTGGTTGAAATGCAATCCATAGGTTGCCTATATGTTACAAATACTCCAAAGGGCTTTAAACCGGACGTAATTCTCCACTTTACATGTGATATTTATATGGATGCAACTAGCTTTGACAATTTGATCACTTGATAACACAAAAATAACTTGGCGTGCTTTGTTTAACTTTGCTTGGATGGTCGCTAGCTTGGGAAGCATGATTATATAACCTAGTTGAGTGTGCTTCAACTTTGTAAGGGTAAATCCTACAATGTGTTGTTGCTTTATAGGAATTTATGAGTGCTTGGAGTGCTTTAAGAATGATATTTCCAATGTGTTAAAGGGTGTTATAGGTGTAAAATGTGTACTTATATATGTGGAGACTATGTTGACATTTTCGGAGAATTGGGGGTAGTAATCCCCAACAAGTAATTTAAAATAATCGAGAATTGGGTGTCCCAATGCCAAAGAAAGAATGTCATACATGATTTATGGTCGTTGTAAAATAATGCTTCATAATTAATGAGACTACATTGTTACAAATAGATGTAGGTCCCAAATTTAAAAAGCCATACAAAGTTGAAACCGAATGATGTCTCATTCGTCGATTGTGTATTATATGGGTGCATATTAGTAATTATATTATTTAGTTGTTATGAGTTTGTGTAGACACAAAACTATGCACTTAGTATTATTATATCATGCCTCTAGTATCATTATATGCATTATTCCTAAGCAAGAAAACTAGATATTGACAACACATGTTATGCTTTACTTTTTGTTATCCTGTAAAATTGACAAGGGCAATTTTGCAGGTAACCATACCAATTTTTTTGTTTTGGTTCCCGATGAGGTCCCTTAACGTTCGGGATGGCATAAAATCCCTTTCCGGAAAATCTAGTTTTTCGAACTTAGTCATTTGGTCCTTTTGTTTGGCGCAGTTTTTATTCATGCAACATCAAATGAATTTGTGCCCCTTTTTATTCCTTTGGTGCATCCTTTGGAGTGTCAACATTCAAAATGTTGTGCCCTCCCATGATGCGCCTTTCAAGATTGCGCCAAGGCGCATGCGCTATCTTGTCGACATTCAAAATGTTGCGCCCTGAATGGTGCGCCAAAGCACTGAAAAACTAATGTCGACAGTCCCAAATCCGCGCCAAGGGCGCAAATATTTTCATGTTGGCATCTACCTAGGTGCGCTTGCAAAAAGTTGGTGGCACATTTATTACACCTTTTGCTATAAATAGGCGCATCCGACCTATCATTTTCACGATTGAAAAACATGAAAAAGTTAATTCCTCTGCATTTGTCAGTAGCTCTTGTCAGCCCCGTGTGTCGCTTTTCATCGTATTCGTGGACCCCGCATCATTTCCTCCATCTTATATATTCCTGGTAAGTGGTCCTTGCTCTTCTTGTGTTGTTGTTGTGGGGTTTTTGTGTTGTTTTTGAGAGGTTGTTATTATTAAAAACAAAGAAAATGAACCTAAGAAGTAATACAACCCCTGCCCATTTTGCAAATCAACCCACTTTTTAAAACAACTCTTCCCTCCTTCCAGATCTGCTAACCTGGAAGGCCTTGCCTCGAAGAATTTTGACCCTCTTTTCCTCTTTTCCCCTCACTGTCAAAATTTGGGTTGGAAGAGTTAAAAGCCACAAAAGCCTGCCAAAGGAGGGAAGTTTCTAAAAGTTATCAAACCCACGGCTTTCCTTTGGCACAAATGCCATCACTGTTACATTAAACACAGTCGCGCCAAAGGGGTGCACTATCCCCACCTGCAACATGCATCTTTCCCGCGCCTTATCAAATTCCCAAAACCTAACACAGCGCAAGCGCAACTCCGCCTACACCAACATTTGAATGTGGTGCAAACCTTTTTTCGCGCCGCGCAAAAGCTAAAACATTGGCGCACATTAACTCAATGATGCATCCTTTAAACCTGCGCCCTTTGGCGCATCATAATGTTATGCAACATGTACCATATATGCGCCAATGGCGCATCCTGAAGCCTTACAACACCAAAATAATATGCGCCTGTTCAAAACCCTTCATATGGCGCAAGCACACATCCTATGACACCAACATCTGAATGTTGTGTGTAGTATTTCTATGCCCTGTGCCCTTTTTGCATGGTTTTCTTCCATGCAACATTCTCCAAAAGTGCGCCTTACTTTTCTGACCCTGCAACCTACAATAGAATTGCGCCTTGTGCCCAGAGGCTTGTAAATTAATAACTTTTCATTCTGTAAAGCTTTGATGGACGATTTAACAACTAACATGGCTCTTCTGTGATGGACTTCCTGATTCTTCTTACAAATCAGCAGTTGAACTAGATTTGCACATGTCTTCATCAAGTAAGAAGCCAACCAAGTCTAAGGGTAAGGCCAAACTCACAAAAGAAGAAATGAAGTACAAATACCAAAGGGTCAGGATGCCCGAGTCCCTTGCAGAGTGTGACCTGGACATCAGGGATTCAGAACTTGGTCATATTGATATGGAGGACTTCGGGCCAAAACTAAGAAGGTCACAAGTCCATGGATGGACAAATTGGTCGGCAGTGGTTTACATTTCATCTGCAGGAATCCCCATGAGCATAGTAAACAATGAGTTCATGATGGTGGTGGGCCGTTATTACAATAAGGACACAAGATGTGTCAAAAATGAGAAGGGCGAGGTAATAATCAACCTCACTACCCAAAGACTTGAGATTATGTTGGGTATCCCCCACCACCGGCATTTTGTGGCAATAAGCCAAGAAGACTACATAAAGGCATGGGATGAAAATGAAGACAAATGCATGCAGTTGATGAATGAAGTATACCTAAAAAACAAGAAGGTGATAACCAGGTGGCCGTAAGTTATTCATCGCAGTGACTTCTTAGAGGAGCTGAGCGACACCATCACCTTCCTGAGCAGGGTCTTTGGGCTTCCTGATGCCCATTACTTTCATAAATGGATGCTCAGATACTTGGAAACAATGAGCAAAAATGTTTCGATTAGCGTTTTGAATGGGTAGAGATTATCAACAGCACCATCTCCGAGCAGCTTCAACAACTCTCGACAACTGGGAGGTTCTACATGAACTCCTATGTGGTATATGTTGCTACCTTTGAAAGAGACTACCCAGCACTAAGTCGATGCGGGGTGTGGCCCCAAGTAAGAATATATGAGTATTATCAGAGTTGAGACTGGAAAACAACATCGCACAATTCAACAAAATCAATGATGCCTTCTTCTACGGCATCATCTGCCTCTTGAGGCCCAATATGACTCACGGTCGGACGACCAAGAGCGTGGTTACTACCACAAAGAAGTGGGGGCATTATTTACGTAATTCCCCACTTTCACCTATCTCAGAGCCGCCAACTTCTTGGGGGAGCCCACCAAGTTACCGAGGTATGCGGGACCCAAGTTGATCCTATTGGAGCTGTCCAGACAGCTTATCACATACCACGAGAAGTGTCAAAAGAAAGAAGGGTGGAACTCCATTCCCCCTCACAGTGGGTAGGTACACCTGCACTTCTCATACCAAAGCCCGGAAATGTTTACGGAGCTAGAGTTGCTCAACTTGAAACACAATTTCTGGCAAGGCCGACCTTTGATCCTCGCAATTACCTTCCGAGGGCAAAGCTTGATCCGATTCACGTCCCATAGATCGAGGATGTCTATATCGATCTATATCACGAGGTCGAGCTCAGAAGAAAGGATCACTCCCACCTGGCCTTGGCAGAAATCATCCAATATGGTGTGGCCATTGTCCCGAAAAGGTTTCCAAGTGACTGATCAAGAAGTTGATCAAGTCTATCTAGATACGGATGGGGACAATTGGCCATTTATCAAGATTGATAGAACAAAGGCACCTCAAACTATTGAGGAAAGGGTTAAAGGCACTCTACAGCGCACAGAGCATTAGTGCAGGAAGAACGGTCTCATCTACCTTGGGGTAGACTTCACCACGTCTCCTTTGGGCAATGCACTGCTTAAGCCAAAGCACTTGCCAAAAGGCAAAGGGAAAGACAAAGAGGGAGAATCAAGCTGCTCAGGAGCAAACTCCGAGAGTCCTCCTTCCGCCGCCCAAGAGTAGGTAGTAAGCCTGGTCTCCCCAGAAGAAGAAGAGGCGGTAAGTGTTCCAATGGGCACATCCACTCAGGGTGTTTGTCACTGCTGTAACAGTGAAGTTCCCACCGTCCCATCTTCCACTCCTCCTTCCCCTCCTCACGTCACCCAAGAAACCACTCCTTTGGTTGTGTCTTCTCCCCGTCTTCTACTGTTCCCCTTCCTCTTCCTCCATCTTCTCTTCCCTCACGGATCTATCCCCCAACATTTCTTCCCTCATCTCTCATATCCCTTCCACCCCCACGGTTTCCTCTCCTACAGTGACTCCTACCCCTGTGAGCGTTGGAGGGTCGGCTTCCTTATCAATGCCGCCACCGAGCGTCTCAACACATTTCCCCATGTTCACTGTAGTTTCTCCTTCTTCTACCCCCATTTCCCCTCCTTCCTCTGGTCACACTCCCTTAAGTCTAGAATGGATCTCCAAACACCTGAGCCAAGCACAAGAGGAAAGTCCCCATTGCACCTATGGACTTCTCCGTGATCCCAACTAAAGGAGCTAAGAAGCAAAATCCAATAACCCGCTTCTCTCAAAGTGCTTCAGGTGAAAGGGTTATGGAGATTACATACCCTGATCCCACAAAGGATAAAAAGATTTGTCTCCTACAGATTATACAGTGACACAGGTCACAATGGGAACATCCTCAGAAAGCCTGCAGGAGAGGCCCTATCTACAGTGGATGCCCTTTGCAAAAAGCTTTAGGAAGAAAAGGAAGAGAAGAGGATACTGAAAGAACAAAACAAACATCTTCTCCAAGCCCTGCAGAAAATGGGTAGTGCACCTCCTATAGCTGCCACCGAAACTCCTGAGGCCCTTAGTCAGGAAAAGATAAATGAGTATGCCAAGATTGGTGAGCAAGGTATGGCAGTATCTACCTGGAGAGACCAGATCCTCAAGGATAGTGAGGAAGTAATTGTAAAGTTCACAGAGTTGTATCAGAATATTGATCAGGCTAATAAGGAACTCCAGGCGATTGTGGGACCTATCTCCGAAGAGTTGGACCATGCTAAGGTTACAACATGAGACATTCAGAAGATGCTCGACTACCCAGTCGATGACTTAGTAAAATTCGGCGTCTTCGATCACCCAAGAGCACCCAACAAAGTCCTTGCTACTTTGGACTATCGGGTTGACCAGATGGAATTTGTCTTGGAGAAGATTGATAAAATCAAGGAGGAAGCCTTGGATGCAATGCATCAAATGGAACAGATCATCCTAAGGATGTCTCGGGCTTGCTCACCCCATCATACGCCTTGAGGAAGGCAGATGACACTATTCGGCTCTTCAAGGAGATCATGTCACAAGGTTTAGGGTCAGAAGCCACTTTTGACGTAGAATCTATCAACAACCTTCTGGCCTACCATGATTTTGTTGGATACCTGATGGAGGTAGGTAATGAATACTTCAAACTCCTAGAGAGACTCAGAGATGAACGGGAGACTTGCGAGGTCATTGGTGATCACACCAAGGGTCCCGCTCAGGATCAACTTCAACCAATGATTAGCAAGTTCATGGAGTATCGGGCTCAATTTCACATTTCCTCTCCTGAGTAGAAGCAGGATACTCCTTTCCAACCGCGGGACAACGATGAATAGGCTCCTTCCTCTTAGGATTGTTCCCATTTTTGTAAAGTATTTAAAAGTATGTTGGCACAAATGATGACATCATCCATGTTGCACCATGGGATGTTGTCATCCACCAAATTACCCCAAAGTCAACAGTTGACTTTTAGATATTTTGTAAATAGTTGTTGGTTCCTTTTTGCCTTCTTTCTCCTTCTCTTTCTATATATACTTGGATACTTGTTGTATTCAAGGATGAACATTTTTTAGATGAAAAATAGAAGTGAGAAGGAAAAAGGCTTTGTACTTTTTGTAATAGAAAATATTAATACAGAAATTAAGACTTTGTGCTCAATGGATGTGTTATGTGTATTAGATCTTTCTTAAGTTAGATCTATGTTGCTTTTCTGTCAGATCTATCTCTACTTTTTGTCATTTGCTCATCAGTATTGCTTTGTTCGTTTATGCAAGTAGGTTTGGCTCTGTTTACTACCATCCCCAAAACATAAACCCTCTGACCTTTCTGCTTTGGAATTCATTTCTTTTCTCCCTTCGGATCTATCCCATCTTCATCCTTCCCTTCATTCCTTTCTATTCACAGTGAAATACCCCTACTGGGACGAGATCCCAAACCCTGAAGGCAGAATATTGTAGGACTTGTGCAGATTCCTACTGGTAGAATAGCAATAAACCAGTTTCACTTTGTTGTCTCAAAGAGGGGCTATGCCCTGCACACTGTTGGCTCGTCTATCCATAGATCTGCCCTCCCGACAAATTTTCGGACCAACGATTTTGACAACTCTATTGGGGATCAAACCAGATCTATGTGAGTGTTGTGTCAGTTAAAAGACACTAACAACTTTTAAGGTTGCTAAGGTAACTAAGAAAATAGATAAAACTATAAAATCACTACCTGTTTGCAAATCTTAACTCTTTGCTTAAAATCCAAAATTTTTGCAAAAAAAAGATCCAAACTGAAAATTTTCTTCAGAGATCCATAGATCTGGGCTAGTTAGAGATCTTTAGTTCGACTAAGTTTTTACAAAAACCCATATATTTCCATAGATCTGAGATTCTGATAGTTTTACAAATAATTTCAAACCCTTGCAAAAAGTCAAATCTAAGATCCAAAAATCAGCTAAGTTAACCATAATTTTATCCTCGTTGATCTTTGTCATTAAACCGCAATCAGTTTTCAAAAGAAGGATAAAATTAAATATTCGAGAAAAGTACATCTTTGCTGATTTTTGTCAAAAATCAGAAAATCAACAAGTGGCAACCAAAAAGAGTTTTTAAATCTTCTCTAAAAGCATTGCAGATCTGAAAGATACACTGGCGGGTGAACCATTTACCCATAGCATGAGAGCTCATGGAGAAGTTGATCCTATTTTTGATCTACTTCAAAGGCATAACTTCGAAGATTACGCCAAAGCATGCTTCCCATCGTTGAGTTGGTGATCGGTCAACGAAGCGTTTCGCCTCCATGAAAAAGAGCCATTTTTCACAAGGAGCCTCTACATCCCTTTGCAGTGCTCTGTTGCTCAGCTGAACTACGCTTCCGGCTCGCGTCCTCTTTCCATATTTTCAAATGGTAGTACCATGGGGAAACACTATGGGCCCTCTTGCATTGCCACATCCTGTTCACACACTCCCTCATGGAAACCAAAAGAATTTCCCAAGATTTGATGGGAGTGGAAACCAAAGCATGATTCACATATATCTGCATTCATTATGTCATGTAGCATCTTGGATGTGACCCATGAAGATGTGTCAGTACGCCTCTTTCTAGAGACCTTGCAAGGACCCGTAGTAGAGTGGTTCCAACATTTGTCTGGTCGGATCTATCACCAGTTGGGCCACATTACGAACTGCATTTGAAGACAGGTATAAGCCTTCAGAAGACACGTTTGCGTTATTGTCAAAGATCACTCACCTAAAGAAGGAAGTCAATGAAACCATGCGTGATTTTATCACTCGTTTCAATTCACTAATTAACCGTGTGCCACTGCCGCCATGCTGCCCACACCAGAAAATCAAAATGTTTCTTTGTGAACGCCATGAGCTCAAGAGTAAGTTTCTTACTCTTACAAGAACAAATCACCACCCTGGTTCTTGCTCAAGCTATAGCCATTCAAATAGAAGATAACTTGCTTATATCTGGTGAGTTAAAACAAGAGTCATCTAAGCCTAAAGCTTCAACTCCTTCTCAAGCCACTTCGTCAGATCCGGCATTCCAGAAGATGGAAAATGACTTGCTCGCATTAAAGAAGCAATTAGCTCAAGCTTCTCCTAACACTTCATACCGGGATATCCCATGGAGAAATTTCACTTCCAACAATGCCCCACAAAGGCCGCATTTTCCTGCAACTGCTCTACGGTTGGCACTTGAGGCTCCTCGGTCAATGCCCTAGTCGAGGTTGATGAAGAGGAGCAAAATTGTGAAGAACCTTTGTCGCAAGGCAAAGATGATCAAGATGTCGATGAACCTGAATGTGACTCTACAATTGGGTACATGGAATTTGAAGATGAGGAATCTAACAAAGAAGAGGGTACCCAAGGGTATGCAAGTAGATAGTCATATGTTGTTTTCACTCGCTCCCAAGTAAAAGAAGCAAAAGTTGTTGCCAAGACCCAAAAAGAGAAGGTTGTGTCGAACACGCCTCCAACCATTGCTAAAAGAGGTAATCCTCTTCCTGCTCAACCTCCCATTAAGTCTTTTACAAATAAGTCTTTCCCTCCCATCTCTCCTCCAAATCAACCTTCTTATGTTTCCATAAAGACCAGTAACCCTACCCTACCACCGTGAAGTGAGGGACTCATTCCTTCATCAACGCAACCCTTGGTCGCATTCGATATAATCGATCATGCTAAAAAGACCAAGATTCAAATGTCTGAAGTCAAATATCTTTAGTCTAACCCCGAGAAACTTGTAAGATTGACCGAATATATCCAAAGCCAAGCTATCGTAACCTCTCATGTCTCCCCGAAAGGAATCCTTTCCACTCCTCCTGCATCTCGCATAAATGTTACCTCGACTTCCGTGTCAGGCAAAATTGAACCTTTTTATCTCTCCCTCCTAATCAATGGTCACAAGCTAAGCAACTACATAATTGATTCTGGGGCTTCCGATAATGTCATGCCGCAAAGGTCACCCATGCTTTGGGCCTCACTCTTACCAAGCCTTTCAAAGAGATGTTACTCCATGGAAACCAAATAGGTTCCATTGATTGGTCAAATCAAAGACGCACAGTTTACATTTGCAGCATTCCTAGAGAAAAGAGTAAAGATGACCATCCTCGTTGCTGATATCCCAGTGGCATATGGGATTCTACTAGGGAGAAGATTTTGTAGAGAAGTTGGTGGAGAGATTTATATGGACTGGTCCAAAGCCAGAATCCCCGTCAAGGGTGTAATGCAAACATTAGAGCCTGAATCGCAAAAGAAGTACTTGGTCACCAATTCTGACGACCCCAAAGCCCAAATTCTCTTTGAATCATCAGGAATGGGGAACTACTTCTTATCTACTGAGTCTAATAAAATGGACGTTCTCGTCCAGGAGGAGGACCTTAACAAGGTTTGGACACTGTAGTTTGATGGTAGTTGTGTAACTAGCGGATGCGGTCTTGGACTGTGCTAATATCTCTGAGAGGATATTTTTCCTCTCTCTTTCAAGTTGCAGTTTTTCAATACAAATAATACTGTTGAATATGAATCTTTACTACTTGGCATGCAAGCTACAAAAGAAAGGGGAATTAAGAACCTAAAAGTACAGGGCGATGCTGAGCTGATCATTAATCAAGTGAAAAGAATATACCAAGTAAAGAATGAAAGGATCAGGCATTACCACAACGCGGTATGGGACAACATTGAGGAATTTGATGCCTTCTCAATAAAAGTTGTTCCAAGAGCTCAGAATGACATGGCCGATTCATTGGCCGTCTCAGCGTCTCTCATGCTCCCTCACCCAAGGTTGAAGACGAACACATATACCATTGAGGTAGTCTTCCGCCCAAGTGTGCCAAACAATTCTCAGCACTGGCGGTATTCAACGATGACAATCAGCTCATTTCCTTTCTAGAGAAAGCAGAAAATTTCAAAGAGCTTCATTTTGAAGGATCTACTTTTGCGTGCCGTGAATCTATTATTGATCAAGCGAACGAATCAAAAGAAGGTGACGGCATATGTCACTCAGGGGAAATAAAATTCCAAAAGGTTTAGTCTCTCTGGAATGATTGTTTGACAAACATGATTGTTTTGTCAAAAAAAAGTGACAAGATGATCCCAACTCCTCTCCAGAAACCGAATCGGTCAACTTGGGTTCTATGGAACATCTGTAGTTTGTAAACATTGGGAAATGTTGTACACCTAAAGAAAAGCATAAGTTTGTCAAACTGCTAAAGAAATATATGGACATATTGGCATGGTCGTATGCAGATCTTAAGTCTTTCAAGCCAAAGGACATTCAACATGACATCCCGTTGAAAGAAGATGTCAAACCCTTTCGCCAAAAACAGAGGCACTACAATCCCAAGATCTCGGGTACCATCCAGGCGGAAATACAAAAGATGTTGGATGCGAGGATTATCTTTCCTATTCATCACAGTACCTGGGTCGCAAATATTGTGCCCGTACGAAAGAAGAATGGCGAGATACATGTGTAGATTTTCGCAACCTGAATCAGGCGTCCTTGAAGGACAACTACCCGCTGCCCATAATGGATCAAGTTCTGCAAGTAGTAACTGGTTCAGAGATGTTGTCCATGCTTGATGGTTTTTCGGGCTATAATTAGATTGAGGTCTCGCCTGAAGACCAATTCAAAACAGCATTCACTACTCCCTAGGGCACATTTTCCTATAGTAGGATGCCTTTTGGCTTGACCAATGCCGGTGCCACCTTTCAGTGAGCAATGGACTTCGCATTCAAAGGTATGATGGGAAAGGTCATCGTAGTTTATTTAGATGACTTAACTGTGTTCTCTAAATAATGAAATGATCATTGTGATCATTTGGAGCAAGTATTGATTAGATGCCGAGAACACGAGATCTCCTTAAATCCGAAAAAGTCTATTTTGGGGTCACTGAAGGAAAGTTGCTGGGACACGTTGTCAGCAAGGAAGGGACAAAGATAGATGTCGAAAGGGTTAAGGCTATTCAGAGCCTTACCTTACCTACAAGCAAGACCGGTGTTCACTCCTTCTTGAAAAAGTGAATTTTCTCAGACGCTTTGTTCCCGACTTTGCTGAGAAGACTCATCACATATCAAATATGATGAAAGGGTCACAAACTTTTACGGTGGAGCAAAGAAGGAAAGACGTCATTCGAGGATATAAAAGCCTCTATTGCTCATGCACCAATCCTGGTATGTCCCAACTTCTCCAAGGATTTTATCATGTATAGTTATGCATCTGAGCATACTGTATCAGCCATCTTAATGCAAAAGAATTCTGAGGATGTTGAATCTCCAATCGCGTTCATGAGCTCTCCTCTCAAGCCTCATGAATTAAAGATGTCTCAGTTGGAAAAGCATGCCTTCACCGTTGTCAAAGCAGTCAAGAACTTCCGGTATTACATCCTAAACTCTCATACAGTAGTGTTGGTTCCTGACACTAGCAGTCAAGTCTATCTTAACTCAACAAGAGTTAGGAAGCTTACGAGGGAATTGGATCGCAAAGGTCCAAGAGTATGATCTAGACATAAAACCAACCAAGCTAGTAAGAGGCAAAGGCCTATGTTAGCTTATGGCTAAAAACAAAGATTCAGAGGTCCCCAAAGAAAAGATGATTACATCGATGGAATGCAAGGCCAGCTAGAGAAAGCTGATTCTCTACCAATGGTTCTATTTGTTGCGACCAGTGATGAGTGGTATTCCGATATCGCTTTCTTTCTCACTTACGGTGAGTGTCCAGCTCATCTAACTTCAAAGGAGAAGCATCTTTGTAAAGCTCAGGGCAGCCAGATATGTCATATGGGATGATAGTTTATACAAACGCGGTATTGATGGCGTCTTCTTGCGATGTGTTGACAAACCGCAATAGATCAAATTTCTTGAAAGTTTTCATGACTCATCCTGCGGCGGTCACTTCTCCTCATCTGTGACAGCACATAAGATCATCCCGAGGTAGGTATTGCGGTCAACGCTATTTCAGGATATAGCCACCTGGGTAGAAAAATGTGAGCTTTGCCAACAGTTTGTTGGCAAACCAAAATTAGTTGCTTTTCCCCTTAGGTCAATCATCATTGACGAACCATTCAAGCAATGGGGAATTGACTTTATCAGAGCACTACATCCCCAATCAAGTGTCGGACATAGTTATGTCCTAACAGAAACAGATTACTTCACCAAATGGGTGGAGGCCATACCTGTTAAGAATGCCACCTCTGAAATTATTTGCAGCTTCATCAAAGAAAATATCATTGTGAGGTTTGGCATCCCACATAAGATCGTTGCTGATAATGCTTCTAACTTCTCCTCACGGGAAGTTATCGGTTTTTTCTATGAATACGGGATAACCTTGGCCCATGCCTCAGATTATTACCCCGGAAATGGTCAGGTAGAATCCAGTAATAAGAACCTAGTGACCATCATACGGAAGCTAGTCGATGAGAATCAGCGGTCCTGGCACAAGTCATTGTATGACGCTTTGTGGGCAGACCGTATTACTCCAAAGAGGTCTCTCGGTATGTCACCTTTTCAAGTATTATATGGAATCGACGTTGAGCTTCCCATTTCTGTGGAACTTCTGCTCTGCGCTTGGCACGAGTGATCGAAGATGAGACTTTCCAAAATTCTCTTGAAAAGAGGGTCATGTATCTAATAGAGCTTGAAGAAAAGAGAGTAAGAGTGGTCAACAGGATCACCAAACATCAGAGTCAAGTCAAGAGATTGTTCGATAAAAAGGCTAAGCAGAGCGATTTCCAGGTGGGAGATCTCGTCCTTTTATGGGACAAGCGAAGAGAACCAAAGGGCATGCACGGAAAATTGACTCCCTTTGGAAAGGGCCTTTTAAGATCAAAAATCTCAACGGAGAGAATAGCTTCTATCTCTCATATCTAGACGGAACTGAGCTCCCGTTTCCCTATAGTGGGCAGCATCTCAAAATATTTAAGAAGTAGAGCTTGCTCTCTTCTTTGTACAATTTTCTTTGGTTGTGTGTTTGCTTTAGTTGTGTTTTTTTTCCTTTTTCGCCACCCTTGTTTTTGACTCTATAACCCAATGGATAGGCACATGTAAATCTGGGATTCTCTACCCTTAAGCTTCGCACAAAGATAGTCCCCAGAAAGAGCCAGTTGTTATCCTGTAAAATTGACAAGGGAAATTTTGCAGGTAACCATACCAATTTTTTTGTTTTGGTTCCCGATGAGGTCCCTTAACGTTTAGAATGGCATAAAATCCCTTTTCAAAAAATCTAGTTTTTCGAACTTAGTCATTTGGTCCTTTTTTGGTTGGGCACAATTTTTATTCATGCAACATCAAATGAATTTACACCCCTTTCTATTTCCTTTGGCACATCCTTTGGAGTGTCGACATTCCAAATGTTGCGCCTTCCCATGATGCGCCTTTCAAGCCTGCCCAAGGCACATGCGCCATCTTGTCGACATTCAAAATGTTGCACCCCTAAATGGTGCACCAAAGTGCTAAAAAGTAATGTCGACAATTCCTAAATCCGCGCCAAGGGCGCAAATATTTTCATGTTGGCATCTACCTGGGTGCGCCTTGCAAAAATTTGGTGGCACATTTATTACACCTTTTGCTATAAATAGGCGCATCCAACTGTCATTTTCACGATTGAAAAAACGTGAAAAATTTAATTCCTCTGCATTTGTCGAAGTGCTGTTGTTATCGCATCGTATTCTGGACCCCGCATCATTTCCTCCATCTTATATATTCCTGGTAAGTGGTCCTTGCTCTTCTTGTGTTGTTGTTGTGGGGTTTTTGTGTTGTTTTTGAGAGGTTTTATTATTAAAAACAAAGAAAATGAACATAAATAAGTAATACAACCCCGCCGCGTTTTGGAAATCAACCCACTTTTTAAAACGGCTCTTCCCTCCTTCCAGATCTGCTAACCTGGAAGGCCTTGCCTCAGAAGGAATTTCTGACCCTCTTTTCCTCTTTTCCCTCACTATCAAAATCTGTGTTGGAAGAGTTAATAGCCACAAAAGCCCACTAAAGGAGGGAAGTTTCAAAAAGTTATCAAACCCATGGCTTTCCTTTGGCACAAACGCCATTGTTGTTACATTAAACACAAGCCACGCCAAAGGGCGCACTTTCCCCCCTGCTGCAACATGCATCTTTTGCGCACCTTATCCAATTCCCAAAACCTAACACAGGCGCAAGTGCAGCTCCGCTCACACCAACATTTGAATGTTGTGCAGACCTTTTCCACGCCACGCCAAAAGCTAAAACACTGGCGCACATTAACTCAATGATGCATCCTTTAAACCTATGCCCTTTGGCGCATCATAATGTTATGCAACATGCACTATATCTGCACCATGGCGCACCCTGAAGCCTTACAACACCAAAATAATTTGCGCCTGTTCAAAACCCTTCATATGGCGCACACATCCTATAACACCAACATATGAATGTTATGTGTAGTATTTCTGCACCCTGTGCCCTTTTTGCACTTTTTTTTTCCATGCAACATCCTCCTAAAGTGTGCCTTACTTTTCTGACCCTGCAACCTATAATAGAATTGCGCCTTGCGCCCAGAGGCTTGTAAATTGATAACTTTTCATTTTGTAAAGCTTTGATGGATGATTTAACAGCTAACATGGCTCTTCTACGATGGACTTCCCTGATTCTTCTTGCAGATCAGCAGCTAAACTCAGATTCACACATGTCTTCATCAAGTAAGAAGCCAACCAAGTCTAAGGGTAAGGCCAAACTCACAGAAGAAGAAATGAAGTATAAATACCAAAGGATCAAGATGCGAGTCCCTTGCAGAGTGTGACTTGGACATCAAGGATTCAAAACTTGGTCATATTGATATGGAGGACTTCTGGGCCAGAACTAAGAAGGTCACGGGTAGTCCATGGATGGACAAATTGGTGCAGTGGTTTACATTTCATTGCGGGAATCCCGTGAGCGCATAAACAATGAGTTCATGATGGTGGTGGGTTGTTGTTACAATAAGGACACAAGATGTGTCGAGAATGAGAAGGGCGAGGTAATAATCAACCTCACTGCCCGGCACTTCGAGATTATGTTGGGTATCCCCCACCACCGGCATTTTGTGGCAATAAGCCAAGAAGACTGCATAAAGGCATGGGATGAAAATGAAGACAAATGCATGCAGTTGATGAATGAAGTATACCTGAAAAACAAGAAGGTGATAACCAGGTGGCCGCAAGTTATTCATCACAGTGACTTCTCAGAGGAGCTGAGCGACACCATCACCTTCCTGAGCAGGGTCTTTGGGCTTCCTGATGCCCATTACTTTCATAAATGGATGCTTAGATACTTGGAAACAATGAGCAAAAATGTTCCCGATCAGCGTTTTGAATGGGCAGAGATTATCAGCAACACCATCTCCAGAGTAGCTTCAACAACTCTCGACAACTGGGAGGTTCTACATGAACTCCTATGTGGTATATGTTGCTACCTCTGAAAGAGACTACCCAACACTAAGTTGATGCAGGGTGTGGCCCCAAGTAAGAATATATGAGTATTATCCAGAGTTGAGACTGGAAAACAACATCACACAATTCAGCAAAATCAATGATGCCTTCTTCTACGGCATCATCTGCCTCTTGAGGCCCAATATGACTCATGGTTGGACGACCAAGAGCGTGGTTACTACCACAGAGAAGTGGGGGTGTTATTTACGTAATTCCCCACTTTCACCTATCTCAGAGCCGCCAACTTCTTGGGGGAGCCCACCAAGTTACCGAGGTATGCGGGACCCAAGTTGATCCTATTGGAGCTGTCCAGACAACTTATCACATACCACGAGAAGTGTCTGAAAAGAAAGAAGGGTGGAACTCCATTCCCCCTCACAGTGGGCAGGTACACCTGCACTTCTCATACCAAATCCTAAGAAATGTTTGCGGAGCTGGAGTTGCTCAACTTGAAACACAATTTCGGCAAGGCCGACCTTTGATCCTCGCAATTGCCTTCCAAGGGAAAATCTTGATCCGATTCACATCCCATAGATCGAGGATGTCTATATCGATCTGTATCATGAGGTCGAGCTCAGAAGAAAGGATCACTCCCACCTGGCCCTAGCAGAAATCATCCAATATGGTGTGGCCATTGTCCCGAAAGGTTTCCAAGCGACTGATCAAGAAGTTGATCAGGTCTATCTAGATACGGATGGGGAAATTGGCCATTTTCCAAGATTGATAGAACAAAGGCACCTCAAACTATTGAGGAAAGGGTTAAAGGCACTCTGCAGCACACAGAGCATTGGTGCAGGAAGAACGGTCTCATCTACCTTGGGGTAGACTTCACCACGTCTCCTTTGGGTGATGCACCTGCTAAGCCAAAGCACTTGCCAAAGGGAAAAGGGAAAGACAAAGAGGGAGAATCAAGCACTGCTCAGGAGAAAACTCCCGAGAGTCCTCCTTCCGCCCAGGAGCAGGTAGTAAGCCTGGTCTCCCCAGAAGAAGAAGAGGTGGTAAGTGTTCCAACGGGCACATCCACTCAGGATGTTGCCACTGCTGTAACCAGTGAAGTTCCCACCATCCCATCTTCCACTCCTCCTTCCCCTCCTCACGTCACTCAAGCAACCACTCCTTTGGTTGTGTCTTCTCCCCCATCTTCTACTATTCCCCCTTCCTCTTCCTCCATCTTCTCTTCCCTCGCGGATCTATCCCCCAAGCATTTCTTCCCTCATCTCTCAGATCCCTTCCACCCCACAGTTTCCTCTCCTACAGTGACTCCTACCCCTGTGAGCATTGGAGGGTCGGCTTCCTTATCAATGCCACCACCGAGCGTCTCGACACATTTCCCATGTTCACTGTAGTTGCTCCTTCTTCTACCCCGTTTCCTCTCCTTCCTCTGGTCACACTCCCTTAAGTCAGAATAGATCTACAGACACCCGAGCTAAAGACAAGAGGAAAGTCCCCATTGCACCTATGGACTTCTTCGTGATCCTAACTAAAGGAGCTAAGAAGAAAAAGCCAATAACCCGCTTCTCTCATAGCGCTTCAGGTGAAAGGGTTATGGAGATCGCATACCTTGATCCCACAAAGGATAAAAAGATCTGTCTCCTATAGATTATACAGTGACACAGGTCACAATGGGAACATCCTCAGAAAGCCTACAGGGAGAGGCCCTATCTGTAGTGGATGCCCTTTGTAAAAAGCTTCAGGAAGCAAAGGAAGAGAAGAGGATACTGAAAGAACAGAACAAACATCTTCTCCAAGCCCCGAGAAAATGGGTAGTGCACCTCTGTAACTGCCACCGAAACTCCTAAGGCCCTTAGTTAGGAAAAGATAAATGAGTACGCCAAGATTGGTGAGCAAGGTATGGTAGTATCCACCTGGAGAGACCAGATCCTCAAGGATAGTGAGGAAGTAATTGTAAAGTTCATAGAGCTATATCAAAATATTGATCAAGCTAATAAGGAACTCCATGCAATTGCAGGACCTATCTCTCGAAGAGTTGGACCATGCCAAGTTACAACATGAGACATTCCAGAAGATGCTCGACTACCCAGTCGATGACTTAGTAAAATTTGGCGTCTTTGATCACCCAAGAGCACCCAACAAAGTCCTTACTGCTTTGGACTATCGGGTTGACCAAATGGAATTTGTCTTGGAGAAGATTGACAAAATCAAGGAGGAGGCCTTGGACGCGATGCATCAAATGGAATAGATCATCCTAAGGATGTCTCGGGCTTGCTCACCCCATCATACGCCTTGAGGAAGGCAGATGACACTATTCGGCTCTTAAGGAGATCGTGTCACAAGGTTTAGGGTCAGAAGCCACTTTTGACGCAGAATCTATCAACAACCTTCTGGCCTACTGCTATTTTTTGGATACCTGATGGAGGCAGGTAATGAATACTTCAAACTCCTAGAGAGACTCAGAGATGAATGGGAGACTTACGAGGTCATCGATGATCACACCAAGGGTCCCACTCAGGATCAACTTCAACCGATGATTAGCAAGTTCATGGAGTATCGCGCTCAATTTCACATTTCCTCTCCTGAGCAGAAGCAGGATACTCCTTTCCAGCTGCGGGATGACAATGAATAGGCTCCTTCCTCTTAGGATTGTTCCCATTTTTGTAAAGTATTTAAAAGTATGTTGGCACAAATGATGACATCATCCATGTTGCACCATGGGATGTTGTCATCCACCAAATTGCCCCAAAGTCAATAGTTGACTTTTAGATATTTTGTAAATAGTTGTTGGTTCCTTTTTGCCTTCTTTCTCCTTCTCTTTCTATATATACTTGGATACTTGTTGTATTCAAGGATGAACATTTTTTAGATGAAAAATAGAAGTGAGAAGGAAAAAGGCTTTGTACTTTTTTGTAACAGAAAATATTAATACAGAAATTAAGACTTTGTGCTCAATGGATGTGTTATGTGTATTAGATCTTTCTTAAGTTAGATCTATGTTGCTTTTCTATCGAGATCTATCTCTACTTTTTGTCATTTTCTCATCAGTATTGCTTTGTTTGTTTATGCAAGTAGGTTTGGCTCTATACACTACCATCCCCAAAACATAAACCCTCTGACCTTTCTGCTTTGGAATTCATTTCTTTTCTCCCTTCGGATCTACCCCATCTTCGTCCTTCCCTTCATTCCTTTCTATTCACATTAGAAATACCCCTACTGGGATGAGATCCCAAACCCCTGAAGGCAGAATACTGTAGGACTTGCGTAGATTCCTACTGGTAGAATAGCATTAAACCAGTTTCGCTTTGCTATCTCAAAGAGGGGCTATGCCCTACACACTGTTGGCCTGTCTATCCATAGATCTCGCCCTCCGACATGATTTTCGGACCAACACTTTGATAATGCTTTATCTTCACATGTTTGCATTCTCTGCTTTTTAGAATTATCCCTTTGCTTTTGGACATCACACAATGTGTTACCCAACTCAATTCATGTTTTATCTTCAAAGCTCTCTAGACCATAGTGCCACGTAGGGATAGGAGAACCTAGATGCTATTGTCCCCTTTGGGTGCTTCTATCATTTTCCCCTCTTTTCTTATGTTTAAAATGTCACATTGATTGTTTCATGTTCTTAAGTTTTATTTATCACTTTGGATCAGCTTTTAGATTTGTTAATGATGAAATTCAATAAAAGGAATCATACATATACATGACCTACTAACTATTCTAAGGGGAAAGAGGAAAATTAGGCAATTTGGGCTATTACTTTCTATCTACTACTTGGGAAAAGAGCAACACTTGAACACTACATTTGGGATGAATTATTCACTGCATGGGAAGGGAAAATTCTGAATTCCATCACACACATTCATCTTGGTTGCTAAGTAGTTGTATCCCATTATCTTAGTGCGACTAGCACAAGAACAACCTAGCTTTAAAGGACACGATTCTATCACACACACACCAAAATTACATTGAGTCTGAAATGTATTATAGTGCTCGGTGAAAATCACATTGGGGTGACTGTCAAGGTCAGTCCAACTCAAGTATATGCATATTTTATTCCATCTAATGTGTGCTTGAGCCTTATGTAAGTAGCTATGGTTTGTTTTGTAGGTACAAGTGCAATGAGAAAACCTTACAAGGAAGTTGAATCGACATAAAGGAAAGTGTAGGTGATAGGATCAAACTCGAAAGAATCAAATACAAACTCACTATGAGGATACTAGCGCCTAATTCAAACATAAGTGCATGAGGCGGTCCTATCCTCTTCTAGGTGCTTTTGTCCAGCAAACTTGTTGATCATTATCTTCTAGATGGAGCATACATAGTTGGATCTAGCATTTTTATCATATTTCCAATCCGATTTATCCCAGATAGTGAGTTATCAACTAAGTCACTCTCATCCTCTTGTTGATTACACTTGTTTTCCATTGCATGTTATATCTTATATGTTTCTAATATTATCTGATTGATCTCAATCCTCTGATTAATATTTAATTTTGTTAAATCATTTGGTGAACCCGACTCTTGCATGTTCTTTATCAGATCTATTCTTTTCCAAATTATAGTAGTCATAGGTTTTGCATGCTTCCTCTTTTATGCCCATTACTCATAGTGTTTGATTTGGTCCTCCACAACACGTTGAACTCCTCCCGCCTACTCATAATCATTCTAAAACTATGGCTAAATCTACACATTTTGATCCTTTCCTTAATTCTAAGCATGTACCCCTTAACCAAATCAAAACTTCGATAGTGAGCATTTCTATGTTGAAGACACTAATATTGATTAGGACCAACTTGATGTTCTCACTAGTTTTCATTCAACATTACGTGAAAACCCCACTCATATCCCACATGTTCTTAATTTTTTACTAGTGGACTAATGTGCTCGTGACATTGTTGCTCATGTCGCACGGTTTGTACCTTAGATCTCTTTATTGTTACCACCCCTTCTATTTCTCTTTTATCCTCCCCCACCACTATGGGGGCATCCACTATCCATATTCCTATTCCTACACCTAACACTCACTTTTATTCTCCTATCATTTCTCATATCCAACCTAGTTCTTCTTTAGAAAGAGTCCTTGTATCATGATTTACAAGCTCAAATTCATCAATTACAACATGCCTCTTCTTCTTCTTCTCCATCTCTTGATTCTTCACTTCTCTTACATAATCCTCTTATACCTAAATTTTCTTCTTACCCACTTCCTACTAATTTTATTTCACCCAATTTTCCTCTTTTTAACGATCATTGAGATCCGTAAGAGCATCTTAGATCATTTCATGTTGCATGCTTGGATTATGCTTGTGATGACACATTATTGACCAAGTAGTTTCTTAAGAGCCTAAAAATTATTGTTAAAAATTACCCCATTTTGAGTAAAACAATCTAATATAATGAAAGAACGTAAATCACACTGCATACGGATTGATTACAAAGTTTGGCAATAGCCTACGTCTCTAGGTTCTTAACGAACCATTTCACTAGTAAAAATTTATAAGTACAATGTTATTTATTACGATAAAACCTAATGGAAATTCACTTGTATAATAGTACTACAAGTCCTTCGAAGACTCGATGACCAGTTTGGGTCGTCCTCCACCTTCCTAGTGCATAATCTCTTTTGGAACTCAATCGACCTTCCCGACGTTATTCATACGTTTTTTGGCACTCTGAGTCGACTCTCTAAGAATCACAAGTGATTAGTGTGGCACTATGTTCCTATTGGCGAGTTTCCTATAACTCCCAATATTACAATTTTCCTAATTATATTAGGTCTTATCTCCCACAAAAATTAGTGCCTATATAAAAATAGGACTTGCTGACACAATCAAATATGCCTTTAAAATGCTTAAGGCTTGTGTGTGACTTCAACAGATAAAAAATCTATCACAAAGGATCCAAAATGGGAAAATTATCACACCATCATGATCTTCTCAAAATTTGAGCAACTTTCATGTATAACTTGAGCTCTGGTTTTGAGTGGAAGTGCCTCAAAAATAGCCTGAATGCAAATTGCCTCTTATCCTCATTAACACAGTCTCCGCCGAGTGTTGTTTAAATAAACTCGTTTCATCTCATCCGAGCTTATATCCAATTTGGTTGGGTGGATAAGCCTTTGGGAATGGAGTTCGTGGGTTCAAAACCCATCCCCTATCATTTTTCGGCGGGTTTTGGTGTGGCTTAACTTTAAGCTAAGTTTGGCGCATGGTGTGGAGAGATAAGGGAGTACGTGGAAGTTTGGAGGATTTCATGCCAAAAATTTTAGGAGAATGATTAAATGGTTAGCATATAAATGCATGGAAATTATAATACACTATGTAGCAATTAAATAGGGTATAATGCATTGGAGTTTAAACCATATCCGACTAATGTGGAGAGATAAGGAGGTGGCTTGGTCAAATTGAAACATATGACTTGGAACCATATAGTGACATGGAAATAAATTGTGAATAAAAGAAAACGTTCAATTTGTCCATTTTTTCCTTTTGCCACTTTTCCATTGCCGACTGAGCCACGTGGTCAATTACACACACGTGTCAACGTGTTAATCCCTAGTTGACCACTATTGACCCGAATTTTGACTGCACATATATTTTGCATACGGACTTAGATTTGGTCCGTTCAAAATGTGTCGGAAAGGTCATGGAAATATCTATGTAACGGTGCTAACATTATATTATTTTACTTCCATCAATGTTTCTATTGACCAATGTTGACCAACTTTGACCTAGTCACCATTTGCACGTCTGAGCAAACTATATTTTCGACATTCAAATAGTTAACGGAAAGCTCTCGGAGTCAACTTTCATGTTGTGCTGATCCTAGGAGATTTAGGGAACATCTTTCCTCCACACTATCCTCTGGATCTTCTTGGATTATTTGGAATAACTAGAAAATAAATAACTTCAAGAGATGAACAATTAAATGAAAACTAACTAATTGCTTCTTTTAATAGAAAATAAACCAAATAGAGAATAAATAGATATACTTATTCCTTTGTTGCAATATTTTTAACTATTAAAATTAATAGAGAAAATATTTGCAATATGGGTATGGTATTCATCAATTAGATGACATTAAAGAACCACCTATGACAGAGTTTATGTCTAGAAGGGAAGCTTTTGAAAAGCTATTTCCCTTTTTCTAGACAAAATTTTCGAGGAAAAATTGCTTATAATTTAATCAAAAGTATAAAACCGATAGCATAAATGTAGATTTCTTCCCTCTATCTCCAATCCTCTACCCAAAAAATCGACAAAGATAGGCTAGGAAGTGATTATACGTGATAGAAGCTCTTAGAAAAAATTAATCAAATGAATACAACTACAAAATATGATTGCAAGAGAGGTAGAAATATTTTCTTTTATAAATCAAAATATTGTTAACCTTTCAAGATTGTAATCAAAATTATACTAAAGCTTAAAATAAATTCAAATGCATCCCAAAGTTGGTCACTACAATGTTGTGGTAGTTTGTTCCAGTGTTGTTGATGGTGATTGTTTTGCCTCCTCAGTTTCAAGTTTCTTCTAATATGTAGAATCTAGTTGATCCAGCTGAGAAAAGTAGTAAATAGCAACAAGGAATCAAGAAGTGCAAGTTGGTTGATCTAGTTTGAAAATGAGTGTTGGAATGTGAGCAATAAGAAAGTAAATACCGAGAATTGTTTTGCTACGCAATGACATCTCCAAAGTTCTATAGTGTAACACCTCTAAAACATGACAGTGACCAACCTATAAAACACTGAAATGTGAAGTATTTGTAAGTTGTTGTGAAGGAAGAATTCAAAATACATGTGTCAATTTGGAAGGGAAGACTTATCCAATGCAAAACAAATCAATTGACTATTTTTAATAAAGAGGAAGGAGGAAGCAAAGACGGTTTCAATGAGCCTATTTTTGACCGATTTGACAAAGTAAACTCGAGAAAAGAGAATTACAATCAAAACATGGGTTCAAAACACATGTTTTTGTTGTGTTTTCCGTAGTGATAAACCGGGTCTAAAGCTAGACTAGTGGTTGTGCAATCGTTGATCTATCTTTAGGGGTGTTTGTGTCACGAAGGGGGGAAAACATTGGGTTTTGAGACCCGGAAGCATGGTAAGGAGGTTTGTCAAGCCAAAGTGAATGTGCAAGAGAAAATGGGAGGTGTTTGGATATTTTTCTCATTTTCAAGTAGGTCATCGTTCGAGATGTATTTTGTTAAGTGTTTCACCATGTAATTTTTGAGTGGGTATAGTAGTTGTAGACAATGATAGATTGATCATTTTTCAAATAGTATATTTTTTTAAATAATCATGTGGTTTTGTGTGGGTGGTGAGGGGGAAGGGGGGGGTTTGTGTGTGGGGGTGTGTGAAAATATAAAACTTATTTGTATCTATGTGAAAAAAACATTAAAATATGTATAGAAAAAATGGAATTTAGAGTGACATGAAAGAACTAAACTATCAACAAATTTTGATTCACATGAACTCGATAATTTAAAAATCTAGGTCTCGACAATGCATAATTTTTCTACTAATGATGCATTGTAAAAATTTTCAACTATCCTATTGTCTTGTTCGTGTGCCATTTTCCTTTACTAGCTCACTTATGTAGCACATGCTTCCATCCTTATTCAAAATCGGGGCCAAAATCTCCCCATACTAATTACCTTGTTTGTCCCTCCCGCACAAGTTATCTTCTTTGTTTGGTTCATACAAAACTTGTGGCATGTTCTTGTATATCTCCTCTTAAACTAATTTCCATTTTGTAAGTGTCGAATTAATTTTGGTCGTAATCTCGAGCCACACACACCCTTTGAAAACTCGCTTCCCACTCACCCAACTACTTTCTCGACGAGGTTAATTAATTTTTTATTCGTTAGCTTTTAACCTCCCACAAATGCTCATGCCATATGGCACCATTCCATGACCTCTCCACCAAAATCATCCCCACGACGTGAGACTCCCGAGTTTAAATGTTTTTACATATTTTTTCAGTCCATTTTTGTTGGCAATGGTTTTTATGGGGCCTGTATATTATATTACAATATAATATATATGGGCATATTTTTAAGCAACAAAATAGTATATATTTTTATATACGGAAATGATATAAAAGGGGGAATTAAGGAGAATATTGTATTATTCGTAACTACACACATAGAAATAAAAAAGAAAAATACAGAGAGAGAGAGGATAATAGAAAATATATGTTGCAGCATATAAACAAGGAAAATACAGAGGGGAAATATGTAGCAATTGATTATAGAGAGGCAACGAGAGAGAGAGAGAGAGAGAGAGAGAGAGAGGAATAATTTTTATAAGAAAAATAAATAGAGATTGGACACAAGAAGGGAAACAAAAAGAAAACAGAGCAGCAGCTCTAAGATTGTAAAAGTTTTTTTATCAAATATAATATATATTTTTGTGTATGTTATTCCATTCGGTTGTTTTTCCCCCTATGTTGGTTGTTTCAGCACTAAATTTTGCTAATAGTTTGGTATCGAGAAAATAAAAGGCTCATTAGCTTGTGGGTTGAGCTTTTATTTTTCTAGGTTGAGTTGTGATGGCTTCTAGTAGAAGCAACTAGTGGCAATAACCCCAATATTTGATGGAAAAACTATGACATCTAGTGTATTAAAATGAATACATTGTTCCCTCTCAAGAACTATGGGAACTAGTTGAAGGAGGATATGTAGAGGTAGCAGACTAGGCTGCTTTCAATGCATTGACACAAGCTCAAAAGAATGCTTTAAAGGAAAATAAAATAAAGGATGCAAAGACTTTGAGCTATATTCAAATGTTGTCATATATTCAGTTTCCCAAGGATATCAAGCAGCTATAAATTCCAAACAAGCTTGGGATACCTTGCAAAATGCATATCAAGGAAGTGACAAGGTGAAGGTAGTCATATTGCAAATGTTGAGGAGATATTTTGAGACCCTTCTCATGAAAGAATCAAAATCAATAAATGATTTTTTTCACAAGAAAAATGACCATAGTCAATCAAATGAGGACTAATGGAGATGTGGTTGAAGATCATAGGATCATAGAGAAGGTATTGAGGAGCCTTCCAACCAGATTTGATCCAGTTGTGGTTGCAATAGAGGAGTCTAAGGACTTGAGACAAATGACAGTTGATGAGCTAATGGGTTCTTTGCAAACCCATGAACAAAGGATGAGTAGATCAGCCAGCTCCTCCAATGAACAAGCCTTCAAAAAAATACAAATGTTATAGGCAAGGGGAGAGGAGCATACAATAGAGGAAGAGAAATATTTAACAACCAACAAGAAGGTGGAAGTCACAACCACTATCAAGAGCCACATGCAAGAGGAAGAGGTAGAGAAAGGAGCAAGCACACTTCCAAAGGTGGTTCTTCACAAAGGTATGATAAATCAAATGTGCAATGCTATTACTGTAAGAAGTTTGGGCATTATGAAAGTGAATGATAAAATAAAGAAAATGATTTGAGAAATCGTAACCATAATGCAAGCTTCTCTGATCCAAAAGAAGTTGAAGCTAAAAATAATGAAAAGAGTGGAACTTTGTTTTTAACTTGCAATGTAGCTGAGCAAGGAAGCAAGAAAATATGGTATTTGGATAGTGCATGTAACAACCATATGTGTGGAAGTAAGGAAATGTTTGATAACATAGATGGAGCAATAAAATATGAAGTGAAGATGGGAACAAATGATAAGGTTCCAGTGATGGGTAAAGGCAATATATCTATTTTAACCAAGCAAGGAGACAAGAGGTAGATCAATGATGTCTTCTATGTTCTGGTTTGAAGTATAACCTTCTCAGTATTGGGCAGCTAGTCCAAAAGGATACAAAGTAAATTTTGAAAATGGAGAATGCATAATATATGATAAAAGTGGAAGCAATAAGTAGATTGCAACAGTGAAGATGACTCAAAACAAAATGTTTCCATTAAGAATGCAAAGTGAAGTAAAGAAAGTAGTAGCATCTTTCAAAACAATAACCATTGATCAATCTAGTCTTTGACATCTCAGGTATGGACATTTGAGTTATGGTGGATTGAATGTTCTTCATAATAAGCAAATGGTTAGAGGATTTCCTTCTATTAAACAATCAGATAAGGTTTGTGAGGCATGCATATTGGGGAAGCAACATAGAAATGTTTTTCCTCAGGTAAATCATGGAGAGAAAGCTCACCTCTTGAGCTAATACATTCATATTTGTGTGGTCCCATGAAGACTCCCTCCTTGTCCAAGAAAGAGTATTTTATGACTTTCATAGATGACTTCAATAGAAGGACATGGGTTTATTTCTTAAAAATAAATCAGAGGCATTTGAATTATTCAAGCAATTTAAGGCCTTGGTTGAGAAACACAAGTGGCCATTATATAAAGACATTGAGAACAGATAGAGGGGAGAGTATATATCAAATGAGTTTTTAAACTTCGTAAAGAGCATGGGATCAAGAAACAATTCACAACAAGGTATACACTGCAGAAAAATGGTGTAGTTGAGAGGAAGAATAGAACCATTCAAGAAATGGCGAGAATTATGATCAAAGCAAGAGGATTGCTCATCGAATATTGGGCTAAAGTTTCAGAACAACAAAGTATATCTACTAAATAGATGCCCTACATAGAGTGTAAGAAACATGATACTTTAAGAAGTATGGAGTGGAAGAAAGCCAAGTGTTGAACACTTGAGAGTTTTTGGATGTGTGGCATATGCACATGTGCCAAAGAAAAGAAGATCAAAATGGGATAATAGAGGAGAGAAGTGCATTTTTATTAGGTATAGTGAGAAATCTAAATCTTATAGATTGTATAATCCAATTATAAAAGAGCTTATAATCAGTTGAGATGTTCAACTCATTGAGAAAGCATCTTGGGAGATGCGCAAGAAATGGAGCAACCAAGGGAAAAGTTATATACACCTATAATTGTTGATGAACCAGCAAATGGCAGAGTAAACAATGTACCAAGTTGGACACCCATTTCACAAAGGGGTAAATCTTCAAATGGAAGCAACCAACAAAGCATGCAAGGACCAGCAAATGAAGTGTCTTCATCATCATCTAACTCATTGCAAGTAAAGGAAGAATGAGAATGGATCAAGAGATCTATGATCAATTATGGTATGAAGAAAATGAATATTGAATGATTAATTTTTCTTTGTTTTCAGCACTAATCCAATTTATTTTGAAGAAGTAATTAAAGATAATAAATGGTGTGAAGCAATGGATGAAGAAATGCATGCAATAGAAAATAATCAAACATGAGACTTAGTAGATCATCCTAAAGGTAAGGAAGTCATTGGAGTTAAGAGGGTTTATTAAACCAAAACTATTCCGAAGGAAAAATTGAAAGACATAAGGCAAAATTAGTTGTCAAAGGCTACAAACAAAATCTTGGACGTGATTATAATGAGACATTTTCCCCATTAGCAAGGTTAGAAATGGTGAGAACAATCACGCCATAGCTACTCAACATAAGTGGAAGGTTCATCAAATGGATGTCAAATCAACTTTCCTGAATGGAGTATTAGAAGAAGAAGTGTATGTGGGACAGCCACCTAGTTATGAAATTCCAAGGCATGAAAGAAAAGTATACAAGCTCAAGAAAACATTGTATGGACTCAAACAAACACCAAGAGCTTGGTATATTAGGATAAATTCCATCTAATTAGTAATGGATTTAGAAAAAGTAGTATTGAACCCACACTCTACATCAAAGCAAACAATGGTGATATTTTAATTGTTGTTTTGTATGTAGATGATTTAATCTTTACTAAAAATGTAAACAAGACCATAGATGAATTTAAATCATCCATGAAGAAAGAGATTGAGATGACTGATTTCATATTACTAAAGTATTTTCTTGGCATTGAGGTCAAGCAAACAGAGTAGGGCATATTTGTCTCTCAAGCAAAGTATGTAAAATAAATCTTGCAAAGGTCAGAATGTTGGATTGCAAACCATCATCTACACCAGTTGAATTAAGTTTGAAATTGACCAAAGAAGATTGTAAAAACAATGTGGATCCTACAAGGTATAAAAGTATGGTAGGAAGCTTGATGTATTTAACTATAACAAGACTAGATATAATGTATGCAGTTAGTCTGATTTCTAGATTCATGGAAACTCCAAAGGAGACACATTGGCAAGCAGGCAAGCGTATTTTGAGGTATGTGAATGGCACAAGAAATTATGGAATTTTATATGCTGCTGATAATGATTTTAAATTAGTCAAATACACAAAAGTGGCTGGGAAGGTAGCCTTGATGATAGAAAGAGCACATCTGGATATATGTTCAATGTTGGATCAGGAGTCATTTCATGGGCTTTGAAGAAATAGTCAATTGTTTCACTTTCTATAGCTGAAGCAGAATATATTGCAGAAAAATCATATGTTTGTCAGATAATATGGTTAAGGAGAATCCTCTCATATTTGCATGAAGAGCAATAAGGAGGTTCTGTTATTTTTTGTGATAATATGTCTTCAATTACATTGTCTAAAAATCTAGTTTTCCATGGCAGAAGCAAACATATAGCTATCAGATATCACTTCATTTGTGAATTGGTTGAGAAAGGAGAAATTGAGCTAAAATTTTGCAAGTCGATTAATAACTAACTAACATTTTTACCAAGACTCTATCAAAAGACAAGTTTGAGCATTTGAGAGAGAGAAAATGGATCGTCCAAGTCCAAAGATTAACTATCAATTTTTGTATGAATTTTTTGTTTGGCTCAAGATTAAGGGGGAGTGTCATAATTAATTGTGATCATAATCTCGAGTCACACGCACCCTTTGAAAATTGCTTCCGCTCACCCAACTACTTTCTAACAGATTAATTAATTTTTTGTCTTTATCTTTTTAACCTCCCCAAACGATCATGCCATGTGGAACCATTACGTGAACTCTCCACCAAAATCATTCTCTGGGGACGTGAGACTCTCGGGTTTAACTGCTTTTTCAAGATTTTTTCGGTCTCTTTTTGTTGGCCATGGTTTTTATGGGGGCAGTATATTATATTATAGTATAATATATATATTTTTGGGCATATTTTTAAAGCAAAGGAGTATATATTTTTATATACAACAATGATATAAAAGGGAGATATTAAGGAGAATATTATATTATTCGTGTAATAGCACATAGAAATAAAAAGAGAGAAAAATACATATGTCGTAGCACATAAACAAGGAAAATGAGAGAGAATTTTTGTAAGAAAAAGAAATAGAGATTTGGACACAAGAAGAGAAACAAAAGGAAAACAGATCACCAACTCTATGTTGTACAAGTTTTTTTATCCGATATAGTATATATTTTTGTGTGTGTTTTTCTATTATGGTTGTGTTTTCCCCTATGTTGGTTGTTTTGGCACTAAATTTTGCAAACATTAAGGGTGGCCTAAATTTTCTTAATCTTGTTTGGCATATCTCGCTAATAAGTTTTTCATCAAAAATAGTTGGTCCATGTTTTCCGCACCTTTTACCATGTTATTCATAGTTCATAAGTGAGCCTATTTCCGATTGTGCACACATTATTCTCTTCAATCGTGGCTTTGCGATGTAATGTGTAGAGCCTTTTCCATTTCCTTGCACTTTGTCTTTATTTTGTCCTTTTTAACCGCTTAAGGATTTGATCCTCTTTTCCAGATCTTTTATTTGGAACACTTTGGAACCCATCAATAACATTCTTCATCAACTAAAAGATTTGGAAGATTTTCTATGCTAAAATTTCCTTTTCTTAGAGCTCCTTGATTTCTTTTTTACACACCTTCATTTTTGGCCAACCTCCATATGCACTTTCTCCCTATCCTCATGCTTAGAATTCTTTAGAATAATTATTTTTCTTTTGAGCAAGAATTTTCCTAGGAGAAGATCTAATCAATCCATTGGTTGTAATCTACATTGAATTTGATCATCCTTTTGAATGGTATTTTTAGAGATTTCCTTATCTTGGACTCCATGGAAACCACTTATCTTCCATTAGCACACACTTTTTCTCAAATTCATTCTAACTCTTTTTTTCTACTCTATACCATAGTGTTGTTTATGATATTTTGCTAAGAAACCTAGGTGGACAATTTTAAAGGCTCTATGTCACCCATTTTTATGTCTTTGTTTGAAAATTATTTCTATCTTTCCCGCCACTCTTTTCAGTGGGGGATTTTAAACTCCTCACCCAACCTCTAGTAGTCTTCATTGATCACCCTCTTCCTTAGCTACTTGTACAACACCTTAATTATGTCTTTTCTCTTGGCAATTGGAAATGGATACTCGATCCAACACACTTAAATCCGATCAAGTATTTTGCACCATTCAAAACAATCTCCAATTTGTAACCTTATCTTAAACAATGAATTTGGTGTTGCATGATCACAAAATTGACATATTGGTTGTAATCCTTAGGCATTGATGGAAACATAAAAAATGGCATGCCCATGATTCCCAAAGAGGAAGCTCCAAAATAGCACAAGTATTTCCACATAAACAGTCCTTTTTTAAAAAATGCAATAGAGCATAGCAAGAAGATCATAAAATTTCAATATTAACAATTCAAAATATTACAAATACATATTGTAAATCTTCTACAAGTTGTTGCTATATACATTCAATTAATGTTGTTCTATTCCAGCTTTTTTAGTTGCTCTATTTTTTCTCAAATGCATCCCTTCTTTTAGCTATTGTTGAGAAATTTTAGAGACCTTTTGATTTTCTATACTCTATTTTTTAGTTGTTATTGTGTGTTCTTCTTCTTCTTTTTGTTTCATTCTTTGCTGAAAAACACTTCAAGATGCTACTTCAAAACTCTAACCAGATTATTTCTACAATATATTAAACTCAAAAATTGGCAGCCAAAAGCAATCCCTCATGTTTTGTCCTATCACAATTACAACCACTAAACATCATTAAATAATTAGTTCAAAATTCAGTGGATCTTTCACTAAATATTTGGAAGATTATAAATTTAAATGCTCAGGGGAAGCACTAAATATGGTTGTTGATGTTACGGTTTCCAACACTCCCTCTTAATCACAACTACCACCTTCAAGCATTTTTAAATGCAAAAAATAGTTTGGTGTTGTTTTATATAATTTTGGAATTGATTGTATGATTCTGGAGCTTGATGTATGAGTTTAGAGTAAGTCTAGAGCTTGTTGTATGAGCCTAAAGTAAGTATGGAGTTATCTGTATAAATATTCTAAAGTTGTTTGTATGGATCTGAAGTTGGTTCTAATGGTATAGAGCTAGTCTGGAGCTACCTATATATTTCGGAGCTATTTTGGTGCTTATTATCGCAACATCAATAACACCTCAATTTTCTCTTAAGCATTCAAAACCTTCTTTTTCCAATGGTTTAGTATTTAAATATCAGTAAGCTAGTGCTCATATCTCTGCAATAGTGAAGTTCTATATTTCCATTCTCTACCATCTCCTTGATAAAATGATTGTAGATCTCAATATGTTTTCTTCGCTCATGGAAGATTGGATTCTTCTTCAAAGCTATTGAGGATACATTGTCAAACAATATGGTTGTGGCATCTTCTCGCTCCTCATTCCAATTTTGTAGGATTCTCCTAAGCCAAATAACCTAACATGTGGCCGCATTTTCAACAATATACTCATCTTCTATTACAAAGATAGAAACTAAACGTTATTTCTTGGATGCCCACAAAATGGCTCCTAACCCAAAATGGAAAACATCCATATATACTCTTCCTATCATCTATACTATCTTCCCCATCATTATCAATGTAACCAATCGACTCATAATTACTTATAACATACAAAATTCCATGGCCATTCATTTTGTTGACATATCTAATGATTCTCTTCCCTTCTTTCCAGTGTGTCTCACTAGTTGTTTCCATAAATATTGAAATCAAGATTATTGCATGCATTTTATTATGCTTGTTTTATATCAAATACATTAAACTTCCAACCGTGTTTTTGTATAAATTTGGATTTACCTCATTACTTAGGTTTTATTTGCTTAGTTTTAGACATGTAGCTATCGTTGTTGGTGCGGGATTATTGTTCAACATTCTAAACCTATTTAAAAATTCGGTGGTGACTTGGTTTCAAAAATAAATATGTCATGATCCATTTGTCTTACCTTGATACCGGAAAAAACTTTCACATACCCAAGTCTCTTGTTTCAAACTCACTTTTCATTACTTATTTAAAATTCAAAAATCACTAAGTCATTATTTCATGTGAAGATCAAATCATCTACATACAAAACAATAATTAAAATCTTACCATGATTTTACTTGATGTAGAGTGTGGGCTCACTAATTCTTTTATTGAAGCTAGTGTTTAGCAAATACGAGTTTATTTTGTCTCTAAGTGTTTGCTTGACCCCATAGAGTTCTTTATTTAGCATGTACACCTTGTCTTTTTGTCCTAAAACCTCATAACCAAGTGGTTATTCAGTGTAAATTCTTCCTTGAGTACTTCATTAGGAAATGTTAACTTCACATCCATTTGGAAGACCTTCCACTTGTTTTTAGTTGTTATTGTAAAAACAACTCGCACGATTTCCATTCTTTGCAACATAAGCATATGTCTCAAAGATAGCCTCTTCTAGGATACTATTTATACCCTTTAGCAACCAACCTTGTTTTATGCCTTTCTATTTTTCCTTTTACTCTACTCTTGGTCTCATATACCCATTTAACTTCAATAACTTGTTTACCCATAAGAAAATCAATTAGCTCACATGTTTTGTTCCTTACTATTGCCTCTATCTCCTTATCCATGGCTCTACACCATTTCTCTTCTTTTTTACGCTTTAAAATGAGAAGAATCATTGTAAGAAAATAAATCAAGTTCACATTTCATCAAAATTAGCACACCTTGAGTTTTCATAAATTTCCCTCAAGCTCTTTGTCTTCCTTGGCATTAGAGAGGCCAACATTGGATCTGAACTCTCTCTAGAGGGATACCTTATACTTTAGGATTTTTTTGATCTGCAAAACGTTTTAGATAATGATTTGGAAGTGTTATTAAATGTTCACCTTGTTGTCCTATGAAAGGTTCAACCTCATTTTTGGAAACTCCTTCGTTTCCACCTTATACATCGCTTATGGCTACCCTTGTTGAGATACCCAAGGAGATGTCAATTGTGTCATCCCATAACTCATTCATAATGAATTTAACATGCCTACTAATGAAAATTATCTTGGTAACAGGGTTATATAGCCTATATGCTTTGGACTCTTCACTATAGCCGATGAAGATGCACTTTTCTCCTCTATCATTCAATTCTTACCTTTTCTCTTTTGGCACATATGTATATTCCATGCACCCAAATATTTGTAGGTGCTTCATATTGTATTTTATTTTTGTCAATGTTTCTTGTGGAATCTTATAACATGTAACCTTTTTGCGACATCTATTCAAAATATATATTATTCTAATAACTTCACCCCAATATTCTTTTGAAAGCCCCTTGGCCTTCAACATGTCTCTCACCGTCTCTTGGATGGTATTATTCCTCCTCAACCATGAAATTTTTCTACGGTATATACCTAGTTATAAATTATTTTTCAATCTCTTTATACTTGTAAAAATATAGAAATTTGGAGACATATTCTTCCCATTTTTTTTTGAGAACCTTGATGAAGTGTCCACCTTATCTCTCTACCATGCCCTTAAATTTCTTGAAATTATCAAAGGCTTCCAATTTTTCTTCAAGAAGTGGACCCAAGGCTTTTTATGTAGTCATCTATGAAGGTCGCAAAATATATTCTTTTGGCTACGTGGGGGGTTTTCATTGGGCCACATAAATCTCAATACACTAACTCCAATGGTGCATTTTTCCTCTTAGACTTTCCCGATTGAAAGGGTTATCTATGTTGTTTTCCTACAATGCAAGTTTCACATTTTTTATCAAGATCTACAATAGTCAAGATCCCCTTAACCATATCCTTCTTGGAGAAAATACTTAGTCTAGAGCATCTTAAATGTACATACCTTAAATTCCATATTCAAGACGGATCCTTAATGGAAGTCTTGAATGTTCTGCTGCCAGATGTAGCTCGGACTATGCAAAAAAATAGATTGCATTTTGATAGGGAACATCCAATTTTTTTGTCATTCAGATAGCTGTAATTTTGTTTTAACTCCCATATATATCATATATTGTGTACTTTCTATTCTCCATCAGGACTATATATTTTTGAACTAGTTATATGATGCTCAAAAGTTTATGTTATTTGTTGGCGCATAAAAGGCATCCTAGATTGTTGTTTTATCACCATGTTTGGTGAAAATGGTTATTGCTCATTTTCCCACAATCGAAACTTTTTCATTTCTCCTCATCTTAATTTCATATTTAATACTCTTATCAATGAAATCAAACAAGTTTTCATCACCACTCATGTGATTTATATAACCATTTTTCAAGTACCAAACAACATAGTTGCTCTACTTAGCAATGTTGCACATGATAAATAAATTTGGCTTTTATTCATATTTAGATACCTTTTCATTTGCTACATTTATACCCTACCTTGACTGATCACATTGCCTTTTCTACATTATCTTGCAAAATGTGCATATTTATGATAGTAATAGTGTTGGGCACTACTCTTGGCATACCTGGGTTTGATCTACTACTCTTTTGTTTGTCCTAGGAGTTTAAATATAAGTTTCTTGCTCCCTCTTAGTTGTTTGAGCTACCTCTTCAAAAGTAGTTTCTTCATCTTCCTCTACCTTTGGAATTTCTTCCTCTACCATCTCTTCCTCTCCCCTTATTATTAAAGAGGTATGAGCTTTAAAGGCTTGTTCTAGGGAAGGAGTGGTTGATCTATTCAACCTCTCTGCTCATGGGTTTGAAGTGAACCCATCAATTGATCAACTGTCATTTGAGACAAGTCTTTGGACTCTTCAATTACTAAAAATTATGTCATATCTAGTAGGAAAGCTCCTAAAGATTTTCTCGACAATCCTTTGATTTTCAATAGCCTCTCCATTAATTTTTAATTGATTTACCAACCCAATAATTCTAGTATAAAAATCAGAGATAGATTCAACTTCCTTCATTTGAAGAGTTTCAAACTCTCTCCGAAGCAGATGGAGTTTAACTAATTCTACCTTATCAATCCCTTTATAGGAATTTTGAATTATTTCTAAAACTTATTTTGAGTGGTTAGTTGCTACTATTCTAGAAAATATGTATTCTATCAAATCAGAACTTCAATAAGGCTCGAGACCTTTGCATCTTTCTTTCTAGTCTCTTTTAGATAACTATTTTGAACATTTGACATTGTTACATAGGCTACTTGATCAAGAACATATGTAAACCCACTTAAAACAAGTTCTCATAAATGATTAGCAATCAAAATGCTCATCATTTTCTTTGACCACATATCATAGTTTCGCCATCAAATGTGGAGGCTACCGCCATGTCTTGTTGTCACTTCACCATTCTAAAATTAGCCGATAAAAATCCTAAATCAAGAGACCAAACTCTGATATCAAACTAATCGAAACAAATTGATATACCAATAGTACACAACAAGAAGATCATTAAAAGAATGATTTTTTTTGTTCTATACATTCACTTATTCTTTATTTATTCTAGTTATGCTTTTCATGGGTGCATCCCTTATTTTATCTACTATTGAGCAAGTTTGGAAACCTTTTGATTTATTATACTTTGTTTTGAGTTGTTTTTTTGTTCTCATTTTTGTATTAGTTATTGTTGGAAAAACTCTTCAAGTTATTGCTTCAAAACTCTAGCCAATTACTTCGCAGTATATTAAACTCAAAAAATGGTAGCCAAAAAACAATCCCTCTTATTTTGTCTTGTCACAATTACCAAACACCAAACATCATCAATTAAATAGTTCAAATGTTGGGCGCTTAAAAATATATCATGCACAAAATATTTGGAAGATTAAAAAGTTAAATGTTTGGGTGAAACACTAAATATAGTTATTGGGACTATGGTTTCCAACAGCAAGATGCCCCATTCATTTTCAAACTTCCGATAGTTTTTTTTTTTTTGGTGTGTCAAGGCAAGTGTGGTTCTTATATCTTTGTGTCAATGACGCATTGTCTTCTAGAAACAACTATACATGACACTTGTCAATCAATGAATGAGTTGGGGAAAAATCTTCTACATATTTCCTCAAGCGTAATGTCTATTTCCTTCTCTTTAAACTTTTCAACAATCACAACGACCCTTGTCACAACCGCCATCGTGCATGTTATCCTTTTTGCTAGCATTATTGCTCTTTAAAACCCAAAGCACACTCTTATATTGTTAGTTTTCCCATACCCTCTAAATTTTTTAATTCAACATTTGAAAACCTCTAATGGTATACTTGCCCTCTATAATGTCTCTTTCCTCTCACTTGATTGAATTCCACTCCTCTTATCTTGAATTTCTTCAATCAGTTAACTCAAATCTACTACTTCTTACTACAACTCTATTATTTTTTTCAACCTTTCATCACACCTTAAATTTTTGCTCTTTATTAGCTTTGTGATTGTGAAAGTTAAAAGTGACAAATGATGGGGTGAAATCTCCTTATGTAGTTATTTGGAATGACATCAACACATGTAATCCACTTGTCACATCCAAGAAACCGCTCACGAAAATGTCAATCAACTTTTATATAATTAGAGACATTTTTTCTCTCTAATATTTTTAACACGAGAAGTATTTTTTATCTCTCTCCTCATTCTCCTAGTTTTTCTCTCCTTAATGGCATCATCACCTTAGCACCACCCTCACCATTTCCTCTTATATTTCTTGGTTTTGCACTTGTTTCTCTTAATCATTTTTACGCGAATTCAACCCCACAATTGTTTCATATTTGAATATGTAGTATTTTTGTTTGCACCCACCTTCCCCTTTTAGCTACTTTATGAACTTTTATCCTTGCACAAACCCCCACCGGATATTAATTTCATGCATGGTTCTCCATTACATAGCTCATATTAGTATAGTTTTGTTTGTGATAAAAACAAATTGGTGCACAATACTATTGTACATGTCAATTATTATGTATATTTTTTTCTTTTACGTAATATTTTGTAATTTGTAGTACACTTGTACCATGTGCTATTTGTTTCTATCTTTTTGTTAATATCCTTCATATGTTTGCATGTTCCTTCATTCATTTCAATGGACTTGGTGCGACCTTTTCTACCTTTTCATACACTACTCAAGATGTGAAGCGTTATAACTCTGCTAAAGAATGCATTATCTAAGCGTGTAAACCAATAGTGTACAAAGATATCACTAGCATTATGTGCCTTATTAAATGCAAAATAATCATGTTAAAAATACAAATTACTTGAATCACATGAGTAAAGAAATATTTTTGGGTAGCATAAGCTATAATACCTTATTCTTGTGTCATTTTCTCATTTCCAATTGGTAAGGTTTTAACCGAGTACCGTTGAAATGCACTTAAAGAATCTCTCTAATTAATTTACAAAAATTACATGTGCCACTCTCAAATATATCATGAACATTGTAAGGACCATCCACCATATTTGAATATTTTCTAGGTGATCGGCATACCGGAGTCATAGAGAAGTACATGTGTGCCCTTTCTCAACACATTCCCGTTTATATGTTTATCATGTCATGTCATACGTTTGGGATTTTCCACCTGAATTACTCTATCTATCTAATAACCTCTTCTCATCTGAATTCATTAGTGCTTCTAGTATTTTGTAATGGCCTATTGGTTAGTGAGGCTTCCTATGCATGTTATGCATAAGGAGGCACAATAAATTAAATTGGTGAGGCAACCTCCTTACCAAATGTATCAATAAGAATGATGAAATTTGTTTCAACTTTTATAGGTTATATTTTTATCCCATAAGACTACAAATACATGATCATCCCAATATTATTCCCACTTCACAAATCTTTGTCAATGTTGTGCCTAAAATTTTATTAAAGGCCCCAACATTGTCATTGGCTTAATGGGTGGTGTGGATTTGACTTATGGTGTGCCACCACAAATTCTTTTAGGATCATATACACCATCTCGAAAAGGAAATGAATTCCGCTATCACTTGTAAGGCTTACTAGGCATCCACGCTTGTTGGTGATGTTTTTCCATAAAACCTCACAACTATAGTTGTCGTATAATCCCTATTGGGCATCAAATACTCCCATTTGGTTAAATTGCTTGTTTGTAAAAATATAGTGCAACCCAATTCTACATGTTGCACAAAGTGAAATTCGGCCTACAAAGTCAATAACCCATTTCTCAAAAGGCTCCTAATCTAAGATGGGCATCAAAGGCATATTGTTCCTTCAATTGGAATTTTCAATCCTGTACTCAAATATCACACTTGAGTGTGAATTCCTTTGTGTTTTTGTAGATTGTGTGCAACCATCAACCTAAGAACAATATCTTATGTTGGTTGGCCTCTCCATCATAATGACCACCTACGGTGTGTTCATGACTTTCATGCAAAGTACATCTATGTGTTTGTGCTCTAGAATGCAAAGTGCTTAAGGACTTCATCTCATCCTAACTTATAAACTTCCCCACCAATGAATTTGTGGGGATTGTGCACACACCAAATTCTTGGTTTCCTTAGTTTCCCATCATGATGGTGACAGCCCAAGTTTAAAAATGTGTAATCTCACTCAAGTCTTCAAGATCCTTATTTATTTGTTATAGTTGTGCGTTGAGCATGTCATCTTCAATATTGTGGGAAACTTCACCCGTGTTGATTCAAGATAGGTGCTCTGAACAACAATTGTGTTTTCTCGACTTTACATCACTGATCTTTCAAACTCTAAAAAGATAAACACTTTTGTTAGGGGTGACTTCCTCACAATATGAGAGACATGGCCTAGAATAATTAGTTCAATATGTTTTTGTTGTAAGAGCTATACTTGCAAAGACTGTGAATTAACAATCCGAGATATGTGGATCCATTTGTTGCAAATCATGTCACTATGTGAGATTGCTTTGATTGTTACTTCATTTATATTTTCCTTGTTGGTGAATCAATAAAGTTATAAGTCCCCATTCTATTTCTAATTATTGTACATTTTTATGTATATTTTATTATGTGATTTTGAGGGTTACATAGTATAAGGTATCCATTCATTGGGACCTGTGTAACCACAACTATATCACATGACCTTGTCCATCACTTGATCAACTTGTCTCTTGAATATTGTGTGGTTGAACCAATGTACCACTTTTGTGGCATAGTTGTCATGTGATTCCACATAAGCAATTATCGTCTTGTTGAGATTGTTTAGTCTTTCTACGAAAAAATATGCAATTCTCGCAGTTGGACACAAAAATCTAGGAACATGGGTTTCTTTTCATCCTTAAGAATATAATGTGAGTCTCAATTTAGGATTAGGTTTGATGGAAAATGCACCCTTATGATGCTTTTAATATTTAAATAGAGTCATTTTCCTCTTATTTTAGGATTGAATGCTCCATCACATATGTTGATAGGCTACATTTTTGTAACTCACTATTACAACCCATCATTTGAGCCTCATATTCCATAAGCAAGCTTAATATCATGTAACTCCTCATTTTCTCATTCTAGCATGAGTGGATAGGATCATTATAGGGTTTGACGATAAAAATAATTGCACAATACTCTATTGATGTAAGGATACATAAGTAAGGCCTTATCTTGTGGTTTTGAATGACCCTCCAACAATTGAGTGCATACAACTCTCTTTTACCTTTTAAGGAAATGTTTACTTTATTTTTTAATGTTTTGTATGGTCTTTATATAGTTGAATCAATTTTAGATTATTTTCTATGTTTTTTAAAAAAATTATGGCCCTTGCATAGCATTGCACCAAATTTTATTGTCTTCCTCATATATGTTTTTGTGTTTGAATCTAGGTAGCTTAAACCACTCAACTTTCACAACATTTTATTTACTTTCCTTCATTTTTCTAACACTAAATCCTTTTGGTATTAGATCTTAAGTGTAGGTCTAACAAAAAAATTGCAAGGCAAGTCTTAGATTCTTTGTCTAGTAATTTCCTAGATAACCAAATTATATGTGTAAGTAAGGAAAATCCCCCGCACTTTTCCCTTCACATTCTATTATTCTCACAATCGCTCTCTATAGAGGTCATTACTAGGATCCAAAGGCTTCTCTTTCTCTCATTAGCATTTTCCTTAGCCTAAATGTAATGCACAATATTAAGGGACCATCCCACCATGTGTTAAAAGGTGAGAGGGCATCATAAGTAATTTTTGCATTTTTGTCAATTGTTCACATTTTAGAATAAAACCCTCACAAATTAGCCAATCCTCACACTCTTCATGTTTTTAAATATTTTTAAAATGGTTGACACATCATCTTTCCCTCACTAACATTGAGTTGGTTTTCATTGGTTCTAAGGAATATGGCTCATCGTTACAACCCATACCTAAGAAAATATTAGACGATCAATTTAGTGGTTGAGATATTCAATTCACCCCGCACTAAATTTTAATCTTAGACTATCATACTTGTACTCTTATCCACAAGCACAATTTTGTTAATTCCAAAACCCCAAATAACATGCTAAAACTATTTCTAAATGTTTTATTGATTTTTTTAAGTTGAAATTGTTATGGTTTTACCAACAATTTGGTAACATGTTAAGAGGAGCAAGGTTAAAAGATTCATTTCAGCCCCACATATCTTTTCCTACTCATAATCTCACTCAAGGAAATGCAATCCCATTATTCCATGAACATGTGTACCAATTGATGATATCATCTACCTCTACCCTATATGAAGCCTCACAAGAAAGCCCTTCTTTCAACAGTAAATATTGAGCCCCAAGAGGAAAACAACAAGCTCGTAGCATATGTGAAATGCAAGCATGTCATATGGTAAGCCCATTCAACTAGTAGGGTGAGCAAGCTACAAGTATACACACCATCACCATCCCAAACTAGATGGATAGTTTGTATACAATGTGATATTTTTAGGCCCTACTCAACTAACAAGCCCCATGGCTCTACAAATTTGTTTATCTTCCAAATGTAAACAAATATGGGAACCTTGTGTCTCGCACCATTCAACCTTCATTTTCTCAACTCCCAACTAAACCTAGCCATAATGAAACTTTCCTTTATCTTGGACCCCTACTCATTAACCAGGGACCCAACCAACCCCCAAAATATAACTTATCCTATCACAACTCTTCACCCAACTCGCCCAAATTCAATCCTACCACCACTATGTTGATATCGAGATGCATGACACATTATCACCATGTCCACTCCAATGCACCACTATACCCTGCCAACATTATGCATTTGACGGTTTATCATGACTAGCCAAACTAGAAATAAATTGCTACAATCCAAGATATGGACTCCTGTGTGACCAAGGTATATCCTATTGTAGAAGATTTTGCACGAGACTAGTGTGTTTAACAAAAATTCTTAGTTTACCTCAACCATGGTCTCCACAACCTTCTTGAAAAATTCACTCACGGAAATACTTAAACTTCCTCACCCATCACACCTGCAAGTGAAATGCAACATGTTCAACCTCCTCCTAATGTTGTTGTTGCTACTTGTCCCAATATTAACCACCTTTGGTACACCACAAGGCACTATTGGCATGATGTTATGTCGGATCACTCAAGTACTTTCCAAGCAACCCAATTCCAAGATTGGCTCCAAAAGAGAGATGATAAAAACCATCCCACAAACAAATGAGATTTGGATCACTAAATGGAGAATCAATGCAGCACCATAGTTCATGATCTCCATATTTTAAGTTATTCCAAGTTTCTTTTTTAATAATTTTCAATCTTTATATAAGAAAACATTTTAGCATTCTCAGAGCCTCATATTTTGCAAAGTTATTGCACATTAGCTTTTTCCAATTCTTAAATTTCTTGCTTAGTAAGTTCTTGGACTGTATTTTCTAGTTACTACCAACCAACCATGTGTTTTGATTTTGTACAGATTTTTTCTTAATATATATGATAATTTTTTAATGCAAAAAAATATTGGCATCTTAGGTTCGATTCCTATACCACATGTCTTCCTAATTATGGTAAACTAAAGAAGGGCTACTCAAAAGCACTTGATATGCACAAAATTTAGTCACATGTATTGGGTTTCAGATTTCTCATTTAATTGGTCCATAGGCCTTTCTAAATTCATTAGTCTTAGATAACAGAAAAGTTATCATCTTAGTCGTCACGTATATGGTAAAAAACAATCCAATGATGGATATATAAATTTGGAATCCACATCACTTCACAATTGTTTTACAATGAGTGAGTTGTATACGCAGAATTTCCATATTGCCTACACCTTCACCTTCAACTACAATGGCATAAGCAAAAAGTTGTTCACCATGAAGGATAAATGGGAAAAACAAACAAGTTTCATTGTGCGCTTCATACTCTTAACATTGACCCATCATTAGTGAAAACAATTAAAAATTGGTAGCTGAGAGAAAATATATAAAATAAAATCTGAATAAATATTAATTGAAATTCTTAATAGATAGGATTTAATGTTGAAATGTGATCAGATGAATAGAGTTGCTCAAATTTTTATTATTTATGAAATGTTTGTATGGTTGTACTTGTCTTCTTTTTACCATATGGTAAAAAACATCATTATTTTTCCTTTTTTTACTTATGTTTCAGTTTAGACATTGTGCAAGTAGAATAGTTTAAAATTACTGATAGTAATAAGATGATGGAAGATGATCAAAATAGAAAGGACTTGCCATGGTTGTACTTGTCTTCTTTTAACTATGGTAAAAAACGTCATTATTTTTTCCTTTTTTACTTATGTTTCTAGGGCTGAAATAAGATCAAAAAATTGGTACGGGGTTATTATTATTATTATGGATTTTTATTGAGGAAATTTTATTGTATTTTCTTTCTACTACTTCTAATGTATTTTATGAGCAGCTGATATTTTCTTAAAAGTTTCAAATATTTTTCTTATCGATATTTTTTTGTTGTCATTTCACATAGATATACATGTGGATGGTGAGTTTTTCCCATAATATTGCACTATACTCATCACTTTCATTATAATCGCATTTTTATATAAATGTATTATATTAATCATTATTAATTTTAAGTTTTAATTTAATATCAATGAGAGGATAGGTTTAATTGGAAGAAGATTAGATTATTCATAGGTAAATTTGAAACATACTTTACAATTAAAAAGAAATAGGTCTCTCCACAATTTAATTTTAAAAATCAATCGGTCGTTTGTAAAAACAATAAAAAATGGTAGCCAAGAGAAACCAAAGGTCATATGTCACATGAAAGTTCATATGTCCACCACTTACACTATGAGTCAACGCTCATTAAATGGGACATGATAAGGAGGGTTGACACACCAGACTATTTCACCCCTCCTCTATTCCTCAAGTCCTTTCTCCTCCCCAATTTAGGAAGATCGTAGTTATATAACCCAAGGCCAACATGATTACCAAAGACAATGCTCACATTAAAATTTGCATCCCTCTCATTAATCCTTGAAGTGTCGACAAGCTTGCTAATTGGCCAATAGGCCTTTAAGAGTTAAGTTTCTTGACAATGGATTTTGTTATCATCTTAATCGTCATGTATATAGCCAAAAACAATAATGTGTTTCATTATACAATCAAATTGCCTCAAATCTCATTAAATGTATCAAAATTACATAGATGAAAAAGACCCTTTTGTTCGTTGCTTCTTTAGGAGTTGGAGCTTTTACATACATGCTAGAAGGATATACACTATTCTTAAACACCTATTTAGACATTTCTAGGCTTTGAAAGGACAAATGTTGGCTATATTTCAAGAAGAAATGACGCAAATACACTACATTCTCATTGACAAGATAATTTTACAGCATGAAAAATGTTTAAAGATATTAATGATTGAATCCAACAAGTATTTCCAATACATGCAAATTAAAAAAATTGGGCAATCAATTATTCTTATTCATGATCTTTCTCAGCTACCACCTATAAAAGACATTTGTCTTTATGTTAGTAAGTTTGCATCATAGTTGTACCATGATCTACAACTTTCACATTTATTTATGATGACTTTTCACGCATGGAATTTATAATTTATTAACATTTACCTCCTTACACCTATCAATTTACAAGCCAACTTCCAGGAAAGAAACTTGGGGAAGACATTGGCACACCTTCAACATCGGTGTTACCTTGTAGCCAATATTCCACCAACAAGGAAATACCCCAACAATGTTGACAAACATTAGAAATGCAGACCCTAGATTTTATAAGTGGGTAAATCTCATGAAGTAGATAAACACATGCTTGAGCTACGCTTAATGAGCTTCATTTGTTTCAAAAAATAACTTGTATGCAACACATTTTTTTTTGTTGACTGAAATTACAAGTATATGCTTAAATATCTTTCTCACCCATTGCAATAAGAGTTGTTGAGTATACAAGGTGCTCTGGATTAGAAGATGTCAATGAAAACAAATTGAACAAGTTGCCGATGAAAACAAATTGGACAATGAATTTATATGTATTGGTCAATGCATGATTTTATTAAATTTTGATGCCGCTGATAACAAATTGGACAATGAATTTCTATGTATTGGTCAATGCATGATGTTATTAAATTTGTACTTAGATATAAGATCGGTAAATGTTGCTCTTGGTGCTATACAAAACATTGTGTATATTAATGGCTCAGAACCACCCAACTTTACCAATGTATGTAATAGTCGAATTTGAAAACCATAATCCTTTTTCATCAAAATATGACTGTGAATACAAGTTATACAGTTGTTTGTGGGCCCCAAGTTTTCCAACTTCAATGAAAGTCGAAGGCAACATCCCTGAATTACTGACTATAACCTCTTCCTCGAGATGGGAAGAAGAACCCAAATCTTTACTAAGCAAAATCAGATAATGTTGACCACCTTAATTTTTCTTGTCAAACTTTAAAATGCATCAAAAAATTCCGAGGATATTGCATCAGCATCTGCAGCACCATATAATGAGGATCCTATACATGGAAACCAAAATCGCCTCTTACCATCAGGATGACCATCATCTATCATTGCAAGGCCCTCCTGCAATATCAATGTTTTTAATAAAAAGTGAGTAGACAGAACTTTAGAGCCAAACATCACATGATACATTGATGTTTCTCTTGAAAGAACAAAATGCTTAAACTGTATATTCGGTCACCTTCAGGAGAGTTTCTAGGGTATCAGTAGCACGACCCAAAGACCAACCAAGCTTCCTCTCAACCTCCTCAGCCATGACATATCCTCGAACCTGGAACATTAAACAAGAAGGGAGCAGAAAAACAAAACCATAATGAATTGTCAATCTTGATGGCTATTTATCAACAAGGAGACATTTTTTCGTGCATGCATTATTTCATATCTTCTTGATATATGAGGAGAATATTAATCTGTTGTTACACCACAGTGTGTCCTACTCTTTCAAATGCATTAACCAGAAAATTCAAAATGTCCACTTGAGATGGAATGTTTTTAACCGTGCCACTTTGCGAAGGTAGCAAACATGAATCAGCTTGACCTCTAATCAGCTACAAGATAGGAAAATACACAAAGACATTACAATAGCATAGAAGAGAGCAGAACTTTTGTGAAATACCAACCAAAAGAAATGCAGCTTTAATTCAACATCCTACAGCCCATCCTAATTTTGAATCGCTACCTAATCGCAGGACTCGCCACGTTGGCTCTGTTTACTGGTCAAAAGAAACTGATATCAAAACTTGCCAAGTGTCAGGTTAACTTGTATCGCTGAATCAAACACACTATTAGTCAATGAGAAGACAAAAACTTGTATCTAAAAATTTGTCAGAAAAAAATCTAATTTGAATAGTTCTCTATGCAAAGGAATTTTTTTCCCAACCTCTTGACTCTATTTCATGTCAGATGGTTTATCATCCATGGAATTCGGACTCTATAATTGCATTTTGGAACCTTTTTACAACAAACTATTTTAAATTTCTGTATGCTCCAGTACTTTATATACGATCAACAATTTAGGATATTTGGGGCTAGGCAAGAGATTATTTATATGGACAAAAAGTTACAAAACTCGAGATATTTGAGAGGCTGGCTAAGCCAGTGGCAAGGCAGACACTGTTACACTGCTTCGCACAAAACAAGACAAAAATACAACTATTGAACCAACTGACAGAAAACTTACAGAAGCAGACACTAAACTACCAAGACCCCGTGTTGCATGGGGACACATACCCTAGATTTTGGTGATGTCCCGGACGTTTCAGGGACTTAGTGACTTGAGGGAAGTCCTCATTTTTTTAAAAAAATGACATTTTTACCCTTAAACAGACTCCACTCCCCCACCCAAAAAAATTGTTATTTTAACCATATTGAGCCCTAATCCTGAAAATATACTAAAAAACATAAAATAAAGTTTAGATACCTAAATTTCATTGATTAAAGTAAAATTATTTATAGATTATTTTTTATATGTTGTTTTAATAGCCACCCCGGTCCCTAAGACTTAGGTAACTATGCCAAACTGTAAGTGAAAAACAATTGAATGCTAGCATGACAAAATCTACTTATCTAAACACTTCCATATGATCCATCATGCGTGAATAATTGCCAAAGATAGAAAATACCCTGGTGCTTAAGAGTCTGGTCCTTCTTGGAAGATTTTATGGCAAGAGTCTGGTCCCTCTCCCAGCCATTGTAGCCCGAGGGAAAGCATTGTGTTATTGCTGGATACAACTGAGGTGGCTGGGAGCCAGCTGGGACGTTTTGAAAAATGAGCAGAAGAAGATGCCTCCAAATCAACCACTGAGCTTCCCGGGGTGCCCTTAGAGGAATAGATGAGTTGGGAAGAGTTGTCCGTATCAACCCGGTAACTCTTGAAGGTTCTCTTTCTTCTTTGCTCAAGTATGCGTCTCCATAGATTCGTCCAAAAAGCTTCAAGATTTCATTGTAATCTCTTCCTCCAGCGGGAAATGGGTTCAGAAGGTCGAATATGAGGCGATTTCCAACAGTTGTTTTCGTTGCAAGAGGCCGGGACACTTTCAAAAAGAATGTAAAACCCTCCCGCTTAACAAACTGCTGTGTGGAAAAAAAAAGATCCCATTTTGCTGGTTCACGAGGCCTCTGTTCCTCATTCTCCCACAATAGCTCCCAGTTCTGATTTGATCTCGTCTGGTATTGCTCTGGCCACGGAGCCCCTGTCTCTTGATCCAAGCACCATCTCCTTGGTCAAAGAAACAGCATCTGTGGTTCATGATTCTACTCGCATTCTATCTCTGTTTCATGAAGGACTCACCTTGGGGCTCGGTTCAGACGCAACTTCGCTGGAAAAATGGGTTTGTGAAAAAGAAGATCTGATTAGTTTAAAAGTTGTCAGTTTGGGGGAAGATCATAGTGCCTCGGAAGAAGAACAAGATTTTCGCAACGAAGAAACCCACTTGCAGAGTTCTATCCTCCCGACTCCAACATGTTTAAACATTGATTTGGGTCTGAAGGCTACCCCGGGCGTCCTTCCAGAGATCGTCTCTCTTTAAAGGAGATTGTTGTTGGCAAACAACTGCAACTCCATTCTTTCTTCCCATCTTCAAGTAGGAGAGGCGTGTCCTCTCTGAAAAAAAAATGAATATTTTATCATGGAACGTTAGGGGTCTTAATGCCCCTAACAAACAGCGTCTGCTTAGGCGCTATGTTGCAAAGTTAGATGTTTCTATTTGTTTAATTCAAGAGACCAAGATGTCTAGTGTTGATTGCTTGGCTGGTTGGTTCCGTCATTGGAAAGGTTGGGATGGTTTTTTCGTAGATTCGGTTGGTGCTTCTAGCGGTTTGGGCATTTTATGGAAGACCAATATTTGCTTTATTGATCCACTCTCAAATTGTCCTAGCTTTCAATGGTGCAAGGTCCGTATGAAACATTTTGATGAGTCTTTCTTTCTCTGTAATGTCTATGGTCCGAATAATCCTGTTAAAAAACGAGATATTTGGTCAAAGGTTATTGAAGTCCTTAGATCTCTCTTTGATTCTAAAATCATTGTTGTTGGAGATTTCAACGCTACTCTTTCGGATAAAGATAAGCGAGGAGGTATTCACTGGTAGCCACGCTCCCAATTTGATTTTATCTCCTTTGTTGATGAAGCCAATTTGTTGGATGTTGAACCTTGTTCTGGTTGGTTCACTTGGAACAATCGTCAACTTGGGTTCGGCTATATGGCGGTCAGGCTTGACCGGTTTCTCGTATCTAAAGAATGGCTCCAACAAAATTTTCTCCTCACGCCTGTTATGTTATTCCTTGTCAGCTCAATCATTTCCCTGTCTCCCTCAACATCAAGTTCGACGCTCCTCCTCGTTGATCCCCTTTCAAGTTCAAATCTATGTGGATGCAGGACCCAGCTTTTCGGGCTCTTATACAAAATTGGTGGGATTCTTTCTCTGTTTCCAGTACAAGGATGTTTATCCTTTCTAAAAAACTTTCTTTGCTTAAATCTCAGTTGCTCGAATGGAATGCCTCTTCCTTTAAAAATATATTTCAGGAGAAAATGAGAGTTGAAAAAGAGATTTGTGCTCTTAATGAATTGGTTTTTAAAAATGGAATGAGTCAAGAGGAATTCACTAAAGAAAAATCTCTCCTCAGCGAGCTAAGCGATCTTCTTTTAAAAGAAGAAACTTTCTGGAGACAAAAATCTAGGGAAACATGGTTGCATGATGGGGATAAAAACACTAAATTCTTCCATGCTTCGGTTAAAGCCAGGAGAAATATTAATTATATCTCTTCCCTGAAGTTGGATGACGATTCGCAAATGGATCTCTACCCAACCTCTCGTTAAAGTTGAAACTGTGTCATTCTTTCAAAAGCTTCTGAATGATGAATCTTTTTCTTCTTTGGCTTTTCAGTCTTCCCTTCCGGCTCAATCTCAAAAGTTGATTCACGATGTTGATAATGTTAAGTTATTATCCCCTTCTCCAAAGAGGAAGTTCGCAGTATAGTTTTCTCTATGGAAAGAGACAAAGCTCCCATGCCCTAACGGATTTTTTTCGGCCGCTTTTTATCAAGATTTTGGGATATCATTGGGGATGATGTTTGGCAAGTTGTTGAAGAATCCAGAAGAACTGGGAAGATCTTAGGCGTCCTGAATCATACTTTTATTTGTTTGTTTCCTAAAAAAATCCATGTTGAGAAGCTTGATGACTTCATCCTATTTCTCTTTGTAACACCACCTATAAAATCATCTCCAAAGTTATTGCTTCCAGGTTGAGCCCCTTCTTCATAAGCTTATTGCGCCTGAATAGAGTGGATTTATTCCTGGCAGATCTATTGCTGATGGGATCATCATTTCGCATGAGATTATTCATACCCTGTACTCAGTCCCATCGCCTGGAATGATGATTAAATTGGATTTCAATAAAGCTTACGATCGCATCAATTAGAGGTTTCTTCTCAAATCCCTCCAACTTTTGGGTTTCAATAACCACTTATGTAATTGGATTTTCAACAGTATCTCTTCTCCTTGTTTTTCCATCTGGTCAATGGCTCATGGAAGGTTTTTTCAGCAGCAGTAGGGGGTTAAGACAAGGGGACCCCTTGTCCTCCTTCCTCTTCATTCTAGTCATTGAAGCTCGAGCAAAGGTATTAAATCGGTGATTGTTCAAGGTTCTTTATCGGGCATTTTTCCTTAAGCGCTAACTTTGCCTCCTCTCTCCCATAGCAATTTGTCAACGATACCTTCCTCTTTGGTTCTGCAACTATTTTGGAAGCTCGAGCCTTGGATAATATTTTGAATTCCTATTCTAAAGTTGTTGGTCAGGTAATCAATTTCCATAAATCTATCATCTTCTTTTTTAACGTTTCTCTTCGGATGCAGCGGAGAATCAGGGATGTTTTGGGCTTTGTTGTTGGTTCCCTTCCCATAAATATCTGGGAATTCCGCTCTTTTTCGACAATGGAAAGTCTCTTTATGGGATGATCTCCTTCTTTCTTTATCTCAGCGATTGCAATCTTGGAAAGGGAAATGGCTCTCTTTGGCTGGAAGAGCTCTTTTGATCAAAACGGTCCTCTGTGCTCTTCCCATTTATATGCTCTCAATCATGTCGATTCCCAAATCGGTTTTGCTCAAATTTGAGAAAATTGTCAGATCATTTCTTTGGCAGGGGAACAATGAAGAAAAAAATTCCATTTGGTCAATTGGGATGATGTCAAACTTCCTAAATCCTTGGCGGTCTGGGGATTGTTGACCTGGCTCTTTCAGAATATTGCTCTTGGAGCTAAATTGGTCTGGAACTTCATTTTAGATGCCAAGAGGTTGGTCTTTCAGGTTCTTTCTCATAAATATCTAGAGGTTGGTCGCCTGAGCTCCTCTCTAGTGAAGAACTCCCTAAAGGTTCGCACATCTGGAACTTCATCTGTAAATGCAGATTCCTTATCACGGATTTTGTTTCTTGGCACGTGAACAATGGTTTTCTTGCCAATTTTTGGGAGGACAACTGGAATGGTCATGCTCCAATTAATCTTAATCCTATCTCAATAGGGTCATGAACATTTCCAAGGCCATTTGGGGTAGAAAATTTGTTGCTAATTATGGCCTTCCTCATCCCAACGGCTCTCCTTCCTGGCTTTGGAAGGATATTGCTACTCTCGGCGCTTCTTCTCTTGAAGTTTCCTCCCTTTCAGAGGCCATCTCTTCTCATCATGCAGCCTTCAAGGATCGTGAGGATCATCTCCTCTGGCTTGGCTCTTCCTCGGGCAACTATTATATCAAAGAGGGTTATTCCAAACTCATCTTAATGTCTAGGCAAAGGGGTTCCTTGTTCATCCGGTTGCGTTGGAACTCTAAAATCCTCCCAAAAGTGGCTATTTTCAGCTAGCTGGTTCTAAAACAAAAAATTCTCACTCAACTGCGAAGGAGATCTTGGGGTACGTTGGTCCTTCTAAGTGTGTTCTTTGTGGTGAAGCAAAAGAAGATATCGACCACCTCCTCCTCTTTTGTTCCTTTGCAATCAAGAGCTGGAATTGGCTCCTCGGTAAGCTCAATCTTGCTTGGGTTCTGTGTAATAACATTAAAGATTCCCTCCTTGCTTGGCCTAAGATGGATTCAAGAGTTCCTTAAGTTCTATATGGTCTTTAGCCCCTTTTTTCTAATTTGGCACTTATGGTGGGAGCGCAATCTTTGCATCTTTAGAGATCAGTCTTGAAATTGCCCGACTTTTTGATAAAACTAGAAGTGGCTATTTCTGAAAATGTTAGTAAAAACAACATCAATAATCCTCTTTTTTCTTCCCGTGACGTTGTTATCAGACAAGCTTGGCCGCTCATTAAAATTCCTAATCCAAGGTCCATCATCAAGCGCGGTCTTTCACAAGTAGAGAAACTTTTGAGAAGGAAAAAGGTCAGGTGGCGGCCACCACCACAGGGCTCCATGAAATTGAACTTCAACGGAGCCTCTAGAGGCAATCCAGGTAAGTCCGATGTTGGTTGTGTTCTCAGAAGTGTTGATGGTCATCTCATCTGTGTTGGTTCCTTTCCACTTCGAGATTGCTCTTGCAACATGGCCGAAGTTCAAGCCCTCTTGGAAGGTGTGAAATTGGCAGTTCAGATTGGTTGCGAATCTTTATTTATTGAAGGGGACTCTCAAATCATCACTCAAGCCATTGTCAAAGGCTCAGCCCTCTCTTGGAATTTAAATTCCTTCATATCCAACATTTTATTTTGGCTTGAGAAAATAAACAAATGGCACATCAGTCATGCTTTCCGTGAAGCCAATGTATGCTGATCTACTTGCTAATCATGCCATCGATTTCCCTTCCACCGCCAAAATTTCAAGTAACGTGCTGGATTGGGATGGATTCTCATCCATCATCTCACATGAGAGGATGGTCATTTAGTTGCAGTGCTAATGATGCTCCTTCGTGTCTCCTCTCTTTTCTACCGTCGGCCCCGTCTCTGTTTCTCACTATGGTCTCTAGGTTCTTCTTTCCATGGCTTTCTTAGGTTTTCCTTTCATTTTTCTTCGTGGCATTCAACCAGAAGCGGCCTCAACATCGGAAATAGATCGTAATCGTCTCTCTGAGATCTTTAGGTACTCGTCTCATCTTGAAGCCGAAGCAATAGAAAACATTCTCGGCGACTCCTATCGGCTTAGCTCGCGTCAAGCTCGGACTGATTCTGACATTGCTTCAGCCTTCGTCTCTTTTTGCTTGCTTCTACACCCAACTCTATCAATTGTGGAGTTCATTGCAGAAGACCTGATCTACCCTGTGCACCGAGAGGGTCTGCATGAAGAATTGTTAGATTTCTCCCTCCCTGATCCCTTGTTGTGGGTGGAAGAAGTCGACGAGTTGGCTTTGGGGGGCCAGATCGATGGCTAATGGACAGTGGATCTATTAAATTATGCCCAAAATGTGGGCTCTAATACCGGGATCACTCTTCTCCTAGATATTGATGTTGCGCTCTTTCCTGTTCATTCGACGATTGACAATCTGAACGAACTCAGGGATCGTGCTGGCGATGATTTCAGGCTCCTTCTCAGGGCTGCCAATACTCGTGTCGGCACTCATTTTAGCTGATGTTCCTGGGTTTCTACTGGTTTTGGTGTTCGTGGACGTTCGCTAGTCTCCTTCTCCTTCGCTGCTGCGTTATCGGGCTTTCCTCTGTTCTCCTTCTTTCGGCTGGTCCTATTCAGCTTTTCTTCCTTTCTTTGTCTCCCTTTCTGCTTCCTTTCCTTTCCTCCCTCCTCCCATTCTCCTTTGTTTGGTTGAGGCCCTCAACCCCCAGTTCATAGCTCCGGTCAAAAGCGTTTAATCATCAAAAAAATAAAAAAAAAAATAAACATTTTCTCGGCTACTAGAATTCTCTGGGAAGAATTACTCTAAACTGCTGGAAAGACTCGGAGATATATCATGACCATAAGTCTCACAAAGGGTCATGAAGAGAACTTGAAAGACTTCAACAAAATCTCAGAATTTCTGAGAAATTTCTTCTCAGAGTTGAAAACCACCCTTTTATTCCAGAGAACCAAAAAACATCTTGAAATTCTGTCACTGGAAGACATATGAAAACACTATGGATAAGAAAATAAGAATATAGGACATCATAGAATACATGCTATGGATGAATGTCTGTACAAGCCATTAAACTAAGAAAGACATCTCAACCTAATACAGGTTGGCAATAACAATGGGTAAGATGCAAAATGTACATAGTGGAATGTCTAGGACTAAGGGAGCCAGGTTGGAGAATCCTAGAGGAAGCAGGCTACTCCCCTTAGAACTATTCCCAACACCCAAAGGCTGGTGAACCTCAACAGGTAGAGAGAAAACTAGTAATGCATAAAAAAGGTAATAAGTCTGGTAGCCCTAAGGAACCCCTATAAATTAGCACAGTAAAGAGTAATTTTTATACTACTTTATGATGTTTCCTCCTTGGTGACAGATGCATACTTTTCCTAATTCTTTCTGTTTCTTCAGTAGCAGAGAAATGCATCTTCGGAGGCTATGGAAACTTGATAAGCAAGACGAGATATATAGAGTATAACAGAACCCCAGGCATTATAAAAAATAGATATTTTTCCTTCAAAAGTCTGGGATCATTCAGTTAACTATATCGTAACAAAATGGAGTCATTTTGGAATAGAAAAAAGTGAAGGACAACTTAACGTAATGCATCTGATTGTTCAGTCCTAAGTCTTCAATATTGTAAAACATACCTGAGCCATTTCTAAAATTTCATTATGGTCTTTATTCAATTCTGTAGGAACAGAACGAACAAGCTTTTTCTTTCCAACAGAATATACTTCAAATCCACTCCCTAATGCCTGCAAACTTCAACAACGGCAGATTAGTCATAGACAAAATTTCACTTCAAGCAATGATATTATCTGCAGAAATAAACCATGAAAACATGTGAACACTCTTCACAGATCCTAAATTTTTCCACAAAGAAATAATTCATGATAAAGAACAGATAAAAGAAAATACATAACCTGACCAAAAGAAAAGCAGCTGACACCAAAAAGAAATAGTCAAAAACAAATATATGAAAAAAATATGGACTAATACGTGGCCTTTTTCTGCATAGAATCACAAGACATGCAAAACTACATCTAAAATATTTTAGACAACAAACTAATCCAGATGCAAATACAGGGCTCCATACCTTGAGCTTACTAATAGCACGAGAACAATCATCTTCCGATATAGCCTCACGGGATGATCTCCGTCTTTTTGAGAGGAGAGCTTGCAATTCCCGTAGCTCAATCAAACCTCCATTGTGGGGTCTTGTGGCCAAACAAATATCGACAATCTGGACCCCTGTTTTATTGATGTATATTAGAAAAAAACTCCTTAATCAGCTTAAATGGATATATCAATTATTAAATAAGATATCTCATAAATGTTGCTCAAGCACAGCAATCAAAATTCAAAGCAACCTGCTGAGAGATTACTATGGAAAGGAACTATCTACGTGAGAACCATTTGAGAACTGATTGATTTTTTAATATACATTCACTGCATTAAAGATTCAATCTGCAACTGCCCTCCAGTCCAAAAGGACTGTTTACAAGGTCATTTTCATCATTTTTACTTGAATTTATGCATCTTGGTAACATGGAAGAAGACAGAGAAAGAGACCAAGTTCATAATAGAAGTCACCAATTCCTAGCAGTTCAGCCCAAAATCCCTTGTTTGATGCAAGTGGGTCCACCCCAACCTTGGCACACATCTCATGAAACTGTGACCTGAATGCAGGATTCTTCTTTATATCATTCTGCAATCATCAATACAAGCAATGCATTCCCAGGTTCTGTTATTTCTTTTTCAGTGAAGTTCTAGGGGCAAAAGTTAAATATTGGCAAGGTGAGATAAATAATAAAGTCTACTGAATCCATATCCTAATCCTCTAGAACAAGAATAAAAGAAAGAAAATACTCAGAGCAATGCATTCCCAGCTGTGGTTATTTCTTCTAAGTGAGATTCTAGGTCAAAAGTCAAATCTTGGCAAGGTGAAATAAAAGGTATACTCTACCAAATCTGCACGCTAATCCTCTAAAACAAAACACAAAAAAAAGAGGCATTCAGAGCATCACTGTTTACCTACCTTTGTATAGCCCTTGACCAACCAAGAAAACAATTCCCTAATGTCAGAAGATAAATTTATCTTAGGTTCCTATATGAGCATTCTAAACAAATAATAACTATTTTCACAATCCTGACATGGGACTATTGCAAGAATTTATTATTTGAATAGCATTCTAGACAAATAATAACTATTTTCGCATTCCTGACATGGGACTATTGCAAGGATTTATTATGGCAAACTTGCAGTCTAGGGCAAACATTTGAATAGCATTAGGGATCTTTCTGAGAATTTTGGCAGTATTGTAATCGCCATGAAATAACTCTCTGAGATTGGACAAACAACAGAAAATTGCAAATTAAAGCATCTCTATCCATTGACGAACTTGCAGTCACTGAGACAAAATAAAGTGTGGACAATGAAAAAAGGCCGCATACCTTGTGTTTACGAGCAAAATCTTCAAGCTGTGTCCTAAATGTAGAAAGTTGTTCCTTCATAAGATCTGTCCGTAGTTTAGCTACATTTTCTCCCAGCAACTTATATTGATCCTATAGATTAGAAAATTATGAATGATGAGAGGCCAAGAATCAATACTATCATGATGATCGCTGTTTAGAATAATCTTTAAAACAAGAGCTTGTGGCCATTGTGGCAGATTCAAGATATGAAAGACATACACGAGCTGCAGCAGCAGTTTGAAGCCCTGATATTCCTGGTCGACGCCTCATATTTGACCCCTAACTCAACAATTCAACACAGATTCAATAAATTTAGGTGCTTTCAAAAAAAAACTTTAACTAAAATGAATCCAAATATGAAAAGATAATCGGGCTTATGGCAGACAAGTCAAAATTCAATGCATGCATACAACTTCCAAAGTGCATCCTAGAAAGGATAAAACTTTTCTACCCTGTTAGAAGACCCAAAAAGAAGACATCAAATATGCACTAAATACCAAAATTAATGTTTACAGTGTGCATCCCCTCAAATATATTAAATATTCCTTAACAAGACAAATGAAACATCTAGAACTATTGATACAAACATTCCAAATAGGAATAGAATTTGCAGTATTACATCACAAGAACTAGTGTAGAAGCAAGGAATACGTTCATACTACTGCAGTCAAAAAAGAAAATCTTTATTAGCATTGGCCCAAGCCTTGGGCTATTTTCATAAAAACTTTTAAATGAGATATTCTTGTATTAACATACATAGAAGGATATGAAACTAGAATCTCAGGCTAGCCAATCGTATCATTGTACTGCAGAATTAATGACATTCAATTCCCTCCTTTTCTAGTGTGTATTTCTCATTGTTTATGACCATGGTACACTTTCTACAAGTTATCAGAGCCATGTTTGTGAGGAACTTATCCAGCATCAAATAAATTGAAAACAAAAATGAAGTACAGAGAAAATTGAAGGAATTTGAAGGAGAGATAACAGGACCATGGAGTTTATGCCCTAGCAATCGAATTTTCTGTTCTAAAATTTTTACACACATATTTACATGAATGTCCAATAAAAATGAGAGAGAGAGATGTGCAACACATCAATGCATAGAAGAGAACAAGGATTCTTCCACGAAGAGCCAACATCAGGCTTACAAGTTTGCCCGATTGCTGCGCAGTAGGATTTTAGTAATGTCAATGGTATCCAATGCAGATTTTTGGCACATTTAATAAACATGAGCAATGTTAGCGAACCCATAATTGATGTCCTTAGAGTAAAATATGCTAGAAATCAAAGCTTGACTGCTGCTGAAGACAACACATCATCCAAACTATTGAAGGGTATGGACTGAAACACTTTTTATGGATTCTAGAGCTTGTCGTAACCCCACAGGCTCCATTTATGTATCGGAACCTAGGACTTATAGTTTAAGATACAATGTTTACAACATGTCCAAAGCTTATTGAAACTGTAACTACAGATTTGAAAGCTCTTTTGGCAAAAAATTCAACTCAAGGTTTGATGCAGTTGGCCATCACTTAAGGGGAATTGAAGAGACTAGCAGATAAATTGAGGAATGGAACAAAGAACTTGAACTTTCTCTTAGGTAAATCCTAAGTTTAATCCAGGTGAAATGAGCATGATAGGGATCAACATTCCCAGAACTCCAAAGCATGAGCATGATCATAATCTTGATCCAGACATGAGCATATGATGGTTGTAATCTTGAAAATGGAGAACTCTGTTTTATCTTCATTATCAATTGTAGGAATTTCACAATGTCGACACGGAAAGAAGGATGGAATACACGGTGCAACTGCCAGAGGTGATGAACCAACAGCTCTATCATAGCAAGGCAAGTTGTCACTGCTAGTGCAGCCCTGGTTTTTAAATGTTATTTTGGATTTGATAGATGTTCTCTTGAGTAGTATGAACTGTTACGACAAATGTTTGTGTCTGGACTAGACATATCATTAATTATGGTCTCTCAGCATCTATGAATCAGATTCACATGCTCTGGCTTTATCATTTGTATCATTCAAACATGCATATAAAACTTATACACATTAGTATCCCCAAAAATCTAAGCTAGTACATTTACTCCCCTTCAAGACGAATACACTTGTAGTACAAATATACAAATGAAATAGAAATGAATACTGCTCACATATGTAATTCTTCATTTCTCATTCACTTCATCGGGCTGGTGATGCTTCCACTAGACCTCAACCTGCACAATGGCTCAATTCCTCAACATCTTAATTTTGTGGCCCAACATACAGATAGGCTCTATTTTGAAACCCCACCTACAATTCCAACTAAGTCAAAGACCAAAGAAGCACCTCTTAAGATCATGTGCACAGTTTTTTGACCAGGAAACGTGAAGCACATTATGCAGTGTGATACAACACAGCACTGCGAGCTCATGCATGTGCTGATGGACGCAACTTTATTCAAAATCTCAATTGGTCCACAACATGCTGCCAACATCTTGTATTTCTCCAACATTTTGAATTTTACTCTAATAAACATATGGTATCCAACTAGGAATACAGTTTTTCTAACAATATTGGCTACCTTTAAATTGCTGTTTAGCTTGCTTATGAGCTTTTGTAGCTTCAAGCATGACACCAAGATAAATTGTCACTATAATAGTCTAGAAAGTGGTTTTGTTAGCTTCAAGCTTGTCACCAAGATAAATGGCCACTATGATGGTCTAGAAAGGAGCAGTAGGCCTTGTGATGCCTTATAAAGAGTATTTTCTAGGAGCATTTATGATATGGTTCAGGACTAGCTTATTGGCCCTGGACCTCAATGTACACCTACATACCTTGAAAAAAGCTACTTCTCGAGCATTTATGATATGGTTCAGGACCTGCATTTTGGCCCTAGACCTCAATGGAGACCTGCAAATGAGGACGTAAATAATGGTATCTGTTTTGCTTGTGTGTTCCATGACCCAATGGTGAATGAAAGGCAAATGATGTTGAAGTAGGTATTGATGAAGCAGGGGATTTTTCAGAATTTTGTCCGAAATAAATGTTGCTGCAACACTATTGACAACTGCTGGCATCAGATCGTTAATTTTTGTAGGATTTAACTCATGCGTATTATAGTCATCTCAAGATGACATGTAAGGGTAGTCATTACCCTAATGACAGTTTTTTCATGTATTTTCGGTGATAATCACAAGGCAAGGGAACCCACTTATCACACAAGCACCATAAGCATTACCATGGGTGTTGATTCTATAAATAAATGCTTGCACAGACTGCTATAGCCAATGTAAGAATAGCCAGCATAGAAAAGCATGATCAAGCAAGTATCATCAAATGAAAAGGGCTAATATTAAGAAGAGGATGGCAAGGAGTAACAAACTGCTACACAATCACAAAAACTTCTTCCCTGAAGAACAGAGGCTAATTGATTGTCAAGAATATAAGTTAGGATTAATGGTGGTTGGAACAAATATAAATTAGGACTTCACTCCATTGTCGTATTTTAATTTAATAGAACATCACATCAATCACAAAAACTTCTTCCCTGAAGAACAAAGGCTGATTGATTGTAAAGGATATATGTTAGGATTAATAGTAATTGGATGGCAGAGAGTAACAAACTACAACATAATCACAAATACTTCCCTAAAGAATAGAGGCTGATTGATAGTAAAAAAACATATGTTAGGATTAATGGCAATTGGATCAAATATACATTAGGATTTTAATCGCTTATCATAATTAATTTAATACATCTCTTCAATGAGAAATGTATTGTGCTATAATCATGTAACAGTTGCATAATTAAATGTAAGCATATTTGTTGGAAGCTAAACAACATACAATTTAACTAAGAGATGGGACCACATTATGAATATCAGTTTTTTTAAGGAGCTGGTGAGGCTAAAGGTTCAAATGCTTATTAGAACACCCAAATGCAACGCTTGACAGCAGAGAAATCTCCAATAGGAGACACACACAAATTGGTGGAGGCCAAGTAATTCCAGTGACCTTAAACCTATTACCCCATCCCTGTGAACAATAAAAGCCAGATTTCAGAAAACTCCAATATACAGACAAGGATCACATCCCTGTCTTTGTCCCTGCACCTACAGCTTTTGGTGACCATATTTATATATGATATAGCTGCACCCTTATTCACTTACTCCCGAAGCCTGATTTGGAATGGCATCTCATTACCCATACCCACACATCTTCAGGTGAATGGTAAAATCTCAATAGTCTTATCACTGCACATTCGGCAAGAGGGTTTGTCCTACCCAATTGGCATTGTGCTCCACTAGCAGAGTCGAGCATGTACTCAGGCACCCTCCCATAATAGCCTTATCTTAAGGAGTTCTGAAAACTAGTAAATGCCCTACCATGAATATTCGGCATAATGGAGTCAAGTTTGGGTGTCTTGAAGCTAGGAATTGTGTTCTACTTATTCAAGTTGAAGCAATAAAGAAACCTTGTTTCAAAAATTCATTTCAAGAAGTCTGGAATGCACTGATAATTAGGTTTTTACATATCTTGTCCATTAACTACCTGAATTACGCCACAGTTTGGGTGCTGCCACATGAGTATCATGAATATGCTGAAAACGGCTAAATTGTTAGCAGCTTTTACACCCTCTTCCAAAGTTAATATCTCAATTTCTGCTTCAAAGTTAATAAGTTCATGAATTGATCCATTTCTGCGCCAAAACTATGTCAAGAATTGGTGGATCTATGCTACTTGTCCTGCCTAATATTTTGCATTAGATACCAGTAATACGTTCAGTGGGAATCACATATAAGGAATCCACATATATAAAAACAAAAGTGGCAGAGACAATCTCAAACAAAATTGAACCCTTTAACGGTGCACATTTGGGAGCAATTAGCATCGTTGATAGGGTACAATTTTTCCATTGAAGTTAACTTAAGGTTTGGAGACTTGAAAGGTTTACAAGAATAAAGACCGGAACTAAGTGATGCACATACTTTGTAGAAACCCTTGAAATTGAAGTGGATACATGCAACCTGCCAATTGCACTCTCAGGACATCATGCCCTAACCAGTTTCCTGTTTGTCAAAAATGCCAACAATAATCTGAATTGCTACCTCAAAACAATTTGCAGCCAAGCAGCATCTTATATATATATATATATATAGAGAGAGAGAGAGAGAGAGAGAGAGAGAGAGAGTCACTCACAATCAGTCTGTAGCTATACTGAGCTTTTATGAAAATCTGGAGAAGAAAAGAAAACTTTTAACAGTGTTACGCAGATCCTGCAAGAGCGTGGACATAGTTTGGAGGATTCATAAAAGCTTCTTTTAAAAATTGGGCGATGGGTCAGACATATGGGGATATAAAAAAATTGAGAATAGATATGTAAAAACTTATTGAAATATTCCTTAATTTAAGTAAACATGGCACGATACAGCAGATCCTGCTGAAGTTAATTCATTTCATGGATAGAGTAGAAAGTAATATGCCTAAATGTCAACCACAGGTGAGGAGGAATATTTGGAGCAGCAAGAGGATATAGAGTGAAAAGTTAAATAGGGTTGAATAAATTTGGTGTTTGTCATGTATTCTAACAAATGTCAATTGTACTTGTGCAACAAGTGTGTTTATTAATGTTGTCTTGTCTATAAACATTGTTTTTGTTTTTAAGTGTGTTTTGAATTGTATGCTAAATTAAGGATCGCCATAGGTGGTTGTCAAATTTAAACCTTAGAGAGACGAAATGGAGCCCAAATCAGAAAAAGACGTCAAACGTCCATGCATAGATTTTTTCAAATTTGCAAAGAACTAATTTAATTGGCAAAGTTTGGCCTTTTACAAGGAAAAGCAAAATTTAAAGACAAAAACAAAGAAAACCATAATGCCTTGAAATCAAAAAAATGCACTTAATTGAAAGAGCATTTTTTTGGACATTAGCAACGATAACCCCCATAATTTTTAGTGTCCCAAAGATGGTCTCATATGTGTATAATTACCTCTTGAATTTTAGATTAAGTTTATCCATATGAATTAGAAAGTGTAAATTTTTAGTGTACCAAAGATGGTCTCATATGTATATATTTACGCGTTGAATTTTGGAAATTATCTTGAATTTTAGAAGTTATCTAATAATTTGAAATGAATATGCACAATTCAATACCTTAGGAATTTGCATTAATTTGAATTTTTCATTTATTTAAAGTTTGAATTGAATCTACATAATTCAATATGTCAGGGCTCTGCAATAATTTTAAGAACTCGCTTAATTAACTGCAAACAAAATCAAGTAAAAGAAATAATAAATATGTTAAGTTGATGGCTTTCACGAGCAAGTTTAATTAGACGATTGATTCTTGTATCAATCATCTCCTTTAAACAGAACAACACAAATTGGCACAGCTTCCACATGCATCAAATCAAGCTGTGTTTAAGGAATGTAAAATCACACCAACGCATCTGGAGCACCATGCTGCCAAATAAGAATTACCACTGTCAAGATACTATCAAAATTTCTGAAGTCCTGTCTTTCTAAGCTAAAAACAGAAACCTCAAAATTTTCCTGTAAATCAAAGAGGAGGACAATATACATCAATCCAATTCATGGATGTTTAGATTGTAATTGAACAACAGATGTAAAACAATTGGAATTTAATTTGGGGTCTGACTGTTAATTACATGTTTCAAATATGTCAATATGAACCATATATATTATGCTTACCATGTAGTCTGATTTAAGAATTCAAACTTAGTTCCCCTAATGTATTTTATTTTGCAATGAATTTCTAATCCATAAAAATATTTATGACAAAGTAATTTTTTTGCCATAGATCCAGTACTTTTGAATATCATATGAGAGACCAATATCATCCAATAAAAGAATCAAAATTGCATTGAATTAAAGGGAATTCTGCCACAAGGACGAGGATTACAAATTCAGCATCCAAACACAATAACAAAAAACTAGAATTTGAATCAGCAAGTACCATAGACGATTGTTACAGTTGAAAAACAATCAATCTGGACTGTGGTCAGAATGCTGGCCTTCAAGGCTGTACTAGTATATAAACTTAATACACTCTCAAATTCAATCGTCTTATCATTCCAAAAATTATCGACTCTCATATAAACAAAGAATTAATACTACACACAAAGAATTAATTCTACACACTGCTCTTTTGACAAATTCCTATATAGTCTGTACCCAGTGGTGCGCCTTTAGACGAAGAAATAACATTGACTCAAGCAGATCTGTAAAATGACCTGCAAAATGTATACACAGGTATGATGATTATGACCTGCAAAATGTGTTTGAACTCCAGCTGAAAGAAAAATCCTGAAAATTACAATGCTAAGCACTCCTGCCTGCATCAGAAAATGAAAAAATTGTTGTGGAAACTCAATGTATGTTTATGCAGCGCCACAAGTTGATGATAGTCGCATTTACTATTCAGTCTTGGATGTAATTTAGGAGTTTGTGAACAGCTTGAAATCTATCTCAAATTTCAAGCATATTGAGGGAATATAAACAACCCAATACCCAATACTAGTGGAGGACTTAAAACTCTGAGGTGTCAATAAGGGTATCAATTAAAGTTTGATATAACTGAAAGCTTCATTCGCCGAAAATATGTTTCTGTATGTGATTTCCATGCATCTACATCGCCTCTATCCAAACAATACAAGAAATGTTCTATTATTCCATTTTGAAGTTGAATAGAACTATATCAGAAAAGCGACAAGATAGCCCATGTATCAAACAAGCTATCAACAACATTATACCTGAATGCATGATCTCTAAAAAGATTATGTTGTCTTAGCACATTGTCGATGTCCAGACATGGTTTTTGCTGGTCTATGGTCTTCAACAATGATATGGCCAGGTGACACAACATGGCTAATCTCTTTCACTTTCTAGTTTCAGATTGCTTTTGCATTGAGCAAGAAAAAAATCCAGACTATGCAATATATCAAATCATATGTTCTTTTTTCTCTATAATTATATTCCATTGACAAGAGTGAAATGTAACAACAAACCTCTGCCTGCTGCACAAGCTTATTGCCCTGGCCTGATGATGCAAGTAAATGGACAAGCAAGCATATCTATTCCTGTGATTAGAACATTCAACGTCTATTGCACCTGCAATCAAGAAAAAGAAATATTACTGCAATGCAAAGACCATAGAAAACAAGATTATGCGTGCCTGAATGAACACACTGAATTTAACATCAAATTCAATATAACTTCAATAAATGCCAAAAAGAGCATATTTGAACATTTTTAACGTTAAAATTTGCGATTAACAAGATGTAGTTGAACAGTTTATTGACATTTTTACTAGCATGGACACAATTGTACGATTGTTTGAATTTGAGTTGTAAGCTTTACAAACCTCGCTGTTGCATTTTTATAGAGACAATGTATACTACTGTATGCATGCCTGGTTTTCAATGTGATTGTTAAAAATAACAGTTTCGCATGGACTGCGATGGTTACAGCCTCTGTGAGGGATTGTCTGTTCGAGGAAGCTCTTTTGTAACAGTTTTGTTATATTATGAAATGCAATGCGCTGGTGTTAGGCCAGAATACTTTACATTTCCTTGCATACTCAAGGCCAACAGAGAACTTTTGGCCTTGCAACATGCTAGAGGAGTCCATGGTTATATAATTACAAGAGGGTTTGAGAAAGATGGTTTTGTGCCCAATACTCTCATTGACATGTATGTGAAATGCAGAAAATTGCATGATGCACACCAAGTGTTTGACAAAATGTCTCAAAGAGAGTCATACGATGCAGGTCAAGTGTTTGATAACATGTCTCATGTAGAATTTCAGGATGTAAGCCAAGAGTTTGACAAAATGTCTCGTAGAGAATCACAGGATGCACCTCAAATGTTTGATAAGATGTCTCAAGGGGAATTGCAAAGTGCTTTTGATGCAATTGACAGAATACCTTGAAGAGAATTACAATATTCAAGCCAATTGCTTGATAGAATAGCTCAAAGACAATTACAAAATTCATGCCAAGCGCTTGATAGAATACCTCAAAGAGAATTACAAGGTGAATGCCAAAATTTTGATAGAATGCCTCAACGAGAATTGCAGGACGCACATCGAGCATTTGCCAGAATGCCTCAAAGAAATTCACAGGATGCACGGGAAATGTCTGACAGAGTGCCTCAAATACAATTACAGGATTCACTTCAAGCATTTAGCAAAACACCTCATAGAGAATTAAAGGATGCACACCAAGTGTTCGACAGAATGACTGAAAGAGAATCACAAGACAGAACGCCTCAAAGAGATATAGTCCCCTAGAACTTGATGATCTCCTGTTATGCCCAAAATAGGAATGGTAGAAAGGCTCTAGATATATTTCTTCGCATGATGTCAACTGGGGTAAAACCTGATTCATACACTACTGTGAGTTTTCACTCTGTGTCTGCTCAATTAGAAACTCTTAAGAAGGGCAAGGAGGTACATAATTTGCAAGTAGAAGAGGATTGGACTCACATGGGATAGTCCAGGGTGCCTTTTTAACTATGTACGCTGATTGTAGTTGTATAGGTTATGTTCATCTAATGTTTGACAAAATGTCTCAAAGAGATGTAGCTTTATGGAATGCAATGATTGCAGGTTATTATCAGAAAGGTCATTGTGAAGGGTTTTAATATTTTGTAGAGGCCTTGAGATTTTTTTGCATATTTTTTTGCATAATGCTACAGAAAGGTATTGTACCCTACTTAGTTACTACTGCTAGTTTTCTTCCTGGTTGTGCCTTTCTTGGTACTCTTCATCCGGACAAGTAGGTCCATAGTTTCATTTTCAGAAGTGGGCCAGTGTCGAATTGGTTGTGGCAAGAGCCCTTCTGGCAATGTATTCTAAATGCAGTGGTGTGGATGACACGGGCCGTTTGCTTGACAGAATATCTAAGGAGACGTTGTCTTGTGGAATGAGATGATTACAGGCTCTTCTGAGAATGGGTACTACGCCAAAGCCCTGGAAGTGTTTCATCAAATGCAAGAGGTGTGGGGGCGAGACTGGCCTCTGTTACAATTGCTATTGTTCTACTAATGTGTACCCACATAGAACGTCTACAACAGGGTAAGGAAATTCGTACTTACTGTATAAGAAATGAATTTAACATATGCCACCAAGTTCATCTCCAAGACTGTAAGACAAGAAGTTATATCGACAGATGCTTCTATGTGTGGAAAAGTCGAATCAAACACAAGATAAACAAACTCGTAGAAAATTTTGCAGCAGGAGCCATAGCACACATAGCAGCAAGGGCAAGGGCAGGGGCAGGGGCAGGGGCAGGCATTGGTTTAGCCTGAGAAACCCCTTCAGGGTTTGACATTGTGATCTCATGTGACTGTCTAGCCAGATCAGTCCAATAACATAAGAAAGTAGAGCAAAATTAAGGATATAGAACAGATAATTGATTACCCCACAATCAATCCGACTAAGCGCAGGGGTATGTCAAAGCAGAAACCCAACGGCTTGCATTCGCAATCGCGGTCAGACATCTTGCCAAAACCCACTCGAATTTAATTGATTAACGATAGATAAGAAAGCAAACTAAACTATCTGCGAGAGTTTATTTTAAAGGCAATATTAAATGTGAGGAGATATTAAATGTCCTCTAGGGCAGTCCGGAGATTGAAATCCATCAATTTTTCAAATTATAGTTAACGGGGTAAAAATTACGTATGTGGCTATCCTGGCGACAAAATCGTTGGGCCCCCACCTATGTTGATGATGACCCCCATATGCCCCATGCACATCCCTCATTTGTTTTCCTTGGGCCAAACAGTTGTGCAGGCCCAGCTTCAATCGCTTCCCGAGAGTCTCATCAGTCGGCGTGGACCATCGTCGGTCGGAAAAGAAATTATCGATCGTCGCGCAGAGTTGGGTATCGATCAAGAGGTGGCACACGTTTTTCTAAGGACGTTGGGTGGAGGCAAAGGACGCCGCCACCTTCCTGTTGTCAACTTAGAATTAATGGGCATTGTTCTCCCAATTTGAATTTCATTTTTGTATCTCCTTCCATTGTTGCTCGTCCCTCGCCCGCGCGGAAAGCTCGTCCCTCGCGCAGGCGGAAGCTCGTCCCTCACACAAGCGGAAGCTCATTTCTGGATTCGAATACAAGTCTTTTTGCTCCCCTTTTTGCGCCCTTTCATTCAAGATTTTAAAAATTGGTGTTTATGCTTAAATTTTATACAATAGATTCATTTTTCACGTCTAGCTTCTGCGAATAAATCTTTTAGAGTTCGCATTTTTGGCAAACTGAAGCATGTTTAAAACTTTGTTCCTTGTTTTTGGCGACATATATTGAAATGGTATGGACAACAAATAGAAGAAAAAAATGTATGGGGTGAGCACTGATTTTGAAACCCTAATGCATTGGGCCCGTCCACAGTGAATAAAGTTGCAGAGTTTAGGGTTTTGGCGCCATCCACAGTGAATCCCAACTGCTAAAATTTTTTATAGAAAAAACGTAAAACCCACCTCATGTATTCAAGGATTCATTGGTACCAATAGTTTGATCTTCCCAAAAGCTCTGAAATAAGTTTGATTTCTTACCACAATTTCTTAAATTTTTAGCGGCTAACTCCTCTTTTCACATAAGTCTGAATTTCACCCTTAAAAATAAAAATTTCTTTCGACATCTCCTACATTAGATCCCGTTCATGATATGTTGCAAGTTTGAAAGAGAAATACTTAGATTAGACCCACCAAATTACAAACTCTAGCCTTGGTTGTTATAACCATCCTAATGAGCCCGAGAGGAGAGTTCTTTGCATAGTTCTTTCAAAATATAGATTCAAGCTTTAATATTTATTGTGGATGTTTGTTTTGAGGAGGTTCAACTATTAACCATACCAAGTAGTTCATGCCAACTCGTGCAAAGTATCCTCCATTCCTTATTTTCACTGCCCTATCTATGTGCATGCACAAATTTCAAACCTCCAAATTCCCTTTCTTAACAACACTTAACTCAAACTTGTCAAGAAGTTATCATGACTAAAAATACAATAACATTCTTCACCCAAGAGGGTAATCAAAGAGTTACAGTCATGGATTTATTTATGTCTTTTCTATCATGCACGGTTATCACCAAGTCTAGAAAACAATTACCTTCAATGTTGCTTCCCCAAAAAGATTCAAACATACAAGTTACAATCTTGTTTCTTGTTCTTTGGACCTAAGGTTAACCCTTGATACTATTTGCTTATGGCATACAACGAGCAACTTATCACAAACACTTGCAAAGATGATCTCAATCAACTCATTTCACATAACACAATCATCTTATATCACACTTTGCATAAGTGAGAATACATTACAGAGGTTTGTTTTAGGCCCGAGTTTGCACCTTCCTATCATGCATGGATAACTTTCCACTCACCACAATGTGTCAATAGTCTTTTCATAGTTTAATGAATATACTCAGTTCATCCAAGAACCTTCAACACACATACAATAACAATTCAAAAGACTTGTAAATAATTTCTCCCACATGAATAATTTATAGCCTTACCAACAAGCATGCATTAGATTTGTATGAACATTCAACAAATCTCAGAGATGTATACACCATTACCAAGTACCAAAGCTTACACAAACGTTTTTTTCTCCTTTCCTGAAACCTTCCTTGATTTCCAATCGATTGGGAATGCATAATTCAGTTACATTTTCACAATTTATAATCCTTCTATTAGTTTCCAACCGAATTCTAGACTTTAGACCTATTGGTCATTTGAATATCCTTAGGCTTATGCTAAGTTCCTCAACCAAAAGGCAAGTCCTTGACTTTAAACTCCCACTATGTCTTTTTAGACCCTGATATGGACCTAAGACACCTAATTACTCTTCACTTCATCCCCTTACATGCTTGTAGGCTTCAAGATTCTATCAAAACAACCATAGCAAGCCAAAATCAAACTGAGGTTTCTATTTCTATTCTATCAAGATGCTTAGATGTTAATTAATTCTAAATATTACGTTTCTAAACTTTTTCCACAATCGAAAGTGGAGGAGAACTTATTTCAGAGCTTTTGGGAAAATCAAACTTGTGGGCTTATTAACCTTCTTCTTTTGTGATTATGAGTATTAGGTTCTTCATCAATATGTTTCTTTTTCCCTTCAAATTGTTTTCCATCTTTGCAGACTTGACTCCTCCGCATGAAATTTATTGTAATATCATACACGACAAGTGGTTCATCACTACCCTCTGTATCTAGCATATTATCACCTTAATTGTTTGATACTTTTGGTTCATTGATTGCAAGTGTACTCTACTTGCTTCGGAGTGTAGCCTACTTGCTTTAGAGTGTAGTCTACTTGCTTTGTATTTTAGTCTACTTGCTTTGTATTTTAGTCTACTTGCTTTGGATTGTATCTACTTGCTTCAGAGTGTAGTCTATTATCACATACCGTGTACATATGGTAGTGTTGTATGTGGTATACACACTGTGTGTATATCACATAACAGAGGAAAAATATTGTAACAAAGGTGTTAGCCCTATTACTTACTTACCATACTAAAAAGAGGGATTTTAATTTTTCTTATGCTTACCTACTCCATTCTCTCGATGCGGTTCTAGATCTTTGGTTTGTTTTTCCTACAATACAAATAAAGAAAGGGGTTAGTCTGTTGCTATAAATAGAGGAAATAAATAGTTCACATGTTAAGAATTTTTCTAATTCACATGATGGTTGAATAAAGTGGGGAGAAGATGCGATGATTACCTGTTGTTGTCATTGTGCTGCCAAATGGCACATACAAAAAAAACAAAAAAAAAGTGTGGCAACTATAATCATAAATAATCATACACATACATATACATGTACATATACACATACATACACACATGTATGTACAGTATACATGTACATATGTATATGTACGTGTCCCACATACCATGTATTGTCATAGGGTAGTGTTGTATGTGGTATACACAATGTGTGTATACCACATAACAAAGAGAAAATAAACTATCTATACTCTTCAATTTGTTGGCACTCAAAGAATCATTCTGTTGTGATACATACTCGAATACATACACACACATATGTATGAGTATACATACCTATACACATACACATACCTATACATACATACATATACACATACACACATGTATGTATACATTATATATGTACATATGTATAAGTATGTGTCCCATATACCCTGTATTATCATAGGGTAGTGTTGTATGTGGTATACACATTGTGTGTATACCACATAACAAAGAAAAAAACACTTTCTATACTCTTCAATTTGTTGGGAAGTCAAGGAATATGATGTGATCCCTACTCGAATACATACATACATACATACATACATACATACATACATATATATATATATGTGTGTGTGTGTGTGTGTGTGTACATGTACATACACATATGTATGTATGAGTATACATGTACATATGTGTATGTATGTGTCCCACATACCCTGTATTATCATAGGGTAGTGTTGTATGTGGTATACACATTGTGTGTATACCACATAACAGAGAAAAAAAATTGTCTATACTCTTCAATTTGTTTGGCACTCAAGGAATCTATTGTTGTGATATAAAATCATAATATACATACATATGCATACATACATATATATAGCACATACACACACATATATATAGTATACATGTACATATGTATATGTACGTGTCTCACATGCCTCACATGCATAGCTCTCTGTGGGACCCACATCCTCCTCTCCATGGCGTCAATTTGTCAACCTAGTTAGAAATCTGAAAATAGTCACACAACTCTTGATTCACGAGGCCGATGTGAAGGGCAGATATGAGCAGACATGATGGGATGAGGAAAGTACATAAGAAGTTGGAAACATTTAATGCAATATTTACCTACACTAAAATGATCAAACAAGGAATAAAACAAGGAAGTTTGGTGCCAAACCCATGAACTGCAACTTCATTCCATCTGAGATGCATGACCTTCCACTCATGCAGAGAATTGCCTTGCGAATTTGGGAGAAGTTTGAGTTATTTAAAGAACATTCAGGTGTTATGCATAAACACGTACTTAATAGACATTTTAAATTAGTTCACAGATAGACATTTTGTATTATTAATCAGTCGTATAGATTTGTGAATTTTTTTATGCTTAAACACTTAATAACAATATACATAGTGTGATATACACATTGTGTGTATACCACATGAAGAGAGATAAAAAATACACAAGCAATATACACACTATGGTATTTTGGATTGTGATATACACACAGTGTGTATACCACAGAAGAGAGATAAAAATACACAAGCAATATACACATGATATGTATGTGATATGTGTATAGTATCAATATACTTATACATAGTAAGATACACATTGTGTGTGTGGTATTTTGGATTGTGATATACACATTGTGTGTGGTATTTTGAATTGTGGTTTTTTTCTTAATTTTTATGTTTTGTAGAGCAATCTTCTACGAAGTATATATAATTTCTTGTCTAGTTTTGGGATTCTGATTTTTAAATTGTAGATGAGTGATATGTATGTGTGGAAGATATATTTTAGCAGTTGTTGAAGTTCCATAGAAACTTAGGAGTCATTTTGAGTTTAGCTTGTGCTTGATCAAGCTCTTCCTTGATTTTTTCAACCACATCCTTTGTCATCTTATTAAATGACTTGATTACAGAAATGGGATCAACCACTACCCCAATACCTTCCAAGTGTGGTTTAGTTTTGTCCTCTTTCTATTTTTACTATATAAGGAGATGGTGTTTTCGTCATTTTGTAAGAGGGTAGTGTTGTATGTAGACTTCACTCCAAAGCAAGTAGACTATACTTGTAATCAATGAACCAAAAGTATCAAACAATTTAGGTGATAATATGCTAGATATAGAGGCTAGTGATGTACCACTTGTCATGGATGATATTACAATAAATTCGTTGTGTATAAAGATGGCAAACAAATTGAAGGCCAAAATGGTATACACATTGTGTGTATACCACATAACAAAGAAAATAAACTATCTATACTCTTCAATTTGTTGGGCACTCAAGGAATCTATTGTTGTGATACATACTCGAATACATACATATATACATATGTATACATATTCACGCACATACACATACACACATGTATGTATGAGTATACATATACATATGTACATGTATATGTCCCACATACCCTGTATTATCATATGCTAGTGTTGTATGTGGTTTACACATTGTGTGTATACCACATAACAGAGAATTAAAAATTATATATACTCTTCACTTTGATGGGAAATCAAGGAATTTGATGTTGTGATACATACATACGCACATATACATATACATACTTATACATATGTATACATACATATATATACATGTGTGTGTGTATATGTACATGTGTGTCCATATGTGTGTGTGTGTGTACACACACACACATAGTAAATATATACATATACATACATACATAGGCTTATGCATGCATATGCATATCCATATACATTTATATGTACATGTATGTATGAGTATACATATACATATGTACATGCATATGTCTCACATACCTTGTATTATCATATGGTAGTGTTGTATGTGGTATACACATTGTGTGTATACCACATATAGAGAAAAAAAGAGTGTCTATACTCTTCCCTTTGTTGGGTAGTCAAGGAATCTGTCTGTGACACCTACTCGAATACATACACATACCTATGCATATATATACATATACATATACACATACATGTATGTGTACGTAAATATATTTGTGTAATTGCATATGTATGTTCATGCATGCATATGCATATCCATATACATGTATATGTACACGTATGTACGAGTATACATATGTATATGTATATGTCACATACATTGTATGAATGATTTTTGTTTGAATGTGCCATGTGGCACCACAATGGGTTGATTATACATGATTATAGCTGCCACAATTGTTTATTGTTTGTATGTGCCACATGGTGGCAACAAAAACACCGGAATCAACATGTTAGGAATTGGCATGAGTTGTTGATAGAGATTTGCATTAAATTTTTCCAACTTCTAATGTCCTTTCCTCGTCCCATCATTTTTTTCTCGTATTTTCCTTTGGATCGGCCTCGGGAATGTAGTATCATGACTATTTCGGAGAATCGTGACGCATGTGGCTATCTATGACAACAAGATAGTGTGCATGGCACTCGGATGCATCATTCCCCATGCATGCATGCATACACATAGGATGGGACCTACCTATCTAAGGTGGTGCAGGTTTGGTTTTAACATAATATATGTGTTTGAAAAAGAAGTGTGGCATGCAACAGGTGTGTGGGTGGAGTGGTAGGCATGGATGCTTGTATTTAGGAGGTCATGGGTTTGATCCCAGATATTTTTGTGGTTTGTGGGATTTCAAACCCATGACCTCCTAAATACAAACATCCATGCCTACCACTCCACCCAACACCTGTTACATGCCACACTTATTTTCAAAACACATATATTATGTTAAAACCAAACCTGGACCACCTCAACCAGGGTGGGTCCCACCTCGCATGCATGCATGGGGAATGGGCATGTTATTGTAGGATTTATAGATGATATTTTTCATACATGCTTTGTAAATCAAAATGTATGTGTAAATCCAAAAGGAAGTAGTAAATCAACTAGATATCAGGTGGCCAAACAACTGTCACAAGATAATGGCTCAAGGTGACTAGTTCACATGTTGTATTTTCATAGTCACATAATGGGATGCCACAAGAGGAGGATGCGGGTCCCACAGAGAGCTATGCATGTATGTCATTCGGTATGACATCTTATGGTCATTAGTATGGGGCCCATGTGATCTTGTACATACATATATATTTGTGTTTATATATGTATGTTTATACATGCATATCCATATTCATGTATATATGTATGTATGTATGTATAGTATGTATATATATATATATATATATATCACATACACATATACATTATATGTTATCCTATCATATGGTAGTATACATATGAAATACATTGCCAATGTGACTCTTGGGAACGTGTGATGTGATGTAATATGGATGCGGGATAATATGGATGTGGATCATATATCCAATGATAGTGTAAGGCTTGTTTGTGACACCTATATATTCATACACATACATACATGTATATATACATGTGTGTGTGTGTGTGTGTGTGTGTGTACATACATATGCATATATATATGTACATACATATATATGTGATATCATATATATCATATATATATATATATGTATATATATATACACATATATATATTTTATATATACATATGTCATATATATATATATATATATATATATATATATATACATATATATATATATATATATATATATGATATATATGTGTGTGTGTGTGTGTATGTGTATATATATATACATATATATATATATGTACATGTGTGTATGTGTATGCATACATGCATGCATGCATGTGTGTATTATGTGATGTAATGTTGCATGCTATTATGTAATGAAATCTATCATGAACGACATCGATTATCTGGCATGAGCATTGATCATACCACAACAGGGTTCATGGGAATGTGTGTGGTATATACACATGCACATACATAAATTAGTTTTTTGGTTTTTAGTGTGGTATACAAACTATGTATACACACACTCATGTAATTATACCACAAACAAATGTGTGGGATTTGAACCCAGGACCTCTTAATTATTATCGGAAGGCCCTACTAGTTGTGTTGTAGTGTGACATGGAACACACTTCAAAAGAAAACATATAATTAAATGACTCCCCAACTTTGTGTATACCACATTTAGTGGGTTCCACACCTAAGGATGTATGCATGGGGGCATGCATGCAATAGGAATGGCATACAATCTTTTGATAGGATAGCGACATGGGGGACATGGATCACATGCCCACATACATGCCCACATTCATACATCCATAGGTGTGGGACCCACTAAGTGTGGTATACACAAATAATAGTCATTTAAATATATATTATTTTTTTATATGTGTGTTATGTGTCACACTCACAATATATATATATATGGATATTATAATAAATAAGAGGTACGGGTTTAAATCCCATATTTTTGCGGCCTACACAATGAGTGTGGTATACAAATATCGTATACCACACTAAAAAACCCAAAAAAATAACGCATGTCATGTGTGTATACCACACACACATTCCCATATATGGTGGCATGTAATGCTCACATATAGGATAGTATGCATCGTATATATGTAATATAGATGGTATGGCTTTATGTGGCATGCATGAATGCATATATATATGTACATGGGCATGCATGTATATATGTATACATATATATGTATATACATATATATATGTGTGTGTGTGTGTATATATATATATATATATATACACATATATATATATACATGTACATATGTATATGTACGTGTCCACATACCATGTATTATCATATGCTAGTGTTGTATGTGGTTTACACATTGTGTGTATACCACATAATAAAGAATAAAAAAATATATATACTCTTCCAACTATCCTAGAGACAGGATCACAGGACCCACATCCATATTAATGATGGCCCGCATATGCCCCATACACATGCATCACACTTTTCCCAAGAGTCACCTACCAACATGGACCATTATCATTTGGAGAAAATTTGTCGTCATTGGATTTGGATGAGCTGGCAGTTCTCACGTTTTTAGACACACGTATGTATGAGTATGCATGTACATATGTATATGTACATGTCTCACATACCTTGTATTATCATATGGTAGTGTTGTACATGGTATACACACTGTGTGTATACCACATAACATAGAAAAAACATTATCTATACTCTTCACTTTGTTGGGAAGTCAAGGAATTTGCTGTTGTGATACATACTCGAATACATACACATACCATACACATACACACATATGTACATACGTGTATGTGTGTGTGTGTGTGTGTGAAATTACATATGTAGGCTAATGCATGCATATGTGTATCCATATACATTATATATATATGTATATATATAGTATACATGTACATATGTACATGCATATGTCTCACATACCTTGTATTATCATATGGTAGTGTTGTATATGGTATACACACTATGTGTATACCACATAACAGAGAAAATAAAGAGTGTATATACTCTTCTATAGATTTGTGAAGTTTTTAGAGGAAAACATGTACTTATAGTATCAATAGCAATACTTATATATGGTATTTTGGATTGTGATATACACACTTGTGTGTATACCACATAAAGAGTGATAAAAATATGTCTATATACAATTGTCTTGGTTGGCTAGTCAATGAATGTGGTGAAATAGAAATTATGGATAATAATAATATGTTATTTAGGATTTATAGATGTCTTTGTTTTGTGTATGATCACATTTTGTTCTCATTGTGATGCCACATGGCACATTCAAACAAAAAACAATTATGACAACTATAATCATGTTTAAATCAAAACAGCCAAGAGAATAGTATAGACATATATTGATTGGCTAGCCAACCAAGACAAGAGTATATACACTAGCCACAATCAAAACCCAATCATTTACTTGTGAATGAAGATAGGATCATCCATTTTTTGTATGTATGTGTGTCTATATAACAAACAACAATATCATATGACAATACAAATGTCCATGTATGTGAGACCATCACATATACATATGTATATGTATACTTGTACATATATGTACATATATGTTTGTATATGGATATGCATTTGTATACGCATACATATACAAATGTGTGTGTGTGTGTGTGTGTGTGTGTGTGTACATGTATACACATACATCTACATACATATACATATACATATTTTTCATTAATTCAAACAAGTTGCAAATTTTAGATTTTTCAAAACATTTATATACCACAACTAACACAAAAAAAAAACATGTGTGTGTGTGTGTGTGTGTGTGTGTGTGTGTGTGTGTGTGTGTGTGTGTGTGTGTGTGTGTGTGTATGCTATGTATGTCTTGGAATGTAGATAGTTGTATTGAAAATTTCAAATTTGCAGTGTTGAAAATGCAAAAAGAAAATACATGTTGTCTTTTTTTGCTTATGATGTATGTTTGTCCATTGTAAAGGTAAACATGGTTGCCATTTGGAGATTAGAAATTCATGGGGTGTCTAATACCTCGAAAATATGACATGTTCATCATTCATATTATATGACCCGATGGACAGCAAGAAAGTAGAGAGAGGCACCATTGTGGGAGATGTCAGAATGACGATCCACCAGGCTGAGTATAGGGCCTTGATATTGGGTCTTGAGGAAGCGTTACATCATGAAGTTGAAACATTTGTGTGTTTTCTCATGATATGATTGTTGTTAATCAAATGAATGGTGTATACCAATGTAACAATGTAAATATTTTTGTTCTTCATGTTCAAGTGCTAGAGATTGTATCTTGCTTTGTGAAATGTTCATATGTACATGTAAAAGTCAATAGAGGCAGGTTGGATGTATGTCAAGTGTCTAGGGCCACAATAAATGAAGAAGTGGTAGCATTGTTAGCACTTTCCATGGATGACATTGTAATATGATATATGTACACACTATATTTCCTTTTTGTGTTATGTATAATTATGTTTGTAGTTATTTAATGGCTTAATATGTGCTATTTGTGAAGCATTTGTGCAATGGTAGACATAGATTTTTTTATGGCAAGAATTATGTCATCCATGAAGAAATAATGTGAAGTTTATCACAAGATACTCAGAGGTTGGAGTCAACATACTCTGTTATGGTGAGTACTCTTAGGAAAATACATGTAGGCACTATATCTATCCAAAATGTTATTGTTAAGCTGAATTATGATTGTTTGTGATCTATTGTTATTTAGCCAATGTTGTGGTCGGATTTTGTGAAGTTGCGTGTCATGGACATTGCATCTTCATCGCAGGTAAGATTACAAGCTTTTCATTTTCCCTTTCCATTGCTGCATTTGAAAAATAGATAATTGTATTATATTTTATGTGGAAACTAATATATTAAGTAACCAACACAATCTTATCTTAGGAACCTATGTCAGGCCTCCACTCAGAAGATCAAAAAGAGGAAGGAAAACATTGCACCTTCATATATCTTCATCGGTACGTGTGTGTACTTGATCTAATAATCATTCTAACATTGATTTTTAAAATTTTTTGGACTTTGGAATTATTTATTATGTCGGTAATAACATTTTTTATATGGTATGGATTGTTGAGTGAAGGACGAGGAGGTGAATGCAGTGAACATTGCTTCATCACATGTACATAACGATGAATATAGTAGAGGAGGTAAAATTACTTTAATTTAAAGTTGTATTTGTTATCATAAATTAATTTAACTTGATTATATATTATTATGAATGTGTGTAACAAGTTTTTACGACTCACTACATGATTTTTGGAATGATTATTGTAGGAGGATGCACCCAGTGTTGTTGCTCTAGGCCATGCTAGAGGATGGTCTCATCGTCGATGAGGTAAAATCAACAAATTGAATATTGTAATTTATTGTTTTCATATATGTCCATTAATTAGTGACTAATTGATTATACAATGTTCTTGAATAGGCCCCTCTTCACTATAGGAGGGAGCATGATGGGGATCACATACTTTATTATTATGAGTACCCCATTTATGACAAAATTTTTACACTTTGGATGCTAAATATCCATAGGAAAATGCCCATTCCCTCCCTCATGTTCTCCCTGAGAGGAAAGGGAGAAAGTTTACTTAGCAAGTATCCTCGGAGGGCCTCCAAAAAGTGGAGGCAATACAGGGAACAAGAGAGGGAGACATTGAGGGTGTGTTGCGTGTGTGGTATATTATGTAGAGAGACGATGTGTGATACTACACATTTGCAAGAGGGAAGGGAAGGCATCATTCAACAAGCTTAGTAGATGCTCTAAGAAAGAGGTTGATGATGCCATGAGGGACTATGATTCGGAGACTGTGAGGGCTAAGAGGAGGGAAGACATATTGGCTTTGAGAGAAAAGAAGAAAAATAGGGTAAGTTTGAGTAACGGTTTCATTTCACTCTTTTCTCATTGTGAGTACATAAGTATTATCTATTTCTTATAAGTTACATGTCATTGTCTTCACAGGTTGAGGAGGGTGAGATGGATGCAACAACGGAGGGGGTCATTCCGAAAGAATTGGTAGAGGTGACTACGACGTAAGTTAGTCATCGTTTTATATTTAGTTTTGTTATCTAAATCCTATTCATGAATCCTTCATTAACATTTTCATTGATACAACATGTATGTAGGAGGATGACATGTCGTTGTTGCATCTTTATGAAAAAATTTAAAAAAAAAAGTAGCAACGAAACCAACAAACAGAAAGGAAGCTGAGGTAAATAAAAGTGAATAGAAAATCCGTGAATTGTAATTTGTAGTATTTGTTATAAAACCATTGTAATAAAAAAATTATTATTTTGTAGGTTGGTTCGTCGCAAGTGGGTGATGGAGTGGCACCTTTTGAGTTGTTCGTTGATGTGGCGGTGCAAGAAATGGAGAGCATGGTAAGTCTTAAGCTGATTTTGAGTTTTTGAGTTTTAGTTCAAATTGGCAAATGGTGGGTTGAGTTAGCCTAAGTAAGGATTGGGGATGTCAGTAGGGTCCTAGTAGTTCCATTCAAATGCCTAAGTTGGTCTAGGTATGCAAGAAATTTGAATTAGGAGGTTTACCTCCAAAAATGTAATTTGAATTCCTAAAAGGGCATTATGATGGTTTTTGGCTTGTATAAGGAGTCTAAGTCAATGTTAAAGCATGGAATAAGTAGGGTAACGTCTTGTATGTCTAGGAGTCTAGTTGAAGTCATGATATTAGACCTAGGGTTTAAAAATACTAGTTAGGGTTAGTATTCAAAGAGAGTATAAGGTAATTTAGAAGTCTAAAGGGTAATAAAGCCTCAAAAGTGGGTGTAACTATTATGAAAGGCTATAAAAGCCTAAAATGTAACTAAATTTAAGGAGGTTGAAGGAGAAGAGCTCGTATTGAGGCTTTGGAGAAAAGATTTGGGAAAGAGAAATTCAGTCTTGGCCAAGAACTATGTGTGTGTTTTGTATATTTCTTGTGGTTTGTTTGTTATTCTCATTGCTTTGTAATCCTTTGGAATTATTCATTTCAATGGAACTCAGAATATAACAAAAGTTGATGGAACACTTAGATTGTTTAGACTATAAATCTATGTTTTGAGAATTGTTACTTAGAATGTACTTGACTGTGTGAATGCATATTTAGTACTCCCTTCAGTATTTGAATGAATTCCTTTGAAAATATTGGTGATCAAGAATAGTGTTACATCATGGTGTGCTTGGTGATCCTTTCTAAGGTTGGGAACGAGTTTGTTGGAGTAATTTCATTGCATACATTTAAGAATATTGGACTATGATCACAGTAAGCTTCTTTTTTTTGTAAAATGATATGAATTCATGGGCCTGTAATACTATGTAGGGAATTATGCTACTTATTCATTTGATTTGAAGGTGATTGGGAAGTGTGAAGCTAGGTATCTGAATGTGGTTACTTCATTATCCCACTATGTTTGTTTAAAAACCTTGTCTTGACTGTGAATTGTCTCTCAGAGTTGTGAATGGTAGATAATTTCAAGTGAGATTCATGTTGCGGAGGTCACAAGATTGAAGGCACACTTTGTTAAGAAGGTCAAGAACTTTTGATGATGTCAATCTATAGAAATAGCCTAGGGCTATGAAGGGTTTCCATTTGCATGACAAGACTGTGAACACACAGACTGGTTTTATAGCCTGAGATAAGTAGAAACAAGTATTTATCTTGCAAATAACTCACTTAAGGTCCATTACTGATAAGATAATCATCTTTATAACGTGCAATTAGTTCTCCTTGCAAATTTTAAGACTTTGAATTGAAGTATAGTAATTTTTATAGCCATATCTTGCTTATCGGGTTGGAGTATAACACAGAGCCATGACTTCACGTTTGGAGGACTAAACCATCAAATTTGAAGATGAAATTGGGAAGATCAGTCCATACTAAGGTGTATTTGAAGATTATTGAACAAATTTAAATGTCCACCATGGAAAATGCAATATATCTTTATTAGTCCATTTTGAGATAAAGCTTACAATAAAAGACCTAATTGTTAAGTGCTACTTGCAAAGGTCTAGGGTTTGGGAGTAGAATTAGGTCTTACAACTTTGGAGGAAGGAGAATGATGAAATTCGGTGTCTCTAAAGTGTATTAGTTTGTCTTGGAAACTTTGGAGATGAAATATATGGTTGGAAAAGTATTGTCTCAATCCTAGTAAGGGTTTGAGAACCATTAAGCAAGAAAGTGATCTAGAAGGAGTAATACAAATAATGGAGCTCTAATATTTTGCATGCATCCTGGTGATAGTGAAAGGTAACCAATAAAGGATGAAGTATTGATAAAATTCCATCTTGAAGCTTATAAGCATGAGTGAACAAATAAAGGTTGTCTTGACCAATAGTTGATTGAGATGTTGAATAAGATACTACTAGAAAGAAGATAATGTAAGTATTAAGATAAAGTAAGTATAACTCAGACCCACTGGGTCTCTATAAACTTATGCACCCTACAATTCATTGACTGCAAGAATTATCTGGGACCCATGGGATAGAGGAGAATGAGGAGATCGACATGCACCCCGGTTTATAGGTACATAATTAAATATCAGTTGATTATGTTTTTCGCATATACACAAACATTTAAATATGATTTATTTTGCTAGTTTCTGCAACTAATTTAATGTGCAATAATTACAGGCAGTCTCCCAGTGGCCTCAATAGAGAAGGGGAGGAGCATCTTCCGGTACATGAGGATTTACAGGTAACCTCTATGTGAAGTGGAATCAAGAATCTATGTTGTGAATCGTGTTACGATATAAATAGTATTAAAAATAGGAATAAAGTTATAGTATATAAATTTATTTTGTTTCAACTAACTACCAGAATTATTTGAAGAGGCTAAAGTGTTCCTATAATGCAGGGTATGATGTTATCTATTAGTGATGCGGTGGATGTCTTGATGGTTGGAGAAGTGGTGGGCCATGGAAAATTGCGATGTCGATGATGATGTAATTTGTGATGATGATGATCTAAGTTTTAATTTTTTTGAAGATAGAAAATTTCCATCAAACATTGATCTTGGTTGTGTTTGTTAATATCTTCAGACCAATTAATCTAATTTTTCAATCGATGAATCGCTTGAACTAATTTCCCTCTAGGTTATTTTATCCATTATTCTGAATCTAAGATGATAAGTGTATATAAATGGGTTATGGATGACTGAAAGATCCATTTACTCGAGTTTTATACTTCTTTTATCAATTAATAAAATTAATCCAATGATGAATTTCAACGATAAAAAGCTTTAAAAACTAAAATGCACAAATCCACAAAACAAGAAATTGGGAGTTCACCCAAAGTTACATCTCTGATTCACAAAAGTGAATCGATACATTAAACGTCAATGAAGTACAATAACCCTTCAATCTTGACTTAACAGACCTTTATTGCAAATGAGCTGATTACCTCATGGAAGCAATTTACCATAATCATTAGGATCCGTGGCTCCTACTATTGTTCCTGTGGAAATACGTTCAAAAACGTCTATGAAATATATAGACCTATACAAATAAGGTTTACATTTCTAGAAAATTTAGGAAATTATTAAAAACTTCCCTTTTTAATGGTCTGATTTTGAAGTGGATAGGTTGATCGTCTGTTCATGTGTGTACTGCGATGAAAAATCATAGAAAACTCTATAGCACTTCATACAACAAAATTTACCTTTCTGGAAATCTCTCATAATTGTGAACAACTTTTATTTTTACACCAAGTCCTAATTCGAACCATAAGTGCCTGGAAAATTGTGATCTCTGCAAAAGGTCCTTGTTTGTCCCCTTTCCAACCTACAAAAGCTTCCCTTTAAATAGATGTGATCTCCTTCTCTATCACTTATTACAAAGTGGCAACTTGGGAAGGCTGATTACTATTTTGGCAAGGGTTCAAATCCCCTTCCATAGGTTTAGGCCCAATTTAAAAGGAAAGAGAAAAACTTTATTGGATACTATTTAACTGGAATTATTTCAAAAAACAATATTTTATTAAGTGTTAATTTGACAAATTGATTTATGCGTAATTGATCAAAATTCGGAAAGCTTGCGATGAGCTCTATACCATGGAACTTTTTTAAATATTAATAATCCATTTTCCTTAACAATTACGTGTACCTTTGTCATTGGTCCATTGGTTGACCTTAAATTGATAGAATTTGCATGACTCTGTTTTAGATTTAATCAATAAGAACAGCATTATTTTAGTAGGGAAAATTTCATAGTGAAAAATCCTCAGGATCATAGTGTTTTTAATTTAAATGTGTACCATTTTGTATCTGACCGGGTTGTGCATTTGGCCACTTTTCATTATTATACTTGTTTGAAATTTTTACATGAAGTTTTGAATTTGTTTTATTAACCTATATGAATTATAATGTGTTTAAATTTTCGAGTTGATGTTGTAGCTGCCAAAAAAATCAAGGCGAGCACTAAGTAATGTGAAACCAAACTTGATACACAAGAACCCAAAAAAATATACTTTGATTACTCTTATTTGTGACAAAGGAGGAAAAACTGATTGGATACTACTAACTTAATTATTTCAAAACAATATTATTAATTTAATGACAAAGTTTTAATTGATACAATATTTGCTTGAATGATTACTCATTGTAAATTATTTATCTGATTATAGTTCTTGATGGTTTTTGTTTGAATGTGCCATGTTCATTATTCATGACCACAAATGCTTTTTTGGGTCCATTATTTATGATTATATGATTATCACACGAATTTTTTTTTTTTGTGCCATGTGCCATGGGTTTATTTATGATTATAGTTGTCACACTTTTTTTTTTTTTTGTTTGTATGTGCCATTTGGCAACACAATGACAACAACATGTAATCATCACATCTTCTCCCCACTTTCTTCAACCATCATGTGAATTAGAAAAATTCTTAACATGTGAACTGTTTATTTCCTCTATTTATAGCAGTAGACTAACCCCTTTCTTTATTTGTATTGCAGGAAAAACAAACCAAAGATCTAGAACCGCATCGAGAGAATGGAGTAGGTAAGCATAAGAAAAATTAAAATCCCTTTTTAGTATGGTAAGTAAGTAATAGGTCTAGCACCTCTAGTTATGCCTCTTATGCATTTCAAAGAAGAAGAAAAACTAAAATACAACCATATGATGACCATGTTATGCAAAATTTCAACTTCTTAGAGAACTTGATGTGTATGTTGGAGCTATAGATTCAGCTATGGAGCAAATTTTTTTACTTTGCTTGTCTGAAAATGTAGAATGTCACTAATGTTTAGAAAAGGCTAAGTTTTCAAGACAAATCATGGAAATCATTCTGATGTAGATAGGCACACAAATGCTATTTATTGTAAAGTTCATGCAGAGTTTCACCTGAAAGATTAAAATAATAAGCAATCTTTTTGGAAGATTGTGACTAGTGGTGTTGAATGCCACAAGGTTGTTTGAGGTGAATATTTTGATGGTACAATTGTTCTCATGTATCAAGCTAATCTCTAGACTAAGCCATGACCACAATTTATCATAACATTTTTGAATGAAGAAAAAGAGAAATTTGTTCCATGTTAAAAATAAAATGAAGAAAATTGTGATGGCTTGTTATACCCTTAACATCTACACTTGTCATTACTACATCACGTATGACTGGATTATGGAGTAGCCAATATGTCATGTGCATAATCCTTGAATAATCTTCAAGTATATCCATGGGTTTTCTCTTTTTGTTAGTCCAATCTAATTAGGAGATTATGGATTGCTCTAACCTAATTATGGTTGTACTACAGGGAATAACACTTCATTTGGAAAAATCATTGTGGAATTCTTCTCCCATGAAATGGCTTAACTATTATGTTTCGTCATTTCAGTATTGCAGTTATCATTTCTCATTTTGGGTGTGTTTTGATTTTATCTTCTGCTCAATTTCATTATTATTGTGTTGAATGACATTGTTTCTTTCATTGGATGTCTGTTATTTCATCTGAATATAGAACAATTATTACAAGTGGCATCGAGTGGTGATTTAGGCTACGTATTTGTTCATCCATGAACACTTCATCAAAGTTAGTGTAGAGCTTGTGTTTTGATGAACTTTTTTAATGTGTTGAGTATCTCATGCATATATATGTAAGTTACGATGTAGTCTTCATTCCTTTCTTCTTGAACTGGCCATATTGTCCTCTTAAGATTTATATGTAAGCTGATTTTTTTTTGGAGACGTGCATATCTATTCATAGTTAATTTTTTAACATAACTAATGACAAATATTTATTATGCACAATTTTGTAGGCTTGGTTTGGCTGGCAATAGGTTGGAGGAACTCACTGCATCCATAACATAGTTTGTTATTAAGTTGTGCATGGTACTTTTTACCTAATAATTTAAACGATTTATTTATCACATCGAAATTGATTGTATATCTCATTTTGTATTGAGCAACACATTTTTTTATGAGCTAGCTTCGATTGTATATCTCATTTATTTTAAAAGATGATGTCAAATTTCCTTATTCCATTGCTTCATTTCGGATAAGACAAAATTCTAGTATTGGAGAAAATAATACATATAGAAACCTATGATGGTTTGGTCTAAAACCTCAGGTAACGAGAAGAGATAGGAAATGTCAAAGAAGCAATGGAAAATGTTGAAAAGTTTGAAAGTGACCTTGTTGTAGCCTAAGAGGAGAAGGGATGATTTGCATTCTACTATCTTTGGAGGTGAGCAACGTAACAAATTATTTACTTTGACATTTGTTTTACATTAATTTCACAAATGTGAAGACCGTAACATGATGCTTTCATGTAGATTTATTCACCCCAAAGGATTCCTTGCATAAAATTTACGAGGAGATGGCGAAGTTGACAAAAAAACATATAAAGGTTTTGGAAGAGAAAATTACTTTTTATGAAAAAGAGAACAAACAACTACGAGAAGAAATAAAAGTTGTAAGGCTGAAGCTCATAGATCTACGTGAGTCAAAGGCCAATATAGAGATGGACTTGATTCAATATGAGATGGCACATAAAAACTGGAAACAATGCGGACAAGGTTGCAAATGCATGAAGTTTCCTTGGCCAAGCTTCAAGAGGTGGTCACCATTCACAAATGGAACACAAAGATTTGAAAGAACTATTCAAAAGCACGTTGGGATTCACATATATATGTAATGAGAAAACAAACTAAAAATGTGGCATAGCCACATGTTTTTAAAACAATTTATAGTTATAATTTGTAACACATCAACAATTATCATTGTGCAAATTATATTAATAATATTTGATGATATTTTACTTTATGTTTTGGATTCACATGTTCTTACTATAATTGTATGATGTCCTATAATTTTCATTTATCTGGAGTTACCATTACCTAAAACTCTTTGAGAGTCAATTGGATGATATCGTAGTTTGATGCATGCTCTGATTTCCTTTTTAGCTTTCAATTTCCCATAACCTATTCACGGTAAAAACTTATTGTTCAATATCTTACTGGAGATGATCAAGTTGCCATGAATATTTAATTAGGAGAGAAGATCTCTAATGAATCCCTTTCTGATTTGTATAAACATACCAATCCAAATAGTCCATTCTATAGATGGGATATACAAAGTTTTATATACTGATATTAACAACATATGGTTTAAGTCATTCCAAGCTTCAGTGAAGCTCCAACATTTCTATTTAAAATTTGAATCAATAGTCATGAGAATTATAGATATTGAATTAGGTAAAGGATCTGATAAAACTGCCAAGGGAACAAGACTTATTGGATCAAGAAAATATTGTATGTTTGATTTTACCAACATGGCATGTTTTGTAAGAGTGTAATTTTCCTTTATCACGTGTCACTATCACTTTACATACTTCTACAATAATCACTGGATGTGGAAAGTTGCTACTTTTTTCCATTGAGATGTAAGAATGCATGTTATATAGTAACTTATAATCACACTCATGATAAACCTACGAGCCTCACGACATACTATAAAGTTGACTATCTCACCAATTCATTCTCTCATTGAAAACAAAATAGACTTATTTTATCATACACATTCACGGTTTAAAACATGTTTAGGCATGCCACTCTTTTAACATATTTAAAATCACAATGTTCAACTAATGAAATTGTAGTTATAAACTATATACATATTAGTATTTATACTAGCATATGCATTTCTTGTAGTGATATTATTTAACATGGAAAAAAATTGATATATGTTTTAGATGCATTGTAATGTAGCTAATGTTAACCCGAATGAATACATTTCATACATTACACTCAACTAATATGTTGTTCCTTTGATTAATTTTTAGCATGAAAATTGTTAGTGTTCTATGAATGTATCTTTAACAACTTGGAGGGTCAACATCTTAATGTTATTTATTGGTCAAATATCCCTAAGAACTCTTAGACCTTGAGAGAATTCAATATTATCTTCTTCTTTCTTAATATCTAAGCTATTAAATTATAATAGTATAAGTATTTGATTGTTTGAATATAAGAATTAAGTGTATTTTGTTTGACCAATCCTTTCCGGGGTTTAAAAACTGTCATATAAAAATGAAAAAACATTTATAGTAATAAATTAAAGAAAAAGTATACATAATTTACTTTTTAAGAATGATTCAAGTACAAATACAACTAACTATTCAATTATAAAATCTGGACTGGATGAGAACATTGCAAATTTGTGAATGACTACTTACTTAGTGTATTCATTGTAGTAGGCCAAAAAATGAATACATGTTACGATAATTTGTAATGATGAATAACATCTTACAAGATGAATGGGTTTAGTTATATCACCTATACAAATATCAATATTAATATCAATATCAAAACCAATATGTGAGAAAATTTTGTTCATGTCAATATCAATATCTTGGATTCAACAATGTCCACCTCTTATCTCTTCTGTGGTATACACACAAGTGTGTATACCACAAACAACACTACCACATGATATTACAAAGGTCCAGGTATGTGAGACAAACAAAATATAGGTTTATGTAAATAATTAACGAATGATCATTCCTTAATAAATGAATGGGTTTATGGTTATGTGAACAATTCAATGTGACATGAATACAATCTAGCTACCATGGAATCCATACAGGATGTGTTCTAAAACTAATGGAGATAGCTTGAAACCTCAAAAATAGCTCTGGAATCTTGGGAAAGATAGTTTGAAGCAAGTTGAGTAAAGCACCTATGTCATATAAGACACTTATCTTAATGAATTATTGCATACATTTTTTCCTTTTGACGTATGGGCATAAAGCATTTGGGCTTTACATTTAGGAGTGAATAAAGTTGTATTAACACATCAAAGTATGCTCAAATTATATATGAACAAAAACATGTAAATGTTAATAGCGTAAACTAGATGGTGCACCCTATTCATTCAACTCAGTTCACATCACATGTTAGAAGAACCTATATTGATCCTTCAAGGAAACTCAACAATAGAGCATTCTTAATAAATCATGAAAGGCTTGTAGCTTGATATTCTTTCCTAGGTTTTCCTTAAGTGATTCATATGAACTCCATGCATTGTTAGTCACCATATAAGCACCATACTTCAGTCCACTAACTACTGATTTAGTTCTTCAAACAAGTTCTTTTACCTATGTGATAAGATGTGGAAGCTAGTTTGATGCAAGAGCATCTTCTAAACTGAACTGTGCACTAAGGAACTGAAGAACTATTGTTTTTTTGATCTTTGTAAAGATAATAGTGAAGATTGATAACCTTGGAAGGATTGAGAGAATTAATATTGAACATGCAGGAGGTTACCCTATACATGAATAAGAGTCTGAGACATTCATTAAGTCAAGAAAAGACTCCATACCTTGTTTATGTGCAGTCAAACAGTCATGAAGGCTCGTGGAGTGAGGAAAATTTTGTTTGGACTCCTTCATTCTCAATTAGTATTGTCAAATAGATGGAGATAGACCCCATGATCAATTTAAGGTCTTGAATCGAAGAATAACACGTTGTGTAATGAAGTGATTGCTCTTAGGCTCATTTACAGATCAGTTAGGGTTTAGAGATAAATTTGAGTATTAAAAATACTTAGAAAGGAAAGTAAGGTCTGAGAATGGAAACAAGGCATGTTGAGTGAGTCTACCAAATGTTGAAGTGGGAATTTAGAGTAATAACAAGCCCTAATTCAAGCAGGAGACCACAAAATTACTTGTAATTTTCTCAAAACTCAATGTCAAGGCTTCAAATAAATTTCTCCTAGCTTGTAATCCATTCCTCCTCCTCTTCACAATGATAGTAGGGTTTTAGGTGTGGATTTAGATGACTGTTATATTTTAAGCTTGTTGTCCTGAGTTAAACCTTCACACACGGTCCATGAAAACATGCAATACACAAAAACCATCTCCTCTAGTGTATGGAACAAGCATAATTACAATTTGAATCATCTAAATACATGCAATAAGGGAGGTTTAAGAGTCATACACCTCAAATGGATTCACATTCATGACTACAATAGAAAACTTACATCTTGAACTTTCATATCAATCCTTCAAATTACACAATGTACTCCCTTCTTTTTTTACAAAATCTTATTTCTCTGTCTTCTTTTTGGTAGTGGTCAACTCATGTTCCTTTATCTTCATTATTAGGATCCCAAATTTTTGTCTCTTGGTTCATTTTTGACTAAATCTCCTTGTTTTTAGTGATACTCCTTCATTTGTGCTTGGGAATAGGAACCAACATCCCAATTTGACTTTAAAACAACTATTACAACCTAGAAGAAGAGGTCTTCAACCTTCATCCACGTAGAAAAGACAACTCACACTCACCTAACAACTAACAACTTACTTGTACATTCTATGAGTGCAAAATCACAACACCCTTAGATTTGCATAAGTGTGTATGTTTGAGCTCATGCTGTGATTGGGTAACATGGGTGTTATCTCCAAGTTGTGGGACTTTCTACTTGAGATATACCTCCAGAGAAAGTTGGTTCTTGCTCCTAAACCACCTGCCACAATCTACTCTAATGCAGGAAAAACTACCTTATCCTAATCTAACTTTCCAAGGGACCAGGGAGAGAGTGTGCATGAAAGTAAATCCTACACTAACAGCGGTGATACACTAGAAAAGGAGGGAATGAGAATAACTTTCCAATGCGTGAAAGATGGAAGTGATGTACATACTAGAGAGGGTGATAACAATTCTCTGATCTAGTGACTACATTCACAATAATATTTCACACACACACAATGATAATGAATCCTACAAGAGCATAAAATAGACACAATGATATTTTGCAACAAGATTGAAGAGGTAAGAAAATTGGAAACAACACAGTAAGGGAAGATACATCCACAAACTTGCATATATTGCTTCATGATATACCCGAGTTCAATATATCAAAAAGTAAGGGCACGGATCATCATGTAAGGAGTCCACTAAGGGCCTATAGTATATTGGCTTCACAAAAACAAAATGATAGAGTTTTCTTTACTCAAAAACATCTCCCTCCTTTCTAATGAGCCCAACACTCCAATTTATATAAGTTTAAGAGGAGAGAGAGAGGGAGAAATGAAAATCCTAAAATTTGACTTCCCACCACTTGCAAGATGTCATAAATGGAGTGAAATGATGGTATGTTGCTTGTAAAAGGATCTCCATGCTGTCCCATAACTTACAGTAGTAAAAAATGTTTGCCCATGCTTCATTAAATGTTCTCACAACCACTAATAAAATCATTGTTTTGAACCTAGACACGTTTTCAGAAAAATTAGTATCAAAATCAGCATCAAAATCTCATCAATTTCTGCATTTCTTAATTATTGTGCATTACGATTGGAGCCACGATTCCAACGGTACCAATTTTGCGTGATTTTGTTGAGGAATGCAAAAATTATGGTCTTCTGAGTGCGAGTAACTATTTTGAGTTTTCTAGAGATTTCTTGTATTTTATGGGATTGAGTATTTGTTTTTGGAGATGGATATGTTTTTAGTGGCATAGAGGACTTCGTGCTCTTTCGAAAAGTCAAATTTTGTGAAAAATGGAGCTCTGGGTCAAATGTTATGCACGTTTGAAGTTCGGGGGTTGGGCATTGACTTTTCCTTTGTATTGTGGGTATTGCGGGTTTTCGTGTCCCATGTGTCCCGGGACATTCGGGCCAAGATTCTCCACCTTTTCTGATTCCTTATTTGTGTGGTGAAATTGGCTATTTCGGGTTCAGGCTGCACAAGTGTCCCATGGGCCATCCGGGCCTCTTTTCTCCTCGTCGCCCAACATTGATTGGGTCGTCAGGGCCGTTTACTTCTGCCTTACTCGCATGACATTGAGTGCGGTGATTTCGGGTTTGGGTGTCTCACTTGTCCCTATGCAGCTTGGGCCAACTTTTTCTACTTTTCCACAATACATTCTGGGCTGCTCCTCGATTGACTACTTTGGGTTTTGGGACCATTGTCCCTGAGATAATTTTTCGCCATATCTACATGATACATTGACTTACGGGCATTTTGGGTTTTGGGTCCCACGCGTACCTTTGTCTCAATTTGCAATCCCATGAGCAGTGGGGAAAAAATCTTCACCTTTGTCACATTTGACTATCTCCTTAGCATTTTGGGCCTGACCTTGGTATGATGAACCTTGGTACGACCCGCATTGGTTCCATCCACAACCCCTACCAATTTGCACCAAAAGCAGGCCCTTGTCTTCATTTTTTAGATTTTTAAAGATTTTCCTAACTCCTTGGATTTTTCTTGGGTATGGAAGTTAGAGAAAAGCCAAGGGGTCCCCAAAAATCCAATTTTTTGGCCTTTCACCATTTTTGCCCCTCCAAGTCTGAAGAAATTGTGCAAGTTATCAAAATTACCTTGGGGGTGAATTTTGGATAACACATTCCTTTTTTTTACTCTTACATTATAGAAAAAATCCATTACAACATGAGATTTCAAATTTTGATAATTGGAGGGAAATTAAACTAACTCTTACTACATGTTTGTGTGTCTTTCAAGGCTTATCCAAACTTATTTACGTTGTTCAAGCATCATGGAGGATGCTCCTGCATAAAAAAAAATCAGTGGAAATTTAAAATTCTTTTTGAATCCCTTCAAGGCTTCCCTCAATAGTGTTCATACAAAATTTTAGGTTCAAAAACATTGGTTTTCCCTCTCTACTTTCAAGCCCTATTGCATCTTGACTTTAGACAACTACTCATTGAGAAGCTTCTTTTGTTAATATCTTTCAATATATTATGAATCATGATCTCAAATTTCACAATTAGGTCTATCTCAACACTCTAAAGATGATTTTATTAACATCAATCATGAAGGTATTGTAAATCACTCCCTTTTGAGGCTTTAATCTCACCAAATCTAAGCATGCAAGGGTTTCTAGGCATACAATAAACCCTTAGATGGTCTATTGACCTTTAACCTGTGTAACACTTAATCAAGATGTCTTCTAGTCACCTTAGGATCATATTTCCTTTGTATTTGAGTGATCCCCAAAACAAAATTACATCTAGTGCTTGCCAAATCCACTATCTTACCTTATCCTTGACTATGTACTCAGATTACTTGAAACAATGTTTGGAAACATGGTATCCTTCTTATTCCTTTACCCTTAGAACATTCAAATTCATATCTCCCAAGTCAAATATTACTTGATATTACCAAATCATTCTAGGTTCATTAAGATTCAAGATCAAAACTCACACAAACACTTACTTGCATGGATGTTTTAGGATAAGTACAACCACGACATTATAATGCATGTATAAATGTGCATAATACTTGCAAAGACCACTGTAGAAGAGCTCCATTTCCTTGTCTAACTCCACATTACCTCTCAAATCATCTCTAATGCTAATCTCATAGTATGAACACTTCAAATATTCAAGAAATAATCAAAGAGATAGACAAACTCAACCTTTTTCTTCATTGTTTCTTCTTAAAACATCATATACATCACATTATGATCCTCTCCCTGAGGGAATCGACCTCAACCTAATCCCTTGAATCTTTTTGACTAAGTTATGGTAGTCCTTATCTAGGCCTAAATTCCTATATTTGGTGAGATTATATCTCAACTATACAAGCACAATTAAAGGAATTTGTTGATCATCCTGACCTTTAATAGCTAAATACTGACAACACAATATCTTGGACTATTCTTGCACTTCTCTTAGCTCACAAATAGACTCTCTTAGCTCACAAATTTGATTTCAAGCCATCAAGAACTAATGGAGATAGCTCTAGAACCTCGGTAGATAGTTTGAGAACTCATTCAAAGAGTTCAAGATGGTGTGTAGAGACTCTCAAATACTTTTTATATAAGTGTTAGTGTTTTAAAAGTCAATATCTTAATTAAATTTAAGAAAAATGTACCTTTTTAATAATAAGTTAGACATTTTAATATTTTTATTATAATACAAATATTAAACATATTATTTCTATAAAACAAACTTTTCCATTTCAGTTATAATTAATTAATATTAGAATATTTTTAAAATTGTTATTATCTTTATAATAATATATATCTATTTTATATTTGATAATTTTATCCTTCTATATATTTTTATTAAACTTTAATTCTAATTTTATGTTGTATTAAAGTGTGATTTCATAAAATTTAACAACTTATTATATTTTTTTTTCCAACTTCTTTTTATATTCAATGTGTTACTCTTTTGAAATGATAAGTATTTTATGTTTGTTTTTAAGTTTTTCGTAGATTGTGTCTATAAACCCTATCTTCAATCCAAATGAATTACTTCTTTTATTTGCTACATTTCTTCTTCAATATTGAGTAAGAAACCACCTCTAATATTCGGCCCAAAATTGGAAAACCCGTGAGAGATTGTAATAAATTTGAAGTAGGGCATATTCAAAATTGATTTAAATTGAAAGCGTGGTAGGTTCCGCAACTAAGTGTAAAGGTTCCAAAACTAGGTCTTGTTGGGGTTAAACCATATAACTTGATGTTGCATGAGATATATAATCAGATAAAGCATATAAGCAATGAATACGGAAATAACTTGCAGAAGATAAAATAAAAGAAGAGAAAGATAACTTTTGATTTGACGTGGTTCACCCAGTGTGGGCTACATCCACCAAGAAACAACCAATATAATTATTCAATGCTTTACAGAGGAAATACAATGAAGATATGTTGTCTTCCAACACCTCATAAGGTATTGACACTTTTCCCTCACTTAGCTACTCTTTCTTGCTTACCAAGAAAACTTACATGCAAACAACTGCTATTTTCTTCTCTCATACCCTCATACAATGCATACATGCATGTATATCTATTCTAGGCATATAATTATGCTTTTACAATTAAAAATCATCTTTAAAGCAAGATATTTATTCTAATTCTTGTTTAAAGAACAAAGCACCGTCGCACAGTGACCAATGTCGGTTCCTTCCTAACCGATGTCGGTCACTTCTTAACCGATGTCGGTTACCTTCTTATTGATGTCGGTTTCCTCCTAACCGATGTCGGTCACTGTCAAAACCAACAACATGTAAAAGCAAGCTTCCTATGAAGAAATTAAGCTCCACACTCAACAATCTCCCACTTAGAGATCAATTTTTGCATTGTATTGTGCATCACCATCCTTAGTTCCTTTTCCTTGACCCGTTTCTTTCTCTTCAAGTCTCAAATTTGAAGACCAACAGAGAGTGGAGTGAAGCTCCAACTTCTCCCTTACCAATGGCTTCGTTAGCATAACCGCGGGGTTCTCATCCATACATATTTTCTCTAACTTCAGTTGCCCATCCTCCAACACATGTCGTATGAAGTGATACCTCAATTGAATGTGTTTTGTTATTGAATGAAATGTTGAGTTCTTTTCCAGATGAATTGCGCTCTGACTATCATTGTATAATTTGCAATCCTCTTACTCCTTACCCAACTCTTTCATGAACCTACTCATCCATATCATCTCATTGCTAGCTTTTGTAGCTGCAACATACTCTACCTCTATAGTAGACAAAGGCACAACCTTTTGCAATATTGAAATCCGGCTAATTAATGTTCCACCTACTTGTGAAAACATATCCGGTGGTGCTTCTCCGCCATCAAATCTCCGGCCATATCTGAATCAACATATTTGAGTAAAGAAGTATCGACCCTTCATAGCATAACTCCATGTTGGATGTCCCTTCAAATACGAGAATCCATTGATTTTGCTTTCAATGTTCTTTACCTAGATTAGCCATAAACTGCTCATAACTCCCCTTTGCTGTGTAATGTCGGTCTAGTACAAACCATGACATACGTAATACTTCCTACCTTTGAAGCATAGGAAACACGTGTCATGTACTCAACGTCCTCATGTGATGAAAGACATCAATCTTTTTCAATTTGAAGTGTCAGCCATAGGTGTACTAACAAGTTTTGAATTTTGCATGTTAAACCTTTCCAACACCTTATTGATATAAGCCTCTTGAGACAAATACAACTTCTTGTTTTTCCTATCTCGGTGAATTTGCATGCCAAGGATTTTCTTTGTAACTCCCAAATCCTTCATTGCAAATGTGTGAGCTAACCTTTCTTTAAGTTTACCAATGTCTGCATACTAGATCTTGTAATCAGCATATCATCCACATACAATAACAAAATAACATAGCTCCCATTTTCAAGCTTCTTAAAATAAACACAATGGTCAGATTCACATCTCATATAACCATGCTTATGCACAAAATTGTCAAATCTAAAATACCCATGCTTATGCACAAAATTGTCAAATCTCAAATACCATTGCTTTGGAGCTTGTTTGAGCCCATATAATATATTTTTCTGTTTGCACACAAGTTTCTCCTTACCCTTGACTTCGTAACCAAGTGGTTGTTGCATATAAATTTCTTCCTCCAAATCACCATGAAGAAAATTTATCTTAACATCAAGTTGTTCTAAATGCAAATCTTCTATTGTAACCAAACTTAGAATAGTACGAATAGAAGTCATCTTAACTACAGGAGAAAAAATCTCATCAAAGTCAATACCTATTTTCTATGTGCAAATCCCTTTACCACAAGCCTCGCCTTGTACCTTTTTAGTCCACCCTCTTCTTCCTTGATTTATAAACCCATTTGTTCTGTAGTGTTTTCTTACTTGCTAGCAACTTGACCAAATCCCATGTCTAATTTTGTTCCAAGGAGTCCATCTCCTCATCCATGCCATGCTCCCACTACTCGTGGGTATCTACCTGCATTGCTTCTTCAAAGTTTTTGGTTCACCACTATCAATCAATAATAAATAAGAAAAGGAAGGTGAAAATCTCTCTGGAGGTCTACTTACTCTTTGTGACCTTCTCACTAAGATTTGGGGTGTCTGGGGCTCATTCGTACATGTTGCACATTCATGTCAATCTCTGTTAGTGACCAATGCCAGTCACCTGTAACTGACCGCGGTTCTATAATCGACCACGGTTCCTTTGTCTAACGATCGACTATGGTTTCCTTACTGACATCAGTTCAAGGAGTACCGATGCGGTTCATGTAGCTATCTTCTCACGAACTGATCCTGTCTGCGATGCTGGTTATCCTGATCGATATAGGTTTCTGTAGAACCGACGTCGGTGTCTTATGGATGTCTATTTTAGGTCTGAAATTTTATTTTCCTTCAAAATCTCCTCAACTTGTTCATGTTTAGGCACCAAAACCTAATCCTTGTACATTCTTTTTTATTCTAATTAACATCACGGCTCCTAACAATCGTAAAATATTCTAAATCCCAAAATCGATATCTGAAATCACTAGAGCCATAACCAATGAAAGTACATCTCTTAGATTTAGCATCCAAATTCCTCCTATTTTCTCTATCAACATGCACAAAAGATTTTGAGCTAAAAACTCTGAGAAAAGAAAAATCTACCTCTTTTCCAGACCAAGCTTCTTCTGGTATTCCACCATCCAGTGTTGTTGAAGGCCCACGGTTGATCAAGTACACTGTTGTATCCACTGCTTCTACCTAGAACTTCAAAGGCAAGCCAATATGTATCCTCATGCTTCTAGCACATTCCATGATTGTTCTGTTCATTCTTTCTACAACTCCATTTTCCTATGGAGTTCTAGGAACCATTATTTCTCTTCGTATTCCATTCACTGAACAATAATCATTGAAAGCCTTGTTGCAGTACTCACCACCATTATCATATCTAAGGCACTTTAATTTTAAGTTTGTTTCATTTTCTACAAGGGATTTCCACCTTTTAAAAGTTTCAAAAACATCAGATTTATGCTTAATACAATAAATCCATACCTTCCTTGTGGCATCATCAATGAAAGTCACATAATATTGGGATCCTCCAATAGAAGCTACTGAGGTTGGTCCCCACACATCTAAGTGTACAAGCTCCAATTTTTATCCTTCTTTGTTGACCCAACCTTGAGAAATCTCACTCTCTTTTGCTTTCCAAATATGCAATGCTCACAAAATTCAAGATCTAACTGTTTCAAATATGATAATTTACCCTTAGCCTTTAATATCTACATTCCTTTATCACTCACATGGCCTAGCCGATTATGCCATATGGTTACATATGAATCAGTAGTAGATAGCACGAGAAAAAGAATCGAATAACACAGGTAAACAAATATAAAGTTCCTACATTCTTACCTTTTTCCACAACAAGAGATCCCTTGGTAACCTTCCAAGAGTCGGGTGTGAATGTAACCACACATCCAAATTCACTAGTTGCCCTGAATATTAGATTTCTCTCGAGGCTTGACACATGCCTCACATCCTTCAATACCCATGGATTTCCATTATATAGCTTTAGATGAACATCACATTTACCGGTAATATTACATGGCTCATCATCTCCTACATAAAATTGTCTAAAATCACCACAGAACATAATTACTGAAATAACCCTTATTAGGGCTAGAATGGAAAGAAGCTCCATAATCTAAAACCCAAGATTCTAATTTATTATCTAAGGAGATAATAAGGGCATATTTCTTTACCTCACTTTTGCTTTGTTTGCCTCTTTACCTTTTTCTTATGTATTCTCTTTTTTTTTCCTTAACCCTACACTCTTTTATGTGTCCTCTTTTCCCACAATTCCAACAAAGTAAATATCTATACTGGATCTAGATCAGCCATGTCTTGACTTTGATCTCCCATTCTTCTCACTCTTTGATGATATCTCCTTAGATCTTCCCCTGCTTTCTACTGAGATAAAGCATTTCCGGATGATGCTTCTCTGTTCTTTTCTGCACATTTCCTCATTAAGGATTGCATTAACCACATCATCAAATTTCAAACCTTTATAAGTAGTCGGTCAACCATTACCAAGTTATCCCAACTATTTGGAAAAGAGCATAAGAATAAAAGCGCTTTCACTTCCTCATCGACGGAATTTCTACCAATTTTAATTGATCTACAATAGACCGGAAATCATTCAAATGATTAGATACGAGATCCACCTTTCTTCATCTTAGAATTAAAATTTTTTTCATCAAATAAACCTTAATCGAAGCACTAGGAGTTTCATACAAATTTGCTAAAGATTTCATCAACTCTCTTGTGGTTTTTACGTCATGCAAAATTCAAATCCACCGATGTTGCTAGGTTTAATCTTATAGATCCCGAGCCTTTACATCAAGAACCTTCCATTCTTCATCGGTCATCATGTTACCATTGTCCATGCTAATCCTCCACTTGCATCTTCCATAGTTGATAATTACGACCGTCAAATTTCTCTACTCGGTATTTACTATCTTCTGCCATTGCTCTACTCCCACTCAATCAGAAAACCCTCTGTGAGTAAATCCTACCAACACACAAAACTTCCAAACAAAAAATATTTGATTCCAGTTGTTGGGGTTAAACCATATAACAATGTTGCACATATCTATAATCAAATAAAACATACAAGCAATGAATGCGAGAAATAACGAGAAGATAAAATAAAACTAGAGAAAGATAACACCCGGATTAACGTGGTTCACCCGGTGTGGGCTACGTCCATCAAGAAACAACCAATATAATTATTCGGTGCTTTACAAAAATCTGAAATACAATGAAGATCTGTTGTCTTCCAACACCTCACGGGGGTGTTCAATGCTTTTCCCTCCTCAATTACTCTTTCTTGCTTACCAAGAAAAACTACATGCAAAAGCTTGATTATTGGGTTAAACCATAAAACAGATTTTGCACATATCTATAATCAGATAAAACATACAAGCAATAAATGCGGAAATAACTTGAGAAGATAAAATAAAACAAGAGAAAGATAACACTGATTTAATGTGGTTCACCTTTGAGTTTGGGGCTACGTCCACCAAGAAATGACCAATATAATTATTGATGTTTTAAGGAGGAAATACAATGAAGATATGTTGTATTCTAACACCTCACATAGTGTTGATGCTTTTCCCTCACTTAGCTACTCTTTCTTTCTCACCAAGAAAACTTAGATGCAAACAATTGCTATTTTCTTCTCTAATCATACCCTCATCTGATGCATGCATGCATATATATCTATTATGGGCAACTAACTATGCTTTTACAATCAAGAAATCATCTTTAAAGCAAAATATTTATTCTAATTCTCATTTAAAGAACAAATCACTATCGCTCCTTTGGTGACTAATGTCGGTTCTACGACCGATGTCGGTCACTTATTAACCGATGTCGGTTACCTTCGACCGAGCGTCGGTTTCCTCTGACGAGAAGTGGTCCTCGCATCAAAACCAACAACATGTAAAAGCAATATTTATGTGAAGCAATTAATCTCCACACCGAACATGTCTTTTGGCGACACGGGTGTTTGGTAAACTCAAATTCTCCACAACCATGGGAATCAAGAAGAAATCTGAACCAGAAGATGCCACTGAACTCGTTGCAGATACTTAAATAAGAAGCCATCTTTGAGCATGCAAGATGGCTAGGGTTTCTGAAGAAATTCTCCAAGTATAATGATGAACTGGTAAGAGAATTTGTTACGAATTTGGAACAATTTAAAGCTAAAGTGAAAGGTGCTACAATTCCTTTTACTATTAATATAATCAGTCAAATATCGGGTATTCTAATTTCCCATACACCAAACCCCCAAAGGCTCTTTGAAAGAACTAGTGGAAGTCATGTGCCAAGAAGGTGACCCTGAACCCCAATATATTTTCACATCCAAGAAATTCATAAAGGGAGTAAGGCGAGAAAGCCTTCCCAAACCTTTTGATAGAGTAGCCTTTTGGGTAGTTAAATATCTCACCTATGATGGGCAGTATGGAACTGTCGGGAAGGAGGTTGTTAAAATGTTAATCCATTTGAAATATGGAAACACAAAACAAGAGTACATGATAAACCTCCCTGGATTTCTTTATGACTCTGTTCATGCTATGGCCCAAAGGTATTCATGGGGTGCTGACACAATTAGACATCATGGTTTGGTTCAGTTAGTATGTGAGCATCACTTTCTCAATAAGAAAAATGGGGAGGAAGCATGGATGAATTTTATTCATAAATTTAAGCAGACCCCTGATGTAATCAGAAGGGGAATCCTAACCCCATTTACCCCTAAAAATGACTTGGGAATTGGTACATCGGAGGGAAAGCATGAAGAAACAATAGAGTGTAGCGTGTCAAAAAGGAGAAGGATTGAAGGGACTGAGGAAGCAGAAAATGTTGAGGTACATGAAATAACCCTTATAGGATATCATTGTAAAATATGCAAAAGATAGACAAACACAAAACAAACAAAATAGAAATCTGGTTTTTTGCGAGAAAATTATAGCTAGAGGCAACGAAAGCAGTAAAATATGAATAACTCCCAAAATATCCATTCAAATCACTTGAAATTTTAAATGGAACTATATAATAATATAAAGAACACAAGGGAAATATTTTTGGAATTTTTCAGGTCAATATAACGCTCGAGAAAATTACGGTGTGCGTAAAGCAGCGGTAGGAAACTTCAAAAATTAATATCTTCCAGAATACAAGTGCAAAAATTATGAAACTTGGGAAATAACATATACAAATATAGAAGATGACTTTCCAACCTTCGGATCCGAAAGCGGCCATTTGGAAACCCTAGAAATTAGGGTTGCTAATCTCTCAAACAAGTCACCCTCTTTGGTAGATGGCCAAAACCATTGTGAAACTCTCTATAGATTATGCCAAACCCTTCCTCTATTGCTCCGTAGGTTTGATCTGAAAACCAGCTGAAAATCTCACCAAAACTCACCAAAACCCTCAAAACCCTATCTCTGAAAACCACGAAAATATCTCGTAAAACAGCCACGAAATCAGCTTCAAATGACAAGCTAGGGTAGATCTCTCACTACCGAAGAATGCCCTGCTAGCTAGGGATGGATCTCTCACCACCGAAGCTAGGGTTCCCGTGGGATCTTACTCCACAAGCTAAATAGTTGCAAACAACAGTTGCACATGAAAGAAATATAAGTGTATGCATGAATGAATATCCTTTCACCCCTCTTCTCCTTTTATAACCTTTTCCATGTCAAGGAAACCCTAAAACCCCCAAGTCGCACTTTCCTAGAGAGGGCCCAATTAATAAAGTAACTTAAAGTTACTTTTTCCCCTTCTAGGCGCCTTGGCCCAAAAAGGTGACCCCAACGCAAAATTAGAACATGAGGAGTTAAGTGGCCCCTCCCAACGATAAAACATAACATCTAGTCCCTTCAAAAGCACTTTATAACCCTGTCAATGGAAAATAATAACAACTGGACTAGATATTCATACCCAATAGCTCATAGTGTCCGTAACCCCTTGGGCATGACTAGGGTTAGGACTCGCACTAGCCCTCAGGCCTTGGGCGAGGGAAAGGGGACATTACAGTCCTCCCTTCCCAAAATTTGCTTGTCCCCAAGCAAATGCAAATTAGGATGCTGTAGAATCTGTTCTCCTTCCCAAGTAGCATCCTCAAGAGGCAACCCCTTCCATCGTACTGCAAATATTCAATTAATATATGTATGCCTGCGCCTCCTCTGTCTGACCTCAATAATAGAGTCTGGTTCTAAAACCAGCTTCCCCTCCTCATCCAATGGTGGTAACTCTGTAGAAGGGACAATGTGTTGTCCTAGGGCCTTCTTAAGGCATGACACATGGAAGACATTATGTATCTTACTGTGCTTTGGAAGATCCAACTCATATGCAACAGCACCCACTCGTCGGACTACCCTGTATGGACCATAAAACCGTGGTTTAAGCTTTTTACCCCCTTACTGCTTGAGTGACAATTATGCAGCCATGAGTTGCAGACGTAAGAACACCAAGTCTCCTACCTTGAAGGACCTCTCTATCCTATGTCGATCCGCATCAAAAACCTTCGTGATCCGCGCCTATCGGAGGTTCTCCTTAAGAGCTCGCAGGATATCTTGGTTCTCCTATAACCAATCTCGAGCTTTAGGAGCTCAACTATCTAATAATACCAAATCAACAAATGACATGGCATCATATCCATACAAAGTTCTGAAAGGAGTCATGTCGATACTCATCATTGATATGTGGTATTGTAGCGATACTCGCCCATATGCACCATCCGATCCGTACTGCTAATGTCTGGTCACATAACTCCACAAATAGCCCTCTATCCATTTGTTGACAATCTTTGTTTTTCCGTCAGTCTGAGGGTGGTAGCTCATGCTAAGAGTCAACTCGGTACCGGAAAGTCTAAAAATCTCCTGCCAAAAGGTGCTCATGAAGATCTTATCCCTATCACTAATAATATTTTTAGGCAACCCATGTAGCCTAAAAATCCTTGTATAAAATACCTGAGCCACATCAGCTGCCTCATGCTTCTTAGGTAGAGAAAAGAAGTGTGCATACTTGGTCAATCGATCAACTACCACATAAATGCAATTGTGCCCATGCACCATAGGGAGTCTGTGATGAAGTCCATCGATATGCTCTCCCATACCTTTCGGGGATGGGAAGAGGTGAAGTAACCCTGAGAAAAGAATGCTTCAATTTGGTTTCTTTGGAAAACCATACACTCTCCGACATGATTAAGGACATCGTCCTTCATCCCCTTCAAGTGAATCTCTCACTGATGTACTGTATCTTTTGAAATATCTCGGGGTGTCCATTTGTAGTGGTGTGTAAGTATGTCTTGCCACGAAGGATCTTGTCCTTCATCTTAGACCCCAGTCTGAGAAAAATCGATCCTTGTAGAAAATGAGATCATCTACCACCCTGTATCGGTCATCTTTGATAATACCATCCATGATCTCGCATGCAAATTGATTCTTGGAGTACTCGATAAGTATGTGAGCCTTCGATCTGAAATTTTAGACATAGAACTCAACATAGTAGTAAGGTAAGGCCTCCTGGATAAAGCATCAGCAACAACATTATTCTTACCTCTAGTGTATTCTATGTCAAAGTCATACATTTGTACCTTGTTCACCCATCTCTGTTGGTGGTCGTTGAGATCCTTCTACCCCAAAAAGAACCTCAAACTATTGTGATCTATACGTACCATGAACCTCGCCACCTTTGCTTGCTCGAATTTTGCCAAAGCATGCATGATGGCCAACATCTCCTTGTCGTAAATCGAGTAACCCCTCTCCACAGGGCTCAATTTCTGACTCTCATAAGCAATGGGATGCCTATCCTACATAAGCCCGCTCCAAGCCCCCTCACGATGCATCACACTCTAGAACAAATGGCCGAGAAAAAATTGGGTGATGCAGTATGGGGCATGAACTCATCACCTCCTTGAGGTGATCAAAAATTTGTTATGCCACTTCGACCAAGCGAAAGCTCCTTCTTGGTCGGATATCTGTGGTGGGGCGGTCAATCGCGAGAAATTCTTCACAAACATCCTATAATAGGTGCATAGTCCCAAGAATCCCCTCAAATGTGTCGATGTCTAGGTGGAGGCCAATCCAAAATTTCTTGTATCTTCTCTCTATCCACCTTTACTCCCCTCCACCAATCACATATCCCAAATATAACAATTTTGTCATGCCAGAAATCCAAAATATAGCAAATTAGCTTCTAATATTCCCAATATCTTGTCAAGGTGGTGGATGTGGCTCTCCCAAAGTCCTCACGTAGACCAATATATCATCAAAGAAGACCAAAACAAACTTTTGCAAATGGCGGTTGAACATGTGGTTCATGCAGAGACTAGAATGTAGCTGGTGCATTAGACAGATCGAATGGCATCACTAGAAACTCAACATGTCCATAATGGCATCGAAAGCGGTCTTATGCAAATCCTGCTCTCTAACCTTGATCGGTGATATCGGATCACAAATCTATTTTAGAAAAATAGATTGCCCCCTGTAACTCATCTAGTAGCTCATCAATACGTGGCAGCTTTGGATATTTGTTCTTGATTGTCCTCTTGTTGATGCACGATAGTCGATGCACATCCACATGGTTCCATCCTTTCTTTTCACCAACACCACCGAGGAAGAAAAAGGACTATAACTCGCCTAATGTGTCCCATGTCAATAAGCTCATGGATGGTCCTCTCAATCTCATCCTTAAACCATTTGGGGTGACGGTAAGGAGTAGTAACTACTAGGCTAGTGTCCTCGAGCTCAATCACATGCTCAAATCCCTCTCTGCGGTACACCGGGTGGTATGTAGCTAAAAATATATTGTGCTTGTCAATAGCCCCTGTATATCCACATGATATACTGAGTTTGTCCATCCTCACGAGTTCTTAGTAGTAACCAAGCACCTTTATCTTGCCCAATCAACCCTATTGTGTATGTGAATCCTCTTGATCCTCTTTCTTTGAAACAACCTGGGTGCCTCTAAAGATAAACCCCTCAAGGTTACATTCTTCCCCTCGGACTTGAACTTGAGTTCCATCAAATCGAAAGTTAGTCCGAATTTCTCCAAGAGAATGGAGCCACTTTGTACAGAGCACTGAGGTTGGTCTCTCGATACCAACCACATAGAATTCATCGGTGATGTATGGTTACCCATGGTGATACTCAATTATAGAACTCACTTTGCATGCATCTCATGGATTCACCATTGGTTACCACTACATTAAAACCCTCAAAGTCTTCTTCCTGTAATCCCTCTTCTCTACCAAAGATGCATCAATGAACGTGGGTCGCCCCACTATCGATGAGTACCACTACTCTACGACCTATAATATTCCCCTAACTCAATGCCTTGTACCTTGGGGTACTCAACAAAGTGGCAATAGTCTCATGGGAAAAGTCTCCTCCTCTGTTCAACCCCCCACTGCACTATCTAACGCCTCCTCATCTTCATCCTCTAACTCCACGAGCGCACCGCTCCTCCTCGTTCTCGTTCTCCTCGAAGACCTCTATGAATTGGGCCTTCCCTTTTCCTCTGATCATGTCCTGGAACCCATGGTGTGTGGCATCGAAACATAGTTTCTTTTTCCTCAACTCCTCCCCTGTCCTCTCTCGTCAAATGGTCTCCTTGCGGTATCCTGCTTGGGTGGAGGCCCCTTTAGTTGTGAACCATCGACTCTTGAAGGAAATACCTTAGAAGGCTGAATTCGAGGGGGAAACCTTGATTTTGGAGTGGACAACTCCAAATCACGTGCTCGCCTAATCACCTCATGTAGGGAGGAAGGCTCAAATGCCTTCACAAATCCTGCTAAAGCATCAGTCAATCCTACCATGAAGAGTGAAGTCAACCTCATCTCTAAAACATGGATACCATTTGATAACTTCTAAAATCTGCAATGTACTTATCTAGAGAACACATGCGCCTCAAGTGGGTCAATTCTCTTAAGTGCCTATCTCTGGTCCCTCTGTTGAACTGCTCATCAATCTCTCGTGTAAAATATGCATACCTAGTGATATGTATGTGCCCCTGTGTGATCAATCTATGATGCCACCGAGTCATGGGCATCTCCTTGAGGTGTAGGATAACAAACTTAATTTCATCTTCTTCATGCATGGGATTCAAGTCGAAGTAATTCTTTAACTGAATCCAAGATTGGGTGGTACACTTCTTATAGCCATCGAAGTGTGGAATGGAGATTTGTCCCAATATCCTCACGAAACTCAGTACATGTGTCAGTAGTCTCTCTTGGGCTCTTACCAATCTTCATTTTGCAATACTCCTAAAATGGCATGTTGTCCCGAAACCCTCACTCAATGCGGTACTTCTCCTAGTAAGATTCCTCATCCACAACGTTTGCGGGTTGTCGTGTCTGTGAAACTTCCGGATCCTTCAAGAAAGAAGGTTCATGGAGTCCCGAGGGCACAGTAGATGCATGAGGGGACCCTTGTCCCGAATGTCCACTCTTACCTCTATTACCATTTTGTCCCATATTGTTGGCTTCTCCTTTCTCCACATGAGCCTTAATCTACCACCTGTGCTAACCTCTCGAGTGGGCGTGTCGAATAGAGGTTTGTAGTCTCCTGCTGACATCACCATGTTGGTGAACAATTGTCTCATCGGATCTACTCCCATCTCTTCTTTATCTGTCTCTATCTCCCATCTTTCAACCTTTAACAATTTGGAGGAACAACGAGATCGATACCACTTTGAAATAACCCTTATAGGATATCACTATAAAATATGCAAAAGATAGACAAAACATGAGCCGAATAGAAATCTAGTTTTTTTGCGAGAAAATTACTCGCTAGCTAGAGCGTGACAGTAAAATATGAATAACTCCCAAAATATCCATTCAAATCACTTGAAATTTTAAATGGAACTAGATAATAATATAAAGAACATAAGGGAAATATTTTTGGAATTTTCAGTCAATATAACGCTGCCAAAAAATTACAGCATGCCTAAAACAATGGGAAACTTGAAAATTAATATCTTCAGAATACAAGTGCAAAAATTATGAAACTTGGGGAATAACATATACAAACATAAAGATGACTTTCTAACCTTCAAATCTAAAAAGCGTGGAAACCCTAGAAATTAGGGTTGAAATCTCCCAAACAAGTCACCCTCTTTGGTAGATGGCCAAAACCCTTGTGAAACTCTCTGTAGATGATGCAAACCCTTCCTCTATTGTTAGCCGTAGGTCGATCACGAAAACCAGCTGAAAATCTCCACCAAAACTCACCCAGAAACCCTCAAAACCCTATCTCTGAAAACCCTTAAAATATATACGTAAAACAACCACGAAATCAGCTCCGAATGACAAGCTAGGGTAGATCTCTCACTACTCTAGAAGAATGCCTGCTTTAGCTAGGGATGGATCTCTCACCCGAAGCTAGGGTTCCGTGGGATCTTACTCCACAAGCTAAATAGTTGCAAACAACGATTTGCACATGAAAAGAAATATAAGTGTATGCATGAATGGATATCCTTTCACCCCTCTTCTCCTTTTATAACCTTTTTTCCATGTCGAGGAAACCTAAAACCCTCAAGTCACACTTTCTCCAGAGAGGCCCGATTAATAAAGTAACTTAAAGTTACTTTTTCCCCTTAGAGTGCCTTGGCCCAAAAAAGGTGACCCTGACGCAAAATTAGAACATGAGGAGTTAAGTGGCCCCTCCCAACGATAAAACATAACATCTAGTCCCTTCGAAAGCACTTTATAACCCTGTCAATGGAAAATAATAACAACTGGACTAGATATTCATACCCAATAGCTCATAGTGTCCGTAACCCCTTGGGCATGACTAGGGTTAGGACTCGCACTGGCCCTCAGGCCTTGGGCGAGGGAAAGGGGACATTACGGTACAAGAGGACATTGAAAGAGTAGTTGCTAACATTCTTGATAGTATGAGGGTTTTACTTCCTCTTGGAACTCAACCAGGAAGAAAAGGAGAAATCAGTGATGGTAAATGAGGAGTTAATAGGACATGTATTTGAAGAGGTGGGTGATTTCTCCATGCCCATAAATGAAGAGGAGGATGTTACAGGACAATTGAGTTTTGAAGAGCAACTTGCTTGGAAGCTAAAAGGAAAAGATCCTCATGATCGAGGAAGAAGGATATCCAACTCATGTGGAGTTGACATAAGAAGAGGAGAAACAGTCAAAGCAAGCTTTGTTTTTGTCAAGAGCAGAAATTATCATAAGGGAAAAAGATGAAGAATTGGTTTTTCTCAAACTCAAAGTGGAAAATAGAGAAACTCATATCCTATCTCTACAAAATGAGCTAGAACAACTAAATACTGAGATGGAAAACAAGGATAAAGAGTTGGAATTATTAAGACAAGACTCAAAAATTAAAGATAGGGAATTACAGTTGAGAAAAGAACAAGATGATGATAGAGAAAAATAACTTGTTTTATGGAAGTCAAAAGTACCTTCTCGAGGCAAAGAACTAGATCAAGAAACTCAAACTGAATTATCTTTCTTTCCAGTCAAACAACTTTGGGATGATACTTGCAGGAGATTGAATGAATTGAGGGTAATGAATCGGGGTTAAAGGTTAAAATGGAAGAGGAGAAGAAGCAAAGGAGATAATGGAGAAAAAAATTTATAAGGAAGAAAATGTCAGATTCAAATGTGCAACAAAAATTCAGTAGCATGCTTGTTGGCAGAAAAATTGCTTGCATGTAGGAGACCTTCTCCTGCATACAGATGTTTTCTTGGAAGAACAATTCATCAGATGGCATTGGGATGACTTGCATGTGGCCTCCCACATGAGTTGAAAGATGAGAAAGAATTCATGGTTGCTTACTCTGTAGCCACCCCTGAACAAAAGAACCTTCTTTGTGAATTTTATTTGTGTAATTATATGTTGAAAGATATGACAAGGTTCTTAATCAATTTGTATATTGGAGAGAGCCAACTTCAAGCATTCATTTCCACATTGTAAAACCAAAATCTTGGGAGTAGAGAGATTTAGAACATATGATAAAAGCTAGCACAGTTGGCCTCTGCATGAGACCTCAGTATCCACGTACATCTGCAGTAGTCAATGACTTCAGATCTCTTGCTTTTACTTCCAAGTTCAAAGACCATTATATTTCCAGTCTAGAATGAAATATTGCAGCTTTTACATCATATGAGTAGCAACGCTTTGACCAGGCTTTCTCTACTTGTATTAAAAGGTGGAACCACCTTACTTGTACCCCTAAAGAGGAGGGAAGTCATCTCTCCAGAAAAACTTAAGGTGGAGTTTGGGAAGAGCTAGAGCCTTGGCAACAATAATTCCTCAAGTCATAAGCGAGGAAGGAGGTATGTGGATTGGCATGAGAACCAAGCCCCCTCTCCTTCTCACACCTATGTCTCCATGGAAAAATGTGGAAGATTGGGATCTGAACAATTTGATAGGTGGTGGCAGGAAACAGAGGCTGGTTGTGGGTTTAGCACCACAACTGAAGATACTAGGCAATTCAGTTTCAAATTTTTGATTTATGTGAAAAAATGCAATCCAGGATCTATGACCCCACTTTTTTGTTGTACTAGAAAGATAGCGGGTTATTGTAATTTTTGCAATTCAATTTCAGAATTTTGAGGGAATCCTAATAGATAGATAGCAGGTTATTGTAATTTTTGTTTAATTCCTTTCATGCAAATCTCATTTAAGCAATATTGGTTATTGTGTTTGATTGATGCAAGTGTGTTTGATCGATGCAAGTGTGTTTGATTTATGCTAGTGTGTTTGAAGTGTGTTTATTTCCCACAAGTGTGATGTAATCTGATGTAGCACCACTGAACTAATCCCATGCATTCATTACAATAAGATTACTTTCATTCAAAGGACTGCCTTGTTTTGGATGTTTGCTTGACTAGCTCTATGTCACAAATATGTTATGCCTAACCTTATACACCTTAAAATTCTTCACCATACACTCTACCTTGTTATGTCAAGCTTATACAACTCCCAATAAACTATGAAGTAGCCACCATTCATGAAAATTCTCACCTTCATTACTGTAGTTCATTTTTACTTGGTTCTCCATCCCAAAAACAAGCACAATTTACTTTTTACCTTTCATGAACTCCTTCCAATCCACTAAATTATTCCATCATGATTATTCCAACCTGTAACCACTCATCTTGTTTTTCCTCCTCTCCTTCATTATCCAAATCTTCCTTCTTTTGAGGAACCATGACTCACACTTTCCTACTCCCTTGAATACCAAAGATATAACTGATTTCTTTTCCTATTTACCTTACTCTCTCTATTCTAACTGCCCCTCCTATGACTCATAACTATCAACTACAATTATAACTATTTTACCATACTAAACTAACCAAGGGTTTCCAATGGTGTTAACAACATCCAATGACCCCCACTACCCTAACCAAGAGGTCTCATATCCATTTACATGCCTTAAAGGATCTCAACTAGAAAATATTGATTCAAACATTTGAATATTGAATTTTGGAGGGAAAGTGCCCTCTCTTGCTTTCCTGAAGGTAAACTTATTATTCTTCATGATGACATCATGTATGCCAACTACTTAACAAGGAGTGACCTCAAAGATAAGAGCTACAATTTCACATAAGAGGTCATATTTTGGAGCCTCCAATCCATACTGAGCTTAGCTCTGGAACTAGTGTAGATAACTCCGGAACCTCGGCAGATAGTTTGAAAGTTACCCCCTTTGGTTCTAGAACTCATTCAAATAGTTTAAGATGGTGTGTAGAGTTCAATATGGTTTGTCAAATGTACAACTGAATGACACTCATTTTCATATTATTGCTACTCTCAAAATTTCAAGCTTGAACCTTATCTTGAAACCCCACTTTCTTAGTTCTCTCACTAGGTCATTGTGTTTGTCTACAGAACTGTGTATGACTATTAGAAAAATATCAAAATTCTCAACTCTAAAACTCAAATTTCTTCAAAAATATGTTAGATAAGTATATCAAGATATTACCTTTCAAATTTCAACATTTTTTTATGGATAGAATCTTCACAGTTCAACTTTTAGTATTCAAACCCTAGACTAGGGTCTCCCAAGACTGTGTTAACTCGAGAGGCACAAAATGACTATTAATTTCTTGAATATCTATTTCAAAGCACCAAATTTTGTCAAGATGATCATGAGAGAGGCACCAACCAACTCAGAAAGTTAGACAACAAGACACACAATCAAGAGGATACCAAACTAGATCTAACATATTGAACTTAATACAAAATTTCATAGTTCTTGTTTTGTTCTCCTCTCCTTCATTATCCAAATCCTCCTTCTTTTCGAGGAACCATGACTCACACTCTCCTACTCCCTCAAATACCACCATACAACTGATTTCTTTTCCTATTTACCTTACTCTCTCTATCCTAACTGCCCCTCCTATGACTCATAACTATCAACTACAGTTATAACTATTTTACCATACTAAACTAACCAAGGGTTTCAAATGGTGTTAACAACATCCAATGACCCCCACTACCCTAACCAAGAGGTCACACATCCATTTACATGCCTTAAAGGATCTCAACTAGAAAATATTGATTCAAACATTTGAATATTGAATTTTGGAGGGAAAGTGCCCTCTCTTGCTTTCTTGAAGGTAAACTTATTATTCTTCATGATGACATCATGTATGCCAACTACTTAACAAGGAGTGACCTCAAAGATAAGAGCTACAATTTCACATAATAGGTCATATTTTGGAGCCTCCAAACCATAATTGAGACCTTACAACACCTAAGGAACCTATCAAACCAACTAGACCTCCTACAAATACCAAAGAAACCAAAAATGACTTAAGAGATTTTCATATTTTTTAATATACCTCCTCATAAAACTTTGCACATATTTCATGTAAACGTTAGGTAAATATAGTATCCCTACATGGTTTCTTCTCTATTTTGCAATAAATAAGAAGTATCAACCTAAAATCCACCTTACACCTTCATCTCAGAGGTCTACAATCTCTACCAATGGTCCTTATCAGTATTATTCACACTCATGCATGCAAGGAAATGCTCGAGAACCTCACAACCATGCATTCAAAGACATGTACCTACAACCATAAGCTTTACCAACATCTTCTCATGCAAACTGTATAAACACACAGAACATGACATTTCATTAATAAAGAACAAATAAAGTACATTTCTTCCTTTTCATGGGACAAACTTCTGAAATACATCCTTATCAGCCTTCAAATGATGGATACAATGAACAATTGCATTTAAGAGTTCTTGTATCACTGTTATGCATAGATTCATGTCACGTGATGTAGTGCTCCACACCCATTTCATACGATCCACAAGTTAGCAACATTTAATGAGCCTAACTTCTTATTTTACAAGATTGATCTTCTAGGTTCAAGCTTAACTCAAGTTGTAAATTTTTTTCTTCTCACAATATATCATCCTATCTATGACATACTTTTCCTTAGCAACATATATTGATGCTATTTCAATTGCCCAAAGGCCCATGACCTTGTAATTCTACACTTACCATATTTTCCTTCATCTGTCATTCTCTTGCTTTGTAGTGTTTGGCTCCCAAATAGATAGAAGCTTATATTTTCACATTCAAGATCCACTTTGATATTTTTTCCCTATTCACACCTTAATCATAGTTATATTCATCAAGAAAATCATCTAAGAAAAGATCAAAAGTTTACATTTACTCCTTTGGTTCACGAGTGCCTCCTATGCCTCACAACTATGCACTTTGCTTCCAACTACGATGTCACACTTCCCAAGGCACCCAAAGGGTTTTGAAGGCTTCAATAGTTCACTCTTAGCCATCTTGATATGCTCCAAATATATCAAACTCCAACTCTTCTTTCAACTCGTATTAGCTCTCTTTTTCAACTTAGTCTACAACCCTCACCAGGTCTTGGAAACCTCATGCCTAATTATCAATGTGGGTACTATCAAGATGAAGTAGAGGGTGATTCGACACCCATGAAGTACTTTGTTATTTCTTAGTATATTCATCACATAACACTAAGTGCATCGTATACCTCCTTTGAAACTGTGCTTCTAGACTAAGGTTTTGGACTGTATTTTGTTACCTCTTCCTATACTGTCAAGTAGAATTCAAAACCTATCCATGGGAACTCATAATTTCCTCCTGAATCTCTTATCACACTCTATGAACATTATTAATCACAAATTTTGAGGTTGTTCTCACAATTTTATGCCTTCAAAAGTGGAGCCCTAGTTCAGACTGCTAAACCTTTATTGTGAAACCCGAGAGGCTTACTTTGACTATAATTTTCATAAGATATTTGCTTGAAGCTTCTTACATGGAATATAACATTGTTTTGACCTCTTCTCCATGTCTGGGCACTTAATGAAACTCATTGGTTCATAAAATCTCCAAGACAACATATAATCAGTGATCACAGTTTGGAAGAAATCAGGGTTTCTCACAGTCATGTACCAAGAAACATAGTTTAAGGTAAAATATGCTCAATACCCTTGTCCATAGGGTTCAAGCTTCTTCGGAAGGATCCCATTACACAACATACACCTATTTCAACAATAATCAACATGTTATGGCATTATCAATATTTTAGATGAGTTGGTGATTCATTGAATCCATACAGAGTTTAGCTCTGGAACTAGTGGAGATAGCTCTGGAACCTCGGCAGATAGTTCTAGAAGTTACCCCCTTTGGTTCGAAACTCATTCAAAGAGTTCAAGATGGTGTGTAGAGTTCAAGATGGTTTGTCAAATGTACAACTGAATGACACAATGGCTTAGTCTTCTCATATATAGATGAAAAATGAAACACCCTATCCTTCAAGAAGTTGCTTGTGAATGCCTCCACCCATACATCACAACTACAGTCTCTTATGCATTCTTGCATTCCTAATACAAACTCATAGAACTCCAAACTAACTCGATCATAGATACACAGTTCCTTCATAGAATTCATTATGCATGCATCAGTTTGATGATAATATACTCTTAAGATTGCTTCAATATGTCAATACATCTTATCAGAGATAAAACAAGTATGAGCATAGTTCAAGATACTTTAGAATATTAGTCATGGCTCTAACAAGGTTACTCAAACATCTACACAAGTTCTACAAGCCTCCCTCTCATTCACTATTACATCAATTTCAAGGGTTTTCTTTCTTAGAATCAATAAGAAATTCACTTGTCATAGAGTGTTATTAGCAAGATTTCATTCATGATGCTCTAAGAATCTAAGAATCAATATCCTTCATATATGCACAGTGTGAGTTAACACTTTTTGATGTAAAAATAGAGTCCTTAAACATAGCATTTACAACATTAATCCTTAAATACTACTTCTGGAACGTGTCAATAAACCCCTCATCAACATCTATGTAAAGAATTTTCTTACCCATAAACTGTACATTCCAACTCAGAAGCATTCAAGTATAAGGGAGAAAGCTCTTGAACAAAACAAAGCACTTCCAAGATTGAACACTAACAAGGATAAATCTTAATTTTCACATTCAAGAAGAAAGTTCCCTCAACTAGATTATCTTGAATGAACTCTAACTCCTAGGTGGACTATCCTAGAAGATGGAATGTTGTAGATTTCTCAAGGAATATCAATAAGTTCAATTGCAATCACATCAATTATACATCTATGTATTGATTGAAATAGAAGAGTTTAGAGATTTAATGTAATAGTCAGATCTATTCCACAAGATAAGATTAAAAATCTCACAGAGTTAGAGTGCAACACATAGATTTCTTCTTTCTATACAAACTATTGACTTTTCTTCATTACAATATTAAAAAATTGTACCACTTCTCGGTTTCAATATTACAATATTACAAGGCTACAATATTACAAAAATGTACCACTTGTGGGTTACAATGTTACAATATTACAAGGCTAGAATATTACAAAATCACCACTTTTGGGTTACAATATTACAATATTACAAGGCTACAATATTACAAAAATGTACCACTTATGGGTTACAATACTACAATATTACAAGGGTACAATATTACAAAAAATTTACCGCACGGTCCAAGATTACAAACATTCATTCAAAAACCCAGATTCTTCCTCAGATACTTCTTGAAAACCTTCACACAAGTATGACACTATCCGGATAGAATGAGAGCATTTAGTTACATTTTGGCCATTTATAATATATTCATCCAACTCTAACTGAATGTGACACCTTAGACCACTTGCTTTGAGACTTCTGCACACCCCTCCATCGTATAAGTTGTAAAAAAACATATACCACCATTATCAGATACAAGATCACAAAATATACGCATAATACAATAAAATCTAAATGTGTAAAACTCAGAACGCACATAATACAACATTTAGCATCATTTGTCTTAAACACGATGAGGCACCATGAAAAATATTTGTCATAATCATACTAAAACAAGACTATGTAATCCACATAATAGTAAAAACCCTACACTTAACATTATTTTCCATATAGACAAAAATACCTTCAAGATGCATTTGATATTCCAAATGAGAGGTGATGACGTGGAACTTGCATTTCGGTCGAGGGGGTTGTCCCTGCGAATCACGAAACACAAATTAAAGTGTCTTGAATTCCAATGAATATGTCTTGTAATCACATTACATTCGTACTCACCCAAACTCTCTTTATAGCCTCACAACTTTCTTTGATTGCTATACTAGATCATTTATGTGTTTGATTGAGATGTTTCATTCCAACATATCATTTATAAAACCCTAAGCCAATTTTGCATAAGCCTTAAACTACAATAATGAGGGTGGTCCTAGGAACCTAAAGTAGTTCACACAAGAGGGAACCTTGTGAACGAAACAGATTTAAGTGTTCCACACTACCGACTTGTCTAGTATGCCTTGGTGAGATTAGAGTCAAATATATCTATATCACGACCCCAGTGAAAGTATAACTGAATGCATTTTGGTGGTCATTATACTTGAGGGGGTAAAGTAAAGTGAGATATGAGATACTCCTTGGAAAATCTTGGTAAATCAAGTTCACTCTAGATATCTTGTGAAACCTAAAGAGAGAACCACCTAAGAAGCTTGTCGGCTTGGAGCCATTATTTTTTTCATAGTTGTTATACTTGAGAGCTCTCACAAAGTGACAACTTTGTTAGATTCAAACTCTTGTTTTTCAAACAAGGGAAATAATCTCTCAAAGTTGAAACCGCATGATTTTCATCATGAAATCTACTTAGTGTCATTTTGTCCTAGTTTTTCACTTGTCCTAAGACAAGGTGAAACTCTGCCAAAATAACACCAAGTTTATTTTATCCTTCTCTCTCCCCCACTTTATGGATAAACAATGGAAACACCTCACGGGTTGTGGGTATCTCAAAAGTGAGGTGAATATCCAGATTTGAAGGGTTAGTTCCCTTTAACATATCCCTAACTAAAACTGATGGGGGTAAAGGTTAGAAAGAAAACTTGAATAAAAGAGGGTGATACACCATGAGTTGTTGGAGACTACTGACATGAAAACCATGCACAAACTGATAATGAAAGAACAAACTTACATGAACCAGAGGATTTTGGATGAAATATCAAGGCAAAGTAATTGAAAAATGTTAAGGAATGACTCACAATAAACAACTTACAATATGCATGCACACTAAAATTAACACACAACACCTATTCTTGCAATAAGGGCAGGTAACATAAGCAAATAACTTAATAAATTTAGGGAAAGATCACAAGAATAAACTACCTTGAAAGCACAATATTGCAAGTATCTCTGGAAAGGAAAAACACTTCTTATTGTCGGTGGGCACTTCTTAAAAATATTTTGGAGCAATTTATTACATCAATTGAACTCTCCTCATGCTTCAAAAGCACTATTTTATATACTAAATTGACCCACTCTCCTCGAAAATGTTAGATTATCCTTGAACTTTAATTGGGCATTACTTGCGAAAAGCATAAGCCAATGAAATCATTCCATGTCCCTCGAGGGTTTTCAGACTTCCTTTAGCTCTTGACTTGATTGAGCTTCGAATACAATTGCAAAGAAATGAGCCAATAGAAAACCTCCGGGATTTTCACAATTTCATCCTTTTGATTACCCCTTCAAGAGAATGAAACTACTACGAAACATGGGCCAATATAAAGCTCCATGTATGGAGCGTGTTTTCCTTTCATTAGTTGTAAATTGCCACGGAATTGCAAACTGAAATATTATCTATTTCGACTCATTCGGGATTGAAGTCCGGATGAGCCCATCACCTAAAAATTTCCGTAATGGGAATGGTTAGGGTCGGGACGTGTCCACCATTGGCCGTTGATCTTGCGCCACCGTCATCTCCTGTCACCAGCTGCGACATGTTTTCCTTGACCTTTCAATCCTACTACCATGGACCTGAAATTTTATTCAACACAATTAATTAAAAGGGCTTCATGTCCACCGGGAGAATCTACTTGAGGCTTTCATAGAATGCCTCCACATGTCCTTGTCTTACTTTTATGATTTACGTCACGTGTGGGGCTTTTTTTACCACACTGTCCTTGTTGACATGCCTTGACCCAAGTCCGGACCTAAAAGATTTTTAAATTCAGCTCATTCAGGGTTTTGACGTCGCAAGGTCCATCGCTATGAAAAGAAGCGGAATCCCGCCATGTGTCCCTACCTAAACCGTTGATTTGCTACCACATGGCCCTTGTCTTCTAGATGTTGAAATTTGATGGCTAAATGAACGTCACGTGGCTTTTGATAGTACCTTCTAATAAATTGGCTAAGTCTCTCGTAGGTTTTTGAATACCAACGACTGGTGCTTTTGAAAGGGGGAAATTGATGACCATTTGAATGTCTCAAAATTTTTTATTAATGGATGAGTCTGAGTTATCCAAAATAAAACCTCGTGTGATCTATGCTCTGTCAAGAGATGTTTGAGTGAAGATGTTTTCAAACAAGACATTGAAAATTATAGTCCTTAGCTCATGCATCCAATTCATATAAGTCATTCCTAGGAACTCATTCTTGCTCATAATACTCCTTTTGACTTTGAATTTTTATAAAGGACCTGTATCGAGTTGAAATAGAAAATCTTTCCTTCTGGTTGGGTTTATGATCTATAATGAAAAGATTGATTATCAAGATCATAGAAGCTTTGCATTCTTCCATTCACACCTGCCTACCTTTCCCACAACTCTCCAAGCTAAGAAACAAAGTTTCAACTTGCCTTTCTTGCACACGTGCAAGAAATGTCAACAAGCGCTCTGTGGGCCCTCTCTTGTGGGCGCTCTGTCAACACATTCCGAGTATCAAAACCTCTAGTGAGCATTGACGACACTCTTATCAGTTTGTTTTAGCTGTTCACTTGCCCAGATCACTTCCAAATTACTCGAGAATCAATTAAGTATCTCTATCCACCTCTCTTGCTTAGGGTTTTACATTTGCACATGTTTGTTTGTTTGTGTCTTATTGTATATTAGCATTTGTATATCATACACTACAATAGTTACTCCACAATTGGATTTAATTCAAATTAAATTAAATCACAAACTTAGAGAACAATAAGGGGTGGTCATTTTTTGACTCTAAAGGTTCCTCTCTTATATAGATTCAATGAATCTTTATCCCACCAAAAGCTCTCAAAATTCTCTTCCCAAAAGTGTACCCAAAAAGAAGGCTCTCAAATGAGGTGTTAGGCAGGATTTTATAAAACTTCCTTCTGCTCAAGCGAAACTTGAAATCTTGTGCATCAATGACATCCAACTACCCCAGTGCGATCTTTGAGATAAATCCATCTGGAAAGTTCCATGTTACTTGCTTAGCTAGTGGTTTTAGTCTTCACCTACCACTTTGTCATTTTTTGCCTACGTCTTCATTTCCTTCGTGCAATCTGCCTTCCTTCAAGTTTTGCACACTAATATTTGGAAAAGATTTTCATTCCCTTGGTTTCCTCTATTACGCCATCTTTCACACCATTTCTTTGCACCTCACAAAACTTATATATCATTGCCTTGTCAAAATACTTTATTCAATTGCATGCTCCTCTTTATCAAAATTTGTTGTGCACCATTTTACCATGCTCCTCACAACTTCATCTATTGCACGCAACTTCTCGTGCACTATCACACAACATTTTATTGTGCCTTCATTACCTTTCCAACCTTTAAAATTCTCACACACACTCCAATACTTAGTCAAATCTTCAAAACACATGTAGTCTTCATTTTTCCCATGATGCTCCGCATCGTGTAGTGACTTACAATATATGAAAACCCTAGATTTTTGCACTAACACTTCATGAATATGATTAGATAACAAAAGAAGATAAATTTGTTTGGTGGATTTGGAAAAAACCTAGTGGTTAACCCCTATTGGTATGATCTAAAAGTTGCTGATACATCCTCTTGATCGTGGGAGAAAACTCCATGTAGTTCTCCTAGTATAGGTGCAATTGTGTATGCAAATCTAAGCCAACCCCTTTATTTCCCTTGGGTCTTTTAACACAGAGATAACATGCATAATTGTAGATAAATAAGAATGTATCCTTCACAATTGTTATGTAATATCCAATGCTTGCAAATCGTATATTGATTCCCTTGAGACTTAGAAACTTTGGCAACTTTTTGTATTAGCTTGGCCTTGTTATGACTTGGCTTTATTTGGGAGGTCTATAAATGAGAGGCATGGTATTTGAACCTAGTTTGGTTAGCTCCAAATATGCGTGTGGGATTCTCCTAGGTTTTGTTTCTACTTTGGAGGGGATATATGAGAGCTATGAGTGCTTTTGGAATGTATGTGTAATGAGTGCTCTTGAAAGTGTCATGCGTTAATAAGTGCATTAGACTTGCTTATATATGATTTCATAGGTTTAGTTTCACATTAAGGTGACGTATGGGATATGAATCGACCCAAAAAAATATATCAAATTGGAAAAGTGATTGTTAGGTGACATGAGAAAAGACCATATGCCCTAGGACCAAACCATAAGATGCTCTATTCTTAGATGTATAGTCCTAAAAAGAATATTCATGGGACTACGTAATATTCTAGGGATATGCCTACACGAGATAATATTGTTGTAGGTGATGTGATTAGTTATGGGAACAACTAAGCAATTTGCATAGATAAACAAGTCACAAAAATGACATAGGGATAAGTCACTTCGATTTGGAAAGTGTGAGCAAGTGTAAGGCCATAGTTTTCATTGTGAAATGATAAATTACCCAATTTAGGTGACTAAAGTTCTATAGAAACATACCCCGCCATATGCTCTTTTCAAACTAATTTTAATTAGAATTCTTATAAACTAAATCTTTTTATGACTTGCTATGAATCGGCCTAAACCTGGATCACTGAGAAAGATGAAAAATAATTGCATGGAGGTCATGTTGCAAATAATTACAAACAACCTATTTAATACAATACATAATATAACAATAAACACATACACAAAAGGCCTTTACATTAGTTGACAACATTCATAGAAAGAAAACAATAAACCAATTTGATGGTTGCCCATGCCTTGCTTTAAAGCTTCGTCTAGTTTTACATCTCCCGGATTGCATTTGTGAAAAATTGAAAGTTATTTCAACATGATCCTATTGGTTTTGCATATCATACAATCATTTGCATCTGTGAGACCACATACCCTTTAAACATTTTATCGAACACTTCACATGCATGCACATTTTGCATACATATTTGTCAGGGCACTTGCAACTAAAACATCTAACAAAATTCCTTCCTCTCGGATAATGTTTTGGTGGATCTCCAACCTTGTTTCAAAGTTCCTATTTTAGGATGTATGTTTGGAAAACTATTGGTTGCATTTGGTGAAACAATATGGATGCTTCGTGAAGATACCCATGACTTATGTTGGCTATAATTATGATATTCCGTGATAAAAGAAAAATGAAAGAAAAATAAAACACGAGCACTTCTTGATCACTACAGGATGACACAATGGACCTTATTATCATGCAAGCCTAAGTTAATAGATTGTTTCACATAGAAATGCTAATATTCTATATAAGAACATTGTCCTTTTTTTATAATGATGGAACTAGATTTCATCTCTCATAGATATTTGTCATCTAACAATCTTGGAGATAAAATTTGATACAATACGACAATCAACACATGCTCAAAGGTTTTTGTAGAGCTCCTATTTTGACATAGGCCAGAGGATGCTATCAAAGGTTACAAATTTTGCCTTTATAATTTCCAATTGAATTTGATTGAAAGTTTCCAAAGCCTTTTCAATAGACCTATTATGGGCATATCATGCAATCATTGCATTCCATGAGACCACATTTCTTTCAAACATTTTGTCAAAAACTTTATATGACTTTTACATGCTTCCACATTTTGCATATGTATCTATCGGGGCACTTGCAACTACATTTGCAAAAACTCCTCTATTATGCTTGCATGGATGTCCATATCTTGTTTTGAAGCTCTTATTTTGGCATAAGTTGGGAGCATGCTAGTAAAGTTGAATTGATCAAGTTGGACACTTGTAGGTGACTTTTTGTGAAACATGGTCATTGCTTCGTGAGGATGCCCATGTCCATTGTAAGTTGTAAGTATACTATTCTATGAAAGTAAATAACAAACCACATAATATATATTTGTAAAGTGGCAAAGTAAAATATTTGTTGTTGATAATAATAGGAAGTATAAAATATAATATGTTTTCATAAAATAGTTGTTACCATATCTAGCCACCAAAACAAGTACACTAAAGATATAGGAAAAGCCTTATCGGAAAGGTTTAACACTTTTCAATAAAACTCCCATAATAAGGGATGCCTCCAACACAATCATATATCATATATGGTTTTAAAATTTAGTATAATTAAATGCAAATTGGCTAGAAGATAATTCATGTATGATTTTAAATTTTAACCGAGTCAAATTGAGTGGTGACTACAACTTGCCATGATGTCATCACTTTTAAACACTACAAATATAGTCTTTAATACAACCAACTATCAATCGGTGGACTCGAGAGACCAGGACTATGTGGAATGAATAATGGCACATGGCAATTTAGAATCGACCATATAATTTTATATACTGTAGTTGGTTGGAAATCACCAGGTTAGACACTAACCAAAATGATGTTTGATTAATATTCATGGGCATCATTTTGTGATCTTGTGAAAATAGTTTTTCATGAAAGCAAACTATAAAAAAATGTTTCCACACCCAAAAACATATGGTATGACAATAAAATTTCCTATTTTCTCGGAAGATCACTTCGGGCCATATAAGATATTTAGAGGGGAGGCCATATATATAGAGGGGCCTACCTCTCTTTATTATCCACTATTGGTTAGTCCAGTTGGGCTCGATGGGGAGTCAAGTTGTCTCTTTTACTTGTTTATAGTTCCAGGCACATGAAGAAAAATTACCCTTAAGTTTCACCTTGTACGCGAGTTTATCAATCATCGAGAGAATGCACCTTATTATATGACTAGAGTTCCTTTGGATTTTCCACTATAAGTTCTCTTATACTAGTGCCTAAACAACATTGGAGCTGCTCACACAACCACTTCTCCCATCGTCCTCGACAGGAGGATGGCGTCTTTTGCCTTGTAGAAAAACCTATGTTGGGACATCTTGTTTGTCTTTTCTAGTGCAAGGTGATGATAAAATAGGTGTCATGACACATTTGTCTCTTGGGTGGGGCATTGTAGTGCCTTTGGCTTCTGTGGAGAATGCTTAAGATGGAAGGATTGCCTAAAATACTCCCTTGAGAGAGCCTTCTTATTCTTGGGTTTTGTTTCCTCATAAGAATGACCTCCGGTGTTATACTCATACACAATTGATGCAGATCATCATAGGCCTTCAACACTTTCAAAAAAATCAATTATACCACAAATTAAGCAACTACTCTTACCTAACAATTTGCTTGTCAATATAACTCAATACACCATTCAAATTTGCATCCCTTACTCCAAATGATAAAATGGCTTAATGCCTATCCCTTCCACACTTCTAATAGCCTTTAGCCATGTCAAGAAAACCATTAGATGGGTTCAAATCACTAGGTTTTATAGTTTTCTCACTCTTTGCAAAACTACCCGAGAATGCTTCTTGAGAAGGATGTGGATGGGAGGTTATGAGTTGGAGCCTTATACAATTCACCCAACTAAACTAAATGCACTTTTGAATACCCTTTTTGGTGTTTAAGGTGTGGGAAAAATATTTTGTTTCAACTCCTCTTTTAGATGATTCTTCATGTCCTTTCTTCCTTCTAGACTTGTGTCTTCCTACCACTTACGACATAAGTGAAAATCCAACTTAACTTGTGATAGGAGGCTTCAAAATTCTAGATACTTGGTGTTTAAGATACCCATTTGGCCAAAACTTGGGTGTACAAAACCTTACCATGCCATCCCATGCAAGAAATGCTTCATCCTTCAATGGTCATGGTTTTAAATTAGGTTCCAGGGCTAACCTACATATTTTCAAGCATAATTGTCATAAAATGCAGGAAGATGAAGCCTTTCAGGAGCTTAAACTTCAAAAATATTCTTTTTCATTCCCCCAATAGGTTTACTACCAAGATTGAAGGCCAAATTGTGTGTGAGGTTCAAGTTATGAGTAAATCTTCCAAACCCTAAGAATAACTACATAGTTAACCCGAGATTGTAGTTCCTTCTTCCAAATTGATTGTGCTTGCTTTCCAGGATGTAATGGATTCAAATAGAATGGTAGGAACATCTAGAAGGTTTGAAACTTACCAATAAGCCTTGTTTATCTCCTTGATGGTGACGCACACACTTTTAACTTCACTGTTAAATGTTTGAAACAGGGACTATTAAATTGTACACGTCCTTTTCCTATTTTATCAATCTTTAAACTCTTTAACAATGCCTTCGAGAGGGCTAAACACTCCTCCAAAATTTTTTTGGATTAGAACCTTTTATTCCCAAATCAAAATTAGTGTCAACTCAACTCATCTCTTGAACTTGTCCTTCAAATAATCTGCTCACGAGTTACACAAGGAGGTCTCAAGCCCTGCATTCACATTTAATTGACAAGATATGTGCAAGGAAATCACAATTACATTCATTCAATGCTATCACTATACTTGTTAGAGTCTTGAAACTACTCTATGCTTGCTCATGTTTAATCTACAACTTTCATACATAGATTTTGAATCCTTCTTAAGACCGATTACACACCAAATTTTGCACTAAAACTCTTATTGGTGCTCCAATATTACTTGTCTCGATTGATCGATGCTTGAAAAACAATTACAAAGGTGTATATGTCCTTCCTTCTTGAGTTCTTGTTTGTAATCGCCACCTTCATGCTCATGATGACATCATAGGTGTGAGTTACATGCAAGGAGGAGTTACAATTAGGGAAGGAGTTACAAATTCTTTTCATAAACCATGATAGAGCACCAAAACCATGATTAAGTCTCTACAAACTTCTAAAGGACCTATCAAACCAACTAGACCACCTACATATGCTAAGGAAGCCAAGAAAATGGCTCTACAACATTCAAAATTTCAAACTATGCCAAAATGGAGGGAAACCTCCTTATTTGAATTCATGATCACTAGAGCCTAGAAGGACTTCATGATTGAATCTTTGATAACTCTAAGGACCTAGACAAACCAACAATTGACTATTTCATGCAACTATCCCTTGTAGTGATGCCCCTGCATCAATAATGTTCACATTTCTCTTAGTATTTTATTGTGATATTTTAATACTGTTGTTATATAGTTGTGTTTAGTTGACATGCTTATTAGCTATTTTACATTGTATTTTTCCTGTGCAATTTTTAGGCCATTTATGCCAACTAGTCACCTTTTATTATACCCCTACGTACCTTATCATTTTTTAATTCGTAGATATAGATCCGAGCATTCCAATATAAAAAATAATAATAATAAAAATCTACCTTGTAACAAAAAAAGATGAGGTGGAATTGGTGGAGATGACCCGGGTCTTAATTTTGCCACATTAAAATTTCTTTAAATGCTTTCAAATATATTACAAAATGGCATTAAATGAATGAATGAAAGATTTTAATTCCATCCATGAGACCAAACGATATATTGAACCCAAAGCCACAATCAAAGTGAACAAAGCCACCTCAAGAGCTTCCCTAAAAATTTTGCATAGAATCTTTTGCCTTTTTATTTTGGATCTCCTGTTGTGGATCTTCACCAAAAGATTCATTGTTTTGACATGTCTTTCCTCCTCAAACAAGGATGTTAGGTTGTCTATTGCAAATTGTCCTCACATCTTCTACAAATTTAATTATATGATGTGCATTCCATGATGTGATGCCATTATGTTTCCACTAGCCCTTTGTTACAAAACATGCATGTTCTCTCTTCCGACTCTTCTTTAGGAGACACCCATTTGTTAGTTTCACACCTAAGATGATGTGAACTAGTCCTTAATTGGGCCATCAACATTTTTGCTTTCCATTTGATTTCTTCCCCTAAGTATGCCTTTTCCTTGTGGTCGCAAGTTGGATTAAATTCTTTGATGCAAATTCTTTCTTTGCCCAAGTAGTTGTGTCCACATGCCTATCCTAAAATTTTCTTTCACATAATTTTTCTCATTAGTGTTTGGACACTCTCGCATGTTAATATTCCATTTTATCATTCATTTGATGTTTTGTTTCATCCACACGTTCTTTTTCTCACCTAGATGTTGTTCTACAACCAATCTAGGCCACATGTGAACTTCCATGATTTGAACCTTCTCTCGAATAAGTTAACAACCGAGTTAACACTCGGTGCATCTAAGGGAAGGTTCCCGTTTTGGCTAATAAAATATCGTAAGGAGCCAACATTTTAATTTTGAAGTTGTTTGTGCTCTACTTAAGATTAGACACATTGTGTCCCCAAACTTCATAACCATAAAGAATCACCTGTGTGGCAAGTAAGCTAAACAAAGTTTTTTTAGCTTTCCAATCCCATAATATTGCCTTTTCGCATCTATTTTGTAATGAATATAAAGCCTTCCATCCTCCTTGTACTGTTTTTGCTCTCGCAAGTTTCCCAACTAAGATTGTTGTGAAAATCCATCCTGAGATATTTGTATTTTTCTAATATTTCTAGTGGGTTTCCTTAAAAAGAAAGTTAAATTACTTTCTAGTTTTTTCATAAAGAAAAGATCGCGACTTGGGTTTTCTTTGACATTTACTTGCATTACAACCTTTCGGCAAAAGTGATCAAGGTACCTTAAATGCTCTCTCATATTATGTATTGGTTTTTTGCAATTAGAATTAGGTCGTTTGCATAAAGAAGCAATTTTATTACATAGTCGGCTAAGTGAATTGTTAGGAATTAGTATTTACATTGTGTAGATAATAATTACATTTGGTAATTATTATTATATTAGTAATTTGTTATTTAGTTGTTATATAAAACAACTAATAACAAATGTGTGTTGAGTTGTTTGGTTGTTACAAACAACTCACATGATTAGTATTTGTTAGTAGAATAGTTTCCTAATTTATAGGAAACTATGTGCCTATATATTTGTAAGTGCATCCTATGTAATGTATCCGGAATGAATTGAAAGATACATTATTATTCCGTGAATAATATTAGAGAAGCTTATTGTGTTGAATAGAAGAGATATTGTTTTGTGTATAATTTGTTGCTGTACATTTCTGTAAATCTGATCCAGGTCCATCATTTGGTATCAGAGCATGCTCAAAATCCTGTGTCTAATGGAAGCATTGGCTTTCCAGATCTGTTTGATATTGTAAATTACTCAAGATAAGGACTCGCCTCTCGGCCATGCACTTTTTGTGTTTAGCACCAAGACCTGTACATCTATCTTTATTGGCATCACTAGATCCTGTCTAAATTCTCTAGATGCGGTGTACATTCCTCTACGACTTCTATTATTTCTACCTAGAGGTGCGGATCTGAAAAATATTCATTGTTATTCGTCCAAACGAATTATTTGTTGCAAAAAGGATCGATTGTAGAAGATACATGATAAGATCAATTTTTGATGGGCCATTTGATCATTCTTTACGGTATTATTGTGAAGAATTAAGTAATCAGATGGTTTAAATCCGGTTGTATATATTTGTCCTCCAGTCCATGTGCACGTATAACATCTGTCCAGTAGAATCAATAAATTATGCAATAAGCTAGTGGAATTTGAATATTGATAGCAGAGTGGAAGCGTGGTCACAGATCTATAAACTATCTGGTGCATTTATCTGGGAAGTTTCGTAAGTCATTAAGCCTTTGAATTTCCTTTTACCTGTGCGCACTGTCACTCACTACATGACTATTTTTATTATCTACCATTCTACATGGTAAACCGAAAGCCTCAAAGACATCACTGATGGAAATCTAGATCATTGGCATCACCATTGTGGAGGTCAAGCCCATGCAATTTTCAATTTCCAAGATGTACAGATCATTGTTCATTCAATGCCACCAATCCTGCAATTTCAGTTTATTGTCCACATCTTGTAAGAGTCTGAGTCATAGATTCGTCCAAGTCATAGGTTCACATTTGGAGGTTTGTTTTTTCTTTCATTCAAAACTCATTTCCAGCAGTTCATTCTTTGTTTTGTTTTGTATACACATTTCTCCCATCCATGATTTCATTTATTATTCTCCATAAATGTTTTAGTTGTCTTTATGTCCAGATTACTATATATTATCTTGTCAAAAGTCTTATTGTCTTCTCATTTATATTAAGAAGTCGAGTAATGTTTTTGAGCTAGTAGTTAAGGAAATCTAAAAGTCATGTGATGTAAATGTTAGTCAAGGTTAAATGTATAAATAGTCTAATCTGTGTCAATTATCAAAGTCATAAATGTCATCTGGTTAAAATTATGTCATTATTATCGTGTCTAAACGTGTCATTATTGAGAGTCTCGTCAAAATTTCATTGTGAGTTAGAGTCAAAAGTTGTGAAAATAATTTAAAAAAAAATTGCCTTACGGACGCATTTTCGGTGTTACCCGACGTCCGGAAAAATAAAGTGTTTCACATTGTAGGAGGGAAGATATAATAAACAATGTGGAAACAATTGAGCTTCATATCCAAATCCGGCTGAGATAAACAATGGAGGACTAATGGAGGACGGAGGTCGAACAACGACCTCTCGTAAATCAATAACGATGTGGCCACGCAGAAGCTGTGGTGGCATATATATGGTGTGAGTATTTGATTTTCATGTGCTTTCCATTTTCTCGGTGTGCTTCGGTTTACAGTTTCTGTTGTGTGTGGTATTTGATGGATGTTAGAAAGAGAGTTGTGTTGGAGCGCAGATGATTTTCAGTGATCCTCTGACTGACTTGGTCCTCTGACTGCCGTACTTCTTTGGAAGATGGTCAGCTAGAAGAATACGTTCACTAGCATTAGTGACCATGTGCAGCAAGACCTAACTAGCAAGATCCATTCAGGAGTATGTTCTTCGATGCATTTTGCTTCTCAATATCTATATGAGTGGAATTTCACATTGTGGGGGGGAATACATACCAATGTTCCATTCCCATTCTGCACCCAAAACGACTTAGTCAAGGAAAGCTTCTAGCAAGTGATGGCAAAGTGTAGTTTTCTATGTTGTTCGAGATCGAGTGGCAGCGATCAATGACAGAGACTACGATTAAGAACATTACGATTCTTATAGGAAGTAATGTGAAATATTTTCAGTATATCTTCTATTGTGCAGTTTTGTGATATGCAAGTTGTGTTTCCTACATAATTCCCTGATGTATAAGCATAGTGGTGAACAGTAGCACCAAAGTAAGTCAGTTCATGGATCTTGAAAGGGTTTGTGGGAGGATCCAGAAAACCACACGAGGTGGACAGTTGATGAGGTTCCTATCACGTCAAGGTTTGTGGTAAGCCTGTTTAAAACCATGGAAGGAGCGAGCCTTTCTTTTGGATCAAGGTCATGAGTCACAGAGTTGGACATGCCACAGGGGTGAGCATACTGCAGTTGAGAGTGTGGATGTTTTTCTACCATGTAAACACTAAGGGGGGGAATGTTAGGAATTAGTATTTACATTGTGTAGATAATAATTACATTTGGTAATTATTATTATATTAGTAATTTGTTATTTAGTTGTTATATAAAACAACTAATAACAAATGTGTGTTGAGTTGTTTGGTTGTTACAAACAACTCACGTGATTAGTATTTGTTAGTAGAATAGTTTCCTAATTTATAGGAAACTATGTGCCTATATATTTGTAAGTGCATCCTATGTAATGTATCCAGAATGAATTGAAAGATACATTATTATTCCGTGAATAATATTAGAGAAGCTATCATGTCTTTGAATAGAAGAGATATTGTTTTGTGTATAATTTGTTGCTATACATTTTTGTAAATCTGATCCAGTCCATCATGAATGCCATCCCCATCCATTTTGTTAATCCACTCATCTAGCTTGTGAATGTAGAGCCTTAATAAAGTGGGTGAAAGTGGGCATCCTTGTTTAACACCAATGTCACTCCCAAAACGTTCATCTTGGGCATTCACTCCCGAGTTCGATTTTGGCCTGACACTTATCTCGAAACTCCAATCTCCTCTATTTTGTTTCAAGTTTATTTCTATGTATTGTGTCAAACATTTTTTTAAAGTTGACAAAGCAGCAAAAAACTTCTTCACCTTGGTTATCCACACTTTTTCAACCAAGTGTTTAAGAGTGATGCAATGGTTGATAATGGAGTGATTTGGCTTGAAACTTGCTTGCCCTTTTGTCTTTTTCACTCTTTTTTTGCCCAAATGTTAATTTTATGCTCTATCATGCTCCCAAATAGTTTTCCAAGAAGAGAGTTTACCATGATTGTGTGGTTTTTTGATATATCATTGATCCACTTTTGTATAGGGAGATAACAAGACTAGTGAACAATTTGAATACATGTTTTATGTGCGATGTAAAAACTTTCACACCCCATTTGAGATATTCTATTTGCAGCCCATCTATATCTCGAGCCTTTCCCCTAGTTTCTTTATGTCTTGAGTGATATCCCCGGTTGAAAAGAGTTGAATTTTTGTGTTGATAATGGGGCTATCTTTATTGTGCTCTTGCTCGTATACCAATTCTGCATAAGCTAGCCATTGTTTGTTTGTTATATTATTCTCTCTTTGTTTTCTCTTCTGAAGAAGTTCTTTCCGTAATCCTTTGGTATTATGCTTTCCTAAGGAAATTAACTCTTTCCTTCTCGTGTTCATGTAACCCTCTTTTTTGGATTGAATCATTTTTTCATTAGCCTTTTTGTTTTCTTTATCTTTTCCCGCTTCTCTCAAACCTCTTTTTGCTACCTTACATTCTTAATCATACCACATATTTGTCAAAAAGCGCTTATGTTTCTTTTCTTCATCCTAGATCTTTTGCAAATACTTGGTGCTTCGAGGATGGTAAGAATCAACATCTGCTTTATATGAGACAATTGGTCATTTGTAACTCTATCTTTGGCCTCCTGAGGGTGTTTTTCAAGGCTTGCCTTAAAAAGTTCTCTATTCTCACGTGTTGTAAGAATTTTTCTTGAAGATGTGCTTTTCTTTTCTCGTGGTGGGTTTGCTCCTTTGGCTGATTATTAATATGCATGTTAATCTTCACATAAATGGGTTATGGTTGATTTCATCTCTATAGGGCAATCCCCTATTTCTAATTTTGTCAATCTTGAAATACAACCTTGTGAACAAATAGCGTAATCTACCACACTTTGTCCATTATATGTTTTGCATGTGATTTTGCTTGAATTTGGCCATGCTCTCATGCCATTATGTATAACCATGTTATAAAGGCTATATGTCTCCAACAATTATGTGACGTAATGCATACGACCTCCATTTTCATCATGTGAAGTCCTCTCACAAATTTGGTCTTCTTTTCCTCTAGCCATAATAGATTGTAGTTCATAAAACCCTCATTTCTCATATTAAGAGACATGTTGTTTGTTGCTCTCACATTGAAATCTCCCATTATTAGGACTTCGAGACACTATATGCTAGAATGCCATTCTTGAGTGATGCATTAGAGTAGCCATAATCTAAATGTTGTTTTCATATACATTTTTTATCCTCTTGGTACAAAATAACATATGCAACAAGCCATAATGTTATTAAATTGTTGTAAATACCGATCTACACAATGTGTTTTTCGGTGAGTGATGCATTACACTAGCCACAATCTCAATGTTGTTTTCATATACATTTTTATCCTCTTGGTACAAAATAACATATGCGCAAGCCATAATGTTATCAAATTGTTGTAAATACTGATCTACACAATGTGTTTTTCAATATTGTTGAAACACACATTTATGTAGTTTTCGAGATTCAAACCCATGACCTATAGTTTATTAATGTGGTCAAACCGACTGAGCTACATAGGAACATATGCAACTATTTGTTGTCAAACTCATATATTGAAAAAATTTGCCACTTGTAATGTGACGACTAACAATGAGATCCACACATACATGAGCATGCATAGATTTTATGCGGGCATGTTCTTAGATGGTGAATTCTATCGGGAGAATAACTGCCGGCTTTTAGCAGGGTGATGGCTATTCTCTCGATAGAATACACCTATGCGCATAAAAACTGCATCCTCCCACGCCATGCATATATGTCACACATTTCAATAGTTGGTTTTTATAGATTTTTTTGGTTGAAAACACTTTGTGTTTTTCAACATTGTTGAAAAACACATGTACCTTCGCTTCGCCCTTCGCGAGATTCAACTCCGCGACCTCAGTTCTCACCGCCCAATTTTACCAACCGAGTTCTCTTTGGACAGATGCACCAATCATTTGTCAAAAACATATATTTAAAAAAATCGATGAGGTGACCCCTGGCCGTGGGACTCGCCCATGCATGGGCATGCATATGCTTTATGGAGACATCTATGGGTGATGGTGCATTCTATCAAAAGAATAACCAATCTACCACACTTTGTCCATTATATATTTTGCAAGTGATTTTGCTTGAATTTGGCCATGCTCTCATGCCATTACATATAACCATGTTATAGAGGCTACATGTCTCCAACAATTATGCGCTATAATGTGTAAGACCTCCATTCTCATCCTGTGAAGTCCTCTTCCATATTTGGTCTTCTTTTTCCTATAGCCATTAAAGGTTGTAGTTCATAGCCCCCTCATTTCTCGATTAAGAGAGAGTTGTTTGTTGTTCTCACATTGAAATCTCCCATTATTAGGACTTCAAGACACACTATATGCTAGAATGCCATTTTTAAGTGATGCATTAGAGTAGCTACAATCTAAATGTTGTTTTTATATACAATTTTTTTACCATCTTGGTACAAAATAACATATGCGTAAGCCATAATGTTATTAAATTGTTGTAAATAATGATCTACATAGTGTGTTTTTCAATGAGTAATGCATTAAAGTTCCACAATCTAAATGTTGTTTTTCGTATACTTTTTTATCCTCTTGGTACAAAATATTGTATGCGGCAAGCCATAATGTTGTTAAATTGTTGTAAATATTGATCTATAGAGTGTGTTTTTCAACATTGTTGAAAAACACATTTGTGTGATTTTCGAGATTCAAACCTATGGCCTATAGTTTACTAATGCATGGTCAAACCAATGGAGCTACATAGGAACAAATGCACATATTTGTTGTCAAACTCGTATATTAAAAAAACCGCCACTTGTAATGTGACGGTGACAATGTGGGACCCGCCTATACATGAGCATACATAGATTTTATGGGGGCATATTCTTCGATGGTGCATTCTATCGGGAGAATAGTCCTCTGGCTTTCAACAAAAACAACGATGACTATTCCTCGATAGAATGCACCATTGCCCTTATGGGGGCATGTTCTTAGATGGCGCATTATATCGGGAGAATAACCGTTAGGCTTTTGGCGATGGCTATTCTCCCGACGAACGAATGCACCATCGCCCATAGATGCCCCCATAGAGCATATGCATGCCCATGCATGGATGGGTCCCACGGCTAGGGGTTACCTCGTTAGATTTTTTTGAAATATATGTTTTTGACAAACGATTGGTGCATTTGTCCAACATCAACGCAATTGGTAAAGGGCAGTAGTGAAACCTGGAGGTCCGAGGTTGAATCTCATGAAAGGGCGAAGCAAAGGTAAATGTGTTTTTCAACCAAAAAATTCTAAAAACAAATTGTTGAAATGTGTGCCATGTATGCATGGTGTTGGCCATGGGACCATGCCCATGCATGGGCATGCATACGCTCTATGGGGGCATCTATGGGCAATGGTGCATTCTTTGGGCAGAATAGCCATCTCCCTTCCGCACTGCGCTTGCTTAGGAATTTAAAAACCATCATAAAATTTCTCTCCTGTTTTGAATCATTCAGGTAAAGGACATGGACTTAGTCGAAGAAAATTACATAGAGCACCGTGCCTATGCCAGAGTTGGACTGTTGGGCAATCCCAGCGATGTCTATAATGGCCGTACACTTTCATTTGGCCTCGCTAATTTTTGGGCCACTGCTCGCCTCAGACCATCACAAGTTCTTGTCATTGAGCCGCATCCATATCACGATTTGGTCAAATTCAACTCTCTCGATCATCTGGTGGGTACACTTTCTTTCTCAGTATTATGATTCAATGCTGTTAATTTTTTTCACAATCACCCATTTGTAGATCTTGGTCTCAGAGCTAATTTACCAGTGAATGACACTTACTCTGCCTACATGGTTAGCATGTCCAATTTATTTATTCTGTATTCAGATATGGTATAAGCCTTTTATATGCAATTGGTGTATATATATATCAGGCGTGTATATATATACATTGTGTATACACACATCAGGTATGCGCATATTACATTCACACACTCACTCACATTATACACATACCTGATATGTGTATACACAATGTATATATATGCACACCTGATATATATATATATATATACACACACATACACACCTGTTATATATATTATATATCGGTGTATATTGATGAAGCAGCAGACCTGTAAGTCCTAGAATCTGCACACAAACATTTTACAAAAATGCTGCAAATTGAATATAGTTAGGAGAACACAATTTAGGAAGCCAAACACATTCCCTGCCCCTACCCTGCGCCCGTGTCCCCGAAAAAAAAAAAATGATAACGGATTTTTGGGTATGATACTTGTAACTTGGAACAACAAAACATTTTCTGATTTACTATCTCAAACAACCTTTCTAATAGCTGCTATTGTGCTGCCTATTTAGCCTTTCTGCTATTCTTCTGCTGCTTACAGACTGTTGCTCCTATCTTTCTAATATAATACTTACACCTAGAACAAACAAAGTATATACATTAATTTTCTGCAGTCTTGACATTACACAAGTCAGAAACAAATCAGATTTCGTTGATTAAAATTGTCATTCAAATCTGCATTAAATTTGGACTCCCCACTACTGTCGATGATTGGGTCTTCAGTCAAGGACTGTATTAAAGTTCTACCTGCCCTTCTACTGTAGGTGATCATCGGATGCTCTTGCATCATCCTCCCGGGGTTGTAAAAGGCAAATGCCCTTGCTCAGGCCTAACAACCTTTGATATTCATGTTTGGAAATCCATGTATTTTCCTCTTCAGGTTTTCCTTTCCATTTGATCGAATATTGTCTTAGATGATACTTCCAAGGTGAAGCACTTTCATGTGTAAGACCCTCTCAATCTCCATTGGTATACTCTTTGGCAATTGCTGTTGCCAGTCAAGTACTTCATTTTCTTGTTCACATGCATTACCATCTTCATAATAATAATTAAAACCAGAAATATTCACGATTTTGGAGAAATGTCTAGTCCATTCGGTAATTCAATGTTGTAAGCACTGTCATTGATCCTTTTCAAAATCCTACAAGGTCCAATCTTTTAATATTTTAACTCATTATTTTTCCCTTTGGAAATTGGTTTTTACTCAAAGGCATCCTAACTCAATTCCCTTCTTTGAATGTCTTGGGCCTCCTAGTATCATTTACATCCCTAGTATATATCTGGCTACACATTTCAAGCTGTTCTTTAACCTTCCGATGAAGTAGTTGCATCTGGCCAGCAAAGGCCTTCGCATCATCACTGCTTCTTTCCTCAATTGGCAAAGTAACAAGATATGTAAATCAACTAGGACTCTTTTCACACACTATATCAAATTGAGTATAACCTGTTCTTCTGTTCATAAAATTATTGTAGTAAAATTCAGGTTGTACATGAGATCCTACTCGATGCTAGGACATCTGGGTTCACTTGCAATCTTGCATCACCTGAAAACATGTTATTCTAGGAAATTTAGTTAAGTGCTGCATTGCGCAAGTGAGATCCTACTTGATGCCATCACATCCGGGTTCACTTCCAATCTTGCATCACCCAAAAACATGTTATTCTAGGAAATTTAGTTAAGTGCTGCATTGTGCAAGTCATTGTGCCAAGTCTATGTTCAATTTTGCGCAAGTTCTGTTTCACACATATGTTTGTAATGAATGCAGTCTGCATGTGCAGAAGGAGTCCTTATAGTGTTTTGTGTTGTTTGTTATGCACAAATGTTTATGGCTGTTTTACGCCAATCTTTGTAGCATGCAAGTGTTGTAACAGTGCCATGCAAATTTGTAGACTCATGCAAGTGTCATGTAATAGTTCGTAGTTGCTTTATGATTGTGGCAAGTCCTAAAGGGCTGAGCAAGGTTTGTGGTATGGTCTTGAATCTAGAGTATCCCATAGGAGATACTGCAAATCTGTATGTCAGTAGTGCAAGCATGGATGTTTTCCAATAAAGTTAGTTTGTGCACATAAATCACTTTTGTGTGCACGACATCATGCAAAGCAAGTTTAAAGGCTTGCATTACCAACATGTTTTCGTCTTAATGACACGCATCCACAACCGAAACTGCGAGGTCATTGGAGCCATATTGCGATAGCATGCAAGAATTCAAGGGAGGAGCTAGTGTACAATTTTATGTGCAAGGGCGAATGTGGCATGTAACTGTTAGAATTACAAAATTTCAACATTGTTTGAGTAAGCCGATGTGAGTTCAGCTAACTCATAATAGTAGTCGTTGAGACGACTCATTGTGCATTGAGTTGAGCTATCATTTGGGCCCTATTCTTGCATAGAGGATTGGGAATACCTAGGGCCATAGAGGTCACTTGTTGTTTTGAAGCATGTTGTAGGACGGGTCTTGTGTCTATATAAGCATGTTATCATATTTGTGTTAGGGATGACTCCCGCATGAGAGAGCTATAATTTGGACTTTTCAGTTCAACGTGTGTTGTAAGCTATACTTGCAAAGATTGTGAGTTAGCCAATGAGATCTGCGGATGTATGGTATGTGGTCTTGAGCATCTCATAGACTGGATAGTTGAGTTCAAAAAGTACTTTGGATATGAAGACTTGGAAGATCCAAGGTGAGTCAAATTCACTAGAACAAAATTGAAAGGACACACATCTCTATGGTGGGAACATGTACAAGCCGAGAGATTGTACAAAAGTAAGGAACAAATCAAGAGGTGGAATAGATTTGTTGCAAAGTTTAAAGTGAACTTCATTCCATAGGATTATCATACGAGTTTGTTTAAAAAGCTACATGGTCTAAGGCAAGGGGATATGAGTATAAGTGATCACATTGAGGAATTTTGCAAGTTGACTATTAGAGTTTGTCATGTTGAAGATGACTTAGAAAAGATTTCATGCTATATGAACAACTTGTGACATGGCAATTCAAGATGAATTTGGGATGATAAGATTACATTCTGTTGAAGAAGCCTATCAATATGTGCTAAAGGTAGAAGAAAAGTTGGCGTGAGGCAAAGACAAGTTTATCTCGGTATCGTGGACAAGGTAGTGATAGAGGAACACCACGCTTAACAAGGAGAGACAGCAATCATAGTGCGATGATAGTGCACGAAGAGGCCAAGGAAACTCGAGAGGTAGAGGATCTTATCATCGAGGTCATGGACACAAATTCACATGAACTTATTTCAAATGTGGAAAATTGGGACACAGAGCGTTCGAATGCCCTCAAGCACATTCATATGCTTGTAGAGATGCGAGTGCGTGTATTACACAAGTGAAAGAAGAGAGTGCTGCATCAGTACATCATATCAATGAACTTGAAATAGGGAAGCACTCACGATGAAGAAAATATTGCTGAAACTTGGACGAGTAGAATAGTCCTTGCAATGAAAAAAATTGTTTAGAACAATTTGTAAATCAGAGGTAAGCTCTGTAAATTGTTTAGTATTGTTTCCCAGGAAATGGTAAATAAGATTGAATTAAGGAGGATCGCTTATGAGATTCCATAAAGGTCTTGTGGTTGCTAAAAGGTCATCAAATTTTGGTCAAAGAGAAATGCTTGGTGAATTTCTAGATTGGTGCATACAAAGATGAGGTTGTGTGATATCATGCATATGGATGCTTGTCATATTTTGCTTGGAAGGCCTTGGCAGTTTGACTGCAAGGCACAACATGATGGATTTGCAAATACATATACTTTGATGGAGAGATGGAGTAACACATACTTTGAATCCTTTGAAGGATAAGTAAGTGTGAGGAAGTGGAAGCTAATTCTAAGGTTATGTTGATGTTGGGAAAATAATTCTTGAGTGAGGTGGAGGAGTGCAAATATTTTGCGCTTGAATCAAAGCCCTCACAAAAATTGGGCGAAACAGAAATTGAAGAGACAATTCCACAATAAGTGAAGGATTTGATTGGTGAATTTCTAGAGATTGTTTCTAGTGATCTACCAGACATATCACCATTGATGGGAGGAATAAGTCATCAAATGGATTTGATCCCAGGATTGAGTTTACCATTCAAAGTGGCATACAGATTGACACTGCAAGAAAAAGTTGAGGTGCAGAAGCAAGTCCAAGAGGTGTTAGATAAAGGGTGATCAAAGAGTCTTTAAGCCCGTGTGTAATACCAATAGCATTAGCACCAAATAAAAATGATGAATGGAGAATGTGCATAGATAGCCGAGCAATTAACAAGATCACGATCAAATACGTGTTGCAGTTACCGCAAATGGATGATTTGATGGATTGTTCAAGTGGTGCGAGGTATTTTTGAAGATTGATCTGAAGAGCTGATATCATCGAATTCACAGGGAAGGAGATGACTGGAAAATAACGTTCCAAACCCAACAAGGTCCTTATGAATTGTTGGTTATAACATTTGGGTTGACAAATGCACTGATTACATTCATGCATTTGATGAATGAAGCGTTGAAATTATATCGGGTAAGTTCTTGATTGTTTGCTTAATTGATGTTTTGATTTTTAGTAAGACAAGATAATAACATTTGCAACATTTGTGTAAAGTGTTGATGACATTACGAGATGAGAATTTGCTCGTAAACCTGAAGAAATATAGTTTTTTGAAGAAAGAGTTAGCATATCTAGGTTTTACAATATCCCATGAAGGCTTGAAGATGGATTCTGAAAAGGTGAGCACAATAGTTGATTGGCTGCCACCTAGGAAAACTTTGAAGCATGAAGCTTCAACGACTTAGCAAGTTTCTGTAGGAAGTTTGATGAAGAGCTCTAATGAGATTATCAACCTACTCAATGCACTAAGAAGGTCAATCACCACAAACCATGCTATTGCTCTACTTGAGGATCATCTACTAATGCCCAAAATGGTTCAAACATGCAAAAATTTGTCCTTTTAAGCATTATCTTGCCTCTACTAGCAATATACCCTGCTCCATACACCCAATTCAATGCCAAATTAACTTTCAAGATGCCCAAATTACAAGAAAACTTCAATTGTCCTTGCCTTCCTCATTCTGCCCTTCACTAACTTCTTAAGAACTTAGCACAAATTAAGCAAATTTTAGACTTTTTAGCCTTCACCGGCACTTTCAAACTGTGTACCCTGTTCCACAAGCTCAATCCAATATATTAATAGCCTTCTAAGTGATTGGAAACAAGAAAACCATCAACTTTCTTCACATTCACTCAAACTGTCCTTTTTAGGCTCTTAAGAGCAATAATGTTCCTCAAAACTGGTTGAGAACTAACTATGCATACCCAAGATAAGATAAAGACACTTCTAGATACCCTTTATGCTCTTGAAGGTGCGTTGTAAATTTTATAGATCAAGCTCTTAAAGCTCCTCTCTCAATCACTTCTTGCTCTTCTCTAGTTCTCCAACCTCCTACTAGCCCTGCTTTGAGGGTTTTCTTCACATAATTTTTGATTTAAGGATCTCCTAAATGACCTGATGGACTTTGTGACTACCCATTATCCTTGTTTAACTGTCTACAAACTTTCAGTGGTTGATTCCAAGGGAAACCCCTTTTCTTGTTACTATGATCTCACTTGTTAGGTCGTAATGATTGTAGCAGTCTGCCTTTTCCTAAACTGTCCAAGATTCCAGGAAAATGGACTCACCTCAACACTTAAAACTTTCAAATATGAATGTATACTCCACCAAGATGTTTCTATCAATTTGCAGGTCACCATTCAAAATCTAAAGGCTTCAAGCTTGAATTGTGTACCAAACCCTACCTAAACCCTTGTACTAGCCTGAGAGACCTCAAGGCTTATATAACACATTGTAATTGTTTTCATACTTAAATTTTGGTTTCCAAGACTGTATTCACTTCCTCTAACTTCCTGTTCTGACAGTAAGAGAAGATAATAAGTCTCACTTCAAAAATCCTTCTAGAACTGACCTCTAGGAACGAAGGAAAACATGGTATATGGAACCCTTATCACCAACTATGAGAATCTGAGACCTCTTTCCAATGTAGAAACTTCACCACTTGGTTGAAATGCTACTCACATACTCTTCCAGATGTCACATGAGTTCATGTTAGTCACACACACTTTGCAAAAGAAATAAGCAAATCCTTAACCCAAACTGTAAGAAAATAGTCTCAGTCCTGATTTCTTAAGGGTTTCAAACTTACAATTGAGAGTAACAAAACATTCAACCTCAAGACCTTGCAATAACACCTCCACCACCTTCGACCACGTGATTATCATTAAACGAACTTCATCACAAAGATCACAAGTCTAATATATCAAAGAATCCTTGCAAAATCACAGTTTCACAGTTATAACAGTCTTGTGCAATTCTTTAAATGGATTTCAAACTAGCAAACACAGTTCTTCCAATTCAACGTTCATTAAACTTCCTAAAATGGATTCCAAGAAATTCCTCAGGTGCTCATAAAGAAAGGATTGTTAGTTCTTAACTAAGGTGCCAAAACCTTCAAGTGATCAATGAAGGAAAGCATATCCTCCTGCAAAAACAGAGTTATCTCTATATTAAATTGTATTTTTCTTACAAAATTACATGCTCCTCCTTCCTCTTCCTCAAAACCCTTGAGGAATGAATCTACCTCCTTATTCGAGTTTTATACCTTTTTCCTCTAGTTACTATAACCCTAACTAAATCCCTTCTTGACTCTAGATGCCCATCTATATCAAAAGAGGCATTTTTACAACTTTTGAACATTTATTGACTCTAACTTCATCCCTAGGACTTATTTTCACATGCCTAGACACCTTACACATTCTTCAATTCATAAAGACCCTTCCTTCTAACTCTTGACAAACCATACTTCCACTTTTACAACCTTAGGAGATTTGAATTACAAAATGGAGGGAAAATACAAATTTGAAAATTTTGAATGCTAACTCACCCAATACTCTTTTTCATGCCTTTAATACACCCTAACACACCTTAACTTGATCCCCACAATTGTGAATAAGGAAGAATTCCATTTTTGAAGTTCCTTTGGTGATGCCCATGCATCAAAGTCTATCATAAATTTTAGTGGTATATGTGCAGTGATTATAAATGTAATGTGCAAGGATAAGAAAGTATTTGTGTGGACAGTGGAAGCAGAAAACAATTTCCACCAGGTAAAGAAGAAAGTGACAGAGCAATTAGTGTTGGTGTTGTCGGATTTCAGCAAAGTTTTTCAAGTAGATTGCAATGCAAGTAGCGCAACAATAGGGGCAATGTTGGGTCAAGCATTTTTAGTGAAAAGATTAACAATACGAAACACAAGTATTTAGTGTATAATCAAGGATTCTATGCAATAGTGCAAACATTGAATACATGGAGACATTATTTACTACCCAAGGAGTTTGTTCTGTATATGGATCATTAGGTGTTATAGTTCATCAATACTTAGGGTAAGCTAAACCAGAGACACATGAAGTGGGTGGAGTTTTCACAGAGTTATTCTTCTGTATTGCAACATAGGAGTGGTAAGTCAAACAAAATCACAAACACTTTGAGTAGGAGAGTTTTGTTATTGAATGAAATGAGAGTTGAAGTCATAGGATTCGATGCTCTGAAAATAGAGTATGCTGAAGATGAGGATTTCAATCAGGCATGGAAGGCATGCACAAAACCACCAAGTGTGAATAGAACACCATGGTTAGCCTATTTTGTTCAGGAAGGATTGTTGTTTCATAAGCGCAGTTGCGTATTTGAAGAGGTTCAATGCGCGAGAACTTGTTTTAAGGAAAAACATAATGGCAGACTGGTAGGACATTTTGCTTTGACAAGATGTAAGCACAATTGGTGTAAAAATACTTTTGGCCACACATGAGTTCCAATGTGTGCAAGTTTGTTAAAAAATGTAGAGTTTGCCAGTTGGCTAAGGGGTAAAATTAGAACGCAGGGTTGTATCAACCATTGCCTATTTAAGAGAAGCCATGGGAGGATATCAGTATGGATTTTGTTTCAGGATTGCCTAAGATGCAAAAGGGAAATGATTTAGCATTTGTGGTTGTTGACATGTTTTCAAAGATGGCACATTTTGTGGCTTGTAGGAAAACTAGTGACACAACTAACATTTCTAACTTGTTTTTCAGAGAGATTGTGAGACTACATGGTTTACTATGTAGTATTGTATTAGACAAAGATGTAAAGTTTGTGGGACATTTCTGGAGAATGTTGTGGAGGAAATTGAATACCAGATTGCAATTCAGTTTTGCATATCATCCACAAATAGATGGACATATAGAAGTTGTCAATAGAAGTTTAGAGAATTTGTTAAGATGTTTGATTGAAGATAAACTAGGTACATAGGATAATATTCTAATGCAAACTGAGTTTGCGTATAAAAATTTGTTAGGAGTACATGAAAGACGCCGGTCCAGATTATGTAAGGAGTTCATGGAGTTTCGTGACATAAAAAATGTAGAAATAAGAAGTGTAGATGTAGAGGATTTTACAGAGCATGTGGGAGATGTGCATTGACCAAGTATGTAAACAGTTGGAGAGACGTTCAGCGCAATATAAACAACGAACAAATACCAAGTGAAGGGAAGTAGAGTTTCAAGTTGGAGACATGGTCTTAGTACATTTGCGGAAGGAAAGTTTTCCAAGAGGAACCTATAAAATGTTAAAGTTGAAGGAGTTGGACCATGCAGAGTATTGAGAAAATTTGTGAAGAACGCATATGAAATTGAGTTACTAGAGGGAGTAGATATTTCACCTATATTCAATATGGCATATATGTATACATATCATGCAACACTAGAAGATGAAAGAGGGAGTGTAGATTCATATTTAGAGTTAGAGATTGATTGGAGAAGATAGTTGTAAGGGAAAAAAATTGAAGAGTGGAAGAAATAAATAACACAAGGATCAACAAGAGGACAAGAGACAAAGAATACAAAGAAAATCTGGTCAAGTGGAAGGACTGAGACATTGAGGATGCAACTTGGATTAGTGCATTCGGAGCTGTGAAGCATGGAATACTGTCAACAAAACCATAAACATGAGCTCATGCTTTTCTTTGTTACATGGGGTGTATGATGCAGGAGCATCCGGGTTCACTTGCAATCTTGCATCACCTAAAAATATGCTAGTCTAGTAAATTTAGTTAAATGTGTTGCATTCCGCAAGTCATTGTGCCAAGTCTATGTTTGTCTGCTTTTGCGCTTATGTTTGTAATGAATGTGCAACCTGTGTGTCCAAGTAAGGATTCTTTATAGTGTTTTGCTCATTTGTCAATGCGCAAGTGTTTATGGTTGTTTTGCGCCTATTCTTTGTAATGCACAAGTGTTGTAATTGTTTGTGCTAGTATGTGTCATAGATGCGCACAAGTGCCATGTAATTTTCAATGGTTGTTTTATGATTGCGGCAAGTCCTAAAGGGTCAAGAAAGGTTTGCGGTATGCACACGTCTAGAGTATCGTACATGAGATAGTGTAAAAATGTATGTCAACAACGCAAGCATTCATATTTCCCACAAAGTTAGTTCGTGTGCAGAAATCACCTTTTTGTGCGTGGCATCATGCGGAGCAATTTCAGAGGCTCTCGCTACCAACATGTGTCGTCGCTTTTAGTGATGTGCATCTTCTATTGAAACCTCGAGGTCCTTGGAGCCATAATGCGATAGTGCAAGAATTCATGGAGTAGCCAATGTGCAATTTTATGTGCAAGGGCGAATATGGTGCATCACATTTGGAGTTTCAAAAGTTCAAAATTGTTTGATGAAGCCAACATGAGTGCAACTAACTCATAATAGTATCCGTTGATCTGTCTCATTGTGCATTAAGTTGAGCTATCTTTTGGGCGCTATTCTTGCGTAGAGGATTGGGACATACCTAAGGCCACATGGGTCACTTGTTGTTTCGAAGCATGTTGTAGGATGGGTCTTGCATCTATATAAGCATGCCATCAAATCTGTGTTAAGGATAACTCTTGCAGGAGCTAGAGCTATAATCTGGATTAGTTGGTTTAGCATGTCTGTTGTAAGCTATACTTGCAAAGACTGCGAGTTAGCGAGTGAGATCTATGGATCTATTGTATGTGGTTTGGAGCATTGTGACTTGTGAGATTGTTATATGCATTACTGTAATTCTTTTTTTGTGAAATAATAAGTGTTCTGTGTTCTGTGCCATATTGTGCCATACTTTGTGTTGTGTATTGCATTTTATGCATTGATTATGTGGAGTATTTTGAGATCTGCGCTGTACAAGGCATCTCTTATTTGAAATCCCTAATCTTGGCTGCATCAACACTTCTTTGGTTTATCTCCTGCTAGACACCTTAGTAAATTTCCCAATGACCTGTTCACAACTTCAGTTCTCCATATCTTTGAGGGTGATAAGCTGAGCTAAACTGCAATTTTGTGCCTAACATCTTCCACAAAGTCTTCCAAAAATAACTCAAAATTTTAGTATCTCTATTTGAAGTAATTGTCTTGGGTAATCCATGCAACCTCATCATCTTATGGAAAAAATTCCAACCACCTTACTTGCATTAGGTTTTTGTACAGGGCATAAAGTTGGTCATCTTAGAAAAGCGGTTAACAACCACGAAAATGGAATCAAAACTTCTTTGAGTAGGAGGCAAGCCCACTACAAAGGCCATTGTTATGTCTTCCCATGGTCTATTTGGAGTAGGCAAAGAAATATACAAACTTATATTTAGGATACCACTTGGCCGCCTGAAAAATTCTGCACCTTTTTATAAATAGACAAACATCCTTCTTCGGTGAAGGCCAATAATACCTTTCCTCCACCATGGCTTGTGTTTTTTTCGGTCAGAATGACCACCTAAACATCCACTATACACTCTTTAATCAAGTTGTCCCTTAATGACTTTCACGAATATAAAGCTGCCTACCATTTAATAAATAAACTTCTTGCAAGAAGTAATCAAGATACAAAGTTCCATTATAAATGAGAGGGTTCTTGCAAACCTGAAATGCTGCTGCATAATCTGTCTTCTTCATACAACTCCTTGATATCTTTGAACCCAAGTACCTCATTGCCATTATGGTGAGCAAAGTTCTCCTGCTACTTGATTTGTTTTTCCAGATTTGTGTTTGAGCACAAATGTATACCCTTGAAGATACTCCACGTGCTTAAAATGCCTATAATTTAGCTTTGGTTGAGAGTTTATGAACATCAAAGTTTGGTGGTCCGTACACAATACATATTCCTTTGGAAGTAGGTAATATCTCCAATGCTTCAAAGCTTGAATAATAACATAGAATTCTTAAATAAACTGAATATTTCATCCTTACCTCATTGAGCTTCTCGCTGAAATATGCAACCTGTCTGCCCTCCTGGCTCAAGATGGCCCTAGTGGCAACCCTCTTGGCATCACACTCAACTTAAAACGCATACTTAAAAACTAACAACACTAACACAGGTGCCTCTATAACCCTTTTCTTCAGCAGCTCGAAACTTCTTTGGGCTACATGTCCATTTGAACTCTTTTCCCTTCAAACAATCTGTCATGCCTGCACTTACCCCACTGAAATTTCTGATTTTTTTTTGTAGAAATTCACAAAACCATAGAAACTTCTCACCTCGATGACATTATTAGGCACATGCCATATAAGGATGGCTTTCTTGGTATCCATCTCTACTCCATTTTGGAAATGAGAAAACCCAAATATACAAGCTTGTCCATTAAGAAAGAACACTTTTCCATACTCATAAAAGGCATTTCTTTTCTCAGTGCTCCCATTGCCATTCATAAATGAAACAAGTGTTCTTCTTTATACCTGCTAAAAATTAGGATATCCACTTGGATTTTGATTTGGTGATCACTGATATCCACTTTTCAAATGAACTTTAGAGCTGCCAAAAATCAGGATATCCACTCGGATTTTGATTTGGTGATATACACTTTCAAATGAACTTTAGAAAACTAATTTGCTCCACTTTAAGGGAAATCGACACTTGATAGTCATTTTGTTCAAAGCTCATTAATCCACACATTCTCTAATATCCATCCTTCTTTGGAGTGATGAGTGGCTGCACAACGCATTGACTTAAGCTTTTCCTAATCCATCCCCATTGTAGCTAATGTGATCTATGAGCTGGCAAATGAGGGAAACTTGCCCTAGGAAATAGATCAATTTGGTGTTCAATACCACTTTTAGGAGATAAACATGTTGGCATTTCCTCTTGTTAAATCCTCATCTCTTGTCAACAATTTTTTAATCTCACTTGGCATGGCTTCAAGTTTTTCTTCTTTTGCAGCATCTTTTACCATAAAAACATAACATTCTTGTGCCTTGGATGCTTCATTCACAAAGTCCTTGGATGATTACAATCATAAAATTTGTGCCTCCTCATTTTTCAAAGGCAATAACTTCATTTTTTTACGATTTCAATAATGGTATAAGTGTTTTTCTAAATAGCAAATACAACAACATGTAGGCAAAATTCGAGTAGTGGATATGTACTGGTATGTCTGAGAATGTGCCCATGATACGACAGATGTATCAGGACTGCCCAGGCCGTATCTTGGGTGTATCATGCCAAAAATAGATTTTTACTTTTTTCAATATTAAAACATAAAGTGACAAAAATAAATTAAAAAACACTCTACAAACCCAAAAAGTAAAAAGACACCATAAAACAACTTGAATCACAAAAGCATGACCCACGTTGGAGTGGCGGGGTGCTCCGAGTCCATGCGGTTCAAGTAAACCACATCATGATGTTGGCGCTCTCGATGAAGAGCAATATGAATATGATGAATATTGAATACTAATTATTAATGTAGTACTGAAATTTAATATTTATCATGACATTTGTGAATTGTCATTTGGCATTATATAAATTATTAGTAGTGTTTTGTGGTTATTTTGTTTTTTTATATGCATACTATATGGTTATTTCCTGTGAAGCATGGGTACGTCCCCCACCCCTGCGAACCTTCCCTGATATGTACCCGATTACGGAACCATATTGGGTATGTCATAGATGTACTCATACTTATCCGGTACGTACCCGTATGTTTTTAGCGCTGCTGTTTCTAAAAAATGTTTTTGGCCTTGCTGTTTTTGACCCAGTCAATGCACTGAAAAATTAAACCCTAAACTCATAAATGAATAAAAATCAAACCCTAAACTCCTCTAAAAGTTATAAAAAGGCACTCAAGCATTACCAAAACACAAACAATTCATTGCTTGGTTTTTGCAAGTGTAAGAGCAAAGAGCCAAAGACGAATTGAGGAGGCAGCTATTGCAAGGAGGATTTGTTTGGAGGCAACCATTTTAAGGAGGATGAGATTGGAGGCTGCCATTGCTTGCAAGGAGGTCAAGTTTGTTTAGAGGTAGCCATTGTTTCATTGATCATTCAAAGGAGGAGACGTCACGTTTAGAGGCAACCATTGTTTAAGTTTCATTGCAAGGAGGATCTATGTTTAGAGGCAGCCATTGTTTGTTACTTGCTGCTCTTCTTGTTTAAAGACTTGGATGCCTCTGCAACCACTCTTGCCCAACTTTCAATATTTGATGGCAAAGATGACATTCAAGGGAGTTCACAAGGAGCGGAGAGCTACTGAAAGTGGAGCTAGTAGGAGTGGCATGCAGGAATTTGATTTTGAGGAAAATCTAGATGATATATTCTAGATTATTTGTATTCATATTGCCACATGATTAATGAAAATGTTAAATTTTAAGCATATTGAATGTTTTGAACCTTGATCCTACTATATTTTTCAAGTTTTGTATTTTTTTGGACTAAAAATGAGTATATATACAATTTACATATATATATTTAATTTTTTATTATATATGTAGGACGTTTTTAAATCAACGTATCCGCGTATCAGACTGCACCCGTATCCTGACAACATAGGTTAATTCCTATTTATCGTGCTAGAATTTATATATTTATATATTTTTGTACCGTTGAATCAAAAGCCGTATCCAACCCCCAAAAAAATGTTGTATTTTGTATATGGATTCTTCAGTATCTGAGCCGTATTGGCTGCTAGGTATTTTTGTCTACCATCATGGACAAGCCTTAAATCATATTGCCATGGCATGTCGTAATACATAGCATGCATCCATTGAAATAACATCACACCACACATCATCTTAATGAGGACCAATCTGAAAAGAGACCAAACACTTTTTGTCTACCATAATTTCACAACCTTTTTGGAACGAAGATAACTTGTATGGATTGGGATGCTATTGTCTTTCACTAATGGGAGTCATCAAAGACCTCTTCATTATCAAATTTTCTCCAATTTCTAGAGTTGTCGAGGATGTTCCTACTTCTGAAATACTTCTCTCTTCACTGATAATAGCCCTTTGGTTTAGCTCATCTTTGTCTTTGGTCTTGGTTATGGCATTCAAATTCTCTATGCCCTTCTTCTCCACATCATAACCCCTTCTTTCACCAAACTCCTCTCTTTGTTGATGATAACAATCCTTTGGCTTGTGGAAATTTGGTCTTACCTCGCTTGTTGTTTTCCCCATCTCTTCGTCTTGGGAATTCATTGGCTTAAGAGTAGCTATCTCCTCCTCTTTGAACTTTACCCCTGGAAAGGAGAATGATCCTCTATTGCTATCCGATGTTGGTGCTTCTCTTCTTATAAAGGGTCTTTTGGTTTGATTTGTAGCCAATTTCTCCTCAACCTTTAGTGCCAAGTGAATTTTTTTCTCTACTAAACCCAATTCATGCATATTGATTTCATCTTGAATGGGGATCCTAAAATGGCAATGTATCTAGAAACTTACTGAGCTTCATCTTCATCAATCCTAACTCTAATAAAGCAAGCTTGTGAATTCTTTTGAATATTCTTTGACTGATTTTTCCCTTTGTTTCAACCATGAAATTGCTTAAAAGCTCTTGTTTGTAATATAAATGAAGAAAATTTCCTCTTAACTTGGATACAATTTTATTCCAAGTCTTTTAGGCTTCTTTACCTTTTTGTTAGAAGATGTGAACAAAGAAATAATGAAGAGGAATTGAATGCACACATAATAGTTTGTGTTTGTCATCAGATCATGCAAGAGATAGTTACAAATGGTTGAGGTGGTTACAAATGTATATTAGTTAATACATAACTAATAGTGACTTAATAATAAACGATAAGCCTTATATTCTAATACCCCCTCTTAAGGCTTACACTACAAAAAGCAAAAACAAACATATTGATAGAAGATTAAAATAATAGAACCAAACAAGGCCACACATTCTTCATAAACTTCTCTTTGAAAACAATTTTTTGAGCAGTAGAGCTTCATCAAGCTGCCTCATAACCTTCGTAAAGGTGTAGCTCTCGAGCTGAATTCTCAAGTTCTTGGATTCCACCTCCCCAAACTCCCGAATTACGAACCTCTTGAATTATTGGACAACCATCCATATTGAGCTACATCCACAATGCTCCATCAAGTTGTCTCATGACCCTCGTAAGGGTATAATTCCCAAGATCCACAAACTCTCGAACTAATTAGCTAGCCATCCATGCTGACCTTCATTTACACTCGATCCCTACCCATCTTCGAAGTGTGGTTTCTTTTAAAATATGTATTCTTCATCGGTGAATTCTTCACCACTTTCAACATCCGGTGGATCTTCAACAATGGCTATATTAACTTCATTTGGTTTTGAATGTTTGCCATTTTTCACACCAATATGACGTTTCGACCCATAAATTAACAAAATGGAGTTTGTTATGAAAAACTGACTTCTGACCTACAAAAGTCTATTCAATGCAAAAAAATAAAAGTACTATAGCAGATTTTTACCAGAAAAAATTCGTGCCTTTCTTTTGGCAATTGAAATTTGTAGAGTATCACCTTTGATTGTACTTTGCATGAATCCCATGGTTTTTGCCCTAACAAAAAATAGCTTCCCTAAATGTTGTCTTATGGTTCTTTGCACTTGAAATCTACTTGTAAAACCCTCAAAATTGCGTCCCTCACATCATCCACGACTTTGAAAATTGCCACAAAATTGCAAGAAAGAACCACGAATGGTTGTAATCTTCGCATTTTCGATGTTTTTATTTGTAAGCCCTGAAACTCGATCGTATTTTTGTTTTTGGTCGATTCATGTGTTTTAATGGTGGAAATACTGCTCCACTTGAACCTGATTGAAGCTGATGTGCCCTTATTGCATTTTTGCATGCTTTTTATGCCCTAAAGAGGATTTGCGACTGAATTTCTCTAAAAATACATGCGATTTTTTTGTTTTCCCCTTTGATGTTTTCAATGTCTTCCCCTTTCAATCTCTACTCCTTCAACGCCTTTAATGATCCCTCCTTCAACAAGCTCTCGAATTTGAAAGACGTGCCTTCATATCTCGAGCCCCTTCGAGCATCAATGGCTTTGATACCAATGTTAGAAAATGTGAATAGAGAAAGAAAGAAGAGGAACCGGAATGCACACATAGTATTTTGTGTCTGTCATTTTATTATGCAAGAGATAATTACAAAATGGTTGAGCTGGTTATAACCATATATTAGTTAATACATAACAAATAGTAAATTATAAATGATAAGCCTTATATTCTAATATTTTTAACTCTATCCTTTTGTCAGAGGCGATCCCACCACATGGCAACATGCCCTTTCAACTTGGTGGCTGCAAATTTTATTCTTTTGGATAAACCATTTTCTTCCATTCAAATTATCTCTAAACTTCATAGATATAATCCATCAACTCTTCATCCTTCAAAATTGTAGTAAAGCATCTCCATTTTTCTTGAATTATTCGTTTCTCTTTAAGGATCTCAAAAAAATTTATTAGTGGCCAATCCTTCCTTTTCTTGCTTTTCCTCTTTTTCTTTAGGATCTTCTTTAGATTCTGTAATATCTCCAAATGGATATTTTGACTCTCATTCAGATTCTTAGCAAAACCCAAACTTGAAATGCAACTAATAGACAAGATACCAGATATGTATTATGCAGATCTGAATAAAATATGGGAAAAACGACTAGGGTTTATTAGGAAACCCACATAAACCAGTCCTATTTCTTAGCTCTTTATTTCCAAACTGAAATAGATATTTTTCAAGACCAAAATCTGCAGATTTAAGGCATAAAACAAATCTGAAATCTTCTTTAGAAAATGTGACTGGGTTTATGATTAAAGCCCAACAAATCTTCAATGAAATTGTATCCTTTTTACCCACAACTGATCCTGATTTTTACCAGTCATACAAAGATAAAATACTGAATATTTTGGGAGCAAACAAGTTGGAAAATTCCTCAGAAATCTGCAGCTAAAGAGGACTGAAAAACAACAATATAACACCTTCCAAAAATTCTGAAAACACTTGCTTTTGATCACTAAAAATTAGTACAATAGATAGCAACAAATTACAGACCAGGAATGTCTTTCAAACACATCAAAATGACCAAAAGATGAGTCGCTCCGTTAGAGAAAAATAGTCTAATACTGCTGCAATATTATTCATCACCCCTTTAATGCAAAAACTCAACACCAACTGCTGGAAATAACTAGAAACCAGTGAAGCACAATAGAATTTCTGTGTGGAAATCCCTCACATTCTCTAAGAGGGTTTTCATCCTCTAGAGTCAATCCGAAGGGTTTTTCGTCCTTGGATTAATTTGCAAAAAGCTCAAGGCTTCAAATGCAAGAAGAGAAAATATCAAATCAATTTGGAATGCCTCTACATAGGTCGACCTCTTCTTTATATAGGAAATGGGACCCAAAGTGACCTTTGGACTTCCAATGAAAGTGACCTTTGGACTTCCAATGAAAGTGACCTTTAGACTTCCAATGAAAGTGACCTTTGGACTTCTAAATGGAAGTGACCTTTGGACTTCCAAATGGCATTTTCCATAGGAGGAATACAAGACATAAATAATATTTTATCCTTCCTAACTTCATTATTCCTCTTTGGCCCAAGAATAAAATATAATAACCCCTTCACAATGATATTTGCCCCTCGTATTGACCATAGGGATTATTATTTATTTTTATTAAGCCAAATAAATTAATATAAGTGCTTTAATAATTTTATTTTATTTTTATAGCACTTTATAATAATTTATTGTGACTTAAGTCACCCTTATATTTTTCCTTTGGCCGTCAGGTTGACAAAATAGGCCAAAGGTCTTGATTGGGAAAAGGGGACATTACAGTCCTCCCTTCCCAAAAATTGCTTGCCCTCAAGCAATTCTGATCTTGTTTTGTCCAAGTGTCATGCACAAGAGACAAAACATGCTGAAATGTTCCACAAGCTTGGCTCCTGTACTTGTCAAATGAAGCAAATCTTGCCACAAAATATAGATCTCCTGATGCTCATAAAGATGAGTATGGACCAAAGGTTCAACATACTCCATAATGTAAACTTCACTCTCTAATTTGTCATGCTTCTCATGAGGGAAAGAGATCAACAAATTAGACATATCATCATTCACTGCATACCTTGGAGTATCATCATTCTCTAACTCCATGATGACTTGGCTTCGCTGCATCAAATTCTGAGCATTCTGGTTCATGATGGGCTGAATGTCATCATGATAATACTGCTGCAACAACAAAGATGATGTACCTCTTACCACCCAATCTGCATTCCGTGAAGTCTGCTCCTCTTGCATTGAGTTTTCCATACTCCAATGCCTACCAAAAGCTGATGTAAATCCTGCAAAAGTGGAAAGTGACATGGAATTCCAAGTAGGACAGCTATTAATTCTGACAAATCAATGAAGATGAAGTCACCAATCAACAAATAAGGAGCTGCCATATCATAGTAAATCGGTGACATAACCAAAGATGAGTTATGGATGTCTTCAACACCCATCAAAGACAACTCATGAGTGGCTGGTCCACTACGAATGTCATCCACAAAATCATCAACTCCATGAAGGACATGATCATCAACTGAAAATTTTGAATTATCCTCATGTGAAGGACCCCATGAATCCATGCCATTGCTACCCAAAACACTAACATGCTCTATGCTAACCTCTAAAGTAGAAGCTTCAAGTGGCACCTCTTGCAAGGATGATGTAAATAAATCATCAACATGTCTATCAAATTCATCACATAAATTTTTGCATACCTCATTGGAACTTGAAGACACCAAAGCACTCTCATGAAGAGTTGTATCATTCATCTGTGAAGATTCACTATTCCTTCCATGCATAAACAATTTGAAGCTATAGTGTGATATGCCTTCCTCTCACGGTGAGGGGAATCCCTTACGCTACCAACCTCCGTAGGTGACCTGTTGTGTCTCCTGTGACTGCTGGCCACTGATATAAACCTATCCCTCCTGTCAAGTTTGTCTCTTGGCCTACCCACGTCCATCCTCTGCATCATCTGCTGCATGGTTTGTATCATTTCTGCTTTGGGTAGTAATCATGGTCTGAGAAGCTCACGATCTAGGTCTACCATTCCTCTAAGAAGATCTCTGCCCGGATCCCATGGAGAGATTTTCTAACTCCCATGATTCAACTCTATCACCAACCTCTCGTGGCTGCATCAAATCAAAACCCTCCAGGTGGGAGGAACATTGCTCTGATACCACTGTAATATCCCCAAATGGATATTTTGACTCTCATTCGGATTTTTAGCAAAACCCAAACTTGAAATGCAACTAATAGACAAGATACCAAATATGTATTATGCAGATCTGAATAAAATATGGGAAAAGCGACTAGGGTTTTCTTAGGAAACCCACATAAACCAATCCTATTTCTTAGCTCTTTATTTCCAAACTGAAATAGATATTTTTCAAGACCAAAATCTGCAGATTTAAGGCATAAAACAAATCTGAAATCTTCTTTAGAAAATGCAACTGGGTTTATGATTAAAGCCCAACAAATCTTCAATGAAATTGTATCCTTTTTACCCACAACTAATCCTGATTTTTACCAGTCATACAAAGATAAAATACTGAATATTTTGGGAGCAAACAAGCTGGAAAATTCCTCAGAAATCTGCAGCTAAAGAGGACTGAAAAACAACAATATAACACCTTCCAAAAATTCTGAAAACACTTGCTTTTGATCACTAAAAATTAGTACAATAGATAGCAACAAATTACAGACCAGGAATGTCTTTCCAACACATCAAAATGACCAAAAGATGAGTCGCTCATGTTAGAAAAAATAGTCCAACATGCTGCTGCAATATTATTCATCACCCTTTTAATGCCAAAAAAAACTCAACACTAAAACAGCTGGAAATAACTAGAAACAAGTGAAACACAATAGAATTTCCTATGTGGAAATCCCTCACATTCTCTAAGAGGGTTTTCGAAGACCTCCTCTAGAGTCGAATAGATCCATTTCTTTTCTAAAACGCTGTTTGAAACCAAGACAAGGGTTTCAGAAGTCCTTGGATTAATTTGCAAAGACCTTTCGTTTCCCAAAAGGCTTCAAATGCAAGAAGAGAAAATATCAAATAAACCTGGAATGCCTCTACATAGGTCGACCTCTTCTTTATAATGGGAAATGGGACCCAAAGTGACCTTTGGACAAACAATCTCGGCGGGCAAGTGAAAGTGAGAGTGACCTTTGACTTCCAAAATTTTGGACTTCCCATGAAAGTGACCTTTGGACTTCCAAATGGCATTTACCAAATCGCATTTTCCATAGGAGGAATACAAGACAGAAATAATATTTTATCCTTCCCCTAACTTCATTATTCCTCTTTAGCTAAGAATAAAATATAATAACCCCTTCATGAAATGATATTTGCCCCTGAAAGTGATTGACCATAGGGATTATTATTTATTTTTATTAAGCCAAATAAATTAATATAAGTGCTTTAATAATTTTATTTTTTTTTTTTTATAGCACTTTATAATAATTTATTGTGACTTAAGTCACCCTTATATTTTTCCTTTGGCCGTCGGGTTGACAAAATAGGCCAAAGGTCTTCGATTGGGAAAAGGGGACATTACTGATTCACTTCTTTCTTGTCCTCTTTGTTGCAACTTCCACCTTGAGGTTTGCATTTCTCGATAAAATTCTGCATGGCTCTCCTTCTTGGAGGCATATTGACACTTCAATTGCAACACAAATTTCTCACAAGATTTTTGCATTTATTTTCCTACTATGATACCAAAATCATGAGGCACCAAACCTGTAGGTCCTAGAATGTGCACAATGTAATAGGTAAATTAGGTTTTACACATAATCTAACTAAAATAGAAATGAATAAATCAAGACTAATAAAAGCAGTCCTAGAACAATCTTGAATTATGTTGAAAGATTGAATTTATGATATGTTACACAACCCACAATTTGATAAAGCACAATTTGGGTTAAGGAATAGAACAAACTGATAACACATTGTGCAGAGGCAGAAAAGACATGCATAAAGATGCTCAAAAAGACTCAAAATATGGAACTGTGTTTTGGATAGGTTTGGAGCATGTGGACAGTACGGTTGTTGAATACATTTTTGTTGGACAAGTATGGATCTAAAAGCATCCATGGACCCATGAACCTATCTTCTGGATTTTGTGCTTGTTCACTCTTTTTATGTAGGTTCTCCTGTGTCAATAAGTTTGCTACTTAGGTTTGGAATCTCACTATTACTATGACATAATCAGATGTTGTCTCTCCTTTGCTCAAACACTAGCTCTCGTGCCTTGAGCTGAAATGGGGATTAATATGAATGGGTTGGAGAGCCTCACCACACCCTGTGATGTGATGAGCATTTCCTACATTCCAATATTCCGAAGACGGATCATGCTGCATGTAGTTCTCCCAAGCCTATGATAATATGCGACAAAATACATACTAGAGAATGAGCCCTTGATTTAACCCTAGCATTGGGCAACATGCACTTTAGGCCTTGTACTTCAGAATTAGCTTAGTATATGATCTAGTGGATGGTTGTAGATGTATATGTTGCTGCATTGATAGTGTGTCCCAATGAGTGTAAGATGTTTCAATGATTCCTTTGACCTTTCCTAGATGTTCTCGGAGTGATTACAAGGTGTCTATAACATGTTAGGGTGTGTTTGTATATATTAGTGTTGCGAGGAGACACGTCCCCAACAACTTGGGACGTTTCTCGGTACCTAGTTCATGTCTTTGGTATGGAAGAAATGTAAGGAGACATCCCCTTATATTTGGAGACGTCTGCTAGAGATGTTTACATCTCGCCCTTATTTCCAAGTGAAAACTAGTGCGTCTCCCCCAAAAAGCATGATTACATTTTCTTAAAATTCTTGTTCACAAGCAAGTCGTTTTACCATGCATTTGAAGATTATTGGAGCAGTCACAAGATTTGAGAAGGAAATATGCCAAATCTGTAGCAACAGTTGTCAGATTCAAGAAAGAAATATGTCGGATTCGTAGAAATAGTTGCTGGAAAAAGATGACTAAGTTATAAACTTGTAGTCACTAGTCGTGGGTAGTTACAAACTTCAAAGGCGAATAAGTATGGGAATTTTCCGTTTAGGTTTCCATTAAAATTTTTAAGTCTTTGGCATAAATTTAGGGTATATAAGTGGCCCTTCCACGACAACAACATGCTTGCCATTATGCCTAAAATTAATTTTTATTAACATTTAATTTATTTTAATTTTTTTAATTTTTAGTTTAGTTAAATCTTGGATCAGTTAAAAATTATTTTATTTTAGTTTATATAATTTTTAATTTTTATTCTATTTAACTTTTAAGATGATTTTAAATTTTATTATATATTTTTAAATTTTAATATGTTTTATTTTGTTTTATTTTTGACATCATTTAAGTTCGTATTTTAATATTTTAAAATAAATTTTAAATTATTATTTATTTATTTTTTGCCCAGAGAGGAGCCACATTTTGAGAGTGATGGGTATCTAGAGAGCATCTTGGCGGAGGATCTAGAAGGCATAATTGATGTGATGGTTGAACCTATTATATCGTATGAAATGATTTTGGGTCACATTTGTGATTTGTTTTTTGCATGCCTATTTGTCGGCATTTTAGTGGTACAATGTAATGTTCCATTGATATGATGTGATATCAAATATCAATATAATTGCTCATCTTTTGTCAACATCTATTTTATTTGCTTTAGAAACTTATAGCTTATTTTTAATGCATTTTATACATTATATATAAAATATATATATATATATGCCATCTCCCATTTTAAAAATTGGCATACCAGTACCCATACCTGTCTCTTGGCAACTATGGTATTTACAGATGATATTTTGTTAGTTTTTTTGCTTGACCGACCCTAGAATCTTGCGTAGGCCGACCAATCCAAGTTACCCATTTGAAATTGTGACTGTTCGATGCTGAGAGGATGGGTTTGTGGCAGGTGGACAGTTTCGGTGCTGAACCTATCCGTGACCCACGAACCTATCATGGGATGACAGAAACTAGAACTGAGACAAAGGAGTCTGTACAAATATTGAATGGCAGATCAAGTGATTCCAATAAGATGAACTTGAGAAGGGTTGTTGACTAGTGGGTAAGAGGATGTGGGAAGAGAAGAAAGATGATTGCAATTAGTCAAACATGTGTAAATGGACTATATATTAAAATAAGTACAAAAAGTGCCATTGCCAAGTGCTTAGACAAAATTTAGGGTACTACAGATTGCCCTCCCTTTAATCTAGTATTGACAAATGCTTGGTAAAAGGAAAAGGAAATGCAAACCTTGTGAATCTTGATCATAGGATGGTGGTGCAAACTTTTGAATTTCTTTGCCAATCCACAAGAACAACTTGGTGGTAATGCTGAAGTATGCTACCAATCCATCGAATTCTGAAGACTGCCATAGGGTGCACAAGCCTCCAAGTGAAGTAAATACTAAATGTGAAGGAGGGTGCCCTTGATGGACAACATTAAGACTCTAAATTGATCTGAAAAAGAAGAATCATACTCTTAACTGAAGAAATCTGACTTCTAGAACAACTAGAGCCAAATATCAACTTTTTGTGTTGTTGAGGCCAAGTGTCAACTTTTTGGGCTGATGTGGCTGAATATCAACTTTTTGGGATATTGAGGCCGAGGGATCTCAGGAAGATACCCAAAATTCTGTATACATGATGATAATTTGCTGCCAAAAACTGCTAAAACTTTGCCTCAACTGAATATGATTTTATTTGAAACTTTGTAGGCTGCCACTAATTGAATAAGTCGGTTGTACTCTTGGCTGAAATCTGTGTGAACTTTGAATAAGCCCACAATATGCCTCCTTTTGAGGTGAGGATGTGCCCATGTATCACTCATCTTAAAAGAAAAGTGGTTATATGCACCATGTGTAAAAAGATAAACTATATAAAGCATGTAAACTAAACATGGTTGGATAAGTCTGCATAAGCATGATATGATCATCATAAAACAAGCATACAGTGTGTTATCCAAGGGATAAACATATGTGAATATTTAGAAATCCAAACCAATCATTAGCAAAAGCACAATATTGAAGTTCATAGAAGTATGCTGGCAAACACGACGTGACACGATGGATCCTTGAATACATGTGACATGACATGACGACAAATGACACAACATGACTCATCACAATGTTTTTGACCAACTTGAGCGGATGACAACTTGATGAGATGACTACTTAACCAACACTAATATCAGGAAGAATCATGCAAGAAACATAGAGCACACAAGAAGCACATAGAGAAAACACGGTCATATAGTGCTTACAAAAGCATAGAGCAAATAGTATAGTGCATATAGAAGCATAGAGCAAACAAGAATCCTAGATTAATACAAGAGAAAACAACATTAGAGCACACAAGAAGACATGCAATTAAGCAACATAGAATAGAAACATGTCATAATCAACAAATTATAAGTATGGAGCTAGTAGTGTCCATACACATAAGCAAGCAACGTTATTATCAAGTAAAACATCATACAATATTTGTAGTAATGCATGTGTCATAAAGTATAAGCTAGTGCTAGACATCCTATAAGTAGGTTTATATCACCAATGAATAAGAGTGAAAAAGATAGTGACTTGAAATTTTTTGTGTTATATGCCCCCACTATAGGCATACCCCAAGTGTTGAAGAGGTTGCTCCCGGTGTAGGACTAAAGACTTCTGAAGCATGTATGTGTCCACGGGAATGTCTAGCCTATATGTCTTGTCGCTAACTCATGTATACAATTAAAAGCAAGTGTGTAAAAAAGTGCATATGCGACGTGCTAAAAGCATGATAAATAAAAATGAATGTAACAACAAAGCCAATCAGAAGCAGGACCTGGTTTTAGATTTTTGGATATTTGAATGCTTTTGCATTTTGAAATATTTGAAAACATAATGAATTAAACATGCAAGGGACCGGGGCCGTAGGTTGCCGAAATAGGGGAATTGGGAGGGGGAGTTTCTATGTAACTATGATTCCCTCAACAATCACATCGAGCCTATGTATGTGCTCTAGACTGCCCGGAAATGCCAAGTACCCCCTGTACCAAGCCTGATACGTACTTACGGAATGCAGTACGCTGTGGATATGTACCCACAAAGTACTATGTTGTTTTAAGTGCAAAAATATATAAAACTTGAGGGCTTTGACTGGAATTGAACCTTGGAAAGTTTGTGTGAGATTCAATATTGCCAATAGGCTCGAAGGCTCAAGAGATTGAAAAGGAATTCATTTGGTTGACTTACTATTTGGGGGCTTTCTGTTGCTACTCATGGGTCCTTTATTCTTCAGTCAATTTGGAAGGCATGGGAACAAGTGAAGCACTTGGTGGTTGGGCAACCTATCTTCTCTTCCTTTGACACTAGGTGTCAAGCCTACAAATCGATTTCATCGAATCTGAAATATAATGACAAGATCCTTGCCTTGACAAGAGGTTGCTCTGCCCTCCTTTGGTTTGAGAAAGGAATTAAAATATTTCATGACTTGTACAGATTTGGGAAGTGGATGGAATGGACAAACCTTAAAGCTTTCTATAAGCTTCCTCAATCTCAGTTCAAAATGTATACAATGCTCAGAAATGCTTTCACAGCTCCCTCTATTGGACTAATTATGGAGGATGAGAATGACTTTTGGGATAGTATGAGGTGGCTCAAAGGTCCCCCTCTCCAAGAGGCTACCTCCAAACAACTGTATGAAAAGATTGCCTTCTCCCCAAATCTTTCCCCAGGCCTTAACAATAAGTGGAATGTTTGTGAGCCCATTAGTAGATGGACTCATAGATTTAATGTTTTGTGGTCTTCTTGTATTCAGTCAAAGAAATCTTGCTTTAGATGGCTTCTGATTCATAATAAGCTTGTTGTTGGCTTTTAATTTTATAGGTTGCCGAGACTATAAGCTTGTTGTTTTCTTTAAATTTTTATATGTATTTATATTTTTACTTTTTAAAAATATATTGTACGAACTTACCCACAACGTACTGTACTCGAGGTTTTTAAAAATTTGCCGTTTCAGCGTACCGTACCCGTACCCGTACCGAAACAGTTTAGTATGTGCTGCATCGTTAGGTAATTGCATAGGCATCTATAACAAGATAATCAAGTCAAATCGAACCGAGGTACTAGAAAATTGAACAATGTGAAAACAAGTGAAGGTAATGATGTCAAGATAGAAAAGTGTTCAAGATAACAATCAACTCAAGAAGATAATGAAACAAGTAAACATGTGAAGAGAAACTATGTGAAAAGAAACTATGTACAATAATTTGCATAGCCGAGCCCAATAAAGGAGCATAGGAGTGCCATCCTATGATCTTGTTAATGGGATTATATGAAGGTCTCAAATCAATTAGTATGCTACTTCCTTTTGGTGGAGGAGAGAGTAATGAAGATTGATATTCTTAGACATGCTTTGTGCGATGTGTATTGCTTTTTGTGCAGAACTTTGATTAGATCTAATGGATATTGATGCAATGAGTTGTTTAGTTGAGGTTAATTTTGCATTATAATTACCTTAGGTTCCGTACATGATTTAGGCATAGGTCTCCCATAATCCGTGCAAAGTAATTAATTAATATGAAGGTATTTGAATCATCATAATATGATCTAACAAATTGCTCTTTTATAGCATTGGGTATATAAATATTTTTCTATGAATCTTGATCATCACTATCACTATTGACTTGCTCACTTGTCTTGGTATGTTCCTCAAATGCGTGCATATTAGAATGTTCTAAAAATCCGCTTTTGATTGTTCCTTTTCTTTGACATGATTTATGTTAGTTTTATTAGTGGGGTTGTTTGCTTAATTTGTTCTTTTTGTTTCAGCACCCATGCCATTATCTTGTGTAACTCCATACCAAATTGGTTTATTGTGATGTGGCTATAATGAATAAGTCCCTCAATTCTTCTTTGCAAAGCCTAATGTCCATTTGTATTAATTTTATTGATTCTATAATAATCACAAAATGATCTACAATGTTAGTGTACTAAGTGATATGTAGGGCGAAATCTATTATAAGTTAATGCCATAAAACCTTATCTAGTAACTTTTGTAAGATAGCACTTGGTTGATATGTAGGTATACTAGTAGAAGAAGTAGGAGATACTTTCCCTTCAGGTAAATTCCAATCACGGAGTCTTGATTTGGTATGACAATATGAATGACTAGCCTCACAAGACATAACATTTGTTCTAAAGGGGTTTGACCACATGCCATGACCTTATTACAAAATTCATTTAACTGTAAAGCCATGTGAGTGACTTGGGTTTTAAGCTCATCAACGGTGCACTTTAAAGAGTAAAATTCGCTTAAAGGAACATAACCACACAAAGGCTCATCTAGGGATTTGATTTTGTCCTTAATGTCAGATGTAGGAGTAGAACCATCACCAGGAATTGAACCGTTAATAGGTGTGGAAGGAACATTAGCATTGTTTTGACAAATATGCGAGTGAGAAAAAGTCACATTATGTTATAGATTAATTCTTCTTCAGCATAAAAAGGTCCTTGTCACTCCCATAATTATAATTATAATCATGGTTGCTAATGATGCACAAGATAAACTTAGGAGAAGAGCTAGAGGATGTAACTTGGTTCACCGTGTCATATGGAGGGGGAACTTTACCATATAATGGAAGAGCAATGCAAGCCATTAAAAATATATAAAAAAGAAGCATATGATGTTTTGCTTACAATTCATGAATCCAAAAGAGGTTTAATATCTGAAAGCAATGATGGATGTGGACAACAAATCTGAAATTAATTTGATAAGGTCGAAACAAAGATATGATTATTTCGGGAAAATCCTGACGAGTTTTAGGATTCAAAAGAGGTTTTTGATCAAATCGATGCAACTAAGAAAAACCTCCAAGCATTTTGAAAATAGAATCATTTTCAATGATATATCATCCGAAAAGTATGAGGACAAACAACCCTAAAAGTAATAGGAGAATCATCATGAAACCCTAGGGAAAATGATGCAAATTAGATTTTGTTCATGCAATAAAGGGAAATCAGTATTTAGATATGAAAGTCAAACCCTAATAGGAGAGAAATATGAAACCCTAAGAAAATTGAAACCCTAAAGGATGAAAATAAATCTTAGGTTGTGTATTTGAAAGTACATGTTTTTAGCAAAATCTAATAGTTAAACTAGGTTTTACATCATCTAACTAAAACAGAAATGAATAACTCAAGACTAATAAAGGCAGTCTGAAAACAGTCCTGAATTATGTTAAAGATTGAATTTCTGATATATAAATGAACTATATATTAAAACTATATATAAATGAACTATATATTTATTTTAATATATAAATGAACTATATATTAAAACAAGTACAAATAGTGCGGTTGCCAAGTACTTGGATTAAATTTAGGGTACTACACACATACACTTTTGAAAATGTTGCAAATTTTAATATAATCAGGAGAACAGAATTTAGAAATCCAAGCCCAAAAAAAACCAGGTTTTTAATTTTCTTTTTTGTATGTCACTTGCAACCTAGAACAACAAATAAAAGACATTTCAGTGCATTTTCTGATTTTCACATAAACTGAAACTAATACATATCTGCTACTATCTCAATAATCCTTCTAACACCTGCTATTCTGCTGCCCATTCTTCTATTTTGCTATTCTTCAACTGCCTACCGACTTCTGCTTCTGTCTTTCTAATATAATACAGTATACTTACACCTAGATCAAGCAAAGTACACACATTAATTTTCTGCAGTCTTCACACTGTACAAGTCAGAGACGAATCAGATTTTGTTGACAAAAATTGTTTTTCCAATCTGGACTGCATTAAATTTTCAATTTGCTTACTACCGTAGGTGATTGGGCCCTTAGACAAGGACTGTATTAAATTCCTATCTGCCCTTCTTTTGTCGATGGTCATTGGATGCCCCTTCATCAATGCACATCTGTATACATAAATTATACACATGTAATTATATACATGTCTGTACATATAATGTGTACATACACAGCCTATATACATGTGTGTGTATCTGTATATATATGTGTATATATATATATATATATATATATATATAGAAGACTATATATGCATTTGGTGCACGAGTATGTGCATAGACTATATATGTGGGCATGCATATACACACGTAAGTATCAAGTATCTATGTATATACCCATTTATATATAAATATGTGTGTATATATACACATGTAACTATAGATGTGAAATTCTGTGTGTTTCCATGATGCTCAGTGTTTGGAATAGTTATTTCTGGTTCCGTCATGTAAACACCTTTTTGAACTTTAGGATCTAAAGGATCTTTAGCCGAGTCCAGATATGTGTGAAGAGTGTTGTGAGGTTTGAAACTAGTCTGTATACCAACTCTCTTCACAATTCTGGACAACTTCTCTGAGATCCCGTGATGTAGGGAATGGTGATCATAGTGGTGTGAGAGTCCCTGTTATTAACTTTATGTCCCTTATGGCTAGCCTTCTGGAAAGCTTTTTGATCTCCTAGTTTTTATAACCATTTTCCATTAAGACTTCAAAGAGGGGATCCATTTCTTGCTTGAGAAGCTCTGGGTTGAAGATTCTTAAATATATGTGTATTATAAATACATACCCATGTATATTGATGGGTTTTAGAATTTGTATATATAGGCATGTACATAATGCATATATAGTCTTATATCTATAAACACATAAATTTCCATGTATATAGACTTTGTATAAACACATCTACTCAATAGATATATAGTCTTTGACTCTTCTGGTATATTATTTGTGTATATATGTGCCTATGTATAAACTCACATGCTTATGGTCTGTGCATTTGCGTTTACATGCATGTTCATATATCCACATGTATATATCTTGTGTATATAGTATCTACATGACCACATTCAGCTTAATTTGATGTAAAAAAATCAAAATTCGTCAAATACACAGTATGACTAAATTTTTTGTTAAACTCATTAGAATTCATTGAAGTTCATTCTTTCTTTTTGAATATTTAATCTAAAATACAAGCATAATACTTCTTGTAGTTGAATTTAATCACAAATTTTATGGCTGATTTTTGTAGTGATTTTTTTAATGAATTTTATCCTTCATGAATTTGAACACGAATTCAAATGCGGCAACTTAGCATAATATATATACGCATGGCTGTCTAGTTTGTGTATATATATGTGTCTATACAGTATATATATTATGATGCTGGGGAGTATGTGAATCTGAAGGCATAACTGGAAATGTCTTGTCTGCAGGTCACTAGGGTGGAAAATGAAGGTTATTACGGTGGGGTGAGACTGCTAATGGCGATTTGCAAGATGTTCTTCAAATATTGCGTTGATCACAAGATTGATCTGAAGTATGGCAATTTCACTGTCTTATGACACCAATATTCCTCGACAGGTATTTCAAATCATGTCATATTACTGTGAAAGAGCAAGATCCATCTTCAGGAAGCACACAGTAGTTTGAAAGCATGTGCATTTTGTTTTTGTTTTTGTTTCTGATGGAACTGTTATGTTAGGTCTCTCTATTATCTAGTTTAGCATAGTTTTAATTTCATTTATGATGTTCAAACTTTTAAACCTTGATCCTTATATATGGAGATTATATTTAGGACAGAAGTACTAACTATTAAGTGATACCGAAGTGACTCTATTTTCATGTAGTTGTGGTCACATCATGGGTTCAGATGCATCTTTCAATTAGATTGTTGGAATTCTTGTTGCTGTCATCGTCTGTAGTGCCTGGGAGCATGTCTTACATAGTGAGACTGATTAATGAATTAGTAACCATCCATCTGAGCCTAGGAGAGTTGAGGGGTTTTACGCAGTATTTGGCATTGCATGTTAAAGTCAAAGTTGCTTGCTTTTGTACATACGTAGATTCTCTTTCTTAGTGCCAAAGCTCAGATTGTAGCTTTTTATAGAGAGAGGTTTTCCATGAAACTGTAATTTTCAGCTGATGTAACTCTCTTGTTATTGGGTGTAACATAAGATACATTTCTTCCAGAACACAGAAAAAAATAACCTTTGCTTAAAGGGACTGAGGCTTCTTTCTAACTCTCCTCGATTCGAATTTCACGCTGTTTCCCAAGTCCCCTGGGGCTTATGTCTCAGAAAAGAAAACCACCACATGTAAGATATTATCCTCTAATACTGATGCTATGAAAGCCACCGCCAGTTACGTGGACTCATGTGAAACATGGATGAGCCATAAATATATCATATAGATACATGCTAATGATCTTCAGTTTTCACGATCTCCCTATACTCAAAATTTAACCTTGGTCATTGCTTTAAGGATAAAGACAATAAGATTGATGCCAATGCTTATATGGCAATCATGGTCTGTGCAGATAATTTTAAATAATGCAAATGCAACATTATATTATGTAGCATCTAATAATCAGTTCCATCAATGTAGGATACATTGTACATATGGGTATGAGGCATCACTACGAGCACACTATTTCAAACATGAAGATTTAGACACAAGGGTGAGGATATAGATTGGATATGCTCTCAGCCTGAAGTTATATGATAACAATTTTAAGATCCATAATAAACTATTCTGTGAATAAGCATAATCCACCAAAATGCATACTTTTAGAATAAATTACAATTAGTCTTATATTCACTCCAATATTTCTCAACTTATTGTGTATGGAGAAACAACTATAGAATAAATTGAACTGAAATCCAGAATTTTGAACTTTTTGTGTATCGGAAATCAACTACAAAATATGTGCAGAATCAAAATACAAGAGAACATGCATCCACATGTAAGATGCAAATATTTACCATGGAGAAACCCTCTTGGGGTAGAAACCTCCATAAAGAAAAATATAGAAATGCTTTTATTCATTTTGGAAGACTTTGTGGTAGAAACAAAGATATGATTTCACTTTTGAACAATTGCACTGTGATTCCTCATGTACAAAAAATACTACGGCGGTCTCTCAGTTTCTGACTACTCTCATTCTCTATAAATAGCTTTGAAGGATAGTTTAATAATAATTGATTTTCGTCATTTCCCTGGCTTGTTGAAAGATGAACCAATTTTGTCGGTTAAATAAACCTCGACTTCCCTTGATATTGTGGTGCCGATGGGATGTCCCAATTGGCACCCTCAAGTACTTCCAGTTTTGCTGCTCAAGAATATGCATAACCTCGCTGATGGTGCTGTCCCATGACCCTGATCAGCAGTGTAAGGAAATGTGCAAAGGGCAGCCACTGCCCCTTGACCCCACAAAGGGAGTATTGAAAAGAAGGATGTCTTGGTTGGGGCTGGCACATGCCGAATAGGCTTCTACGTTGATTAAAGCTGCTTTATCTGTCCCCATTGGACACCCTTCCTCTGACCCCCTTACTTTTGCTCTCTCTCTCTCTCTCTCTCTTCACTTGATCCATTGTGTGTCATTTTAGTGGGCAGGGTAGCTCCTCGTGGGAGTCCACAAGACATTCTTCTCAAACATGCAAGTCCTCAACATGAGGGGGCTATTTTACTTGGAAGGCCATAACCTTTTATTTGCAACTCAGAATTGAGTGCTGCATGTTCCATTGGAAATTACAGATTGTATCATTTCTTTTGAGTGGCTACAGTCCACACTGTGGGTTTGTATTGAGCGATTGACGACTTCTCATAAAATTACAAATCTGTGACAACATGCATTATGGAGTCCAATTTCACCTCAAAACAAGAGGAAACCACGTTAACACAAGTGTTTGTCTTTCATATGCTAGCTGTTGCGGTGCCTGAGCATTTATATGTAAGTTGCTCCACCCTAGGCCCCACCTAAACAAAAAAATTCAGGATATGTTACAGTGAAGTAGAGATTCCCAAAACAGAAAGAACAAATAAAAGATGATGATGGGGTGAGATTGAGGTTTCTCTCTAGGGTTTATACCCTTCCCATGTGTTCTTTTAGACCAGCATGTTTGTTATTGTCTATTTAAGGGGTTGATGGAACTCTTCACATTTTCTGTGTGCTTTTATTTTATTGGTAGCTGATGCAGGAGCATCCTTTACATGAGAGAGAGCTTATTAGGTGGTCATGTGGGTTAGGAGTGATGGAGAATTGTTTTCCCTCCATTATCTCATTGTTCAAATTCAAATTTGTGTGTATTGTAATAGTGAAAGTGAAAAGCCTTGTAATGAGTGGTAAATTGTCAAGTTTGACCAAGGGAGGTTTACTAGGTGGAAGTGAGTTGTCATAGCTTGATAAGGTCATGAAGACCATAAAATAAGGTTTGTAAACGAATTGTGAGTTGTTTCAGGATGAGATAATCCTATTTTCTTAGTTTGGAATGTAGTTAAGCTTTTATAGGGTAGATTTAGTCAATTAAGGAGAAAGTTGAGCTTTCTAAGGAGCTAGATTAGGAAGTTGATTTGGTAAATGATCCATTTTTAGGATCAAGAACTTGATGGAGGAGGTTGGATAGTATGTAATCTAATGTAAAGAAGTGTGTATGAGGTTTAGAAATGAGAATATACCTCTGTGTTTGTGAATTTTGCTTTTTTTTCATGACTGTACATGAGGGTTTAGCTCAGGGCAGCAAGCACAGAACCTTCAATCTATCTTAAACCACATCTAAGTCTCTACTGTCACAATGAAAAGAAGGAGGAGGTGATTTCAAGCTCAACATAATTTTTAGAGCTTTTGAAAGTCATTTAAAGGTTTTATAGCTGATTTTCTCTCCTCGGGCCTGAACTAGGGCAACCAATTGCCTGAAATTTTCAGGACATCTCTGCCCCAACTAGAAGAACAAGCCTACAAAATTTCAATTCATGAAAGTTCTACTACAAAAAAGTTATCGCTGACAGAATTTTCCAGAGTCTTGGAAGTAAAAACAGTGAGCAGGGAGGAGTATAAATGATGCAAACTTGAGGTAATGAATGTTCCAAAGCCTAAGAATAGTTGTGATGATGTTTTAAAGCATTAGTAAAGTGTTCATAAGGTTTCATAGGACTTTGAAATTCATTTTGAATTAATTCTCACTTATTAGCTCCTAACTAGGCCTATGACAAGGTTGTCAAATCTTGTTTCCTCAAGTGTTGGTTCAAAGGAACTCTAAACAGAGTTTACATATGTTTTAAGTCCCAATAAAAGCAGTTTGTATCAGTTTAGAAGAATATGAACATTGTTCTAGTTGAAAGAAGAAGGGAATAGCCATTGAGGAGGTCTACAAGCTTATAAGCTACCGATAAGACAAGTTGTGTCTTATGGATCACACAGTTTCTCTCATCCATAGAAGAAGTTGATATAGGGAAGTTGATCATGTTTAATGTTCTTCTATCAGGTATAACCTTTATAAATCTTCAAGACATGGGGTTGGTCTTGTTTTAAGCCTAGATTGAAGCTAAGGAAGTTACTGAGAATTTAAGAGCCTTAGTTAAGGTATGAGCATACTGAGTGTAGATCATATGTTCTAGTGGTGATAGATGAGAGATAATCTATGCCAAGACAAGTCGTAACAAGAAACAAAGAAGGGTCATATTGAGTCAAGATCAAGTTGCCATAAGGGTGAACTGAGCTAGGATGACATCATTTTTGGTATCAGAGCCTGCTGTTCTTGAACTAAACATTTTGTTGATGTTATTATGGAGAATGTTATGATTGAATGCAGGGAGAAACATGAAGCTTGCAGTGAATGCAGAGTTAAGTCAGAAAACAAAGGAAGGTTCTTGGAGAAGTGACAAGGAAGCCAGAAGACAAAGCTTGAAGAAGTTTTGAAAGATGAATTGGTGGCAGAGTTGGTGAAGATAGGCCTATAGCAAAGTACAAGGGTGAGAATCTAAAGATCTTGTTGAGTTGAAGAAAAGGTGATTGCAGGTTGAAGCTCATTGAAAATTGGCAAGGAGTCAAGAGACCAAGGTGAAACAGACTTAGGTGAGATCTAAGAGAAGAAAAAAATAGACCAAGCAAAAAGACTAGAGGTAACAAAGACTAAGAAGCAACTTAGTTGAGGTATCTAGTTGGGAAGTGACAGAGTACTTGTTGAAGAAGAAGAAATAACAGTTTGAGGCCTACAAGAGGAATGAGCATATTAACTCAGATGAAGAGTGAAACTAAAGGTAGACATGAAGAGAAGATGAAGGTCTTGGCAGAAGAAAGTTGTAACAGAAGATGATCAAAGATGTCCAAAAGTGTAAGATGGATATGGAAGAGAAACAAAGAAGATAAGAGAAAGGTTAGACTATCTGATGAAGCTGCTACAAAACCAAGGAAATGGTTGGAAATGAAAAAGAAGGTCAAATGGCCTTTAGAGAAATTGATTGCAAGAAGAATGAGGTATAGCATGATTGTCCTTCATAAAGGAAGAAGAAAAAAACTCAGATCTCAGAGAGAAATAGAGAAAGAAGAGGCTAGAAGCAGAAAGAGGTATGAAAATCAGTTCTTAGGCAGAGGAAGAAGTCTTCATTTGTGAACCAGAAGAAGGACCAATGCTTGGTGAAGAAGAAATGGATCATAGACAAAATGAAAGTCTCATGGAAGACTTAAGTAGTGATGACAAGCATGAAGGAGAGAGTACAAAGTTTTGAGGCATTAGGAGAGACAAACAAGCCTCTACTTTTTCAATCTAACTATGCTTATGAGTGTGTGTTTGCAGGTCTTGGGGAACATGAAGGTGAACATGATATGAAAGAGGAAGGGACAGATTTGTCTCTTGTGAACAAAGGCAAAACAAATAGGAATCAAGGATCTCAAGAAGAAGGGATGGAGGACAAACACAAGAAGGAATTCAAGATTCTCCAAGATAGAGAAGAGGACAGTCAAGAAATCAGTCCTATAACAGGTCCAAGAAAGACAAAAACCAGTCCACAAGATGGAAGAGTGAAGATTTCAAATGATGCTTACACATTGCTCATGGTAACACTTCAAGAATATGAAGTTGCAGGTGTTAAAGGAGCAAGAACTCAAGGACAAACAATGTATTCTAAGCAATGGAATGATCTACATGGAGGAGATAGCAAGAAGAACTTGAAAATTCAGTTTTCTAAACCTACAAGAGGGAAAATTGGTGAGAATAAGATAGAAGACAAGCATGGAGTACTGATGGAGATGATGAAGAACCTCTTAAAGGACAAGATAAATGATGAGATTGACAAGAATATGAGCAGATTTCTATGATTATTGCCATGCAAGGGAGAAGGGTTGGAAAGAAACACAAGGACAAGATGGAATTTTCAGAGTTAGGACAGCATATGTACAGTTTTGAACAAAATGGAGGTGCAATGAACTTTCCAATGATCATATGTCAGTTTGACGGGGTGGAAGATCCACAAGAGAAGAACATCAGCTTAGGATCTAAGAAGACTTGGAACAAAGAAACAAGGTTCCAAAAGGAGTTATACAAATTCAAGTTTTTATCCATACCATGAAAATGATCAGGTATGGAGCTTGAATACCAAGAAGATCCAGATGAAGATGATGTAAAAGGAAAGAGAAGATCATCTCAGCAGTGGAGCAAGGAAGACTTTCAAGATCCCATGAGCTATAGCAACAAAACTAAAGCAATGGTGGTCAATGAGCAAATTTTAGTTGATCTTCATTCCACAACAGTCATGATGAAGTACAGCCCACAAGCATTTGGGTCATGTCATCAACTTAAAGGTAAGGCATGTTTATCATATGTTTTCTCATTCAATTCCCACCAAGAAACAAGTGGTTTATGAGGACAAAAGAGTCTCAAATCACTATGCATTAAAAAGTAAAAGAAATGAGTCCAAGAAAACAAAGAGACCTTGAAACCAAGTTGGAAGTTTGGAAATGAAGGTTGTAGGTACAGATCTCAAGAAGTCATGGGAGACAGTACGAGAAAGATAAAGGTTCTCAACACCTTCACATGCAAACACTAGTTAATAGTAACAAAAATGGAAATAAAGCCTAGAACAAGTAAGGGATGAGTTATGAATTATGGGCCAAAGGTAAATGAGAAAGATTGATATGATTTCAGTTTGAACAAATGAATGATGGGTTTAACTTAAGAAGGCATGTAGGAAGAACATAAGAAGTCAAGGATCAAGGAAGAAGACTTGGAGTTGAATACAAGAACAATGGAACCCAGTTCAACTAAGGAAAACCAAGTTTTGAGTTATATCAGTTCAAGTACAAGCCTCTAGGGTCAAGAGAGAAGACATTACAGACAAGAAACAAGTTCTTAGGAACAAAGACCATGAAAAAACACAGATTTGAGCAAGCATGTTGAGAGACTCAAAGGCAATTCAAAGAAGATGAGCAAAATAGGGAGGATGCAAGAGAAATTCTTGGAGCTTGAAGCTGGAATTCAAGAAGAACCAAGGCATTTAGTGATGAAATCAAGAATGGATCAAGAAGACAAATGCCAAAACAGGGGCATATTGGAGCAAGGAAGACTTTCAAGATCCCATGAGGAATAGAAACCAAGATGTTCTTAGCAATGGTGGTCAAGATGACACAAGATGGCAAGAGGTTTAGTTGGTCTTGACATTCCAGGAAAGCTTTGAAAGCAACCAAAGATGAAGAAGGAAGAGCAAATTAGAGGAAGAGAGTGATAATGGAGTTTTGATAACAAAGGAAGAAAGTCATGCAAAAACTGGAGCAAAGAGAAGGATGAAGTGTTTTCTTCTAATATGTTTGTTCCATGTGCAGGTACAGCTAAAGAAAGGATGAAGACTGATTTTGCTCACTTGAAGAGCATGACAAATCAAGAAAAAATTTATCATTCAATGAAACCATTGGAAGTTTATACCAACATTGAGATCAGGAATTTTTGAATATACAAGTGACAAAGATGGAAGAGTCATGAGCAAAAGCAACAAGATCAAGAAACAAGAAATGATGAAGACTCATGAGCATGAGCTGATGGAAAATTCAAGCTAGGCAATCTGATTCAGGAGCATCCTTTGCATGAGAGAGAAAGCCTATTTGGTGATCATGTGGGTTAGGATTGATGGAGAATTGTTTTCCCTCCATTATCTCAGTGTTCAAATCCAAATGTGTGTGTAAATTGTAATAGTAAAAGTGAAAAGTCTTGTAATGAGTTGTCAATTGTCAAATTGACCTAAGTTAAAGGAGGAAGTGAGTTGTCTAAATAAGCTTGTCATAAGACCATGTAACGGGTGAAAGTTTTGTAGATGATTTTAATGAGTTGTTTTCAGGATGATAATCCTATTTTTAAAAGTTTGGAATAGGTAGTTGAGTCTTTTATAGGGTGGATTTAGCAACTTTAGGAGAAGTTGAGCAACTCTAGGACTTAGTTTAGGAAGTTGATTTGGTAAAGATTCATTTTGGATCAAAAATCGTGGAGGAGGCTTTGATAATATGCATTCTAATGTGATTAAGTGTGTATGAGGTTTAAAAATGAGAATATATACCTCTTTGGTTGTGAATTTTGCTTGTTTTCCATGACTGTACATGAAGGTTTAGTTCAGGGTAGCAAGCACAAAACCCTCAATCTATCTTAAACCACATCTAAGTCTCTAATGTCACAACGAAAAGGAGGAGGTGATTTCAAGCTCAACACAATTTTTCAGAGCTCTTGAAAGTCATTCTAAAGGTTTTTGTAGCTGATTTTCTCTCCTCAGGCCTGAACTAGGGCAACCCACAGAATTTTTCTACCCTATTAAATTGCTTGAAATTTTCAGGACATCTCTGTCCCAACAAGAAGAACAAGCCTACAAAATTTCAATTCGTGAAAGCTCCTGCAAAAAAATGTTATCACTGACAGAATTTTCCAGGTCTTGGAAGTAAAAACAATGAGCAGGGGGAGGAGTATAAATGATGCAAACTTGATGTAATGAATGTTCCAAAGTCTAAGAATAGTTGTGAGGATGTTTTAAAGCATTAGTAAAGTGTTCATAAGGTTTCATGGGACTTTGAAATTCATTTTGAGTTAATTTTCACTAATTAGCTCCTAACTAGGCCTATGACAAGGTTGTCAAATCTTGTTTCCTCAAGTTGTTGGTTCAAAGGAACTCTAAACAGAGTTTACATACGTTTCAAGACCCAATAAAAGCAGTTTGTATCAGTGCTTAGAAGAATAATGAACATTGCTCTAGTTGAAAAGAAGGGAATAGCCATTGAGAAGGTCTACAAGCTTATAAGCTACCGATAAGACAAGTTGTGTCATATGGATCACAAAGTTTCTCTCATCCATAGAATAAGTTGATATAGGGAAGTTGATCATGTTTGATATTCTTCTATCAGGTATAACCTTTATAAATCTTCAAGACATGGGGTTGGTCTTGTTTTAAGCCTAAGTTGAAGCTAAGGGTAGTTAGTGAGTATTTAAGAGACTTAGTTAAGGTATGAGCATACTGAGTTTAGATCATATGATCTAGTGGTGATAGATGAGAGATAATCTATGCCAAGACAAGTTGTAACAAGAAACAGAGAAGCGTCATATTGAGTCAAGATCAAGTTTCCATAAGGGTGAACTGAGCTAGGATGGCATCAGTAGCTGCTTGCAGAGTGCATGTGTATAGATATCTGCCCCATCATAATGGTTTACTTGCTGGCTCATGGTGTCTTTTGCATGATGGCTGGTATCACTTTGAGCACGTTGAGGGCCATCTGGGGGTTTATCCAGTATCTTAATGCAAAATTAGTGGCTGTACCAGTGGAATTGGTGTTTGAGTTTGTTGGGATGGAGACTATTAGACATACTGTAGAAAAGTATTGTGAATTTCATATCTATTTGTAGCAATGATGTATCACATAAGTCTTGAAGAATTGTGATCCGAATCTGAGGAGGTCCAGGACAAAATGCTCTAGATGAGGACCTACCTGGGTTGTATTGTATGCAAAAGCAATAATGTTGAGTGAAACAGGATAGAGAAAATAGCAGACCTGGAACATACATTCTATTTATCTGTGCATTCTGTACATGACATACTCTTGAGGGAGATGTATGGCTGCTTATCTTCTACCTATCTACTTGTTATCTAATGCTATAGATGTACGTACATATGTTACAAAGCCATGAAAACATAAAAGCCATTATGGAAGTTGAACCGCTTGGGCTTCCATGTGTGACTCTTCACCTTCCAACGGCTACACAACTTGACAACTAGGTGTGCGGTATGTTGACAGGCTATTTGACATACTGCAGAAAAGTATTGTGAATTTCATATCTATATGAAGAATTGTGATCGGAATCCCAGGAGGTTGAGACAAAATGCTCTAGATGAGGATCTAGCTGGGTTGTATGCATATGTAGAAACAATAATGTTGAGTGAAACATGATAGAGAAAATAATAGAACTGTAACATAAGTTAAATTAATCTGTGCGTTCTGTACATTGCATTCTCCCGAGGGAGATATATGGCTGTTTATCTTCTACAATCTGCTTGTTATCTAATGCTACAAATGTGCTACATATAATACAAAGCCATAGAAGCAATAAAAACCATTATGGAAGTTGAACTGCTTGGGCCTCCATGTGTGACTCTTCACCTTCCAACAGTTATGCAACTTGACGGCCAAGTGTGCCATATGTTGACAAATTCTCTGGAACGTGAGTTAAGTGCTACTTGGTATGGCAGAGCGTGATGTGGAGTGTCTACGTGACCGAGGCTCAACCTCAAGGTTCTATACAAGGGCTGAGCTATGCGTTATGTTTGTAGGTGTTGCATGAATGGCTGAGGTTGCGCAGAGGTGTGCATGGTGCGGCATGGTGCATCGTAGTGTAGGCTGCAGTGTAGTCTTTGGAGCTATGCTGCATGGATCCTAACGCTATGTGGGATGGACATGATGCGGGGAATTGAGCGGAGGATGCGTGGCATGTTTCCTAGCACTTGTGCATGTTGCACATGATGCAAGGAGTTGTGTAGAGTGGTTTAAGTGCCTAAGGCACTCAAGGTAAGGGTGCAAGGTGGTGTGGATATGCACGGATCATTTGCATTTTTTTGAGAAGCAATCGTGCCTGATCGCGTTGAGTCTAGGAAGCAAGTGCGTAAGCTTTGCTTCTAGTTGCGTCTTGGTGAACCATTTTTCTTTGGGATGACTTTGGCTAGCCATGATCATGGATGTCATGTCCCTTTTTGAAGGCTGATTTTTTGAAGACCTTAACCCATTCTTCTCCCCGTGGGTCTAAGGAAGAAAGCAAGGGAAGATCTGGATTACATTTTTATTGTTGTTATTTTTATTATTATCATGTATCCTATTGGGAAGCCTAGCGCTCCAATAGAAGAACTTAATTAGTTAGGAAATAAAAGTATTTTGAGCATGTAGGCTCCAAATACTAATTAGATATTTAAAAGTACTTTTCTTAAGGGGTCGGCCATCATTTTTGCATTGTAAAAGCACTCCTTATGGTTATAAAAGGAGGTCGCTTGGCCATTAGTGAATCATGCTTTTGGTGAATTTTCATATCTTGGTGAAGGATTGCTTGTTAAGCACCTTTTCCATCTCTCTCAAGGACGAAAACCCTTGATTGAGACCCTCCCAAGGACGAAAACCCTTGTGGAGAAGTTGGTGTGGATGAAACCCACACTACACTTGGTTTTCTACACTTCATTGCTGGTTATAACTGATTTATGCCCTAAGCGACTTGCTTGGGAGAGTGTTTCGTGATGTTGCTGGTTTTTATGTGATCAATTTGCATGATTGGATTCTCCATAATTTCTAAAGGTGAAATCTTCCATTTCTATCAATTGTTTGAGTGTATATGAGTGTTATTTCAGTTCTAGAAATTATTATTTAAATCTGCAATGGAAATGTAATATCCCCTTCTCGAACATAACAGGTCGAAGATCCTTAGCCTATTCTTGGTTTCCGAAGGCTAAGGAAATGGAAAAAGGGGAAACTAATCCTAATAAGTTAATTAAAAGTGCATAATAATTTTATTATAAACACTTTAATAATTTATTAGTGATAAAATAACAAAAGAAAAAGTCACTTTATTTTTATTTCCCCTAGTGAAAAAATGTGACCCATGTAAGGGACATAAAACAAGGGGAAAATATTAAATAAAGCAAGGGAAAAATATTAAATAAAGCAAGGGGAAATTATTAAATAAAGTGAAAGGATACGAGCGAGCAAAAAAAAAAAACCTATGTTCTTTGCTTTTCTAAGTCTACATCGTTCAAAGATCTCCTTGGAACTTGTGGTGCTTATACTCCACAGTAACCGGTATATTTGGTTAATATGGCGGAAGAAATCCTTGCCCTAGAGATCAAAAATTCCGAGGTTGAGGAATACTTTCAGTTTATGTTACCGGAAATGTCTTAGAAGGCCTTGGGAGCGGGAGCGGGAGCGCGGTGGGAGCGGCCGGGGAGTGGCGGGGGCTGCGGAAACGCCGGGTGCAGTACATGCTGTGCACCCGGGCATTTCCGCAGCCTGGCCACTCCCACGTTAAAAAAAAACGTTTTTTTAATTTTTTTTATGTTTTTAAAGCCACACAACAATAAAAAATTATAAATTCTTCAAATCTAAAACCTAAAAGCTACTTCTAAACAATAAAACAAAAGAACAACACACAAACAAAACATAAAGCAAACAAACTCATATTGTGGCTCTCAAAATTGCATTGTGCTTGTCTAGGGTTTGAGGAGCTATTGCTAATCTTGTAGGAGTGTGAGGAGCTATTCTTGCTAAGCTTGTAGGAGTGTGAGGAGCTGCAAAGGAGGATTTGTGAAGAATTTGATTTGTGGTTTACTAAGTGAAGGTAAGCTTTTTTTAATTTCTAGCCTTGTTCCTCCATTTTTTTTTTTATTATTTAATCTTTCACACATTACATTTTTTTGCTTATGTTCATTTTTATTTTGCTCTTTCCATTTAATTTTTTTAATTTTCATTGTTCAATCACAATGCAATTGCATGCCATTGTTTTCTTTGCTTTTTTTTTTAAAACCTTGTAGGTATTTCTCAATGGCAACAAGTTCTCGCTTCTTGGGCAATCTTTGGCCAAAGACTTTGACCCAAATTCACCGTTATGGAGGCACGTAACAATAGTTCGACAACTTGCAGGTGGTGGTTGTTTTGAATGGAAATGCAATGAGTGTGATAGACTATTCAAAGGCTCTTACAGTAGGGTGAAAAGCCACTTGTGTGCCATAATGGGTAATGGTATAAGAGTATGTAGGGGAGGAATAATCTTTGCCGGGTGCCAAAAGCAAATGTTTTGGCATATATCAAAGAGCAGGAGGATGCGAGAGGCTAAAGTGGCTATGAGAGCGGGTCATCCATGGCCAAAAGAGGAGGTTCATCTCATTTCGCAAGGCCTCAGTTGCTCCATCACCTAGTAGATCTCGGTGTGGCCATGCCACATCCAACAGGGCTCCTATCTCCACAGATGAGGATGTTTCCCTTGCACGAAGGAAAAGTAAGACAAAAGGGCCATTGAAAAAGGCCTTTCGAGAATGAGAACGGGGAGATTGCGAGATGAATGTATTAGAGTGTGTATATGCTAATGGGCTTTCTTTTAATGTTGTGAGATCACCTTATTGGCATGAGATGGTGAAAGCCATCAATGAGGCACCAAAAGGGTATAAACCACGGGATTTGAGAAGATCCGCACCACCCTTTTGGATAGACAAAAAAAAATGTGGAAACCTCCTTACAACCAATTAGGGACTCATGGACCAAACCTGGTGTGTCCATTGTTTGATGGATGGAAAGATGCAAGAGACCGCCCTTTAATCAATGTGATTGCAGTATGCCCTAAGGGGGCAATGTTTTGAAAGCGGTTGATTGTGAGGGCAAGTGAAGGATGCCCAATTCATAGCCAACATTCTTTTTGAGTCCATTGAGGCGAGTGGGGCTGAAAATGTTGTCAGTGATAACGGACAACGCCAAAAATGCAAAGCGTGGGGATGCTAGTTGAGGCACGGTATGGGCATATTTTTGGACACCTTGTGCCGTGCATTCATTGAATTTAATGCTAAAGAAAATGGCAAACAAACTAGAGTGGATCCAGCGAAGTGTATGTAGAGAAGTTTGAAGAAATCCAAATGTTTGTCACCAACCACCACATGTCACAGGCGATTTTAGATCATTCTCGCGGTTGAGCTCGAAGGTAAGGAAAAACTTTATTTCTTTCTTTCTTTTTAATTTAACATTTAATATAAGTTTTTAGTATTCTTTTAGCTTTCAATTTTATAATTTAAATTTTATTTTTAATTTTTGTTCCTCGTTCTTATTAGGTTCTTTGAGACTCGGTTTGCATCACACACAATCGTCTTGAGGCGACTAGTGAAGGTGCGAGAGGCACTCATGAGGATGGTAACATCCAATCTTTGGAGTCTGTATGGAAGCGATCAAACACTCGAGGGCTCAAAAAGTGAAGAACTGATTTTAGAGGACCCTGGTGGGATAGAGTGGGTTATCTGTTGAGTTTCACGGAGCCCATTATGAGCATGATCGGTTTCATCGACACGGATCAACCATGTCTAGAGAGATATATGGCGGCATCGATTCAATGATTGAGAAGATAAAAGCCGTCATAAATGCAAAAGAACAAGATCCCGAGGAAATATTTTTCAAACAAGTGAAGTCAATCCTCATTGAGCGGTGGAACAAAATGACCACCCCATTACATCTACTAGCTTTTGCATTGACTCCTAGATTTTATAGCACAGAGATCCTTTCCTTGCCAGGGAGGGTAGCACCATACAGGGATGCGGAAGTCAGTGAGGGATATATGGTGGCATTGGCTAGGCTCTTCCCTGATCCTAAGGCCCAAGACCAAGTTATGGTAGAGTTTGGCAATTTCATAGCAGAAACGGGTCATAGCCTTCTCGCTCTTCGGAGCAAATACAAGATGGATGCACATATGTGGTGGTACCTCCATGGTACTTCATCGGTTTACTTGCAACCTCTTGCAATCAAGGTCTTGGCACAGGTAAGTTTTTAATTTTTTTATTCTCTTTTCTTTTAGTTTTTTAAAATTTAAGTTTGAGTGTTTAAATCTGAAGTTGAACTTTGCATTGACTTTGAAGTTTGGGTTGCCTTAATAGGTTGCAAGTTCATCTTCCTCTGAGCGCAACTGGAGTACGTATAATTTCATCCACTCACAGAAACGCAACAGGTTGGGGGCTAAAAGGGCTGAAGATTTGGTATACATACATTCCAACTTGCGCCTTTTATCCCACAAGCAGCCAGAGTACAAGGAAGGGTCAACAAGACATTGGGACATTGATCCAGAGATAGTTGACTTGGATGCTTCCATTTCCCACCATGGAGCATATGATGATGAGAGGAGTTCTGTGGCACCACGAGACCTACATGCACAAGGGAAGTGCAATGGAAATGGCCCTAGTGCGAATGGTTCGAGCCCATGTGGTTCTAATGAACCACATAATGATGATGATGTAGCTGGTTTTGATCCTTTTGATGAAGAGGAATACGATGAATATTGACAATGAAAGATAGTTTGAGCTTTGAATATTGATCTATGATTGAATTTAATATATCATGAGATTCATGACATTCACATTGTGTTCGATTTAAGTATTTTAAATTTTAATTTAACTTTTAAGCTTTTAAGTTTCTAAGTTTTATCGGTATCCTTGCTTGTTTGTTGTGGTTATTCACTTATTTAGCTTATAACTTGTCTTTTATCTTGTCTTTCATATGCATAAATGTGGTTAATAATTAAATTCCTATTTAGAAGGCTGAAATTTATATATTTTTAATTTTTATATAGTTTTTGTACTACCGTATCCTACGCCGTATCTCGGGGTCAAATTTTTTTTTTTTGGCGTATCGGATACCCCGCTCCCGCTCCCGTATCCAAAACGTTTCGGTAACTTAGCTTTGGTCTCCGGTTCGAGATCTGTGATCGGGTGCTTCAATGGCCTTTGGCCTTCCTCTACCGAAATATATAAATGGATATTTGAAAACTTGAACAATAAGTGTGAAATTTCACTCTGTTCTAGGGGTTTCTTTATTGTGCATTTCAAAGAAACCAAGGATTATCAGCGCTGCCTATCTGGAGGACCGTGGTTCTGGGGTAATGCCGGTCTGTATTTGACTCCTTGGTTTCCAGAATTTGATCCGACTTCTCATTTAGTTACCAAAACGCCTATTTGGGTAAGGCTTCCAAATCTCCCTCTGCATCTATGGTATGCCCTAGATAATATTGGTAATTGTCTGGGCAAGTTTATTAAAGAAGATTTGGATAGAACTCACTCAGGGTTGTGCACGTATGCTCGCATATGTGTTGAAATTGATCTGAGTAAAGGATTACCAGATCATATTTTATTAAAGTTTGGAAAAATTCAGTATTCACAGGTTTTGGATTATGAGAACACCGCCTTTAGATGCAGAGTTTGCAAAAACCCGGGGCATTTGCAAGCTTGTTGTCCTTTAAATAAAAATGGAGCTAAAAAGCGAAGCTCGTCAACTCCTAGCGGATGGGGAAGTGTAAATCCGGATCTGGTGTCTGCTTTGACTTTCAAGGGGGGCTTGAGCATCGACAACAGAAACAACAGAAAATAAGTAGAAAATTTCAGAAGTTGGAAATCGGGAGAATGTGGAGTTAATGGGAGGAATGAAAAGAGGACATGTATCTGACAAATCAGATTCGGATCAGGAGTCTTTGCCCAATTTAAGGGAAGTCCCAGGAAATCACAATGATCTTATGATTATTGTTCCATCTGACATGGGCATTTGGCATGAAGTAAAGAACAGGAAAAGTAAAAAAGGTCGAATGGGTAATATTGAAGACTTCTTCCCATCCAGGGTGGGAAATAGTAGACTATTGGCTATTTTGCCTAGTTTAGTTTCATAGGCTTGTTTTCCGGGATTTTAGCCCGGCGGTTCTTGTTTATCTTCTCGGGTTTTAGACCTTGCTTTTATAGGGAACGGGTCCCTTCAACCCGCCTTATCAATAAAAATAAAATAAAAATATCCGAGCAGTTTAGGCAAAGTTTTGAGTGATTTTACATCAATTTTATGGGCCAACCATCCTTAGAGCAAGTCACATTTTTCTAAAGAAATTCAGATCTGCATTGTTTTTCATCAAAAATATATCTTTTAGTTGCTGTTATAAATCAGATTTGTGGTTGTTCCTTTTGGGGGCATAAATTGTCTCATTGGGGACATTACAGTGGTATCGAGTAGTGAATTCTCCCTAACATGTGAGGAAAAAAATAAATTTTTTTAGACCCGAATGCAATTAGGAAAATCATCTATAGTTTATCAAAGAAAAAATACTCCAAAGAAAGGGACAATGGATGAGCATGATCAGAGAGCTCCTCCTACAGATGAGCTAAGCTACATGCATGAGGTGATTACAAGGAGTCCAAGAGAGTTGCAGCTGGCCATGAGAGAATCTCAAAGAGAAAGTCAAAGAGAAATGCAACATGTATTGAGGGAATCTCAAAGGGAAATGCGTGAAGCATTGACAGCTCAATCATGGACTTGGCATAGGCGCTACAAGGACATAATATATCGCTGCAAACAAGGTGTGACCAACAATGGTGAAGGAAGCTCATTTGGACAAGCTAAGACATCCATCAAGCCACCTCAAATATTGAGCCAAGTTTCTTCGAAAAGAGGCACAACCAATTGAGCTAGATCCTCCAAGCTAAGACATCCATCAAGCCACCTCAAATATTCAGAGCCAAGTTTCTTGAAAAGAGGAACAACCAATTGAGCTAGATCCTCCAAGTGAGGTTGAAGACATAGAGACATGGGGTGAAGAATATGTATCCCTCAGCTACAGGGTGCGAGATATGTTGTCTTTCAAAAATTTTTGTCTAGTTGAAGAATAGTAAGGGCACAGGGCATAATGCCCGAACCTCATCAAAGGGCCATGGCAGAAAGGTCTCAGCCATAGAGGGAAGAAAACCCTCCATTGTGAAGAAGCAAGTCGAAGAGCATGTAGAGGATCAACTACAAAGTGGAGAAGTAATGATGACTCCACCAAGGGATCAATCGGTGGCATGGATTCAAAACTTGACACATACTTGTCCTTGAGACCTATGGCGGAAGAAGAGGCAATAAAATTTGCAACCCTTCACCTTGAAGGAGTTGCCCATGATTGGTGGCATCATGGCATGTTGACACAAGGGCATCACTGCATTCATTCCTATGAAGAATTTTGCACAAGGCTTGTGGAGAGGTTCAAAAGGATGGATCCGGAAGCATACTTCCATGATCTTTCCCAACTCAAACAAAAAGGTACGGTAGAAGAATATGTTGCTGATTTTCAAAAGATTTCAGTCATGGTAGATGATATTTCCGAAGGGAGACTCATGGTGTTGTTTATAGAAGGGCTGACTGAACCCTTAAAGAGTTTAGTGAGGGCTTTTGACCCATCTTCCTTGCAAGAAACAATAAGGAAGTCCTTGGACCTCGAAGGTGCAATCCCTAGGACTGGTTTTTCATCAAAAATTGTGGGTGAAAAGGGGCAGAACAGACCAGCAATGGGAGGGCAGCCAAAGGGTCTTCTATCTCAGCCCAAAGTACCTTTTTAGGCAGCCTATGAAGCCTTTTCAAGGGGCTAATAGCCAAGAAGGACGGAAGCAAGAAGACAAGAATCAAGAGTCCAAAAATGAGCTGAGAAGGAAGAAGCTTTGCTTCACATGTAGAGATCCGTGGTCACCGGGACATAGGTGTCTTGGAAAGGGAAAATACACTACATAGAAGTGATGTCCAATGATGAAGGAGAGGATGAAGAAGAGGAAGAAGTGGCAGCAATTTCTGAGCTAGGAAAAGAAGGTACACCAAAGTCTGATCCAATAATAACCAGCACTCTTACATCTCTATGTGGTGCCCAAGCATACCATTCCTTCCGGGTAAGAGGGTACATCAATAGTCACGAAGTGGTAGTTCTCATTGATAGTGGCGCTACCCATAATTTCATCAATGAAGGACTTGCAAACAAGCTTGGGTTGAGGGTGAAGAGTTTTGAAGGCTTCTAAGTAACCATTGTGTAATACCCCCTTCCCAGTCGAAGACCCTTAGCCCATTTTGTCTTCCCGACGGCTAAGGAATAAATTAAAGGGGAGACTTAAGTTATGATACTTTATTATAAAGTGCAAAAATAAAATAAAATATTATATGCACTTATAATAAATTATTATAAACTTAAAAATAGAAAAAGACAAACATAAAGTAAAAAGCATATGAGCCAAAATGATTTATTCTAGGAAAATGCGACTTGCATTAGGAAGGAAAATTGGAGGGAAAAAGACATTTAATGGGGAAAAAGCTGATTGGTCTTCATGAGTGGCCATTTTGGGTCACAAGTACTATTTAGGCAAGTTGACTTGCCTTAGGAAGACACTTGAATATTTCTCTTATTATGTTTTGTGGTGAATCCATCTTGTTGGTGAAGGCTTGCTTGTTGAAGCACTTTCTCCATATCATTCAAGGACGAAAACCCTTGAATTGAGTACCTCCCAAGGACGAAAACCCTTGAGGAGAGGATAATGTGGACGAAAACCCACATTATCTCAGTTGTATTGATCTTCATTGCTGGATATATGCAATTACAGCCCTAAGTGACTTGGTTTGAGGAGGAAATCTTGGTGTTTGGGCTCTTTCTTCCAAGTGCGACTTGCATGGACATGTTCTCTCTATTTTTCTAAGGTGCAATCTACATTTTCATCACTATTTGGAAGCTTGTGGATGCTATTTTCAGATCTGAAGTATTTATTTATTCCAGCTGTGTAAGGGTTTATCAATAAATTCATATTTGCAATTGTGGGCTTCTAAAAATCAGATTTCTTGCATATTAATGTTGTTGGTTATTAATCATAATTTTTTGAGCAATTAGCAAGTTATTTTGAGTGTGTTTGTGCCCTAGAATGGGTGTTTGCTTCCCGAAGCAAGTCGCCATTTTTGGAAATTAGTTACAGTTGCATTAAGGGTGTTTTGCAAGGGGTTTACATCAGCTACAGGTCTGATTTTTCTGAGTTTAAATCAGCAATATTAGGGCAGATTTTTATGTGTTTTATGCCATGCCCTAGTCGCATTTTTCAGGAGATAATTCAGGTCTGCAGAGATTGATTTGATATATATTTTATAAAATTGCATTTGGGGTTTGGATTTGCTAAAAATCCAAGTGGGGGTCAATAGTGTCCTTTTGGGGACATTACATATTGCCAATGGGACCACCCTACCTTGCACGAAGAGAATGGGACAATTGTCACTCCTAGGAAAATATGAGGTATGTGATGAATTTTTGTGATTAAGTTAGCTAATGATGAAGTAGTTCTTGGAGTTCAATGGCTGCAATCTTTGGGGAATTCACCCTCAATTATCATGATAGAGAACTGAAATTCTATGACAAAGACAAAGAAATCAGAATTCAAGGTATAAAGGATGAAGGGAGTACAATGGCAAATGCTTGGAAATCACATTGTGGTTTGCTTTCTCACATAACAGCTGATTGGAAAAATATTATCACAGCTGAGTATGCCAAAAATCAGTTTGCTAATGACATCATGGAAGGGCATATAGTGGCGGAAAATTACAAGGTAATGGATGGGCTGATCCTCTATAAGAATAGGATCTTTTTGATACCGGATTCCAAGATGAGAATAAGGATAATGAGGGCTGCTCATGACTCACCTCTAGCTGGTCACCAAGGATACTTTAAGACATACAAGCAAATCCGTGAAAGGTTCTTTTGGAAAAGGCTCAAGGAGGATGTCTTGCAACACATTCGGGAGTGTGTGACTTGCCAACAAAACAAAGGAGAACACAATTTTCCAGCTGGGTTGTTACAACCTCTTCCCATTCCTTCTCAAAAATGGGAAAGTATCTCCATGGATTTCATTACGGGGCTGCCCATAGCCCAAGGTAAGAGTTGCTTATATGTTGTAGTGGATAGATTAACGAAATATGCTCACTTTCATCCACTTCCCACCAAGTATGATGCTCCTATGGTTGCTGATGTGTTTTTAAAGAAATATTTAGACTTCATGGGCTTCCACGGAACATTGTTAGTGATAGGGACCACTGCTTTATGAACATCTTTTGGCAAGAGCTTTTCCACCTAACCGGCACCGAACTCACTCCAAGCACTAGTTACCATCCCCAAACGGATGGGCAAACTGAGATTGTGAATAAATGGGTGGAAGGATATTTGAGAAACTATATTTCTGGACAGCAATCAGCTTGGATAAAATGGATTCACTTGGCTGAGTTTTGTTACAATACAACATTTCATGTATCCATTGGAATGTCCCCTTTTAGAGAACTCTACGGTTATGAGGCTTTTTCCTTCATGGACTTGATCATTGGGGATAGTAGGGTTCTCGGTGCTAAAATATGATCCAAGAGAGTCGAGACATTTTGAAAGCACTCAAGGAGAACCTCCAACAAGCTCAAAATCAGCAGAAACAATATGTAGACCAGCAACGCATAGAGAGATCTTTTGAAGTGGGAGATTTGGTTTTCCTAAGGCTACAGCCCTATAGACAATACTCACTTAAACAAAGTGGGGCTGAGAAGTTAAAACCAAGCTTTTATGGGCCCTACAAGGTGAAGGAAAGGATAGGACAAGTTGCATATCGTCTTGAGCTACCCAGAGAGCAAGATCCATGATGTCTTCCATGTCTCTTGTCTTAAGAAGGCATTGGGGAAGCATATTACTCCTTCACCACAACTGCCCCCTTTAGATGAAGAAGGGAAGATCATTCTTGTTCTAGAAACCATCTTGGATGTTGGGAGAGGAAGCCGAGGAGCCAAAGTATCCGCGAGTACTTTAGTACGTTGGAAGGATCTACCACTTGAAGATGTTACATGGGAAGGAACAACTATCTTGGAGCATCCAAATTTACGATTGCTTTGGGGACAAGCAATCTTGGGAAGGGGGACTGTCATGTCTTTTTGTCCTGATTTTTTGAAGACCTTAACCCATTCTTCTTCCCTGTGGGTCTAAGGAAGAAAGCAAGGGGAAGATTTAGATTACATTTTTGTTGTTATAGTTTCTTATTATTATCACGTATCCTATTGGGAAGCCTAACACTCCAATAGAAGAACTTAATTAGTTAGGAAATAAAAGTATTTTGAGCATGTAGGCTCCAAATACTAATTAGATATTTATAGGTGCTTTTCTTAAGGGGGGGTCGGCGATTATGTTTGCATTGTATAAGCACTCATTATGGTTATAAAAGGAGGTCGCTTGGCCATTAGGGAATCATCCTTTTGGTGAATTTTCATATCTTGGTGAAGGATTGCTTGTTAAACACCTTTTCCATCTCTCTCAAGGGCGAAAACCCTTGTGGAGAAGTTGGTGTGGACGAAACCCCACACTACACTTGGTTTTCTACACTTCATTGCTGGTTATAATTGATTTATGCCCTAAGCGACTTGCTTGGGAGAGTGTTTCGGGTGATGTTGCTGGTTTTTATGTGATCAATTTGCATGATTGGATTCTCCATAATTTCTAAAGGTGAAATCTTCCATTTCTATCAATTGTTTGAGTGTTATTTCAGTTCTGGAAATTATTATTTAAATCTGCAGTGGAAGGGTTTCATGATAAATTAAAAATGGTATTTGCGGGCTTCTAAAAATCAGTTTTCTTGCATCTAACGATTGCTAGTTATTTCTTATAAATTCTGAGCCTATTTCCTAAAGGTTTGAGTGAAGTTTGTGCCTAGAAAAGTGTGTTTGAATTCTCCTAAGAGGTCGCCACCCTAGGAGCAAAGTGCTAGCAGTGTGTTGAGGGTTTTCACAGTGAATTTTCAGTCATCGAAAGTCTGCCCTAGTTCTGATTTCAGTACTTCATAACCAGCTCCAAGTCATTTCCAGTGTCCCCGAAAAGGACATTACGTGAGGTCAATACAAACGAAACTGATTGTAGTGGAGGAAGATAGAAAGAGAGGCTTCATCTTGAGGGATGATGTGAGTGATCTAGAGGTTCAATTGCTAGACATAGAGGTCAAGAGCTAGACATAGAGGAAAAAGGCTAATGCTCGAGCGGTTGGATGGAAAAGGGTGGCTCATTAAGGCCATCTTAAAGATATGCAAGAGGAATAAGGATGGACATTCCATGTTTTTCCGGGACATAGAAGGGATAATTGATTGACTCATGGAGATGGAGTACTTTGAATTTGATTAAGTTCTGGATATGTGTAAGGTAAAGGTAGTGTAGTCAAACAAGGATCATGCGGCCTTTTGGTGGAAGGAGGTGCAATTAGAACACAATAGGAAAGGTAAGATATGGTTACCCACTAGGAGGGGATGGTTGTGAAGGTGAAGGGAAAGTTTTTTGCTTGTTGATTGCCATTTAGATCTGTTGAAGAGGTTGCAAAACTTGCGGTAGAGGGAGATGGGTGTGACGGAGTACATGGAGTTATATAGGATCACCACATGAGCTAGTCACAGTGAGATGGATAAGGATAAGGTTGTGTGGTATATAAGTGTAATGTCCCCTTTTCCAAGCTAGTCACTATGGAAGACCTTATGCCCGTTCCTCCTCCTGTGAGCATCAAGGAAGGAGCAAAGGAGGGGAACTCGCCATGGTTGTAAGTGATGTACCTTCATGATTAATTATTTTATTTACTAATCATGGCATTGGAATGGTTCGACTAGGGGAAAGAAGACTTAGCAAGGAGAATTTCTATTTCTTCATTATGAGGTCGGTCTTCTTAAGTGAAGATTAAAAAATGCATTAGGAGGTTGGCCATGAAGTTGGGGCTTCTAATTCATCATTGGCCAAAGGAGGGGTACTTAAGGAAGTTCGAATGGAGAGGAGGATGATCATCTTTCATCTATTTTGACATTTACTTGGAGTTGGAGCTAGTGTAGCTTCTCTTCTTGCCATTGAAGGACGAAAACCCTTCCTTGGTCACCTATTGAGGACGAAACCCTTCAATAGGATCACACTTGGGGATGAAAACCCTCATTTGTGCATTGGTGGCTTCATACGGAGGTCACAAGTGAGCTTTAAGGAGGATTTCATATTTATTTCTTCCCTTCTAACCCTAGGCAACTTGCTTGAGTGAAGGGTTTGATATCATCTAGGGAACTTTTGGACAATTTGAGTTGATATTATTGTTCTTCATATTCAATAAGGTTAGCGATGTTTATGAGCTATTTTTAGCCCTTGTTTGTGGCTTCCCTACTGCTGTCATAAAATTAATTGCAGCTGGGTGTAATCTCTTATTTTCTCTACTATTTTGATGTAATTTGGATGGATAAATGTTGCTGTTCTTGAAATGATTATTTAGAAGCATTATCAATTAATTATTGCATGGTAGATGATGAGTTGAATGCCTATACAGTTCGCTGCCCTAAAGGACTGATTATTGATTGCTTGAATAGGGTTAAAGTGTGTTTCCAGTCATTTTTAGATTGATGCTTGTTGGTTGATGGTGTATTTTCAGATTTGATTCATTTGGGGTTGTGGCCAAACCCTTATTTTCAGTTTTAGCCCTAGAAAGGGACATTACAATAAATGGCGTGTGCTTGAATATCCAGATGAATCAACATGGTTCAATGTAGACGATAGAGGAAGTATATCTATATAATTAGTGAACGTAGGGGAGACTAAAAAGTGTAGACAACAAGGTTCTCAAGTAAGGAAAGGGGAATCTCGACAAGGAAAAGGAACAAACCATGCACGAATAGGGGAGTGAGGAAGGTGTGAGTACTGCGCGCAAACGTTGCAAGAGTGAAGAGGGTCTCTACTTCAGGGAGAGGAAGAGGCAAATTGTTCAATGGATCCTGCTTCTGATGTGGGGAAATTGGTCATTCAGGCGTATGAATGGCCTTGTGCATAGAGTGATAGCAAAGGGAGAAGATGTGAGAGTGGTGCACAATCCTTGCAGTGAACACCAAGTCTATCAAGCACCCACACATGCAGAGGAACTTGAGGAAGGGGAGAGCTTGTTTGTAGTGAGGAGAGTCTTTAAGGTCGCTAATAAAGGGGAGTTTTGAAGTCTTGAGACAACACATTTTTGGACGAAGTGTAAGACTAGAGGTAAATGTTGCATGATGGTGGAGAAGCCGGGTTTGGTGTGCGAAGCCAAACCTAAGGCCTTAAAGAGTGACGTAGTCATTGGAAGGCCAAGAGGGTGTCGAGCGGGAGCACCGAAGTGGAGATGAAGATGGCGCATTCATATATGGGGTTTTGTGTAGGTTTTCACTGATGGATGTACGCCATATTTTGCTAGAGATTACGGTTTGATTTGGAGATGCTATATGATGGAAAGGCCAATATAGCACATCTATGAAATGATGGACAATAATTCAATCTATGTCCATTAAAGAGGGAGGATGAGGTTGTGCACCAAAGTCATTTGGTCTAGTGCAAGTCTTGTGGGATGAATGGGAGATAATGTGTGTGGAGGTAAAAGACGACGTCACACAAAACATGATAAGTTAGGCCGCACATGGAGTCATCTTGTCTGTATCATAGAGACAAGTATGTTGGTGTAGGTGCAGTAGGTGAGAAAGGGGTGTGCACAATGACACAAAGGAATGCAGCAAAGGGATTGACCGTGAGCATCTAAGTTAGGTTGTGTGTAGTAACGCCGCACAAAAGCTGATGTTTGTGGAATTGAGAACCATGGGTGTCTCAATGTAAAGGTGGTGTGCAGAGGTGCTGGGCGGAAGAGGAAGGAAATCCCCCGTTCGATAGAGGTCAGCCCAAGGAGATAAGGGGAAAAGTAAGAGTGCGGAGAGATGAATTGTGGGAGTAGGTCAGTTTTAGTTTGTTAGACCTAACTGAGCCAAACAATTTGACAATGGGGAGTATCGGTTTGGTGTAAACGCACGCCAAGACCTCACCTATAGTTCGAAAGAGTGGTATTATGACCTAGTCAAAGTGTGTGAGCACTATGATCATGGATTTTCTTACCCAAGGTGTATGATGTAAGAGCATCTGGCTTCATTCGCAATCTTGTATCTACTGAAAAGAAGTTAGATTTGAATAATCAGTTTTGCAGTCTTTTGACACGTGCGTGGTTCTTTGGTCCTTCGGATGAGTGATTGTATCTGTGTTTAAGGGAGTCTTGTGAAAGAGGTAGAGTTGGAGACATGCAAGGGAAGGATGGTGTATCCTTTGCAGCGGTGCTTGTCTGTGCTATTGTGCATAACCTCGTGGACTTTCAACTTGTGTGTAGGAATTTTTGCATAGTGGCTGCTCCGGGATTCACAACGGATCTTGGGAAAAAAATTGGAAATACCTTTGTGGAGAAGTTTCTTTTGAGAATCTGACCACTAGAAGCTTGGTCAAGAGATTTGGAGGAGGTGGCGGTGATCTACTAGGTGGGAAGGCACCGACATGCTTCAGACATTCCTATAAAAGCGGACCTGATGTCAGCTTAGGGGGAGCTTGGAATTTACAGGACTGCGAAGAGGAGCGAGCCTTGAATCGTGACTGTTTTGTAAGAGACATATCACAAAGTTGTGCAAGTTGAGAGGAGAGTGTCTGAGAGAGGCAGATCTGTCCTTTTTGGGGATTAGTCAGTCTGCGTTAGTGTTGTAAGTCTGCGAGCAGACATTAGGGGAATGGGTATGTATGTGTAGATTGTAAATTCTGTTTTCATGCCAAGATGAATAAAATGGGATTATGTTTATAATATATATGCTGCACATTGTGTGTGGATCTGATCTTTGGCTGCATGGTCTATGACAGTCCTGCAATGGACCCTCTAACTGTGGATGCATCACAAGTGTGGGAAAGATAAGGAAGAAGCTAATAGAGAGCTTTTTGGCATAGTTACCTAAGTCTCGGGGACAAGGGGACGGGGGTACGGAGGGACGGGGTTTCGGGATGGCAAAAAATTTACCAAATTTTGGGGACGGCAGGGGGACGGCTTTTAAAATAATACATAAAAATTAATATTTAAATATTTTAACTTTTTTCAATGACATTTAGGGATTTAAACTATATTTAATGTATTTTAGGTACTTTCAAGATTATAATTTGATGTTCTTGGTAAAAATAACATCTTTTTAAAAGTAAAAACATCAGAAAACTTTTGAAAGATTTTAAAAAAATTGGGGACGTCCCCTCCAAGTCCCCAAGTCCCGAAACGTTCGGGACATCTAGGATGTCACCAAAATCTAGGGACGCGTCCCCGCGTAACACTGCTTTCTGGGGAGTGGGTGTGTCCAAGAACAGAACAGAGAATTCTATCAAGACTGATGAGGGACTTCAGTACCGAGTCTTTCATCTTCATGTTATTTATCATTATATAAAGCGAAGTACGTGTTTGAGAATCTAATCTTTGTAATACAGTCATGCATGCAAATAAGACCGATTTTGAGTTCCAAGTCTGATTGCGTCTAGAGTGTATTGTGTTTGGTGTGTGTGTCCATTAAAGGGAAGTGAGTCTAGGCTGTGGGGAAAGGCTTCCATTAACTTGGCCCTCTCTTACTCTGACGTGCATCAGTTATGTATTGCTCCATAGGTGGCGGTGTATGGATAATGATATATGGCTCTGCTGACAGTGATCAAAACTAATGACCACTTAAGCCATTGCCATTGGCTTTTGAGGTGATTACAAGGCAAGTTTCAAGGCTTTTGAAGGAAAATGTCAATCTCCAGTCTTGAGGCCTGATTTACTGTGTCAAATGTTTTGTGGGACTACACAGTCTGCCATAATCTACTGCAGGTGCCACTCTTTTTTTTGTTCCTTCCTTTTTTAAGTATGCTGCATTGATTAGGAAACCATGGGGCAAATAATTTAGCGACTTTAGACTGAGAGAAAGGGAATTGTTTCTGTTTTGCATAATACATGCCATGACAACCCACATTTCTAAGTTTACATTTTGCTTATGAATTTTTGAAGCTATAATCTGTGTTGCATACATTTTTAAATTATACTGATATGTAATAATTTATAGACTATCATTTTTGGCATGTCATTAACGTTTTACATCTTGAATTGCCCATTGGACTCTTAATTTTGGTAGGCTGATGTGTAGGCTTAGTTTGTAACATGGGTCCCTGAAATTGTTTGATAAACTACATGCACACTGACCAAAGTTCCTTCTAATAGCATGGTCAAACATTTAAGTTGTTTCAGAGTGCGTATGTACACAAAATCAAAGCAATATCAAATTTTATTGATTGGCCTGGTTTGCTGAAATTATTTGCTACCGATGATTTCAATTTTCCATAAACATATTATGATTAAGGTTAGGGATTGCTCCTGGGGGTTTAGGGTTTCCTTTATCAGAAAGCACTTTTACGAGGGTTTACATGATTTTAGGTGTTATCCATAAACCTTTTCATTCTTTTTAATCACATATCTGTCATTCTCTTTACAAGCACTATACTCTTTGCTTCCTAGGGCAAAAGTTGTCCAGATGACGAACATCTGATATGATGTTTTTATTTGATTTCCCAGACAGGGCTTTCTGGTTCTAGTGCAATAGTATGTGCCACCTTGAATTGCTTGCTTGATTTCTATGGCGTAAGACACCTGGTGAAAGTGGAGGAAAGACCAAATTTGATACTTAGTGCAGAGGGAGAGTTGGGTATCACTGCCGGGCTCCAGGACCGTGTGGCACAGGTCTATGGAGGTGTTGTGTACATGGTATGTTTCAATCACTTGATAGAGATCTCAAAACATTTGGGTCTTTAAAGCTGGAAGAAAATGAATAATATGGTACATTACTAGAATTCTTGGTTTTTACATTTTGCGAAAAGTTGAAATGACAGGATTTTAGGAAAGAGTATATGGACAAGATGGGACATGGTATATACATACCTCTAGATCCTGCAGTGCTTCCGCAAATGTACCTTATTTATGCTGAGAATCCCAGTGATTCTGGAAAGGTATGTGGTAGTCCTTCAACTGAAAACATCTGATTTGCTTAGCACTTGCTGGAGAGATCTTGCACTTGGCTTCTAGACATGGGTTCGAAATCTCTCTTTAAGTGCATGTATGATTCTATTGCATTGAGGCAATAGGATTGGTTAATACCCAACATGGACATTTAAAGTGGTTAATATCTAACGTGGACATTTAAATCACTCTTGAAAGTCATCTAGAATAGATCTTTCACATTAAAAATTTCCTAGTTGGATTGCATTTCTCTATAATATCTATCTCTCTCGATGCCAATGTAGCTACACAGTGCTGTGAGAAAAAGGTGGCTTGATGGAGAGGAGCTAGTCATAAAATCAATGGAAGAGGTTGCTGGGTTGGCATCACAAGGTCGTGATGCACTGCTGAAAAAGACTACTATAAGTTAGCAAAACTTATGGATCGTAACTTTGATCTGCGCAGGTCTATTATCTCTTTTTGCCTCTAAATATTTTCCTTTGATATCTGTAACTAATAGGAGTTGATTTCCACTTGGTTTTGTTGCATGTTGTGAAATTGATGCTGGGCACTTTTGCAAACAAAAACAAATTTATTGCAATAAAACATCAGCTGACGACTATTTACTTCTAGTTAAATCATCAGTACAAACCATGCACATGTAAGGTGGTTTATGATTGTACACCTGACATTGCTTTCATATATTAACAACTTTTAAGAGTGTATATACCTGCCATAGTGTAATTCCAGCTAAAGTGACTACCTGTGACTGTAGTAAACTTGAGGCGGAATTTACAGAGGAGGAATTGTATGCTGCTCTCTCTTCTATGCCAAATGGCAAAGCTCCGGGCACAGATGGTTTGCCTTGTGAATTTTACAAAGAGCTTTGGAACACATTGATGACGACTTCACACACTTGGCAAGATAAGTGTTTTCTTCCGGGCCCCTCTCAGAATTTCTCAACCAAGGACTTATCAAACTCATCCCCAAATCTGCTGCAAGGGACAGTAAAGGGGTTGGAGACCTATTACACTCTTAAGTGTAGCATATAAAATTCTAGCCAAGGCTTTGTCCCTAAGAATAAAAAACATTGTTAGCAGGATTATATGTAAGGAACAAACAGGCTTTGTATGGGGTTGCTTTATCCTTGACAATGTTTTTGAAATCTGTAAACCAGATTAAATTGCAAAAACAAGGCGGAGCTTGCTGTGATTTTATTAATATAAAAATGAAGCATTACAACCAAAAGAGAGAGCTGCAATATTTATAGATATTGGACAGCTTCTATCTCTTCCACAATACATGGAACAAATCTCCTAAACAAAGCAAATATGCAGAAATAGCATATTGCCCCTAAAAAGCTTCTACAGGAAATCATCTCGAGAACAATATTCTAACTAAAGAACATCCTCCACAATCTAAGGGATGATAACAACACACTAACAACTAAGCTAACTAAAGTAATTAAATAATTACTTTATTATAATTACACATTAATCCACATATGGTGAATTAAGTGTTAGATTATTTCTAACATTCCCCCTTAATTGGGATATATTTCAAGTGAACAGAGAGAAATACTCAATGCCTCAAATTTAGGATGTGCAAGAGATTTTGTGAAGATATTCGCACTTTTGATGTTCATGGGCAATGTGAAGCCGAATGTTGTTGTATTGAACTTGTTCGCGAATGAAATGTACCGCACTTCAATGTGTTTGGTGCGTTCATGAAAACTGGATTCGAACAAGTTTTATTACTCCTTCATTGTCTACATGTAGGATTGTTGGATGATCCCGTGGAATTCCCAATCCTTCAAGTATCCGTCTCGAGCCAAATCGCTTCACGTAAAGCTCCTGCCGTGCGATATTTCGCTTCGTGGAAGACCTGAAACACAATTTTGTTTCTTGCTCCCCATGAAATAGGTCCAGATCCCAAAAAGAACACAAATCTCAAGTGGACTTCCTATCATCAACGTTACCCGCATGATCCGAATCAGATATCCTGTCAAGAAGAAGTTATCATTCTTCTTGTATTCTAGGCCAAAGTCCATGGTTCCTCTTATCTATCTCAAGACCCTCTTTCTTTGCTTTCCGCTGACAAACCCTTGGTTTTAAATAAATCGAGAATAAGTTAAGTAAATGAGACTCCCAATCAACTATCGATAAAGAGTAACATTTACTTGTTTCGATGGATCCGTGCGAGACAATGAAGCCTTGTCTCCATAGGTGTAGCCATTGGTATACTATCCATCATTCTCGAATTTCTCGAGCATTGTCTTTGCATATTTTAGTCGAGTAACAAAGATGTGATTTTCCTTTTGCCATACTTCAAGTCCAAGACAATAATGAAGAAGCCCGAGATCTGTCATGTCGAATGATCGATTTAGATCTTCCTTAGTTGTTTCAATCATCTTCACCGAACTTCCAGTGATGACTAGATCATCGACATATACTACTATGATCACTATCTCCCCCCCTTGATTTTTGAGATAGAGATTAGGATCATATGGACTTCTTTTGAATCCATGTTTGATGAGATGCTCATCAATCTTTATGTACCATGCCCTGGGAGCTTGTTTGAGACCGTACAGTGACTTTATGAGTCTACATACCTTTCCTTCTTTACCTGGTATGACAAAACCTTCTGGTTGAGTCATGTAGACTTCTTCCTGTAAATCCCCATTGAGAAATGCACTTTTTACATCCATTTGATGAACTTTCCAACCAAATTGTGTAGCTAGAGCAAATATCATCCTGATTGTTTTGATCTTAGTTGTTGGTGCGAATGTTTCTTCATAATCAATGCCTTCTTTTTGTGCATAACCCTTAGCTACCAATCTTGCCTTGTATTTATCAATGCTTCCATTTGATTTGTACTTTGTTTTAAATATCCATTTGCAACCTATTGCCTTCTTCCCTGGTGGAAGATCTGTAAGTTGCCATGTATTATTCTTAATCAAAGAGTTGAATTCTGAATTCATAGCATCTGACCAAGGTTTTGACTGCTGGGCATCTTGAACTGTAGTGGGCTCACTTGATTCAATTATTGTACTCATTAAGGCTAAGTTTACCTCATTTTGAGTCATACTACGAGTTCTAGGTCCTGAAGTGGATGTGTTAGGATCACTATCCAACTTAGCATCTTGAATTAGATTAGTATACCACTTAGGCATACGTTTAGTTGTTCCTGTAGATGGAGGAGTTGAATTATCCTCATCATCGTTATCTTCATCAAGAACATCTTCTATTTTCTTAGTAGGATTGTTTTGTGAGTTTATGGAAGGAGCATCTGCTTCTTTATTTTAAAAAAACTCAACATCTCTACTTGTGAAATTTTTCTTGTTTTTGGATCCATTAACCTATATCCCAAGGCTTCATCACTGTATCCCAAGAATATAAGTTGTTCTGATTTCATATCAAGTTTAGTTCTCTTTTTCTTAGGAATGTGCATACTTGCCTTGCATCCAAAAACTCTAAGGTGTTTTATAGATGGTTTGTTCCCTGACCAAGCTTCCTGTGGTGTTATTCCATCAAGTGTGGAAGTGGGAACTCTATTCAATGAGATAAACTGCTGTTTTTACTGCTTCTGCCCAATATGTTTTACTCAAGCCTGAATCATCGATCATACACCTTACCATATCCATTATAGTTCTATTTCTTCTCTCAACTACACCATTTTGTTGTGGTGTATATGGAGGTGCCATTTGCCGACGAATTCCATGTGTTTCCAAAAAGCTTCAACTCATTATCGGTGTATTCACCCCTCAATCTGAGCGGAGTGTTTTTATTTTCTTACCAGTTGCATTTTCACAAGCTACTTTGAATTTCTTGAAAGTTTCAAAGGCTTGGTCTTTGGTGCGAATGCAGTATACCCACATTTTTCGTGAGTAATCATCAACAAAGAGCATAAAATATTGAAACCCTGAATGACTAGGTCTCATAGGTCCGCATAGATCGGTATGCACTGCATCAAGTTTACCACGGGCCCCGAATGTATCGCTTTTCGAAAAGAAGCTCTATGTTGTTTTCCGCCAAACAATTTGTGCACTTGTCTCGTATTTTCTTGAAATTTGGTAATAAGCCCTCTTACCAATTATTTTTTGAAGTGTTTCAAGATAGCCAAAACTTACATGGCCAAATCTTCGATGCCACAATTGTGCCGATGATGTATCCTTAGCTACAAGGGCCTGATTTTGGTTTCAACAAAATCCAACTGAAACATACGACCTACACCGTAAGCTTCTGCAACAATGTTGGAGTTTTTAGACTTATCTTTGATTAAACACATCTTCTTTCCATCTGACAATCAAAATCCACTTTTAAGTTGTGCTCCAAAAGTCGACTTATCAAAGTAGATTTTTGTCAATCCAAGAACATATAGAACATCTCTTATCAGGCACTTTCTTGATCCAAAGAGGTAAGGAGATGTTTCCAATTCCTTGTACTTTGTACGATGAATCATCACCCAACGAAACATAGTCTTTGTTAGGTGTATTTTTTAACTCTAGAACCAATCATTTCTCCCGGTCATATGTCTTGTTTTGAGTCAACATACCAAATTACGTGGTGAATTGATTTCTTGAGTTGATTGTGCAGCAAATAGAAGTCCTCATCCGGTGAGTTATCTTTTCTTCAGCAATGAATGTGTCTTTCATGTGTGTTTTTTTTTCCAGCTTACTTTTCCTTTGTCCTTGTTGTTTGTTTTGATAACCCCTGACTAGATTGTTGAAAATTTGGCTTCTTGCCACTAGATGAACCCTTTCAAATGTGTTATACCAACAATCTTTTAAGTCATGTCCTTTTCTGCCACAAACTGACATCTGCTTTTGCTTGAGTATTCCATTGAGTATTCTGTTGAGAATGCTTGCTTGCTTGTGTTGCTTACCAGTTGTATGAATCTGTTTCTTTCCCTTATGGAATGAAGAGAGGGCTTGTTCCTCATCTTCTACAGGTTTGTTCATGGACTCTTCCTGTTGTAACATGTTCACTAACTCTTCAAAACTTGTAGTTGGACCCATAATGTTGAGAGTTGTGACAAATATTTTGTATGAACATTTGGGTAAAGCTCTCAATACAATAGGGACAAGAGATTCATTAGTGACCTCTACTTCCAAAGCTTGGAGAGATGATCTCAATATAGCAACACGCTTTAGAAAACCTTCAATAGACTCATTAGAATTCATTTTGAGACAATGGAGTTGTGTTTGTAATTGCAAAATAGCATTTTTGTTCTTAGCTTCATATACAGTTGCTAGTTTATCCCATGCTTCTTTTGCAGTTGTCGCTTGACGAATATGAGGTTGTACATCATCAGTTACACCAAACAGAATTATAAGTTTTGCCTTTTGATTAGCACGATCAAACACACGTTGTTGAGCAATATCATTTTCTGGTCTCGTTATCGAGCCATCAACTACACCAATTATGTCCTCAAATTCAAGTTGAGTTTTAATTTTCATTTTCCATGCAGCATAATTATCTCCTCGTAGGAGTTGTGAATCAGGCAAAAAGAATTTGGGCGCATTGTTAGCCATTTGTGCACGAAAGAAAAGAGAGATAGAGAATCAAACACGAAACAAATTCCTCAAATCGACACCCCCAAAATTGATTTTTATTGAGTGTGGGCTCCTTTTGGCCTTTTACAATGATTTTTAAGCACTATCGGTCGTTTTTACAAACATCTTGTAAATAGAAAAAGAAAATTGCACCCCCTTCTTGTTTACAAAAAATTAATATTTTAAAATTTTTTTAAATTTTTGGGCACTTTGGCCTCTTTTCCCTTACAAATTTAGTTTTGGGCTCTTTGGCCTCTTTGACTAGACCAAAGCGTAGAGCTCGAAAAAACACACACTTTCAAAAAAAACGGCACCTCAATCCGAGGTACCAGTTGAAAGTTATGACCGTTTTAAAATTATTTTTCGGGCCCCTTTCCAAAAATGGAATTTTTTTATTCTTTTGATTTTTTTCGCATCGTCCAAAAAAGGAAATTTTTTTAAAACGATTTTTAGCGTAAACGCTGGTCTGACTTACGCATGCATGCAACTTTGTTTCTCCATCGTCAGCCTTGTTTCCTTGCTTCGCCCTTTTGCCTTAAAGGCTTTTCCTTTCGCAAGGTCGCACAGAAAGATTGAAAGACGCACAAGTTCGATTTCCATCCGGCTTGTTTTCTTTTTCTTTTGCAGTGTGAATGTTGTAAATCTGGTGTGCAAGGTGAATTCACGAGATATATGCAAATACCACAAATTTAGTTGCAATAAAAGATCGGTGGTGGATGTTTTTTTATTAAAAATGAAACTACACACCAAACCCGAATGGTGGTGCCTCTTTCATATATTAAACTTTTAAGGGGTCCACTAAATTAAATCACACTAAACGGGATCTCCGAATTAGAGAGAAAGAAAAAAACAATTGTATATAGTTCTCTTCTATGATATGCAAATGAAATATTATTTTTTTTTTTGATATAATCACTTTGTTACCAATCTCGAGGTGTTTCTATCTTTGTTGCTTTTCACGCTTGGCGTGTGGAGTAGGGCAGGGGCTTTTCAGGGCATCTATGGCTCCTCCCGGCTCAGCTTCTAGTCCTCCTTCCTCAAAACTTCTAACACTTCCTCAATTATCTCATCCCTTAACTCCCCGCTGTACCAAATGAAATCAGAAACAGATTAAATTGCAAAAACAAGGCGGAGCTTGGTGTGATTTTATTAATATAAAAATGAAGCATTACAACCAAAAGAGAGAGCTGCAATATTTACATAGATATTGGACAGCTTCTATCTCTTCCACAATACATGGAACAAAAAATCTCCTAAACAAAGCAAATATGCAGAAATAGCATATTGCCCTAAAAAGCTTCTACAGGAAATCATCCGAGAACAATATTCTAACTAAAGAACATCCTCCACAATCTAAGGGATGATAACAACACACTAACAACTAAGCTAACTAAAGTAATTAAATAATTACTTTATTATAATTACACATTAATCCACATATGGTGAATTAAGTGTTAGATTATTTCTAACAATTTTATCTACCTGTGAATCAATGGAGTGGGAACGAGAGACAAGCCAAAAAATCCTTTTTCTCAAAATTGATTTTGATAAAGCATATGACCGTATTGACTGGACATTCATTATAGAAATGCTTCAAAGGATTTAAGAAATAATTTGTGAATATGGTAAACACTTTATTTTCATGTGCTTCATCCTTTGTGGCTGTTAACAATGTGCTGTCACCACGAATTATGCTGCACCGTTCAATCAGACAGGCTGTCCACTTGCTCCTTACCTTTATGTCCTCACTGCAGATGCCTTAGGGTATTTGTTGGAAAATGCTTGTGCACAAAACAGAGTACAAGGTATTTACTTACCAAATGCTTCACAAATGCTCAATAATCATTTTGTTGATGATTCACTTCTCTATCCAAGCTTCATTGAGTTCCCTCATAGGAGCTAAATGGTGTTGAGATGCTTTTTGTAATGCATTAGAGCCATCGTCGGCCACCATAAGACTGAATTATGGCTTGTTGGACTTGATACACTTCCTCAAGGGATCCCACCGGAATGGAATTTTGTTGAGCTTGTGATCAATGTTAGATATTTAGGTATCCCTTTTGGATAGGATATCTCGACGGTTAATATGCTGGATTGGATGTAATGTCCCCAATTCCGAGCAGATGGCCTAGGAGGCTTTTCATTCGTCTTAGCCTTGGTCATACCCGAGGGGCTAACGACGCTAGAGGCTATTGGGTATGGATGTCTGATTACCACCTTGCTTTATGTTATATTTTGTTGTTGACATTAAGTTGGACGACTTGGTGGTAATAATTGTTATATTTTGTCGTTGGGTGACTATATGGCACTTTATTATTCTAATTCTTCGTTGGGGGTCACCTAAGTTACTTTTGGCGCATGGGGGGAAAAAGTAACTTAAATCATATTATATTTATGTGGTTTTCCAAGGGGGTCGATTGGGGTCTTTTTTGGGCCTCTTGTTGCATGGTGAAGTTATAAAAGGAGTGCTTGAGGAGAGTTATTCATTCATTCATACACTCACCCATTTTGATATTGGAGCAATCGCTATTTGCACTTTCTTTGCTTGTGGAGATAAGATCCCAGCTTCGGTGGTGAAAGACACCTAGCTAGCAAAGAACTTTTCGGTGGTGAAAGATCCTCCCTAGTTTGCTATTTTGGAGCGTTATTCAGATTTTTGGATCAGATTTGGAGAGTAATAGAAACTCAGATTTAAAGTAAGAGGACAACCATTTTTCATGAGGGTTTGATTCATATTTGGAACAACTATTTTCTAGGGTTTTATCTACTTAGTTCCTGATTTGCAACAATGTTTTTAGGGTTTTAGGTGTCCATTTTCAGATCTAGAGGTTGGGATCATTTCTATATATTTAGTAGATGTTATTTCTAGAAAATCAGATTTTTATCAGTTATATTCACATAGTTATGAATTTTTGAAGTTTTTCAGCAGTTTAGGGTTTTCTGAAAATTACTGGCAGTTATATATTACTAAAAAATAAAAAACATTTTTCTAGTCTTTGTTTTCACCTTAGCAAGCTCTCTATAAAATTTCGTGTGATTTGGGCAAATATTTTGCAAGATATCTATAAATTTCAGTTCGTTGCCCTAGTTGGTTCATTTCCAAAATTTTAGAATATCATTTGCTGCAAATTTTATTAAATTTTGTCAAATTTCAAGATTATCCCACAAGGGATATTTCAGTGGTATTGGAGCCGGCTTTCTTCCTGCCTGTCATTGGGTAGAAAAAAAAAGGTCAGAATATGGCAATCGGAAAGATCTCAATGTGGGTTTTATGAAGAAAATGTTCATCAACATGGTGAAACAACAGAAACCACTAACCATTATTTGAGCCAGCTCACTCAGAATTTGAATCAAAGCAGATCTATGGATAATGAGGAAAATGTGAGAGCAGTAATTCAGGGCAAGCAATCTCTCCATTCATCTAACAAGTCTTTTAGTCTTCATGAGCCCTCTTTCTTGAAAGATTCTGAAGCGTCACATGTAGGGCAGACCAACAGAGGTGATTGATGAGGATTCTTGTTGGAGGAAATACCAATCTTTGAGCAAGGGTTTCAAAGATAATATGCCATTTCCAAATTATTGTAGGATGAAGATTGGTAGCAAGCCCAAGAGAGACCATCGCATGTAGGACAAGCCACATGATCAGACAGGTGACGTGGTTGAGACCTTGCATGAGGAGAGTTCAGTTACTGAGTGTTGTGATATGGTGAGTCACGGTGTGGAGCCAGATAACGAGGAGATGACTATAGATGTGATCAGAGACCATGTGATTCAGGAGGGCCATAGTGTGGAGGATGGTATGATGGCATTGAGGAGTGTACCATGCTTGCCACAGGACATTGTGTTGGCACCTATTGTGCCAATACTAGAGCATACATCATCAGACATGGTACATTATTGCCATGAGATGGTTGGACCTTCCATCGATGTTTGGTCGAGGTGGATACACCCTGCTATGATTAGAGAGGAGATGTTTTCTAGTTGGTTCTTGGGAACCGAGGGTGATGGTTTAGGAGCCTCAGATCACAGGTGCTTAGAGAGAGGCAAGGTACAATGTGTTGATTTGGATCCTGGTGTGGAGACTTTTCGATGTCTTCATCCTTTTATGATGACTTATCCGACTAGGAGAGTCATACTTGTTGGCTGTGAGACTCATTCTGGGGGTTGGCTATTCTGGTTGAGTTTTGAGCACATTTCAGGTATACCGGGGCATGTATGAGGCTAGTGACAACATTAGCCAGATTGCAGGAGATTCCACATTGCTGGTAAGGGCCTTGTTGGTTGGTCCGTTGTTGTTTGGAGAGAGCCTAAGGAGTTGGTGGCTTTGGCCTTGCATTGGGAGATTGAGTTCCCCGTATTGGAGTTTGTTTTCCATTGATTGGGATTCATCTTTGTGTCATCACCATTGGCCTGGTATTCTTCAGGAACACTTCAGGTGTTTCACTATTGTTGGCGTTGATGTGGAGTTCGATGGATGGGACCATGGAGTTAGAGCTCATGGTGGTTAGACAAGATACGAGGATCAGTTTGCTTCCTTTCCCGTGAGAGTTGGGAGTATCCTTAGGAGAGAAAGCTTGCTCAGTCCACTTTGTTGGGTGAGACAAGTGGGATATTTGATGACTCCTATTCCGACGGATTGTTTGCTGCAGACACAAACACACCATGATGACTTATGTGGAGAGTGAGTCGGATGATGTTGAGTCGGGAGTGAGTTAGGTATGATGGAGACTTTGACTCCAGATGATAGGGTGAGTGGAGTCATGGATGTGGGTGTGACCAGTAGTGTTGCACATGAGATAGTTACAGAGATTGGGGTTACAGGTTCAGATCACCCGAGTCTATCATTATGTTGGTTATCGGAGGTTTCAGTAGACTGGAGATCTCATTTGCTTGTTGAGTACTCCAAGAACCGACACACTTGTGAGATTCTGGATGGTCACATATAGGATGACAACTACAGATTGGAGGATGAGATGATCTTCTATCAGGGAAGATTGTACCTTGTGTCAGATTCATGGTTGAGGATGGAGATACTGTGACATGTGCATTGTTCTTCCGTGATTGGACACTTGAGCTTCGATGAGACCTACAGTTCATATGGGAGAGGTTCAGATGGCATGGGTTGAGGGAGGATATCCTCAACTTTATACAGGGATGTATGGTTTGTCGTTATGACAAATCAGAGCTTATAGAGTTCATCATTTTTTGAGCCGACATGGGATAACACTCCTATGTATTTTATTGCTTCTATGCCCGGTGAGCACTTCACCCATGTGCTAGTCAGTAGAGGGACGAAGTTGACTCAGTTACTTGGTTATTCAATAGGTTCACATTCACACAAGAGGTGGACTATGTAGAGTTGATATTGTTGGTTGACCGTTTACTGGAGCCTTGGGACTTTTCCCCCATGACACATTGAGATACATTATGAGGAGCCTTGCTCTCACACGAGTGTGGGTCATGTGGGAGAGTTAGCACACTTTGTGCGTATACAGGTTGTTTCACAGGTTGATCCAGGGATTCTACAAGATTCAAAGTGGACTTTCATACCCAGGAGTTGACTGGAGAGGTAGTGAGTGATCACATGATGAGAAACTCACATTCGTAGGGATTGGCGATCGGCTCGGTGTGGATACCAATGGAGAGTGGTGTGGGCATCATTCTACTTCAGGGACAACATTGTTCTCTATACGACATGGAGGTCATGATGACTACATGGGGTGTCTTGGTTACTTCGGATCACACCGATCATTAGTTGATTGCAGGGTGAGGTGGAGAAACTTACTTTGTGGTATTTAGTTCTCTACAACATGCACAGATAATGCTTGGGGTCAAGCATTTCTCGGGAGGGGAGGACAATGTCCCCAATTTTGAGTAGATGGCCTAGGAGGCTTTTCATTTGTCTTAGCCTTGGTCATACCCGAGGGGCTAACGACATTGGAGGCTATTGGGTATGGATGTCTAATTACCACCTTGCTTTATGTTATATTTTGTCGTTGACATTAAGTTGGACGACTTGGTGGTAATAATTGTTATATTTTGTCGTTGGGTGACTATATGGCACTTTATTATTCTAATTCTTCATTGGGGTCACCTAAGTTACTTTTGGCGCATGGGGGAAAAAGTAACTTAAATCATATTATATTTATGTGGTTTTCCCAAGGGGGTCGATTGGGGTCTTTTTGGGCCTCTTGTTGCATGGTGAAGTTATAAAAGGAGTGCTTGAGGAGAGTTATTCATTCATTCATACACTCACCTATTTTGATATTGGAGCAATTGCTGTTTGCACTTTCTTTGCTTGTGGAGTAAGATCCCACAGGAACCCTAGCTTCGGTGGTGAAAGATCCACACCTAGCTAGCAGAGCACTCTTCGGTGGTGAAAGATCCTCCCTAGTTTGCTATTTTGGAGCTTTATTCAGATTTTTGGATCAGATTTGGAGAGTAATCAGAAACTCAGATTTAGAGTAAGAGGACAACCATTTTTCATCAAGGGTTTCAATTCAGATTTGGAACAACTATTTTCTAGGGTTTTATCTACTTAGTTCCTGATTTGCAGCAGTGTTTTTAGGGTTTCAGGTGTCCATTTTCAGATCTGGAGGTTGGGATCATTTCTATATATTTAGTAGATGTTATTTCTAGAAAATCAGATTTTTATCAGTTGTATTCACATAGTTATGAATTTTTGAAGTTTTTCAGCAGTTTAGGGCTTTCTGAAAATTACTGGCAGTTATATATTACTCAGAAAAATCAAAAAATATTTTTCTAGTCTTTGTTTTCACCTTAGCAAGCTCTCTATAAAATTTCGTGTGATTTGGGCAAGTATTTTGCAAGATATCTATAAATTTCAGTTCGCTGCCCTAGTTGGTTCATTTCCAGAAATTTCAGAATATCATTTGCTGCAAATTTTATCAAATTTCAAGATTATCCCACAAGGGATATTTCATTGGAAAAGAAATTTCTAGTTAAACTCACTCCAGTTGCTTGATTCCTTGCATGGCGGATGAGTGGGGCTTGTATTGGTTGGGATTTGGGTAACAGGCCAATTTGGTCTCGGAGACTCTAGGACACATCTATTGCTTTATTATTGCTTTCAGGCTCGCAACCTGAGTGAAAAGCGATTAGTGGATTTGAAGGACTTATGGGATGTCAACATGCGCGATTGGAAAGATCGGAAGACATTAGCTAGAGACTTTGCACTATCTTCTGTTGATCGATTAGTGGTTAAGGAAATTCAGAACCTTGTTCCTGCTGAAGACACCTTTAAGCTCAATTTGGAATTGAAAGGCCCTATATGGAGAGATTGGAGATGGAACTATGATCATTCCATCTTTCAATATGATACACGCTGGCTATACCATCTCCTACATCAGAAATATCTATTGTCACCTATTCTTAATCCTAGATGGCTTGCTTTTGATGTTGAATCACTGTGGGTCCATAGGCTGCACAGTGTTTGGGCAATCAAGGTGGCTTACAAATTAAGGGTGTTTGCATGGCTAGTCATCTATTAGGGGTTGCTTCTGTTCTTCATTAGAAAAAAATTCTTTCTCAAGCTCCAAAGGCTTTGACTGAATTTTCTGCCATGTGATTTTTTCAAGAGATAAAATCTTATCTTCATAACTGTTGCAGCTATGAATCCATCCAATTCTTGCTCTTCACTCATTTTTCTATGCACATTTTTCTTCCACTCTGTGAAATTTCTTCCTTCTCTTGAACTCTTTCCAGAATACACTCCTCTTCCTCATCTGAATCAGTCCTTTCTGATATTTCTATCTCTGGAGACACATCAGTCTCTTTATAATTCTCAGTATCTTTTGTTCCTTCATGCTAGTAGAAAACACCATTGTTGGTCCAATCACTCTCTAAAGAAAAAGCTGGATTTTTCACCATACACTAATTTCTATTCAGTTCTGTACCTATTGGCTGCTGTAAATGTGTGCCCAAGAGCACCAAATGGAGAGTAGGCATCTCAACAACAACAATGGGAATGTCCCCAAGGTACCTTTGGAGAAAGCCAGTTTCTTATCCTAATCTACTCTTATGCCAACCACTAAGCTAACATTGCACAGAGAGAGAGAGAGAGAGAGAGAGAGAGAGAGAGAGAGAGAGAGAGAGAGAGAGGTGATACACTAAATAGAAGGCGAACACTCTCCATTAGCCTGTTTGTGACATAAAGAGCTAGGGACCTGCAAATATAGCCCACACACAACATACCATGATGAAATAGAAGGCAAAGAGGGCAAACACAACCATTGAAGGGCAAAAAGAGAGCCACAATCAACAACTTTGCATTGCTTTTAAAGGTGCACAATCTGCTTACAACATGGGGGAGGCATTGGGTGCATTACAGATTTCCTGAGGCAGAGGTCTAGGCACATGGCATTCTCCAATGTCCAAAAGAGCATAGTGCTGGAGAATGTGAGCAAGAGGAACTGTCTTACAATGAATATCATTACATTTATAGCGGCAGAGAAGAACAAAGTAGAGAAAAGAGGGAAAATTGAATACTTGGAACCCAAAAATTCTACTCAAATGTGGTTGTAGACATTGAATGTGGTCAATCTAGCTCCCAACTAGAAACTCCTTGTGGTACAGGTGTCAGATCTCAAACTAGGTGCAAATCAGTGGTGTCTTGGTGAATGGAATACTCAATCTAATATGACTTCTCCCATTCAAGCTCTAAACCTGCTTCTAACTTGTATTAATGTGAAAAGCAGCCTACAAGAGTTTTTGACCACTAACTTCTTGAAAAAAGGGTCAAAGATGTATCCCATTCAATAACATTTCTTTAGAGCTTTCCAACGAATCCACTCTTGCTCGATTTGATGGCCTCAATCAAAAGATATGGCCAAAAATGCAGAGATTTTCCATTTACCTGCGCCATTAAAACTTGGAGGCAAAAATCAATTTTTAAACTATAGCCTTGTCTCCATTTTTATCATTGGGCCACGAGGTAGGCCTTGATTGGTGTCATGTGGCCAATTTTTACTGATTATAGACTCCTGGCTGAAAATGCAGATGACAGCCACAGGGCCATCAAATTTATCCTATGTTGCTAGGAAACGGAAACGGGTTCAAAACGTGGAAACTCCGATTTTCAAAAAACCTTGGGTACGAAACGTTACGGGAAACGTCCGTACAATATATTATAAAAATTACATATATATATATATGTATATAAATATATGCATAATACTCATTTTAATATTGTACTCCATGGACCATAAGAGAACTGATAAAACATTCAAAATATTTTGTATTCATTGAAATTTGAAGTTATTCGACATGGATACAATTTCAATGATTCACATATACATGATAATAATCTAGATTCTAGAATATATCATCTAGATTTTCCTCATAATCATCTCCATGAACACCATCGACAACTCCACTCCCACTAGCTCTTCACAATGCTAAATATTAGTTTAATGAAACTGAATTTAACAAGAGAAAAAGCGAGTGTGATTTAGAATGGACCAAAGATGTCATTATATAGCTTTTAGGAAGTGTCTTTAGCAAGTTTGGGTAGGTAGATTAGGTTTAGGTATAATAAATGTAGGTAATTTTTTTAAAAAAAGTTATAAAGCTTTAAAAAAAGTGCGGTGGAAATGTCTCGAAACTCCTTGGACGTTTTGGAAAACGTCCAGATCTTTTTGGAAATGTCCCGGGCCTTCTAGGACGTTTCTAAGAGGAAACGTGGGGGCCCTAGGCATTTCCTGGTAACACCGAATTTATCCAAGTAGTTCCCCTTGCCACTTGTTCTTTTCTTATCGATACGAGCTTCTTGGTGAACATGCAAATGATGGCCATAGGGTTGTCAAATCCACCTAAGTAGCTTCGCTTGCCACTTCTTTTCTTATTGGTTACAAGCTCCTCTATGGGTCCCATTTGTCAATCCGCGATTGGCTACGGGGCCATTGGATATGTGCCACATGTCAATCCATGATGGCTATAGGCCTCTTGTTTTTGGATGCTTCTCCATCCAATCTCCGCCTTCCCGGTAAGTGATTCTTTGTGATTCGGGACCATGTGGCAATCTATGATTGGCTATGGGCTCCTGGATGGGCGCCACGTGCCAACCTTTGATCGGGCCACAAGGCGGGCTACGACCGGTTATGAGCTGGGGTGCTGCACTTGATTGGTGCTATGTGGCCGCTCATTGGCTATGGGCTTCGAGGCTCTTCCTTTCTCTGCGCTTGCTCCTCAACCTTCCGACTCCCAACAACCTATGATTAGGGCACGTGGCGGCTTCCGAATGGTTACGGGCTTGGTCTCTACATTTTGTTAGTGTCACCACTCCTATCGGCTACGGGTCCGGGTGCTTCACCGCATTAGCTGATTTTTTCCTTTGTTTTCACTCACCCTTTTGAGGACTCAACTTTTGGGATTGTGCCTCGTGGTGCAATCCCCGAATTTCGGGTCCCTTATTGCCTTAGTCATTTTGAGCTTAGGAAAAAGCTAAGTAAGCGGAACCTTTGCTCCACTTAATCTTAGAAGTGATTTTCTATAAAAAGACTACTGTGGCCCATTACTTGGTGCATGTGAGATTAGTCCCCAACGTGAAAACAAAGACAATTGCCAAATTTAGAGCTTTGAATGCACAATAGCGAACTAGGGCAAACAAAGCTCTCTCAGTGGCTCCCACTTGCTTGCAAAGACACTGAAATTACTCGCAAAACACTTAAGACCCGGCTATTAAAAATGTAAAGCTGAATAAGCCATGCAGCTCGATTGTAACCTCCATGAAAAGAGCTCAAAATGCTCTAAAGAAACTCGCAAAGAAGAGAAAAGTTGGAAGAGAGTGTGCCAATGATTAAAAATTCTCGCAACCCTTGTACATACTCTTATGACCCTCCATGGATAAAAAGTATTCAAAATGAGACGTGAAAGCTGTTGGAAATGTGAGAAAATAGGAGAAATGTGATCTAGTTGCTCAAAATGAAGTAGGAGGCTTATTTTGGCAACATTTCTGGCAACTCACAAGAGGTCATTTGCCGAGTAAATGAAAATATTGGTAGCCTTGGCAATCCATTGGGCATGGAGTCCGAGTAACACCTAAAATCTCACAAAATAAGTTTGGAAACTTGCTAAACCTCCTCTTTGGATCTTTGTTTGTGAAAATATTTTGGTAGCAAAGAACATCTAAGCAACTCACCCAAAAGAGTGCAACTTACAAAAGTTATTTACAAAATCACAAATCATACATATTTCAATGGAGATATGCAGAGGGTGAAAAACACTTGTTTTGCCAAAAAAGACCTATACTATCCTACTCTTAACAATTTACAAAATAGTATTAATACAAAGGCGCAAATTGGTGGGGAGAAGTAATTGGGATCAACAAATTCAACAACTCTACTCATCAAAGAAAATTTACCTCTTCTCGAGCTTTACTACGAGTTTGTGGTCTAGTGGTGGATGTGTTTGGAGGAGCATCCAACTTAGCATCTCAAATCATGTTTGTATACCACTTGGGCATACGTTGTACTATTCTCGTGGGTTGTGGTCCTGTCTGATCATCACCATCATCCCCATCATCACTGTCATCATTAGTGGGAACATCTGCTTTTGTTTTCACAACAAGTGTGCTATCTACATCAGGTGAGTCTGTAGAAGGAGCCTCAACTTCTTTCTTCTCAAAGAACTCAACATCTTTGCTGGTGTAGACTTTCCTAGTCTTGAATCCATCAATATGTACCCAAGAGCTTCTTCACTATAGCCAATGAAGATGAGTTTTTTTGATTTCATGTCCAACTTCTTTCTCTTTTGCTTGGGTATGTGCATGCTGGATTTGCACCCGAATACTCTGAGGTGTGCAATGGATGGCTTCCGATTGGACCATGCCTCATGTGGTGTTACTTTATCAAGAGCAACTGTGGGCACTTTATTCAATAAATATACTGCAGTCTTCGCTGCTTTGGCCCAGAATGTCTTCGCCAATCCTGAATCATCGATCATACAACGCACCATCTCCATGATAGTATGGTTCCTTCTCTCAACAACACCATTCTGCGCGATGCATGTGGTGGAGGCATTTGTCGACGAATCCCGTGAGCTTCCAGATAGGCTTTGAACTCATTACTGGTGAATTCCCCCTCGATCTGAGCAGAGAGATATGATTTTGTGACCAGTCTTGTTCTCAACAACCACTTTGAACTTCTTGAAGTTCTCAAAAGCTTCACTTTTGTTACGAAGACAAAAATTCACATTTTTCTCAAATAATCATCAACATAAAGCATGAAATACTGAAATCCAGAATGACTAGGTTGCATCGATATCACAAATATCGGTATGAACAAAATCAAGCTTACCTGGAGCTTGATAAGTACTCTTCTATAATGAAGTGTTGTTTTTCCTGCGAGGTAGTTAGGACACTTGTTTGTATCCTTCTTGAGAGATGGCAAACCTCTCACCATATTATATCGGTGAAGTGTATCGAGATATCCAAAACTGATGTGACCAAGTCTCGATGCCACAACTATGCAGAAGAAGTATTCTTAGCCACTAGTGCCTGATCATCCCTGTGGACAAAATCAAGTTGGAACATCCATCCCACATTTGAAGCTCTTTGCAACAATCTTCGAGCCTTTGGATTTATCTCAAATCAAACACATTTTCTTACCGAATGACTATCAAAATCAATCTTCAGATTATGATCTAGAAGCTGACTAATTGATAATAAGTTCTTTGTCAAACCAGGGACATATAAGACATCGATAACCTACAATTTCATGAACCAAGAGGAAGAGTGATGTTTCTAATACCTTGGATTATGTAGGAAGAGTCATCCCCCAATAAAACATGATTTTTAGAGGGTGTGTCTCATATAGTGGTGAACCAATCTCTGCATCCGGTCATGTGTCGAGTGGCTCCCGAATCAATGTACCATATTGCACTAGATGACGTGGTTGCTTCACTAGAATGGGAAATGTACAAGAAGTCCTCATCATCCGAATGGTCTTCTTGCTCAGCTACATTTCCTTGCGATGGGGTTTCTTTCGCCAATTCCCCTTCTTCTGCCCTTGCTTGTAGTGTGATTGTCCTTGTTGTGATTGCTGATTTTGAGGTCTGGAATTGCTCGATGAACCTTTCTTGTATGTGTTGTACCAACAATCTTTCAACTCATGTCCTCGTTTGCAGATAGGACATTTCTTCTTTTGCTTGTCCCCTTTGATGCTATTTTTGGGACTTTTGGGAAGATTGTGCTTTTCCCTTCCCTTTCTAATGAGAAGATAGTGCCTACTCTTCTTCTTCATCTTTGTTATAAAGTGTCTCTTCTTGCTGCAGCAAATTCACCAACTTTTTCAAAACTGATGGTTTGATCTAACAAGTTAAGTGTCGTCACAAAAATGTGGTAAGAGGGAGGAAGTGCTCTTAGAACAATGGGCATGAGAGCTTGTATCAAAAACCTCCTCTCCCAGGGCTAGAAGTGAAGCCCTCAATGTTGCAACTCTCCGCAAGAAAGCCTCCACTTTCTCATTTGACTTGAATTTCAGTGTAAGCAACTGACTCTGCAAATTCAATATTGTGTTCTTGTTTTGGGCCTTGTACATTGTGCTCAACTTGTCCCATGCTTCTTTGGTTGTTTTGGCATCTTGAATGTGGGGTTGCACTTCTGATTGGCCCTGTCAAACTGATGTTGCTGGGTTGCATCATCTGCTGATCTGGTTGTTGAACCATTTACAACTGGCCAAATTTCTTCAAACTTGAGTTGAGTTCAAATTTTGGTCTTCCATGCGGCATAATTATCACCATGGAGCAACTGCAAGTCAGGCAAGAAGAATTTCAGAGCATTGTTTGCCATAGTGGGTGGTTAGATTTTTCCCAACTAGAGGGCACGTTAGCACAAAACAATGCAATAATACACTGAAAATATGTAATTACAACGCTTGTGTGGAAAAATTGAATGGCAAGCAATTTTTGTTTTGTTTTTTGGGGCCCTAGTGGCTTTGGAACTCAAAATGGCTTAAACACTGAAAAACCACCAAAAATTGCTTAAAGCAGCTGAAATTGACCCTTTCGGGCACCCTTCCTTTAACAAAAGTTGCTCAGAATCAATTTCTAAGCTATGTGGGAGAAATTGTTTTTGCCCAAAAATAGTGTTTTTGTCGCTAAATTTGGGGGCGGGGGGTTTGGCGGTAACTAAGGGGTTTAGCAGAGTTTCAGGCCACTATATTTGGCAGTCCACTAAAATTGCCTCCAAATTTTAAAAAAAAAGGTGATGGGGGGGGTCAATCTCCTGACCTGCCCTCTCCCAAAATCTTCCAACTAACCAAGATAGCGCATGATGTGCACGACATATGAAATGGAGGATATTTTATTTAAACAACAATAAAAAAATGCTAACCTTGAAGTGGCGACGTGTCCCTGTTTGCAGAGGTCCACGTGGGCGCAATGCAAGACGACTGTGGTTTAGGGTTTTCCTGCAAAACCGGTCTGCTTTGGCTTTTGCATTCGCTTTGCAAAGGTTTGTTATTGTTTTTTCGCTGCTGTGGTTTTGGATAGTTCTACTGGGTCGTAGAGAGCCGATCCAATGCTTGGACAGGAGGAGGATCCCGCCATAGGAAACTCGGCTCGCTCGGCACACGGTGGCTTGGCCTTATGAAATGTTTGCTCCTATTGACTTGGTGATGCAGGGTGCAGGGACTTGGAAGGGCTCATGCGATGTGCAACTGCGTGGGACATGGCAGTGTGGAGGGCTCGAGCAGGAGGGTCTCCAACTCTAGACGCTCAGCTCACTAGGCAAAATACAAACTCGATCCGCCTCCCTTTGGGCTTGCCGATGTGTATGGGATCAGTGTTGGCTCGATGGTTGATTGCTCTAGCTCGCCTGCATATGGGCTCAGTCGGTATGATCTAGCTCGGCCGGGTTAACAGGCAGCTCGCCCGACGCTTGTACGCTTTGTTTGCTCGGTTCAAAAACTTGCCTGGTTTTACACAGCCCGACTCGCCTTTTAACTCGGTGGACAGCTCAGTGGGTCAGGGAAACAGCCTGGTCTATATCACCCAATCCACCTTCAATGCAGCTCAATTGGTTCCAACTCGTTTGGCAGCCCAGCTCGGTGGGGAGACTTTGCAACTCGCCCTTTTCTCAAACACAACTGCTATGTAGCTCGGTCTGGGGAGAACTCACCCAGCAACTCGTCCCTTGAGGGCTCAACTCGGTCCTCCCAACTCGCTGCCAACTCTGCAGCTTGCCCTTAGTTCTGTGGCTCGGTCCCCTGCAAAGATCTCCCAGCTCAGTCTGTAGGACTGATTTTTTTTTAATGCACCAAGAATTGCAGGAACCTCCTTCCCCTCTCCCCCACCTCTCTCTCCGTTTCTCAGTCAAATACGTACAACCTGAGTTGGCCTGATGTTGAAGCATGTGTACTCCATATCTGGGGGTCAAAGGGTTGTACACCTTGTTAAACAATATTTAGAGGTAAATGGAAAATCAATCCCCTTATGACTTCACAAGGATCTCGCTTGGCAGTGATCTTAAAATTGCCTTCATCATTTGATTAAGTCTAGACATAAACTAGTAAAGAAATAGACACTATCCTAAAATACATGATCAACCCTAAAAGTTAGTAAGGTGAGCCGAGCATAAGAAGACATTCTTCCTATCTGGCATTTTCAGTATTATATGTTGTCCTAGAATTTAGAGTTAGTCATTGTGGTTGAGAGAAAGTAATGTGAGCTGGGCAGAAGAAGACATTCTTCCTATCTGGCACTTTCGGTATTATATTCTGTCCTAGAATTCAGAGTTAGTGAATGTAGTTGAGAGAATCGTATGATGTATATATAAACCAGATGATTTTTCACCACAATGTATTCTTATTTTGTACGAGCATTACTGTTTCCAAAGGAATTATCCTACTTGGTTGCTGGTATATGATTAAAGATTCTTATTCATTTAAAAAAATCAAAATTTATTAATGCGCATAATGATAATTATTGTCAGGTTCAGCCTGAGTCCTATGACCTAAATGAGTTACTGTGTTGTGTTAATTGTAAATTGGAAGCGTTTGTGCAGATTGTAGATCTCATCATTTGCATCAGTGAACTCAAGTCTCTTATAATTCAATGCCCATTTGGTGGTGTGATGACTAAATAACCACGTCCTTTTGCATTGCGAAAAGATTTTGGGAGCACAGAATTCAAATGATGCTGTAATTATCCACTACCAGTTTGTATTCATTACATTGCACTTAAGTTTGTGTTAATTTCCTGTAAATGTTGCTGTAGCATTTTGCTATATTCCTGTTGCTCAGATATTTCAAAATTCTGGCTTTGCGTGATCACTATATTGGTTTATTGATTGCTGCCAGCTGGTTTTGTTACTAATGTTGTGGCTACTGTCGATGTTGTCATTGATTTTAACTGGTTCTAAATGATAATATTGTGTCGATTTAATCCTGTTCGTCACAGATCTACATCACACACAATGATTGATTGGTTACATATGCCATATTGTGGTGCTTGTAGTATGTTGGACATAGAAATAAATACAATTAAAGATCTGTTTTGGGTTCAATGTTTAACTCATTTTTGTTTTTATGTTGATGCCTTATTTACATTTTACAGAATTATGTTTGGAGATGGTGCATTGGGCTCAATGAACATTAATATGGTGGAGACCGCTCGGAGTGTTGGAGCAGCTTCCAAGTTCACTGGAAGTGGAGGTGCTGTCATTGCATTTTGTCCCGAGGGCCCTGCCCAAGTCAGGCAGTTACAGGATGCATGCAGTAAGGCTGGGTATGTCATTCAACCAGCTCTTGTAGTTCCACCTTTGCTTACAGATGCCGATCTCCAAACTCTGAAATGAATAGAACATATTTCAGGTTATTTTCATCCCATGGATGGCTTGTAAACTTTTGCTTCTTTTAGTGCCTCTCGAGTCTTTACAAGTAAATGTCAATTGACAAAAGAAATGTAGGAGTGAATGCTTGAGATCCTACTTCAAAGATTTTTTTTTTTGAAAAAGAAACAAATGTCTATTGACTACAAAAATGTTGGAGTGGATGCGTAAGATCCTACTTCAAAAATAAAGACGCTTTGCTGATCAGAGGTGATGTTTTGGATGTTTTGCGTATTGGAGTCGACGCGTCTTGGACAATATCAGTTGCATGTTTCAAATTTTTCAATGTTCATCTTTATCAAAAGTTGTTTAAATGGTACAGAAGAACATACATAGACTGTTGGGAATTGACATCAGATACATTTAGAATTCCAATGGTACAGTGCTTATAATGGCTATTTAATTTGAACTTAACCCAGATCTTTGGTAGTGGGTATGGGCTTGTTTCACTTAAGAGCATGACTCGTTGGATTAAGATGTTGAACTTTTCTTGTTGTGAGCATTGAAGATATGCTGTACTAGTTCATCTTTCCCAAGCTTTGGTGTTGTGTTGGGTGATTCTTGTTTGGTATCAAATATTCTTATCCAGGTGTGCTTGGGACATCATCTCACCTTTTCAACTATAGTGTCTCCTTGTTCAAAGACTTTATTTTGGTGAACCAATTTTTCTTGGTTGGAGAGGGCCAAACTCTAGGATATGTGCCATTTTGGGTACTCTTAGGTAAAACTCTGAAATCCAAAGGTATGTTGAGAGTCTAACCTAGGTCAGCCATTCATAAACTGCATCTGATTTACTGCTAGACCACAGCCCAGTCGATGTTCAAAGTCTTGAATTTAAAGCAATTAATACAGTTTTGGAGCATAGTTCAGCTTTGGTCCATTAGGGCTAGGTTGGTGCATTTTTTTCCAGTCTCCTTTATAATTGTGTATTGTCTCATCACATCTATCAAGCTGAGAGTTTATGCAACAATAATTATTGCTGGGAGGTCTTGACATTTATCACTATGCATATACAAGGAGGTAGCTTTTTTAAGTCCTTAAAACAAATTGGTTTGGAGGCCTCCTCAAAGTGTGATTTTGTAGTTATGTTTGGTGATGACAATCTTTGTTTTTAAAGAAGTAATGAATTAGAAAAAAAAGAAGATAAAATATAATTAAACACAACCCCAAAAAGATTCAATTGAGAGACATGTGATTCTTAACTCCCATGTTTACTTGTTTAGAGAGTGGATTCGACGAGTGTTTTGATTCACAACAATATTTCCAAGTGTTGTTTGGTTGCCCTAACTTAGGATTTCATGAACCTAGTTGCGATTGCCTATGTTTGTGTAAGCATGTTTAATATCATTACATAATAGGCATGTTGGGAGAACATGAGCTTCTTCTATTTCATCTAGGTTATAAATTGTTGACCCCGAATTTTGGATAACTTGTGTGTACACGTGTTTGTACGTGCGCCACGTGTAAGGAAAGTCACTACTGTTTTTGTTAGAGTGCCCCAAGCCAACATGGAGAGAAGTGCCGCTCACCTTGTCAAATTGTCGCACCCAAAAATTGTGACGCGAGATTCACAAGGTAGATCCGGAGAATGAGCCGTTTGAAGAGGCGATTGGGGTAGTTGAGCATTAATGGAAAGACTTGTTTGCCCCTTGAATTTAGGGTGGGCTAGTTTTAACTCAAATTGTAATGTTCATTTATAAATAGACCATTTTCCCGTTGTAATTGAGGTTGGCAAAGGTGAAAGATCCCTAAACCCCTTTCCTATGAATATATATTATATATATATATATATATATTATATATATGCTTGAAACTATATTGGTAATGTCAAAAGAAACCATAGAATACCATTCTCATACTGCACCAACAAATTAAATAAAACAAACCATGCAAGCCGGATAAATACAAAAAATGTGCCTAGGGTTTAAACAAACAATTTCTTCACAAATAATTCAGCCGTGAATTTAATATTGATTTATAATGGCAAATATTTACGGCAAAACAACTTAAGTTTGCATATGGATTGATAGCAAAATATTACCCAAAACCATGTCGTAACTTATTCAAACCAAATCGATTTGATATATATTTGTGGCTGGAAGATACAATAATAAACTAACATGGAAAATACCTCAGTTACTACATAAAACAACTATAGAATAAGTCACCCCACTCTGGAAGTTGCCTGAATGCTCACTACTGCAATTTATTTCTTTTTAACACTGTTGGAATGATAAATAACCTGTGAATACAATGAAGTTCCCTGAATAGAAACTCCTCTCACTTCTCCTGGGGTTTCCGTCCACAAGAGGAATAATCCAGAGGGTTTGCGTCCTTGGATTTTGTCTGCAAAGCTTTTGCCAACTGCCGGGAAGAAAAATAATAATAATCTGGAATGCCGGCACAAGTCGCACTTTTCCCTTATAAGCCAAAAACCCTTCCAAAATGCAAGTCACACTTTTCCCAAGGAATATAATTAATTTTTAATTAATTTTCTCCATTCCCAAGGCAAGTCGCACTTTTTGGCTTATTTAATCACATCCCAAAGCAAATCGCACTTTTTGCCTAGGAAAGCACATTAAATAATTTATTAATTTATTCCCATGTACTTTCCTAAGTCGAAGTCACTTATTAAGTCTATTAATTCATTATATGTGCTTTTAATGATAATTTATTTTATTTTAAGCACGATATAATAAAATTAATAAACCTAAGTCACCCTTGAACTCACCCTTTTGGCCGTTGGGTAGACAAAAAGGGCCAAAGGTCTTCGATCAAACTATTCGAGAAAGAGGGACATTACAAAAGGTGGGCATGTTGTGAATAGATTTGGGGTGATAAGTGTAGATTTGGGGTGATAAGTCTAACTTATTTCCTTGGTAACCTCATGTTGTTTATGTAATGAACTATGCTCAATCTAATATAGAAGTTATGCTACAAGCCTATTGTGTTGATGTGTGCATGACACTTTTGTTTGGTTTATGTTTCCTTAATGAATGTGATAACCTTTTGATAGAATGTAAGGTTTAGGAGATCCGAGTAATAGCTAAGTCAAATGTTAATCGCTAAGAGTAATGTCTTTAAGTGTAAATCTACGTGCAAGCTCACCCCTACATCTCCCTTAAGACCTCGTTTTTGACCTTTCAGGATCTAGCTCCCTCGCATGCTTTTAGTGAGCACTTGTCCTAACCTCCAAGTGATATGTTAGTGTTCGTTGGTAGATTCACTCAAGGGCTAATCTTGGGGTGTGGACCTTTGAGCAGTGTTAGGGATAAACCCCCCCCACCCCCCAACATTTTGGTTTCATTGTTGAGACTTGCAAAACCGAGGTAATGGGTTTAATGCGAGATGAAAGAATAATTTTCCTTTGAAAATGTGGAGAAATGATTGAGGACCAACAACCTCAAGTTTGTTGTGAACCATCCTACCCGATGATCCATAGGGATCTAGAAAAACACACTACTTCATCATTTCCATCAACACCAAGAAGGAGAATTGAAGAAAATGAAGAAAATGAGGTAAATGGAGGTTCTGGACAAAACCGCCGCTCTGTGCGAGATCGATGGTTGCCAAAGAACCCGCAAGGGCGGTGGTCTCGAATCGCCGCCCAAGGGCGGCGGTCCTAAAACGCCGGTTTGCTCGGGCGGTGGTCCTGACACTTCGAGAATGTAAAAGAGAAATGGAGCACGAATGGATGCGGATTTGAAGTGCTGATTGTGTCTTTTCCTCCTTGGCCTTTCCCATTCTCTAGTGCATGGGAGGACATGGGAGAAGGCTATAAATACAAGGAGGAGCAAGAGAATTGGGCATTCGGAGATCCAAAGAGATCAAAGAGCAAAGGTTTAAGTTTAATGAGAGCAAGTGAGCAAGATCTTTAATGTTGGAGTGGAATTGTAGGAGCAAGGTGTAGAAATAGAGCAAACAAGCATATGAAGGGAGAGGTTTACATTGTTGTCTCCATTTTCTACTTGTAATTTGTAATTGTCTATAATTGACCAATAAAAGTGGGAATAAAGAGTGTTTTGCCCTTCTCGATTGGTTTTCCTCCATTGGAGGTTTCAAGATAAAAATTGTTGGTGTTTGGAGTTTGAATTCTTTCTATTCTCTGCAATTTCCTTTCTATAGCACTAGATAATCATCACTAAAGCTAATCTTCAATCAATCTGTGTCATTTTCCAAAGTTGAAAGTAGAACAACATAATTGTGTGATTTCGTAGAGTTCCAAAGTAGAAGTTTACGGATCACCCGAGGTGCGAAACCTAAAGAAATGGTGAATGAGATGTTATATGATAGCTCTATTCAATATTCCTATGTGAATTACTGTCCATCCGTATGTGTGGATAGAGGTGTATACTTTGGGAAGAGTAGAAACCTAGGACTACTCCTCGGACCCTAGTGCGGATTGAGCAGTTGAACCAAACCAATGAAATGTGGACGTGCATACTCTAATTTTGGTGGGAAGGCACGTTGAAGTTATTTGTTGGAGTTTGTTGTGTCAACTTACTCATGCCCTAAAGAAGTAGAGTGTACCAATCTTGCGTGAATCAAGAGGGTCGTACATCAGCTCCATCTTGTGGAGAATAAAAATGCTATTGATTGATTGGGGGCTAGAAATTATGTTGACGAGGAGCTGAACTCCCAACACATGGTGAGTGGGAAGGAGCATGCGTGAAAAAATATGGAGGAAGAGGATGAAAGGGAACTTTAGAGGAGGAAGTATAATGAGGTGTGCAAAGTGATTTTGGCTACAACAAATGTTTGCAAAAAGGAGAAGCAAGAGAAGAGAATGTTGTGAGGATCCTAAAGGAAGAGCTAATGCATGAACTTGTTTATGGCATTGAAGATCTTGAGACAAAAATGCATACTCCTCTAGCAAAAGTAGATCCCTTGGAAGTTGGACAAAGGAGATTGAGAGGAAAAATGCTACTTTCGACACCACTCGAGACTTGCTATCGTGCCATTGTTAATCAAACAGAAGAAGAGTTTGATGGAGGATTGGGGACATGGCCAATTGAAGCAGAGAAATTGCTCAAAATATAGGACATCGATTTGTGTTACAACAATTAGCACCATATCCCCTTATGAACTTAGGGACATCCACCATGACTTCTTCATCACTAGTAGGAATGGGAAGTTCCGTGTATACTTTTGTATGCATGCATTAATTATAGATTTAAACTAGAAACTTACACTAAGATGAACAAATCTACAATTTGAACAATAACATCAAGATAAAGCATAAGAAGTTAAACCACGCACATAAACGAAAGTAAACACAAATCTCCCCTTGTGTGGATGTGCTTCAATGTAATGTGGATGCTTTGAATTCAATTGTGCAAGATTAAGCAACATGCTTGTAAGGAAGAGGATGATGTAAGGAATTTTTCCAAATTGGAAGGATATCTAGCTTTGGTAAGCTTTTTACATAAGAGGGTTTCTCAATTTAGTTAGGTTTCTAAAAATAGAAAGCTTGCATGAGAGAAGGTGTGTGATTGTACCTTTGGAAGGTTCATTATATAGATTTTTGTTGGAGGATGTTGGTTGATTTTGGTGAATGTGGGATAATGGAGATGTGTGATTAGTAGTTTGTTAATTGTGATTATGAGCAATTAATTATGATTAATTGACCATTGGATGTTGATGCAATGAAGGGGATTTAATTAATTGATGGTGTGATTTATGGGATTTGTTTAATTTTAGAATGATTTGTGAGTGACGGATTCGGGTTGTCTAAGGTGTCGTGAGTAGTGATACTTTAAAAGAAAGTAGTAAAATAGATGAATGTCAAGAAAAAACAAAAGAAAATAGTGAGATTTGATAGGATGATGCCCCTTGAGAGATCGTGTGGCGATAGAAGTGTGGAGGGGCTCTCAAAAGGTGGAGAAGTGATCGCGCCCAAAGAAAACTAGAAGGGTGGGGGCTACAAATAGGAGAGGGTAGAAACCAAGTCATTTTCACCTGCATAGTAAGAAACGTAGAGCTTTGGATTTGTGAGGAGAGTGAAGAGAAGATGTCCTACACACTATCATCATAGTGAGCATGTGTGAGTACTAACGGATCACATGGTAGTGGTGAGTGATGTTTTTGAATTTGAATTGTTGTATTTAGTAGGCCTATTAACGACACAATACATACACTTTGTAGATTTTGCGTTTTTGGTGTATTTGATCATAACAATGGCATTTGCGTCATAGTCGTAGCACTTTTGATTAGTTTTTAGAAATAACATTTTTGATAGATTTCTTAGTGCATATGATGTAGGTCGTAGCGCATGTGATTAGAGTTATAGTGCATGTGATTAGAGTTATAGTGCATACCATCAATTTAGTAGCGTTTCGATTTAGCCTTGCGTTTGTGGTGTTACTAGTGGTGTTTATGATATTTGTTGGAAATATGACTAATTGTGCTTTGTTTACTTAGATTGCAAGAGCAATGCCCATCCTTGTGACCCATGAGAGGCAACCATTAGTCCGTGTTCGACGTGAGATTTCACTAATGAGGAGTGGGGTGTATTGGAGGTAGTGGGGTTATATTATATGATTTAAGAGGATTCCCACAATCGATCCTATCAAATAGTTTGCAACCATGAAGAAATTGCCGCACATCGAAGAGCTCGTCGAGAGCTTTCCAACACATTTTGAATGGGATCAATCGACTTCATATGCAAAAGTTATGACCCACTAAAGTTGAAGACAAACATGTAAAAAATATGCACATCTTGACACTTGGACCAAGCCCATGCTGACACATGGAAGAGACGAGCAAACAGTTTGTTTGGTTTTTGGCCTTCATTTTTGACAAAGCGTACTTGTTTGCATGTGGAACACACTATTTCTTGGTTGGGGCCCAACAGTTGGGGTTCTTTTTATAAGGAGGGGCCTCGCCGCCTTTCTTCAACACTATATGGAGACATTTTTGCATATAAACCATTCTCAAGGGCTTCCCACAATGCATGTGGGACTAAATCCCATGGAGTTTTTAAAGATTAGTTCTTAAACCAAGCGATGGAAGCTCAAGCCACCACGTGGCAACATTCCAAGCAACCAAGTCCAATGCAATCACCAACACATACAACTAGTGAGGTGAACTCACATAGCATGGATGGTTGCTTGACCGAGTTACAAGGTGTGGAAGTTTTAGTTTAAACCCATGTTTGGCTTAAATCCCAACTAATGTTTGGCTTTAAGTTGATCCTTAAGGGTTTTCCAAGGCTATTTTAAGCCTTTAAACATTCAAACAACCCACAAATATGGGATTTTATGGCATAAAGGGGCGAGTTTGAGGGATTCGAACCTCTCCATCCTTGTAAAAGGATAAGGGCCTGATTGATAGACTAGGAGGATTGGAATATTACAAAAGAGAAAACTTTTATTTAAATGGGACACATTTTTAGCCCTTTTGTAAGGAGAGAAAAACAAGAATAAAGTTTCTTTATTGTAGGAAGGAGATTGAAGATCAAGACCCGATTTGTAGACTTCTAGAGACAAAGTAGAGATAATTTGTAGACCAAAGACGAGATTTTAATTGACGTAAGATTGTACAAATAGTATTTTACATCATTAATTAGATTGGTTTGAGTGTTTTCGGACCGAAGATGTAACCCATCACTGGGGAACTCGTTATCAACTCATTTTGCATTATTTCTTTGTTTTATCATTTGCTTATTATTTATTATCGTTTTAAATATGACTTTAATCAATTAAGCCAATTTTTTAACGTAAAGACGAGAAATTGAGAAAATTATAATAAATATCCAAAAATGTTTAAATTGATAAGTGAAGCACTTAAAACGCTTTTTGGATCAAGTTTGGTATCGAGAAATGGATTGGGGGTATTTTAACGTTGTTATTGTATTTGCAAGTTTCCATTTTGAATGCTAACTAGGTCTAAGTCAAAAGCATGGAGAAGGATCACTTGAAGAGTATAACTCGAAAATTGATTCAAAATGTGCAAGTTAAAGTCCAGCCATGGAATCTCCTAGGAAAGGTTTTGAACCAAAAATGACCTTTTGTCAAGATTTTATAGAGATGAAAATCATGGTGGAAGAGTTGTACTAAGAAAGGAAGCAAAAGATTGAAGGTAAATCAGAGTATGAAACTGATGGTAAGGGTAAGTGAGAGGAACCTCTTAAATCCCCTCCATCTCCTTCCAAACCTTCTTGTTCTTCCTTTGATGATAAACAAAAGAATTATTTTGATTCAGTTTCCTCTGTTTTAAAGCTTGATGTTAAGTTTGATTTGCCAATTTATAATGGAGAGCTTAGTGTAGAGAAATTGGATTATTGGATCAAGTAGATTGAAGTATACTACAGGGTTCAAAAGATTGTAGATGAGGAAGCAATAATCCAATTAGCTACTCTTTGGTTGGGTGGTACACCACTCATTTGTTGGGAGAGTAAGACACAAGAAGATCTCTTGAAACATGGTAAAGTGATTTCTTCTTGGAATGATTTTGTTTTTGCATTGAAAAAACAATTTTATCCATTGGGTTATATGCAACAAGCTACTATGGATTGACAAAACTTAAGGCAAACTAAGGGTCAAAAGTGTACAAGATTACACTCAAGAGTTTAGAAAAAGGGCTTTGGTTTTGGGCATTCCCCTTTACACTCAAGAGACTCTTTTAAAGTATATTAGTGGGTTACATAGTTATTTAAGGCATACAATACTTATGTTTAATCCCACTAATCTTGATGAAGTTTGTGTCCAAGCTACCCATATTGAATCAAGGGGTAAAGTGACTAAGGAAAACTTCACAAAGAAATCAAGTAAACAAATTGAAAACAAAGGTAAAGGAAAGGGTAAGACGAAACACACTTCCATGGTTAAGAAAGAAGATGAGAAACCTGTTTCTTCACATTGCAAAAAGAAGGGCATGTGGATGCTAAGTGTTAGAAGCTCCATCTGGAACTTAAACCAAATAGGTTCAAGAACAAGAAAGGTGATAAGAAGATTCTGCGATAGTGTAACAAGATCTTGGATCCGATTCAGGTGATGAGACCAAGATCACCACCATGGGTTTGCAAGGTTCATCTTCTTCCTCTTCTAACACTAATTCTAAAACTTCTCATTCTTTTTCTAATTCTAAATCTATGCATGATGAAAATAAAAGAAATGAACTTTTCCACATAAGAGTAATTTCTAAGCAATACTAAAATAAATACTCTTTTTGATAGTGGATCACAAGCTAATCTTATTTATGAAGAGGTGGTTAAAAATTTGGAATTTAAGACTAAACCACATCCTAAGCCATACCCCTTGGGTTGGGTATGTAATAATGCTAAATTGTAGATCACTAAAACATGCAAATTAAGATTTGCAATCACCTCTAAGTTCATTGATGAGGTAGAATTAGATGTGGTTCCACTTGATATTTGTGGCATTGTACTTGGAAGTCCTTATTTATTTGATAGAAAAACAATCTTCTATAGGGAAGAGAATAAATATTTGCTTGTAAAAGATGGGATTGAATACATTGTAAGAGCCCATCGGATAAAGGAAAATTTATCACTTGTATCTGCAGGACAAATGAAAAGGCTTGTCAATGCAAGCAAAAACTTTGTACTCATGATTGTAAAAGCTAAGGATGATGATAAATCCAAGGCTCTAGAAGGTTGTGATCCTAAACATAAGAATGAAATAGTTAAGATTATATCTAACTATGATGGTGTTTTTTAGGATCCACAAGTTTTACCTCCTAAAAGGGATATACAACATGAAATACAACTGCAACAAGATTGGCATGTATAGGTTGTCAGTGGTAGAGAATGAAGAAATAAAGAAGCAAGTTCTGGAATTGCTTGAGAAAGGGATCATTCGGCCAAGCACTTCTCCATGTGGTTCACCAATTGTGTTGGTGCCAAAGAAAGATGGCACTTGAGGAATGTGCGTGGATTTCCGAGCATTGAACAAAATAACGGCTAAAAACTACTACCCTCTTCCTCGTATTGATGATTTGTTAGATCAGTTGAAAAATGTTGTTTATTTCACTAAGTTAGACTTAAGAAGTGGTTATCACCAAGTTAGGATCAACAAAGGTGATATTTGGAAAATTACTTTTAAAACTAAGCAAGGTCTATTTGAATGGCTTGTCATGCCCTTTGGGATTTGTAATATACCCGTCACCTTTTATGGGTTATGAATGAAGTATTTAGGCCATTCATAGAAGATTTTGTTATAGTCTACTTAGATGATATTTTGGTCTTTAGTAAAAGTTGGGAAGATCATGTTATACACATTAAGAAAGTCTTGAATACTTTGAAAAAAGAGAAATTATACTTAAAGATGTCTAAGTGTGAATTTGGTAAAACATCTTTGGTATATTTAGGCTATGTTGTAGGGGTGATGAACTGAAAATTGATCCCTCTAAAGTTGAAGCCATAATGAAATGGCCTAAGCCTAATAATTTAATTGAAGTTAGAAGCTTCCTTGGGGTAGTTCAATATTGGAGGAAGTTTATTGCTAACTTTTCATTTATTGCATCTCTTTTTCATGCTTTGACAAGTACTAAACATGTCTTTTAGTGCGAAGGCAAGTAAGAAAAACCTTTGACACGCTACAAGAAAAATAAGCATAATGTAGTCATGAAATCACACACTTTCTATTTACATCACACCTCTAAATATGTCATTATATGCATAATTCCTAAGCAAGAAAACTAGACATTAACAACACTTGTTTTTCTTTATCCTTTAGATACTCTTGACATTTGCTTTTTCGAATGTTCACTTTACTTTTGGACATTGGACAACACATGACCCATCTTTGTATTTTCTATTTTATCCTTCGAGCATCCCAGACACTACCGCCATTAGGGACATGAGCGCCTATGTGCTATTGTCCCCTTTGGGCACTTCTGTCCTTTTCCTCTCTCTTTCTCAAGTTTGAAATGCTACATCATTTATTATCTTTTCTAAAGTCTCTTTTATCACTTTGGGTGGGTCTTTTTGGTTGTTAATGACAAAATTCAAACAAGGGAATCATATATATACACAACTTACTATTATTAGTGGCAAGAGGGCAATTTGCGCTATCACTTACTATCTACTCTTTGGGCAGAAAAAACAAAACTCAATGACTACATTTGGGCTGCATTATTCATTGCATAGGAGGGGCTATTTTTGAATTCCATCTCACACATCTATCTTGGGGGAAAAGTAGTTATAGCCCACTATCTTGGTGTGACGGCACAAGGGAAACCTAGCTTCAAGGGACACGATTCAATCACACACACTAGAACTACATAGAGTCTGAAATGTAGTGCAACACTCAATGACAATCACATTGGGGTGACCACTAAGGTCAGTCCGACTCAAGCATATGCATTATTTATTTCATCTAATGTTTGCTTGAGCCTTGTGCATATAGCTAGGAGTTATGTTTTATATGAATAGGTGCGACATGATAACCATACAACAAAGTGGATGCGATAAACAACGAAAGGAAGAAGCTAAGTTTAGACTTTGAAAAGAGCAGAAGCATAACACTTGGCAAAACACTAACGCCCATATCAGGACACTAGTGCCAGATCAAACACTAGCACTCAGTGGTGGTCATGTCCCGATTTGGTGGTTTTGTCCGAAGAGGTTCCATATTCAAGTTTCTAGATAGAGCTTGCACAACCCAGTTCCATCCTTCTCAACTTGTTTTCTTTCCCAAAATAATTCCAAATCTCCCGATACAAGCTAATTCACTCTTATCTCCTGCTATATTGCACACTTGCTTGTACTTTGTATGCTAGATTTTGTTTGTCCTTTGTTATATTCATTTGATCTCAATCCTCTGATTAAGATTTAAATTTCATTAAATCACATAGCCCCGTGTTAGTTCTACTTGATCTACCACAAGCATTTGAGATTGAAACTGATGCAAGTGAATTATGCAATGGTGTCATCTTAATGCAAAAGAAAAAGCCCACATTACCATTCGAGACCTTCACAAGTGTGGTAAGGAACTATCCTACTTATGATAAAGAGTTGTATGCTTTGGTACAAAGTTTGAAAAAATGAAAGCATTATTTGATGGGAAAAGAGACAATAATCCACATGGATCATCAACCTTTGCAATATCTCCAATCATAGCGAAAGATGTAATAGTTAATGCACTTTTATTGGATGGGTTTTTGAAACAATTCCATCTTGTGATAAGGTACAAAAAGGTACACAAAATAAGGTTGTTGATATGCTTTCAAGACCTCCTATTATTGCATCTATTCTTTTGCAACATAGTCCTTTGATGCATGAAAGTTATAAGGAACAATATGCTAGAGATGTTGATTTTAAGGATGTTTATGAAGATCTAACTCATGGTAATCAAGTGGAAGAATTAGACTATCATTTACATGATGGATTACTTTATCATCTTGGTAAACTTTAGGCATATTATACGAGGTCAACCATGTGGCAAGATTACTTACAAATATGGTTGGTGGGGCTCTAGTTTTGAGTAGTGATTTACATTCTACAAGATGAAAGAGTTCTTATGATCGGGAAGAACATACTTCTCTTGTTTATGGTCATTTTGGCATTGGGAAAACAATTGCACAATTACAAAGATATTGTTATTGGCCTTATATGTATGAAAATGTATCTAAGTATGTAAAAGGTTGTATTCTTTGTGCCAAAATCAAGCCTAGTAATAGGAAGTTGGGCTTGTATACCCCACTTCCCGTACCAACCTGTCCATGGAAAGTGTTTCTATGTATTTTGTAGGTGGCTTGCCTATGTCAAAAAGAAAACATGGATTATCTTTATGTGGTTGTGGATAGATTTAGCAAAATGTGCGTATTGGTGCCTTGTAAAAAATAGATATAGGCGAGGAGATCACACACTTGTTCTTCAAAAATGTTTGGGTTCATTTGGTTAACCCACATCTATTGTATCTGATTAGATTCTTGATTTATTGGGAAGTTTTGGTCAACTTTGTGGGACTTGATGGACACAAAACTCAAGAAGAGCACTTCCTTTCATCCACAAATCGATGAGCAAACAAAAGTAGTTAACTCGAACAATGGTGCATTTTCTTTGAGGATATTGTAGCAAAGCATCCCAAGCTTTGGGATGAACACTTGTGTTATGTACAACATGCTTACAATCATGCCATACATTCTTCTACACAAAAGTCTCCTTTTGAGACTTGTTTTGGTTATTTGCCTAAGTCCCCCTTGGACTTCACTTTTGGACAAGAATCAATGGCAAATGGACATAAAGATGCAGACAAAGCAAAGAGGTTCATCCAAAAGATCCAATCAGTTCATCAAGTTGTCCAAGAGCAATTGGAAAAGAGCCAAGCCAATTATAAGGCTAGGCATGACAAGCATCGAGTTGATCATCACTTCCAAGTTGGTGATCAAGTTTGGCTACACATTAGCAAAAATGCCTTAAAGGTGAAGGTAAAAATCTCAAACCAATTAGGTATGGTCCATTTAAGATTTTGGAAAAGATTGGTAACAATGCTTTTTAGTTAGAGTTACCTCCATATATGTAGATGTATTCCGTGGTAAATGTTGAAAACTTGAAACTATATGAGCCTCCTATGATCATGGATCAAGATGAGAATGTTCAATTTCCTTTTATTGATGATTTTACTCTTGAATATATCTTGATGAGTTGCAGGAAGATGTTATTCTTGATAGGAGGGTGAGGACTTTGCAAAGGGGTGATGTGGAGTACCTTCATGTGGGTCTAAAAGGGATGCATCCAAGTAAAGTGAGGTAGATAGAAATCGGAAAGGTGAGGTGAGATGTACCCTCACTTGTTAGAATAAAATCAAAATTTTGGTGGTCCTAAAGCTTCTAGTGGGGATGAGTGATGGGGATGAGTGATCCAGGAAGATCCCCACAATTGATCCTATGAAACATTTTACAACTATGATGAAACTACTCGCACATATCAAGAGCTTCGTCGAGAGCTTTCTAACGCATTTTGAAGGAGGTCAATTTGACTTCGTATGGAAAAGTTATGACCCGCTGAAGTTGAAGGAAAATAGGTAAACAATATTATAAATTACAATGTTGATGCCATCCTATTGACTGGACTTACTAGGTGGCCCAATCACATCCTAACACATGGACCAATCCCATGCCGACATGTGGTAAAGAGGAGAAAATGGGTTTGTTTGGTTTTGGCTTGCAATCTTCGACAAGAGTACCTATTTGTATATGGGGCCCAAAGCATTTGCTAACTAGGGGCCCATCAGCCGGTGGGGTCCTCTTTTTGTAAGGTGGGGGACTGTGTTGCCTTTCTTCAACACTCTATGTAGACAATTTTGCATATAAATCATTCTCAAGGCCTTCCCACAATGCATGTGGGATTAAATCCCATGGAGTTTTCAAAGATTAGCACCTAAACCAAGTGGTGGAAGCTCATGCCACCTCGTGGTAACCTTCAATGCGGCCAAGTCCAACATCCAAGTTCAAAGACAATTGCCAACACACACAACTACCAAGGAGAACTCATAACAAGTATTGTTTCTTAACCAAGTTACAAGGTGTGAATGTTTTAATTTAAACCCATGTTTGGCTTAAATCTAAATGAATGTGGGATAATACATATCGACCTCGACCTTAAATGGGTGTCCAAGGCTATTCTAAGCCTTTAAAAATTCAAACGACCCATAAATGTGGGAGTTTATGGCATAAAGGCGAGTTTGAGGGTATTCGAACCTCTCCAACCTTGTAAAAAGGATAAGAATCACCAATAGACCAAGAGACTTGAAATATTATGAAAGAGACAAACTTTTATTTAAATGGGACACTTTTTTTTAGCCTTTTATAAGGAGAGAAAAGCAAGAATAAAGTTTCTTTATTGTAGGAAGGAGATTGAAGGTCAAGATCTTGATTTGCAGACTTCCTAGAGACAAGGGAAAAATAATTTGCAGATTGGAGATGAGATCTTACTTGATGTAAAATTATACAAATAATATATTTTTAATCATTAATTAGATTGGCTCAGTGTTTTTGACCTGGAGACATCATAGGTGAAGTCCATTATTATCAATTTGATTTGCATTATTTCTCTATTTCATCATTTTTTGTCATTTTATTATTAGTTTTAAACATGGTTTTAATCTATCAAGCTAAATTTTTAACGTAAAGACATTATTGCCACGCAGAATGTCAAGCATGAAAAATTGAAATTTTTTACCATGACAACTAAGCCCACACTAAAAAATCCTTGAACCAGGTAATGTAAACCTGCCCTACGACCAATTTTTGACTATGTAAACCCCATCATGGATGAGAGGATGTGCTAAATGGATTTTCAAAGTGTGTTTCATGTGCAGGTAAGCTAGAGGAAAGAAATTCATGGTTTCATTCAGAACTCTCTGAAGAGAAATGCTCCCGGAGGCCCGAAAAGGCCTAGTTTCAGCGTTTTTACACTTGGTAAGCACCCCCAAGAATGTATGGGAAGAGAGAACATATGGAAAGTGCATAGTAGAGCTATGTGATCATTAGAGGCACTTTAGGGAAGTTATGCAAGGTAAATCAAGTTTAGGAACAAGTTGTGTAACATTTGGTTACTTATAACATGGTGCAGGGAAATGAAAGAAGTTTAAAAGATAGTGAGCTTGTTCTAGATGTTGCGTGAGCCTTGTGTATTTTTGTGAAATAATTAAATACTCATCGAAAAGCTAAGACGACCTACTTCACATTGCAAAAGGTTTCAGGAAATTCTATCGTTTGGATTTTGAGATATTGGTCCAACAGTGTAGATGAAGATCTCCGATCCTGTCGAGGATTCAAATGAGCATTCTAAAGTTATGAAGAGTTGAGACTTGATTCAAATCCCAAGATGACCTATGTAATGCCCTCTTCACACACAATGTGTTTCTTGTCATTTTCATCATCATTATTTTTGATGGGGTCACTTTCAATGGCACAGCTTGAGCAGGATCATAAAAGGGGTAAATTTCAAATTTCATGCAGAATTGGATCCTAAAACTCATGGTAATTATCTTAGAAAATCTTTTGGAGTCAAAATGATATAAGGTTTTCCTAGGTAACTCTCAGGGAAGCTCTCGGGGCAAAAATCACTCTCTGGTGTCTATTTTTGGCAGTTGTTGGTGAAGGTAGGCTTTCCAAATGTGTCTATTGTGCATTTTCACACCTTGGATGAAATTTTTCACATTTGCACATGAGGTGCAAAATATGCGCCACCAAAGAGAGAGAATGAGTTTTAAAAGTTTCGTCACTTAAGTGACTTGTTTGGTGGTTAGGTGAGTGTTAACAACTCACAACTTAAAATGCCCCCTTCCCATGATCAACATGACCCATGGTGCCCTGAGAGGGTCTAACACACCTTTGCACTGGTGTAAAAGTTCTTGGGGTGCAAAAAGTGTGTGCCACCAAGGGAGAGTTGAGCTTTCATCACTTAAACAACAACTTCCATGGATATGTGTTCACAATTCAATCTATACCCCCCTCCATGATGAGATGAACCCTTGGCGCCATTTCTCACCTCGATGCACCTTTGCACCTGGTGCAAAAGTGCATTAGGTGTGAAAAAGTGTGCCACCATGTATGCACTCCCTCTCCCGGCACTTAACAACTCACACTTGCTTCTTAGGGATGTTTTTCAACTCACTCCATTCATCAAGCTTGTCCCCTCCTTATGTTAGCATGACCCATAAACACATTTTCCAAGCATTCCACACCTTTGCACCTCATACCAAATGTGGTAAGGTGCAAGAGAGCTTCCCGACCCATTTAGCAAGTCTGATCCACCCTCAACCCTGGGTTAAGCTAAGCATGCTCTAAGGTGAGTTAAAAGGTGGATTTTGTAACCGAGTTTGAAAGATGAGTGTGAACCATAAATAGCCTATTTTGGGAATGTTTTCAAATATTTAAATATTTTTTTTCCCTCCATTGCTTTATAACCTATTCATGACAAGTTTGCACCAAGAAAACCCCATGCCTAAAATCATAAAATTTCTCATATCTCACAAATCCTTGCTCCGTTTTCCACAAGATTCAAACTGAAGCTTCCCTATATGAATGCCATTGGAACAAGTGTTTGCATGACCTCTCTTTGATGCCCTCCTCCACTTTTTATGGTCATTTTCAGCCATGGGAAACTTATTTCTCAAATATCCGTAGTTGCAGCAAGAGCCAAATGAGCTAAAAATCAGAGCATGAGATCCTCGAAAAATCAACTTTCCAATGAGCCCTTTCTTGCCTCGTGAAAATGGGTAGAATTAAATTTATAGAGGAATTTTATTTTCCAACATTACCCTACTAGAAAAAGAAAACACAAACCTGCAAGTTCACTTTTTGTTTTGTGAAGATCTGGATGAGTGAAACCCCTAAAAATTCGAGTGAAGCATCCTGGAGAAGTAGAAATTTTGGAGACCTTTTTCGGCCCGATCCGACACCCCGTGGCCAATGTCTATTTTTAGTAAGTCCTCATTCAAGACACTTATTGAGAGTAGTAGGTCTAAAGGATGAATGGATTTAAGACACTAAGTTCATTCCCAAGAGGAAAAGTGCTCAAAAGTGACAATTCGGTGAAATTGCCAAAACTAGTCCCAGGGAAGAACTTACTAAAAATAGTAAGTGTCCATAAAAGGCTCAAAATGGTCATGGTTTTTCATCCTACATTCCTCACTAATGTAAACCTTCATGGAGGTCAAACTCATGTTTCATAAGGGTGAATAACGACATTGTGTCTCAAATAGAGAAGAGCCTTCTCAGTTCCCAATTTTAGTCACAATGGAGCATTTTGGTCTCAATGTGTTTCTTACTTCACTAGATAGGTTGATCAAAGGCTTGAAGCATGTTCCATAAAATATCTCACCTTCACTCATTGCATGATTGGAGTGCTCTTCACCTCATCTCATGGATGGCTCCATTTCCCAAGGCCTAGATCATGATATTGAACTATGCGGGAAATGTCTCGGTTTGCATCAAGAACCGACAATTTGGAGGCATTCTTGAATGTTTCAAAGGTGGAAGGCTTATTCAAGTGAGGTAAAGCTTCCTTCATTATCTTCAATGGTCCTCACCTTCCTCTCTAGTGGCTAATTATTCAAGGCATGAGCTCACAATGTGCAATGTTGTAGAGTTAGGGCAATGCTCATCACTCCTCTTTGTTGTGTGTTCAAGGCAGTTTGCAAGGGTTCATCATTTTGAAAGAATTCAAAAGGGGAGAAGTGTTCAAAGGTATTCATTAGAATTCTTCGTCGGTGCATCACATAGGAGGGTCATCATGGGTTAAGCTGTCATCTTCAACCTCTTCGGAGCGAATATTCATCGAAGGCGAAGACATCTTCATCCATGTTTTGGAGCATTTCTTCTCTCTTCCCTTCATTCTTTTTCCTCTTCTCTCCCTCCTTTCTAATTCTTCATCAGAAACTTAATCATTTATGTCTGTCTTATTCACTTAAGTGACTCTAATGGTGAAATAGAAAAGTCTCTTTTGATTTATAAAAAAAGGGACTTATTTTCTCAATTCCTAGGAAAATGAAAAGTCACAAGTTGAATAGGAACACGAAGAGCCATGTGGGGGTAGATGAAGAGGTGAGGTAATTGTAATGCTATAAATGGAGATGACCTCCTCATTGCAAAGGGATGATTATTCTTGTTTACCCATTATTATCTCTAGGAACAAATGATCAAATTCTTCTATTCTTTGTCTAAAAATTTATATCTCCATCTGAACTTCATACTATGAGCAATTGTAATTGTGCAATATCATGCAAACAAACTTTGTGTTGATTGTATCTTGTTTTATCTTGCCATAGTTTCTTCTCATTAAATGCATGGAACTACTATTGATTTTATGTTGGAAAACTTTGCATGTGTTATTTGCAATATAAAATCACTTCTCATGCTTTCTCTCCTCACCTTTTATTTGGGCCCTTGGAATATTGACCAAGTATGAAGCGCTTAAAGCGCTTGGGATCCCGATTATAGAATGGTGCGCAAGGCAAAAGCGTGCAAGAGAAAGGCTTAAGGAAGCAAAAGCGCGCGTGACATGCAAAAGAGGTTCGGGACTTAGCCAATTTGAGCGCCTAGCGAACACGTGAAAAAGCGTGATCGGTTGTGCGCGGATAAGATGACGGCAACAGCCAGGTTGTGAGAAAAGCATGCCCGGATGGAATCTTCTAGAAGATCATCATGAGATGGAGTGGAGAGCTCGGGCTGAAGGAACATGCTCACATGGAGGACCACATTCGACACTTAGCGACGGATCGAGGGCATGGTAGAAGGCGAGTTGGCAGCCAGAAAGTTAAATACAAGTGCCTACCACAACAAAGATACACACACACACACAGAGATATATCATACGGATATACGCGGGAATAGTGGGTTAGAGAGTAAGCGAAGCTTTGCGAGAGTGCTGCAGTGGATATTCTAGTTCGAGGAAAGGATGTACTAAGCATGTAGTTGTTATTTTTTACGTTCATTAACCTAGCTACATACGTCGGTGATACGCGCATGACCTATGAGTCTACTCTGTGACACTCTGTAAGAACGATGAATATATTAAGGTTACCTATTATAAATAGATATGAATATCAATGGGTTTAATGTATATTTCGTTCATATGAGTTCTCTTTCCTTTCATTCTATGAATGAATGGTTGTATCTTTCTTTCTGTTATAGTATATGTTCTGGAATTTGTTAAAGCACTTGAGAAGTGATTACGAGGATGCTGGAGGCCGTTACGAGCCCTATGGTTCTTGTATGTCTCAACTTCTTTCCTAAATACTCTTACACTATTCATAGATAATGCTTTATACTAAACTCACATAAAGAGAGACTGCGGTACCCGCGCTTGCCTCGGTGAGTACTCAACCTGTGGGTGATAGGTGCGTGTGGTTCTTCCTTTTGTGATAGGAGTAAAAATGACTACATCTTGGTTCCGTTCTTTGGGACCTCTTTTCAAAGTGTAGTGGGATATAACATGCATCATGATTTGTGTAAAGAGTAATGACAGATCGGTTGACATTGAAAATGTTGAATCGTGGTTGAAGAGCACGGAGGATGATTTTGCTCGAGAGATTCAACACCGAACTCCGAAGTTTAATACACGTAGATGGGTAGAAGAGAACCTCTACCATGAGCTATATGAGACCTTCTTCTGCTGCTTCCTGGTAGAGTTATATGAATGGCTTTTAGCCTATACGTCTAGATCAAGTTGGCGTTATAGATCGCATGTATGGGCTAAAGAAGACTACCAAAGGTTGCGGGATGCGAGATCGAGCGTGGACCCATGCTTTGTCGATCATTGGTGGAGAGGAGTACTATCTAGCTACACTCTAGAATATGCCATCTCTACGTATTCTTGTCCGAGGTTACGAGTTTGAATTCTGCGAGAACCTAGAGGAGCGTTTCTACGTCTTTATTCCTCTAGCTATGAAGATATTGATGGTTACCGGGAGCTTAGAGAGGCACTCCCAATGGCCGACTAAACTATTACGAGGAAGCATAAAGGTAAGGAACTTGGGTGGAGGAAGATGCAGATATCACAACGAGAGAAGGAGAGGGAAGAAAAACGGCTCAAGTATAGCGAAGCACGAGAAAGGAGATTGCTTGACAAAGCGAAGTCTATTAGTGCGATGGATCTATGGAGGCAGGCGTTGCAGGGGAAGGAGTTTAGGTTCATGCGGAGGACATGAGCACGAAAGCGGTATGTCTACCCCATCTTGGCAAGCGCGTGAAGTAGACCCCTTCGGCTTCTGGTGAGAGTTCGTCGCACGGAGAGAGGAGAGTCGTTGGCACATATCTAAACCCACCCAGTGACCGAGCCCTGGCGCTTGGTTTTCCCGATCCAGGAAGAAGTGTTATTGACCCAGTTGATATAAGTGGAAGAGACAGATCTGCGCCTATGAGGTATAATTTTTTAGTTCCTTCTTCTATGGCTGCACATATTCCAGTATTCGGAGGATTTTTTGGACAAGGGGCAAGTGTACAAGCTTTCGGGCTCGCATCAGGGAGTGGCATGGGACAAAGTAGTGGTAGTGGGGTGCTATCATAGACCATCGACACGGTTTAGTGGGACCAGTGGGGAGTCTTGCACAACTCCTACGAGAGCCCTATTCGACCAGTGGTTACGGTGGCTCTGGAGAGTACTGAGGACCCAGTGGACACAGTGGATCGAGTGATGGAGGAAACAGAAGGGAACCAAGGCAGCGTGGTTTAGGACAAGGACTGACCACTACCTCAAGTATTCTTTGACATGTATATGCATTTTCCAGATTACTGAGGCATTGAAGATGCTACGAAACATGTTCACAAGTGTGAACTGACCCTATGGTGTGCGAAGGGTATCACAACACGAGAACAAAAGGCTAGTTAATTTGCAACCACTGCGCAAGAGCGCACACATAGCTGGTATAGAAAGTATGAACCTCATCAAATAGTGGTGGACTACACCTGCTTTAAAGAGTGCATTCTGACCAGTGCCACATTCACGAGTTCGAGCTTGGAAAAACATCAGCGCTTTGAAGGAGATTCAACAAGGAATGGCAGAGAGTGTGCGGGAGTATGATGCACGTTTTAAAACTCTCTTGTCTAAATTATCATGTGATATTCACCCTTCATAGCATGCACAATGGTTTGTTGGAGGATTGATCACCCCTTTTAGAAGGGCCTTGTCTCATAAAAATTTTATAGATCTACGCGAAGCATTAGATCTTGCCTTGTGTGCCTGCAAAGGTTTGTTGGTAGTATTGATATTGGCGTTAGCCGTTCTTAGGCTTCAGTTATGCTTTATGGCCAAACAGTTGGAAAAATTGTCTGCGAACTCAGTCCATGAGACTCGCGGTGGTTTTATCTTTGCACGGATTGTGAAATAGAGGGCACGTTAAGGATAGATTTCCCTTGGAGGATGGTATCTTATTTGTGATAGTAGATTATGAGATTTTCATGGGGACCACGATGCTGAAGTAGATGTCCTTTTGCTATGGATGCGATCGGGAAGAATGTATCTTGTTATTGCAAGATTTACACCTCCACAACCCATGATACTAAAGAATGTAGGCTCATTGACCAGATCCATGAGGCCATTGATCATGGGGTACACCAAACCAAGCATTGCAGTGGTTCTAAAAATGATGATCGCCGTTACGAGGAGCATGAGATGGAGGTGCGTGCGAAGAGGATTCGAGGATGATTTTTAGTGGTCGAGGTAACTTAGTGGAGGATGGAGTGAGTTCCGCGTAGAACATGTTTCAACTATGGATCTGCTGAACATTACAAGTGTGAGTGTGCGAGACTTGTTGCAGTGCTCGTGGTGCGGAAAGAAGCATAAGTATGAGGAGTGCCCGAAATTATTTGAGCATATGAATCAAGTAGCACCGGAAGGACAAGGGCGCTACAATGGTCAACATCAAGAAGGAAGACATATAGTGGATGCCTCGGGTAACATGGGATGAAGGTTTGGATCTGTCTTGGTAACGTATGAGGGCGGAAGTGTCTGTGCGCAAGAGAGGTACCAAGACAGAAGACCCTGGTTACGAGGGAGGAGGTCGTTCATGGAAAATATCCAAACCCGCACATTAGAAGGAGATATATCAGGACACCATGGATGTTATTTGAAGCTTACAAGGGGAGATCCAATGTCTAAAGGAGCAATCCAGAAAGGAGGAACAAGGAAGGAGAGTCGAGGCACAAAAGGATGACCTGGATGAGGTCAAGGAGGTGTGTAACATGCTAAGGCGAGGAGAACATCATTCCTTGCTAGATCTGGTCGAGAGAGAAGGTACCATGCGCCGAAGAAGAGCGTGAGAGACGGAGTCTTGCACACGAACCTTCCCCTCACAACCTCGACTATAGACAAGGAGATTACATTGAATGTAGTTATAGATGGATGGCTCCTCGCAATAATATAATCATTGATTGACTTTAGCGCGAAGGTTAATGTTCACGAGTTTGGATGCATGACATCGAGATGGGGAGACTGCATTACATCCATCTTCGAATGTGCTTGTATATGGAAAACAAAACTAAGGAAATGCCCATCGATGTCTTGAAGGATCAACTATTACTATCCGGGAGCCAAGTTTACTAGGGACTTGAAGTCTTGGCGCTCGCCAGGCGTGAGACAATTTCCCAAAGACTACTTGGACGCCCTTGGTGTTACAAAAATAATGCGGACCTTCGGTTCAACAAAGGGTACATCAGCTTTGAGAATAAAGAGGAACGGGTCATTATACCCCTAGTTGATGGGAAGTCGACGCCTATATTAAACCAAGGGGAGAAGAAGTTACGGAGACAAGATTTATGTGCGCTTGATCGAGACCGAGATGTTACACCCTACTAACGGAGTTATCTAGTTTGAAGATGCTCAGTCAGTAAGTGATACCACTAGTCTAGCTTGTGACAATTGGGCGCATAGAACTTACGAATTAATGGGACGGCAATTGAGAGGGTCGGTGACCAAGGTAACAAAGGTGCACACTGTTATTAGGCGCTTGGAGGAAAAGAAGCTCGCCCAAGTATTCAGGAGGAGCCTTCCCTGAGATCTTTCTACAGGAGGTAGAAGCTCAGTGGAAGAATGAGAAGGAACAGAGGGAGATGTTAAGTTATGTCTTGCTTGGCACAACAACTCGTTGGTGGGCCACACATCAGGAGAGCCTTTTAGAGTGGCGCGAGGTAAGAATTGCTCTCTCTGTCATATTTTCTAGGAGTAATGTACCCACCATCATTAAGGACTACCATGGGAAGGAGCCCGCCTCTTTCCATGTCCAAGAGTGTGAACGGGTTTGGAGAGAGAAGCGCAAAAGCTTTTCCACCATCTCTCACGGGTGTAAAAGTTGTATTCTACATTGCGGGGTTATACAAGCACATGGTACATTCATTACGAGACATCTTGCCGGACGAGGAATTGGCGGGGAGCTCGTGGTGACCTTATTCAAACCTTTGAGTATTGGAGTACAAGCCATCGATTGATAAGGCCTTGCAGGTATCAAGCGCCTTACCATGGGGGATAGTGCTAGAATGGAAGGTAGAGGTGTTAGAATTATTAGGTGAACCGAGGTATAGGCGCGCTTTGAATAAGTTGAGGAAACAAAAGATTAACTTGAGGTTGAGTGCGCGTGTTTGAAAAGGATAAGGGAAAGTTGGTATATGTGATTGATGGAGAGGAATCATAAAGCTTAGATGTTAGCCATTCTGTAGGGATGCGTGAGGTAGTGGACAGTGCAGATGCTCGCACGCATGCCTACCATGAGCCTTTAAAGATGAAGAAAGTTAACATCGGTTCAGAAGAAGAACCTAAGGAAACTATTATTGGGGATTACTGGACTAGAGAAGGAAGTATCAAAGATCATTGATTTCTTTGCTTGAGAATTTAAGGATTTATTCCCACGTGGGTACCATGAGCTCAAAGGCGTTCACCATTCCTTAGGGGAGATGAAGATAAAACTAAAGGACGGTGCGTGCTCGGTTAGAAAAAGGCCCTACTGGATGAATCCAATTTGCGCATGAAAGTTAAGGAGGAGATAGACAAAATGATAGCTTCTGGGATCATTGAGGCAGTGGAAGAATCGGAGTGGATAAGTCTGATGGTAATCAACATCAAGAAGGATGGGCGGATTAGGATTTGTGTGGACTATAGGGAATTGAATGCAGTTTGTGTCATTGATCCATTTCCAACCCCCTTCATTGAAGAAATTTTGGAAGGAGTCGGCTAGCTGGCGCTGAAATCTACTCTGTATGGATGGATTTTAGGGTAGCACCAAGTCAGATTGCGAAGGAAGACCAGAAGAAGACAACTTTCGCCACCGAATGGGGAAGTTTTGCATATACGGTCATGCCCTTTGGGTTGAAGAATGCGCTGCTGTTTTTCACGCATAGTGGTGCAAGCATTCCAGGACTTCATCCATAAATTTCTTTAGGTCTATTTGGATGATTGGACAGTATATGGTCTGGTTAAGGACCATTGTGACAACTTGAGATTAATGTTTGAGAGGTGTAGGCAGTTGAGGATATCCCTCAACATTAAGAAGTGTGTGTTTGCTACACCCTTTGGGACCTTATTGGGGCATATCATATGTAAGGAGGGCTTGCTAGTAGATCCCGCCAAGGTTGTAGTTATTGTGGGGTTAAGGGAGCCTACTAACTTGGCGAGTGCGGTCGTGGATTCCTTGGGCATACGGGGTATTACTGAGAAAATTCATTAAGAGATATGCAAGATCACCGCGCCTTTAGAGGAGCGCGCAGACACAACAATGCCTTCCATTGGGGAGAGGCAAGAGAGGGCGTTTGATACATTAAAAGATAGGCTTATTACCGCGCCTATTTTACATTTTTCCTCTTAGACAAGCCCTTCCATGTCCATGTAGATGCCTCGGGGACTGCCATTGGGCAATACTTGCTGACAACTAGGTGAAGGGGTTGTTGATCATCCTCGCCGATTTTGCAAGCGAGGAAGGCGGACACCAAAGAGAGCGAATTATACCACAATCGAGTGTGAGGCATTGTCGATGATCTATGTGCTCTTCAAGTTTAGACAGTATCTGCTGGTAACACCCTTTGTATTCTACACCAACCACATGGCATTAAAGTATTTAGTAAACAAGCCCATTCTTCAGGGCGCATATGCCGATAGTGTTGTTGTTTCAAGAGTTTGAATTCACCGTTGTAGTGAAGCCTGAAAAAGCAACTATGGGCCTGATCATCTGTCAAGGATTGATTCAGGAGAGGATGCACAAAGTATTGAGGAAGCAATGCCAGATGCCCAACTGTTTAGATGCATGCGCGCCCTCGGATTTGGAGGAGATTGTAGTATTCTTAAAAGAAGGTGTGGCGCGGATGGAATGAAGGCATTGGAGAAGAAGCAGTTGGCCATATGCGCCACACCCTACATATTTATTAGTGGAGACTTATACAAGTTAGGACAAGATGAAGTTTTGCGCAGGTGTGTATTAGAGCATGAGCGCCTGGCCATCATGGAGGAAGCACACGAGAGGAAGTGCGGGTGGGCATTACAGGTGATGCCACCGCGCACAAGATATTAATGGCAGAATTATGGTGGGAAACCTTGTACAGGGATTGTAGAGATTATTGTAAAGCGCGTGACCCTTTGTCGCTCATTGGCAAACCGGGAAGGAGAGATGAAATGCCTTTGCGCCCTATCCCTAAAGCATGGAGCCTTTTGAAAAATGGGCGATAGATTTTTGTAGGACCTATTGCACCAGCGGTCGTGGGAGGACCGGGTCACGTTATGTCATCACTTGCATGGATTATCTCACAAGGTGGGCAAAGGCAGCCCCAACTAAAGATTGCACGAGAACAACAACGACAAGGTTATTATGGGAGAACATTATCACGAGGTATGGATGTCCGTTGAGTTTGACCAGTGATAGGGGTACACATTTTCTAAATGAGACCGTGAGGATCCTATTGTCAGAGTTCATGGTGGCTCATCACAAGACTACGCCCTATCACCCATAAGCAAATGGAACTGCAGAAGCATTCAACAAAATACTGAGTCATACCTTGACCAAAATCTATGATGTTGGAAGACAAGATTGGGATGACAAAGTATCGAAAATGTTATGGGCTTACAAAACAATGTATAAAAGACTAAATAAAGCCACACCTTTTGATTGGTGTTCGCACAAAAGCCATTTTACCGGTTGAATTTATGTTACCTCTCTGCGAATAGCGCACGCGAGAGGATTAGCCGATGAACAAGTCTTTGGAAGAAATGATTGACGAGCTAATGAAAGCTGGATGAGAGACGATCACTTGTTCAATGGAGCCGCACAAACGAAAAGGAAAAGAAAAAGGCTTGGCATGATCGCCACATTAGAAACAATAAGTTTGAGGTTGGGTAGATGGTGTTACTATATGATTCCAAGTTTCTGCGCCATCCTGGAAAGTTGAAAGTCCATTGGTTGGGTCCCTACACAATTTCGTACATCCTTGATTCGGGCGCGTGCTAGCTTCTAAGCGCTAGATGGGGACGAAGTTTCTGGACACTTCAATGGCTATAGGTGAAGACCCCTACTATAAATAAGTCTTCTTGGTGTTTGTAAATAAGGCAATTTTCTAGTTAGTTTAGAAGTTTCCTTTATGCATTTTCCCTTTCTTGTGTTTCCCTTTCGCGTTGTTGTTTTGGTTTTGCTTGGGCGCCGATGAACCTTATCTGCTATTTTTAGAGAATTTGTGAGTGGCAGAGGACCACACATCGTTTAAGTGTGGGGTGGAGAAAAGTGAAAAAGCGCGTGATTAAAATTACCAATGAAGTTGTGTTAAAGAGCCTTGTTGGGTAGCTTGGATTGAAAAGAGGTAGATGAAGAGAAAAAGATATAATGGTTGGTCTTGGGATAAAGCTCTTTACCGGGTAGATCCCACGTACTGAAAAGGAAAAGGAAGCGCGATTAAAAAAGCGACATGAGGTAGGCGAAAGCAAGAATCTAGATAGAAGAAGTACCTTTGGCGTGGGTTAAGTGCGCGTAAGAGTCTCTGTCGAGTTGGTTTGGGTTGTGCGCCAGAAGGTTGGAGGAGTTTTTGCACAGGAAGGGTGCATGAGTGAAGGTGTCTTTGAAGACAGACTTTGTTTGAAAAAGCCTCATTAAATGAACAAAGTACATGGGTAGGTAAAGTAGCATTTAATGATCAGAAAAAGGAAAAACTATAAATAAAGGGTCGGGGCACTCTCATTTTTACTTTGCGAAAATGAAGAGTTGGAGATATAAGCGAGTTTTATAAACTAGGGTTTTCAGATTCGATCGAGTGGAAGATCTGTGTGATTAAAACGCGAAGAGCCAGTTTGAGATTGCGCAGACTAGAAGGAATTACACAGGCGTGGAAGGAGTTGAAAAGGTGTTGTCTTGTGAAGAGTTTATCCAAGTTAGGGTTCGACAAACTAGGGCACGAGTTTAGAAGAGTTATATCATGGATCTGAGATCGAAGGTTGGGAGAAGAAGAAAGACAGAGTAACAAAGAGAGGGTAGGAGTGATAAAAATACCTCGACCATGGCACCCAAGAAAGGAAAGGGCAAAGCCAAGGCTAAACAACCAGAACCCGAAGTAGACACAAATGAAGAATGGTATGCAGAGATGTAATACCCAGATGGGGTGATGATGGGAAAGGAATGGGAATCCCACTTGAGAAGCATACCTATTAGTGACTATAATCACTGCACAAACACCATAGAGAAAGAAATGGCGTTGGAATTAGTACGCCCCACCAACAAGCGAACACTTGAAGGTTTGCCCATATATGACAATGAGCGTTAAGGTAAAATTGGCAAAAGCGAGGGCTATTGCGACTCTATGAGTGGCCTTATTTTGGGAAGCGGATCACTTGTACCGAGTGGTTGATGTCTCGGGTGCACGAAGACTATTTCTACTTTCTTGGCCGGGTGCAAGATGCGCGTGACTCCTAGTTGATTTCACAATTTACAGCCTCATATGTGAGGGAGATAGCCTAGAAGATGACCTTGGCGGCAAGGAGGCTATTGAGAGACCTTCACCGAGTATGCCTGCAAGAAAGGGTCGTGGTACTACGATATTTCAGACATCAAGGACCCCGTTATGAAGATGGCTGCACATCTGGTGACTAAGCTGAATGGCCAAGAAAGATGGACGCAGGTCAACAAACCTTGGCTACATGTCTACAGGAAGATTGTATAGTAGACGATATACAACTTGTCCGCGTACATTGCAGAGGAGATTGTTAAGTGCATGAAGGAAGGGGACATGATCCTCTTTGGCAATGTCTTGCTCACCATAGTGTTTACAAAAATTGGAGTGCCGGATGCATTAGACAAGTTTGTGTGGGAGTACTACCAAGACCCTTCGCCCGCGAAGATGTTTGAAAAATATGCATGTGATCTGATGACGGCTCCCCCATAAAGCGTGGCTAGAAAAGTGGTATATGCGTTTGAGGAATGCATTTGGGGCAGAGTGGAGGATCCTAAGCAACTCCCAATGCCACTAAGGGAAGAAGCCCGAGTTCGCGGTTTACAAGCACTACTATGTGAGCAAATTCAAGCTTATTGACGAATCATGGAGCCCTTAGTGCAAGCTTCCTTTGCGTTATTGCCCCAATACTTCAAGCGGGATTAAAAAAATTTAAAGAATCAAAGAAGCTAAGGCTAGAACCAGGAAGGTTGGACCGGGAACACAGGGAGATGAGGAAGAAGCTGAATTACCCCAGCGGTAAGCGCGTGTACGTGGAGAAGTACGTGTCGCACAAGATCCAAATGACTAGGCCAATGATGCTTCCCATGTTTGGAGGATCCACTGACGCGCGTGTACATGCACATAAGGCTGAAGTTTGAAAAGGGTGTGTATTTGGAGGATGAAATCTCCATACCTGAAGACCCCTTGGGGAAGAAGAAGCCAACGTCTAATAAGAGAGGTAGAGGAGAGGAAGGAGTACAAGTGTGCATTGCTCGGACAATGAGCATGCCATCTACAAGCGCCAAGCCAAGCACCTACATACAGAGAAAGAAGTCTCTAGTGAAGGAGAAGATGCTCGAAGTAGAGGCACCCTGAGCAGCCCACCACCATGGAAGAATCGCAAAGGAAGAAGAGAAGGCCGAATCTCCGATCGAAGCCACCTCTCGGAAGAAGGCGGAGGGTGGATGAAGAAGGCGACTCAGAAGGTGACAAGCAACTTGGAGAAATACTTGGGAGAAGGAGAAGATGAGAGTGAAGGAGATGACGATGAGGAAGAAGAGCCTGAGAAAGACAAGGAACCACATGTGTTTAGTGTCTATGACTCGAGAGGAAGAGAGTGGAGGGGAGAAACAAGAGTTTGTATTTGCGCGATGCAAGGGCACACAAGATGAGGAAGGCACCGAAGACACGAAGGCAGATGAGAAGGATGCGAGGAAGCAGGGAGCCATAAGTTTTACAAAAGTGCGGTCTTGAGGTAGCAGAGCGAGAAGCGAAAAATATGCTCGAAGCCCTTGTAGACCAAGAGTTAGAGTGCAACGCGGACATAGTGCTTAAGGAAGGGAAGGAGGAGAGCGTTGAAAAGGAACATGACAGCCTATGAGGCCTCGCTCTGACAGTTAGCTTCCCCAAAGGCGCGCGATCGGGCAGAAGAACTCTGGATACAGGATAGAGATAGGTAATGGGCTATGTGGATGACACGAAGAAGGTGTTACGTGCACGGTTCCAAAGCACCGTACCCATGGAAAGGCTTCTAGCCATGGGGTCTTTTGAAAAGGATGACGTGTACCCCAGGACCAAGAAGATGCTCTCTTTGGCATTTGAGTCACACATTGACGAGCCAGACTTTGAAGTCTACTAGAAAGCGCTCATCACGTTGCCAGACTCTAAGGGAGACAAACCCTTAGTAAATGCTCATGAAATTTCAGACGAGCAAGTATGCAATGCTCTAAACAAATTTGTGGTCGAGACCGAAGCTAGGCTATTCACGTGAAATGACAGAATCAGAGTATTGAACTCGAAATTGGGGAAGAAGGAGGAAGAACTGGCGGAGAAGGCCAATAATTTAAAATAGGAGGAATTAATCAGCGTGCAGTTAAGGCACGAGTTAAAGGAAGAAAAAGTAAAGGTGTAAGAGGACTACAAGAGAAGGTTGAGTCAATCAAGAGCGCCATCATATTAAAGCACCCAGACTTAACGCCAATCCCTCAGAGGTATGCATCAACTTTGGAATGCTTAGAAGACCTAACGCGCATCCTCACTATGGAGAGGTGACCCTTGGCGCTAGAATCTGTAGAAGAAGTGGCCGCGCGGTTGAAAGAGGGAGACCGGTTAAAGGTAGTAGCACTTGTTTCAAGTCACTGACTAAGTACTCATAGAGATTAAGGTCGCTGCCCGGTCTCTGAAGCCGCATATGACACATGTGCGAGATAGAGATAAGGTGGCGAGCTCCTTGGTTACCACGCTTGAAGCAGAGTTGAAAGAGTTCCAAGAAAAGAACAAAGGGAATAGGGTAGAGAGGGACAAGGTTCTGGCTGAGGTAGAAAAGAAATCTAGAGGCAATTGAGGCTTTAAGGAGCTCAATTAAGGCCCGGCTGAAGGAACTATACCCCCAAATTACTAGAAGAATGGATAAACTCTTGCAGACTTGGGTAAGGAAATGGAGCAGATTGTGGACACTTTGGGCACCCAGGGAATTGGCCTAAGCTTTGATGAAGTGAGCACCCTGGTGGGCGACCTATGCCAGAAGGTGAAGGGTGAGGTCGAAGTGTGGAACAAGCTAGAGGTAGATCTGCGAAAGGACTTTCCCAGCCTATTGAATTGATGTCCCCCCATTCTTCATTCTTTCCCCTATTCTTTCATTCCTTATTCATTTTGTAAAGTATAAGTCTACATCTTGGTTCCATAAAACAACTTGCATCTTGGTCAAGTAAAATGTTTCCGAGGATGGAGAATAGGCGTAGTGTGGGGTGATGTTGGGCCCCTGGAATATTGACCAAGTATGAAGGCACTTAGGCGCGCGGGATCCCAATTATAGAATGGTGCGCAAGGAAAAAGCACGCAAGAGAAAGGCTTAAGGAAGCAAATAGCACGCATGACAGCCGCGTGAAAGGAGGTTCGGGACTTAAGCAATTTGAGCGCCAAGCGGAACACGTGAAAAGCGTGATTGGTTACACGCAGATAAGATCTTAGCTTGACAACAAGTTGGCAGGAAAGAGCATGCCTTGGATGGAATCTTCTAGAAGATCATCATGAGATGGAGTGGAGAGCTCAGGCCTAAAGGAACATGCTCGCATGGAGGACCACATTCGACACTTGGTGATGGATCTGAGGGTGCGGCAAGGCGAGTTGGCATCCCTGGGAAAGGATAAATACTGAGTGCACTGCCGGAAAAGATATATACACACACAGAGAGAGATATATCATCTGGATATACATAGGGAATAACGGGTTAGAGAGTAAGCGAAGCTCTGAGAATTATTGCGAGTGGATATTCTGGTTTAGGAAAGGATGTACTAAGCATGGAGTTTTTTTTTTTTTTTATTAGCTTAGCTACATACGTCCAGTGATGCGCATGACTGCGGTCTGCTCTGTGACACTCTGTAATGAACCAATGAATATATTGAGGTTACCTGTTATAAATAGATATGAATATCAATGGGTTTAATGTATATTTCGTTCATATGAGTTCTCTTTCCTTTCATGCTATGAATGAATGGTTGTATCTTTCTTTCTGTTATAGTATATGTTCTGGAATCTGTTAAAGCACTCGTCTGAAGTGACTGCAAGGATCTGGAGGCCGTTCTGAGCCCTATGGTTCTTGTATGTCTCAACTTCTTTCCTAAATACTCTTACACTAATCATAGATAATGCTTCCCACTAAACTCACATAAAAGAGAGACTCGGTACCCGCGCGTGCCTCGGGTGAGCGCTCAACTTCTGTTGGGTGATAGGCCGACGCGCATGGGGTTCTTCCTTTTGTGATAGGAGTAAAAATGACTACATCTTTCTCCCTCACAATTCCTCCCTTTTGTTCCATCTGAGCACTTTTCCACTGGTATAGGAAAGTATTCTGTGTGATTCCAGTCGTAAGGCCACCCCCGTGATTAGAGTAGTATATATATGTTTCCTTTTTTCAATAAATGGAGCTGCCGCATTCAGCGAGAGGACCTAGTCCTAGAGCGTTGTTGAAATCCACAATTTGTCCTTGCGACAAATTATTTTGCCAACGATTTTGGGTGCCCACCATGGGGTAAATTTAACATAACTACACCCAATATATGAACCACAACATCTAAAAAAGTAAATAATCCAAAAAACCAAAAAAATCATCAAAATTTTGAAATTCCATATTCAATAGAGTCCAAAAATTTGAAATCCCTTTGAGAAAACTTGTTGTTGAGAACCTTTCTTAAATTAAACCTTTTTCCCATTGTGAAGTTCCCTAGCAAACCCCATTTGAAAGAAGATATACCGAGTTGAATAGGTGAGAAGAAGTATTGACCTTGCTTTTGAGGCTTTGCAAAATCAACAAGAAAAATTAGAGATAATCCATATTTCTTCTCTCAAGCTTCATCTCCATCCGATTCTTCAAGTGGTACACCTAGAAATCCTATCCAAACTCCTATTGATACTCCTCCTAAAAATCCTCTTGATTCTCCTACCTTCCACCCACCATTGAACTTTGAATTTCTAGAAGAAGGAGAAGAAGAAGAAGAAGAATAAATGACATAAGAGAGAAAGACCCCAACCATCATGATTTCTGACAAGTTCCCACAAGAGCTTCCAGAAGTTCAAAGGCGATGACTGACTTTTCGAAGAACACATCTCTGCTTTCATCACATCATGTAGAGTTCTTGGAATCGAACATGAAGATGTTACTGTGAGATTGTTAGTTGAACCACTCAAAGAAAAAGTAATTGAGTAGTTTTATCTCTTGCCCTCCCACTCCATAACATGTTGGGAGACATTGAACAAATTTCATAGTAATATTCTTATCACCAAAGATTTCAAAGACCTCCTTGTTGATTGGTGTAAATGAAGAAATAATCAAATGAAACTATGAGAGATTTCGTGTCTGTTTTCAACTAGTTACTCCACGAGAATACCGATAGAGGATTCACCATCCATGAAACAATGTCAAGAGGTTCTTCATGATGCACATGACCTCCACGAAATTGGATTCATCTTATGAATAAGTTAACCTCATACTCTCGAGCTTTCCCAAGATGATGCAATTGAGATTGAAGATGATCTAATCTTGTCCGGAAAAATGAAGAATCCAAATGGAAAGCAAAGGGGTCAATTTTCCAAGGAAGGTACCACTAACTCTCTTGTTCAAAAATTGGCAAATGAATTGAATGCAATAAAGAAACAAATGGTTTAAAATATTCCTCTTCAAAATCAGAATAGGAATCGGATTGCCAGAGCACCCCAAAGGCTTGCCTTGGAAGCTTCACCTGCCCAAACATCTTGTAAAACTCGGGATGATGAATAAGATGACATAGAAGAAGAGGTGGGATGTGCAAACATCAGGTACTTCAAATATTCATCTAATGAAGAAGAATCGGTGTGGCTACAACTATGTGGTGTTAACCCGTTCCAAATATCAAGCGAAAGAGGACCTATCTAGTAATGAGAAAGACAAATCAAAGAACCCTCCACCGATGACTCTATAAAAGAAAACATCAAAAGGAGGATCAATGCTACCCTCTCCCGTGTGATCAACAAAGAAGAATCCCGAAGTCACCTCATCCAAAGCCAAATCTCCTCTTCGAAGTAATTCTCCATATTTCGCTCTTGACAAGTCAATTCCTAATGTTGTTTCTACCATTTCTAATAATGTGAGTAAAAGTGCCAATAATGCCTAAGAGTAGTCAACCTCATGTTGCTACTACCTCCTCCAAAAATTCCACTTCCTATGATTCTCGCTTTGATATCATTTACCATATCAAAAAATCTAAAATCCATATCTCTGAATATGAATATCTAAGAACTCATCCTAAGAAATTGAAAAGCTTGTTTAATTTGTCAAAGAAAATAGTTCTAAACCACCTTATATAAGTACCAATCCTATGACACCATATCCCACAACTATCTTGCCTCCATAGCCTCCACTTCCGAGAAGATAAATCCATTCTATCTTTCCTTTTTGAACAATGGGTATAGATTGAACAATTACATCATTGATTATAGGGCTTCGGATAATGTCACACCCTTGAAAATTGTAAAATCCCTTGGCCTCACTCTTGCCCTTCGCCAACAGTTGGTGTTATTCTATGGAGACCAAGGAAGTGCCCTTGTTGGTCAAGTTAAAAATTCTCGGTGGCCCTCACAAACTTTCTAGACAAGAAATTCAGCCCCAAAATACTAGTGGCAAACATTCTAGCTACATATGGAATCTTGCTCAGCAAGAGTTTTTGTCAAGAAATGGGTGGAGTAATGAAGTTGGATTGGTCATATGCTACAATACCAGTCAAAGGTGTGATGAAAAAACTGATTCCTATCAGAAGGATGAAATACATTGTTAAGAGAGAAGGTAGCTTGCAAGCGAAAGTGTATGCCAAGAATCAAAATACCGGAATTACTTCGTAGCCTCGGAGGAAGATGTGGAAGTTCCTTTCTTGATTGGTCCAAGTATACCCCTTCCATTGGGTATAGAATTTGACTTTCAATTTGATGATGACGAGGATCAGAAAGAGCAGGTGCATCCATAATGGAAAGAAGGTAGTCCTCAAATGACAATTTGTGCAGAAAAGGAGGATGTTACTAATCAATTTGGGCATGAAAAATCAACAATCAATTTGATGATGAAGAATTTTTTCTCCTTCCCATTTGAAGAAGAAGATTCCCTTGATGATGAATGTATCATATATCTTATATTGGATGTATATAGCTGACTTGTGGCTATCATAACTTCTTATCATTATGTATCTCTTTCATATATGTTATATTTTCATTAGTGGGTCGGCCTTGGTGTTGGCCATAGCATAGGAATAGTATATATAGAGGTTAGTAGGTAGTAGTTTATCATCATTGGAGCATTTGAGTATTATTGTATGGTTTGGAGGTTGCCCCCTCGAAGTGGCGAAGCTATTCTAATTGCATATTGAGATCATTATTCTGGAATATTGTGTTATTTGGTGTTATATTTCTGCTCATGATCTGAATTATACAAGTAATTTCATTACAAGTGGTATCAGAGCTTGAACTCGGCCAACACTGCGTCAAACCCTAATTTTGAAGGTTCATCCATATCTCAACATCGGTAGTGAATTTTTCTGCAAATTTTTTGTGGTGTGGTGAAATCAGTCAAGTAAGCTTCCCTCAAAATTTTAATAATTTTTGACTTGTTTTGCAAAAGTTATAGCGGTTTTATGTTTTTCATAATTCGGCTACATAGGGTGCAATTTGTGGAATTTTTCAAAGTTATTTACATTTCCAGAAAGAAGATTAAAAATTAGTTTGAGTTCGTTCTTTGAGTTTTATAAAATTTGGCCGAATTCCTATTGAAATCCGAAACCCTAAATTTTGACCTTGATCCTTAAATCTTACCATTTTGGGGCATCATGGTTGGGCCTTCGACAAGAGGCAAAAAGAATCCCATCACTCGGGTAAAACCCTGATAAGGATGAGATAATAGTTGAGGAGTTAGAGTCAGAAGGGGTATCTACAGAGTCCTCAGGGTTAGGGTTTACTTCAATTGACCATAAGGTCAACTATCTTGAGTTAGAGTTGCGAAACCTCGAAGGTAGAGTGGCCAGCAAAGAAGATGTAGAAAAGATTGGACAACGATTGGAGGATTTCATTCAAAAATTTAGCTATAATATCATGGGTCATCATATCATTCCTAATGAGCCATGACTCAATCATACTCATATTAACCATGGTGGATCTTTAGGTCAAAGTAATAAACAAACTAGCCAGGGTGGATCTGCAAACATGACCAATCCAAATACAAACACTCTACAAGCCGTAACATGCTTCCAAAAGTGGAAATGCGTAAGTTTGATGGAAAGGATCCACTCAATTGGATTAACCAGATGGAGAATTTCTTTGATCTTCATCAGATTCCATTGGGACAAAAGGTTACCATGGCATCGTTGTATCTTGAACCTGACCAATTCATTTGGTATCGATGGTTATGTGCTCAAAGGAAAAAGAGTGGCCTCAATGTTACATGGACAGTATTCACCGAAGAGTTGCAATTGCACTATAGTTCTAGTGTGTCAGAGAATTATTTCAGCCAATTAGCAAAGCTCGGACAAAGCGAGCGATCAAAGATTACATCCATCGATTCCAAAACCTTTCCTTACGGGTGGAAAATATTCTGAAGATAATTTGAATGACTTATTTCTTGGGGTCTTAAAGAACAAATTTGAGACTGAGGTGCGTATGTTTAATCCTCATAAGGTTTCAGACTCTATGATCATGGCACGTAGGGCAGAGGAAAAATTTCTTTCAAGTCGGAAACAAACTGTCAGTAATATCAGAGATCGTAGCACCCTTCCACCATCATTCCCTCAGCCAGTGAGACTGACACCTCAACAAATTGAAGAAAAAGAGAGCAAAGGGTTATGTTTTAATTGTGACAAATTTGGACCAGGACATAAGTGTGCGGAAAAGAAGTTGTTCTACATTGAGGGACCTATTGAAGAAGAAGAAAATGAAGAAGACGAAGAGGTAGAGCCAGAGGAGGAATTAGGAGATCCCCAGACCAACAATATCATGCCATGCAATTTTTGGTATTAGCACTCCCCAAACTCTCAAAGTAGTTGGATTCTTAAAAAATAGAGGGTAACAGTGTTGATTGATTCGGGAAGTACTCACAATTTCATCAATCATAAGTTAGCGGTATGCTTGAATTGCTTTGTTTATCCAGCTCCAGAATGTCAAGTCATGATCGTTGATGGGAAAACTGTTAGTTGTTAGGAAAATGCCATAACATTAATCTCGCCATGGGAGATTACTTGCTAACTAGCAATATGTATGCCATTGCCATGGGAGGAGCAGACATTGTGTTAGGAGTTCAGTGGCTTACCACCTTGGGAACCATTGAAATGAATTTCAAGAGTTGTTCATGCAATTTCGAGTCGGAAGGAGGAATTTTAAACTAAAAGGACTAAGAGCAAAGTCCCCATGAGATGGTAAGTTCTCATCGGATGCAAAAATTGCTTAGAAAAGTGCGAGAAGGGTTTGTAGCACAACTATTTTCATTGGAAGCACATCATTCCAATACATTTATACCATGATATATGCAAGCAGTTATAGATGAGCACTCGGGGTTTTGGAGAAATGCCCAAGGGTTTGCCTCGAAAAGAGACCATGACCATGCCATCCGGCTAGTACCGGAGTTGACCACCCAACATCGGACCTTATAGGTACCCCTATATGCGAAAAGAGTGAGATTGAGAAGATAGTTCAAGAGATGTTAGAAGCAGGACTTATTCGTCATAGTCAAAGTGCTTACTCTTCTCTGTAGTGATGGTACGGAAAAAGATGACAATTGGCGCATGTGTCTAGATTACGGGAACTCAATAAGTACACAGTTAAAGATAAGTTTCCTATTCCTGTAATTGATGATTTGCTAGATGAGTTACATGGTGTTGTTTACTTTACAAAACTTGATCTTCATTCTGGATATCATCAGATTAGAATCAAGGATGAAGATATTCATAAAACAACCTTCAGGACACATGAAGGACACTATGAGTTCTTGGTAATGCCTTTTGGACTAACAAATGCACCCTCTACATTTCAAAGCTTGATGAATTCCATCTTTAAGCCATTTCTTCGAAAGTTTGTTTTAGTGTTCTTTGATGATATATTAATCTATAGTAAAACATGGGAGGAACACCTGCATCATGTAAATAAGGTGTTGGAAACTCTTGAACAACATCAACTTTATGCAAAGCCTTCTAAGTGTTCTTTTGGTGTCAAGGAGGTTGAATATCTAGGTCATATTGTCTCTTATGAAGGTGTTAAAGTGGATCCTAACAAGATAAAAGCCATGCTTGAATGGAAGGTTCCCAAAACCCTAAAAAATCTTTGAGGATTTTTGGGGCTTATAGGTTATTATCGTAGATTTGTAAGGAATTATGGCAGCATCGCAGCACCACTCACAACTTTATTGAAGAAGGACTCTTTCCATTGGAACGAGCAAGCTACTATGGCCTTTGAGAAGTTGAAGGAGGCCATGTGCACCACTCCAGTTCTAGCCACCCCAGATTTTTCAAAAACATTCATTGTTGAATGTGATGCTTCAGGGTATGGTATGGGGTAGTACTCATGCAAGAAGGGTGACCCATTGCCTTCGAGAGCCACCAATTCAAAGGTAAGAATATCTCTAAACCAGTTTATGAGAAAGAAATGTTAGCAATACTTCATGCAGTGAAACAATGGAGACCATATCTAATGGGATGACATTTCAAAGTAAAGACAGATCATGATAGTTTGAAATACTTCTTAGAGCAACGTTTATCATCAGAAGAACAACAGAAATGGGTCTCAAAAATGTTGGGGTATGATTTTGAGATAATATACAAGAAAGGGAAAGAGAATGTAGTTGTTGATGCTTTATCTCGGAAGGATGAATCTACCCAGGCATTGTTGTGTGCCATATCTGTATTACAGGAGGATTGGATAGAGGATCACGAGTTGAATGGAAAAATGACCCAGGTACACAAAATCTCATTCAGAATCTCCAACAAGATCCAAACATGTCAGAAAATTTTTTTATGGAAAGGAGATGTTTTATGGTATAAAGATAGATTATATCTATGTAAGAATTCAATCCTTAAAAATAGGGTTCTATCTGAGCTCCATGCTTCTCAGTAGGGGGTCATTCTGGCTTCTTAAAGACTTATCATCGAATCAAGCATGATTTTTTTTAGGAAGGGCTAAAAGGAGATGTCAAAAGTTTGTGGCGAGAATGCATGGTTTGTCGGCAAAAAAAGGGGTGAAACAATTAAGTCCCGGGTCTTTTCTGACCTCTATCTATTCTAGCAGAGGTGGGAAGAGGTGTCATGGACTTCATCACGGGATTGCCTAAATCGGAAGGTAAAAATGTAATCATGGTGGTGGTGGATAGACTCACCAAATATGCCCATTTTTGTGCTTTATCACATCCATTTTGTTGTGAGTACGTGCATGATGGCCTTGAGGATACAATTCGGAAGCTACATGGGACACCAAAGATTATAGTAAGTGATCGAGACCCTATCTTTACTAGTAATTTTTGGGTGACTTGTTCTCATGCTTGGGCACACAACTAGCTCGTAGTTCCTCTTATCATCCCAGATCGATGGGAAAACGAGAGGTGGTAAACAAGTGCTTGGAGGGATATCTTCGTTGTTTTACATCGGATAAGCAAGCGAGATGGGTCATAGGTTGCATTGGCGAGAATGGTGGTATAACACCTCCTTTCATACTTCATCTAAAATGTCTCCTTTCTTGGCATTATATGGGTACCATCCACCATCTATCACTTCATCTTTGAGAGTCCAGCCAAAGGTTTGAGTAGTTGAAGAACATATTCAACACCAACAAGAGGTGCTTTCTAGTCTCAGGGAGAATTTGGCCATGTCACAAAACCGCATGAAAGCGTGCGAGACCAACATCGCGTAGTGAAAGACATTTTGAAGTCGGTGATTGGGTTTTTGTGCGTTTACAACCATATAAGCAAATGTCCTTAAAACAACACAAAAAGGATAACAAGCTTTCACCTAAGTATTATGGTCCTTATCAAGTGTTATAGAAGATTGGCAATGTAGCATACAAATTGGAACTTCCTCTGACTACTCGAATTCATCCAGTCTTCCATGTATCTTGCCTAAAGAAGGTAATTGGACAGACAATATCAACCCAGACAGTGTTACCCGAGCTTGATGAAGAGGGCAGAATCATCCTGGAACCAGAATGCATCCTTCAGACACGCACTAAGCGGTTGAGGACAAGGGTCATCATTGAGTATTTGATCAAGTGGAAAAATCTAGACAATGAAGGCCGTAACTTGGGAGGATGCAAATTTCCTGCAGCACATCCAGATCTTCTCAACATTGGGGACAATGTTGCTTCGAAGGGGAGGGGCATGCTACGCCCTTAATCATATATCTTATATTGGATGTATATAGCCGACTTGTGGCTATCATAACTTCTTATCATTATGTATCTCTTTCATATATGTTATATTTTCATTAGTGGGTCGGCCTTGGTGTTGGCCATAGCATAGGAATAGTATATATAGAGGTTAGTAGGTAGTAGTTTATCATCATTGGAGCATTTGAGTATTATTGTATGGTTTGGAGGTTGCCCCCTCGAAGTGGCGAAGCTATTCTAATTGCATATTGAGATCATTATTATGGAATATTGTGTTATTTGGTGTTATATACGAAGGAGCTCATCGCATCCCATGAAAGCCTTGATGAGACAATGTATGAGAAAGGAGAATGTATTGATCAACCAAGAAGTCAACAAGAGGCCATTAATGATATGGAACAATTCAAAATTCCTATCAAGAATCATCCCATAGGGTAATGACCATGGAGCATCGAACATGTGAAGATCAAATGCCTAAGAACGAGACTAATGATAAATGTGATAATGTTGATATAATTGAGAACCATATGTATGACAATCATGGGATGAAAGATTAAAAATATCAGCATGGATAAAAAAGAAGAGGAGTTCACAACACTATAAATTCCAAAACAATTGAGGAGGGATTCCTATTTCATCGAACCAGTGAATGGTTTTGCATAACATCATCATTTGAAGTTGCCCATGTCCTGGGTAACACATTCCAAGAAGAAGCACTACATAGAAAGTGGGTTGTCCCCGCATGTACCATAGGTGATTTAGGTATGTTTTGTTTTTTCCTATTGTGTGGTGTGTTTCCCTTCTGCTTTGTGTGTTTCCCTTTTTGTCGTGTGTTTGTTTCGTTCCTTGCTTGTGTGAGTTGAATGGTGACTCTTTTTGCTCAATGGATAAGGTTGTGTATAAAGTATTGGTCTATATTGTCTCATGAGATTATGAGGTTCCTACTTGCTTTGCTCTCACCATGTTGAATCCAAAGTAAGTCCCCCAAGCTAGAGCCAATTATGGTCATGCAAAATGTCTAACATGAAAAATTGATTTTTTTTCCATGACAACTCAGTAAGCTAGGAAAAATACACTACTAACAAGGAAGTAAAATACCAATAATCATACCTCCTCCTTCGCGCCCGTAGAAACCTTGGAATGGGCTAGAAAACTTGGATTGAGCACTAATTGTGTGATATGTAGGTGTTTTTCTTCAAGACAGAGCAAGACCTTCTTGCAACAACGATCCTCTTACTTTTGCACTGAGATGAGAAAAAGGATTATGAGGCTATTTGGGCATTAGGACGAGGTAAAATGATGTTCTTTGCTCAAAGGATGTAAGAACTTAGATATGACATTCAAGCTTATTCTCCGTGTCTTTAGAGGGAGGGGTAATGTTGTATTTATACGTGGGGGAGTGATTAACTTAGATTAATTTAAGTAATCATGGTTTGAAAATGTGGGCAAGATTAAGTGAGTGGTTTGAAAATGTGGGTAAGATTAGCTAAGTGGTTTGAAAATGTGGGTAAGATTAGATGAGTGGGGGCCACGAAGAATGAGTGAGGATTTGAATTATATTTTTAATTCATAAGTGGAGGATTTTAGGTGAGTGGGGACCACGAAGGTGGGTGATGATTTGAATTTAAATTTTTAATTCAATAGTAGAAAAACATGGAGAATAAGGACATGTGACGAGGATTGAGCTATTTTATGGATTTTGAAATGGATAATTAATCAAATTATATTTGATTAATTCAAGTTTATTTTTGGGAAATGAGGAAGGAGAATTAATTGATTTAGGATAGATGTGAAATTAGAGTGTCTACATTTGCCCCTCTTTGGAAGGGTACTATGAAAGTAGTGTCCTTTCAAAGAAAGTAGACAGTATGGGGAAGAATTCAATCTAATTTTTTTAAAGCAAAAGGTAGAGTGAATGTTTGTTGGGAAGAATAGAAAGTGGTGAGTGACGGATGTCATAGTATCCTCAAGACAAAATGTCATGAGAATATATGATTATGATAGATGTGATGATGCCCTCGAGAGGAGTAGCGAGAATGAAATATACGACGAGTAACTCTCGAAAAGAAGAAATGAATTATGCGGAGAAGAGGACGATAATGGAGTGGAAGAGATCGGAATGACGCATTTTTCGCACGACGCAAATGGAGAAAGGATTCAATTGGCCTTGAATGCTAGGTGTGAGGTGTGCGGGAAAGAGAAAAGGGAATGGATAGGATAGGGGTTGATTACGAGAAGAGTAAGGGAGATAGGGAGGGGAAAAAAGGAATGAAATAGGTAGAAATAAGAGAGAGAGGGATGATAGGGGAAAGCGGGAATGATGAAGGAAAAACGAGGTAAAAATAGGACAATGATGAGGTAGAGAGGTGAAGGGATAAAATAGAGAGATGTGTAAAATGAAGGAAGCAGCGAGAGATAGTAAAGAAAGGGATGCGTGAAAGTGAAAGAAATGATAGAGTTGAGAAAAAGTAGGAAATGAGAAATGATAAATAAGAAGGAGAAAACGAGGTGGGAGTAGGGGGTGAAATGGATGAAAATGGAAAGAGGATGAAAGAAGAAGTAGAGAAGAAAAAAAAAGAAACTATGAGGGCGATGAAAGTGTGAAAAGAAAAGAGAAAAGAAAAGATATAGATACATAATGAATGAAAAGGTAGGGGTGGTAGAGAAAAGGAGAAGTGGTCGGAAGAAACATGAAAATTAGAGGAGAGGAAAGGAAAATAGAGTGAATACGGGGAGAAGATTGGAAGGAATCGTGTCATTCATGAGGAATACCAAGTCAAAGAATATGGAACAGATTGTATGGAGATGCATGTGGAGGTGGTATGATAAAAAGACAGGACAACGCTGACATGTACCAGTGTTGTTAATGGGGAAGTAAGGAGGAAACATGATGGAAAAAGGGAAGAAGACAATACAGGGAAGGGAAATAAGATGAGGGTGGGAGAGAGAAGAGGATAACAAATAAAATGATGTAGAAGGAAGAGAATACAGAAAGGGGGTAATAAGTGGAAAGGGACAATATAAGAAATGTTTAGAGAAGAAAGATGGGAGGAATGACATCGATTAGAAAAGATGTGGAGATGCATGAAATGAGGATACTAGGATGACGAGAAAATAGAAAAAGGATGTATGATGAAGACAGTAAAGATATTGAAGAGGGCAAAGAGGAGATGGAGAGATGGGTAAGAAGCGACAAGAAAGGGTGGGATTGAGGGAAAAGAATAGGAGAGAAAAGAGAATGGGGGAGAGAAGAAGCAATGCCAATGAGGGGACGTTAGGGAAATCCCCTTTACAATGAGTGGTGGGGAAGGGTGAGAGAAAAAATGAAGAAAAGGAGAAAGCTAATGAGGATTGGAAAGGGTAACGCCAACAAAGGGACGTTAGGGAAAACCCTTTTACAATGAGTGGTGGGCTTAGAGGAGGGAAGGAATGAAGGGAAACTCTAGAAGGTCCAAGGGAGTGAATGAGGTCGTGCGGAATGAGGATTGATGATTTTTAGGAAAACTCGTTTACAATTATTCATGGGAAAAGAAGATGATGATGAAAGAATGATATAGAAGTGTTAAAAATAATGGCGAATGCTTGTGTGTGTGTAGAAATGTGGGGGAATTTGAGAAGATAAAGTGGAAAGAGTAAATAAAATGGGAGAGATGAGTTGGGACTAGGTGAAAGTGAGGAGAGGATGCGGTGATGAGGATGAACGAAGTGAGGATGAAGAACCAAGACATGAAAAGAATGGGAAGAAACGGTATGAAGGATGATGGATCGAAGGGGAAAATGGGGGAAAGAACGTGATTGTAGGTGGAAGAGATTAGATGTATGTTGTAAGAGAATATTTGGAGAAAGGATAATAATAGGAGGAAAAAGTGGGTAATAGGAGATACAGGTGGAAGAAGTGATCAACAAAGTGAACAAAGAATGAGGCGGGGAGAAGTTCACGATGACAAGTTAAGTGTAGGGAGGACGTTGACATAACATTGTCATATGTGAAGTGGTTAAGTAAGATTTCCAAGCGAGCGAAATTGGAGATGACAAGTGGTCAAGCAAGAAGTGATGTTTAAGAGAATGAAAAGGAGGTGAAAGGATGTGATAATAGGGAATGCCAAGAAAAATTTAAGGGTGAAGGGTGTGTAGTGATGGGAAATGCAGGAGACAGATCATCCTTAAGAGGAAATCTTAAGTGAGATCGCCATGCCGGGTGAGTGGTTAAGTAAGATTGCCCAAGCAGAGGAGGGTGATAGTGGTGGTAAAAGATTTGATGATGGGGAATGAAGAGGAAAGATGGATGGTGAGATTGTAGAGTGATGGGCGAGTGTAAGATGACATGTCATGCTTAAGAGAATCTCTTAAGTAAGATCGTCATGTTGTTGAGAGGTTTCATAGATCACCTAACCGACATGCATGATATGCAAGGAGAAAGACAAAATGATATCGGGGACAGGGGTGGAATGGTAAGTTGAAGAAGATGATCGTGACGAGCGGTGGGAGATATAAGATGGGGGAAGGCCATAGGGCAAATTAACCTTAAGTGGAACTCTTAGAAGTAAGATTGTCATGCTACTGGAATGGTTAAGTAAGATCGCAAGTGAAGAAGAAGAAGGATGATGTTAGAGTTGGTGGGAATAGGGTATGACAAATGGATGAAGGGGAACCCTCAAGTGAATTTTCCATACTACAAGAGTGTGTAAGTAGGATGACCAGGCATAAGATAGATTTGGGGAAGGATGAGGAAATAGTGAGTGAGGTATGCTGAGTGGTATATGATATGCGATGAGGTGATAATAAGAAAGAAAGGAAACAAAGGAGTGTAACATGAATGGATGAAGGAATATATGTAGTGGAGAGGCGGAGAGTGTGAGGGGAATGCTTAATTGAGATACCAAGCGTGGTGAGAGTAATGATGCAAGAATGAGAAGCAGAAGAGGTGGAATGAGAAGATGTGTTTGGTGGTGATTGTTGTTTGATGAGAGGAGGTGGTGAAGAAGCTTCTACAACGAGAAGATCTTAGGAGAGGTTAAACCTCCACCGAGGATTCCATATAGTAAGGGGTTATTAAGTAAGATTCTCAAACGGGAAGCAAAAGGGTGAAAGGAAAGAATACAAATGGGTGAGAGGGACATGAATAGTGAGAAGGGTAATATGGGGATAAGTGGCGGAGGAGTAAAAATGAGGAGCGAGGATGAATGGATCAAATACATGGTGAACATGGTGGGGGAGGAGCTGCTGCTAGATAGAGAATGCTACTTGAGAAAGATCGTCAAGTAGGATTCGTAAATTCAAACGCAGTGATCAAGTAGGATTCCCAAACTGGGAATGTATTAGTATGGGTGAATGGATGGGGGTGTAAAGTAAGATGTTGATCATGCGGGAAGATACTCATGTGACGAAAAATATCTTAATTTTAATATAGCACGTGTGCAGGATGCATCATGATATAAAAGATCGGGATGACTAGATCAGTAATATGCGTGATAAAGCATAGACATGGGCCATCAAAATTTTTGATGCCCTAAAGACAATATGCAAATGGAAGAGAGCATAGACAGAGGCCATCAAGAAAGTATGATGCCCCAGTACGACATGCAATCAGATAACGTAAGAATATTAGAGAGAACACCAGGATACATAAAATCAAGATGCCCCCTGTAATATATCAAGATGCAAGAAAGTAATTAATAATTTACAACTAATAATGCAACACAAGAACCAATAAACATGTCCCTAACATGTTCCACTGTGAGGATTGATTGGATGTGCCCCAAGCGAGGTACAAGGACATAGTAAAGTAGTTGTGTCATTGTCCTCAAATAAGGAAACAATGAGAGCGGATTTGCCCTGCGAGGACTCACGCGAGGAGAAGTGGTTTGAATTTTGTAGTCATAAGGTGATTGGATCATTCGTTGGGGATAATAGTTCAAAGGTTAAATTGTGTTGGTTATTTTAGAGTTTTTTTAATGATTTTGTGGATTTTTTTTATTATATATATATATATATATTCTAATGTTTTTTGGATTTTTGACGATTTTCAAATGTTTTTGACTTTTTGACGATTTTCAAATGTTTTTAGATTTTTGGATTTTTACACTGTTTTTGGATTTTTGACGATTTTCAAATGTTTTTGGATTTTTAGATTTTTACACTGTTTTTGGATTTTTGACGATTTTCAAATGTTTTTGGATTTTTGGATTTTTACACTGTTTTTAGATTTTTAACGATTTTCAAATGTTTTTAGATTTTTACATTGTTTTTAGATTTTTGACAATTTTCAAATGTTTGTAGATTTTTACACTGTGATTGGAAATTTATGGACCAGAGTGCAGACTTATTTTTGAGAGGCGATAAACATGGATATTATCCATATGTGACCGTGTTACGTGTTATAACTTATGCCTCGAATAACACAAATTCTCTTTCCATTGGTAGGATATGGCGGTGATGATATGATGAAAAGAATTCTAGCTCCATTCTTGACTCCACACAACTAGTAAGATGCATGGGCTCCTCACCGAGAATCAAGAAGGACACAAGAGGTAGATAATGAATATAGAGACAAATGCTAACAACAATCCCTTTTGGGAAATGTGACTCCATTCTTCATAACAAGATCTTGAACCAGCTTTCAAAATGGCTTTCACTTTATGAGTCACATGCTAGACTTAGACAATTATGTGGCCTGCTGATTGATAAGATATGAGGTTAAGGGATAGTTCTCTCTTCACTTAGGCATCTAAATTACGTGTTTGGGGATTCTATAATTTGTAAGACTGTAAGATTTTGTATTTTTGAAATGACTCCTATGCCTTGCCCCATACTACTAGTGAGATGCAAGGGCTCATCATCGAAGGTAAAATATAGGCGAGTGAATTCCCTTTTGTCTTTTTTTGTTTTTTTGTTTTGAATGTTTTGTAATATTTTATGCTTTTATGAGAATGACCCTCACGCTTTGCCCCATGCCACTTATAAGAGGCAAGGGTTTATCATCGAAGACAAGACGTAGGCGAGTAAGGGTACCTTCCTCCATTCCCAGCCTCACACTACTAGGAAGAAGTGTGGGCTCAACACCAAAGACTATGAAGGATCAAAGATGTGACGATGAATTATTCATAAGTTATTGAATTGATGAATTTTACAATAGCGTATTGTATTTGAGAAGGAACATCTACCCCATATCTCAGCCCCACATGACTAGTAGGACGCGAGGGTTCGACACCAAGACCGAGATGGACGACCAAACGAACCTGGGTAAAGAAGTTTAGAGCATTTTTATGAAAGACGAGAATGTCTTTAAAATGAATATATTACCACTAGTAAGCTTCTATGTATGACCATAGATGAAAGCGTCTAAAAATGGAAGAAGTATGATGCTCACAAACTTAATAAGATTTATACTAGCACTTGTCTCATGATGATGAATATGAAGATGTGATTTTGATAAAAAAATATCTGCCAATGGAAATGAATAAATTTAAATTATTCGGAGATAAGTAAGACAGAAGGAACAATGTACATTTTTTTTTGTTTGTCTCGTTCTTTGGGTGTGTTCTTTCGATTTTCTTTGAGAATGAAATCATTGACCTTAAATTTTCTAGGTTTGAATTTTTATGGTAGCTACACCATAGCCGATTTTGATAGAATGGAAGATGATCTAGGGCATTAAGTTATTTTTCATCAAGAAGATCGAGTTCCTTAAGGCATGAGTGTCGATAATAATCTTGATTGATTACATCTTTGAGGGATATTCTGAAGGATGGAAATTCAACCTTGACATGTAAAATAGCTTCCCAACCATAAACAAAGGAGAAGGGAGTGGCTCCAGTAGGTGTGTGATAAGATGTGTGGTAAGCCCAAAGAGTGGGATAGATTTGGTTAAGCCAATAGCTTCCATGTGTGTTGATAATGATGGTTTGTGTTATTTGGTTTGTTGCTTCTATTTGTCCATTAATTGATTGTTTTGAGGATAAATTCACGATTGAAGATGGAAAAGATTGTGTAAAGATATTCCGGGTATAAGTGCCTCATATAATATATGCACGTAGAAGTCTTGACAGGTTGAGAATAATTAGTGATGAGATGCTTGCAAGATCGATTGTTGAAAGCATAATGGACACGCAGATTACATTATCGCGAAGTGTCCAAACTCGGCGTGGTTGTGTTTCAACAACAAGGCTAGAGATGTTAGGCATAAGAGCAAATATTGGAATAATAGAATCAAACTTAATGGTACACATTGATGGAACCTCTTACGTAGTGTCTGATAATATCAAGGTTTGAAAGGGAGTCTTGAAATGAGATCAAAGTCTTGTTAGATGTTGGAGGAATGTTGTCGCCTAAAATAGGTTCAATATATGTTTGCAAATTTGAAAGAAAGTCTTGAAATAAGTTCAAGTGCTCGAGTAGATGTTGGAAGAATATTGTTTCCCAAAAGCAGTTCAATGTATGTTTGGGTTGAAAGAGAGTCTTGAAATAAGTTCAAGTGCTCAGTAGATGTTGGAAGAATGTTGTTGCCCAAAACAGGTTCAATGTATGTTTGGGTTGAAAGAGAGTCTTGAAATAAGTTCAAGTGCTCAGTAGATGTTGGAAGAATGTTGTTGTCCAAAACAAGTGCAATGTATGTTTGGGTTGAAAGAGAGTCTTGAAATAAGTTCAAGTGCCCATTTGATGTTGGAAGAATGTTGTTGTCCAAAACAGGTTCAATGTATGTTTGAACGAATGGAAGAAAATTTGAAGAAGATATGGATTGGTTTGGAATTAGAGATTCTTGACCTTTGTCATTGTGATCTTGTGGAATTTTAGTATGTATAGGAGTTTCGACAGTAGTCAAATCTTCATTGAAAGTTGTGGTATTGGATGTGTCATTGGTTGCAAGAGCATTGTCATCAAGCTCTACAGAGATGACATCGTCGTCAATTAAGTCTTGGACGTAATTCTTAAATCGCACACATTTATCTGTGTGATGACCATCAATGCGATGAAAATCACAGTATGTGTTAGGTTTGTACCAACATGGCTTAGATTCCCCTTCGACAAAGGGTTTTGTAATTGGATATCTTATCAGTTTAGCCTCTTTTAGTTGATGAAAAACACTAGAGAGAGTTTCTCCAAGGGGCGTAAACGACGTTCGACTTTACGTGAAGTGATGTCTTCGTTAGGTTGTATGATTGGCTTTTTGGGTGATCGTTCACTGATTTGGGTAGCCATATGAGAGAGTTGTGTTTTCATCTTATTAATTTGTTCTAATAGCTCATTGCGTGAAATTTTTCGTGAATTCATCATGTTTGAAAGAGAGGGAGAATGAAGAAATGTGCGATGAAGAACTCAACCTATTGATTGTGATCTTTGTTTTCGCTCAATCAAGTTTTAACAAGGCTATAAGGAGTAAGCTCAAACAAGCTACTCGGGATACAAGTGGGATATAACTCAAACAAGCTATGACGAATATGTTGATTGGTTTGGATTAAACAAGCTTAGCAGACGAAAATGTAAGGAGTACACTCAAACAAGGTACTCAATACAAGTGGGATATAGCTCAAACAAGCTATGATGAATATGTTGATTGGTTTGGCTTAAACAAGCTCTGGATTTTTATAGGAAGAGTAACTCAAACAAGTGACTCAACACAGTTATGAACTCAAAATGAGCTTTGAAGGGATTTGTGTCGGATGGGATTTTGTTAAACTCGAATTGATGAAATAATGAGTGAACTTAAACAAGTCACCCAATGTCATTTTGATATAGCTTGAAACAAGCTATAAAGGATGTTCTGACAATTGATGAGATAAGGAGTGAACACAAGTCACTCAATATCTATTGGATATAGCTGAAGACAAGCTATGATAGATGTATTATTGGCTAAAGTGAGCTAATGAAATTGGTGTGATGTTTTAGTTTGCGTTGTTGGATTGTTTGGATGTTTTAAGCAGTATTGAATTAGTCGAGAACTGATTTTTTTGGAGCATGAACTAGGGTTTGAACTTTTACAATGAACACATTGATATTAGCCAAGTTTTATGATAAAACAATGCTAAACTATTTTGTTTTCAAACAACAAGCAATCATGTGGATTCAATTGTTTTGGCTTATGAGGTAAATTCTTCAGGAATGATCATTATTTCATGCAATCATACAAGTATGTTGTGAAATGGTGGATGCAGGCTCTTATTACTCCAAGAAGATGCGTCCTCCAATAAACCCTAGTCCTGATATACCTAATTCTGTATGGGGACATAATTGGTACGGGGAACCCTTAGAGCACTGGAGGAGACTCACCAATTCTTACTTGCCTGTTTCAGAGTGAATCACCATGTCTAGAACATGTTTTGTGAAAAGGTGGAAGGTGATGGAGGGATGAATGTGTATGGTGTCCTTATAACTCCCCAAATATTTATAGGAACGATGCCTAGGATTCGTTATTACAGCTATTTAGGCGTAACTCGCATGCACTACACGATAGTATTACCTATAAGTGAAGAGCAGGGGCAAAGGAAAATACCGAAGGCTATGATGAGACTAGGTCTTAAAGAGCAATGCATATGCAAATGCCTGTTGGTGTGTGGTAATCAAGTCCACGTCACCGGTGTAGCTTTGGTGGTGATGAAATCCACCTTGTCTACATGCAAAAACAAAATGATAAAGTGATTAAACGCAAGGTTCTTTCTAACTTGAAATAAATCACTAGCAGAAAATAATTGCGTACCTGAGCATATTTTTTTTTGGTTTCAACAATTTTCTTTGAATGGTGGTATTTTTGCAGGATTTTGTTGTTTTTTTTGTTTTTTGTTTTGTTTTTGACAATATTCCAGCGATGTGGTTCTACAGAAAACAAATTAGTAGTTATCCTACAAACGAAATGTTAGAAAAGTGATCGTGGTTGTTTTTGATTTTCCAGATCGCTCGAAGGCGGGAAAAGAGCATACACAACCAACGGCCAAACAAATATTAATAATATGACAAAGGAAAATAATGATTGAAATGACGAGGTTGGAAAACAAAGCTAGAGGATACTGCAATGTTAGAACAAGAAACTAAAAAAAATTGTGACCGTTTCGATTTTCCAAATCGCTCGAAGGCGCAAGAAAAGAGCATACGCGGATACAATTGGAATAGATTTTTTTATTTTGTTTAAATACTAATAATTATTGTAATTAATCATGATTGCAAAATAGCAATAAGGATTATTTTCAAAAAAAAACGATGAAAGAAGAGTGAAAGCGTTACCTAGAAGTGTTGTCGTGGAAAATTGAAATGTAAGGCAAAAAAATAAAAATAAAAAAATGTTTCAGTAGAGTCGGGTGGCCTCACGTTTACGATTTCCAAGATCACTTTTGAAGTGCGAGGAAAGAGCATACGTGTGAGGTTGTTATGTGAAATAAAATAAACAATAAAAACAAAAAAACTATAATTTTGTTGTTTTTGTAAAAAGACAGTGTTAGAAGAAAAGAAACAAAATTTTTACGTAAGTATAAATCAAAAAGTATTTTTCCATTGCATAGATATTTTTGATAGCTTTTAGTAAAAAAATGAAGTCATTACGAGTTCGGGAGCAAAATTTATGGCTTTCGAATGATGGGCTACAGTGAAGACTCTGAATGAAAATTTTAAACGTGAGAAAACGCGTCTGGAAGCTAGTTTTTTTATTTTCTAACTTCGTATTTCACCTGAAGAGCTAAATTTTTGACAAGAAGTTAAAAAGAACAATAAATGAGACATAAAGAGTTAGATCACAAAATAATTGACTAAAATAAAAGAAAAAATGATTAACTTCCTACAAAGCAGTTATTTTAGCAAAAGTAAATAAATAAATATATTTTCCGGATTGGTTGTCCCATGACAGTAAGATGATAAATGAATGACTAGTTCATGTGTTTCTATAGATTACGAGTGAATATCAAAATTAGAATTGAGAACTAAACACCAAGCACCGAGGAGATCAAAGACATGATGAACTTCATAGTTTCATTGTTGTTATAACTTGCAGATACACCACAAGACACCACACAACAAAAACACTACCCAAAGCGTGAAGGTTAACCAAAGAAGGCCATAAGGAACAGAAAATGAAATAATAACAAACAATAATAAACAAAGAACGAGATAAAACTACCAATTGAGAAATTAATGGTACAGATCGAAAGTAAGCCAAGGCGTAAAATGTAAGCTAGGAAAAATACACTACTACAAGGAAGTAAAATATCAATAATCATACCTCCTCCTTCGGCGTTCCGTAGAAAATCTCGGAATGGGCTAGGAAACTTGGATTGAGCCCTGATTGTGTGATATGTAGGTGCTTTTCTTCGAGACGGAGCAAGACCTTCCTGCAACAACGATCCTCTTACTTTGCATCAGATGAGAAAAAGGATTATGAGGCTATTTGGGCATTAGGACGAGGTAAAAGATGTTCTTTGCTCAAAGGATGCAAGAATTTAGATATGACATTCAAGCTTATTCTTCGTGTTTTTAGTGGGGAGGGGTAAGGTTGCATTTATAACTTTGGGGAGTGATTAACTTAGATTAATTTAAGTAATCATGGTTTGAAAATGTGGGCAAGATTAGGTGAGTGGTTTGAAAATGTGGGCAAGATTAGATGAGTGGGGGCCATGAAGAATGGGTGAGGATTTCAATTATATTTTTAATTCATAAGTGGAGGATTTTAGGTGAGTGGGGACCGCGAAGGGTGGGTGATGATTTGAATTTGAATTTTTAATTCAATAATTAAAAAACATGGAGAATAATGACATGTGATGAGGATTGGGTTATTTTTTAGATTTTGAAATGGATAATTAATCAAATTATATTTGATTAATCGAAGTGTATTTTTGTGGGAAATGAGGAACAAAATTAATTAATTTAGGATGAGATGTGAAATTAGGGTGTCTACACAACTAAAGTCCACACTCAAAAATCCTTGAACACTGTAATGCAAACCTTCCTCCTCCTATTTACTGATTATGGAAACCCCATCACGAAAGAAAGGGATGTGCTAACTAGATTTTCAAAGCATGTTTCATGTGTAGCTAAGATGGTGGAAAACAATTGTGGTTTCCTTCAGAACGACTTCAAGAGAAATGCTCAGAAGGCTCGAAAAGGCTTGTTTTCAAGATTTTTGACAGTAAGTACCCCGGGAATGTACGGGAAGAAACATAAAATTTAGAAAGTGTGCAGTAGAGCTATGTGATCATCGGAGGTAGTTTAGGGAAGTTTTACAAGGTAAAGTAGGTTTAAGAACAAGTTGTGCAACACCAATGCTACTTATAACACGACACAGGGAAATGAAAGAAGTAAAACATCTAGTGAGATTGTTATAGATGTTGCGGGGAGCCTCACGGGGTGTTTTAATGAAGTGACCAAATACTCACCGGAAATCTAAGATGACCTAATTGACATTGCAAAAGGTTTCGGAGATTCTATTGTCTGGATTTTGAGACATTGGTACGATAGTGTAGATGAAGATTCTCGATCTTGGTGACGATTCAAATGAGAATTATAGGAGTTATATGAAGAGTTGAGACCTGATTCAAAGCCCAAGATGACCTATGGAATGCCCTCTTTACACACAATGTGTTGGTTTTCATTTTCATCATCATTATTTTGATGAAAGTCACTTTCACCGACACAAGCTTGAGAAGAATCATAAAAGGGGGTGAATTTCAAATTGCATGTAGAATTGGCTCTTGAAAATTGTGGGAATGATCTTAGCAAAACGTTTGGAGTTAAAATGATATAAATGTTTCCTTGGCAACTCTCGGGAAGCTCCTGGGTAAAAATCACTATCCGGTGTCTATTTTTAACAAATGTTAGTGAAGACATTGTTTCCAAATGTGTTTATTGTGCATTTTCGAACCTTAGATGAAAATTTCACCTTTGCACTTGGTGTAAAGATCCATGAGGTGAAAAAATATGCACCACCAAGGATAGAGGATGATTTTAAAAAGTTTCGTCACTTAAGTGACTTGTTTGGTGGTTAGGTGAGTGTGGATAACTCACAACTTAAAATGGCCCCCTTCCCATGATCAAAATGACCCATGACGCCCGGGAGGTCTGATGTACCTTTCACCTAGTGTGGAAGTGTTTCGGGTGCAAAAATGCATGCCACCAAGGGAGAGTTGAGCTTTTGTCACTTAAACAACAACTTGCTTGGTTAGGTGTTCACAACTCCAATCTGTCCTTCCCCATGATGAGCTGAATCCTTGGCACCATTTTATCACTGCCTTTGCACCTGGTGTAAAAGTGTATCAGTGAAAAAAGTTCATCACCATGTATGCATTCCCTCTCCTAACACTTAACACCTCACACTTGCTTCATAGGGACGTTGTTCACTCCATTCATCAAGCTTGTCCCCTCCTCATGTTAAGCATGACCCATGACACATTTTTCAAAGCATACTGAATTTTTACACCTTTGCACCTCATACCAACTATGGAAAGGTGCAAGAGAGATTCTCAGACCCATTTAGCAAGTCATGATCCACCTCAACCCGTGTTAAGCTAAGCATGCTCTAAGGTGAGTTAAAGGTGGATTTTGCAAACTGAGTTAAAAGATGAGTGTGAACCATGATTAGCCTATTTTGGGCATGTTTTCAAATATTTAATTTTTTTTCCCTCCAATTCTGCTGTAACCTAGTCATGAAAAGTTTGCACCAAGAAAACCCGATGCCGAAATCATAAAATTGCTCATATCTCACAAATCCTTACTCCGCTTTCCATAAGATTCGAACTAAAGCTTCCCTATATGACTTCCATTGGAACAAGTTTACATGACCTCATCAATTCCATACTACACTTTTTATGGCCATCTGAAACTTACAGCCATGGAAAACTTCTTTCTCAAATATACAGAGTTGCAGTGAGCCAAATGAGCTAAAAATCAGAGCACAAGATCCTTGAAAAATCAACTTCCTAATGAGCCCTTTTTGCATCGTTAAAATGATTAGAATTAAAGTTATAGAGGACTATGATTTTCTAATATTCTTATATGTTAGATTAAGAAAACACAGACTTGTAAGTTCACTTTTTGTTTTGTGAAGATATGGGCGAGCGAAACCCCTAAAATGGAGTGAAGCATCCTAGTGAGAAGTAGAAATTTTGGAGATCTTTTTCCACCCGATTCGACACCCCATGGCCAATGTATATTATTAGTAAGTCCTCATTCAAGAAAATTTCTAAGAGTAGTAGGTATGAAGGATGAATGGATTCAGGACACTAAGTTCATTCTCCAAGAGGAAAAGTGCTCGAAGTGACAATTCGGTGAAATTGCCAAAACTAGTTACCGAGGAAGAACTTGCTAAAAATAGTAAGTGTCTGGAAAAGGCTCAAAATTGTCAAGGTTGTTCATCCTATATTGCTCACTAATTTCAACCTTCATGGAGGTCAAACTCATGTTTATAAAGGGTGAATAATGACATTGTGTCTCAAGAAGGAGAAGATCCTTCTCAGTTCCCAATTTTGGTCACAATGGAGCATTTTGGTCTCAATGTTTTTCTTACCTCCCTTTTATCTTCTCTTTATCTTTTATTCAATGTTGGGAATGCATGCACCCAATAATTAGTTTCTCCTTAGGAACAATTGGGACTGACCACCCTCAATCCTTCAACAAAGTTCAACAACAATAATCTAAATATCCAACTACAAGAAATGAATGGGAAGCTCTTCCTTCATAAAAAACATGTGTACTTTTCCATGTTTTGCATCTCTTCGTCTCATTTCATGCAAGTTTAAATTCTATAGTTATTATTTAGTTATAATACAATTTATACTATGGACATTGAATACACTATGTGTTTTAGGTTTCATCATGGAACGTGCCAACACCAACACATCCGAACAATAACTACTTTGAGTGAAGTATGAGCGTTTCTACACCCTCAAGTATATTTTCCTTTAAGCATGCAATTTTAATTTCATACTTATAAGGGGAAAATGTAGACACTCAAATTTGACAATTTACCCTTTTTGACACTGCTAATTGCAATTGTGCTTTTTGGCTAAGACAAACACCCACAACCTAACCCCACTCACGGTATGTTTCCATCTCTTTCCTAACTTGCTCATTCTTACACACTTATCTGCCATTGAAAAATATAAATATAGTAGATAACACCAATTCTCAAAATTTTCTTTCCAAGATGCAAATTTAAGTTTTCACTTAGCTCTTCTCTATCTAAAACCATATAGTTCGGTTAGGTTGTATTATCTAGCCCTCGACCGACCTATACATCCTACACTGACACATCTTACAACTCGCTTTAGATGTAATATCATTTTTGGGTATTTTTATCCTCTTGAGTTAGCCTTATCATGATAATTCACCTTCAGAGCCCTATATAAACATAAAAATAAGTTTATTTACTCACCTAGAAATCATATGTCATTTTATTGACATAATCACTGCAACACTAAAAAAGACACTCAAGGCTCCCTAAATCCCCTAAACCCGATACACATCTACTAGGGCAACCACTATTATAGTTCTAAAGCATTCAACTACATCAAAGAGTCTAGCTTCCTCACTTCCAAGTACACCAAGATCCATACTCAATGTCTTATTATAAGCACATTCTATCAAACATGATCAAAGTAGTTCATGTTGCCATACTAGTTGTATTCATCTAGATATCACATGTTAGGTGAAAAATACACATGGTTTGAGACATTTATCAGAAGGCTGATGTAGGTGGTGCATAGATTGCACCACAAACCAAACACTATCCTTTTTAAGGTATCTTACCCATGTTTAAGGTTTTGGTGGGATTTAGTTGATTATAGATATTTTTAGGATCGTGCGACAACTACGAGTTTGATAATGAACCACATTTCTAGGCCATCGAAGGACTCAAAAAGTTACAAAACCCAATTATGAAGGTGTCCAAGATCGTATAGAAGGGGCAAGAACAAATTATACAGATCAGCCAAAATGTATGGTCTGTGCACTAAAAGGGTTTCAAATCACAATTTTAAGACATGAAACTTCTCGCTTCTCTGCATTTCCAAATTTTCTAGTATACGCCACCAAATCTTCTCTCGTGAAACTTTGTTAAGCCATGTTTGTCTTCCTTCTTATAAATCAAGTTTGTAAGAACCAATACATTATTATGATATTGTATATTTAATTTTGGAAGTTAATTAATTAAAATAGCTCATAGTTTCCTAACCTTGCATTTATTTTTAGTGTTTTGTATTACATAGCAATATGTTAATATTAAAAAGGTATAAACACCTTCTTCATTTGGTTGGATGCATGTAGTAGATGTATAATTTAGTATACACACATGGTTATTTTTACTGATTAATATTATGATGAATGCATGTTTGTACTCCCTTTATTGAAGAGCAAGGCCACTCTCTTGTGGAAGGTGAAGGGAGATCCCTTGTGGTCCGTGGTTGGAGGTAAAATGCTTTGATAATATTCTTCTTTAGTTGCACTGACATTTAGAACATAACATAGTGCTATATCAATTGTATTAATTACGATTATAATATTTAACTAGATTTGGGAAGATGGCCATCCTCATTATCATAACGTGAAAAAATGTTAATTTTTGTTATTATATTCTATCAGTGTAAGGTTAAAATACATGTTATTTTCTATCTGTATCAACATGATGAAAACAACCAAAGTGTGCATAGTATTTGTATTTATGAAAGGATGTATAACTTCATCAAAAACCATGTCATAAAGCATTCAAAAGTATATCTACACATAAATGTTGAATATTATGAGATATGGAATGTAACACTTATTGTTTTTGATTTATGATGTTCACATAAGATAATACATAATCCTAATATTTTGCTATATTGTACTTTTCTATTATGAAATAATTTCTTAGTGATCGATGAGTTAATAAAATGTCGCGAGCCTTTATGTAACAATAAATCAACCTTGTACTTATTTATTCAATTCAAATAATAAACTTGCAACAAGATAAAAATGAATTTAGTGATGTATAATTACATTGATATTAATGCATTAATTACTTCTTATCTAATTAAAAAATATACAATTTTTAAAAAGGTATTTCCATAGTTATATGATTTGTTTGTTACATTTTGGTATTATAGCCTCAATTCACCAATTGGGCCGCTAATTCATTGATAAATCTCAACAAATAAAATGGTTTGTACCCATGCCAATGGTGTTAACCAAAATTAGGGAAAATTTGGTGTGGATGTTGTTGCTTCCCAAATAGCTAAGATTGATCGATTCTTGATATCATAAATGAAATACGTGATCATGTGATTGCTCTTTAGTAGGAGGTCCAAGGTCCTCCAAAATATGGCCATGAGGAGGAGAACCAAGATGATGAGGATGAGGATTAAGGGTAGGATTATTAGGAAGTTTTAACCATAAGGAGGAACAATATGGTCACACAAGATATAATAAGGATCGTTTGACCATTGAATTGGCCAAGAATATCAAAAATACCACCACACGTAAGTTTGATGGTACAAGTTTGGAGATGGTGCCAAGTGGAGATGGTGCCAAGTCATGGTCCGAGGAATGGATTTTTTATTCGAAATATGTGATTTCTCATAAGAGACTAAAACAATTTGAGGAGCTTATAAAATTTCGGAGAGGCTTCAACATGGTGGGACAACAAGATGTCCAAAATGGGATTAATAGCCGCCATAATTATTTGGGATTAGTTTATGACTCTTTTATGAAAACAATGTTTATGATAGTTATAATTCGATAAGTTTATCATGGGGTTCAAACCCACTATTTGCAGAGAGAGGTGGATGTACATGGCCCACAAAAGTATGGACCATGTGTTTGAGAAAGATATCAAACAAGACAAAAACTTCACGCTATGTCTAATATGCAAGATGAAAAAGAAAGGTAAGTCTTATTCAAATTTTAAGAAGAATTGGTGGAAGAATGAGAATGAGAAAGAAAGACCTTCTAGAGAAATACTAAGGGTGGTGGTGCATGTAAAGAACAATATAATAAATGTAACAATGCTCCTAAGAACAATAATGATGGTAAGAGGCCAACTGACAAAGAGGATCACGAGAGGATGCTTTAAATGTAGAGGAGATCATCATGCAAATAATTATCATTAGAGAGGTCATAATAGTAAATCACTTTCTCGACCAATGTGAAGCTTTCAGCAGAGGATTCATGCGATAGTCGACAATTGTTAAGTCGAGCACCAAGCCAAACTTATAGAGACAAAATGTATGTTGTTTGATTTATCAACTATTGTTTTAATTGATACTAGTAATATTGAATGTTTCATTTCGCTTGCTATTTTATCAAAAATTCCTAGAAGAGATAGGTACATGGAAAGGTATTGAACCATGCAAAGATGAAAATAAGGCAAAACACATGGTAGATAAATGTCTATTTGTAGTAGGACTAGGGTTTTCCAAATTTTCTACCGAGGTCAACCTATATGTAGCTCATTACATATGATATCATCTTAGGGGTGAACTAGTTAAGCTAATACCAAGCTAAGATTGACATTTATACAAAAAGGGTAGTGTCTTTGACGATTTTGGATAATCGTAGAAATCTAGGGCTTACGATGTGAGAGAAGTCTTAGGTAGATTACCGAGATGTAGCTTAAGAAAGCTCACAAGAAGGGATGCATTTTCTATGCGATGTATGTGGATGAACTTGATGAAATAAAAGGACCAACTATAAAAGAGCACCCTTTCTTCAACGAGTTTTGAGATGGTTTTCCCAAGTAATTTTTGGACTTCCTCCAAAGTAGGAATTTGACTTTTTGATTTTTTGAGGGCTCCATATATGTCGACAATCACAAAATTAGTTGAGTTGAAAGCTTAACTACATGAATTGTTAGCTAAGGGGTTAATCCATCCTACCATGTCACCATAAGGAGTTCCTATGATTTTGTCAAGAAAAGTGTTGGTTTGCTTTGCCTTTACATAGATTACAAAATGTTAAACAAGAAAATCATCAAGAATAGATATATGTTGCCACATATTGATGATATTTTTGATCAAATGTGTGGGAAAACATCAATTTCCAAGATAGACATGATATTTTGGTATCGCTAACTAAGGATCAAGGATGAGGACATACCTAAGACAACTTTCGGGATGATGTATGGATATTATGAGTTCATGGTTTTGTCTTTTGGTTTGACTAATGCTCATGTAGACTTTATGAACTTAATGAACAATCTGTGTTCACATAATTTTGGACAAGTTCGTGTTAGTGTTTTTGGATGACATTTTGGTATATTCTAAGAATGAGGAAGAGAACATGCACCATTTAAGGTTGGTAATAGAGAGATTAAGGAAACTAAAGTTGTACATTAAGTTTCCAAAATGTGCATTCTTTCAGGAAAATGGTATAGTACCTTAGGCACATTATTTCAAAAACAAGATTCTGTGGTAGATTCAATGAAAATAAAATCTATAATGGAGTGGCCAACTTCTAAGAATTTCCAAGAGGTACATAGTTTCATGGGGTTAGCCGGTTATTACAGAAATGTGTTTCGGGATTTTAAAAAAATTATAATCCTATCACATCATTAGAGAAGAAAAAGAAGAAATATGAGTGGATGGAAAAGTGTGAGCAAGCCTTTAGTCTCCTTAAGGAGAAGTTGACAATGACACCTATACTTCCGATGCACCCGATTGAATGAGAACTTAGTCAGAATGGATGTCCCATGTGAAGGATATGTCGGGTGTTAATGTAGGACATGCAAGTCATCGCAAAACCAATATTACATCATACCATGATGGAGGATCATGCATAAAGTTGGTAATGATTTTTTCAGGATTTAGTTGATTACAAATGTTTTGGGACTATGTGAGAGCTAGGATTTGATAGAAAACCACATTTCAAACCCACCAATGGATCCAAAAAGTTACAAAACCTAATTATTAAGGTATCCAAGACTATACAAAAGGGACATGACCGGATTATACAGATCGATTGAGTTGTAATTTCTTGCACTGTAAAGATTTTTTTATCACAATTTTTAGACAAACAACTTTTCCCATCTCTACATTCCCTGCATTATCAAGTATGTGCCTCCATATTCCTCATGTGAAAATTTGCGTAGCTAAATTCATTTTCCTTCTTATGTTTTCTAGCTTGTGGATATTGTAAATCAAGTTTGTAAGAACCAATATGGTATTATGATATTGTATAAGTAATGTTGGAAATTAATTAATCATAATAGGTCCTAGTTTCCTAAACTTGAATTCCTATTTAGTGTTTTGTATTGCATAACAATCTATAATATTAAAAAGGGTGTAAACATTTTTTGAATCCGAATTTTGAATTAGATATTTTTTTCTCAAACCCTAGTTTCCATAGGGCTCCATTTTTGTGTGCTATTTTTATTCCATTACTTATCATCAATATTAATCGTCATCTCTTTTATAATATTTTCCTTAAGCCTAGGGGTTCTTGATCTTCTGATACCATGAGATACTACTCCCTTTATGTCGGTATACACCATGACATTGTGGTACCTCATATTACATCTTATTCCATCATTGATATCTTTTCTAATTATGTTTTGACCTGTTATCACTGACCATGCTCAAGATGAAGGGTCTAATGTTAACTCTAAAAATCATTCCCATGTTCTCCCTAAGGATGAGGCGTACCATATGTAACATTTTTTAACATGAGAATCCCACTCATATTGATATCCTTATATATGCTACTTGGGAACAACTTAAGCATACTTCTCAACCTAATAAAATAATATCTAATGTTCCTGCTTCCAGTATGCCTATATCTACGGGGGCACGAAGTGCCCCAATGTCCAATGGTTCTATGCCTATTCCTAAATCAACCGTTGTTCCTAATTATAATCATAGTTCTTCCCATTTCTCTTCTCGCTAGCACACATGAACTTGAAACCCTTGTTCATACTATAAAAACTCAAATATTACAATTACAAAAGGTACATCCACTACTTCCCATCATATCGATTCTACTCAATTGCTTCATAATTTTTTTCTCAAAAGTGGTTGCTTATCCCTTGCCTTCTTGGCTTTGTTGCTCATAAGATTACTATTTATGTTGGAAAAAGTGACGTCAGAAACATATTTAATTATTCCATGTGGCTTGTTTTGACTTTGCATCTCATGAAATCTTACTTACCAAACTTTTCCCTCGAAGTCTTAAGGAATTTTCCTTACAATGGTACTATGATCTACCAACACACTTTGTGTGATCTTTCACTTCTTTAACAAATCAATTTCGCACAATTCTCTATCAATATTGGTGACAAAATATCATATGTTCAAATGTCTAAAGTATGCCAAGGGTCTAATGAACACATCAATGACTATATTTTACACTATAAGACCATGCTTACTAAAATGAATAATACCCTAACTGATAGTGAACTTCAAGATATCTTCACACAAATATTCCTGCACCTTTGTAAGATTGGTTTATCATTGACAATTCCCCTTATTCAATCATCTATTCCATACTCTCAAAGAACGCGAGGCCAAGATGTTACAGATGAACAAGCTTAAGTATGCTACTAGATCTTATGCTACACGTAATGTCAAGTTCCCAAAAATCTACATTCAAAGGAAAGGATACTGATCACAAGGTTACGCTTAAGGACATTGTTAATGCCATCTCCCAACCTACTAAGCTACAATTGCAACCTTCCTGATGGAATTCATGCATTAACCTTCAGACTCCTCACATTATGCTAAAGCAATCATTTGAGTGCAATCTTGTGTCTTTCCCTCCAACCCTTGAGGTTGATGCAAACAAACATCATAGTAAGATTTTTGATGCTAATGTTGATTACGACTATCACCAATTCATTATACATCTCACTAATCAATGTATTAAGCTTAATTTTTTTAATCCAAGATCTTATTGATGTAAATGCAATTAAATGGGATGAGCCCATTGAATCCTCTAAGCCTAATAATGATAATTGAAGCTAAAAGTATTTAATGATCCAATTCCCAATCATGACACTGGAAAATCTATGTCGGAAGTGCATACTAATTATCATGTGGTCCTACCTCTACCTTCTTTGATCACCCATGGATGAAAAGATTGACACTATTGATTCTACACCACCTTCTAGACCAGTTATCAACTTTGGCTGACTCTGATATGAATGATACTCTTGTCTCAAATACCATGTATATCCACATATCTATTAATCAAATCTCTATCCATAGTGTTTTAGTTGATCCATATAACAAGGATAATCTATGTACTTTCAATATCCTTCACTCTTTTGGCTATTGTTAGAAGCATATTACACACAATTCTAATCCTTCTTATGGAAATATTATTCTACCCATTATTGTTGGGTTTGTTACTACAAATGTCCCATTATTAGTGCATTATACTCATAGTTGAATTGACATGCGTTTAGGTCTCTGTTGTTTATGCACTCTTAGGGTTGTCCCATCTATTTTACACCAATGTGTTAAGTTCATTCACTAACAACTTGTCACAATTCTAGAGGTATTCCTTATGAGGCCCTCCCCCACGATATCTCATTGTGTTGCAACCATTACATATCTTAGGTCCCTTAATAGGCCTTCTCCCACACATTTTATATCCAACGGTTAAAGCTCTCCTAAGTCTACCAAAATTCCTTCTAACAACTATTACATCCAATAGCTCCATCGCTCCTAAGTCTACCAATAGGTATTCTTGCACACATGTTACATATTTTGGCTCTCACCCTCCTAGGATTCCTCAGGGATATTCTAGTGCACACACCATATCTCACAATTCTCACTTTGTAAGTCCTCACAGCATCTACCACACCACACATTGCTTCGAGTGGATCTAGTCCAACTTTATCTCCTTATAGGGTTTTATGGCACATATTCCTACTTATGTACCACTTACATATGACCATTCTTCATTGGCACACTTAAGACTTGTGCCTCTTGTTTCTCTTGGTTCAGCTCCACCTCCTCACGAGGCTCTCATTGGGTATATTTTGTGCTACTCATCCCTTTTTACATAACTATATTTCAATATTACAAAACATTTATATATTTGTAAAATACAAAAGAAGGACCTATACACATAACTTGTATTGTTCTATCACTTCATGTTACGTTTGATTGATAACATATATTTTCTCTACACATGTGTTCACATGGTATATTGAGCTTAATGCATGATAAATAGATCACACTAATAAGATCTATTTTGGTTCCTTACATTACTTCTCTTGGGGTATCCCTCCACACTATATATGTGTTATTATTTCATTATCGTTCCATTATAATTCCTCATTACACTCAATTAGTGTACTTTTATCTTTTCAACTAACAAGACAAACACATTTTTGTTCAATACTAACATATCATGTTTCACACACTTCTATACTAGTTGCTATGACTCTTTTATCACTATTTGACATTATTGTTTGTTACAACATGTTTGCTAGTTGTTTTTATACTTCATTATATGTTTCCTAAGTGCCTTGCTTTTCCTGTGACATCGTGGGTGTCCCATATTTGTGGATCTATGCCTTTCTTGTGTGACATTGCTTGTCTTGTATGTGACCTAAGTGCCTTGATTTTCTTATGAAAAGTGGATGTCCCATGTTTTTGGCTCTATGCCTTGATTACAAATCTTCTTTAAATGCTTGTCTTTGTTTTCTCACTTGATTTTATTTTGAATCTACACTAGCTCTCTTACACCTAGATTTGTTTTTACTACCGTTGTTCTTATTGTTATCACTACTACATTGCTATTGTTTCTATCGTTGATCTTTTGCTATGGTTGTTTGTATCTTTACATGCCATGGTTTCCACCATGCACAACCCCTTTTTATAGGTACATGTTCTCAAAGGTGGCCACCTCTTCAACATTCTACACTCTCTTATAGATTCTTAGACATACAATGCATGAGCACACATCTATTATTTTGAGCCACATGCTCAAATAGTTTTTCACACAAACCTCAAAAGAGGGGGAGTTTATTTGGATATATTCTACACTTATATGATCATAGACATTTTTCCATAGGAAAAAACAATAAAAAATAACTCTAGACATCAAGGTTTTGTAGAAAAATACAAGGTCAAAATAATACAAAAAGGTCAAGACCATATTATGGTATCGACCATACAATGCATTTTTTCCATGGGGAAAAATACTAGGTTTTCTAGAATTTCATATTTTCCATCATAGATATATGTTTTTGACACAATCTTAGACTTAAATGACACAATTTAGATTAGTTTATAGGGGACATGAAATGTTTCACTCCTCCACTTTAGGAATTAGTTCCAGATTTACAAAATACAAATGTCTTTGGGGATGTGGGTATCCTCATTCGATACTTCAACACATTATGTACTCTTACTCAAGAGTATGACACACGGAAAAGCATGGGGGCACTCATTCTCTTTTATACCATTATGTCTATATATCTAGACATTGGGCCTAAATCTGTCTACAATGGTGTGGTCTCGTGGGGTTATGGAAAGTATTAAAGTGGCTAATTTTTTTGTAGGAAATATTTCCTCTCCTCAATATTAAAGGGGAAGATATCAAAGTTATTAAATTTTTTTGAAATATGGTCTTCTTTCTTCACTGGGGTGCATTAGTACCTCCCTTTTCTCTTCTCTCTATCTTTTATTCAATGGTGGGAATACATGTACCCAATACTTTAGTTTCTCCTTAGGCACAATTGGGGACTAACCATCCTCAATTCTTCAACAAAGTTTAACAACAATAATCCAAATCTCCAACTACAAGTAAGGAATGGGAAGCTCTTCCCTTCATAAAACAAACATGTGTACTCTTTCCATGTTTTACATCTCTTCATTTCACTTTATGCAAGTTCAAATTATATAGTTACTATTGAGTTACAATTCAATTTCTACTATTGATATCAATACACTACATGTTATAAGTTTCATCATGTAGCGTCCAACACCAACACATCTAGACAATAATTACTTTGAGTGAAGACAAAGTGTGTCTACACATTCAAGTATCTTTTCCTTTAAGCATGCAATTTTCATTTCACACTTAAAGGGGACAAATGTAACACTCAAATGTGAAAATTTACCCTTTTAACACTACTAATTGTAATTGTGCTTCTTGGCCAAGACAAACACCAACAATCCCTAACCTCACCACCGCATGTTTCCATCTCTTTCCTAACTTGCTTATTTTCATACACTTATGTGTCGACAAAATAGGAATATTATTTGATAAGACTAATGCTCAAACTTTGCTTCCCAAGATGCAACTTTGAGTTCTCACTTAGCTATTCTCTGTCTAAAAGCATATAGTTCAATCAAGTTGTATAATATGGCCCCGACCAACCTCGTATGGTTCGTACACGACACATCTTACAACTTTATTTTCGATGCAATATCATTTTTGGGGTATTTTTATCCTCTTGAGTTAGTCTTTATCATGATAATTTAGATTTGAGCCCTATATAAACAAGTTAAATAACCTCATTTACTCACCTGGAAATCACATGGCATTATATTGACACCCTCACTGCAACACTCACAAAAAGACACCCAAGGATCGCTAAATCTCCCTAAACCTATGCACATGCACCAGGAAACCACTACTATATTTATAAAGCATTCAACTAGATCAAAGAGTCTATATTCCACTTCCAAGCACACAAAGATCTCTACTCAATGTCTTATCAAGAGAACAATTTTACTAAACATCATCAAAGTGGTTCATGTTTCCATACTAGTGCATTTATCTAGATATAACGTACTTAGGTGGAAAACTACATGTGGTTTGAGGTCTCTTTATAGAGTTATGATGTAGGTGGTGCAAATATTGCACCACAACCCAAACGCTATCCTTCTGCAAGGTCTCTTACCCATGTTTAGGGTTTTGGTGGGATTCAATTGATTACAAATGTTTGTAGGACCATACGATGACTAAGGTTTGAAAATGAACCACATTTCTAAAGCACTTTGTAGGACTCAAAATGTTACAAAACCCAATTATGAAGGTGTCCTCGTTGACATTAAAATTTTCCTCCGTAATTTATATTTTATTAATGTATGCATTAGGAATAGGATGTTAAGTATAATTAGTAGTGGAGTCCAATAGAAGATAACAACGCTTCGTCCATGTACGGTGCCGCCAATAAAGTAGAAAGTACGCTAATAGTCAAAGTACAAAAGGAATGTTGTGGTAAAAAGTAAATATTTGTCGTAAGTGGTCCTTGTAATGTTAAAATGTCAAAGTTGGGGTAAGTAGAGAAGTAGGGTCTACATGATTAGGAATTAGAAATATTATATTTGTAATAAGGGCAAGGAGTGATGTCATAAATATTTTGTGTATTTTATTTGTGGAAAAGACTAAAAAGGTGAAACCCATGTGAGATGATAATGTTTATCTTATCTTTGAAGATAAGCCTACATGTAAAGGCAAGAGTTTAGGCATGGAATATGATTTTTATTGAAGAGATTTCCTATCCTATCTTAGAGATAGGGTGGATAAGCATGAATTCCTATAAATAAAGAGGCCACCCCCTCATTTAGCACTTTAGAAGAAGTAGTGAGAAATTGTATGAGTAAGTGTGTAAAGGAAGCCATCATTTTGAAGGTGTACTAAAGAAGCCATTACTAAGAGGTGTAATTATGAAGTTTCTCCCATAGTTATTGTTGGAAGGCAAGTGAAGTTAGAACACTTGGAAGTACCTTGCCATGGGTGAGATTGTAACAATTTTATGTTGATATTATAATCTGCACTTATATTTCAGATTTATCATCATTCTTTCTTATCATAGTCTATGGTATTCTTGTGTTATGTTTGTTGTTGTGTTTTCAGATTCTATCCACTGAACTAAAAGTTGTGCATTAGTAAATAATCATATCACGAGGAGTTCCTATAATAAAGTAAAGAATTATCATAATGTCTGATTGGTGATGACATTTTGGTTCATTGTCAGGACCATTCCTCATGGTGGATTTTCCTGAGAGATATTCCCACTTAGTTAGAAAACATTTGGAGGGTAACCTTGTTTTTACTATGTATAGTGGTTACCATGGTAAAGTCACTTTTACCTTATCTTTTGAATAGTATTTACCACAAGAATTTCACTTTTACCGTGAATAGTGTTTACCACAAAGAAAGTCATTTTTACCATTGTGAGAAGTCAAGTTTTACCATAGTTTACCATGGTCTTTTCTATTTTATTGTAGAAAGGTGTAAAGTCACTTTCTATTATAGTGATTCCAATTATTTGTGTACATAAGTCTTGTTGATTGTACTTGTGGGTTGGTATTTCACCGTGGTTATTTTTGAAAATGGGGAAGATTCCTATTTTTTCAAATTTCAATCTAATGAAGATGCTTCCTCTTTCATTTAAGAGTTTAAACGATCTTGTATTTGTAATGGTCTTATAAGAAGGGAACAATGGACTGAATTTTTACTACCTTTTTGGATGGTTCAACTAATAGGTGGTTCAAACACTAGGTGATAATGTGAAAATTCATAGGATTTATTAATTAAAAGTTTTCTTGAAGAATTTGGTGAACAATGTAAATATGCAGATCTCATGATCGATATCACAAAGCTATCCCAAGGAGAGAAGGAGAAGATAAGGGATTATCATACTAATGTTCAGAGCTAAGGAGAAGCATGATGCCCAGATCGAGAAGGAAGGATTAATAGATGGGTTGATGAATGGTGTGGATAATCTCTCCTCTTGTAAGCACTTCATTCTTGGGATGAAGCCAAAGATCGACAACGAGTGAAGTATGACCACTCAATCTACCATTCAACAAACAAAGGAGATCAGTAAGAAGGTAAGAAGAAAGCATGGAAGAGGAGCCCAAATAAATTGCTACTAAGGTAGAGCCTACACCAACACCTTTAGTCATGAATCCACAACCACTCTCGATGAGCACAAATCTTTTCCCTAGTACATCTACCGAGTATGAAGATCTGCTCATAAAGATGGGCCATTAACTATTAATCTTCTTCAAGGAAAGGAATTTAGTTTTCGGGAGGAGATAGAGGTCCAAAAAGAAATATTTCACCAAGTTGTATGTTATGGTTGTTATAAAAAGGGTCATTATGAGTATAATGTCTAGATAGAGCTTCTACATGTCGGTACAAGAGATGATGATAAAGGAAAAATACCATTGAATTCTTTTGATGTGATAGATAAGAGCATAAATAATGAAGTAGATATGTTTCAGAATAAAAAGAAAGAAAGAAAAAGATAATCAAGATGGAAATGATCCTAAGAAGATGAAAGGAGAAACTAGTAAGAAACATAGGAGAAGAAAGTTGGGTGTGTAAGATTTTTTCGATTTCACAGGGACAAGGACTATACTCCATCTTAGAAGATCTGTCCAAAAGGCCTGAAAATATTACATATGGTCAACTCTTAGCTATGTCTTATGAGAAGATGCGGAGCTATCGAAGTGGACTCAATGCTCGATGAAGGAAGGAGGTTGAGGTCCCTATTTTAGAGGCAGAGGTGGATCCTACTACGGTTAACAAGCCGATGTATTATGTAATGGTATTTCAATTCATGATGTCTTAGTTGATGGAGGTGTTGCAAAATAGATTAATGTAATGACCAAGTCTCAGAATGAATATGTTGAGTTTAAAAATTGATCACCCCTCAACACTTATGTTAAGGTTATTAAATAAGGGAAAAATTAAACCGAAGGTGTTATTTCAAATGTGGCAATATTTGTTATGGGTGTCAGTATGTGTGGTAGAATTTTAGGTGATGAAAAATGGACCATCACATTGCATACCCAATGTTGTTGGGAAGACCATGGCTAAGGAGATTTCATGCAAGAAACCACCTGGAATGAAGGCTTCATGACACTTGGACGTGGTAGAGAGAGGGTGAAGATAAATGTGATCCCTAAACATCATAAGGCAAAACCCGTGGATTCAAGTGATGAAACTAATGATTGGACATCCTCCGATTACTCTAGTACCTAGTTGAAGTGGACACAGAGTAAGATGAAAAAAGTGAGGTTGATGTTTCGGTCATGGATATCCTTCCAGTCACACCGACTCATGAACCCATAAAATTATCTCGAAGAAGAAATTGATGATTGTCTCCAACAAATAAAGATTGGTGATGTTGTGATGGAGAGTGAGAAGGCATCCTACCTCTAGATATTTCAAGGTACATACACATATTAAATTTTGATTATAAGGAACTCCGTCAAGTAAGTTGGGTAGAACATTCTATTGAGTTGGTAGATGGGCTAAACCCATAAAGTAAATGCCATATACAATGAATCCTAATTTTTTCAAGACTGTAAAAGAAGAAATAGATAAGTTGCTTGATGTAGGATTCATATTTACTGTGGAGAATTCAGAATGGGTTTCTCCCATTGTGATCTCAATAAAAAAGAATGGGAAGCTATGCATTTGTGTTGATTATAGGAAGCTCAATAAGGCAACAAAGAAGGATCATTACCCTCTTCCATTCTCAGATCAGATCTTGGACAAAGTAGCTGGCCAGGAGTGCTATAGTTTTGCTAATGGATATAGCGGATACAACCAAGTTCGTATAAAGCGGAGAAAGATCAGCTGAAGACCACGTTCACCACTCCTGGGGAACGCTTGCTTATAGAGTTATGCCTTTTGGGTTGTGTAATGCTCCAGCAACATTCCAATGCTTGATGAATAGGGTGTTTGAACCCTATATTGGGAACTTCATCAGAGTATTTCTGGATGATTTTTACATCTATGGGAGCAAGATGGACCACCGCACCAAATGGAGACAACATTTTAAAGGTTAGATGAAGCAAAAGCCTCACTAAACCCTATAAAGTGTGTCTTTGGATGTTCTAAAGGTGTTTTGTTAGGGCATGTCAGATCCAGAGATGGTATTGCACGATCCCGATAAAGTTTTAAAATCAAAGAGTTACCATTTCCTATGAATAGAAGTAAGTTGAGATCATTTTTAGGCCATGTGGGTTACTATAGAAGGTTCATCAAGAATTTCTCAAAGATTTCATAGCCACTAACCTGAGGAGCTTCTTAAAGAAGGATGTTACTTATGAACCAGAAATAAGGCACATGAAGCTTTTGAATAACTAAAGGAAGCCCTAGTGTCTTCACCTGCTTTAAAGAACGCATTAGAGCAAGCTATTCATTGTGTATACCGATACCTCGATGCAACACTAAGAAGTACTCACGAGCCAAAATGATGAAAATGGGAATGATCATCCGATTTACTTTGGGAGTAGACAAATGAGCAAAGTCTGAGGTAAATTATATCAGAATGAAAAGAGGCTCTAGCTATCATTTTGCTATATAAAAAGTTTAGAAATTACTTTGCTAGGGTAGAAATTTATAGTTGTAACAGATAATCGTGCTCTAAAATATATTGTAAATAAGCCTAACCCATCAGGAAGATAACAAGATGGATAATTTTTACAAGAATTTGAATTTGATATTATAGATAGGCCAGAAAAAGCATGTCAATGCAGATGCACTCTCTCGAGCCTATGATGGTTTAGGTTCATCTTGTGATGATGATGATTTCCCATATGTAACATTGTTATCCTTGACACAATCCCTAGTGAATACATAGATATTTGGAATTATCTGAATGAATTCATGTTTCTACGATGGTGCCAATGTAAAGACTAAGATGAAGATTACTCAAGTCGGTGGTCCATATTCTATTTCGCATGGAGTATTATTTCGAATAGGACTCGATGAACAAGACAAGAGGGAGGTTGGATGTGATCAAGGAAGGAGTGATAGAAGAATTCCACAATGGTACATGTGAAGGACACTTCTCTAGATAAATTACAACAAGAAGGATCTTGGACAAGTTATCACCTGGCCCACTCTTTTTAGAGATTGTTATAATTATTGTAAGATGTCCGATATTTGTCAAACACATGGTAACCGTAAGACTCCATCAGCTCCATTATGCCCTATTCTTCCACTTGGTCCCTTTGAAAAGTGGGGAATAGACATCAGAGGTCCACTTTCAACTACCCCATGCTGAATAGTATATATTGTAGTTGTCACGCATTATTTAACCAAGTGGGTGAAGCTAGGCCATTAAAAACAACTTCCATGGATGAAGTGGCAAGGTTCATATATGAATGCATTGTCACCAGATTTGGTTGTCCATTATAAATTCAGAATAAATCAAAGAAGCCACTTCATTAATGAGGTGGTAGAAATACTTAGTCAATAAATTTTTTATTAAGCATAAGAAGGCAACAACATACAAGCCAAGCACAAATAAACAGTGGAACGAACAAATTTTGGGTTATGTCAAATTCTAGCAAAGATGCAGCCTTGCAGTACATAAGTGGGATAAAAGGATTCATGCAGATTGTGGGCATATAGGGCAACATCAAAGTCAAGAACATGAGACTCCCCATTTCGGTTGGCTTATGGCATTGATCCTGTTCTTCTTATTGAGTTTGATATTCCCACCTTTGTGAGAGTTATGAAAATGAAAGGATGGATGAAAGTGATTCAATAAAAGAAAGGTCGGGTGCATCTTCATTTGTTGGAGGAAATGAGGGAAATAATAATGGTACAAGCTATAAAAAGAAAATGAAGTAGAAGGAATACTTTGATCAAAATATCCGTTGGTCTTAATTTCATGTGAATGACTTGGTTCTAGTATATGATTTCATATAAAAAAAGAAGGCGGAGAAAATTTCTGTCCAAATGGGTGGGGCCCTAAAAATAAAGTTGTGCATGAAAATGGTACATACCGACTGGAGGAATTTGGATGACACTCCCATTACGAAATGGGTCAACCGTGAAAAGTTAAAGATTTTCTGTGCACCACTTTAGAATGTCCATAAGAGTCTACTTTGAGGATGGAGTAGAAGTTAGGAAGGGGAAAATGTCGACATTAAAATTTTCCTCCATAATTTCTATTTTATTAATGTATGTATTAGAAATAGGATGTTGTTAAGTATAATTAGTAGTGATGTCCAATAGAAGATAACGGCGTCACGATGCGGTTTGTCGCCAATAAAGTAGAGTACGATAACAATCAAAGTACAAAAAGAATGTTGTGGTAAAAATAAATATTTGTCATAAGTGATTCGGTAATGTTAAAATGTCAAAGTCTGGGGTAAGTAAAGAAGTAGGGTCTACATGATTAGGAATTAGAAATATTATATTTGTAATAAGGACAAGGAGTGATGTCATAAATATTTTTGTATTTTATTTGTGGAAAAGACTAAAAAGGTGGAACTCATGTGAGATGATAAGGTTTATCTTATCTTAAAAGATAAGCCTACATGTAAAGGCAAGAGTTTAGGCATGGAATATGATTGGCCGGAAGAGATTTCCTATCATATCTTAGAGATAGGTGGATAAGCCCGAATTCCTATAAATAAAGAGGCCACCCCCTTCATTTAGCATAGAAGGAAGTTGAGAAATATTGTATGAGTAAGTGTGTAAAAGAAGCCATCATTTTGAAGGTGTGTTAAAGAAGCCATTAAGAGGTGTAATTGTGAAGTTTCTCCCATAGTTATTGTTGGAAGACAAGTGAAGTCACGTGAACACTTCAAGTACCTCATGGGTGAGATTGTATAATTTCATGTTGATATTATAATCTGCACTTATATTTCAGATTTATCATCATTCTTCTTATCATAGTCTATGGTATTCTTGTGTTATGTTTGTTGTTGTGTTTTCAGCATTCTATCCACCAAACTAAAAGTCATGTGCATTAATAAATAATCATAAGCACGAGGAGTTCCGGTAAGAAAGAATTATCATAGTCGGATTGGTGATGACAATCGAAACCATATAGAAGGGTAAAGACCAGATTATATAGATCAAATGAGTTGTATGGTCTTGCACTAGAAGGGTTTCAAATCACAATTTTTAGATATGCAACTTCTTCCTTCTTTGCATTTCAAAATTTTCTAGTATGTACCTCAAGATCTTCTCTCTCAGGCAACTTTGTGAAGCTATGTTTATCTTCCTTCTTGTAAATAAAGTTTTTAATCGATATGTTATTATGATATCGTATAGTTAATGTTTGATGTTAATTAATTAGAATAACTCCTAGTTTCCTAACCTTGCATTCCTTTTAATGTTTTGTATGCAAAACAATATGTTAATCTTAAAAAGGGTATAAACACCTATTTCATTTGGTCGATGCATGTAGTAGATGTAGAATTTAATATACACACATGGTTTTTTTATTGATTTGTATTAATATGAATTCATGTTTATACTCCCTTCATTGAATAACAAGGCCACTTTCTCTTATGGAAGGTGAAGGGAGATCCCTGTGGTCGTGGTTGGAGGTAAAATGCTCAAATGATATTCTTCCTCATTTGCACTCTCAAGGAATTGAGAAAGACTATGCAAACCCACCATTTTCGCAATACAAGAAACCAAAATGAATTCTAAAGCTAGTCTCTCATGTAGTAAGAATATTTGGAAAAAGATAAATCTATTACCATTGACTCACAGAGGAGCTTCAAGTGGTATTATGTTTCTTTGGGACACAATCTTAATCTTGGGTAATATGATATTCTCCTCCTCTTATCACCTTGTTATTTCTTTTCAAACTCCTGATAGCTCTATCTCCTGGATCCTTTTTGTTATTTATGCTCCTAATACTCTCCATGGTAGAAGGTAACTATGGAAAGATATTTTAAGTTTCAGAGCTAACTGTGGAAATTGGCATTGGATGGTATTGGGGTATTTCAACACTCCTCTCTCTCCTACTGAAAAGAAAGGAGGCTCTTCTGAACACACTGCGGGAATGGAGGATTTTGCTGATTTTATTTCTCACTCTAATCTCTATGACCTGGAGCTTCATGGTAACCCTTTTACTTGGTCAAATAAGAGACTAGGGGATGAGAACATTCAAGTGTGACTTGATCGGGCTCTTATCTCTATTGAATGGCTTTTGTCCTAAGACTTTCACCTTTCTTCCCTCCCCAGAATCGGCTCAGACCATAACCCCATTGTGTTGAATATGCTTATCACCAAAAAGCCTAAATGGTCCCATTTCAAGTTCAAAAATGTGGCTTGAACATCCGGACATCAAAGAAAAAATCAAATAATGGTGGGGTTTAGAAGTGGAAGGCACAACCCAATTCAAGATAGTTGAAGGTTAAAAACATCAACAAAAAGTAAGGACTGGAATAAGAAAGTTTTTGGTAACATATTCATACAAAAGAAACAAGTCAAGGAGGAGTGATTGATTTGGAAAAAAATGTCTTCTTGGTATGTCTCATGAAGACTACATTCAGAAAAAACTCTTTTGTCTCGAATTCCACAATATTTGTGCTAGAGAGGAATTGTATTGGAGGATGAAATCTAGGGCTTTATGGTCAAAGGATGGCAACGAAAACCAAGTTTTTCATATGAGAACTATCAACCACAGAGCCCACGGATTTCAAAGAGGTCATCATGCCTCATGGATCAGCTTACTTATAGACCAAAACATCATCAAGGAGGAATCTCTCAATTTCTATAAAAATGTTTTAAATGAAAGCTCTTCTTGGTCTTCTGAAGCTACCAATACTTTGTTGGATTCTATTCCTAATGGCCTTATGGATCTAGAAGATTTTAACATCCTCAAAAATCTACCACCTGGATGAATTACAAAAGGTGGCCTTCTCTATGGAAGGATACAAATATCTCAGCCTAGATGGATTCTCGGCTATTTTTTCCAAAAATTCGGGACATATGTTTCAAGACCTCGCTTAAAGCATCCAATGAATTTCTTAGGATAAGGAGATTAGAAAGAAATAAATCACACTTTTGTGTATTGGTGCCAAAAACTAGAGCAAAAGATTTCAAACATTTCAGGCCAATAAACCTTGCTAATGTCATCTACAATATCTTCACTAAAATTATGACTACCACAATCCAAATTCTCGCTTCCTATCATTATCTCCAAGTAGTATGGAGGTTTCGTTAAGGACAAGCTCATCCAGTAATGGGGTAGTGATGGTTCATGACACCATCCATTCGATGGAAAAAATAAAAAAGTAGGCATGGTCTTAAAGTTGGACATGAATAAAGCTTTTGGCATAGTCTTTGGATGTTCTTGTAAAAAGTAATGGAAAAGTTTAGGTTTAATAATCACTTCAAAAAAATTATTAGATCCGTATATCTACCCCATGATTCTCTATTATTATAAATGGCTCTTTGGTGGGGTTCTTCTCTAGAAATAGAGGTATCAAACAAGGAGATCCCATCGCCCCCTCCTCTTCATCATCATGGCAGACAATCTCATTCGTACCATCTCTAGAGCTATCTCCTGCTATCTTCAAGGTTTTAAACCCACCTTGTTGGAGATCACAGTCTCACATCAGCAATTTGTTGATGACACTATTCTTCTCCTTCTCGCCTCTCTCCTTGAAGCCAAGATGATGAAGAATATCCTTAGAATCTATGAGGAGGCTTCGGGTCAACAAATTAATTTTGACAAAAGCTCTATCTATTTCTTCAATACTCCTCTTAGTAGGGAAAGAATAATTGCTTAGATTTTTGGTCATGAGATAAATTCTCTCCCACTACCTATCTGGGTCTTACTTTAGGCACTAAAAACTATTTATGAATGTGTGGAATTCTTTTGCTTGACAGGTTTCAAAAGAAGATAGCAGGATGGAAGGGGACCATGCTCTCTAATGCAGATAAATGCCTTCTCATAAAAGCACTGCAAAACCTACCTATCTACATCATGTCCCTTTTCTTTATTCCTGTTGTTGTTATTGATAGGATAGAGAGAATTCAAAAAAATTCCTTTGGAGTGGGATTGAGGATAAAAATATTTCACCTAGTGGTATGGGATAAGGTAAGCACAAGCAAAAAGTGGGTGGTTTAGGCATGAAAAAAATCAAGACAATGAATGCTTCTCTCATCTCCAAAATGAGTTGGAGTCTTCTTAAGGAGGACCACCCATGGACTGATCTCATCCGAATCAAATACCTTGATCAAGGTAAATCACAATATTTTTGAAGAAGGACACTCTCCCCTTTGGCTCTATTTTTGGAATAATATGGTTAATACCTGAGAAGGGCTCTTCAAAGTTGTAAATGGAACCTGGGAAATGGAAAAGAGATTCTTTTCTAGGAAGACAGTTGGGCGGATTTCCAACACCTTAAAAACATCAACTCTTGAGAGAAGCTCAAAAGTAGTCTTACAACAACCGTTGTTTAGAAGGTCAACGAATATATCTCGTTGTGTTGATGGTAAACCTCAATGGAAGGTTTAAACCTGAACTTTATGAATATAAAGACCTCATTGAGGGCTTACAAAGAACTCTTATCCACATACCTATCATCCAAATACAATCTAACGATAATTTCATATGGATGCATTCTTTTGATGGTGATTACTCGGTAAGATTAGTGTATCACATGCTTCGTCACTGCTGAAACTTAGAGTAACTTTGAGTGGAGCAAGATCTGGTATAAGGAACTCACTCCCAAGATCAACCAATTCCTTTGGCTGGTTTTGAATAAGAGCATCCTTACTATTGACAACCTCATTAAGAGGGGGTCAACCATACTTAATAGATGCTATTATTATAAGAAGGAACTTAAAACAATCCCCACCTTCTTTTGCCTTGTCCTATCAAGCTATGCTTGCCATGTGGAAGCTTATTTTCAACAGACTTGGCATTAATTGGACGTTTCCAGATGATATTGTTCAAGCTTGGGAACAATGGCAACCCCCTTTCAAGCATGGAATGCTCAGACAGTTTTGGAGAATCTTATTTCCCCACACCATCTGGAGAATTTGGAAGGCTCACAACTCCATCATTTTTAGAAATGTCAGAAAATCAAGCAAAAGGATCTTAAATGAAATTACAGTTGCAGCTAAGGAGAACATTCTAAAATTCAAGCCCCCAAAGAATGGTAAGTATCCCAAGGATGAGGAGAAATTCTTAATTGCTTGGAATATTGACATTCATAACACCCAAGATAAAACCCCAGCATTGACATGTATCTTATTCAAGCTGGATTCCCCATCGAAGGTTGGTACAAATTGAAATTTGATTGTGCCTCTAAGGGAAACCCTGAGAGCAACATATGTGGAGGTGGTCTTATAAAAATCACAAAGGTCATATCATTTTAGCCTATGATGGGCCCATGGGTATTAATCAAATCACTATTCTGAGGCCCTCGTAGCTCTCTGGGAATCGGAACAGCCAGGACCTCAATGTGAATAATCTAATGATCGAGGGGGACTCTATGAACATTATCAAAAACCTCTCTAATACCCAACCCCTAGCTAGATCATAAGTGAGTTCATTCAAGAGGCCAAAGATATATGTAAAGGTTTTAATAACTTTAATTTTGGCCACACCTATAGGGAGGGTAATAATGCTACCGATGCACTTGCTAATGATGGCGTCAACAATATTCATTTATTTCAAAATGTGGATCGATCATGATAGAATCCTCAAACAACTCAAACCATCATACTTGGGAAGTTTTGGCCACATGTTCTCCCAATTAATTCTTTCAACGGGATTTGCACATGAGGTGGAATGCTAATTTGTAAAAAAAAACATTCTGGGGTCATCTCTTCCAAAATTGTCTTCTCTTCCTTGATTTTTGTTTTTGGCGTTGACACTTGGGTTGTTTCACAACTTATGGTTGTGGTCTCCTTTGTTGGATGTTTTGCAGTCCTCCGCCTTGACCCTAGGCTCTCAAGTGGCATCCAAGTATGCTTTCAAGGGATTGTCTGTAAGTTTGCGATAAGGACGTTATGACTCCGTCCAAGACTTTCATTATGGGAGGATCCTTGCCATTGGAACCCATCTCGCGACCCATCATGAAAGTAGAATGCCAAATTGTGGAGAGCCTTCAACGTGGATTGTTTTACTTTGATTTCATGAAAAGAATAAGAGGGCATGACATATATATCTCTCTTACTTTTGCAAAAAGTGCAAAGACAAGGTGATTACTTTCAAGAACAAGGAATTCACCATCTCTGAGAGTATGATTTTATTCATCACTAGCTTAGGGATGGAGGGGAACAAATTCTACACGAATAAATTCGACAAGGAACAGAGGAGAAACATTTTGTGGAAGAAGAGGAAGCTCTAGAAATCGGCATTGTTTGCTCCTCTATTCCTCCCCATTCGGGGGAAGTCAGTAAAAATGGTTGTTTGATATGTCACTCTGGAAGGTGATACACAACCTTACCACTTCACCATCTTGTGCCGCTAAACCATTTCAGATGTTTGACAAAGGTTAGTCTCTCCTATTATATACTACACTCTCTTGAGAAGTCTATTCTTGATGTCCAAGCCCATCTTCGTGCCCTTCCTCTCATCGGGGGTTATCTTCCTTCTCCATCGTATTTTCAGGATGTTTTGGCTAATAGTCCAACTCACCCCTTAGCCCCACCCTCCTCAACAACCCAGGGTAAGAAGTAAAAATTATAGCTTCAAAGACCCCCTTCTGGCTAACCCCCTACCAAACGGGTTTTGTGCAACAATACCAAAGGAAAAGACATTGCATTTTCCAAAAGATTGCTTGACATTAGCCAATTTGAGTTTGACCCTCATGCTACCTTTGATATTAGAGACCAATTGAGGCAACAAGTCGACACCATCAAAGGAATTGAAGACAATGTTGATTTCCTTCTTAATGAAGGAAGCAAGGAGGAATTAGACCCCACTGCTATCTCTAAACTTGAGGAAAAATTGGAGGCTCTGACTAATCATCTCGGTGCCCTAGAGGAGAGGGTGCAACAAGTAGTTGACAAACAAATCAATCACCTTTCCTTGCATAAAGCACTACTGGATTTTATTCAAACCCAAGTTCATCAAATTTGTGAAGTGAGTGGCATTCCGAAAGAGGCTTGGAAGGGAGGGAGGCTTAAGAAGAAAAATGTTATGTGGTGATTTTCTTCGACGTTGTTTTTATGTGGTTTTATTGTCATTTGTTTCACTATTTTTGTTTGTAGTAGGGCTTCTTTTTAGCAATAGTTGACCCTACCTTGTTTCCTTTTGCTTTATCTATCTCTTTAGGCTTTGGTTTCTATGGTGTGGCCCCAATCATCAAAAACCACTTTGCTCTATTTGTATATCTTGATTTGAGCCTTTTTTGTATCTATATGGGGTATGGTCCCCTTAAAAATAATTTGCCCTTAATAAAAATAACAATATTTTACTAGATTTGGATAGATGGCCATCCTCATTATCATATTGTGAAAATGCTATTTTTTTCTATTATATTCTAATGTAAGCAAGAGGGTTAAAATAGTTGTTATTTTCTATTATATCAACATGTTGAAAACAACCGGTTGGCATATTATTTGTATGTATGAAAGGATGCATAGTTTCATCAAAAACATGTCATAAAGCATTCAAAAGTATATCTACACATAAGTGCTGAATATTATGAGATATGGAATGTAACACTTATTATTTTCGATTTATGATGTTCACGTAAGATAATACATAATCGATATTGTGTTATAATGTACTTTCATTATGATGCTTATGAAATAATTGCTAAGTGACCAATGAGTTAATAAATTGTCGAGCCTTTATGTAACACTAAATTAATCTTGTACTTATTTATTCAATTCAAAAAATAAACTTGCAACAAGACAAAAATGAAGTTAGTGATGTATAAATACATTGATATTGATTCCTTAATTACTTCTTATCTAATTAAAACAATATACAATTTTTAAAAAGTTATTTCCACAGTTGTATAATTTTTTGTTACATTTTGGCATCATAGCATTGATTCACCACTCGGGCCACTAATTCATTAATAAATCTCAACAAATAAAATGGTTTGTACCCATGTCAATGGTGTCAACAAAAATAAAGAAAACCTTGGTGTGGATGATGTTGCTTCCCAAACAACTAAGATTAATCGATTCTTGATATCATAAATGAAATAGGTGATCATGTGATTTCTCTTTAATAGGAGGTCTAAGGTCCTCCAAAATATGACCATGAGGAGGAGAACCGAGATGATGAGGATGAAGATGAGGATTAGGGGTAGGATTATTAGGGAAGTTCCACCATGAGGAGAAACAAAAAGTCACACAAGATATAAAAGGCTCATTTGGCCATTAAATTGGCCAAGAATATCAAAAATATTAGCACACAAAAGTTTTATGGTACCAAACTTGGAGATGGTGCCGAGTCATGGTTGAGGGAAATGGATTTTTTTCAAAATATGTGATTTCTCAAAAGAGAATAAAGTAGTTTGAGGAGTTTATTAGCTTTCCGGAGAGGCTTCAACATAAAGGAACAACAAGATGTATGAATGGGCCAATTATCAACCACAATTACTTGGGATTAGTTTATGATTCTTTTTGGCAACAATGGTTGCCAAAATTATAATTTGATCAAAAGATAACAATTTAAGAATCTTTGTTAGGGAAGCCTCACAATGATTAAATATTGAGAGAAGTTCACAAGACTTATCATGTATGCTTTTAGTACCTAAAGGGTGAGAAATTTCGCATCCACAATTTTATCATGGGGTTAAAAACCACTATTTACGAAGAGGTGGATGTACATGGCCCCAAAAATATGTACCATGTGTTTGATAAAGCTATCAAATAAGAACAAAACTTCACGCCATGTCCAACATGTGAGATGAGAAAAATAAAGGTAAGTCTTCTTCAAATGTTAAGAAGTATTGGTGGAAGAATGAGAAGAGAAAGACTAAGGGTGGTGGTACATGTAAATAACAATCTAATAAATATAACAATGCTTCTAAGAACAATAATGATGTAATAAGCCAATTGGACAAAGAGGACCACCTAGAGGATGCCTTAAATGCAAAGGAGATCATCATGCAAATAATTATCCTTAGAGAGGTCATAACAATATATCACTTATTGACCAATGTGAAGCCTTATAATAGAGGATTCATGCGATGGTTGACAATTGTTAATCTAAGCACTAAGCCAAATTTATAAAGATAAAAAGTATGTTGTTTGATTTATGAATTACTATTTTAATTGATACATGTTCTATTGAATGTTTCATTTCACTTGCCATTTTAACGAAAATTCCTAGAAGAGTGGGTATATGGAAAGTTCTGGACCATGCAAGTATGACAATAAGGTAGAGAACATGGTACATAAATGTCTATTTGGAGTGGGACTAAGGTTTTCCAAAATTTCTACCGAGCTGAACTTATATGTAGCTCCATTATGAACCGGTTAAGCTAATACCAAGCTAAGGTTGAATTTTATGCAAAGAGGATAGTGTCTTGATGATTTTGGATAATCGGTTGAAATCTAGGGTTTATGACATGAGAGAAGTCTTAGGCAGATTACAAGATGTAGCTTAAGAAATCTCACAAGAAGGGATGTGTATTTTATGCAATGTATGTGGATGAACTTGATGAAATAAAAGGACCAACTGCATAAGAGTATCCTTTCTTGAATGAGTTTTGAGACGCTTTTCCCAAGTAGTTCCTTGGACTTCCTCCAAAGTAGGAATTTGAATTTTTAATTTTTTGAGGGTTCCATATAGGTCGACAATTACAAAATTAGCTGAGTTGAAAACTTAACTACATGAATTGTTAGATAAGGGGTTAATCCATCTTATTTTATCACCATAAGGAGGTCCTATGATTTTTGTTAAGAAAAATGTTGGTTCGCTTTGCCTTTACATAAATTATAGAATGTTGAACAAGACACCCATCAATAATATTATCTGTTTCCACACATTAATGATCTTTTTGATCAAATGCGTGGGGCAACCTCCTTTTCCAAGATAGATATGAGTTTTGGTATCACCAACTAAGGTTGAAGGATGAGGACATACCTATGAAACTTTTTTAGGATGACGTATGGATATTATGAGTTCATGGTTTTGTCTTTTGGTTTGAATAATTCTCCGTAGACTTCATAAACTTATTGAGTAGTGTGTTTAGGGAATTTTTGGACAAGTTCATGTTAGTGTTTTTGGATGACATTTCGGTATATTCCGAGAATGAGGAAGAGCACATGCACCATTTAATAGGGTTGGTAATGGAGAGATTAAGGAAATGAAATTTGTACATTAAGTTGCTGAAATGTGCATTCTTTCAGAAAAATGTATAGTACATTAGGCACATTATTTCAAAAAACAAGATTGCAATAGATTCAATGAAAATAAAAGATTTAATGGAGTGGCCAATTTCTAATAATTTTAGTGAGGTACATGGTTTCGTGGGGTTAGTTAGTTACTACTATAGGAAACGTGTTTCAAGATTTTAAAAAATTTCTAATCCCATCACCTCATTACAAAAGAGGGAAATCGAGGAGAGAGGAAAACACTTCTTGAGTTGAAAATCCTTGGGCAAGGAACCCAAGTTGACATTTTAAAATTTAAACAAATATATGATGTAAGATGACGACACAGAAGCTATATATAATAATACCCCCATTTGAATATTTGTTTGAAACCTTTCATGAGCCAAAAAAAAAAAGAGAGCCCATGTCCCAATAGCGAGAAACAACCATTATCTATGTGCATGAGAAGTAAACCCGTTGAAGAAAATTTGTAAGGGATTGGAGAAGGATTGGTAGGGGATTAGAAACTTAGTAAAGAGAAATCCTCACCTTAACATGATTTGCCGTAGAAACTCATGAGGATGAAATTTAGGAGAGGAATTACACTAAAAAATGTTCTTTGGGAGAGTAGATGAATTTTTGGGGCGAAAAATACAAGGTGGAGGATACAACCATAGACAAGAAAAGAACAACTAAGACTTGAAAAATGATTACTGGGCACATAAGTAATGTTAACGTCTAGATTAAGTTGGACCACCTTAGAAAAGGATTCGAACTACAAAAGAGAAATATTCACCATGCCCATTGATGAGCATAAGAACCCAACAATGCACATGTAGACTAGTTGTAACTTCTGGTCGGTGGGGCAACGTAAACTAGTTTTGGAAAATATTACAATATTACAATATTGCTTGTGGAAAAGAAGAAGCATTATAATATTGATAAATATATCTACGAAAATATCATTCATATTGCCCAAGTGTCTCAAGTGTCTCAAGTGGTTCCATATCCTTATTTTGATAATGTTGAATGATATTGTTGCTCTAGATGGGTACGAAAATATTGTATGGGAGCACCCACCAATGAATTTCTTCCATGCGCATAAATATGAAAAATGTAATTTCCCATGCCTGCGTATGCACACAAATATGAAAAATGTACTTTTCCATGCATGTTTATGAAGTCCTATTGACCCAAGCTTGATATGTGGTATGACCATTGTATAGTTGCCTTTGGAGAGGAATGTTGTTTCCCACTAGAGTTTTCTTCACACATTACATGATTTTTGTGCCCTCTAATAGATGATCCAGGAAGACATAAAGGTACCATTTGGATTCATCACTTGTTATCTTAAGTGCACCTTATACATGGTTATGAACACATAAAAAATTAAGGTGGACCTAAACAAGCTAGATGAATACACCTTGGTCTTACGATCATTATGTGGATACTCTAGAATTGAATATGTGTCCAAAAATGAGTTAGATGATGACAAAAATTAAGATTATAATGTCGATCGAGCTCATCATCGATGGAGGAGGAAATCCTTATGAGTATCATGTAATGTATGTGACATGTCCAAATTTGAAACATTTTCAAGGAAGGTGTAAAAACCAAACAAACCCGAAGAGAATCCGCAAGGAGGAGGAGGAGAAGAAGAAGAAGAAGAAGAAGAAGAAGACTTGAGTGTGGGGCTCTATAGGAGGATGACGAATAGAGATGGGGAATATAGCAAACAAACCAAGAATTGGCATGAGTCCTCACAGATATCTCCCCAAGATCGTATCAACCACAACAACCTAAAAACCCCCGTAGTTTCAACCACCACCGCCTCTTAGAATACCAATTCCTCTTATGACACACATATAATGATCAACACCTCACTTTACCTTCATATCTATGCCAAGATACACCTTCAACCTAGATAATGAGGATGATGCAAATAAAGTAGAGGATTCCCTCGGGGTCTAATGGGACAATACGGAGGGTAGCCATTAAGGAAACTACCAAGACATCCCTTTTGAGTCCAATAAATAAGGGAGTGGAGAAGAGGCACCCAAAGATAACGAGGTGGATATTCCCTCAAGCTAGTAGTCGTAGGCCATGAGAAAGTAATCCATGAATAACAAGGGCAAACACAACACATGACTTTGACTTCAAGAGAACAAAGGGAAGTAAAGGGGAAGTGCAAGATAAACCCTACCTTGCTCATGTCCTACATCCAAAAAAATTCCACACAATAGATAAGGAAGTAGACTCATGTTATATCGGATGTGCATCCGATGAGCATTTATGTGAATTCCCATGACATAATTTTGTAAATTGAGGGGACATCCCTTCCTTATGGATCAACGTGGTTTACTTAGACCCAAACACCTTGATAAAGGAATAAATTTGATATGCTCTATTGAAATTAGCTAGTAAGGTCACCGAATAAACTTCATCAACAAGGGTTTGTATGAGGGTAGTCAAGTGTGCTTAGAGGAGGTTGAGTCATAGAGATTAGCTGCAAGTAAAAGGGCAATTGTCTTAAAAAAATAAAATCACAAGGTTGGAAACATTCATGACATGTTATAAAGGAAGGTTATGGGGGCCGATCCTTCATGAAGGTTGATAATAAGGATCTTATTGGTGTGCTCAAGTAGCTACTCAATATTCTACTTAAGAGGACACCCTAATGACATGAGGAAAACCATCTCAACAAGGCTCACTAAGAGATCATGAAAAGTTTTTTTCCTTGAGAAAACCTTGGCCAAGCTAAAAGAAAAGGAGAATATAGTGTGACACATCTATGCCCAAATATAGGTCAGCAATGACAAGGTGAATAAGGGCTTGGAAGATGATAAAGAGAAGAAAAATCACCGACGAATCACTTTTATAAGATGAGGAAAAATTGAAAGAATTCCCCTACATTAGGAGTTCTTCACTTTGGGAGAATCTATAATAATTAAGCACCAAGCCCTCAAGGATTGCTATGACATCAAGATCCAATCCATGGGAGAGTCGAGGACTTGAAGGAGATGGAGGGTTAGTTGATGAACACGATAACAAATGCACACATGATGGTGAAGTGGGGATATATCCTAAACCATCTAAGGAACTAATGATCAAATTCCTCAAGAAATTGAGGAATTAAAGGACACTCTAGTCAAGTAGATTTATTTTGAGCTCAAGATCAAAGAGATGGATGTACTAAGAAATAATGAAGTGGTTAGAGGCGAATGACAACCTGTTAGTCTAGGGGGATGTTGACCTCAAAATTTTGGGTAACTTATTCGTATGCGCTTGCCACATCAACAAAGCCAACATCATTTTTTATATGCATGCTAGGCCAAGATGGAGAGAAGAATTACTTGACTTTCCAAATCATCAATGAAAATCACTCGTGGGATATTTGCAAGGTAGAGCGGGAGAGTGAGCTATTTAAAGAGGCATTAGGTAGTTGAACATTAATGGTAGTTTGGTTTTCCCCAATTTGGATGGGCCATTTGAATTCAAATTGTAATGTTCATGTATAGATATAACCTTTTGGCATTATAATAGGGGGTTGAGAAGGGTGAGAAATTTTTAATAGATTTAGGGTGATAAGTGTAACTTATGTTCTTGCAACCTCAAGTTACTTATGTAAAGAACTATCTCGTAATTTAATACATAATTGTTGATATGGTTCTTCATCAAATTCTGCAACAACTGGAAAGTCAGGGAAAACTGCGAGAATAAGGAAGAAGTGTGGATCAAAGGAAGAATCCAATGAATAATAAAAGGAACCAAGGTAGACAAAAGAAGTGCTTCGAACATAGGAGAAAGCCGCGGAAGCCTACCTAGAACCGTGGATCAAAGAAAGATAGAAACAAAGTAAGGCGGAAGATTCACGACCAAAAGAAGTGTCTTTTGGCTTATTTTTTAAGAAATATATTTATTGTACTTAATCAAATGAATATAATGTACTACATGAGATGAGATATGTGTGCCTTAAATAGGAAATATATGAGATATAGAGGATAGAGAAGAACGATGAGGGTGTATGAGACTAATGTAATCTATTTTGATATGAATAAAGATTGATGATTGAAGAAAAGATTACTGTGTGATTTTACATTCTTTTTGTTCACCAATTAGATTTAGGTTACTCTTTTCCCTTGCACATATTTAACAAAAGGATGAAATTGTTAACCCTCACAAGGTGTTGTTGAGGCTTAAGGTCAACATTTGGTGCCCGAACCTAGGTTCCTTTTGTTAAGCGGGTGTTGGAAAGATTTCACCACTAGGGTATTCAAACCAATGTTGACATGAATTGAGAATTGGTGGGAGAATCAAATTGATATATTTGTCAAAGGAGAAGCAAAGAGACTCAAAACATCATACAAAGAAACTAAAGCAAAAGTATTTGGAGAATACAAAGAGGAATTTTGGTCTCAATTCCCACATTTACTGTGGCCTTGCATATTGGCACATGCTAAAATAATAGAGTGGTTACAGATTACATTTAAGAAATCCTTTTGAGTGGACTTAGGAAAATTAAACATACTTAGAAATCTTGACAAACCCTGGACCAGAGAAATTGATTATTGGTTTGAGACCACATTAGATTCATATATAATTACTTGGGCCATCCAAGGTTGGACTAGCTTCGATCATAAGAAGGCTGAAGTTATAAGTGGATCAAGAGGCATATTTCTCAAACAAATTCCATTTTTAATCAAGATCTTACTGGTAGAAAAAGGATTAATTAGAAGCACAAAAAAGTTCCTTTAGGGACAAGCACCGCGAGATGGCATACATGAAGGGGGAGATCAAGAGACTTAACTCGATAAAAATTAATGGGGTGATGGTTGTGACAAAAGAAATAGGATGATATGAAGAAAATAAAAACAAGAATAAATTACATTATTAACAAAAAAAGGAAAATTAGGCTTAGGTGGATTAGAATAATTATTAACTAAAAAAATTAATAATGATGAGGAAGTCAAAAGAGAGGGCTAGGATAGCCGCAGTAAAAAAGGAAGGAAATAGAGAAAAAGACGTAGAAAAAGATTAGAAAGGGAGGAAAGGATTAAGAAGTTAAATGAGAGAAAATAAAAATTAAACAAAGTTCAACAATTCGAAAAGAAAGAAAAACCCACTTCAAGTGGAGGCCAACAATTGGCTACCCCTAAAAAAGAGGTATACATTCGAGTCTTGTTATCATTCCCACATCAGCAGAGACCAAAAGTTTTGGTTACCCCATGGGTCCTCGTGGTACAAAATATCATGGATAATCCAATACAACACTCATTATCAAGGCAAGCTATGTTAATGAAATATTTGCAGGAGTTAGTAAGTAGATTAGAACCAAATCTTAAAGAGATAGTAGGAACAATAGAATGGGAAGAAGTAAAGAAAGAAGCCCCATTATTGATTAAAGAAAAATGTGAAGAGGAAGAAGTAGTCATTGGGGTGGAAGAACTAGTTGAGGAGCTTTGAGAGAAGATAAGCATAATAAAAGGAAAAAATAAAAGAGAAAGTAGCTTCAAAGAACAAAACACGGAAGAAGTAGAAAAACATAATAAGCAAAAGAAGAAGTGATGAAGGATTAGAAGAAAATTATAGATTAAGAGAGGTTAAAGGAAGAAATTTATTTGTGAAAGACAATAATTATGAAGATTCACCAACAAAAGATGTGTCCCCCAACCACCCAAAGAAGATGACCCCTGTATCGGATGTCATTCCATGTGCCGCTTCACATACCTATTCGAAAAGTAGAAGGAGAAATTTTGATGGAAAGATATCAAAAACTACAAGAAGAGAGTAAGAAAAGAGAAGAGATTATAAGAGAATTCAAAGAATTATTAGGAGACCTATACTTTGACATTGAACTATCTAGAGATAAAGGGAGAAAAGGTAATCTCTGTAGAAGTCAAATAATCAATCTAAGAAAGTAAAACCCTAAAACAACAACTAATCATTCAAAATCAATCAAATCCACAACCATCTAGAAAGATGGCTCAAAAAATTAAGTTACTAGTATTTGGAAAAGATACCAAAGATGTAGAGGAACACCTATTCATTTTGGATTCATACTGGAAGAGCAACAACGTAACAGACACTACAACTAAGTTGTATGATTTTATAAGAAATTTGAGATAATATATCCTACGATGGTACATGAAAACAAAAGCACAAGGTGCTAAGGATTAGGATACAATTGAGAAGGAATTTAAGACATATTTTCACTTTCCAGAGGCACCTTTGGAAGGTGTTAGAAAAAAGAGAGCTAATTCAAAAATAAGACAAAATGGTTAAATAATTTAGTTATAGATTTAAAAATATCACTAGAAAATTTGAGGAATCAATGATAGATGCACAACAAATTGAATGGTTCACTCAGACTTATACCATACATTCAACATATTTGAATGGAAAACCATTCCAAACCCCCTCGATGTAATAGAAATTGCCATTAGATTGGAAGCACAACCCGACGAAGAGAAGGAGAAAATTCACTCAAAATAGAATTGGAGGAGTGCAGTTAGAATTGGCTAAACAAAAACTCCAACAGAAATTTGAAGAAAGGAGGATTTCAGAAATAGCTCCCCACTAAGAAATAAAATCAAGGCCAAAGATTTGGTGTACAATATATTGTACATAGGGACATAGAAAAATGTATTTCCCGCTTAGTAAGAAAAAAAGCAAAAAGGGTCGCAGTTATTTGAAAACATTCATCACAAAAAGATTCTTCCAGTCAAATGTCTACAAGTAAAGAACTTGGTGTGGGATTTGCAGATTATGGGACCGACATACTCAAGATACTTTCCCTTGTTAGAAGTAGATCCTCTTAATAATCAACTAATGTATTTCACAACTTGTGGATCCTATAATCATTACCATCATACTTCTCCCTCAGTTTATGCCCTTGAATATTTAAAAGAGTATAATACACGTAGGGCTATGACAACTAGGAAGAATCTAGGACCTACACCTCCAACTCCACAACAACAACCAACACCCACAATTACAATTCCATAGCCCCGCCTCCAAAATTACCGTAACCCCACAACATCACAACTATCAAGGTGGACAACCTCAATTTGGAAGAGACTATCAAGGTAATAACTACACCCCAACTATCAAGGGTATAATGGTGGTGGATACCAAGGTGGATACAAGGAGGATATAGAGGAGGATTCAAATGTGGATACAATAATTATCAAGGTGGAAGAGGATACCAAGGATACCAAGGAAGGGACAACCACAATAATTTAGGGGTTGGCTTCCAAGATAGAAGACCTATACACATTACTTAATGTGGACAAGATAAACATTTATCCGTAAATTTGTATAGAGCCGATCCTTGTGGATTCTATCTTGAATGAGGACGTGACTCATTTAGTTCTCCCAAAGATGTACCATTTTATCGAAATGGAGGCACAAAGAAAAAACATTAGGCAAAGATGCTAGAAAAATGTTCAACACCTCACTAAGATACCATGGGATGAGGAGGAAGTAGGAGAAGATAAGGAAAAAACATCTAGCTCTAAGAGAAATTGATAAAGGAAATGAAAAAGGAAGAAGCGAAAGAAAATTATTTAAAAATGAAATCCCTAAATAAAACCAAGATCATGAGGAACCAAATTATAGAACCACAATAATAACTAGTAGTGCTACCAAGAAAGAACATACACTAGGGAAAAATAAGATCATCAGGTTACCCACCGAAGAAGATTCATCCAATAGTGAAGACTGGGATGCTAAGGAAATCAGACCAAATCTTCATGATAAATAAGATGAGAAAAGTAAGGTAGTTATTAAGAAAGAACAATCGGAGGACATAGAAAAAATGCTTTATGGAAGATGAAATCATTTCCCTCAAAGAGATAGCAAGATTAACCATCAAACGTGGTCTCATTGATAAGTTAAAAAAATTTAGTAAATATTGGAACAAAGAAGATAACAATTTTCATGTCTAACATATTGAGGATGACCACCAAAAGAAAAGAGAAATGTATTTAGAACACAAAGAACATGGAAGAAGTTTGCCATATACTTGGATATTGAAATATTCAACACCCCTATCACAAAGATACTTCTATATCTCAATGCGGATGTAAATATAATGTCCAAAAAACTTGGGAGAAGTGGGGAGACCTCACTTAGAACATGTTAGATATCACATAGGGTTAGCGAGATGGATCCAAAAAGAAACCCATGGGGCTACTAAAGAACATAGAGGTCAATTTCATGGGATCAAGAAGATTGTTAACTTTTAAGTTGTAGATAATGTTGCTTTAAAACCTACATATAATGTCGCCTTAGCCTTAGAATGGTTTGTTGATTGCAACGATAGATTGAATTTAGAAGAATAATAAGTTACATTAGAGTCATATTGAATTTGTGTCCACGAACCATTACACAAGTAGGAATGAGTGCCGCATGGTCTTAAGCAATTTGGTATGATATGAATGAGGAAGATTTTGATGAAATACAAGGGATATATACTATGAATGGATTGGATTAAAACAAAAGAGAATTAAAACCTAATTCGACAGGGAAATTTCAATAAAAATTGAATCTACTAATGAGATATCGATAATGTTATAGAAGCATGGGTACATGGTTTTCTTGAATCCAGGATAAGAAAGTTACACTATGCATGAAGATTACCACCCCACATAATCACCTTAGATGATGAAAATTTTGACTATGTGGATGATACAAATGACATTTTCTAGCCCACACAAGACAAATTTGAAGAATATGGATATTATTCCACAAAAGAAGAAGATAATAAACCGATCAAAAGAGTATATAGACTAAGATGTGGTGCATCCCACCAAAATTTACCCAAATACTCAGGGTTTGGGGATCTAGAAGGTTATCTCGAACAAATGGTAAGGGTATTCCCTAACGAGATAAAAAGAATAGAAACATTAGATGATACCCTAAAGATCAATGCTGCAATCTAGTGGGTGACACATAAAAACAATATATCTCATTGGAATTCCTTGGCCACATTATTAAAGACAAGATACTTAGAAAGTGAAGGTTATTATGTGGCTATTAATGAGTATACATGCGAAGGAGATCCACAAAAACACATCCAAATATGCAAAAGGAATTGGAAAATGTGTGGGGAAAATTCCCCTCTAGTATGGATTCAATTATTTTTATGGACTTTAGGACCCATACCCAAACCTAGTATATGCATCAAGAAACAAGGAAGGAAACAAGAAGTTAGGATCAAATTGTGAAATAATTTTTCCACATGTTTAAATTTTGGGATGCAGATCTCAACACACTTCGAGAATTAAAAAGATAAGGACATTCTTGTTCTTAACCCTAGAAGAAACCATTGATCAATTTTCATAGAAAAACCAGACTCACAAGAGAAACAAAAACAAGAATAACAAGATAAACCCCCCAGAGATGGCCTACTATTTTACAAAGTGGAGAAACAAGAAAGAGAAGAAAAACTTGAAAATTTAAAATACAAGAAAATAGAATAAGAAATAGAGGTACTATAAACCAAAGAAGAAGAGGAAAATTCCTTCTATAAACCTCAAAAATTAAGGAGTGAGAATATTAGAATAAATGATAAAGAAAAGTTTGCTTTAAGCTTGGAGATTATTGTCGGAATAAGAGGTAGCCAAAGTGGTAGAATTACTCCAAGAATTTCAGGACATATTCCCTAAATATTTCAAGGAGTTAAGGGGTATAAAAGAGGAAGTTGGAACAATGAAAATCTAAATAAATAATGGGATCAAACCACTAAAGAAGAGACCCTATAGATTAAACACTAATCTAAAGGTCAAAGTCAAAATAGAAATCGACAACATGATAAATGTAGGTATCATCAAACTTGTAGAGGATTCGGAATGGATAAGCCCTATGGTGGTCCAAAACAAGAAGATAAGAGAAATTCAAACATGTTTGGATTTAGAGAACCTGTAGTCTTTTATTTTACCACTCAAATGTTATGCGCACCGGCACCTCATTCGGATAGATTTGAATGCTCACGAGAAGTGCACGAAACTACGAGTCCCTCCTTTGTATTTTATTGAAAATATGTTTCCATACATATCCAAAATAACCATTATCAAAGCAATCATTCAAGCATAAAACATTAAACACATCATATCATGGAAGTTAGTAGCAATGAAGCATAATAGATTAGATAAACAAATACCAATTGCACCATGTATTCACCATAATCAGATACATCAATAATCATAATCCATCCATTGCAACAAGGCATAATCCATTACAACAAGTTCTTACATAACAAAAGTATAACACACACACACACACACACACACACACACACACACACACACACACACACACACACACACACACACACTCATTACATCATTATGCCAAAGCACTAGAACATGTGCACACACACACACACACACACAAAACCCTAGACTCTAACTACATACAAATAATCTCAACACTACAACAAGGATGTGATAACTATGAACATGCAAGACATCAAAAGTGAACTACATACAAAGATCTCAAACTCGGAATGACGTATAATATATATATATATATATATATATATATATATATATATATATATATATATATATATATATATGTATGTATACATACATACACATACATACATATACATATACATATATATATAGGGGTGGGGACTTTCCCTTCACCGCCCATGCACTCTCCTAATAATAGGCGTGCCAAAAATAGATTACATGCATGCTTTACAAGACAACTAATAATAGATTATCTTATAAATAAGACTTGCTTTAATTATAACAATATTCTCCATGCATGTGCTCGATATGCATGTTCATTCTCCAAAAATTTACTTGGCCACCAAGTTATCATGTTTTATCTCCTTGCTTGGTTGACACTCCATCCTTCTTTTCTATTTTTAGCTCGTAATTTGTAAAATTGGCTAAGTCTCAAACTCTATCCTCTTGGGTGCGAGCCTTCCGCATGCCACTATAACTATTCCTTGCATGCGTACATGTACCTCCCTTGCACGCCATATTTTCCCCGCGCTCTCCATACTTAGCCATTTTTTTAGTCCAACATTACCCCACACTAATTATATTGTCATCCTCGGCAATGAGATTGAATCATATTTGTTAATAATCAATGGAGATTATTCAGTGATTTAAATCATGCAAAGATTAATGGAAAAGTTGAACTTAGAGAATATTTCAGATTTCACAATAATACTATTTTATAGTAATATATTTCTTACTGATTGGACTCGTAGTTAGATCCAAATATATAGGCAATAAATATCCTATAATAAGGGATGTAACATCCCATGATTCTTTCCTAGAATTATGTGAATGTTAGACTCATATACAAACCACAATAACCCAAACATATATATGAGTTTGTTATAAACAACCCATATAACAAACAATACTATTACCACACATAATAATGTGAGCACTAAATGAAGATTTCCTAACATTCCCCCCTTAGTGTGAACATGGGATGAAAGCACATCTGAAAAAATGGAAACATAATCGTATGCCTCTGCATACTTTTAGGTCTACATATTGTTGGCTTAGATCTTGTTATACATGACCTATCCACTTCACCATATTGAATCCCATACCTGATGATCACACTTCCACTTATTCACCTACATACACGAACTCAACAGAGTTCCTGCTTTCACTTCTAGTGAACACTCTTTCACCGGACGATCGATGTTAGAAGTACAAGAGTTGAAGAATATCTACAGTTAGAGGATCACTCGAGTTTAGCTGCCCTCCTATACAAATGTTCTCAGAATCCAAAATTCACATCCTTCTCTTTTCAATCTTTGAAAGGAATGTATAAGCATGTTTTATTTCCGCACACACCACTCAAATCAAACAATGAAATATAATAAAAATGTGTCACCAAAGTCTTATATACGCGAACCTGTTGTTGGTGACAAATGAGAGGCATTGATCTCCCTCCTTCCTCTATTGCCTCCGACCTCTAGTTTAGTGTAAAATTTAGATAATTTCCTTTCTTAACTCGACAAGCAATAAAAAAGAGACACAAAAAGATGAAACCGATAGGATGAGTGAAATAACTTTTAGTGGATGGAAAGCCCTAGTTGAGAAGTGTGTCACTCTTCTTTTCTATTGGAATGATCTCCAAGGTTACCCGATCATAGTTTATAGAATAGTGGCTACTTCCAGTCCAAGGATTACCATTGATGGGATACTAAAATGCAACTGAAAAATTGTGTACCTCTCCTATAACAAACTGAACATCTTGTTTAAGACGATCCAATATGTGCAAGGGCCTGGAAAACTTGAAAGTGTAGGTCCCACCACTAGTAGAGGATAAATATGGACTTGCACTCTCTAAAATACCTGAGAAATTGACAATGGAATCATGCCACCATGCTCCTTGCCAATCGTTCAGTGCAACATAATTATTGACATTGTTGTTTCCTTGAAGACCCGACCCATCTCTATACCGATAGTGTGGATTACAGGAATACATATCAACCAAATGACAAAACATTTCTCCTATAGTTTGGTTTATGGTGTCAATGATGTTAGCACCATACAAATTATTTGGAATTGCAGTTCCAATCGATAAGTGCATTATATCCACTTGAAACATGAGCACCACGGAAGGACAACTATTTGAAGCCCTGTGCACATATAACGGTAGCCTCCCAGCACCTATAGAAGGAAGAATACATTGTGCCCATCGTGTAATGTCTTAAGAGTCATTTTTTCACCATTGTACTAATTTTATTAGTCCTTGTTATCCAATTCATCTGACTTTCCATCGAGAGTGAAAATTCTAGGGAGGTACACTACTTTGATCTTTGCATCACCATCTGAATCGTAGTGGAATGCTCCATTTTCATTGTGGCTCTCCACAAATCCCTTCATACGATAAATAACTATGATGGAAATTAAGTATTTAATCCATATCGCCATGGGATCTCCTCACTCATGCCAAGACAACATATTAGATTTGATCTACCGATGTTATCTATGTAGAAATCGTTGGCAATATTTTCAACGCAGCTCTAAGGTCCAAATGAGAATCGAATGGATATAACATGTGAACCAAAAATAATCACCACCATGTGTAGCTAGAAAGTCACATCTAAATCTTAGATTGTGAATAAAAAAAAATCATGAATTAATAAACTTACTCCTAACACAAATAACATAAACCATCGATCGATTTCACATAGGATGTTGTCATTAATTGGGGCATCAGATAGGATGAACGACCCCTTAAAGTATTAATCCTCCATGAGAATAATAGATCGCTTTTATACCATCTGTTAATAATCAATGGAGATTATTTATTGATTTAAATCATCCAAAGATTAATGGAGAAGTCAAACCGAGAGTGTAGACACCAAATTTGGGTCACACTCCCCTTAGTCCCCTTTAATTAATTTAACGTATTCACCTAACCATAAGCCCTTACCCCACATTCATATAAATGTAATTACTTAAAATTGAATTAATGTTCATCCTCACATTATTAATTAACTTAATTACTTTAATTAAGTTAATTTACACCTCACCTAGCCACCTCACCTAGACACCTCACTATGGACTTATTGTTAGCCTATTAATTAACTAAGATTGAGTCTGTACTTATCTTAAACAATTGGGACTCTTTCAAACCCTAAAATTAAATTCCTATTCCTTCTCCAACAACACTCCCACTTATCTAAGCGCCAACCCTCACTTGAGACCCAAATTAGCAATCAAGATCACACTAAACATAGTAAAGATCGGGCTATTTTTGGTAACTTTGATTAATCACCCTAACCGGCGCCTGAGTTTATCCTTGGCGATGTTGGTCATTCACTTGAACCACCATCACTACTTTTATATAAAATTTTACAACTCTTTACACAGTTGGTCATTCAATTTTGGGAGTTTTATTGCAATCAAGCGTGAATCTTAGAGCCATTCCTTCATCCAAACGACATCTACACACCACTAGAGGGCAACACAAGCAATGGGTTCTCTCCCAGATCGTTGGAGTATCTACAAGAACACACAAGGTTGCATTCTCACATAACCGAACCATCCATGACCTCACCGATCAATCACTAGCCACCTTCATTCATGATATCTTCATAACAACAAGTAAGTAACATGGTTTTGATCATTTGTGCTTACTTTACTATAGATCTTTTACTTCCTTTAGTATTTCCATTTCTGTTGTTACCCGGATATCTCCATCTTCCTACCAATCTACCAACCCAACCATTTTAAGCCTTTCCACCTTTCCTAACCTCTTCCTCTGCATTCTTGAGTCTTCTTAGTTATATTATGAGCCTAACCACACCTTCCTCACTCTCGTGTAATCACAGAGAGGCCTAAAATCCATATTTATTAAGTTATTACCCATTGCCCCTATCGACGTCGGTTTACCCTACCACCATCGGTTTCACCCCTATATCGGCGTCGATCAGTTGATCAATATCGGTCTCTGTGTCATTTTATACCCTTTGACCAACAAGCCTTCAATTCAACCAAAACCAACCTAGACCTCACCTGATCAGTCCTAGACCCTTTATCAGACCTCTATCAAACCTACAAAACCCAGAACAACCTACCAAACCTCTAGATCTAATTGTAACTTTTCCTGTTAGATTATATTTACTTATTGTATTAGCATGAGATACCTAAATCGCATACAACTATAGTAGGATTTCCTTATTTCATGGTATTTTTGCATTAAATTGTATTTGAAAGTGGATTGACAGCCTTCTAGGAAGCACCTCACTTCCCGAATCTAGCACTTGTTAGGCATTCCACTAACTTATATTATTAATGCTATTTTTGGTTTGTTGTGTTTCTTACAGGTCATTCCTCCTAGCCAAAGGGAATCTCTCCATGATCATCTTGGATCAAAAGTCAACAACGCGCGCATTCTACCTTCGACCTTTGATTTTACAGGTATTCCTCCTAACCTCTTACCTTATTTTTTTACACAAAATTTTTGGTGAAACATTTTGGCACGCCTTCGGTGGGATCCATTTGTGTTCTTTGCATTGTTCATTCTTAGGGAATCATTGTGAGTTTATTTCTTTTTAAAAGAGAGTTCACATTAAATCTTCTCCCTTGGAAACATTATTCTTCTCTACTTGTCTTAGTGACATTTGTCTTTTGGGATTAAAAAAATCTTCTTTTGTTTCTTACATTTCATCTAGTGAAAGTCATACTCTTTACCCCTTCATAATTTGTTCTCATCGAATATAATTTGTGGATTTGGGTTTAAAATATTTGTATCTCATTTTTTATGCTACATTGTAGCTCATTTAAATTGTGGGAAACCTATATGCTAGAAGTCATGACCAGCTGATGGTTGACAAATTGAACCATAGCTCACATTTTGCACACTCTCTTTCTATACCAAACCACTAAAAACAAACTACACATTTCTTAAACAACATATTTCCTGAAAGAAGATGTCAACGATCACATGATCATAGGATTGATAGTGGGCTCCAACTGGTTTTTTGGCCAATCATCATATCAGAGTAGGGCCTCAAGTACTACAAAGTATATATTGGGGACACCATGCCAAAATTTACCTGAAACCAGCCATAGTTGTTAGTTTCGTAGGGCACCTTCGGTAACCAAAAATCTATTCTATTCACAAGTCAGTCCTAAATGGCATAAGCATAAAAGCCACAACATAGGATTTCATGTTTGCTAGCTTTTTCTTGATTTGTGTTTTGAGTTGTGAGTTCATTTCCTCCATTTTTATCTACCTGCATACTCCACAATCATAGTTAGTGTATTCCGATTGTTTTTGAGTGTGTTAGGATTAATCATTTCCATACTTAGCCCGAGTTAGTCTTTTATTTGATTTTAATCACCAAAATTCACTTTTTCCATATTTTCACATATTTCATAGTAAATGGTATTGGTCCAACGACCTCCATCGGTTATATCATCATATCACCATCGGTTGACTAACCGTAGGTTGAGAGTTGTTTTGGTCAATTTCCCAAAAAAGTTTCATTCACACCTATCACCTTTTGTGACTTCCTCTATCACTTCAATATAATTTTGAGTCAGTGATATCACCTTCAGAATCTAGTTTCACTTCATTTTCATCATTTGTTACGATATTTAAAAACCTTTAATTTCTCCCTAGTAACCAACATTGATCTAGCGACGGCGATGGTTACCCTTTCATACCGACATCGGTTACCCAACTTACGCGTCGGTCTCGTGTTCTAATTTTTCAAATCAAAACAACGATCAAATCCCACCTTCTAGATCTATTTTTCTCCACTTTTTGTGTTTCTACATCATCAACAAAGCTCAGATCACCTAGTTCTATTGTCAGTCACATGGTTTTGACTCGTAGACAAGCCAACACTCTTGTGTTTTCACTTAGCCGCCAACCTCTTCCACCTAGCCCATCACCCCCTTCCATCTCATCACCTATGGACCCTAATCAGTCTCTTACCATACCCACTAGTGATGAGGATTTTGTGAGACTCCTTGATCAAAACCCCGCCGCTCTGCAGTATTACCTTGCTCATTCATCTACTTGTAATTCATTAGGGAAGCTTGTATATGGCATGCTTGTGTCCATTCCTCCTACTCTCGCACCCACTTCTGCATCAACTACTACTAGCGTAGCCTTAGCCTCTTCCACCTTACCACATGTGGTTTCCCATCTTGACCCTACATCTTCGATATCTACTGCACCTACAAAATCTATCGCTCCTTTGACGTATGTATCCCCTATAACATCTACCACGCCTTCATTAATCTCCCTTAGTATAGGTCTATTTGCATCCTCCACTTCTCATATACCTATTACATCTCAACCACCACTAGTGTCAGCAACCCATACTCCCTTCCAAACCTTGTCCTCTCCATCCCACAGTCTCTTCCTCCGATTGCTACGAGAGTCTTTACGTCCACCCCACCTACCTACACCTATCACCAAAAACCCCCTATTTCATCTACCACTTACCTAGGGTACTTTCCCTCCACATCTATTCCATCATATGTTCCTTCATCACAATTTTTGTACTCGACACCACCACATACTAGAGTTTCATCCACATCATACCCATCTTATCTCCCTCCTTATACTACAGGGGGTGCTCCGTCATCACAACCCACAAATGATCTTATCAAAATGATGATGGACAAGATGCAAACATTAGAAGCATATGTCTCGGTTCACGTAACTCTTTGACATACGATGAGATTTGCAATGAGCCCATTCACCCATCCATTCTGATTCATCCATACCCTACCCATTGGGAAATTCCTAAATTCAACCGATTTAACAACAAAGAAGACCCACAACAGAACTTGTGGTATTTTAAACATGTGTGTTATCTCATCGCTCACGATGACGCTTTTCTCTTATGGACATTCCCAATGTCCTTGATGGGACAGATTTAGATTGGTATAGTGCTCTACCTAGGCACTCCATATTTTCATTTAATTAGGTAGCTTAGGATTTTCTAGACCAATTTTCTATCAACATTGTCAAGAAGGTCACCATGACCGACTTGTATGTGACACACCAATATGAAGATGAATCTATCATAGATTTTGTCACTCGTTAGTGGAGCTTGATCAACCAACTCAAATTCCAATTACCTCAGATGGAGTTGATAGAGTTGTTCACTAGAGCTATGTTAGACACATCTCACCAAATCTCCAAGTTTAAACCTTCCGCACATTTGACAAGGTGTTCACCATGGCACGAAACTTGAAATTTGTGCCATTGAAGAGAAGAAGATACAATTGTGTAACAAGAACGTTGTGTTTAAATCAAATGATACCTCTTCTTCTTCCAAACCACAAAATAATTATTCTAAAGCAAAAGGATCTGCCAACGCAATAGTTTTGAAAGCTAGCCCATCTCATCCATCTAACCAATCAAAACCTTCTTCTAACCTTTCTCATGTTTAGGATTTTTAGTTCAAGCGGGAGCAACAAAAATATACTCCCATAGGATAACCCTACTCTTTAGTTTTAGAAAAACTTATAAATGAGTATCATATGCTTGATGAGTTGGGAGTCTCATGTATGTTATGGTTTGTACCAGACTAGACATTACACATGCAGTGAGAGTTGTGAGTACATTTATGGCCAATCTAGGTAAAGAGCATTGCAAAATAGTCAATGGATTCTCGGGTATTTGAGAGGGACATCTAACATGCGGTTATGCTATGGAGGTTCAGATATTTCTTTATGTGGCTATGTTGATTCGGATGTGGATGGAGATCTGGATGGTATAAGGAGCACACTTGGATATATTTTCAGTAGTATATGGGACGGCAGTTTTATCTAGATTTCAAGATTGCGAAGGTTGTGGCTTTGTCTACTACGAGGCGAGTATGTAGCTGAGAGGCTATCAAGGAGATGATGATGGATGAGTAGGTTCATGGAAGAGTTGGGAAAGGAGAAATACTATTGCAAATTGTTTAGTGATAGTCAAAGTGCAATTCATTTGGCAAAGAACTCATTGTTTTATTCTAGAAAAAAACACATTCAGTTGAGGTATCACTTCATACGGCAAGTATTGGAGGATGGACAAGCTGAAACTGGAGAAGATTCATACGAGTGAAAACCTTGCGAGATATGCTAATGAAGTCATTAACAAAAGAGAAGTTGGAGCTACACTCCACTTCTGTTGGTCTTCGAGTTTGAGACTTGAAGAGGAAGAAACAAAGCTAAGGAAAGGATCCAAGAATGATGATGTACATGTATAGTGTAGTAATTTATCTCCAAGTGGGAGATTGTTGAGTTGTGGAGCTCAATTAATTCAAATTAGCATGTTATATTAAACTTGCAGGAAAGCACAATGGCTGACATTGGTTATGGAGGGACCGGCATCGGTCACCTATGGACACAGGAGCAAAGGAGTAACCACCATCGGTTAGGGTGAAGCGCGTCGGTTACATGTGTGAAATGTTTTATTTAACTCATGGGAATTAGATCTAAATTTAGTATTAAAGTAGATCTATTGATTGTAATTGCATGGCTAAGTTCCCTAAGATTGTATATGCCTATATAAGCATGAAAGCTAGGGTTTAGAGGTGTGTTAATGATTATTGCGAGAATAATTGTGAGAGAGAGAATTCTTGAAAAAGAAGGAGAAGCTTGAGAGAAAGAAAGTCTTGTACATCTGAGAGGTGTGGAAGATTGTAGATCTTTTAAAAGCTTTGGATAATATATTGACTTGTTTCTTGGTGGATGTAGCCCCACCTTTGGGTGAATCACATTAAATACGGTGTTGATTTATATCTCTTGTTTTATATATTTATTCCGGTAGAATATCCGCTTTTATTGCATGTATGCTTAGATTTAATATATAATGCATGACAACCTTGTGCTAACCCTAACAATTAGAAGGTCATTGACTAGCTCCAAACTCTACTATTTTTATAAATGATATCAATAACAACACTAACATGGTTTCCCACTTTCATATACTATGTCTAGTCTCTACATAGAGTAATAGAAGATATCATAAGAAAGTTTAGGGATTTAAATTGGAAATGACTATTTAATTTACGATATAGTCATCACTATTTTTTTATTTGCATAAGACATTATTCTCATGTCACATACTATTGAAAACCTATAAATACATCTTGATATTAAACTCACTTTATGATACTCATGGTTTAGAAGTGAACTTGAGATTGAGATATTACAAAAACATACCATAAATGAAGTTTATTTGCAAATGAAGTTTAGTTGTTTTTCTCTATACATACCTTGGTGTGCCTTTCGAAGGACATCCTTTTAGTATGATCCCTACTTATGGAAGAAAGAGTTTGCGAGAGGGTATAACACACTTATTACACTTGAGAGACAATTTATCCAAGTCCGATTTCAATGCAATAAATTATGGATCTTACAAACTTTACTATCATCAACAATATTGTAAGGTTGTTACATTTGGAGACCTAAACTTCATGCAAATACGATTAGGAGGACGGTTGACATATTTCTTATTTCCATGTTATTTAAATACTTAAAGGAAAACTAGTTCCTTCCACATAAATTTATTTTGGCTCTATTTGGCATTCATCCCTTTCATATATCAATTGTATTCCATATAGTGATGTTGCTTCATGGATCAAGATGTATCACAAATACAAAAATTGGGCATAATAGATTATATCTATCTAAGGATTTTCATTAACCTATGAAGTTATGTGAACAAGGGATCTAAATCACTTGGTATGCAATGTGTGTATTAGGGAAATGATATGGATATCAATTGTATGCCTCATATTACCTTTTCAATCATTGATCCATATTTTGAAAAGAGAGTCATTAAGGCATCGAGGATGAGATTTACAAATCCTGAGAAAATGAACTTGGAATGAACCATAAGAACCATTGTAAAAAAAAATGCATCATTACTTTTGAAGCATTATATTCAAATAAAAGGTAGCATATTATTACTCTCAAGTACACCAAACCCTCTTTTAGGTTGAGATTTATTTTGAGCCAATTGCGGGTATGCTCATACTAACTTTCCATGGAGGAAGAGCACTTAGTCCTACATCATCACCGCATGTGTTAACTTTACAATAATGAACCATTATCAACATGAGTTTATTGTATTTATATGTCAATGTATTGTAAAGATCCATGACCACTAGGTTTTATTACCTATATAAAGGAAATCATAGCTCAATTCGAAATCTTATTCTTTATAAGGATAAAAGATGTGCAACTTTATTCATCAAACATATAAACCACCATAGAGTTGGCCTCCGTGAGAGTCGTTAGTACCCATCTTTACTTTTTGACTCAACTTCAAAATCCTTTCTATAACCTCAATTTCAGAGATAGAAATGATTGCAAACTTCAAAATCCTTTGTTTTATGTTTTATTTCCAATTCACTTCCAAACTCTTATTAGAAATACTTTTTGTTTGTCCTATTAACTAGTTTTTTTCATATTGTTGACTTGTTTTGTTTTACTTCGGATACCGTTATAATTTATCCAATATTTAGAGGTGAAGGCCTATCCTCCCTCATTTAAGATATTAAATAATTATTTAAAAATTAACAATACTTTATAAAGGACTGTATACATAAATTTAATTCTAATATTCTTTGTCATCAAATAATTTGTAGCTTTTGAATAAATAATATAATTCAAACGACAAGAATAATATGTCAAAGTCGAATGAGGATGCGTGACGAGGCTTTTTGTTTTTAATACTTGGATTTGATAGCATTAAAATTTAATTTAAAAAATATATATATTATTTTAACCGAACAAAGTTTGAAAAGAGTTAAAACTCTTATCAAAGATTTAAGATGATTATGTCTTCCACATGTAAGATTTAGTCATTAATAAAATTACATATTTAAATTCATGGCCCAAGTTATCCTTTTAAAGTGTAGATACTAATTTTCCGTACCAAAACATGTTTTATTTACATATATTATTTGTTGAATAGTATTAAAATTAGTAATAATAATTGTGATGTGCCAAAATCTCCGAATATTTGTTGAAAAATGAAAAATAATTTATTATGAGTATTTCAAAGAGCTTGTGGATATTTTCGAGGGAAGCTAGGTTTGTAAGCGCGGCGTTGTGGGCTAGGGCATTGGTTTGTACTTTTAAGTATATTTCTTCCCCTCATTAATGCGGCCATGGTTTTGGTGCTTACATCCAAGTGGAGGAATTGAGCATAGCAAAGCCCATTGCAGAATTGAGATAGCACCTTCTCGTATTTTGGTTGTATATTGTGAAATTACGGAAATAAATTAAATAAAAGAGTAAATTATTATGGTTCTTTTATTTGTAATATTTTGTTGGAATGGATATTTAATTTAATTGTGATATGAAACTATATTAATTGATATTGCATTGTTAATTTATTTTTACAGTGCCGTATTGCTTCTCTTTATTGATTTCCAAAAAACAAAATAAATTTTACATAGGTGTTTTGTGATTGGTTGATTTAAAATAAATATAAGTTTATATTAAAGTTGAACATTTACTTGAGTGGAAAATTATTAACTCTTGTTTTTTTTTTTACTTGCATAGTAAAATTAAATAAAGTACTCAACTTATTTTAGTGCATTTCAATAGTTAACTTCGAGAAAAAAAATATGGTTTTATTAATAAATACCTTTAAAAACGGTTTAATATTTTAAAAATATGTATATTAAAATATTGTTATAAAATAGTTGAAGAGAATTTATTGAGAAGAGTTTAATTTTTATTAAGTTTACAAATTCCATATTTAATACTTTGTTTATTTTTAATTCTTTCTAATGAAGAGGACTTATATTTATTTAATTATTTTGGTTTAAGTGTTGAAACACATATCAAAGGAGACAACACTCCATGAAAATAGGAAAATTGATTTTTCTTATTAGCTCAAGTCATATTCATGCCCCCACTTATTGTGTTTTTCATTTATATTATCTAAAATAAAATTTACCTATGTCTAAATAAAACTATATCATATTTTCTAATAATATATTTAATGTGTTCCTAACCTTTATCCCAACCTATGCCTATGTCTACATAATTAGTCCTATACCGAGTGGTTTAGATTGTGTAGTTTTATTTAAAACCTATATATAAAAAAACCTAACCGTTTACCTATACGGACCATTCCCTATGTATATTTAATTAAAGTAAAATCTAAACTTTATACTAATCACCAAACATTAAAACATGCCTTATAATTCTACTTTGCATTACCACATTTAAAATGTTATGTGAAAAATAATTTGTAGGGCATTAAATAATTTAAAATATTTTATATTTATAAAGATAATGGATATAATTTGATGAATATTTGTAATAAATATAAATATAATTTATTAAATAGGTAGTTAATGCATTTTAAATATAAGTGTTTAAGGAATACAGGTAAAATATTAGGATTTTTAATTGAGTTATTAATATATATCATTTATAATGACTTGTTTTCGAATGTTGAAATGGGTTTTTTTTCTTATTCTATTTAGAAAATATTTTTAAATTAAATTATTATGTAGTTACATTTTTTTGAAATATAAAAATACTAATATGTCGTCGTTTCTTTTATGTGGAAAGTCTTTTTATCATTGTATAGTTTGGTGTAGAAAGTATTGTTTTGCGTATGATTATTTGTCGTTATGTTAAATGGTGTTGTTCGACCATTTTCTTGGTGCGGGAAAAGTGGTGTTACAATTTGGTATCAGAGCACTTTTTGATGTCCTTGTTTGTGAGTTATGAGTCCTGTAAGTAAGTGATTTTCTTATTTGTTTTGTTTGTATCTCCACATAGTGGATATCACATTGCATGGATGAGTTACTCGGAGGGTGTAATAATACAATGAGCAACTGGAATGACAAAATCAACAATTGGGTAGGGAAGTTGAAAATCTTACCTTGCAATTAGAATCTTTGAAAAATCAATTTGTGGAAGTCATTTGTAAAAACAAGAGAGATAAATCTATTAAATCGGAAAAATATACTAGAAAGAGAAAATCACCTTCTGATAGTGAATCTACTTCTATTGAGAAAATGGAAAGTTCTTTATGATTCTTTAGATTCTTAAAAAGAAAATGTTAGTAGTCATAGAAGTTCAAAAGAAATGCAATTATTTGCTAGGAAAATTAAATCGCGAATATGTTGGAGAAGTAGGGTCAGGTGAACAAGTTGAAACTTGGTTAACAAATTTAGAAAGGTATTTTGAATTACAAAGGACTAGTAAGCTAGGAAGAACTCAAATTGTTGCTTTTCAATTAAAAGACGTTGCTTTAAACTGGTGGGAAGACACATTAAAAACTGAAAAGCTTAAACCTCACAAGGTTAAATGGAGTAAATTTAAAAGCTTGTTTAAAAAGAAGTATCTCTTTGATCATTTCTTGCAGCAATGACAAAATGAGTTCTTTGATTTGAAGCAATGTTTGAAAAGTGTGAATGAATATAAGCAAACCTTTGAAAAATTAAATAGATTTGTACCTTTTATTACTTGGTTCGATAGAGTGGTTAGATTTATAAATGGTTTGAGGGAAGAGTATAAAGAAAATGTTTGGTGTGGTAAACCGTAGTTAGTAGATGAGGCCACGCAAATTGTAGAACAATTTGAGAAGTCTAAAACTATGATTAATAAAAAATGGGATGAGTTCAAAAAGAAAAATACTAGTTTTCAGTTCAAGAATAGAAAGAGACCCTTCACAAAAAATGTTCAATGTAAAAACTCTCAATTTAAAAATCAACAAGGAAGGAAAGATTATGAAAAACTAAAACTTGAAGATATTAAGTGTTGGGATTATGGTGGCAATTATCTTCACAGAGGTTATCCTCATAAAAAGAAAAAGTGGGAAAACAAGGGGCATAAGATGGAGGAGAAAAAGAAGAAAGAATGAAAGTTTTTTTGTTTTGTGGACATGGGTATTGTTCATAAACAAGTGTCTTTAGTAGAATTATTAGGATCTATTAATGGTATTGATCTTGTTTTCTTGATTGATTGGCAGTAGTCATAGTTTTATTTCTCCTAAAATAGTTAAAAATTTGAATTTGTTTTCCAGAAACATAAACCCAATTTTGGTAGAGATGGCAGATGGAAGAATAGTCCAACAAACTAGAGCTTTAGTGGAAGACTTAGAATTTCAAATTGATAGTTTTACTTCTATGGAGTCTTTTCATGTGTTGAATTTGGGTCAATATGATGTTATTATAGGAATGACTTGGTTAGAAAGAAATCATGCTCTTATTAGTTGTGAAAGAAAACAAGTTTGTATTCAAGACTTTTGTAAAAATACTCATGTTCTGTAGGGAATGAAAAGACCTCTTACTTTGAAAACTATTTCTGTTATTCAAGTTAGAAGATGTATTAAGGAAAAATGTAAAATATTTTGTGTTGTTGTGACTAAAAATAATGGAAAAGTAGAAATAGATGTTGATGTTCATCCCTTAGTTAAAGAGTTTATGGATGTTTTTCCTTTTGGTGTTGAAGAGTTACCTCCTAGGAGATCTATTGAGCATGTTATTGACATTATTCCTAGTAGTGAACCTGTTTCTAGAGTACCATATAGGAAATCCATACTGAATTGGATGAGTTAAAAATTCAATTGGCTGAATTGATTAAATTAGGAAAAATCAGACCTAGTGTTTCTCCATGGGGTGCTCTTGTTTTGTTTGTGAAAAAGAAAGATGGCACCATGAGACTATGCATAGACTATAGGCAGTTAAATAAAGTGACTATTAAAAACAAGTATCCTCTTCCTAGAATTGATGATTTGTTAGATCAGTTAAATGGTGCTAAATATTTTTCTAAAATTGATCTACGTTCTGGCTATCATCAAATTAGAGTTAAAGAATCTGATATTCCTAAAATTGATTTTCATACTAGATATGGCCATTATGAGTTTGTTGTGATGCCTTTTGGTTTGACTAATGCTCCAACCACTTTTATGACTTTGATGCATGATGTTTTTCATCCTTTTCTGGATGTGTTTGTGATTATTTTTCTAGATGACATTCTAATTTATTCTAAAACTGAAGAGGAACATAAAAATCATGTTAGAATGGTGTTAGAAACTTTAAGGAAGCATCAAATTTTTGGGAAACTGAGTAAATGTGAATTCTTTAAAAATGAAGTTTCTTATTTAGGTCATATTATTTCTGAAAAAGGTATTGCCCCTGATCCATCAAAAGTAAAAGTTGTAGAAGAATGGCCTATACCTAAAGATTCCCATGAAGTTTGAAGTTTTCTTGGATTATCTGGTTTTTATCGTAGATTTATTAAAAACTATTCAAGAATTGCTTCTCCACTTACTGATTTAACTAAAAAGGATAGAAAGTATTGTTGGATTGAAGAGTGTGATCTTGCTTTTAATAAATTAAAAGAGGCTTTAATCATTGCACTTGTATTATGCACTCCTGATTTTTCTAAACCATTTACCATTGTTATTGATACTTGTAATTTGGAATTGGTTGTGTGTTAATGCAAGAAAATAGAGTTGTTTTTTTTGTTCTAGGAAATTATTTCTACTGAGAAAAACTATCCTACTCATGATTTAGAATTTCTTGGAATTGTTCATGCTTTAAAGATTTGGAGACACTATCTGTTAGGAAATAAATTTGTCTTGAAAACTGATCATAGAGGTTTACAGTATATCTTCACACAACCTTTGTTAAATATGAGGAAAAGAAGATGGGTTGAATTGTTAAGCCAATATGATTTTGATATTCAGTATGTTCCTGGTAAAGAAAATGTTGTGGCTGATGCTTTAAGTAGAAAAATAATTTATTGTAATGTTGTGTCTGTAAAAAGAAGTCATTTTGAGGAAGTTATAAAAGAAGCTTTACCTACTGATAAATATTTTTGTGATATATATGTTGGTTTGAAAAATGGAACTCAAAATGTGCATTTGTAGGATAAAATATCTCATTATTTTCTTGATAATTGTGGATTATTGTATTATAAAAATAGAATGTGTATCCCTAATCTTGTTAATCTAAAACAAAATTTTGAAAGATTCTCATGACATACCTATAGCTGGTCATCTTGGGTTTCATAAAACTTACTCCTTGTTAAGAAAAATTATTTTTGGCCAAAGATGAAAAAAGACATTCGTGAATATGTGCATAAATGTATGACTTTTCAAAAGGTAAAAATGAGCAATGTAGTAAACCTGGTTTGTTACAACCTTTACCTATACCTGACTGGAAATGGGAATATGTTAGTATGGATTTTATTACTGGTTTTCCTAAGACTAGGAATGGACATGATTCTATTCTTGTTGTTGTTGATAGATTAACTAAAATGGCTCATTTTCTTCCTACTAAAATTAAGTCTTCTACTTTTGATGTAGCTCATTTATTTTCCAAAGAGATATTTCATCTGCATGGCATTCCTAAAAATCTTGTAACTAATAGAGATCCTAGATTTACTTCTTCATTTTGGAGATATTTGTTTGATGAGTTGGGTACTAGCTTAAACTTTAGCACTGCATATCATCCTGAGTCGATGGCCAAATTGAAAGGATTAATAGAATTTTAGAGGACATGCTTAGGATGTATACTGGGGATAAACCTAGAAATTGGGAGCAATATTTACACTTGATTGAATTTTCTTACAATCAAGGTTATCATACTTCTACTAAGATGACTCCTTTCGAGGTTATTTATGGTAGAAATTTTGCTACCCCTATTTCCTAGTCTAATCTCGAGCATAGATCCTGGTATGGTAATGAAAATGTAAAAGAAATGGAAGAAATCATAGCTAGGGAAAAACAAAATATGAAAGCTGCTCAGGATAGACATAAACAATTTGTTGATTCTAAAAGGACTGTTAGAGAGTTTGTTGTAGGTGATAAAGTGTTTTTGAAAGTTAAACCAAAAAGGAGTTCTTTGAAGTTAGGAAAATATGCTAAACTTGCTCCTCGTTTTTGTGGGCCTTTTGAAATTATTGAAAGAATAGGAACCTTGGCATATAGATTGGCTCTACCTCCTGAGTTGTCTAGAATTCATAATGTTTTTCATGTGAGTTTGTTGAAAAGATATGTTTTTGATGATAAACATGTTGTGGATTGGAAGAACATAGCTGTAGAACCTACTTGTGAGTTTCAAATTGAACCAGAAATGATTTTGGAAACTAGAACTAGGAAACTTAGAAACAAAGAAATTAAATAAATTAAAGTAAAATGGTCTTCTTGTGATGTGGATAGCATTACTTGGGAAAGATAAGATTATCTTAAAGAACAATATCCTGATCTGTTTGACTAATCACTTGTGTTTTTCATGTTGTGTTTTTCAAAGTAGCTCTGGATCTACTGAGGACAATAGTTGATTCAAGGGGGAGGATTGTGATGTGCCAAAATCCCCGATATGATATTTGTTGAAAAATAAAAAATAATTTATTATGAGTACTTTGGAATATTGTTGTGTAACTCCAAAATTAAAAATGAAAAGGTTTAATTGGAGAGGAACTTGTTGGGACACTATTATTTACATTAAACTAATTGTAAATTTGTAATTTGGAAGTTACCATTGTAACCTTTGGTAATGCGAAACTGAATTGGGCAAAGTATTATTTAAATGGCTTGTAAGACTTGTTGAGGATCTGGGGTAAAAAGAAAAATTTTTTTTTTTGGAAATTTCAAAGATCTTGTGGATATTTTCCAGGGAAGCTAGGTTTGTAAGCAGGGTTGTGGGCAGGAGGGAGGGGCTCAGAGGAGTCCTAATCGAGGGTACAGAGTACAACCCTAGATGGTTCTTGGTCCAGGGCATTGGTTTGTGATTTTAAGCATATTTTCTTCCCCTCATTAATGCGGCCATGGTTCTGGTGCTTACATCCAAGTGGACCAAGAATTGAGCATAAAAAGCCCATTTCCATATTGAGATAAGTTCCTTCTCTGTATTTTGGTTGTATATTGTGCAATTATGGAAAGAAATTAAATAAAAGAGTAAATTATTATGGTTATTTTATTTGTAATATTTTAGTAGATTGGAATTGATATTTAATTAAATTGTGATATGAAACTATATTAATTGACATTGCATTGTTTTGTGATTGGTTGATTTAAAATAAATATAAGTGAATGGAAAATTATTAACTCTTGTTTATAGTTTTTTTACTTGCATAGTAAAATTAAATAAAGTACTCAACTTATTTTAATGCATTTTTAAAATAGTTAGCTTGAAGAAAAATAATATGGTTTTATTAATTTTACAAATTCCATATTTAATACTTTGTTTATTTTTAATTCTTTCTAATGAATATGGACTTATATTTATTTAATTATTTTGGTTTAAGTGTTGGAAACACATAGTGAAAAGATGTGTAAAATTAATTTACGTAAGGTCTCTTAGAAGGAGACAACACTCCATGAAAATAGGAAATTTATTTTTCCTATTGGCTCAAGTCATATTCATGCCCCCACGTATTGTGTTCTTCATTTATATTATCCAAAATAAAATTTACCTATGTCTAAATAAAACTATATCGTATTTTCTAATAATATATTTAATGTGTTCCTAACCTTTATCCCAACCTATGCCTATGTTTACATAATTAGTCCTATATACTGGGTGGTTTAGATTGTGTAATTTTATTTAAAACCTATATAAAAAAAAATAACCATTTACCTATATGGACCATTCCCTATGTATATTTAATTAAAGTAAAATCTAAACTTTATACTAATCACCAAACATTAAAACATGCCTTATAATTCTAACTGGATGTATTTACTTTGCATTACCACATTTAAAATGTTATGTGAAAAGTAGATTTGTACGGTGGAATTATTTAAATATATAATGTTTTATTTATTATTGTTTTTTTAAAAGTAAATTATATCTTTTTTGTTTAGCATTAAATAATTTAAAATATTATGAAATATTTTTATATTTATAAAGATAATGGATATAATTTGATGAATATTTGTAATAAATATAAATGTAATTTATTAAATAGGTAGTTAATGCATTTTAAATATAAGTGTTTAAAATACATTAGTAGGATTTTTATATGGTAAAATATTAGGATTTTTAATTGAGTTATTAATATCTATCATTTATAATGACTTGCTTTTGAATGTCGAAATGGATTTTTTTTTTTCTTATTCTATTTAGAAAATAATTTTCTAATTAAATTATTATGTAGTTACTGTTTTTTGAAATATAAAAAATGCTAATATGTTGTTGTTTCTTTTATGTGGAAAGTCTTTTTACGTTGTATAGTTTGGTGTAGAAAGTGTCGTTTTGTGTATGATTGTTTTCGTTATGTTAAATGGTGTCGTCGACCCTTTTCCTGGTGCGGGAAAAATGGTGTTACAATAATAATAACAATGTAAGATGATTTATAAAGCATATAAATAATTTTAAATGAACATTAATTTATGAATTTGGGAATGTTTTCAATATGTATATGCATTATAAGGTACTATGATGTAGTGTGTTGTAATTTTATAATTATATTTTGAAATTTTCAAATGATTTTTTTAATTCCATAAAGTCTAAAATTAAAATTGTTAGAAAAGTTTAAATTTGAAACTTATGAACATATAAAAATTACATATTTGAAACTTAAAATATAATCTTTGAGTTGTTAAATTTGGATCTCAAATTTTACACATAAAAATAGTTTGATACAAAATGCGATTGACTAATTTATTTGAAACTTGAAAGAAAATATTATATATAAAAACCTCGACAATGACAATGTTCATGATACTATTAAAACTAGCAAATGCATCCATAGGTGCATGTGAGAGGCCGATAGGCATTAAGGAGGATACATCAATAATTAATATCATTAGAGGATGAAGCTTTCCTTGTTCAAAAAAATAAAGAGATATTTTTTTATTGAAATCTAGACTATTAGAAAAGTACATAGTTTTAAACAATTCAACTTAATAGAAATGGAACATAATTACATTACTTTAAGAATTTTGACACTATTGCTTATTTCAAACACCCTATGCACAACTAAAGACTTATGTGATTAGTGAAAAGAAAAATAAGAAGCCATTAAGTATTCCTCTAAAAAAATTGGCTACAAAATTAGAAGCTACATATGCTAGAGGTAAAATCTTTCTTTTTGTACCGCACATGCCCTTCATATCAATGGAACCTAATATAAATATTATTTTCCATTGCATGATGTTAATCGTTTATATAGAGTTATTTTGTGTTAGACTCTTTAACTGGTCATCGTCTTTTGCCGCTCCGGCCTAATTTATTTTGTTCGCTCACGCGTCAAAATCGACTAAGTATGAAGTTGAATGCGGAAGGTGTCCACGTGTCTCGTTGGCGCAGTTGGAGCATGGAGAAAAGAGGAAAGGCTCTCAAACTTGCGTTACACTATCCACGTGTCCTAGGCCCGATAAAGGTTCCCCGACGGGTTGAAAAGTCAAAAGCATAAAAAGATGCAATAGGGCCTCCATGTGTCACCCGAGCGCACTTTCAAGTAAAGAAAAAGAGGAAGGCCCCCCAAACTAGTGTGCACCCACCACGTGTCTTTCAGGCATAGTTTAGAGGATCAAGTTCTAGAAAAGGTTCCCAAAACAAGCGTCCACTCTCCACGTGGCAAAAAATGATCATCACCGACTCAAGGAGTGAAAATTGGGTGAATTAAAGGTGAATCACAAATATCTCAACAAGTAGTTGAGATATTGACCCAGAAAAAGGAAGATCATGTAAGAAAATTGAATGATGTCCAGTAGAAGCTCCGATTCCAGATGTTGAAGCAAGAGCCACAAACATCTATAAAAGGATGTCCGATCCAGAAGAAAGGGGGAGTAGTTTTTAGAAAAATAGACAAAAGTTGTAAAAGAGATACAAGATTCAATTTTTGTAATAGCTAGCCTCAAAAGACTCCATTATAGAAGGAAGTTGTAATCTGTGCCATTTCAGCCTTATGTATCATTTTCTCCATAAATAGAGTTCTTGTTCTATGCACTTTAGCTTTCAAAATTATTCTTAGTCTTTTCTTTTCTGCTAAGTAGTTCTAGATGAATTAAGAAGTTTATCGTGTTATACGCCCTTGGGTTTTCACTTATCTATTATCTACGCATTGTCGTGTGTTTCATCTCCTCAGACTCTGATAAATCTAAGGTACTTCTAAAATAGGTGGATCATGCTATAACACTCTTCAAACTATTCTAGATAGTCTCCTAGGTATCTCTCTGTCTCTTTAGGATCTATTCGGGTGCATGCCTTAGTTAGTTTTACATTTCTTTCAAGATTTTTCCTAACCCTATCTCACACCACAGAGAAGAGCCAACTTCTTTAAAACCTAGAGGTTACCTTAGGGTGCACATCCCACTAACCTAAGGTATCCAATGACTCTGATGGTTCATCTACAAGGATAATCATCAATAGTTTTCCTGGCACACCTGGTGGGACAACATCTACACATCTGGATATTCCATCATCAAAGATCTATTGATTCTAGTAGTATTTAGTTGGTCTTCTCTAATTTGCAAAATGAATGCAAACAAGGGAGAGAACAAGGGAGGAAGGTGTCTTTGACTACTTGTAGTTATCTCCACCATGCAACAGAAGAGGTAGATAGATCCAGAGATCTTGTCTCCTCCAAATCGGACTCTCTCAACACCTCCGCTAGGTAGGCCCTTCACGATCAACTAGAACCCTCAGCCTATTTTTATGGCTCACCTTCAAGCTTAACCTCTGAGGCATTTTGTTTCATGGAACCAGGGGAGTCCGCTCATTTACACCCTTGGTGGTGTGGAATCCTATTCGGATAATGCGCTAAAGGTGCTACCCAAATTTAATGGAGAAGACTTTAAAACTCCTCAAGAACACCTCCAAGACATAGTAAAAATATGCGTGGTACATTACATTAGAGAATAAGACGTTGCCTTACGATTTTTAGCCACTTCCTTCAAAGGAAAGGCCCTGGATTGGTACCGATCCTTAACTCCTAACACTATCGGCACTTGGGACTAGTTAGGAGATGTGTTGGTAACAAGATTCAATGAAAAGGGGATAGATCATCGCTCCTACAACAACTTATCAACATCAAGAAGGGCCCGCAAGAGCTGATGACAGATTTCAATACCAGGTTTCATAAAACTTGGCAAAGGATTCTGTCCTAGCAAGACCACCCATAGGTATGGCTATTGTTTTTTATTTAAAATCTCTAAATTAGATATTTCCGTAATGATTCAATCATTGGGAGGGATTCCTTACCCACTGTAAGCCTATAATATTGTTGTCCAAGCTGAGAACAATTTAATAGATGTTGGGAAACTTCCCCTAGGACCCTTTTGCCAATGTACCCTGAGATAGCCCCCTTCCACAAAACAAGTACCAAGCCCTGCTCAAGCCCCTACGTCCTTGTATAACTACCCATCTGCTCATTTGGCTCCAACTCCCACTACCGCGTCATCATCTTCTTCTCCCAAAATGGAGGAAATGAAAAATATTATGAGAAAATTTTCTAACAAGATAGTAAATCTTAAAAGGAATCAGGTCACTTATCCAAGACAAAATTATCAAGGTAGCAAGCCCACCTATTCCTCTCAATACTAGAATACCCAGAGATTGTACCTGCATAACCATCTAACCAACTAGTTCCTGTACCAACGCCACTCCAAATTGTTCCACCTAATAGTGGAAGAGAGATGGTACCCATCTAAAACCATTTGGCTGAATACCCCAATGCATGGTGCTTCCCTGTAATAATTCCCACATGCCAAGAGATTTCCCCCAAGGGAACTTGCAACAAAAGGTGTTGAACAATGATCAAGAGAAGGCTATGATATGGATACATCCAGACCTTATCAGTCCGTGGGAGTCCAAAATGTTGCTTTCATCACACAGATTCAAGGGATGTCCCTAGAACAGGAAGTGGAGATCGCATCGAGCACACTCTTTTCTCTTGGATAGAAGGAGAAGAATCTGTATTTACAAATGAAGCATCTATTTCAAAACCTGTTCAGTTTAATTACAACACTCGCTTTAAGAAAAGGATCATAGGGGTTGATGCTCGATCCCAAGCATGACTAGAAAGATGCAGAAAGAGCCTTCAACCATTATAGCCTCGTCACCACCTATCACCGTAAAAGAATCTCTAAGAGGAATTGTTCAGAATCAAGATGTCTCCCCCACCCTGGTGAAGGAACAAAACACCAGTTATCATCTAAATTATTGCTACCTAGACCAATTAATGTGGTCCAACAACTCAAGAAAGTGCCAGCTAACGCATCCTTGTGGGATCTTTGAGCATCCTAGAGCAGAAGGAGTTGCTCCAAGAAGCACTCAAACCAAATGATGATCCAACCACCTCTAGTAAGGAGAAGGAATGGGTAAAAGCCACCCGAGTCTCAATGGAGGTAGTACTGTTGAATCAAAAGGGGAGGTTAGTAAACCAAGGCCAAATCCTTTTTCATGACTCTTATCATAGGTAGGAATTACTGCATAATTCTATGATAGACTCTAGCGCTAGCACTACCATCATGCCTAAAGTGATTTACGAGATGCCTTGGACATTAAATATGAACCCTTAAAGAGAGGAGTCATGCAATTAGATGGGAGGTATGTTCAAACCATTGGAGCTATCAAGGGACTCCCATTATAGCTCTATTCTTTCCCGAACATAACCATCCCATAGGATATCATGGTAATCGATGTCCCTTGCCAATATTTGGACTTTGCCTCTCTCATGATAAGATTGGAGGCTATATGTCTCTAGATTGGTCTCATCGATTTGTGAACCAAATATGGGTCTAAAATGAAGGTCTTGTCGAACCCCTCTCCAAGGAGCATATAACAGACCAAGTGGCTTTCAGGCTTCAAAGCTTCCCATGCTATGATCACAAGAGAAGAGGAATCATACATGCAGAGGACGAAGACCATCAAAGTGACAGTCATCTATCCAACCTTCCCCGGGTGATCCTTTTGGGAACTTTGATTCCACTGGTTTGGGAACTTATGTCATTTTTGATGAGGACTCTATGATCCCTAAGGTGGAAAAAGGATATGATAAAAGAAAGGAATCCCCCAAAGATTCCCAGATATGGACCCTACATTTTGATGGGGCCAAAAGCAAGAATGACTTGGGAGCGAGTGTGCTTGTTATCCCCGAGTGGAAGAAAGATACTCTAGTCATTCCATTTCTAATTCTCCTATACCAGTAATGAGGTAGAATATGAGGCCTTGGTGCATGGCTTGACTATGGCCCGAAAAGAAGGCATCAAATAATTGAGAGTCTTTGGTGACTCAAAATTGGTAGTGACACAAGTAAGAAACATTGCCCCAAAAGAATCCTAGGATGAGATCCTATCGGCATCGGGTGTGGGATCTCATAGATGATTTTGAAGCCTTCAATATCAAGGTGATTCCTGAAATCAAAATACGAAGGCTGATAGGATGGCCTTGATCGGGTCGTAGTTTGACCCAATTTAGGATTTGATAGCAAATGAGAACACCATAAAACTGATCATGTCCTTCTATCCCGAAAACTTTGATCATTGGCAAGTATTCAATAATGACTAATAGATTATACACTTCCTTAAGCAAAGTCCGATCAATTTTGAACCAACTCCAACCCAAGATCGAGGAAGCATATGGAGATCAAATTATCCAATTGAAGACGAATAAACTTCCAAAAGGGTTAATAACCCTAGAGAGTCTTTTTATTCAAACGATGCTAGTTTCGACCGAAGGAAGTTTGTAGCAATAAAGGAGGACTATGTCGAACTAGAAGTAACTAAGGAGAGAAGACTAAAAGTTGGGAGATCGGTGACTCAAAAGGAAGAGAGATCTTGTGGCTCTATGTCATAAGTATGATAAGGTGATGGCTTGGACGTATGATGATCTAAATGGTTATAATAAAGACATTATTCAACACACCATCGACCTTGAAGAAGGGGCTAAGTCATGGTGCATGACAGAAGCAAAGGCTTGTGAATCCTAAAATTGAATCCCTCATGTTTGAGGAATTGATAAAACTCCTAGAAGCCAATATAATCTTCCATATCAAGCACATGACGTGGGTCTCAATCTAGTTTTGGTAAGAAAGAAGAACGATGGTGAACTTCACTCTGTGTGGATTTTAGAGACCTAAATAGAGCCTCCTTGAAGGATCACTACCCTTTTCCCTCTATGGAACAAATATTACATATGGTTTTAGGATTAGAGATGTTTTCTCTATTGGATGGTTTTTTAGGCTATAATCAAATATGGCTTCGCAGAAAGGGATCAACATAAGATGACGTTCACAACCAAATGGGAACTTTTTACTTACGCAAAAATGCATTTTGGACTCACAAACGCTAGGGCTACCTTTCAAAGGGCCATGGATTTTGTGTTTGGATCATTGATAAACAAAGTGATCCTTATATATCTTGATGATCTCATGGTGTTCACCAAAACAATGAGAGGAGCACTTCGACACCTTAGAGGTTGTATTCAAAAAATGCCAAGAATTTAGAATCTCTTTGAACCCAAAGAAATGTGTCTTGAGTGCCCCAAGGAAAAACTCTTGGGACATATTGTGTCAAAGGAAGGAATCTCCATTGATCCTGAGAGAATTAAGGCCATTATGGAGCTACCCTTTCCAGTCAATAAAAAAGTGGTCCAATCTTTCCTAGGAAAGATAAACTTTGTCAACAAGTTCATTTTGGACTTTTCGGGACAATCCACTTGATCACTCTCATGTTGAAAAAGGACCTCAATTTCAAGTGGACCTCTGAAGTTCATCTAGCCTTTGAGGCGATAAAAGAGGTTATTGCATCCGCCGGTGTTGTGCGCAATCCATACTTCTCAAAATATTTCATTATGTATGTATACGGGGGTAAGCATAGTGTAACATTTGTACTAACGTAGAAAGGAGAGTCACAAGGAGAGGAACATCCAATCACCTTCTTTTAAAAAACCTCCATGACTATGAAACAAGGTACAATTTTGTAGAAAGACAAGATTATGCCATAGTTAAAGGCCTGAAGAAATTTTGACACCTTTTCACTCATAATAGAATCCAGGTCATGGTGGCTCACTCCAACATCAAAGAATACATAATGGAGGAGAGATAACCGATAAAAGAGCCAATTGGATTACTAAGATCCTTGAGTATGACATTGAGGTAAAGCCCACAAATCTTGTGAGGGGTAGGGGTCTGTGTCAATATTTAACACAAGACTCCATGCCCCTAATTGAAGACGAACACGAGGAGATATTATATCTCCAGGAAAGTGATTCAGATAGTTGGGTCTCAGACAAGGTCCATTTTATGTAGACCGGGAAGTATCCAAGCCATCTCCCCTTGAAAAAGAGGAGATATTATAGGAAACAAGGGGCCAATTTTACTATGATCAACAATTTCCTTTTTAAGAGGAATTTTAATGGAATCCTACTAAGATGCTTGGAAAATGAAGAAGCTAAAAGAGTCTTATGAGAATTACATCATGGGAGCTCGGGAGGCCACTTTTTCTACCCAGACTACATCCATGAAAATCCAAGCAAGATACTTTTGGCCAAGCCTACATACGATTCTCGAGAGAAGGGCATCGTTCATAATTGAGATAGGTGCACAACACTTACTATCCGTTTCTATGAGGGTAAGTATATAGGAGGTTTTCAATCCCTAAAGAGGATGGGCATTTTGTTTCTAAAGATTCATAGCTTTAGGGACAACAAATTGAGGGATGGGGATTTCCCTATATATATAAATATATAGTAGACATATTGAAGGGGTGATTTATATCTAGAGTAACATCAAGAGGGAGATGGAGAGGGAGAGGGAGAGGGACATCTTGAGTCTAGGGGATTTATTTATGTGAATTAGGTTTGCATCCTCGAATGATATCTATAGGAACATCTTGAGTCTTGTGATAAGCCTAATGAATTAGGTTTTAATATATCTATAGTAACATCTAGAGTCTGAAAAGGAAATTTTACCTAAAGAGTAAAAAAGGGGAGTTCACCGATATCAAGAAGAGGTAAAAAAATGCAGGTTTTCCAAGTTTACACTGGGTAAAAATGGCATGCCTCTCAACCCCATCTAGTTGAGGAAGCTTTGTATATATCCCCCAAAAGCGAGAAGAATAGGAAATTCAAAGACTCTAAAATGGATGAGGCGTAGGTTAATAGTACAAAAAGGATGTCGACACGAAAATGGATGCACCAAGGCGCGGAGTTAAGGGCGCCATTAAAGAAAGGATGTCGACAAAAATGGATGCGCTACCATAGGTTATGAGGATGTCGACCAAAAATGGATGTGTAATCGGGTTAAGGGTGAGCAAAGGATGATCGACACGAAAATGGATGCGCCAATGCGGAGTTAAGGCGCCATGACAAAGGATGTCGACATGGGAATGGATGAAGTAAAGGGGCACAACACGGAGTGTCGACAAGGGAAAATGCATAGGTAATGGCGCACGTCTCGACACAAAATGGATGCACGATTACGCAGGTAAGAGGATTCAACACAAATATGGATGCACCTATGGCGCATCTTCGGGAGTAGTACATTTTGAGCGTTAAAGAGCCTGACCCGTTGATATTGAGAGTGCCATAACTTTTCATAGGACTAAGAGATTCACGGAGAAATGCGAGAAAGCTTTCTCCTCTACACGTGATTATCTTTAATTGGTGAAACCAAGACTTAATTTGATGTAAAAAACGTTTTCTAGAATTCAGCTTTCATACGAGGATAAGGATATCTTTAATTGGGGTGAAAACAAATTCTTAAAAATGTAAAATACAGTTTGTTCTCACCTACCACCATAATGAGATGAATTAAATGCAACCTAGAGGTGGTTGGGGTAGATTTGGAATTCATCTCTCTTCTCTCTCTCATTCTTCCTATAAATCATGGAGGATTCTGACCTTTCTAAAGGTTAGACAATGACCCCCTTTTCTCTTTGTGCAGTGAATTTGTGTAGTTGCAAACCTAATCTAAAATGGAATGGACTTTGCCTCTTAGCAAATAGTGTATTGTATCATCTTTGGAATTGCATGATGGATGATTCTCAACCCTCTCTGTGTTCATTTGCATCCTCCCGATCAATGTAAATTTTGTTATCTTGCATGATCTTGCATTGCATTTTAATGGTTTGTGTTTATTGGCCCAGGTGTTCTTCATTCCTCGGTGCATCACCTTTGTTAGTTTAGGTTTTATTTTATGCATCTTCTTACCACTGTCTTTTGGAAGGTTAGATTAGGTTTTGAGTAAACCCTCACGCATTTTTACATTAATCTCGAAACAGAGGAAAGGAACGGCCTTCATCACTTGAGAAAAAGCTTTGGGAAATCAAAATCCACACTTGGGAAAAGCTCCATGTTATGAACGAGAGTCTCAACCCATCAAGTTGGGACATTGTGTGGGTCTTTGACCGAAGTTAGGATTCACCATCAATAGGAACCCTTTGTGTAATGGAGTGCTGACTTCATGGAATGGTTAATCCAACTTTGAACGTGGCCAAAATGGATCCTCACATTGCTTCACGATGGGTGGAGCAGTCCCCCTTAAAGAGGCCATTGAGAGTGTAATCCTAGGACTCCTACAGGATATAACTACAGAGACCCCCACACTATCATATCATATAATGCTAAGGCCTTTGTGGGAGCTAAGGTATATGAATTTTTGGTAAAGCACAAATTTACCTAAAAATGTCCTCAATTATTACCCCGGGAAATGGTTTGGCAGAATATACCAACAAAAACTTAATCAGACTCATAAAGCAAATGGGGCATGAACATAAGAAATTATGGCGTGAACATATCAAAACAACCTTATGGGTTGATCGGATCACCCCAAAGCAAATCCCCTCTTGCCGTATGAAAATAGTCTTTGGGAAAATCACGTAATACTAATTTAGAAATCCCTACATTACAACTAGTGACAGCTCTGAGATAGAAGAGAATAGAACGATGCAGGTGAGACTCTTGAGCTAGTAGAGCTAATGAGTTTTCTCATGAGGCCATGATTAGCCACCAACAGGTGGTCAAGACTTGGTTTGATCAAAAGACATTGGAACTAGAATTCCAAGTTGGGACTATGGTTCTAAAATGGGATGCAAGGGCTGCCAAGCCGAGGAATCATGGAAAGTTTGACCCATTATGGATGGGACCCTTAGAATAAGGCACCCATAAAGCAAGCACAATGTGTTTGAGCTTGAAACTATGGAAGGAGATCCCTTAGAAATTCCGGTGAATGGAATTCACTTGAAACCTTTTATGTAAGTCCCTTTGTAAAAAGGTTGTATCATATGTATATTTTGCTTTTCTTTGTTCTCTGCTTTGTCTATTTTGTCCCTTTTAATAAGTGTCTTAGACACATGTCCTTCATGATTCCCCTTCCCACTTTTAAAATTTTGGAGGGAGTGTACCTTCCTATTTCTCCCCGAAATTAATGATCCAACAACTTCCTTGACACTTGAGAGAAAAGATTTTGAATTGATACAAAATCTCTTGAAGAACGCAAAATTCGATGCTTAAGGTCATTAATTAGAAAGGGGCCATTGTGTGAAGTGACCCTATTCATGCAAGCCATTACTCTCTAAGTAAGGGTGACTATTTATTTAAGACGTTGGGAGCATTCAATATTAGGCAGGATCATTTCAAACACCAGAGTCTTCTGAATCAATCATCAATCATCAGTGTCAAAACTAAGGAATCCTAGCCTTCTCCAAATTAAGAGAAAATGCCATGGAAACCTCTAGCTCTACACCACCAAAAAATATTACACAGGAAAACCCATTACCCTCATCCTCTATAACCAAAGTTGAGGTTCCTAATGGAGGGTCTATGGTTTGAGGTGACCCTACCGTGATTTCGACCTGCTGATGACGTCTTCGGCCTAGTTCTCAACAAAAAACCAAAAGCTTTGAGAGAGGTAGCCTTCGTCAGGTTTCTCAACCTAGGAAATTCTAAATCTTTTGGCTCTAGAATCTAGAGTATGATGCTCATCCAATAGATGGTGCCTCTCATGCACCGCGTCTTCGAAACTCATACGGATGTGTGGTGTTTCTATTCAGGAACCCATACCATCAAGGGTAGAAAATTAATGGTGGTGATTACACCACAAGCTATTAGGTACATGTTGGCTCTGACTCACGACCCAATGGCCAGTTTCTATGATATGGCCAAACTCCAAAGTGTATGGGCACAATGCCGAATAAAGTTCCATTCCTTAGTAAGAGAGCCTGAGACGGGAAGATATAGGTGGTTTGGGGACCGTGGGATTTCCCATTCCATTGAAATCACTTTTAGCAAATTCTTAGGATGCTTGTTCCATGTTGGAATTCATCTTCAGGCAAGATTTCAGACAGAGGTGTTGAGGATTGGCAAATGACAACCTTATTTCAAATGAGGTGTGTCAAGAAGGAGAGCAAGACGTATCACTTTGATATTGCTGAAGTCATTATAAAATATATTTGTGAACAGCTCGACCAATTCTCGGTGACCTTAACTTTCAAGTATTCATCCTATATGTTCCATCTCATCATGTATCGAATGTCCAATGTTTTAGTCAATTCATGACTCTAACTCTATGGGACGTGGAGGTGGATCCTCAAAATATCATTCCGAGTGTCTACATGGACCCATATACTAAATTCCTGGTCTTTAGAGATATATGAATTCTTTAATTATTTTTTGGATCCCTCTTGCTTGAGATTGATCCTAAAGGGATCAACAACATGATGAATGAATCAATTTAACCTATCCTCGTAGACCCCCTTCACCCTATGATTACTTATTCGCTAGAGGACATTCCATGATTCTCCTGCATGGTTTTAGAGAAGAATCCTTTATGCTCCTTAGGGTCCTCTGGTCGGGTGGTAGGCCTCGAAATAACCAGGAAATAGTACTTCTAAATGTTGAGTTTGGATCAGGATGAAAGAAGAAGGAACTTTTTGATCTCCCCTTGAGTAAGGGAGGAATCATTGTGCTTAAGAGAAAGGTGGAACATAGCCTTACAAAGAAGTTGGCTTCCTATGGGTTTACCTTAATTTGAGACTCATGGAGTTATGACCTAGATGGGACAATGGCCGCAACTCTAGTTCATAACAAGGTCTTAGACTCCTGCAAGCATGAGACAGGGGAATTTTTTGAAGAAAGGAAGAGTCGCACGACATATTCGTCAAGCTCAAAGGCGTCGATGACCCGAGCCAGTGGGAGGCATTCTACCAGGTCAAGTACAAATATGACCCCGATCTCACCATGACTAAGGGACTCCGAGTAGTCCTAAAGAAGAAAGATTAGAGTGTAGAGAAAATGAAGCCTATTGGAAATATAGGCAGGAGATTGGCCAGACCACCCTAAATTTTGAGGCCATCTCTAATGATGAGAAGTGGGAAGATTTCGGGGATGTAGATCATGCGTATGATGCTGAGAGTGAGGATATAGTCACAATCACTTCGGAGCGGTCCAAAAAATCAAATCAGAATCCTCCAGTCCCCAACAACAACAATTACCTATTTTCCCGTAGTTAGAAATATTGCAATATAGAGGCCACTATGGCTAACCATGAGGCTGAGATAAAGGCCAAAGGTAGAGAAATTGACCAGCTCTACAAGGAGTTAAAGGAAGCCCCATCACAAGAGGCCCTTGCGGCTTCTCAGGAGGAGGCTAAGACTCTAGCATCCAAAATTGCCACATTTGAGGCCTCAACCAATTCACTAGTGTAGGAAAAGGGATCCCTCCAACAATAGGCCAATTCAAGTAAGGTGGAGGTGGCAACAATCCAAGCCAAGTTGCGTGCCATCGAAGTGGAAAAGGGAAGCCTCCAAACAAATCTTAAATCATCTAAGGATGCGGTCAAATACTTGACCCAAAAATTGGGGCAACAATCCCAGAAGGGGGGAATTGTAACATTAGTACATGAGCTATATGCTTCATGTTGTGATAAATTTCCACTACTACGGAAATGGATTTAGCCCCCACACTTGGATTTATATCCGATGCATAGGGATTGTGCTCTAATGTGGAAACCACAACCTCCACCATCACCAATGCAGTGTCTGCCAAGGTCCCTGAATCAAAACTCTTGATTTAGAAACTTTATGATGCTTCAGAATCCACCCTTCAAGGGCAAGGGGATTATTGACAGGAGGCTGATCACTATGAAAATAAATGAGATTTTGAGCTGTAACAAGGCTTCTATCAAATGCCAGAATCTCTTGGCACAACTCCACCAAGGAATCAAAGAGAGGAAGCAGAGAATCAATGGATTAGTTCATTAGGCTTCCCTTCCCCCTTCCTCGATGATTCTACAGTCCTCTCAAAGGACCAAATTCAACAACTCTTGATTGTCAAACACCAAGACAAGACTATCTTTCAGTCTTTAAAGGAGATCTCTAGTGTTGCCGAGGTGGAAGCCATTCTAAACCCCATCGTGTAGTTGGAGTTCCGCTTACACGTAGTAGTGCAGAACCTCCAAAATTTCTCACATAAGGAGATAATCGAGCTGGATCGAGCTTTTCAGGCCTTGCAAAGAAGGACTTACCCAACAGAGGTAGAATGGCTCGGGTATCAAGCTACGTTGTAGAAGCTTTGAGTGGCATTTTGTGAAGCCACATTTTGATTTTTGAGGCCGATGAGATGGTCAGATTCTTCCATGACTGGCACGAAGTCCCTTGGTGAGTCACCATAACTATAGAGTTCTTTTTGTTAGACCCTTTAAGCGGCCACCATCTTTTAGCACTCTAGCCTAGTTTCTTTTGTTCACTCAGGTCAAAAATCGGCTAAGTATGAAGCCTAATGTGGAAGGTGTCCACGTGTCTCCTTGGGACAATCGGAGCATGGAGGAAAGAGGAAAGACTCTCAAATTTGTCACTTTATCCACGTGCCCGGAGTAAAGGTTGCCCGGTTGAAAATTCAAAAGCATAACAAAGATGCAACAAGGCCTCCACATGTCACCCGAGTGCACTTTCAAGTAAAGAAAAAGAGGAAGGCCCCCTAAACTAGCGCGCGCCCACCACGTGTCTTTCAGGCACAATTTAGAGGATCAAGTTCTAGAAAAGGCTCCCAAACAAGCATCCACTCTCCACATGGCAGAAAAGGATCATCACCGACTCAAGGAGTGACAATTGGGCGAATTAAAGGTGAATCACAAATATCTCGACAAGTAGTTGAGATATTGACCTAGAAAGGGAAGATCATGTAAGAAAATTGAATGTTGTCAATAGAAACTTTGATTCCAGACGTTGAAAGCAGGAGCCACAAACATCTATAAAAGGATGTCCGATCCAGGAAGAAAGGGGGAGTATTTTTAGAAAAATAGACAAAATTTGTAAAAGAGATACAAGATTCGGTTTTGTAATAGCTAGCCTCAGCAAGACTCGTTATAGAAGGAAGTTGTAATTTGTGCCATTTCGGCCTTATGTATCATTTTATCCATAAATCGAGTTCTTGTTCTATGCACTTTAGCTTTCAAAATTCTAAGTCTTTCTTTTTTGCTAAGTAGTTCTAGATGAATTAAGAAGTCTATCATGTTATACGCCCTTGGGTTTTCACTTATCTATTATCTACATTGTCGTGTGTTTCATCTCCTTAGACTCTGATAAATCTAAGGTACTTCTAAAATAGGTGGATCATGCTATAACACTCTTCAAACTATTCTAGATAGTCTCCCTGGGTATCTCTTTGTCTCTTTAGGATCTATTTGGGCACATCACCTTAGTTAGTTTTACATTTCTTTCAATCTTTTTCCTAACCCTATCTCACACCACAGAGAAGAGCCAACTTCTTTAAAATTTGGAGGTTACCTTAGGGTGCACGTCCCACTAACCTAAGGTATCCAACGACTCTGACGGTTCATCTACAAGGATAATCATCAACGTTTCATTTAACTAGTGACACATAACGGAGTTGTCATCTTTCTTTTCACTATGTATGACCATCTTTAAATTTGAGACAAATATTTTAAGAAAAGATAAATATGTATGACGAGTAAAATAATTATATTAACTATTTTCAAGAATTTTAATTCTTAAAGGCCTATCGAGCTTAAATCACATATATAATACAAATAAAACTAATCACGATTATTATTATTTTATATTAATATAAATATCATCTAGATCTCAAACATAAAAATAATCAGCTTTATAATACACATATTAAAATGTTTATTTTCAACACTCACAATATATTTGAAGAATGGTGTAGTAACTTTGAAATTTGAAATAGTTGATTATATACTAAACCAATGCAAACCACACTTTAGTCTCTACTTTACTAATGAGCTCTATCTCTCAAACAATACAACTGGTTATGTAAATTGAAACCTAATAATAAAAATACACCATCAAGATTTATTTCTAAATGTTAAGGGTTATATAACTATTTTATTCTATGGGTAACACCACTAATATTAGGCTTACCAGTTACAGGAAAAATGATTTCCTTTACAATTTGAATTGGAATTTGATCTTAGACACGCCATTTAATAGATAAGATTTAATATTCCTCCATTGTTAGAGACTTCTACATCTTTTCCTTATATGAATCCATCTGCATCTTACATTTAAATCGAGGTATGCCCCAGGCACCGGTATTCCATTGTTCCCATTTTCAGGAATATATAAATTGATCTACTCAGAACCGCAAGCTATACTCGTTGATGAGAATATACTCATACAAAAATCCTCCCACTAAAATAAAGGCTTCCACGGTGATATTCTCTTAATGATCCAACTGTTTTTTGATATCTCTTCCATGGTGATCATGTGCCTTTTTTAAAGAAATCTTCTGCATTCCTTTAATTTTGTCCACTAATGTCGAAAATTGTTGGAGTTGATGACCATCCTTCTCCTCTCTTGAAATGCATTATGATTCCAGTTCCATCTCTGTTTCTGACTCATTCTTTGGAGACCATGAAAGTTAAGAGTTACATTTTGATCCCTTACAATTCATTTTTCCTTGCTAAAATCAATGAATTTCCTTGTAAAATTTAGAATACAAATTGGTTACTATGTTGAAGTGATTTTTAAATGTAAATTTTACCTTTAAGAAATAGAAAAAATGGCGAGATGAAAATAATATCAAAAATGGTTACCAAGAATGTTGAGTTTAGAAAGGCCTAGTGTCTCTAATCTTGATCCGTCCATAGGTTTTCAAACCTATTTTTCCCTCGTTCCCAACGGTTTTGCTGACAAGAAATTAATTTTACATTTTACCGTTGGAGTAATTTATATTTTTCTCCCCAAAGTGACAGGGCACATGGTAGTTTTTCGGCACTCCTCAATTTACTTGCTTCAAGCGGGCTTCAAGTCCGCGGAATTAGTTCTATTTCATATATTTGTCAGGTCCGGGTTTTTAGTCAAGACGAGTCAACAAAGATCTCGACTTTCCAAGAAAGAACATGTGGTACGATTCCGCTACTCTCTATAACAATGGGCTTTGACGGAAGTGAAACCCTGAGTGAGCCAAAGTTTATATTTTGTTGGGTCTAGTTTGGGTCATAGCGGTTATTGGTCATAAATCAACTAGCCAAAGTTGATACACGTGGCTACATATTTATGGAGCCAACAATTTAAGTTAAGAATAACTCAGAGTTACGATGTAAACCTGTAACCAATCATAGACTAGCATGAAGCTAGACAAACTGACAAGTGTGAAGAGGGTGGAGCTTTCCCATTGGATCGAGCTTCATGTTCTCTAACAGGTTTAAAAGAAAAGACTGACATATGCACGAGGGCATGAATCTTCCTCATTGGTTCGAGCTTCACAATTATGATAAGGTACTATTGATGTGGAATCGAGCACCCCCCAAATTTCTCAGTTTGAGATGGGGCATTTGGCGTGATTGCACAACATTGAACTATCCTGAGTATGTGACATTGCAAAATGGGATAGCTCTTCGAGAGAAGGCCGATTCTTGCTCCTAACCTACCCGCCAAAACTACTCCTAATACAAGCAAAAATACTCACTAATCCTAATCTAATGCTTCGAGGGACATGGAAAGAAGGACTAAATGAAATAAAAGCCTACACTAAAGTGGTGATACATCAAGAAAGGAGTGTTAATCACACTTCCCAACCCTAAAAAATGGAGAAAGGGTGAATCTAGGGAGGTTGGACAACTACAACATAAACCTAAGTTCCATTAATGCACTAAGGGGAGGTTGGACAACTGCAACACAAACTCGAAATGCAAACAATCTTCATTCCTGTAAGCATGATACACCAAACCATGCAATGAACATAGACTATGCAAATAACCCCGAATGAACATAGACTATGCATAAAATACCCGATTTGTAAAGAGAGGTAAGACAAAGCACTAAAATCATTCAAAGGTTTGAACAACAACACAAAACACAATCTTATTACTCCTTAAAAATATACACAATACATTGCATGTGAGGAAAGGCATGAAGCCATTACGAGATATTTGGGGAAGGCTTGAAGCCCCAAGAATAAATGGGGTGCATGGGAAAAGAAAGGTGATCAAATACCTTTATTTGTGCAAACCCCTTACATATTTATAACGGAAATTTGAGGGGAGGAGAGAGAGAAATGAAACCCAAAATTGCTCTAAAACCCATAAAAATCCATTGTTTAATCTATCATGAGTGTGGAGGATTTGCAAAATCTCTACTTTTATTATTGAGGTTTTACGTGCTTGAAGAAATCTGTTGTGATTGCACCTCTGGTCTAATCTAGCTTATGTAGCCTCATGATGACCCTACTTTTCACCAACCTCCATTAATGACTTCACCCAAGCACTTCATGTTTGCCATTTTCAGAGGTCAGAACCCTTGAAATTCAAAAATATAGTGATGCCATGTTGTAGATCCGAAATCACCTCTTCGATGATTCTGTAAAATTGTAAGAAATGGTTGAGTATGTTGAAAGATATCACCAATTTTGTTCTAGTTTCTTGACTCGGGATTCACCTTCAACTGCTCCTCTAAAATTAAATTTAGCTATCACCATTAAATTCTTCATTGAAAATAATTTCTAGAAAGTATAAGTTTGTGAATTTCGGTGGAGTATTTCTCAAGATATGTGATTTTGAAATTGGGTGTGATTTAGGGTTTCATTTTGGGCTCCATAAGCTCCATCGAGGTACTTCTTACAACGCTGATCTATTTTCATCAATGTGACTCACCTCCGCTATCTCCCTCCAACTCGACATTGAACCCCTCCAAGTTACCTACCACGGCTCACCTCCCAATTGGATCGAGTCTCTCATGTCTTTGGTTTGACGGTTTGTTGAAAAAGGAGCCGTAGTTTATTAGTTTTCGGGGTTTCGCCCCAACATTTTTAGAATCGACAAGCCTCCTCACTTTGGGATTCACTCGCCATGACCTCGAATGAACCCATACACGAGTCCCCGAAATCTAGTCATTGTGACCTCTAAAGACCTCGGTGCACTCGCCATGTGAACGCGTTAGTTTGGGTGTTTAGGACTTTCGAGTCCAATTTTTGGATCTAGCTAACCCGAAATTTCAGTTTTGCACCCCACACTTCCCAAAAACAAACCTCGAACTCCACACTCCTTAAAATCCGAATGCATGCACCCTCAAGACTAAATTTTGGACTTTGGGGTCTTCTCATTAAGGAGTTTACCAACTCACCCTCTTGGGCTTCTCGCCACTCAAATCCCAAAGTACTTCCCCAAAACAAAACACCCCAAAATTCCAAAAGGTGTTGCACCAATTTGCCACATCATGCCCACCATTTCAGGTTTTTGAGATCATCGTTTTCCATCTCCAACTCGCTACGAGTTGGCTGATTTGCCCCAAGCCCGAGCTCCCTTTCTTCTCTTCCATGCTCGGCCAAGCCAAACTCTTCTTTCCACACAAGTCGAGTCATCCTCGAGTTTCCCTATATCTCGCCATCGGTCCCTCTTTTCAGCTCTCTTCTGCCGAGTTTCATGATGTGGCATTGCCCTTGCGATGCACCTCCTGGCCGAGCTCGGGAACTTGGCTCCACTCTTCTCCCAATATCGTTGGTCTTGTCAGTGCAAATTTGGCCCATCCATGATGAATCCACCATCGATCTCTTATGGGATCCCTCACGAAACTTCCATGGTGAATCCCCGGCCGAGTTGGCCTATTTGATTGGAATGATCCCTAACCCGAGGCATCTTCACCGAATCGACATCGACCCCGACTTGCTTGAGTGAGTACCATCTCGCATCCAAGCTCTCTCCCAAAAACACCCAATATCGACCTAGCTCGAACGAGCCTCACTTCAACTTGGCTCACCCCATAAATGTAATCCTCGGCTCATTTGAGCTACTTGCGGAGTAGCTCGACGAGATGTTTTTAGCTTAGTTGGCCCTTGAGGCCAAAATGGGATTTTTTTGATTCTCGAAGCCTATTTACTGAATTTTTGAATTTTATGACTAAGGGAGAGGGGATGGGTGCTTAGAACATACAAATGTTGAATTCTATGTCACAAACCATTTTTACCAATTTTGAGGCCAGAGGACGCATTTGCACTTCTGATGGGACTATGATCCATGGGTGTCCGTGAATAGCTTAAGTATCCTAAATGTTCCAAAACACTTACAATTGCTTCCCAAGACCTTGAAAACACTTGTAGCCTCGCTTTCGACTTGTGGGGCCCACTTGGGATCTGTGACCATTCAATTTTTCCCATGGGGGCAAAAATTGTTAACAATTTGGCGAATGCAAGGAAATATGCCTACTAGATTTTTTGAACAAGTAGCCTTGGCATATCCATTGGGCACGAGTCACCTTTGTATACTTCAGGCGATCCACGAGCCTATTTGAAATCGAATCCCGAGAGAGCACCCGCACATTGAGAACTTGAACTTGCATTGCTGCTTACACCCTCGGTTTTCATAAGAAAATCTTAAAATTAAGATTTGTGAGAGTAGAAAATTATATTGGTGAAGATTTTCACTGTTCCTCTTTGACAACCCTTATTCTACGAGACCGAAATGACCATCCCAAAACTTTGATTACGCAAGTATAAAGCACACAACTTATGATTACTTGGCGTATGCTACACGATGTAGAGTTTTTGAATAAGACAATTTTTAATTTTTTACATCATGAAACTCTATTAAATTTAATTTTTTTATTTTCTTGAAAGTTCCAATTGCGACATGCGGTGAGGGTTGTTCCCGATCGATGGAGGCACTTTGGAATTTCACCTGTGATTGGTCTGAAAGGATCCAAAATTGAGAAATTCAACAAAATATGTCCCTAATCCCGATTTTAGTTGCTCTACATTTTTTTCTTTTAAGATCCGCAAATCGCTGCTTCCCACAAGTATGGACTTCTTTCTGCATGTGGGAGACCCATGAAAAACCATGTACTATGTTGGAGTAAAAATGAACAAAACTATGTACGAAATATAAAATCATACATGCCCAAGTAGGCATGTAGAGTGTGCCTAAGTACTTGTTCTGCTGAAAACAACCCTACTCCTACCCTACGGTAACCATAGAGAGAAGGTTTCAAAAATCCTAACACTTTGGTTGTGCAAAGTAGCCCCATTTTTCTTCTGATAGGCAACAACGTGGATGATTTGACACTAGGCATGGCTGTATGGATGAGTGAAAAATTTATAAGGGACTAGTCCTTCACCCAAATCATCAAGGTATCAACCTGAAATAAAACAAACACCTCTTCAGAATGAACTCCATGAGATTCCGGAGGTTTTCATTGTCTTTGATGATGTGGTGATCCTTATACTATGAAGCTCACCCTTATGTTTAGGAATGAACATGACCAGTTATGGCAACTCGGTTTGAGGAAATCTCCAATGAAGTTAGATATCGATGGGACATGGAATGAAATGTGGAATGTGCATGCTACTCTCATTTTCATTAAGAAAGTATTCATGCAGACTTTCTTGGAAAAGGTGAGTGTCTATGATTGGATCCTCTTTGTCTTACACATCTATAGACAATTGATACATCACCTTAGTGAATGGTATGGAAGAGATGGTCTCCTTATGCTCTTTTCCCTTCGTGGCAATGTGGGATTCCTCTTTGACATACAGCTCCTCGAGATCACTTGCGGCCTCCAATGGAATTATTGATGGACTGCTGAAAGTGGTTGAGTGTAGATGCTCACATCGGAGTTCCCGCTCATCAACCTGGAATGCTCTTTGAAAGATTCAATTCCTCTAATCTTGGCTTGAGGGATCTTATGAGGATAGGTTTCCCTTGCATGTGTTCCTTTTCAACAATGGGATATTTTTCTTGGAAGGTAGATGATGTGAGTAACGAATGATGTGATCTCCATAGGCTCCTCTTCATTGAAACAATCCTCCAAGTCTGATAGATAATTTGTCTCCTCATTTTCATATTGTGACGGCTTAACCTCCTCCATAGCAGGACAATGCTTTTTTTCTTTTGGATGTGGATCTATTCATTCCTCCCCTCCTGTTGATTTTGTAACTTTTGTTTGATCAACATTTTTGAAAACAAAGTGCCCTCGTGAATGTTGCATTTTGAACACTCTGACTGTTGATCATCCTCAACCTGTTCTTGCTCGGCAACTACTGCAACCAAATCAACCTTCACCACTTGCTCTTTCTCTACCTTGACCTCCTCTGAAGGCTTAACCAGAGAGGGATTTTTTTCTATTTCGAGCTTAGCAACCCAATTCTTCAAAAATTGAGGCATTTCTTCCGTGTTAGGCTCCTTTTGTTGTTGTTTGTTCTTTACTAGTTTTTTGAGTTTCGTCCCCGCATGGATTTGGGGAAGTGAGAGGAGTATTGGGTTGAGTCTTGATAGGTGTTTTTATTGGTGGTGGAGATGGTGGGAGGGTTTCTCAAATCTAATCTGTGGGGGGATTGTTTATTGGAAGGGAAGATGACAGGGGAATTGAGATGGGATGGAAGACTGAAGGATGGAGAATGGGATTCTTTACTTGGTGCAGCTGGTGGGAAACTTGTGAATTGTGGTTTTGGTTGAAATGATATTGATTGGGATGAAGGAAAAGAACTATGAGAGGGTAATGCAGGGGTCTCTGTAGACAAGGTTGACTTGCATAACATTCAATGTCCTTGATCCATCCTTCTAGTTGGGGTAACATCTCAACTATGAAGCTTAATTTCTCTTACGGGAAAATATAATATGGAAAGGGGCCTTCCCATGGATAAGGGGCCCAGAACCTGATCTTAAATGCCTGCATTTGGGCTGAAGCCCTAGACTGCACCATACTTGGCCATTATTTTTAGGATCTTCATTTGTAGCTCAACATTTCTAGGTGAAGAATGTCCTTGAAATCCACATACCCCCACTCTTGAAAATATGGATGGTTTGGTGGATAACCAAACTGACTGTCTCTTGTTCATTTGGGCATGCGTATATTGAATTTGATTTCCATTATAGTATGGATTTGGAGATGGTTGATAACCCTTGAAAATGAATTTTACAACTCGAAGGAGGGTTGTATTAATATTGTTGTTGTTCTAGATGTGAATCCCAAGGGTGAATGAAGCCATGACTGCAAGACTTCATGAAATGGAAGAAAATGAAAGAGATGGAAGAGAGAAAAATGGATGGAAATGAATGGTGAAGAAATGGAAAGGTCTGCTACTCAGAGAATGGGTTTTGACCCAAATGGAGTCGCTAGTTGTGCTTGCATGTGTGTCTCTGAAGACTAAAATTCCACCAAGTGCACAAAAACTTGATGAAATGAGATGGATACTTGTATGCACACCTTGAAGAGCTCAAAAATTGTTGTGGGGTTGGGTGGTTCGTTGTAAATGATTTCGAAATCCTAAAATTTTAAACTTGACTCAACTTGAAAACCTCTCGAAACCGAAAGTTTGAAACCGAAATTGCAAAAGGTTTGAAATTCCAAAATCCTGAAATTTAAAAAATCTTGAAATTTTGAAAGTCAAAAATTTGAAATTATGATGATATCCTTTTGAATATTATCCCATGATATATCATATGGTGAATTTTTAACTCATTTTTCACATGTTAAGTCATCCAAATTGATTTTAGACTTTGACCGTGTAAGCGAAACCTCACGAAATCTACAACTTCCAAACTACGAAATGTAAAGAAACCTCCGAAAATATCTTGTTTCCAGCTTTGGATTCAATGTAACTTAGATCTCACAGAGAGAAAATTTGCTAAAAATGAAAACTTTAACTTCTTGTTGTCCCATTTGGGCGTGCCAAATTGTTGATAGTGTGGTTGCACGGTGGCTTAAGATTTGTAGTTTGATAATAAGACACCTCGATTGATGAGAAAATTCTAACTCCTATTATCTCCCACAAGGCATGCCAAAACTATTGATGTGGAATCAAAACACCACCCAAATTGCCCAATTTAAGATGGGGCATTCAGCATGATTGCACAACATTGAACTATCATAAGTATATGACATTGTGAAACGAGATAGCTCTTCAGAGAAGGCTGGTTCCTGCTCTTAACCTACCTGCCACAGAATACTCCTAATGCAGGCAAAACTACTCACTAATCCTAATCTAATGCTTCCAAGGGGACAATGAAAGAAGAATTGCATGAAAGAAAAGCCTATACTAAAGCGGTGATACACCAAGAAAGGAGTGATAATAAATCTTCCTAACCCTATAAAATGGAGAAAGGGTGAATCCTAGGGAGGTTGGACAAATGCAACACAAACCTAAGTTCCACCAATGCACTAAGGGGAGGTTGGAAAATTGCAACACAAACCCGAAATGCAAACAATCTTCATTCCCTATAAGCACAATACACCAAACCCTGCAATGAACATAGACTATGAACAAAACACCTGATTTGCAAAGAGAGGTAAGACATAGTAGTAAAATCATACAAAGGTTTAAACAAAAACACAAAACACAATCTTATTGCTCCTTAAAAATAGACATAGTACATTTCATGTGAGGAAAGGCATGAAGCCATTATAGATATTTCGGGAAGGCTTGAAGCCCCCAAAATAAATGGGGTGCATGGGAGAAGAAAGGTGATCAACAACCTTTGTTTGTGCAAACCCCTTACATATTTATATTGGAAATTTGAGGAGGAGAGAGAGAAATGAAACCCGAAATTGATCTAAAACCCATAATTGTTTTATTGTTTTATCTCGTAATGAGTATGGACGATTTGTAAAATCTCTACTTTCATTAATGGGGTTTCTTGTGCTTGAAGAGATCTGCTGTGATTACACCTCTGGTCTAGTCTAGCTCTTGTAGACTCATGATGACCCTAATTTTCACCAACCTCCATTAATGACTTCACCTATCACTTCATGTCTGCCATTTTTAGAGGTCTAGTACCCCTGAAATCCTAAAATATGGTGATGCCATGTTGTAGATCTCAAAATCACCTCTCCGTGGATGTAAAATTACAAGAAATGGTTGAGTATCCTGAAAGATATCACAATTTTTGTTGTAGTTTCTTGACTGGGCTTCACCTTCAATTGCTCATTTGAAATTGAATTCAGCCATCACCATAAAATTATTCATTGAAAATCCTTTCCAGAAAGTATAATTTTGTCAATTTTGGAGTATTGCTCAAGATATGTGATTTTGAAATTGGGTGTGATTTAGGGTTTTGTTTTGGAATCCTTAAGCTCTATCGAGCTACTTTTTACAATGCCGCATTGTTTTCATCAATTTGACTCACCTCCGTTATCTCCCTCCAACTCGAATTGTCTCCCTCCAACTCACTTCTCACCTAGCTCGCCTCCCAATTGGCTCGATCTCCCATGTGTTGGCTCGATGATCTGTTGAAAAAGGGATGGGAGTTTGTTAGTTTTCGGGGTTTCGGCCCCATTGTTTCGAACTCCCTGCATCGGGATTTACCCACTTACTGACCACGAATGAACCCTTGCCCGAGTCCTTGAAATCCACTCATCATGACCTCACGAATACCTTGGTCTACTCGCCACATGCACGCATTAGTTCGGGTGTTTGGGACTTTTGGAGTCCTCTTTTTGGGATCTAGCTCGCACGACATTTCGGGCTTTACACCCCACGCTTCCTAAAAATAAAACCTGAACTCCACACTCCCGAAATGTGAATACATGTGGGTAAGTTCACCAACTGGGGGCAAAAGGGGGTCTTAAGTGGATGCATTTTTCGAAAAAAAAACTTCAATTTGTATGAGTTTTTGAAATAGTTACACTCAAAATTAGAAGATGTAGAAATATGAATCGTAGCATTTTGAGTCTAGTTTCTAAGCTACTAAATTTTATTGAAAGCAGATAAGTTTAAGTGGGTCCAACAACTAAAATACCAACATATGCTCTTGTTTTTGTTAAAAACCATAATAGAGTGACTTTCGTGCCCTCCACCATTTTTGAGCACCATTTAGTATTTTTGAAAACCCTTCAGTTAAAAGATAACTAGGAGCATCTAGTTTGGGCTCCATTTTGTTTTAGATTTTTTTAGTTTATGATTTTTCTAGTACAGAAATTTTATGTTTTGAAAAATAACGGAGCTTCGACCGTGCCCCCCCTAACTACCTCAAAAATATCGAAAATTAGATTTTTTTTTGAATATGTATAGAATTATGCCTAGTTTGGGCTAGTATAATTTTTTTAAAATTTCGATCACCCAAAAAAAAGATACACCATGAAAGATAGACATATTTACACTTTAAAAAATAGCTATAAAAAGGCATAGTTAGAAAATAAATAATATGGAAACCTTATATTAGTCAGAAAATTTGAAAAATTATATTTTTAGAAAGAAGAGACTCTGCTCTACGTCGTGGTATAATTTTTTTAAAATGGATCGATTGTTTTATTTTGATTTATCATAGAGGAAGTGTCATTTTTATATTTTCTTGTAAAAACTCGTTGTTTGCTATGTTTGTGTAGGTCCATGCCTTAGGCTTGGGGATCCAAACCGGATCCCAAGCCTTGAGGCATGGCTTGGGAAAAGAGAAAATGCAAAACATGTACACATTACATAACGTGTACACGTTATGTAATGCGTATGTATTACCTGTGTAGTATAAACATAACGCAGACGCTGCGTTTTATGTAGCATAAGCATTATGTATGCTTTTGACATGCTTCTATTTACATAAATAAATGTTCAAGTATAAGTTTTTCATTTATTATTATTTATATTTTATTATTTCTTATACTTTAAATTTATTTATGTAAATATAAGAAATTAGGGTCACTCTGCACCTTATGGAATTAGTCTCACAACTCCATGAGTCATGGTTTAGGAGATAGTTTTTAAAGTATAATCTAGTCAGACATAGGTAATTTTTCAGGATTTTAGCATTCAACCTAAATCTTTTAGCATTTAACTTCTACAATCGAAACCCTAAACCATAGGCCATAAACCTAAACACTAAACTATAAACCTTGAGCCCTAAACCCTAAACCCTAAACCTTTAACCATGATCCCTAGACCTAAAACCTAAACCCTAAACCTTAAACATTCAGCCCTTACCCGTGATCCCTAAACCTTGAGCCTTAAGCCCTAAACCCTAAACCATGAACCATGATCCCTAAATGCTAAACCCTAAACCGTAAAAACTAAATCCTAAACCCTAAACCCTGACCCCTAAACCCTAAACCTTAAACACCGAATCCTAAACCCTAAACCCTAAGCCTTGAACCCTACACCCTTATCCCTGAGCCCTAAAATCTAAACCCTAAACCCTAGACCATATACCCTAAGCCCTAAGCCCTAAACCCTAAACCCTAAACCCCGAGCCCTAAACCATAAACCCTAAACCTTAATCCCTAAACATTAAATCCTAAACCCTAAACCCTGAACCATAAACCATAAACCCTAAAACTGAACCGTAAACCATAAACCCTTATCCCTAAACACTAAATCCTAAACCCAAAACCCTAAACCTTAAACCCTAAATCCTTAACCTCGATCCGTAAACCCTAACCATAAACACTAAACACTAAACCCTAAACCTAAAACCTAAATCCTAAACCATAACCCTAAACCTTGAACCCTGAACCCTGAACCCTAAACCTTAAACCCTGAACCATGAGCCCTGAACCCTAAACCCTAAACCCCAAACCTTAAACCCTAAATCCTTAACCTCGATCCGTAAACCCTAACCATAAACACTAAACCCTAAACCCTAAACCCTAAACCTAAATCCTAAACCATAACCCTAAACCCTAAACCTTAAACCCTGAACCATGAGCCCTAAACCCTAAACCCTAAACCTTAAACCCTAAATCCTTAACCTCGATCGTAAACCCTAACCATAAACACTAAACCCTAAACCCTAAACCTAAAACCTAAATCCTAAACCATAACCCTAAACCTTGAACCCTGAACCCTAAACCCTAAACCTTAAACCCTAAACCATGAGCCCTAAACCCTAAACCCCAAACCATATTTCATCAATATTTCCTAGTCTTGTGCCTAGAACCATCATTGAGTCTGCTTATAGAACTACCTTGTTTATGAGAGGTGGGACAAGTAACTAAATGGATATGACATCTACCTTGTGCCTTGTAATGCATATATTACACATCTCTTCCAAACTTGTTTCTCCCCACATATACTTGCGCTCTTGAATGTAAATTTATTCACACTCGAAAAAAATTTCACATTTCTCATATTTCCATGTATGGTATTATGCAAGCCAAGGATGACCCATTGGAAGCTGGAAAAAATAACCATCACAACAAAAAAATAATCTTAAAGGAAATAAAAGAAACATAGAGAATATATCAATGCAGAGGTGTAGGATCATAATTGAATTTCCTGTAGTATCCTCTCCTCCGGAGAAAGATAAAGTTCAAGTGTTCTACTGGAATGGATAGTAAATTTGACAGAACTTCCTAAAGTGTTCAAAATAAGCATAGAAATAGGGGAATGGCTAAGAACACTAAGGGGTTATCAATCACCTAGTAAATCTTTCTTATTTAGTTCTAAATGGGACTTATTGGTAAGTGCACGAAGTTGGGGGGCCAAAAAGTAGACAAGAATCTGAAAAAAACCAAAACATGTATGCCAATTTAGAACCTCGGGGTCTTCCTATTTCAGAGTTTTCCAACTCACTCTTTTAGGCTTCTTGTTGTTCAAAGGCCGAAGTACTTACCTGAAACAAAACACCCCGAAAGCGTCAAAATGCGCTGCGCCGATTTGCCACATCATGCCCACCATTTTGGGTTTTCGGGCTCACTTGTTTTCCATCTCCCACTCACCACTAGTTGGCTCAATTTCTCCAGAGCCGAGATCCCTTTCTTCCATGCCATGCTTGCCAAGCCGAAATCTTCCTTCCATAGGTTCGAGTCATTCCCAAGTCACCCTCCATCTCAACGTTGATCCCTCTTTTTCAGCTCATTCTTTCTATTTTCATGATGTGGCATTGCCCCGTGATGCACCTCTGAATGAGCTCGGGAAGCTCAGATCCAATCTTCTCATGATCTCTTCCATACTTTTAGTGTGGGGTAATAGAAGGTAAAAACAATAATAAACCCATAGTGATGATAAATTGAAGGATGGTGTTGGATTGCCTTGCTTTCAATGATGTATAAGGAAGCTTGGTGGTAATTATAACTTGTGGAATGGCGGGAAGGATAATGTGAGATAGGCGGTGCATGAAGAAAAACTACTTGGTATGTAAAGTAGAGGAAGGAAAAGTGTGGTGTGAGAAGGAGCGTGTGCGAGGACATGTATCCGAGAAAGTAGTTACTCGGGCGCATGAAGGCACGTGTAAGAGGTTTTGCAGTTAAGGAAGTAGTTGTGCACCATAAATTTATGCATGTCACGCGAGAGGAAAATGTGGAAGGTCAAACTTAGTGGAAAAGAGTGGGAAAAAATAAACAATTGGTGGGAAAGTACCACCTACCACGACAAATCGCATTAAATGCCCAAAAATCAAAAATATATAAATAGAAGTGAGGGGAAGTGATGTAGAGTGTACCTTCAAAATCTCTCACTCAAGCAATTAGAATGGTTAGACAACTCATAAGCGCCTCAACCTCGCAACTGACCTCTCACTTTTCTCAATGTAAAAACACCTTAAAATGTGCTAGTTTTTTTTTCCAAAATTCTCAAAAGGTTTGATCTAATGTTACATACATGTTTATTATCCTTTATCTAGGTTAACTCAATCATCAAATTCATTAAAATCACAAGAATTGGTTAATTTGACCACCTTTTGCTAAAACTGTCAATTAGGGTTTTTGATAACAAGGATGATGAAAGGTTATAGGTTGGAACAATCTACCAATAAAACAAACAAACCAAAATCATTTTTGAGTACCCTTTTTAAATTCTAATGTGTGGGAAAGAGGGGTTGATTCAATTCTTAGTGTATATGACCTTTCCTTCACAATTACCTCTTCTAGACTTTCTTCTTTCTACCAACCTTGTCACAAGGAAAAATTAAGAATATGTTTTGTTTTAAAGCATCATTTCACATGATAATCACTTTCTTGAATACCCATTTGGTCCTACTCTCTGTATGTAAAGTTTCACCCCGCCTTATTTTATGAAATATGCTTCAAACTTTACGATTTAGACCTCAAATTAGGTCTCTACAAGGTGCATACATAGGACTATAGGAGGATTGTTAGGTTTTCTTTCACTGAGAACTTGTCAAGTCAAATTTATTCTTGATTCTGTTAGTAACCTTATGAGGATGATTACTATAAATTTTTATTCTTGTAAATTGAGTTTACGACCCTCAAATACTATTTTCTCGCTAAACCTTAAGAGGGTTTTGTACTAATCCCAACAACACTCTTTTGCTAACCAAAATGAATTTTCAGAATCGCAAAGTGTAAATTCACCTTATTTAATCTTGTGTGAATGATTATAAACTGAATTTCTTACCGGTGGGGGTCTTGATGCCTCTTATCCACATAAATGACAAAATGGACTACTATCATGCCCCTCAAAATAGAGTTTGTTAGCTTTGGGTGTACAAAATAAAAATATTACTTTCTTCTCTTATTCAAGGTCCTGATAGGACTATGCCTTTGTTATTCCTCTCCCATAACTCAAAATTCATGATGTTTGCAGTCCACTTGCTCAAAATCACTATTCAACACTTGTATAATGCTTAAGCTGTTTGGAATCACAATAATGCTACAATATACAAGCACCAAACTTCGTCTAAACAATGAGTTCGTCAAAATACTAATAATAAAAAGAATACCAATTCTTACCAACCATATATTAATCATCAACAACAAGTTTCATATCTCTAAACTCGTGCATTTCGAGTCTATCCAATGATCAAACTCAAAGAAACCAATTGTTACAAATTTGTTTACAAACAAAAACCCTAGAATTCTTCTTAGAGATCCCAAATTTCTTCTCATTCGATTGATCAATGTGGTAAATAGTTACAAATTAGTATTTTAAACCTCTGGCTCAAGTTTGAAACCTTTTAGTTACATGGAACCATGGTTTACATGCATGGTTTACTCAATAAGAGGTCATATGGGAGTTTAAACTTGCAATAAGGAGCTAGTATGAATCTTTAAGAGCTATCTCACCATTTTGACCCCAAGAAGAGTCTTCAACAAATTAAAATGACTAGAACAACCTAAGACATGCTTGAAAAGAACTTAAAAATGCCTACACTAGCCTAGAAAGCCAAAATTGGCTCAACAAGATTCAAATTTTCAAATTGTACAAAATGGAGGGAAACTCCGTAGTTTAAAATTTGGACCTTTAGAGCTCATCAAGCCAAAATGAAATGCTAAGTAAGACAAAGGACCTCTAGAGACCTAATAAAAATAAAATTAGATTAAATACACCTATCATATCCTCAAGAGTGATGTTATTGGATTAGGTAGTTGTAATCCTCACTTGTGACTTGGGAACTTGCGTAATTTAGAGCTCTTGCTAAGTAGATCAATTAAAGGAGACAATGAGAGAAACTAACAACCGAGTGTGAAAAACCAAATAGATCCTTGTATTTAGAATAAGTGACGTCTAAATAGCAAAGTAGAAGCTAAATAAGGGTTTGAAAGAAGTAAATTTTGAAGGAATTGGAGGTTGGGGTTACACGGTCATTTGTCAAAATAATTTATCGAGCTAGGGCACATGGAATCAAGATTAGCAGCGGTTGGAGAGGACAAGGATTGATTTATGGCAAGTGGGTATCAAGATTTAAAGTTTGTGATTTGTAGCATTAAATATTTAAACAATGGCTTTAAAAAAAGACACCCAAGGGCAATAAAAATATGGAGGCCACGTCAAACGAGTCGGTTCTCGGAGATGTAGTACACACACGAGGAGGTGATTGTCAAAAATTTGTGGGCATCACGGCTATGGAGGTGCAAGCTAATTGAATACAACCACCACGAAGAGGCCATGAAAGTGACATAAAGGTGACACATTGGTAGAAACAGGCCGGTGCACTCCGAAAGAAAGATCATGTTAGACGATCGAGTGTGTAAGACCCTAGAAAGTGGTGGGATATTACGGTTGTATGAGCAACCATTTTTGGCAATCTCGTGTAATTATTTTAGTGGTTGATGTTATGAGTTGTAGTCACTAAATAACAAACTTAGAGTCATTATTTAGTCTCTAGTCTCATACTACTATTCATATGGTTCTTGAGTGAAAAGACTAATAATCAACCCATATCTTTGGCATTTTTAATTTACTTTATGTTGTTACTTTTGTCCTTTCACCCGCACTTTCCCAATCTATATTATCATTATGCGTTCTTCCAATTTCGACTAGGGTGCCCACCATAGATTGGGGCACCCGGGCATCATGGTCCCCTCTAGGGTGCCCTAATCCTCTTTCCACTTTAATTTCACCTTTTGGGAACTTTCTAGCCATTTGAGATTTCTATCTTTTTGGTGGTCATCCTTTTCATGGTTAATTATTAAATTAGAACGAGAGAACCTTGCACGATTTATATTAAGTAATGGAGAGATGGGGCCTTAGTGTAAACTACCAATTTCCTTTATAGTTAGATACTTGAAACATTGTAAAAATAATTAAGGATGTGTAGCACTTAAAATTAAATGTTGAAAAGGTATACGTGGAGTACCATACTCTGATAAATACCTATGGCTATGCGATAAAGCATCCCTATGTAGAGATGATGGAATCAAATGCGATGGACTTGATTCCCATCATGACTTTAGCGATTGACAAGGAATATTATAGGGTATACATCTACTTACGGCCAAATTTGAAGGATTGTAAGGTGGTTGTGAGTACGACACAACTCTTACTCTACCACCTTCGAGGAGAATGAAAACAAGGGCGTCAATGAAGAAGCGCAAGCCGTTTGATCCAACAACGGTAGTAATAAGAGGAAGAAGAAGAAGATGAGACGAAAGGGGGATGGACCATAACATAAGAAAAAGGAGGTGAGAAGAGCGTGGGGAAACCTCAATGCACAACCATCCGTGAATACCTCTAGTAAGCCTAGTTGAGACCACACACACACAAGCGGAGTAAAAGGGAATGATGAAGAAACCTTGAGGATAGAAGAGGACTCATAGGGAGAAGGAGGTCCTCATGTTATTCACATTGAGAAAGAGGAAGAGCTCACACATTTTGAACATGAGTAAGAAGAGTTTGAGTGCAAGGAACAAGAGCAAGATTAGGAGTAGGAATAGGAGGAACACGAAGAGGTATACCAAGGAAAAGGAGAGAACACCAATCTTGTGCACTTTGATCTTGTGTAGGAGACACCTTTGTGAGAGTGCACAATGACGGGACCAGGACCTAGATCTTCATTGAGAATTATAAGAAGACGCTCACCCCCTCACCCTAGAATTTCATACATAGATGACACATCCAAATTCATTAGGGTCATATTTCAAATCTCTATGGAGTCAGAAGAACTATCTTGCTAGGATATGTTGGATAAGTTTGAAGCTCATGTTAGGACACACAAGATGTTTTCCATTCCAATGTAAACTCGGATGGAGGAGCTGAAGTTTGAATTGAGAAAAGAGGCCATGGATGAGCTGCAAGGAGGAAGGACCCATCAAATACCCTTCTAATTTTAGTTTCTACACAACTTTCAGATGCATAGGAAAGTAATGCCTTGATAAAGATGGCCAATGAAGTTGCGCCATTGAAATATTAATAAAGGGGCCACACTATGTAAAATAATTTTGAGGATATAAGTAGGAAAAATAAGAATTTATCCTCATAATTAAAAAAATACATAAATAGGTTGGTCGATGTAAATACTAAGGTAGGTTAAATTATGAATAACATCACACACTCATGTCCTGAGGTAATCTTGGAGGCCAAACTTGAAGGAAACAGGGAAATTGACAACTTGGAAGAGTTGGTCAATTTGTTACTAATAAGGGCCAATAGAGCACAAGAACATACGGTGGAGGAAATGGAAATATAGAATCGGAGAAAAATTAACAAAATAATAAATGAGTATGAAGAGCCCGATGCGAAATAAAGGAAGTTATGCAGAAGGAAGAAAATATCTTCGGCAAGTTCAAAGATACCTCCATCATTGACACACGCCTTGTAAAAGAGGAAGCAAGAATGAGAACCCTCCAAGATTCATTATATATAGGGGATAAGAAGGCATGCACAATTTTTTTCAAGAGGTAGAGGATGTGAAGAATACCATCAAGAATAAGCATGACAAACTAGAGGGGAAGTTAGAAGAGATGCTGAGTTAGGTGATGAAGGGGGAGATGTTCGGGAAGAACTAGCTTATGAATGGAACCTTATTTTCAAGGAACAACATGATAAGGCTTGTGAACTAACCCTAGAGCCAAATATCATGGAATATTTTCCAAGAAGCTTATATAAGATGCTTGAGGAATGGAAAGGGATGGAAGCGATTGTCAGCAACTTGAGAATTCTCGAAACTCCTACGAGATACCCTCGGCCTAATTTTTGGTTGCGTGCGGGCATATGTTTTTCAAACATTATTTTATTCTTAATTTAACATTTTTGGGGTATTTCCCTCATTATTTTAGTTGGAATTCTTTATTCATGTATTCATATATTCTTATATTGTCGAGTTTGGAACATATACCTAGTGTGGGGTAATGTTGGGTTGATAAATTGACTAAGTGTGAGACATGTGCGAAGGCCAAAGGATGTGTACAAGGGTGCATGTGGAAGCATGATAAAGGTACTTACAAAGGATAAAGTAGTGCATGGAAGGACACACGAGGAAAACGAAGAATCACACAAAGGGGTTGTGTGCGGGAACAACTATGTCAACAGTTAGATTTTCAAGGTAGGCTAAAAATAAGAAAAAGCACGAGAATGATGTGATTGTGAAGGCAAATATAAAAATAGACAAAAGAATATATATAGCACATGTAGGGCCAAAAATAGACTTACAACATTCAAGATGAATATTTTTTTATAACACATGCAGTGGAAGCTATTTATAACGCACATCATAAAGATAGAGCTTAGGAAATAAAGTAGGCTACTTAGGAGAACCACAAGCTAGGTGTCTATTTATAGGAAGTGCGAGTTGCAAAAGAATGCAAGCTATGTATAGGAGTAGTATAATATTATATTAAAGCATGTAAGTAGTGAAGGATAATTTCCCACCCTATATATATGAGTTGGTCAATGGATAAGCCTAGAGTCAGTCTGAATAGAGTTGGAGGTCCATGAATGGGCTCTGTGAGTTTAAGTATTGTTAGAGTCATCTCTTGCATACGAGTCTATGTAGTGAAGGGTTATGCCTTTGAATATTGTAATGCAATATGATATAATGAATATAAATCTCATTTTGGTTGATGATCAATTATCTCTATGCATGTTACAATAGTTCATGTTCTTCATGTGGTATGTTTGCATGTTATGTTAACCATGAATGCATGAATACATCTTGGTAGTGAGACACAAAAAGGGACCTGGTAGAGTTGTGTGCTCTTCGGGTGAGCACTAAGGATGTTCCTGGGTGATGTGCCAACATACCCGATAGTGTTGTGTTAGAACTAGAATTTAGCGTGACATGCTTTGTGAAATTTTAATGTCTTTGTCATCTTTTCCTTTGTCTTATGCATCTTTCATGTTATTTTTGTGATCTACGGCCTTGTTCTTTATTTCCAAGGTCTTTAACAACTTTTAGTAGCTTCTATGTGATCCATAGACTTGTCTTATTTCTTTATAATTTTTTTACCACATGTGGTCTTCTTTCTTCCTCCCGTAGATTGTGTTTCATTCCACGTAGTCTTCTATGTTTCACGATAGTTTCTTTGTTATGTGTATACCTTGTTCCATTATTTGTTCCATGTCTATGCTTTTCTCTACTTTTCCACATAAAATTTAACCTTTGTATCATGGACCTATTTTGTATCACGGATTTTATTCGTTATGTGGCTTTCTGTGTCCCATGACCTTGTAATTTTATCTTATTCTGCGGATGACCATTTGTTTCACAATATTTCTTGTGTTCCTTTGTTATGGGACATGAAAACTTTGTAACACTAATTTTCTTCAAACTTCGTAGAAGACTAATTTTTCAAATTCCATAGAACACGAATTATTGACTTATGCAAAAACTATATTTTCCTCTTCCGTGGAACTTTGAGTTTTGACTTGCATGCAAGAATAAATTTTACATTTCCGTGGAAGACTAAATTTTCAACTTGAACTCCATGGAACACTATCATATCTCCGTAATTCCACGAAGTAATTATCCCTTCTTCCACAACTTTAGAAACCCGTGGAACACGATTTTTTTATTTACATGAGAACACCAATTTTTATCCTCTGTGGCTTTTCTAAACAAAGAACCTAAGTCCTTAACTTGAATGAAGTTGTCAAAATAACATGGGTGCTATTTTGGAAAACATTGAGCTTTGGATTCCTTTTACAAGTGTATGAAGTAAGCGAGTCTAGTGCATTTCCATAGGAGTTCCAAGTTAGCAAATGAGGTAGTGTTTACCTTCTTATATAGGGTTATGTAGCGATTTATCTAAGAAATGTCGACCCGGATGAAGTATAATACCCAAAGAAAGATATTGATTTGAAAAAGAGTTGGCGGACATGTTGTTGCAAGATTGTGCAAATGGGTCATGACCGAGATATAAATTCTTGACCAAACTATATAGCTCTAATTGGGAGCAAAATATATGTAAATAGAGTTTTGGAAAGCTGAATCGATGTTTTTCTATTGTTTTCATGCATTGTATTCAGTAAAATGTGTTGACATGTACGTGTGTGAAGATAAACAAGATTAACAATGGACCTCGTAAAAGTTCTAATCGGGAATAGAGAAGTTGAATTTATCACAAAAAAATGCATAGTCAAATCAAGGGTTTCTAAAGTACAAATTACTAAATTTGAGTTTCTACATTCCCCCTCTTTAAGTATGAATTGAAAATTACATGCTTAAAGGAAATTGTACCTAAGTGTGTAATTTTTTTCCTTTTCTTGAATTTATTTGTTTTATAGTTGTGTTGTTATGTTTGGTGTTGGCATACTCCATGATGAAACCTGCAACACATAGTGTAGTCAATTCCCATGATAGATAATTGAGCTTAAATCATATATAACATGTAATAAAAATATTTTCATTTGCATATTATGTAAAGTGAAAAGATGTAAACAAGGAAAAAATGCATGTGTTTTCTCATGCTTTACTTTTTCTTGAAGATTTGTATTTGTTGAACTTTGTTGAAGGATTGGGGTGATTAGTCCCCAATTTGTACCAAGGAGAAATTGAATTGATTAGGTGCATATAATCTAACATGAAGATGTGAAATAGAGATAAGAAGAAAGAGGTAAAAATGCACCCCTGTGAAGAAGAAGCTTGTGTACCAAATTTATTAGCTATGGTGTTATCTTCCCATTTGAATGTGATAGAGAGGAAATCCTACCCATAAAGTTATAATCTACTTTGTTACCTTCCATAACCCCACATATCACACCATTGTAGATGGATCTATACCCAATTTTGTAAACAAAGAAACACATTACAAAAGAGAATAGGTTCCCCAAAACTCTCCCCATATGTCACACTACTAAGTATGAATTGAATAAGTGTTGAAATATGTTGAAAATGTGCTAACAACGCTAAACTAGGAAGGGTGTTTGTGCTCCCAAGATTTGTGAAATTGAAATTGAAGCTAAGTGTTGATGCTAAAAAGGAATAAAAACTTTCATGTGCCCTGTATAGATTTTAAGTGAGTATTCCAGATGTGAAATTTTTAAGAAAACATGTATACATAGGTATAAATATGAAAATGTTGGAAAAACTATTGAAATTTCCACAGTCAAAAACATGTAGGGGTTAAGACCATGCTTACGGTTTTGACCCTATGCCAAATTTACAAAAAATTACATATAACTACATTTTTGGGTGCTTGTACTATTTTTGTACCTACATCTACCCCTAGAAATTTGTTTGTATTTGCTAAAAATGTAGAATAAAATTTGGATAGATGCCCCCTCTTTTGAGGCATGTGTGAAAACCATGTTGAACATGTGGCTCAAAAGAAATGGATGTGTACTATTGAAGGAGATGTCTGAGAAGCTATGCGAGAATGCTGAAGAGGTGGCCACCTTAGAAAAAAATACTAGCAACAAAACAATGATAGTAAAAGCTAGAGTGATCGGTATTAACAATGTATGTAGAAGAAAACACAGGGAAAAATGCATCAAATAACAAATAATGGCATACAAAAGGCTTGGAGCCTACAAATGTGGGACACCCACATCGCCATAAGATAGTCAAGTCCTATAGGGTGATAAAGAAGAGAAACAAAGGATGTATAAAGCCACAAACACATGACACCCATGTTGTCACAAGACAATCAAGGCACCTAGGCCAAAATCAATGAAACAAACAATTAATAACACACACAAAATTAACAAGTATGTATAACAACCAAGAGGTTCAAAATTTGATAAATGATAATGATAATAGTAAACATGAAATTTCAACGGTACACAAGACATGTGTGTTAGTCCTGTTAGTCTAAAAAATGACAAGTTGATAATGTATATAATTGAGTGTAAATGAGGAATTGCATAAGGAACTATAATAGAACAATAACACTGGAGGATGTGGAGGAATTTTCCCAAGATGAGAATGTAGGAAAGTAAGAGTGCTCCCATGAGCATGTATTGATCTGTGTGTTCTACATCTAGTTCAATATACCAAATGAACACATGTGTGTAAAGAGATAAAGAATGTTATCTATCAAACCAAAGTGATAAACAACACATATAATGTAAAGTGCTAGCAACTCAAGTAAAATGCACATATCCCACTTTTTATTTTTGAAAATATTTGAATGTTTTTGTGTTATTGGAATGCATAGTTATGTACAAAAAATATGATGTGCATGAAAACTATGCAATGAGAACCTCTAAAGAGTTGCACTGTTGATTTGCTAGGGAAGAGGGAGGCTTAGGCATCAATTATGATCCAAATTCCAATGGTACCGTGATTGTAATATGTGCCAAAGAATACTTGAGAGATGAATTATGAGAAGTAGCTCTAGGAATAATGTGTGAGAAGTATAATACTTTGAATTGATATTTTTGATTGGGTTATATTGTCTTAAAGAGAGTACGCAATTGGTTGATGCATGAAATGCATTGTAATAAAAGAGGTATTACATAAGAAGATTAGAAAATATATTGGAAATGTTATCCTCACTAAAGTACGAAAGGACATGCAAGGAAAACTATTCTTAGAAAAGAAGGAAGGAGATTTAAATATGACCTCATTCATTTGAAAGGGGGTGAAGTATAATGATGTGCCATGATGTTTAATTGAACTAAATAGAAGATGTATGACCAATATAGATTATCAAGATGCGAGTCTTACTTAATGTTTTGACTATATGCTTGGTGGGAAATTGCTGTGTAGCACTTGGTTGCATATAAGGTATGGTGTTAGGTAACCTAATGGGTAGTGGCAAGTTGTTGAGAAAATTTTAATTCCTCTATTGAAATAGTATCGCTTCTTCTTCATCAAGCTCAAGACTTTACAAATTATCATTTGACATATCGGGTTGTTTAGATTCATTACAAGAACAATCAAAATTAAAGTCATCTCGATCATCGATATTGAGTAGTAGTGAGAAATAAATGTTATCTATGAGATTATTCCGCATGTTGCCACCAAAAGAAGTTTTAGAGGTAAACTTAGGATTTAGCCTATATGTTCATATGCATGTAAATATCCATATCATCATCATCATCATCATCATCATCATCATCATCATCAATACTTGTATTGTGAGAATCCATAATAGGTGTCATTGTGCTAGTAACTGATGTAGAATCATTTCTACTATTATTTCAATTGGTAGTGATAGTGGCATTAGAATCTATTATAGCTTATTGTGGAGAAGTAGAGATATCCACATAAGGCTCACTTGGTGTATTACTTTGTTCATCATCACTACTATCATAATCCCAATTATCTAGGCTATATTTCGGGTCAACACAAAGCTTAGAAGTAAATTAATAGCTTGGTGAATAGCCCCAAATATTTGTGGGGGATTAGAGAGATATAAAAAACCCATTGGTGTATCCTTCCCTGATTAGGTTATGCATGTTTTAGATGTTTTGATGTGGTGTGCAGTTGTGCATTCTTAATTGGTAATAATTCCATCGCATGGTACAAAGTAATAGGATGTAATTCTATTATTAAGATTGGTGCTTTCAAAGGAGGTGTGTCATTCTTATCCTCTTGTTGAATAGGTGTCATGTTGTGTTATTATAGAAATTGAATTATTCGATATTGCATTATGTTCACCAAACATAGATGGATCAACTTTAGGAACCCATTGAGATTTGCAAACTTGAGATGAATGTGTAGTAGAATGTTGTGTAGCAAATGAAATAAAGCCCTTACGCTCAAGTTGTTGGATTTTTCATTGTAAAGCATAGCAATCATTGTCTCAATGTCCATTAATTCTATGATAATTGCAAAATGGTTGACCTTTGATTCTTTTAAGTTGGTACTATAGATAATAATGAGTAGGTAAAAAAGTAATTAAGCACTTATTGAGTAATGTATATAGGATACCATGTTGTGTAGCATGTTTTTCAAACCAAAGAGGTTGGTCTTGTGAAACATACATATTATTGTCTCTATGTAGGATGTTCACTTCACTTGTACGAGCATATGTACTAGACATAAAGCTTATATCACATTTTTATCGGTAGGCTAAGAAATATCATAATATGTAGAGAGAGAACTACTATGTGCATAGTAAACATATTTTAGATGTTGTATCTCATCTTTGAGAGATGTAATTGTAGTATTCATAGCTTGAATTTGAACTTGAAAATCATGGTGTGAAGATTGAATAAATTCTAAGATAGCCTTATGAAAAATTTCATCATTACTAATAGAGGGTCTTGAAATACGTCTCAAAATTAAATCTACATGGGAAGGTATTGTATTAGCCACGTGGCATGTAAGATCAACTTGAGGACTCTTGCAACTTAGCATAACAGAGTTCAACAAACCCTCTGTGAACCTTTTGTGAACCCTAAATGGTTAAGAGAAGACAAGGCGGCCATGGAGGTAAGAAAAACGGCGGAGACAATGCTGGCAGACGCGCTCAGAACAATCGCGAACCCTCAATCAATCCTTTCATGGCGCACAGACAGAACAAGTCCTTTCGTGGATTGATCAGGCTTTTTGTGACGCTAAGGCGGCTTCTTCGGCTCCTAACCCTGCTAGTTCCTCTCATGGGGACGGATCTCATCTGACACCTTTACAGAAGGCTCGATCTCCCTGTGCTGATCACTTTGCTGCTAATGGTGATTGCAACAGTGGTAGAACTGTAGGCGGCGGGTCTCCAATGCAACCTCTGAACCGCTCTTCTTCAGTGGATTTACACCGAAGCTCACTACGACAGGCTGTCCTGATACCAGGGTTGATGCGAATCATGTCCTGAATAATAACTCAAACAGATCGACTACATTTAAGGATATTTTACAGGGCAGGAGTCTCGCGCAAGGGATGAGTCCCATCACACCTTTGACCCCTGCGGTTACTAACCCTAGCATTTCATTTGGGGATGAAGTCCTCGATTCAGAATGTTTCTACCTAGAGCATGCCCTGATCGGGAGATTCAGCGGGCTCTGGCCAAACCTAGCTACCCTTCATGACTGGATTACAAAGCACTGGATCCCGATTCTATCTAGTAAGTTAGATCTTTATCCATGTGCGAAAGGTACATTTATTGTTGTTTTTTCCTCAATTAGGGATAAGGAAGTCATAGCTAAAAAACTCTGGGCTTTGCAATCCCACTACTTGGTTTTGAAACCCCTGGTTCCTTCTTTTAACCCAATCACTGAATCCTTTTCCTGCAAACTAGTCTGGATTAGACTGCCCCATTTACCGCTCCAATTTCGGGACCGTACTTGTCTAACCACTATTGGAAATACTTTGGGTCATACCCTTTTCATTGACCCCCAAACCACTGATTTCACGCACACAACCTTTGCTAGAATCCTTGTTGAGCTTGACACATCCAAAAATCTCCCTGCTAATATAGAGCTTATAGTCCAAAACAGAACTTGGACACAATCATTAGATTATGAAGGCTTGCCCTTTAGGTGCAGAAAGTGTTTTGCTACCGGACACACTGCTGATGTTTGCGGAATGGAAAAGAGAAAAAATGGAAAAAACAACTGGTGGAAAAATGCCCTCCTTGAACACCTGATTTTCGAAGCCAAAGAGGAGTCAAATACAGATATTGAAGATGATTTTGTCCTGGAAACCCCTCTTTCAGAAATTCCAGTTGTTGAATGCGCCAACGAATCTCATTCAGTTGGTGACAAAAAGGAAGATACAAAAGAAGATAATGAATCCCATTGTCCCAGTTGGATCTAGGGAGGATAAGGAAAATACGCCTCCTCTATTCAATCCTCTAATTGTGGAGGCTTCTACAGGCTGGATAACGGTGCATAAAAATAAAAAACTATTCTCCAAGAATACCGCTTCTCCGCCTTGCTAGTTTCCCAGTGCTGCTCGGCTGCTCATCAATGCTTCACTTTCTTTGTCGAGCAGCAGCTGTTTGGTCGCTGTAAATCAGTTGTTTTTATGTTGATTTGTTGTTGGTCTTGGGTTTTATTCTGTGCAGGTTTTTTCTTGCTTCTGTTCTTGTTCTTGTTCGTTGGGCTTTATTTGTTCACATCTGGCTTTTTGAGCCTTCTTGTATAAGGGTATAGTCCCTTTCAAAAAACTATTTACCCTTAATAAAAAAAACTTGAGGACTCTTGCCTATATGTAAAGCATAAGCATGGACTTGGTTAATGGGATGTTGGCAATGCCAACACATGGGGTAGAGTTTTAAGACCTAAATATACAAGCACATAAGATGGAAGATAATGTCATGGTGATCTACAAATGAAAACGATAAATACAACACTAACAACTAATAAAATCATAAAAATCCATGACACAACAGGGTTTGGATATCAATGAGCCCAATACAAAGAACAATATAGATCCTAGATTAGGTGAATGATTCGATTAAAAATGAGTCCACCAAAATGTTTAGCCTTAATTAAATTATTGTGATGAGTGATGTATAATTTAATTAGGTTTAATAGGGTAAGGTTCAAAGATTGATGAATATTCTAATTAATTAACTTCCAACATTAATTATGTAATATTAGAATAGTGTTCTAGATCATGCAACACAAGATATAAATTTGAAAACACAATGGAATAAGTAACTTAGTTGATTGCAGATGATCCTGGAATGATATGGGAGTGCACACTACTAGAATAGGAGACTTGAACTTGAAAGTAGCTCGGAATTGAGGCGTAATTGCAAACCACCCTAAGTCAAAGCATTATATTATTCATTCATGGTCGTATTGTACAATTTAGCCCAATTTATATGGTCTTAGACACTGTTATACTTCTACTCCTGCAACTTTTCGTGTTGGTTGTCTTTCTGGATTTTTCTGTTGCTATCAAACCCTAGTTGTCACACATGCAACAAGGTTCTTTGAATGGAATGGAGTTCACCTCAAACCCTAACAATGAATGGATAGTCGTGCAAAACAAACATTAGAAGGGTTATGGGAAATCCTATGCACCACCGATGTTGACACTTCTCCGAAGAGGCCTCAAATCACACGTCATTCTCTATCTATCATGTGGAATCTAGATAGATCAATTAGACTTGGAAATTTTTGACCATGTTTTTTTTGATTTGGCTCTTGCTAAAAAACCTGGAAAGAGGATGTTTGATTGCTTGTGGATAAGAGAGATGACCTGTTTTGACCTAGTTTGTAGCTTTAGACCTAATGTGGGTGTTGTCTTAATGACTTCAAATATGACAGTGCAAGATTTAGGGAGCTTTAGGTTCCTTTTGCAAGTGTATGAAGTGAGTGCTCGAGTGCATTGCCTTAGAGTTCTAGGTTAAAAATGAGGTAATGTTTACTTGTTTATATAGGGCTCCGTAGATGATTTATCTAAGAAAGGTTGACTTGGATGAAGTATAAGACCCAAATAAAGATATTGATTTAAAAGTAGAGTTGGAGGACATGTCGGTCCAAGATCATACAGATGGGTCAGGAATGGATATAGATTCCTGGCCAAACTGTACGACCTTGATTAGGAGTAGAAAATATGTAAAGTGAGGTTTGAGACCTATTAACTGATGTTTTGTATTGATTTTGTGCATTGTATTCTTAAAATGCATCGACATGTCAATGTTTAAAGATAAACAAGCTAAATAACGAACCTCAGAAAGTGCTAAGCAGGAATGGAGAAGTCGTATTTATGATATCAATAATGAATAGTCAAATCAAGGGTTGCCAAAGTGCAAATTACCAAATTTGAGTGTTTACAAAAGGGTTCTTCTTACTCTCAACCCTAAACAAGGGCTTGTACAACTTTGGGTATTGTATGTACTTTTATAGAAAGTGTTAATGTAAAATAATTAAATGACTCTAAACGTGTTTTGTTGTTCATGAATGGAGTAATTCTCCTAATTATTTGTTAACCCTGGATTTAGTAAACTGTGTTGAAAAACCACGTGGATGGACTTGGTGCCAAAACACATAATCTTATTTGAGAGGAGACTTCATGCTTTCAAAGAATTGATTTTCTTCATTGCAATTGTTGCTCAATTTTCCATTTTTAGATGAGGAATATTTTCTCATATGTCAAAATCTATTCCAAGTTATCCAAGCAAACTCTTATGTTTATTTTGTCTTGGGTTTCTTTACCTTCTTTATTTTCCTCGCTTCTTTCCTTCCTTTTGTCATTCTCTTGTCATTTTGTTTCCTTTTGCACTTTCTTGTTAAAAGTACCAAAACCCCTAATACGCTTATTATATGAGGGAGTTGCCTTGTCACACATAGAGAAAATCGCTGCGTTCTATGGTGATTTCTTAAATGTTACAAGTTTTTGTTGTCGCCTATTCAAAATCATAAATCCAAAACCCAAAACATGAAAATATTGAAAACTAAATAAAAAAACTTCCAAACCTAAAACTCAAAAACCCCAAACTTGAAAATCTTAAAATGCAAATCATAAAACACATAAACTCAAAAACCAAATACCTAGAAAAATTCAAATCGACAATACAAAAAATTGAGTGATATACATCACCCTTAAAACCTAAAACTAAACACCAAAAAATTGAAATTATCCAAAGACTCTCAAACCCAAAAACTAAAACTAGAATCGTGGAACATTTAAATTTAAAAATCCTAAAAACATTAAAACCCAAACCAAAATTCATAAAACCCAAAACCAAACTTCCCAAACAAAAAAACCATGAAAACACAATAAATATATTATTATAAAACACCACTAAAATTTGAAATCAAAAATTAAAATCCAAAAGTAAAAATTAGAAATTCTTTATATAAAAATTTAAAAACCATTAACTCAAAAGACCTAAACTCTAAAAACATACAAACCTAAATCCAAATAACTTGCAATTGACCGACACAAAATATCTCCGAATGTAAAAATCTAAACAAAAAATCAATAAACCGACACCCAAAACCTAACTAAGTATTTTAAAAGTATATAATATATTTCCAAAAATCAGAATTTAAAATTAGGAGTGACTTATTGGCGATGAAGAATACATGACAATTATCACATAACATCATAAATCCAGAAGTTGCGTAGTTGGTGAAAGGAATGACTATGCACTTTTAGGTGAATGAATACCTTTGTAAATGAGAACAAGGATATTGATTAGGTAAGGATGGGACACCTCCAAAATTGGAAGGTGTTAGGTAGGTCAATTCCCTTGGTGAATGATATAAATAAATATTTTAAGTTGCATCTACCTATTAAGATATTTAACTTATGATAAAGATGGTGGACCTTGTTTCTTCATGAGAGAAGAGGACAAGTGAAATAGCATCCTTAGTTCACAAAAATATCACACTAAATGCAACACAAGCCACATGCATATGTGTGAAAAGAGAACAAACAAAATGACTCTTGAAATGAAATACAAGACAGGGGAAAGTGAGGGTGGAGAGAGCAAACAAAATGAAGAAGTCAATGGTAAGAAAATTAACATGTTAACTGTTACATAGGCAAGGGAAAGTGACACTAAAAGGAAGAAACAAAATGACTTAAGTAACATGTACAAGTCAATGGCATAAGTTTTTTATTATTAGGTACCTATATGAACATTATCCCCTTGTTCGGGCATATTTGTCCTTTGGGGTTGTAATGTTGTGGACTTTATTTTGATGCCTTTTTAAAAAAATGTCAATAAAAAATTATATTATCTTTGTTTGAGGTTTTTGTTATTATAAATAATTTTTTTCTAAAATAAATGTTTTGAAATTGATATTGGTTGATGTTTTTCAAATAAATGTAAAGATAGAAAAATTATATGAATACCAAAGTCTTACCCATAAAAACAATGTTTAAATATATTTGAGTAAAAATCTTATTTGTAAAAACTTTTAACTTATTTGAATAATATTTTTTGAAAACCTATTACAAAAATAGATGTAACTTATTATTTTTGTTTGTTTATCTTGCATATTCTAAGAATGGGATTGTACTTAGGTGAATTTGGTGGAAAAGATACCTCACTGTTTGACACTAAACCAAAAACATCGTGTGCACCTAACTTAAATAAAATTATGACCATAAGAAAATAAAATTCAAAACATAAACATTACATACTTATACTTTTAAATATATAATTCACTATATCAAATTAGATGCACCTCTTTAATATATATGTACTTTTTACAACCTATGAAAATGTATATATACTATAAAAATTGTTTTAACAAAATAATTAATTTAAAAAAGGTTATTTTCATGAAACTAAGTATTTATTTGTTTAAATATTTTTCATAAATTAAATTATAATTGCCAATATATAATATAATTATAAAATGAACACATATTACATATAGTGTTTCTTCTATTTCTTATAAATCGTACTGAGATTACATATACTTTTTTCGGTAGAATGCAGTGTCCACCGACTAGTTTCACTATAAAGTTAATGATTTTTGCAATCATTATTTTCTTTTTGAAACTAACTACTTTATATGGACATGACATATGTACAAGTTTAGGGTTGTTGATGTCTAGATCTAATTTGATTGTTTTCTTTTATCATTAAATTTTCATGACTCCATTTTTAGATAAATATGTAATAGTAATATTATATATTTTAATTAGTTATATAAATGTATGAATAATAATTAATATTTTTTTATACATAGTTGAATGTAATTATTTTATATTATATAATGTAAAGTCAATTATGTTAGTTTAGTATTGAGTCAATTTTATGACTTATATTTTATGAATATTGATTGATAGTTCACAAGAATTTCTCTTGTTAATAGTGATTAGTAATATACAAGAATTTATTTGGAGATTTTGAGTATGGATGGTCTACTTGATATTTAGTGCGTCAAAGTGTAATATCTATCACATACTATTACAATTCAAACATGTTTAATCATAGAGTTTCATAGTACTATTACGACTTGAACATACTTAATTATGGAGTTTTTCAAACTCTCTCTAAGCATGAATGGTCTACTCAACACACTTATTATATCGTGAAACATTCATCACACTATTATTATGACTAAGTGTATTTAAGTATAGAGTTCCTTAGAGTAAGATTACAATACAACCACAATTAATCATAGAGTTTCTCATAATACTATTGTAGCTCAAGTACACTTAATCGTAAAAAGTACTCATTATATCTAAGTGAAAAACCTCTCACAATATTATTATGGCTCAAATACACTTAATCATGGAGTTTCTCTCAAAATTAGGTCTACTTAATTTATCTTATTTGTAAAACTTCCAACAAATATTTTAGAGAATCAACTTAAAAACTATTACTACAATTCATATTTTAGTTTGACAAAACTTATAATACATATAATTATTTATAAATCTCCTTATTTCATAATTATTACCATTGAAGAAAAATCTCAACCCAATACATATTTTATTTTGTGAAGTGTAATTACTTCAACAATCAATTAATCAATTAATATCCTTACAATTTGAATAAACTTTGAGTGAAAAGAATGATAACCATAATATAAATGGATAAAAATCTTATAAATTTTGAAAATCAACAAAATTTTTTTTTCCATGATAATAACATTAAAATAATCAATGATTCAATATTAAATCTGCCTTGAAAATTTAAACCTTAAAAAAATTAAATTTGATTGCAAATACCAATATAAACATCAATTTTATATGATCAAGCTTGAGGTTGATACTGTTTTCATAAATACCTATATAGTGTCACTTTCATGCTTGAAAATTGAACCTACATTTGGAATGTCAACGTTTCCTAGTTTCACGGTGAACCACAATTCAATTAACAATTTCAATTTCACAATTATTGTGAGAATCTATTTTCTAGCAAATAAAAATTCGATGGTTAATTTTTATTGGGAAAATTTAATAGTGTGTTTTTAAATTATCTTACCCTAGTTTCTATGAATAATTGTTATCATGATGATATTTTACCTTATATATTTTTGGTAATCATTATAATGGAAGAAACTTAAATACCATGCAAATATCAAAATCTTTAATAATATATGAGGATTGTTTAACTTTGACAAGAAAGTTGTGTATATTGTAATCCATTTTTTTAGGCTTTTCATTTTCTAATCTCTTTTTCATTAATAATATTTTAATATTTTTTTATCATTAAAATAATGATTTCTCATTCAAATCATTTTAAAATAATATAAACACACCAAAAATCGAATCATATAATTAAGTATTTAGCGTAGAGTTTATTTTGTTTGACATTTGGGGTCTTTCTACATGACCCATCATTAAGGAGAATGAGTTGAAGCCAATGCTTGACCAAAGTGATAGTTTATGTTAAGCTTACACAATATTATTGACACTGTAAAATCGAAATGATGGGTGAAAACTAAAACAATCATGAAGGGATGACCACTTTATATTACTTAAACATACTATAATATATCTCTTTCGTCAAGCATTGGCTTCAACTCTTTCTCTGTGATAATGAATCATACAAAAATACACCAAACACCAAACACATTCAACTAAAAAGTTATATCTAGAGACTCCTCATGATAATTATGAATGCAAAATATCACTCATAACCAATAGCACTTGTCAAGAACAATTTCCTAGGTTAATGGTCTTTAAACGTTCCCATGAGGACCTACTCATTAACCCCACATTCCACTTCAACTCACACTATAATTGAGGTTCCCACACCCCCTAATAACTTTCCTTTCCTTCCTGCTATTAAGCCACTAAAAGCCACAAATAGAATAAAGATCTAAAGCATCATCCACCATAGAATAATACAATACATCGAACGGTCGATAAATCACCGGTACTTTAACGGGCTGTTCCCGTTCCCGGTGACACCACATACACGTGTGGGCGGTGTAACCTAAAATAAGTAAATTGCACCAGCTGGATGAAAATGACCGTTGGTAAACATCATGCAGTAAAACATGTTATTGTTTATTAATTAATTTTAATGCTGCATTTAATCAGAATGCGTTTTTTGTCTGTAATGTTTTACCCCTGTGGTTGCTGGCAATTACTACCTAGGTTGAGTGGAAAAAACAGAGGGATAGTTTTTATTTTGACCAGCATTCAATGCAGGAAACAAACATCCAATTTTAGCATAACCAGCGGACCCTGTTTTTATCCATACCATACACCCTCTTGTCGACAATACTGTATATAGCTAATCAGATTGATATTTGCTGACCGTTTATTACCACATTTATCCGTCATTCTCTGACTTTCAGTCCCATCGAATTCAACTTTGGGAAAAATATTATACATTAAAGATGATTACTAAATATTTTCCATCACACCCAAGTGTGAAATCAAAAACGGATTTTTAAATTTTTGTTTTTCATAGAACCCAACAAAAAAATTCTCATCCCAGCCAAGTGTGAAATCAAAAAGGATTTTTAATTTTAATTTGTTTTCATAGAACCCAAGTGAAATCAAAAAGGGATTTTTAATTTTAATTTTTTTATCATTGGACCCAACAAAGAAATTCTCATCACCACCCAAGTGTGAAATCAAATCTTTTCATAGGACCCAACAATTACTGGAATTGTGTATTTTTCAGGTGTAAAACCCCAATTTGTTGGTCTTTTTGAAGAGGGTGAGTGTGTTTCAATGATTTTCAAGGCTAGGATTTTGAATAGGTTTTGTGCAGTGAGAACGTGGAGTAATGAAAGCTCGAAAGTCTAGTGATTGAAAGAAATTGTTGTAGGCCTGAAAGAGCTTTGTTGCTGCCGGGTGTCTGGGATTCAATATTTTAAGTACATTGCTGCAATTAACATTAGGTCAAGGTCAAGGAATGGTGTTTCAATAAAACTGGCTGCATTGAAGGAGTTTGTTGGTGGTGGTGGGAAAATTAATCCTGATTTTTGAAATAGCGCAGAAGTGTTTCTTAAGATTCATTTAGTGGATGTTGGAGCAATCAATCTTAATCCAAGCCGGTCTTTAAGATTTTGGAAGACCCTTGTTGACAATGAATTAGTTGGTGTTGAAAGACAATTCTAACCCAACTTCTTATTAAAGATTTTGGAGGAGGCAATAGTTTGTTTATGATATGATTATGTATGGTGATGGAACAATGTATTTTGATATAAAATGGAAGGCCTAAATTGTTCAGGTTGAGCAGATTCAGTGAGTGTGTTAGAAGCAGACAATACCAATTTGAGCAGGGCTTTCAGTCTTTGGAGACCTAGTATTGTTTTGTCTTGGATTCACAGTGCATCTTAATGCTGGCCGGTGTACGAGATCTTGGACGGCGTAATTTTTTTGGTTATGACAGATTCAGCTTGTCTGCAGGAAACTGTCAATCTCACATTTTTGAGCGGGGTTTTGGAAGACCTTAAAAGTTTGTCTTGGATTCACAGGGCACGTATTTGAAACAGAGATTGTCAACATTGGTTGATCTCTGAGATCTATAGGAAGGCCCAAACAATTTGGTTTCGATTGATTCATTGGCTCCTGAAGCAATGCATATCCTAACATTGGTTTCTGATATTTCTGCAGATGTTAAGAGTTTGTTTGGGTGAGGATTTTGAGGATGGTAATAGTTTATTTTGGGTTGATAATAAGGCGGGTTTAGAGGCACTGACAGATTGAAAAGAGATGGTTTGGATTCCTTCACGGAAAGCAGTTATCACAGTTATAAGTTCCAATCTTTACTGTTGAGGTTTTGACAGTTAATTTGTGTTGCTTCAAGGAATGCAGCTAGTTTAGGAACAAGTCCCAATCTCTTGACTTATTCATGGTTAAATTGAAGTCAATTCAAAAACAAGTTTCTTATCACTTCGGAAATAACAAATTTGAAACTGTCTTGCTTGGAATTTAAGGTTTTAAAAACCTATGCAGTAGCTTTGACCATTTCAGCCACATGGAATTGGTTTGTGCATGAAGATTTTTTCTGAATTAGATTAATCCCTCTTTGTCCAAATCATGTGAGATATTTCAATCCTATTCAAGCAGTGCAATGCAGGTCGTGTGTGCTTGATTTTCGAAGGATTGGTGATCCAGAGAGACTGGATGATCTGAGGGAGTATTGTGTAAGTTGATTTCTAAGTTCATTTGCATAAGCAAAATAGCGCAGTGGAGGGGGCAGATTGGAATTCTTTATGGCAGAACCCAGATATCCTCTGGGTTGCAGAAGACCATTACTGGACAGGAAATGGGATCATGTTAGATGGAGCTATCCTCTGGAGGCCATGAGCAGGGGATTTAGTGGACTATTCTGGGTCAAATCTGTATATATTATTACCATGTTGATGATATCCTTTGTGGGCACATATGGTTCTACCGAGCTTTATGCATCCATATTAGCAGGCTCTGTGAATGAGACCAATTCTCGCAGGTCAGTGGACAATATTCTTCAGGACTACGCTTTCAGAGCATTAAGACACCCTAAAACAGGTATTGTCCACAATGCCTCCGTGCCCACAAACCTGTCTGGTATTATTGTTAGTGCAGTTCGTTTCAGAAGTGGCAGCTTGAGGAGGCGTACATATTCCTTTAATGAATTCGAGCTACCAACAGGCATTGTGGTGAGTCCTTATGTAGAAAGACTAGTTCTTGTTTATCAAAACTTTGAGAATTTGTCTTCTGTATATTATAATATGCCTGGATATCAGTTAGTAGCACCAATTTTAGGTCTCTTAGCATATGATGCTTCCAATCTAAATGCTACTAATCTGCAAGAGCTGAACTTTCTTACAACCAAAAATCCCATTTTCATTCATTTCAGTAATATGTCCTCCACAGGAGGATTGACCCCCTCGTGCATCTTCTTTTACATGAATGGAACAGTGAGTATCAGCAATGTGAGCTCTCCAAATGTTTGTTCTTCTAATTTCCAAGGCCATTTTTCTTTGGTGATTAAATCTCTTGCCCCTGCCCCCGCCCCTGTGCCCATTTCATCGCCATTGTCGCCTCCGCCATTTGGTGTTGTTCCTCCAACAACATCAGTGCCTACCCCCAGTACTCCAAGGTCTGGTTTAACGCCCCGCCTGGAAAAACATCAAAAACATGGAAAGTCGCTGTTGGATCTTCAGTTGGTGGGGTAGTTGCTGTTATTCTGGCAGGCATCATTTGTGTTGGGTTTTTCAAGTATAAGGAACAGTCACAAATTGAGCACATGGAATTTCAGGCAGAGCAAGCAGAGGCACTACAAACTTCCATGGTTGGAGGAAGCAGGGCTCCAATTGCAGGTGGCACTCGAACACAACCCATGCTGGAGAATGAATATGTTGCCTAGAATTTATCCTTTAGTTTCAAAATGAGAATTCTCAGAGTTGGTGAAGGGTTTTGATGCATTATACAGGTCTTTGTAGCCATAATTTTGAAGCAAGCATAGATTGATTGGCTTATTATCTGGCCATCGTTGCGATGACTTGTCATGCTTACTCCTTTTTTTGCTATTTTTGGGTGGCTCATTGAGTCTCGTTACTGGCATTCATATCTTTAACATCCATTGATCTTTCCCGGTGAGGAAAACGGCAAGACAAAGCAACATCATGTCCGTCTCTTCTTGATTTCTAATGCAGCTGTCAGTTGATACTTCCAATAAGAAATTATGGCTATTAGTCATGCTTTTGGGGATCCCTACATTTGTACGGTATTGTATGAGAAGTGTCTGGTATTTTTGTTCCGATTTGTATATAAACAAGTCTTGAATTCCCTAGAAATTCATTTATATTCATTCCTTGTATTCTATTTTAGAATGGCTTTTCCAACACCATCTGTGACTTGTGGGGACCGTCTTTCATCTCTCTTGTTGTGCACCTTCTTGCATTTGATAGTGAGTTTAGTTAGTTGTGATGGAGCAAATTTCAAAATCATTTAACATCTGTGTCCCAGCATGCAATCTGCCTCAACGGGATTTATTTTTCAAGTAGTTTAAAATAAATATCAAATTCACAAGAGTTTGGAGACGTTGAGATTTTCTCTCTCCTTCTCTTACATGGATGCATATTCTTGTACTGATGACCATAAATGCATGGGCATCATAAGCTTTAAGCTCCTTGGCCTAGCTTTGGTATCTGCTTCATTCACATTATGGATGGCACAACTTTTGATGTTTTATATTTTACCAATTAGAGCACCAGTGGCACTAATTGACTAATACAAAGATAAATCCCTGCATTTCTTTGTTAAGTAGTTTCATGCAATCTTGTGATAGTTTACAATCTTGTCAAAGGTTTTAATTGCCTGTTTTATGTTTAGCCAGCATGATCGTAGGAGGCTGATCCAAATACAACATTAGAGTCCCTTTGAAAAAAAAGGTATCAGGTTTTGATGAATGTCAGGAGTCTAATACAAAGAGGTTTCGATGGGTTTAGGAGCCTAATACAGACATAAAGCCTACTCAACCTGAATAGCGATAGATTCTAAAATACAATGTTCTATGCAATCCTTTTGGATATTCTGTGGCTGGTTTAGGCATTAGTATTGTCTTTGTCAGTAGAGTCCAATATAATCTGTTGTGCAGTACGTTGTATTGGAATATGATGGACAAGATTATAATTTTTTGCATGTGAGTGCTGTAGTTTAATTCGATTTAGGTCTGTTATGTGGCTTGTTGTCTGGACAAGTTAGAAACACACATTGGATTCCCTTTACTAATTATGCATAACTCACATGCGTAATAATTGGAAAATCGGTATATAACAGAGAATGTTCATCTTTGTTCACAGACAAATGTCGTATGAGTCCCATGTTTCCTTTAATTAAGAGTTCAAGAACCCTACAGTCAAATTCAGACATGTACTTTGGATGCTATAGGAACAAGTACAACATGATGAATTCTAGAAAAATAGCACAAAAAATCCATAGTTTTTGTTATCGGCACTTAAATATTTGTCTGCATATTTGCAAAAGCTAATATTGTATCATCTCATATATTCTGCATGTAGATAGATTGGCAAGGTTTCATATTACTCAAAGCTTGGTCATGAGGTCAAAACCTGGAAACTACAAAATCTGAATAATATATTAGGTAAATAGAAAGAAATCCTCCTCTTGCAGTTTCCCACAACCTGATATACCAAATTGGCTTGAGTCTTGGCTGTGACCTAGAAAACGGTCTGGATCTGAATCGAACCTGCACTGATCCTACCTTCTGCATGTAGATGGATTGGCAAGGTTTCATTTTACTCAAAGCTTGGTCATGAGGTCAAAACCTAGAAACTGCAAAATCTGAATAATATATCAGGTAAATTATAAATAGAAAGAAATCCTCCTCTTGCAGTTTTCCACAACCTGATATACCAAATTGGCTTGAGTCTTGGCTGTGACCTAGAAAATGGTCTGGATCTGAATCGAACCTGCACTGATCCTACCTTCTTATGGCCAGGTTATTTTTCTATTTATGTAAATGGAAAAACATATGCGCATGGTGCGTATGTGGAGACAGAGATAGAGAGGAACTGGAAGAAGTTATCCACAGTAGTCAATTAAGAAATGGCTAGGAAGTGCCTGATGCAAGCAGATTGCTAGAGAGTTTGATTTGCTCCTACGTGTCTCTGTTTCTAGGGTGCAGATACACCAATTTTTACCAGGCTTTTTCATAAACATTTATTTGCCTCCTTTAACCATACGTTTGGAAACCTATCTTACTCCCAAGGTCTTGTTTCTTGTTGGTAAACTTATATTACTGAAATAAAATTGTGTATGCTATTTTTGTATTTCCCTTTGGTTGGATAATATTCATAGCCTGTGTGGATCCACAAAGGTACTGAAACACGAATTGTAAAAACTACTGCAGAACAGGGGATTTGCATGGGAAAGGAGAAAATCTCATAAACTATACCAACAAATTAGCAGATCATTTTATTTATGGGATTGAAAACCACATATGGCACACAACAATGTCTACCCCTGTAATATTATGTCTGAATTTAAAACTTCTTTAACCTCAAAAGAGGAAGAAGCGAAGAAATAGAAGCAGCATCAAAAACTCATGTTTGCTAATAACTCTAACAAAATAAAGTTCTGCCGTTTGTCCAAAGCACATTTTTAAGTTTATACTGTACAAGCTTCCTATGCATTTAAGCAATAATATGCACACCTAACTCTCAGAAAAACTAAAAACTGGTAAAACACAAGCCAAGAGGAGTGTTGCTCGTAGAACCGACCTTTAAATCTTGACATAGTCTGCCTTGCCATGGTCCATATGAATACTAGTCATAGCAGATGATGTTTGTATGGGAGTTTTAACGAATCAATCTAACAAAAGGAAGAAAACACTTGAGACCAACGATGCAAACCTGCTGGTCCAAGAGCATTAGGAACATCTGGATTAATAATACAGTGTGGGCACGGATATAACTGAATGACATCCCTGATTATAATAGAAACCTACTTGAAGAATGGTTAATTGTTAATCTGTTATTGTGTTAAAACAGATGATTCTCTTAACCCTAGTGCATCTGAATCCAGATATTTTTGGTAACTAATAATTTACCTCTAAATAAGGTTCAATTTTATCATTGCAATAATATTTCTCATCTCCGCAAAATAGTCTTTTGTTGCTATTGAGAGTTCTTATTGAAAAGTAAGCTCTGTTCCAGGTTAAATTCGTTAAAATGAATCCCCTCTTGCAGGGCCCTTAGACATTCAAATTGAATGATAGATTGTTGACTGCCAAAACTGATAATGTAGTAAGCCGTTTACAGCGTGAAAGGGGAAAAAATTAATTAAATGCTGTTTCTGTTGATAGCATTTAGAAGTTATGTTCTTTTGGTTTTGGCTGAGGTTTAGCCACTCTTTGGCAGATTGACCCCAACACTTTGGAGCAACACTCTACTGTGCGAGGATAATAGGAGATTACATGATGTTAAATTGGTCATTTCTACTGAGAATGCATAAATGCTTTCTCATGTTTACAAGGATATGTAGATTAGAATTTCGTTTTCAAGGTCTATTTTAATTTTTTCCATTTCCATTAGTGATGCAAACAGGAATGAGGAGACCAAATTAATGGGAGCCTACTCCTGCAGCTGGGACTTACGCTCGCTCTTATAGACACACATCTAAGTTCACTACACTTGAACCTCAAAGTTTCAAACACACTCTTTATTGAATTCAACATGTTAAAGGGATTTTTACTGCAGACAAACACACTCACACTCGCCTTTTTAGGCTTGTTGAAATATGAAGAAAATTTAATCCCTACACAGTCCCTCATGGACTCGATATATCTCTCTGCTCCTAGAATGGAACCAACTTCTCACTCCCACTCCGACTTGTCTCTTGCAAGTGCCTTTTTAAGCTCTCCCTTTGCTTGCCAAATCTAACTCCCATCCAAGAATTTGAATCTCATTTACTAACCTTGACATTCTGATCTCCTGACGACGGGCGGCCTAAACAAAAGGAAGCTGTGTGTTTATGTTGAAAATCTGCCTTAAAGCATAATTCTAAGATGTTCTCTTGAAGGCCATAAATTTTGCATACGACCTGAAAATCAAGCGTCGTTTTTTCAAAGGGTATAATTTTCCGAGGGAATGTAAGTATGCAATCACTTTCTTACTTGAGATTTTCTTTGGGTACTTTGTCCCTCTACCCCCAGACATCCATTTTTAGTCCTTGCGTCTTCCTTTTTCCTCATCTTCATTGCTGGACCCGCACATAGATCAACCATATTGTGGAAATCATAAGTTCCCACATGTACTCCTTCTGTCTCTTCATCATGCCCCATAAACATGGTGTCCAACTCTTCACCATTTTTCGCATTCTCTTCACAGCTTGTAGTCACATGATGGGCTATCAAAGGAACATTCTGAGCAAACTCTACCGCTGTCATGTCACCATTCTTTTTTTTAATTTTCTGCCTCTATTCCATATAGAGTGTTTTAAACTAAACTCTCGTTAGGTGCATTCAATAGCACTTCCATCACCTTCATTATTTCCTTCATGGAAACCTGCAACTCTTCTTTTATGTCCGCTTCATTCACTCGTATTGTTTCTGTCATGGAAACTTGCAAATCTTCTCTGTTGTCCTCAACCATCCTTCCCTGCAAAGATGAAAATGAAAACTTTCTCATATTCATTTCCAATGATATTTTTCCTCTTTCCACTTTGCCAATACCACAAATTCTTGCCCATCATTTAAGACGGGCCTCCTTTTTCTGGTCATAAACTATCACCTCCATATCCTCCATCGTGGGATTTCTTCTTCTACGGGCTGCTCACAACCTTCTTTCTCTATGCTTTTCAAAATAGACTTGTGATTCCCACATGAAAACCTCACTCTCCTATTTCCTTTCAAGGAAATATTTTCTCTCCACTCTTCACAAAATCATCCAGGAGAACTTCTCTTGCTTTCTCCAGTCTCTCATTGTTCTTCAAAACAAATGGCAACTTGACTCTCTCATTGCGTTTCAAGGCAATCTTCTTCTCATCATGCTCAAGCCTCAACTCTTGAAGCTTTAATCACTCTCGTTGCATTCCTAGATGAACCACGTACTCTATGAACTTGGAAACCATATGTACCCAAATATTTACCACCTTCTTTCCTTTCTCTTGTCTCCTCACTTAGAGACCTCTCCAATACCTAGCTGCAACTCCACACAATCTTGTGCTTGCAACCTTTTCCCTCTTGGGGTCTTTAGTACTTTTTTTTCTATGTTGCACGGAAACGGAAACGAATACGAAACGCGGAAACGGCAATTTTAAAAAAACCTTGGATACGAAACGTTACCGGAAACGTCCGTACAATATATATATATATATATATATATATATATATATATATATAATACTCATTTTATAATTGTAAATTTGTAGACCATAAGAGATAATTGATAAAGCACTCAAAATATTTTGTCTCTTCCTTCAAGCTGCTCCTTGATGTCTCTTTGCTCTTCACAATGCTAAATGTTAGTTTAGTGAAAACTGAATTTAGCAAGAGAGAAAATGAGAGTGTGATTTAGAATGGACCCAAGAGGTCATTATATAGCTTTTAGGAAGTGTTTTTAGCAAGTCTAGGTAGGTAGATTAGGGTTAGGTGTATTAAATGCTTTTATTTTTTATTTTTTAAAAAGTTTTGATGCTTAAAACTTAGAAAAATCGGCAGAAACGTTTGGCATGTTTTGGGCAAGTTTCGTATGCGTTTCACGTTTCGGAAACGTTTCCCCATGGATACGGGACCCTCAGGGACGTTTCGGTGCTTCTGAGCTTTTTTTTCTTTAAAACAACACTTTACATCTAAAGACAATAAAACAAAAGTATATTGCTACTGGGCTACCGTTCTCTTTCACTATGACATTTTCTGGTCTCTTTTTGTCTCTCGGGTTCTTCTTCTCTTGGCTCTATGAGCGTCATTTTTCCAACTCCCTTTTCTCTTTTATCTGGTCTTCTCTCCTAGACATCCAACTTTGGTTCAAGGGATATTAACATCTTCTCCATCTCTTCTTCATCTTCATTCAAGGGATATCTTGTGTAGTCTCCATTTCATCCAATCTCACTTGGATTTCCTTCAACATCTCTTGCAAGTCTTCCACTCTTGGTGTTCTTCCTCTTTCAAGAGGTATTCCTCTATGTGGTATATACTCCCAACAAATCTTTGCTTCTTTTGTCTACCTGCAATCAACAAACATGCTTCTCTTTTCTATGAGCCATATATCCTCAACAAATCCCACTTCTTTTGTCTAGCTGCAATTAACAAACATGCTTCTTTTCTACAACTTGCAAAAGCCTCACACACTGAACACAACAAGGAAAATCTTGCTGCGATACCAATTGATGGATGGGAATTAGGGGACCAAATATATGGCAGCCTACTCATGCAGCCTCACACACCCAACCCAACAAGGAAAATCATGCTATGATACCAATTGATGGATGGGAATGAGGGGACCAAATTAATGGCAGCCTACTCCTGTTGTTGGGACTTACACTCACTCTCTAATGGACACACACGCAAGTGCGCTACTTAGATTTAAACCTCAAGCACACTCTTTATTGAATTCAACATGTTACAGAGATTTGATTACAAACACATCCCTCATCCCTTACAAAGTCCCTCATGGACGGGATACAGCTCTCTGCTCCTTGACTAGAACCAACTTCCCATTCCCTCTCTAACTTGTCTCTTGCAAATGTTTTTTTTTCCCTCTCCCTTTGCTGGCCAAATCTAACTTCCATCCAAGAATCTAAATCTCACTGACAACCCCTGCCATTGTGGAGTGCCTCTTCGAACTCCCAATATCTTGAAAACGATCAACTACTGAAAAATCATCATTGTAATTTGTAAACAGCTACTTCCTCTTTGTAACTGTCAGGGGCAGAGCCACTCATTTATATGTCAATGGGAAGCCTAAACAAAGGAAGCCACAGATTTTTGCTGAAAATCCACAGCCTGGCAGTACAGCATAATTTTGAGATGTCTAGCAAGTTCGGGAGGCCATAATATTTACATTCAATCTTGAAATCAAGTGCCCTTTTTTTTGAAAGTGTATATTTGTTGGATGGGAATCCAAATATGCAGTCACACTCTTTCTTTGAAATATTTTTCAGGTACTTTTGTTTCTGCTCTGAGACCTGTCCATTTTATCCCTTCAACATATGCAGCTAATTCCCATATTCTATTGATGGTTGAGAAACTCAACCAATTCACTTGGAACCCTGTGGATGCATGAAATTGATGCCATCTGATGTACTTTCTGCTCTTGAGTGTCGAAATGCTGATGCTTCTCAAGGATCAACCTCACTATGTCAAAACAACGAAAGAACCGATTAGTCCACATAAACACAAGTCTATTATTTTTGGGTGGTACTTCTTGGATGCTTCTGCATCAATTAGCCATTTGATAATCATCTCAGTTTTTATATTAATGCAACGTATTATCCATGTTCACCAAAAATCAAAATACGAGGTTCTAAAACATGTGAAATAAACTGAGAGAAATACAGAAATTCTTTTCAAGATAATATCGCAAAGCATGTAGAACTTTATATAGAATTTTTATTTAAGATCAATTAAGTTTAGAGAGAGAGGATGGTCAACATTGACCCACTCTCCAAAAAAAAAAGAAGTATTTCTTATGTACAGCTGGAAGAAAAGTTAAAACATGTTTTTTTGGGCAATCTGGAGGCTTTTGTGCTATCACACAAGTTTCAGAATAGGATTGCTACGTTGTGTTAAACCATTAAGAATCCAGATTGTGGACCTGAGATATAGTGCTATGAAGAACCACAAGAAATTCAAAAGATTTTTTTAAATATTGAGAAATGAATAGAAAATCAGAGTACATGACAACCCAAAAGGGCGAAAGATACTATAAATTCAATAACAAACTGCCGCACCAGAAAGGAGCAGCAGTGAACAAAAAACAACTCAGCCCCAAAACAGTTCACCGAAAGGCCCCACTAAAGGCTGTTGTAAATCAGAAAATCCTTTAATCTTCTTGCTTAAGACTTCATCCTTTTGCACAAGGCGCTTCAGCCGAGCTTTGATATCCTTCATCTGCTTTGATAGGTTCTCATTATGAAGAAAAGTTATTGAATACTCTGTTTCACAGAGAACTGAAGCAAGAAATCAGAGTAAAGTCTGTGAATAACAACTGTCTGAGGAGTAATGCTGTTAAAGAAGCAAGAATGACATCTATTTTTCCAAATATGCTTAATTGTTATTTGTCTAAAAGATTCAAAAATCACATTATTTGATATTCCCAATCCAAGAAGGGCTTTTTCCATGACAACTTGCTTGAAAATAGCACTGGCACATCAAACTGAATTTGATTCCAGATTGATTTGGCTGAATTGCACTTCCAAAAGGCATGCATGATAGTTTCTTTCTTATTACAGAAGGGACAAGACAATTTAATCACATGTAAAAACCCAAGTCTATCTGCTACTGGCAGCTTGTAATGAATAACTCTCCAAGCTAAAAGTTGGGCACTAGACTCAGCCTTCGATCTCCATACATTAGAACATATTTGAATCCAATTGTTTTCAGACATCTTACAATTCCATTTTAGGTTCAATCTTTTTGAAATGAAATATCAGGCAGCAACTTGAGATAGGAGATTTTAGGAGGAAATTGATTAAGTCTAGCGCCATTAGACCACCCTCAATCTTTGATGAAATTACAAGGAGTTTCCGCAGACATCTTAACAAAAGAATAATTATGTAGCATGATATTGTATGTGTAAAGGAATTTATTTCAGATTTAATCCTCTTTTCTATTGGTTTTATTAAATTGATAGTGACCATTTCACAGTGAGAATGCAAGAGTAGCAGAGAACAAGCTTATTTGTTTCTTAATGTCATGTAAGTTCAAGTTTTCGTTTTCCCTTGGCAAGTAGACTTTAGAGGCCGGTTTTAATTTTATTGAATATTCCCAAGTTTCCATGTTAGAGAAATTCAAGTATCTTTTCAAAATGTTTATCATCATTTTCTTTTAGATGATGGTAGTTTCCTCCACTTTGAGCAGTCATATGTTTAGAGTCTAGACAATGGTTATCACTTGGACACAACATTATCTGCGGTGTGTATCTCTATAGAACACCATTTTTCAGCCATAAGTGATTCTAGGGGCAGCTTATCAATTTCAAGGGCAGTCGCCTGGTAATGTAGTTTACAAGGCTTTGACAAGTTCAATAAAGAGAAGAAATTACCCCCTCCCGGATCATATTGTAGTCTTTGGGTGTGGGGTTGGGGCTGGCAAGGGGGTGAGGGATGGCCAGGTTTGGCAGTACCCAATAACATAGTTTACAAAGATACTGTCAAGTTCAATAGATAAGGAATTACCACCTCCCGGATCATATTGTATGTAGTCTTTGGATATGGGATTGGGGCTGGTGAGGGGGTGAGGGATGGCTTGGCAGTACCCAAAGAGAAGATGGTCAGGGATGTACAAGGCTTTGACAAGTTCAATAAAGAGAAGAAATTACCCCTTCCCGGATCATATTGTAGTCTTTGGGTGTGGGGTTGGGTCTGGCAAGGGGGCGAGGATGGCCAGGTTTGGCAGTACCCAATAACATAGTTTACAAAGATACTGTCAAGTTCAATAGATAAGGAATTACCACCTCCCGGATCATATTGTATGTAGTCTTTGGCTATGGGATTGGGGCTGGTGAGGGGGGGCCCAATAATATAGTTTACAAAGACACTGTCAAATTCAATAGAGAGAAGGAATTACCACCTCCTCAGAGCATATTGTAGTCTAGATCTGATGAAAATATGAAATACAGCACCATCAATTGCAGAAATAATATGTTATGGTGAGTGGAAGCATACTAAATAATAAACACATGTAAAGATGCTTGTAGAATAAATCTATGGATCAGAACCGTTTGCATAAGGCAAAAATATTATTGTGAATGTAAACTCCCTAAATGAGTAGATTACATGATGGTAGATCTTGGTATAGAGGACTATATGTTATCACAAGCATGTATTGGGACTGAGTAAATGTAATATACGAATTTTGCCTGCACATCATGTACATATTAGATGTTGACGTGTGCGTCAAGAAATGCATGTACAAACTTCATATGGGACGATGTATGTAGAATTTTTGTATGCTAGAATAGTGAAGGTGAAGTGCCAAGAGATGACTAACTCTCTGTTCTAGTGGGGGGGAGCTGCTGAATCCCATCTCTTCCCCACTCTGTCCTGCAACTGCACAAGTAGCAGCGGAAGCAACTTATGGAAGTAAGAGAAAGTAGCTGCGGAAGATCTGAGGGAAGCAATTCATAGAAGTCTAAAGAACTGATTAATCTTAGTAATATAGAAACTGTGCCATAATCTATCTTGCTGATGTGGTGGATGGTGTAAAGGTGTGGTTGTAATACATAATGATAGATAACCACGGATAATCTTATCAACTCCTGAGTCCTAGTAATGATAAAGTATTTTTAATGAATGCTAAAGTGATGGTTCTTATATTACTTAGGTTAAAACATTGGTGTGAATTTACATTTATGAGTAATATGACACTGGTGTGGTCAATGCCAAGCAAGCTTAAACCTCCACTTGAGAGAGGTTATGATAAATTAAAAAGTTGCAAGTGCCTCACATAAAACCCCGATCTGCTCTTTTGGCATGGATTTGCATGTAGAAGTATGGTATTACTAAATTTTATAACAAAACATCCAAAACTCCAAATGCTTAAGTTTCAAGGATAATAGAATTATACCAAAAATGAAACTTTCCATCTCTTCCTACATGAATTCCTCTGACTCCAAGTTCTCAATGATTAAATGTTTGGTAAATTCGAATCCTAAATGGTGCAAGTGATTTTGGTTAAGGTGGCCTTCTCTCACTACAACCCATAGTCTACATTTTATGTTGAGTGTGCTGTCATAATCTAAATTTTATGTCAAGAGTATGTGTGGTCATATGCAACACTAATTTGTTTCATGCATTTTATTGAAGTAGAAATATGGTTTGAAACATGAATAATTTGTGACCGCCTTCTTCCTTTACTCTTCAAGTGCACTACACCATTTTGAGTGTGATCTTCAAGTGTTAGCCACTTAATCATTGAATGCGTGATCTCTTTTGGGAGATTAAATCTGCACCACTCTGAAAGTGTTGCTACTTAATCGTTAATGAATGATTTTTTGTTGGAGGTTAAATCTGCTCAACTCTAAATGCTTAAACTTGTGAAAAGCTAACGGCTTAGCTCTAGTTTGTTTAGATGAACTCTTTAGAGGAAGTTAGTGGCTTAGCTCTTGAATGTTTAGATGTGCACTTTAGAGGTTTCAGTCCTAACCGGTCCACACTTTTCAACAAGAAAAGTATTTAGTTCAGCTCAATGAATTCAAGCAGTCTGTAGCCTCAATGTTAAAAATCCATGCTTGGGATAGATTTTTTTGGAAAGGTGGTCCTTATTTTCAAATCTCCCTTACCTTTTTATAAAAAAACAATCACTCTTTTGCATTGTCCAAATTTTGCTCTACTAAAATTGGTCATTTTCAAATTTCCAATGGAATCTTGATTTGTCCAAATTTTGCTTTACTAAAATTGGTCATTTTCAAATTTCCAATGGAATCTTGATTTGGGGCCTTCTTAAAAGACAAACATATATGAAAAAGAGTAATATTTATTGTTTCTTTTGGTTGAAATGCAAGATGTCCTCTACCTCGTAGTATGAATGTAAAATCATTTTCTTTTAGTTACAAATCTAGCAAATTGCATTGCATTAAAATGATGTTGAGTGCAACCACCCAATCTTATGTAAATTGCAATGCACTAAAATGATAATTAGTGGGACCATAAGAGAAAAAAACTTGTTGCCTTTAAACATTTTACCATCAGATATGAACTTCATAAATGTGAAGCGACTCAAGAAAAACAATATCCACATACAAGAGGCCAACCTAAACACGAGACAAAAATAATATCATATAAAATTACGCATCTACGCAAAAACTCCATTATATCAACTTCAATATGAATGTACAAATCAATTTGATTTGTAATGTCCATTGTTCAAGATGGTTGTTTGTTTGTGAAAGAGGCTTTGCACACCAAATGGTCCCCCGCCTTGTATGCACTCAACTAAAGCCTAGGCCCTAAATTGTGTGCACTAAACTACAGCCCACATTGTGTGCACACTATGTATCCATTCCAAACAGTTTGGAATGAATCTCCACCATCTATGGTATGCTGGTGGGTTTGACCCACATACCCAACAGTGGGGGCAGTCTGCTATATTGTCTGATTAACATGTACAGTCAGACCTTGATTGCATGGACAGAAAAAAATTGAGGTGGCAGGCTTTACATAAACACAAAAAGAATGCACATGGTGTTGGATTTGAATGCCCCTGATAGTTGGTATAAGTATTATTCTTCAGCAACTTATTGGGTGGGTCAGTTTTAAGGGCACACAAATTGAACTGGTCACTAAGTTTGATCAGAAGATATTTTATTTATTTATGCATTATATACCACCACCCTCTACCCTGTACTTAGGATTCTTCTTCTACCAACAAACTGGCAGCAAGGGAAATATATATATTTATATTCGTAGGGACCCATGGAAGAAGCCTTTGTATTATTCAAATGGATTAAAGTGATTGTGGGGAACTTGTAAGGAATATCATTTTTGAAATGGGCATTCCTGTTCCTGCAGACTGCAGTTATAGCTGTCATGAATTAATCCCCAAGGCCTGCATAATTATTGGTTTCCAGCTTTTCTCTTAAATATCCATCCCAAACTTATTCCTACAGTGCCACAATGTACAACCACATTATTTTATGAAAAAAAGAGCTCTGTAACAACTCTGGCTGGTCTTGTATTCGTTAAAGGTGGTCTTATATGCTGTTATACAAAGGCACCCTATAATTCGTTTCATATTCTATGAAAGTGGGTCTGATAAAGGTACCTTATAATTGGTTTAATATTCTATATGGGTGGGGTTTTATGCTATAAAGGCAACCAATAATTTAATATAGGCTTATACTCTAGACCCTTAAAATTGTAACCTTTAAAATATCTTTTAATTTCTTTTTCCTTTCAAAGGATATGCAAAAATGAATGTAAGGTAATTTTATAATGCACAATTAAATTTTTTATAGACTTGTTTTAGCATGTTAATTTTTTAAATTAACTTTTTCCCCCCAATAAGACCTGAAAATCATATGTTGATTTGTTTAAACGTTTTAAAATTTTACATTTTTTAATTGTGTTGATAGGCGTTCTACAATAGCGATACGAGTTAGAGTGTAATGGTGTGAATGTCAATTTTATGTTTAATTTTAAATTGAACAGTTCATCCACATTACTGAGTAATTTTAATCTTAAATTTGACGTCCATTTCATCGTCAATTAGAAGTATTTTCCTTTTGTTTGGAGAAGTTAATTTGAATTATTTTTTTGTTTTACCACGTTAATTTTTTATATTGACTTTTTTCCCCAAATAAAACTTAAAATCATATGTTGATTTGTTTAAATGTTTTCAAAATTTGCACTTTTTAATAATGTTGATAGGCGTTCTAGGATAACAATGTGAGTTGGAGTGTAATGGTGTGAGCGTTTTCAATTTTACGTTTAATTTTAAATTGAATAGTTAATCTGTTATAACGTAATAATTTTAATCTTAAATTTGATGTCCATTTAATCGTTAAATAGAAGTATTTTCTTTTTGTTTGGAGAAAATAATTTGAAAATTATTATATTTTAGTTATGTGATGGATTTTGGAGCCTTTTTTACTATGGAAACATTTTTCTAAGCTTGACACGATATTGTAACTAGATGGATGTCATTTGTGAGACCTATTAGTGATAAATTCGCAGATAAGTTTATGAAGTTATTAATCTCCATGGTATGCGTAAACCCAAGATAAGAGCCTTAAAATTGATACATGTCACCCTCTTTCTAATTGAAGTTTCAAACAACTAGATCGCTTGGAGAAAATTTGAACCCATTGTTATCAATGCACAAATAATCAACTTCTTGACTTAGTACCAAGGATTGAGGGGTATTCATTTTGTCAAATTCCCCTATTACTCGAAGCTAGCGTCAAGCCATTTTAGTATCTCTTGAGATTTGTACCATGGCGGATGTTGAGGCAACACCCTTTATACCATTATCTCGCACCATTAGAATATAACCCATTTGATGTATATTCCCATTGTTTAGATGGATGACTCAAAACATTTGTACTACTTATTATGAGTTTCTCTTATATATTATATGTTGAATATTCAAGGTTCTTTGACATGCAAGAATGATAGGTGTTCTACAATGCAAGGGGGTGAGATTTATTCAATTATTTTCAACCTTAATTTTGATGTTAATTTGATTGTCTTTCATCTTTAAAGCTTTGTTTATACATGCACTTCTTATTTAACGCATTCCTTATTTTAGTGGCGATTTTTGTCTATTGCATTCCAATTTTGGCGAATATAACTAACCATGTTGTCTAGTATTTTATGGGACATTCATTTATTAAAATATAAGATAATCTCCGTTAAATTGCCTCAAAATAAAAAAAAGCATAGTACGCCTTAAACAATATGCTTGGTTCTATCCTAATCACTCTAAATATGTACACTTCCTGTCCCTCAGTCTTATTCACCATTAATTGATGGAACACATTTCCTATTTGGGTTCTATTCGCCATAAATCTATAATGTATACTCCGTCTTAAGGACTTAAATATAACAATGTTGGTAATAAATCTATAACATATACTCCATTTTAAGGATTTTAATATAACAATATTGGTAGCTTTATTTAAGGGAGAGGAGCCAATATTGGCCCATGGATCAATAATGGTGAGGGTAGTTGTAAAGTCAATGGCTAGTGGCTAGTACATGTATATTTCTCACTTAAAATTTGAAGAAAAAAAAAGTCAATAAAATGAGTCACATCAAACAATCACCCAATCAAATGATGCCACGTAAGTGGAAAAAATGCATGACATAATGCCCAACAAATGGTCCACCCCTAAATTTCTTTGTATGAAAAACTACTTGATTTAAATACCTTAAAAAACCACTTTCCATACAATATAAATGCTCAAAAGAAAATATTTAGATTAAAAATAAAAAAATCTATTAAAGGGTTTTTTTTTTTTTTTCAAATTTTATGGTATTTATATGAGTGTTGCACACCCCTCAACTTAGGGTGCACAACCATTAGCTCCTCTCCCTTAGTTGTTGAATCATTTTTATCTTGGTGTATGTATATGTAAATATAACATTTTTTTGGGATCGGTAAATGTTTTTTTATTGGAGTTATGAATCAAATAGGTGTCCAGGGTTATTGGGGATCCAACATACATGGAGCAAACATGTAACCTAATATAGATTAAGTATCCCCTTTACAATTATTTTTCTTTACGAGGGTCTTTAACCTAACTATTACAACTCTACTTTAGCATATAATGATACCTCACATCTAATAAGGTCATGTACCCTTTTCTAATTTGAGATTGTCTGTGACCCATTCCAATCTTTAGTTATTTTCCTCCGTTATATATGACTCGTGAATGTGGATGGGATGTTGTTGTTAGAGACAAGTCCATGATGCTCATTCTGTTGTAATTTTGTAGCTCTAATGGTATACTTCCCACAAGATTCTTATACCAAAGGAATTTTGAGGCTTACCAATCTCATGAGGTATGGATTCGAAAGACTACTACCATATAGATAGAGATTCTCAAGAGCAACGCATGCTCCTAGCTCAAGAGGAATGGATTCAGATAAGTTTCTTTAAACTTTTCAAACCTCCAAAGAATGAGGGGACCCATCCACAAAAAGCTCGTCTCTGCAAAATCCAACATTGTGAGATTGTTACAGTTCCCCAACAAGGGTGACGATTTTCCTACACCTTAAAAATATGCTCTCATCGCAAGCAATTAAACACAGTTATATATTTATATGTATATCTCTTTATTCTTCCCAAATTGTATTATATATCTATAATGTATCAAAAATATTGTTGGATCCAAGAGTAGATGGAGCAAAATTTAAAACTATCATAAAGTTCAAAACCATTGGCACACTAGAGGGAATTTGATAGATTATATATGTATGCATGTGAACTATTTGACTAAATGCCTAAAAGGGATGTGGCCTTATGGACTGTATTGATCGCATGGTATGCACACTTTTAGGCATGGGCATCCTCATGGAGCATTGATGTTGGTTCACCAAATGCAACCAATATGTGTCCAATCTGGTAAGTTCACTTTTGTTAGCATACTACCAACCTATGCAAAAATAGGAGGACACCCCTTTTGTTTTCGGGTGCAATTAGTGGGTGATAGTAGGCCATATTTAAGCATTAGAACCTCTTTTTTGTGGAGAGATCATTCAAATTGGGGAATCTTGGTGGAACCCATCTTTTCTTTGTTTCGCTATATCACTTTTCTATAATTACAAGAGCCTTTATTGACACATCTATAAAATATGGAAGCATGCCAATTGTTCAACAAAATTCTTACAAGATATGTGGTTTCATGGAATGCAATTATCACAAGATATCCAAAACTTGGGTTTGTTGAAAAGATATAAGAAACTTTTAGGCAAATAGGATTTGTAGGTGTAAGGCCAAAGTCCACAATCTTTGCCAACATCTTCCTATCCTCTCTGTCCAAATGGGAGATTTAGAATAAGGTATTTTCGAACATTGCCCACTTTGTCAAACTAATGAGGAAAAGAGGCATAATAAGATGTGTGTTTTCTCATATGTCAGTTGTAGTTGTGGCGCCCGAGCATTTGGGAAACAACCGTGTTGATCTTTATGATGTGAAGTTATTTGATACTAGTCTTTCTCCCGATCAAAGGTTTTCTTTTGAGCAAATGCCTCGATGAGATGTGATCACGTGGACTTTAATAAATATATGATATGCACAAAATGGGGTTTTTTGACAAGGCTTGGTAATTTTTAGGAAAATGCAAATTTTATGATTTTCTAGCATCCACCAACCTTTGTCAAAATGAGAGCTTTATAGTAGGACGTGGACATCCATCAAAGCATAATGAAAAGCTGATTTTTGTTAGATGTAGTTGTAGGTGAACTTGTAGACATGTATGAAAAAGTGTAATTATACACACGACATGTGAACTAATAGAAAAATTCCTTTAAGAGATGTGATCTCATAGACCGCAATTAATATAGGATATGCAAAACATTGGGTTTTTTGAGAATGCCTTGGAAAGTTTCAAGAAAATGTAATTGGGAGGTTTTGTAGCATCCTCCTTACCTGTGTCAAAATTGGAGCTCTAGAACAGGACATGCAAATCCATCAAAGTATAATGGAAAGATATTTTTTGTTAGATGTAGTTGCAACTGACTAAGAACCATACACAAGGCACATGAACTGTTTAACAAAATAATGACCAATGAGTTGTAGTCTCATGGATTGCAAAGAATACATAGTATACACAAAATGGTTTTGTTGAAAAGGCCTTTTAATCTTTCAAATAAATACATTTCAGATGTGTAAAGCGACTATCGCCCCCTTTGTTAGCATACTCCCATCCCGTGCTAAAATAGGAGCTTTATAACAAGGTGTGGACATCCATCAAGGCATAATGGAAATTATATTTATGTGGAATGTTGTAGTTGTCAATTCTCTTGTAGAAATTTATACAAGTGGGAAGCATACACAAATCACATGAACCCTTTTACCAAATAACTCAACCAGATGTGGTCTCATGGAATGAATGTCTTTCATTATTTTTTTTGACATTTGAATGAAATCAAAAAATTATTGTGATTAAAAATGGGTTTGTTGAAAATACCTTAGAATTTTTTTGGTAGATTTAATTAGTAGGTGTAAATCTAGATTCCATAACCTTTACAACCATCCTCCCTGCCTCCAAGATGAGCCACCATTGTTGGAGGTCATGGGCGGTCCTATTGTGGTCATGCAAATTGTTCACCTAAATGCATGCAAGAACCATCAATCTATTTCATCAAATGCAGTTAACAAATATTCAATCCAAACAAATCACCTTTCCCAACATACTCGTAGCTCATGGAAAAATAAGATTTGTACAATGGGTTATGGAAAACCATTGAGGAACATTAGGAAGTGTTCTTTATCGATGTTGTAGTTGCATGTGCCCTGTTTACCATATACATATAATGTCATGAAACACCATGGAAACTTTTTTATAGATGCTCAACCCGATCAATATACCTTTTCCAACATATTCAAAAATGGGGTTGTTAACAAGGCTAGGAGCTTCAAAAGGGTGTGATCATCCATCAAAGAACAATGGGAAAGGGATTTTCATATATGTTATAGTTGGAAATACTTTTGTAGATATGTATACAAAAAGTGGGATCATACACAAGGAACAAAAACTTTACTCCTTTATGGTTTCCATTTGTCAAAGTATTTGTGGATTTTCGGATGTTCCTGTAGGGAATATTAACATTGATATTAAAAACACAATAACATTAAACCACATTTCTAAATGAGAGCATTATAACACCCATGTTATGGTTCATCCAAATAAAGGAATTTTTTAAACAAACCCCTTAAGTTCAATTAGTGCTTATAATGATTAACATTAATATTTAGCTTGTTGGAGGTATAAGGCGAGAGAGATCCCATCTCTCCCTCGTTTTCATCATTACGGCCAAGAGCTTCAATCGCACCATTACTAGAGCAATCAAAATGGGTTACTTTAAGGGCTTCAAACTCACTTCTTTAGAAATCACCGTCTCTCATCAAAAATTTGCTGATGATACTATCCTTCTTCTAGCCTCTCTTCTTAAAGCTAAGATGATGAATCTCATTCTAAAGACTTTTGAGGATGCTTTAGGACAACATATCAATTTTGATAAAATATCTTTTTATTTCTTCAATAGCCCACCCAACAAGCAAATGAAAATTGCTTGTATCTTGGGTTGTGAGATTAATTCTCTCCCAATACCTATATTGGTCTTCTTCGCGTACTAACAAAGTGTTTATGGCTATTTAGAACTCTCTTCTTGTGTGTTTCAAAAGAAACTCACTTTGGATGGAAGGGTGCAGTTCTCTCTCCAATGTTGGAAAATGTCTTCTTATTAAAAATAGGTTGCAAAATATCTCAATCTATATCATGTCTACGTTTTTCACTCTAGCGGATGTTATTGAAATAATTGAGAGAATTGCGAAGCATTTCCTATGGATAGGTACAAAGGAAAAATATAGGTTTCATCTTGTGGCTTGGGACAAGGCTTGCACAACTAACAATGTGGGTGCATAAGGGATCAAAAATATAAGAAAGATGAACACAACCCTCATCTCCAAAATGAGTTAGATGCTTCTCAAAGAAGAACCTTGGAATGATCTAATAATATATAAATATTTAGACCAAGGCATAACTCAAAACTTTCTTAACTTTGAGACTCTCCCTTCTCGCTCTATCTTCTGGAATAATCTAGTCAAAACTAGAAGGGATCTTGAGAAAGGATGCAAATGGAATCTGGGTAATTGTGATGACATTTTATTTTGGAAAGATAACTGAGATGATTTTCAAAACCTCGAAAACAAAATCCCTTGGGATCAACGTAAAAACAACATCATCTAAGCAATTGGACAGAAGATTAGTGACTACGTATGTTGTATTAATGGGAAGTTCCAATGGAAGACTCTTCATTATGAAATCTCCAGTTTTGGGAACCTTATTGATGAAATCCAAAGAATCCTCAATCACATCCCAATTAATCAGATCCAAACCAAGGATGAATTCATATGGATTAAGTCTTTTGATGGTGGTTATTTGGTCAAAATAGGGTATCAACTATTTGCTGGAGAAATACAATGTGACTTTGACTGGAGAAAAAGCTTAGGAAGGCATCGTTTTAGTGCCTAATGATCCTGGTGCTTCCAAACTACATCGGTCAAGTGTGGTCCCTTAAGATCCCTTAAAGTAAAAAAATTTATGAGTTCTCCGGATGATTTATCGGTGGCACCTTAAAAGGTATCATCTGATCCTACACCTCCACGTTGATACCGTCTACAAAATCCCATCTCACTTTTCCCGATCTCAATTAGACCCTCTTGTTCTCCTATTGTTTTCATCTGTGCTGAATAGTATATTGTTTGAAATTATGCCGAATAGTCTAGTCTAAGTCAGTATAATTCTATCCAATGCAATATTGTACAAACAGAAGCTCTTAGACTAAGAGGTTTATGCGCACAAGTCGGGTTGGCTCGGTAAACGCTTGGGGATGCTTCGTTTTGGTTATAAATGATGTCGTATTTTTAGGCTACATTGGTCGAGCATAGTCCCTTAAGAGCTCTGAGAGAAAAGAAGGCTATAAGTTTGTCATGTGATTTCGCCTCTGTGGCACCTTGAAAGGTCTTGTTGTATCCCACACCTCTACGTTGGAACCCTCTATGAAATTATGTCTTAATTTTCCCTAGCTCAATTCAGTCCTCTCATTGTCCTATTGTTTGTAACCATTATGAATAGTCTAGTTTGAGTAAGTGAAGGTTGCATAATGCAATATTTTTCAAACAGATTCTCCAAGCACCGAACCGACTACAGACATGCATCTGGTGGCCTGGTAAACTCTCGAGGAGGCTTCTTTTCAATTCCCAATGATCCCATTGCTTGAGGCTATGTTGGTTGGGTGTAGTACCTTAAGATCCCCGAGAGTAAAAACTTTATAAGTTCATAGGGTGATTTATCGCCTCTACGAGGCACCATAAAAGGTATTATATGATCCTACACCTCGGTGTTGTGACCCTCTACAAAAAAATCTCGGTTTTCCCCATCTCAATTTGGTCCTCCTCTCGTTGTCCTATTATTAGAAAATGTGTCGAATACTACAATGTCACATTTTGTAAAAAGAAGCTCCTAAAGCACCAAACAAACCGCACACACGCGTTTGGGGTAGCTTGACAAAATATTAGGGAGGCATCATTTCGATTGCCCAATGTGTAGGCAATATGAAATGCGGAAATGGAATCAATTCCCCAAAATCTATAGCAGTGGAAGTGTAAACTAGATAAATCCAAATCAAAACAAAGTACACACACATAACACAACATGTACCATGGTTCACCCAATATGGGCTATGTCCACCAAAGATAGAGATATCATATATATAATAAACAAGAGTACAAACCAACTCTTCCCACAAGATTACAATGCATCTCTCCGAGTATCTCTTTTCCCAAATCTCCAACATGATCTACATGAGTGCACTACAACCATGCCTCCAAACCATCACCAAAAGATCTCACATAACCAAGAACTACTGCATCTCTGAACTACAACCAAGTCTCTCTGTGGATCTGCAACAATACCCCTCACATGGGTCTACCAATTTGCAATCATGACTGTCTACTAAGAAGTAAGTCTATCTCTCCATCACTACATCAACATGTGCAAACATGAAGACAACCTCTGTGACAATATATAGATCTACATGGATCAAGAATATAACATGATCTCATGGATCTATGAATACAAGATCTCACAATAACCTGTGGATCTAACAATATAAGATCTCACAACAACCTATGGATCTAACAAGAAGAATCTACAATACAAGATCTCACCAACATGTGGATCTACAAGAAGAAACTCTATGTGCTTTGCATATTATGATGAGACTAAACAATACAAAGGAAATACAATAGAAGACATTACACTCTTCTCACCATTCATATGTACCTATTATTTCCTTCTGTCCAACTTCTCTCCATGGAAGCTTTGTCTTCATGTAACCATATTTTTCTTCTTCTTCTTCTTCATCCTCTCAACCAAGGATTCCACATGTAATAATAATCAATTACATGCCATCATCCTTCTAACCCTAGCTTTCATGCTTATATAAGCATATACAAACTTAGGTCAACTTAGCTATGCATTTACAACCTTTAGATTCACTTTATAACTAAAGTTAGATCTAATTCCCGTGAGTTAAATATAAACTTCCACGCATAGGAAACCAATGTTGGTTCCCTGATCGATGGCGGTTCATATCTTGACCAATGGTGGTTAGTCTACTAACCGATGGCGGTCAAGCTACGAACGTTGGTTACTATGTAAACCAACCACCTATAATACATGCTCATTATGAAGTAATCTAGCTCCACAACCCAACAATCTCCCACTTGGAGATAAATTGTTGAACCTCTTGTACATGTACCTATACATCACCATCCTCTACATATTGTGAAGACCAACTATTCTTTCCTTCAACAATTCTCTCAAGTAATCAGGAAGATTAAACCATCTTCTAAAAACCAAGAAGATAACAAACCATGACTTACCATATACCTGCACGAAGCTACTACTGATTCGTGATACCCAAGCTATCAATACATCAAGCTCCCACTGAATCATAACACCAAGCCTCTCATGTAATCAAGCCATCATGACTAACACACCTGCAAGAGATCCCACTCGAACTGAAGTATTGTGCTTCTATCACAACCATATCCATCCAACCATGTTCTCCAACCATCTATCCATGTCTCCATGCTACCACCAATGCAATTGACCAAAGACAAGTCAAACTAGAATATGCGAAAGAAAAACTAGATCCTGGGTCTAGACAACCCAAATGAGTACTACATGCAACCAGTGGATGCATCCACAACACCTGCATAACTCAAAGAATCCAAACACTTGCAATCTGCAAATCCAACCCTACATAAACAACTTGCATGTCCAAGAAAACAATCCGTAGAAATCATATCTATCATGGAGTAACATAGTAACAAGAGGAAATAAAAACATCCCCTACTCATGCTCAAGGCATCTAAACCATGCTCATACACATATAAACCATGCTCATAGGCATCCATGTGCAAAACAAATATATGCATCATCATAGACTCACAAAATAGAATATATCCACATGTATAAACTCACCATATACATCCATCCATATCACCAGGCTCTCTAGAAGCTCCAAGTATCTCACCGACTAACTCCAAGGCCACATATGAATCCTGTGCTCATCAATGTCAACAACAACCCTGCTAACCATGCTACTAATGACTAGTGCAAATACCAAAAAATGTCATCAAACATACTGCATAAACCATCTAAGATGAAATAAAACAAGGGAAACATCAATAAGATGTAAATATACATTGTGTCACATGATTAACTTGTAACAAACAAGATTTTCCTTCTTCCACCCTTCAATATCAATAAAATTTCTCTCTCATCTTTACCCACTGAACAACCATCAAATGACATCCCATAAAGATATCCAGGCACTACAAAATAAAACTAGAAGTAACATCACCATGCACTAAGTATAAAATACCGCAAAATCATGAATTTCCTCTAAAACAACTTGTGCCGCATACCACTCTAAATAGTAACATCCTCCTCTCACTTTGCACGTGTATATGTGTCCAACCTACAATGCCAACAACCATGGATTTCTCCTACTCAACATTAATTCCCATACAATGCTTTCATAATAAGCTCAAATGCTCCAATATATACATACATATATATCAATGAGAAATAAAACCAATAAAATTGATTTCCTTCTTAACAAAGAATACTTCTACGTCACAGAATTTTGGACTTCTTGTGAAGTACGTGAATCACCTTCTTTTCATCCATGTGTAATCAACATCTTTCGTTACTTGTAAACGTGTGTCTAAACATGACTTTCCTTTGAGGATCTCATCCTTAGACTAGATACCCTTATCCTCGAGATTCCAACACATCCCGGAAATAAAATTCAAACACACCAAATATCCATGGTGCATATTTTACTTGTGAACGCAATCCAAACATAATACCAATTGCTTCAAATGAAGGAAATAAAACATGAACCATATTGAGATACCGAACTCAAAGTCTCACTGAGACTACCGAGCCAACTCCGTCCTCTTTCTTATTCAAACATTGAAGTGATCTTCCATTTTTACCTGTACATACCGCAAGAAAGCATAATTCTCCAAAACAAGACATTGGACCATTCAAACTTGTTGTCACAAAGACCGACCATGGTTTGTTGACCGCTATTGGTTACCCTCTCGTGACCGATGTCAATTCTTTGACCAATGTCGGTCTCAATGCTGCTGGAACAAACACAACGCCAAAATTGGCATAGTCACTAAACCAGTGCCTACTCGACCAAAGCCAATAGTTTTATTAAGCCAATCATTTCAAGAAGCACCCAAACTTTCACAAAAACTTAAACAACAATCATACATGCAAATTAAAACTGCACCAAGATGAAACACATCACCTTACCAAAACCCAAGACACTCAACCGCATGTTCAACCTGAGAAGTACTTGCATCCTGATGGAGCCCCATCTTCATTTTGTGCTATTATAATTTTCCTCTCTAAGAATATTGTGCATCAAATCGCACCAAAGATGCATAATTGCTCCTCTATCTCATTCTCATATCTAAATCTACAATCCCAAACATACAAGCACCGAAATACCAAGGTAAAACCATATCTCTATGATATGGATCTGCAATATAACCAACATTCATGTGCCTCTAAGAACTAGGGACACCTAAGAGAAATCAAGATACATTCACTGTATCTTCCCAAAAATCTTATTTCTATGATTTTCTATTTAAACTAGGTTGCTCAAGAATCGACCACAATCACCTTGCCGATATCACGGTATCCATATAACCGAATGTTGGTTGTCACTAATCATTTTTCAAAAACTTTAATTTTCCATCTCCCACTTCAAATTAAATATGTCCCTTGTAATTTACATATCAAGAAAACCAAAATCCTGCTCACATACATCTATCAGTAATACCACTTAATAAAACACTGAAGCATAAACCCTTTCTCTGAAAACTAAAGCCGTCGTTGATACCACTTGTTGGTATCATACGAAAAAGCTAATCCAAGCTCAACTAAGCTCTAATACCAGTTGTTGGGAATATGGAATGTGGAAATGGAATCAATTCCCTAAAATCTACAGCAGTGGAAGTCTAAACAAGATAAATCTAAATCACAAAAAAGTACACACACATAATATAACATGTATCAATGTTCATCTAATGTGGGCTACATCCACCAAAGATAGAGATATCATATATATAATAAAAAAAGAGTACAAACCAACTCTTCCCAAAAGAGTACAATGCATCTCTCCAAGAGTATCTCCTCTCCTAGATCTCCAACAAGATCTACTTGAGTGCACTACAACCGTGCCTCCAAATCATCACTAGAAAATATCACATAACTAGGAATAATACGCATCTCTCGAACATAATAAAGCTCTTTGTGGATCTACAACAAGACCCCTCACATGGCTCTACCAATGTGCAATCAATTATGCACCAAGAAGTAAGTTTTCTCTCCATCAATGCATCAACCTATGCAAATGTGAAGACAAGATCCTCTACAATATCTAGAACTACATGGATCAACAATACAACATGATCTCATGGATCTATGAATATAATATCTCAAAAACTTGTGGAGCTAACAATACAAGATCTCACAACAACATGTGGATCTAGCAAGAAGAATATGTTGATCCGATGGTTGTTAGTCTGACAACGATGGGGTTAATCAGATGAAATTCTATGTGTAAACCATACCTATAATATATGCTCATTGTCAGAAGCAATATAGCTCCATAACCCAATGAAATGATCCCTGGTGCTTCCAAGTTATGTCCATCAGTGTGATCACTTAAGAGCCCTCAAAATAAAAATGCTAAAAATTCGTCGAATGATTTCTTGGTCTTTGTGGCACCATAAAAGGTATCCCTCTATTTGATACCCTCTCAAAATCTAGGAGTGTCGGTTTTCCGATCTAAATTCTTTTCCTCTCGTTGTCCTATTGCTTAGAAAAACTTATGCCAAATAGTCTAGTTTGAGTCACTATAAGGCTATCCAATGTAATATTTTACAAACAAAAGCTCCAAAGACCGAAGGGACTATGCAAAAACATTGGGTTGGCTTGGGAAACACTTGGGAGGATTTGTTTTAGTTCCCAACGATGCCGATATTTCTAAGCAACATTAGTTAGGCATAGTCCTTTAAGAGCCCCAGAAAAGGATAAAAGCTATAAGTTTTCCGAGTTATTTGGCAATCTGATGGCACCTTGAAAGGTATCATCTTATCCTACACCTTTGCATTGGGACCCTCTACAAAATATTGTCTCAATTTTCCTCATCTCAATTTGGTTCTCTTGTTGGTATATTGTTTCTGAATGTCGAATAGTCCAATTTAAGTCGATTATAAGGTTGTCCAGATGCAGATATTTTACAAATGGGAGAAGCTCATAGCACCCAAAATATTTTGATATACACACATCGGGGTGGCGTGGTAAACACTTAAAGAGGATTCGTTTCAGTTTCCAATAATGCCGGTGCTTCAGGGCTACGTTGGTCAGGTGTAGTCCCTTAAGAGCCCTGAGAGCAAAAAAGTTATAAGTTCACAAGGTGATTTCTCATTCTCCATAAAACCCTGAAAGGTATCGTCTAATTCTAAAACTCCACAATTGGGACCCTCTATGAAATTTTATTTCAGTTTTCACTAGCTTAATTTAGTCCTCTCGTTGTCATATTGATTTTATGCGACCATGCCAAATGCCTTGCGGTGTGAGTTAGTGTAAGGTTGTCGAATGTAATATTTTATAAACGGAAGCTCTTGGTAACAAATGGATTGTGCACACACTTCGTGGTGGCCTCATAAACATTTGAAGTGAGGCTTCTTTTAGTGCAAAGTGATGATCCTTCTTGGTGCATTCGAGAGCTACGTTGGTCGGGCGTAGTCCCTTAAAATTTGAATGAGATAAAAAAAGGCTATAAGTTCTTTGGGTGATTTCTTGCTCTCTGTGGCACCTTAAAAGTTCTCATCCGATCATACACCTCCATGTTAGGATCATCTACAAAATCCTATCTTAGAATTCTCCATCTCAATTCATTCATCTTTTCGTCCTATTGTTTGCATCTCCGCTTAATAGTCCGAGTTTGAGATAGTGTAAGGCTTTCCAATGCAATATTTTACAAATAGAAGCTCTCGACACCAAACAAAATTGCACATGTGTCAAGTTGGCCTAGTAAACACTTGGGGGGCTTAATTTCAGTGCCCAATGATCCCCATGCTTAAGGCTATTCGATTAGGCGTATTCCCTTGAGCCCTAAGAGTAAAAATGTTATAAGTTCGTTGGGTGGTTTCTCGGTCTCTGTGGAACCTTGAAAAGTATTGTCTAATCCATACCTCCAAGTTGGGACCCTCTACAAAATTTGTCTCAGTTTTCCCGAATCAATTTTCTCCTCTCGCTTTATCTTATTATTTAACATTGTAGAAAATCTCGCTGCAATGTGAGTCGGTGTAAGGCTATCCAATACAATACTTTTTTTTGGAGCTTTTGGGCACCGAATGTACTACACCTATGGGTTAGGGTGGTCTGGTAAACACTTAGGGAGGATTCATTTCAATGCCCAACCTAAGTGTCGATGCTTTTGGGATATATCAGATGGAGGAAGAACAAAGAATTTTGGGCATAGTACATTAAGAACCCCGAGAACAAAAAAAAAGTCTATAAGTTCACTGAGTGATTTCTCGGTCTCCATGACACCTTAAAAAGTCTTTTCTAATCCTACACCTCTGTTTCGGGACCCTCTACGAAAGTGTGTCTCATTTTCTCAATTTTAATTTAGTCCTCTTGTTTTCCTATTGTTTATTAAATTAGTCGAATAGTCCAGTTTGAGTCAGTGTAAGGTTTTCCAATGCAATAAAAAAAAGGAATCTCCAAGACATTTCGATTTGATCGGATTGCGCACATGCATCAGGTATCCTCATCAAATATTTGGGAGACATCATTTCAGTGCCCAATGATCCCGGTGCTTCCAGGCTACATCAGTCAGGTGTGGTCCCTTAAGAGCCCTCAAAGTAAAAAATGTTATAAGTTCGTCACCTGATTTCTCGATCTTTATAGCACCCTGAAAGGTATCGTCTGATCCTACACCTCCGTGTTGAGACCCTATACAAAATCCTATCTCGGTTTTCCTGATCTCAATTTGGTCCTCTCTAAGATGTGGAAATTGGATGACATTGATCGATTACCATCCAAATCTCTGAGCATTGTCTTTTTTGCAACTATGTCAAATAGTCCATTCTGAGTCATTGTAACGTTGTCTAATGAAATATTTTACAAACGGAAGCTCCTAGTACCGAACGGACTATGCACACACATCGGGTTTTCTATGTAAAATCTTTGGGAGGCTTCGTTTTGGTTCCCAATGATGTCAGTATTTTCGAGCTACATTGTCTCGTGTTGATTAGAGAATACTTGTTAAAGATCACACAAGGAGATCGTGCGGGAGAGAAGTCGGGATCAAGGGCGCGGAGGAGATGGCATGGAAGAACGATGCGGCCGAGGGAAAGTTCGGCTTTCAGGACTTAGCCGATTTTGAGCATGAAGACCTATTATTATAAGATGGCGTATGGAACACACCAACAAAGCAAAGATATGCGCCACACATTGTCTATCTTTAGAGGATTAGATCAAAATTTTGCATGGAGGCGAGCTAGGAATAAGATTGTCACTTGATTAACTATAAGAGGTCTAGATAACACACTTGCATGTGGCTATGCCTGTAAATAGTGTGTGGCTATTAATAGCATGTGGCCTATTTCTAGAATAGATAAGCGGTGAAGGGAAAGTCCCCACCCTATATATATGATGTGAAGCAGATAATAGAATACATACACAGAGGATAGGATGTATGAAGGTATAGAGGAATGCACATATGATTGGATTACTGTATCAGATCCATGCGCGCATTGGTATAAATTGACATTATTGTAAGGAGATTTCTGTGTTTATTAATAGATGGAAGATATTGGTTGAATCTAAGTGTCATTCTATGTGTGTAATTGAGTAGTGCATGTTATTGATTCAATCATGATTATTGTTTAAGCTTGTTCTTTCATAGATCTAAATGTAGCATGCATGGTAGAATGGTGGATTAGTTATGGATATATATGTTTCTTCCTTCATCACACTAACATCCTACTACAACAACCCTAAAGAGGGACCTGGTACCTTTGTGCGCTTTGGGTGAGTGCTTAGTCTAGGCTGAGTGATGTGCCAACAGCGACTAGGGTGTTATCTAGTAAATTCTAGGCTGCATCATTGGTTCCATTTTCGGGACCTCTTTTTTAGTTGTTTTCAGGATGGTTCATGATGAAGACGTATCGGTTAACTCTAGCAAGTATTGAGGAATGGATACACGATCTGGAGGAAGAATATGCATGATGGTTCAATAATGGATCTGAGTTTAACACGCACTTGGGTAGAACATAATATATATGACAGCCTATATGAGAGATTTTTCACTATCTTTCTAGTAGAACTATATGAGTGGCTTACTGCTTATGCATCTCAGTGGAATTGGAGGTATCACGCACTTGTCTAGACACAAGAAGAATTTCAGGCCCTTTATGATGCTGATTTGATCTGGACTCATTGTGGATACGTGGTTTTGTGGTGTTCTAAATAGTTATATTCTGGAATATTCAATTTGATGTATTCTTTCCCGGAGGTAGCTGAATTCCTATTTTTGTGGTATCCAAGAGGAGTATATTTGCAAGGTATTCCACTGGTGATCAAGATCTTGATGGTAACTTTGAATCTGGAGAGTAAACCGATGGCTAACTAAACTTCACCACGTGAGGGAAGGAATAAGTTTGGTGAAAGATGGAAGACCTAGTGCAGAGAGGCAGAGAGAGGAGAGGGACTTAAGTATAATGAGGCACGAGAGGGAGATAGAGAAGCAATGTTCCATTGCAGAAAGTATGGCATTGAGGAGAGAGATGGCTCGTGAAGGATTTACAGCTCACGTAGAAGACGTGGAGCTAGAGCATCAGGAACTCCCCCATCTTGGAAAACATGACAGAGATCCCCCTTGGCCTCACATAGAAGTGCACCAACAGAGACTACCTGGGCCATGGGCACGCATCTTAATCCACCTGGTGACCTAGCCCTTGCGCTTGGTTTTCCAGTATCTAGTATGACAAATAACCAACAAGCTAACTTGGGAAGTAGGAGAGTAGAGTAAGTCAGGGAGCAAGTACATCAATGGCAAGGATAGATGGCTTTCAATGATATTTGGAGGAACATTCTTAGGTGCATCATCCACATAGAAACATGAGCACGAAGAATGTTGGATTCACTCTCTGGAAGTGAACTACTACCTCACAGATCGTAGGGGTTCAAGTATAGTACTACTTGTTCGAGGAGCACAGGGGAGTACATCTAGGTCCTATTCCAGCTACAGGTGGAGGATCAGAGAGGTATAGGTGGTTCTAGTTCCGGTGGATCTAGTGGTTTTGGAGGTAGAGGGAACACAGAGGTTCTGGATCAGGTGGTCAAGGCCCGCAACAACCACAAAACATTTATATGGAGATGTCTCTTCATCTTCCTAGAGTATAGAGGCATAGAGGATGCTACCAAACATGTGCATATGTGTGAAATCTTGTGGCGAGCTAAAGGGATCATGGCTTTTGAGTGTAAGGCAAGTCAATTTACTACTACATTATAGGGACATGCACACAACTGGTATAGGAAGTTTGACCTGATCAAACTTGTGTGGATTATGCAAAGCATTGAAGGATGCTTTCTTAAAAGAGTTCCATATCCCTGAGTTTGAGTAGAAAGAGTATAAGTGCACTCAAGGATATCAAGAAAGGCACTACTGAGAGTGTACGTGAGTATGATGCCCATTTTAAGACACTTCTATCTAAGCTATCTTATGATATTCACGCAAGCCAACATGCACAATGGTTTGTTGGAGGATTGATTACACCATTTAAAAGAGCATTGTCACATAAGACATACACTGATCCACGTGAAGCACTGGAAGCAACTTTGCATGTTGAGGTAGTTGGGAGCATTGACACTGGCATTAGTCCATTCTTAGAGGCACAAATTACAGCTATGGAAAATAGTTAGAGAAGCTATCAACAAATTCAGCCCATGAAAATGCGCTCAGAATTTGGTGTACAAGATTGTGAAGTGGAAGGTCACACCAAGGATAGTTGTCTCTCCTAGATTTATGCTCATTACTATTGGATTGTGAGATATGTCATTTGAATCATGATGCTAGTCATTTTCCTTTGTTACAATGTGCATGATAAGGAAGAATGTATCCTACTTTTACAAAATTTTCCGGTCCATGACCCATGATATCGAGGATTGTGATTGATTGGTCAGATCCAGGATGCTATAGACATTGGGGTATGACAAACAAGTGTAATAGATAATTCTAAGGGTAAGAATGAGCACCAGGATTGGGATCATAATCAAATGCATGCTATGACAAGAATGAGGGGCATTTTGAAGGAGGTCGTGGAAGGGACATGGATATCATGGTGGATATGGAGGATGAGGCCGTGGTGGAGGAAGAGGTGAGTTCCCTCATGGAACATGTTATACGTGCGGATCTCTTGACCACTATAGGTGTGAATGTCCTCAGAATATTACATGTTCTTTTTGTGGAAAGAACCATAGCTATGAAGAGTGCCTGGACTTATATGAGCATCTGAGTAAGCAACATAAGCAAGAAAACAAAGGTGCATCGGGATGGTTAGAATCCAATGCATGGTAGAAGATCAGTGGATGCCCAAGATAGCAGAAGGACTTGAGGCATTAATAGTGAAGATTACTACATGAGCTGAAGTGGCATGCGTGTAAGAGAGGCATTGCACCAAAAGCCTACGATCACCAAGGAGGAGGTTTTGCATGCAAGGTACCTAGATCCTGCTCATCAGAAGGAAGTTTACCAGGATACTATGGAAGTGCTAAGGAATCTTTAGGGTGAGATACAATACTTAAAGGAGTAGAAGAAAGCATCAGAGATAGTCCAAACTGATATCGATGATCTGAGAGAAGTGTGCAAAATGTTGCACCAGGAGAACATCATTCCACTATTAGGAAGTTGGTTAAAAGGGAACACTCTGCAGCAAGTATTGAGACTAGATGTAGATTCTACATGTAAATCTTCCCCCTGATAGCATTGACTATGACAAGGAAATTACTCTGAATTTTGTTATGGATGGATGGTTGTTGAGCAACATATTGATTGATACAAGTGTGGAAGTAAATGTGCTTACATTAGATGCATGGGTACAAATGGGGAGGCCTCCATTGCAGCCATCATCTAATGTGTTGTTTATGGAAAACCGGACTAAGGCCACTCCCATAGGAGTTTTGAAGGATGCATCTATAACCATACAAGGGGCCAAGTTCACTAGGGATTTTGAGGTATTAGCACTTAGAAGCAGAAAATTTTCTAGCCTTGCTTGGATGCCCTTGGTGTTATGCGAATAATGTTGACTTGAGATTCAATAAGGGGTATATCAGCTTTGAGAACAAGGAGGAAAGAGTTGTGATACCTCTAACAGATGGGAAGTCTACACCATATGTTGAGCCTCTAAGTGAGGAGGACTTAAACAGAATTTATGTATGTGTTATTCAAGACCCAGAGGTCAATGAGCCATCAAAAGAAGGCATCCTATAGTGGGAGGATTCTCATTCTATTAGTGATACTACGAGTATTGCTTGTGACAATTGGGCTCATGGTACATATGAACTAGTAGGGTGCGAGGTGAAAAAAGTGTTGCGTGCAAGAATGGACTTCATTCGGTTTGATGGATAGGTAGCACAATACCTTGGTATATAGGGGTAGAAGATCTTCCTATATTTTTGAAAGCCATGGAAACACAATGGTGGACAGATCAAATTAAGAGAAGAGATATGTTAGTATATACCTTATGGGACAACAACGCATGGTGGGTAGTCCATAGAGATAATCTTATAGAATGGGAAGAGATTGGATCACCCTATCTATTAGGTTTGTAAGGAACAATGCACCTATGTAGATCTACACTTATCATGGTGATCAACCTGTTCAACATCACATTCAAGCAAAGTGTGAGAGACTCTAGACAATAGGACAGAAGCATTACCACCTTCACTCTGGGTGCATAGATTGTACTCTATGCTACAAGGATGTGCACACGTATGTATGGTATGTATACATAGAACTACATCGAGAGACTGGAAACTAGAAAAATTTGACTGCAGGAATGATCCAGACCTTTGACTACTTTTCTTCCCAACCTCCAATAGAAGAGGCATTAAAATTTGTCAAGTGCTTAACTATGGGAGATAGTGCAAAAGCAGAAGAGCATATTCAGGAATTATTTGGTGAGACAGAGTCCGGAGTGCATTTTGAAAAGGAAGAAGAAATGGACTCCATACTACTTGAACGCACTGCTTGCCTTGAGAAAGAGAAAGGAAAGATGGTTTACATCATGGATGATGAGGAAGTTGAGAACCTGGATATTGAACATTCACAAGGGGTGTGCGAGGTCTTGGACAGTGTAGACAAGGATACATGCCTATCATGAACCCATGAAGACAAAGAAGGTGAATATAGGTTTGGAGGCTGAGCCTAAGGAGGCCATCATTGGAGACTACTGGTCAGACTTGGAGGTAGAAAAGATCATTGAGTTACTCAGGGATTATCAGGACTTATTCCCTCGAGGGTATCATGAACTTAAAGGTGCATGCATAAATCACTTGGGGAAATGAAGATAAAACTTAAGGATGGTGTGCATGACTAGTTAGAAAGTGACCTTATAGAATGAACCCCAATTTGTGTGAAAAGGTAAAAGAAGAAATTGATAAAATGTTGAAATCTAGAATTATCAAGCCCCTTGATGAGTCAGAATGGGTTAGTCCAATGGTGATCAAGTATCAAGAAGGATGGATGAATTAGAATATGTGTGGACTACAGGGAGCTGAATGTTGCATGCATCATAGATCCATTCCCTATGCCATTTATTGAGGAAATACTAGAAGGAGTTGCAGGGCGTGAAATATATTCTTTCAGATGGGTTTTTCGGGTATCATCAGGTTAGGATTGCTCAGGAGGATCAAGAAAAGACAACATTTACTACTGAATGGGGTAGTTTTTCCTATACTGTGATGCCTTTTGGATGAAAAAAAATGCATGCACTGTTGTATTCTCATGCATAGTTGTTCAGCATTCAAATATTTTATTCACAACTTCTTATAGGTCTACCTAGATGATTGGACAAGTATATGGGCTTGTGAAAGATCATTGTGACAATCTGCGCTTAATGTTTGAATGGTGTAGACAATTGAGTATCTCTTTGAACATCAAGAAGTGCATATTTTGCTACACCATTTGGAATATTGTTAGGACATATAATCTACAAGGAAGGTTTGTTGGTTGATCCAACTAAGGTTGTAGTCATTCTAGGCCTGGAAGCACCTACCAGTCAAAGTGAGGTGCGTGGATTTTTAGGTCATACAGATATTATAGAAAATTCATCAAAGGGTATGCCAAATTTTGCACCCTTGGAAGAGTTACTAAAGGGGAAAGGTACATTTTATTGGGGAGAACCGCAACACACGTGCATTTGAGATATTAAAGGAGAAACTTACTACCATGCCCATTCTGTGCATTTTCCCTCATGGGATAAACCATTTCATGTGCATGTGGATGCCTCTGGCATGGCCATTTGTTGTGTTAGCTCAACCTAGAGAAGGTATTATAGATCATCCAATTTGTTTTTGCTAGTAGGAAGTTGACTCTGCTGAAAATAATTATACAACTACAGAGCGTGAAGCTTTGTCAATGATCTATGCATTGCACAAGTTTTGACAGTACTTGTTAGCAACACCATTTTTGTTTTATATAGATCACATGGCATTGAAGTACTTGGTAAACAAGCCCATCTTATAGGGCGCATATGCAGATGGGTACTCCTATTTCAAGAGTTTGACTTCACAGTTGTGGTGAAGCCAGGGAAAAGCAATTTTGGACCAGACCATTTATCTAGAATCAACTCAGGAGAGGAAGCACAGACAATTGAAGAAACCATGCCAGATGCATAGTTATATAGGTTACAATGTGTGCCCATGGAATTAGAAGACATTTGTTGTCTTTCTACGAATTGGTATGGCACCAGAAGGAATGAAGGCATTAGAAAAGAAACAACTTGCTATACGTGCGACACCATTTATGTTAATCAGTGGTGACCTCTACAAGTTAGGCAGAGATGAAGTATTACGATGTTGTGTATTAGAGCATGAGTGCAAGGATATTATGGAAGAGGCCCATGGTGGTATTGCAGGAGGCCATTATGTAGGTGATGTGACTACCGGAAGATCCTACTTGTTGGATTATGGTGGGAGACATTATATAAAGATCTGTAAAGAATATTGTAAGGCATGTGATCATTGTCAGTGCCTAGGAAAACTAGGAAAAGAGATGAGATGCCTTTGAGACCAATTACTAGTGTTGAACCATTTGAGAAATGGGCCATTGACTTTGTAGGACCTATTTCACCACCGCGCATGTAGGACTGGATCATGCTATATCATTACTTGCACAGATTATCTCACACGGTGGGCAGAAGAAACACCTACGAAGGACTATACAATAGCTACAACAAGCTAGGTTTCTATGGGAGAATGTTCTTACAAGATATGGATGTCCTTTAAGCTTGACAAGTGATAGGGTACACACTTTTTGAATGAGACAATCAGATCCTATTAGATGAGTTTATGGTTGCACACCATAAAACTACACCCTATCATCCTTAGGAAAATGGAACTGTTGAGGCTTTCAACAAGATTTTGAGCCAAACTTTGACAAAAATTTGTGATGTTGGAAGAAAGGATTGGGATGACAAAGTGTCAGCTATTCTTTGGGCATATAGAACAACTTACAAGAGATTGAACAAAGCCACACCATTTCAGTTGGTGTTTGGCAGAATCCATTCTCCCTATAGAATTTATGTTACCTTCTTTGTGCATTGCATGCGTTGGAGGTCTAGCTGATGAGAAGGCTTTAGAAGAGTGTATTGAGAAGATGATTCAACTAGATGAGTGATGAGCCATAGCACGATGGAGTTAGAAGTAGGAAAAGGCCAAGCAGAAAGCATGGCATGATAGAAACATAAGGGATAAGAAGTTTGAGATTGGACAAATGGTACTTCTTTATGACTCTAAGTTCTTGTGCCATCCAGGAAAGCTCAAAGTACATTGGTTGGGGCCGTATGTCATCACTTATATACTTGAATCAGGTGCTTTCCAGTTAGAAGCACTTGATGGAACATGGCTACCCGGTTACTTTAACGGGAGTAGGCTAAAGCCCTACTATAAATAAGTCTTCTTGGTGTTTGTAATAAGGTAGTATTGCCATTTAGAATAGGTTTCCATTATGTATTTCCTTAATGTATTTCCTTCATTGTCACTATGCTTTGTCAATTTAGTTGTTGTTTTGTGTAATAAGTGTGCTTGCATGCATGAAGCTAATTACTATATGAAGAATGTTTATGCGTAGAGGACTGCACATACTTTTAGTGTGGGGTGGTTGTAGTTATCCAAGTAAAATACTGTGGGAATTGAAAGGTGAAAGGAATAAGCTGCTATGGGTGTGCTTTAAGTCAAAAGAAGATTGCTTCTCAAAAGTGACCAAGGATGGAGATGAATGAAAGGATAGTATAATGTGAGGTAAGTGGAGGCCATGATAACTACCAGAGAAGGTACAATGATGAGGTACTCGGGTGCAAGGGCAGTGCGCTGAAGAGAAGTCTATGTGACCAGAGGGTAGGAAGGTGCGCTAGAAGGTTATAGCTAGGGTGCGAAGATGTACCGCATGGAATGAAATGAATTTGGTCAATGAATGAGAGGATATTTAGTAGGTGAAGGAGCAATAAATGCATCAAAATTTGAAAAATTATATAAGGATGGGATGCAGATTCATTTTTACCATTGCAACTAAGAGAATTTGAGGAAAGAGCTAAGTGCAAAGAGCCGAGTGATCGGGTTAAGGTGCGAAGGGTGTGAAACCAAGCGTGACAAATAGATCTGTGTGAAAAGAAGCTTGCATCCCCGGTGGTGAAGGGTTTGAGTGAAGCAAGGAGACAGAGAGGAGTTAGGGCATGAATTTTCCACCTAGGGCATGATTGAATCGAGCTAGGGTTTGATTCACAAATTGCAGAGTTAAAAGAGGAGACATTTGTAAGGTAAAAATGGCACCTAAGAAGGCAAATTACATAGCAAGAAAAAAGGAAAGAAGAAGGTGGTCATCGAGGAAGAAGAGATGGCACCGAAAGTGATTTTTCAGAAATGCAATATCCAGAAGGAGTCATCTTTCGGCCAGAATGGGATTCACCTATCAGAAAGAGAAAAGTGAGTGAATACAATCACAGACATGGAGAACAAGAAGGAGCTTGATTCCTTGCTCACTACTGAGGATGAACAAGCGTACGATGGATGACATGCCGGTTTATGATGATGGTGAGAAGAAGCTTCAAGAGAATTGGGGTCTACCAATTATATGAGCTTCCATATTTTGGGAAGTATGAGCCCTTGTATCAGTGGCTCATGAGCAGAGTGCACGAGGACTTCTTCTACTTTGCAGGATGCAGAGTTAGAATCTCATATGCACTTATCTCATTAGTTATAGGTTTGAAGGCCACAGGAGAGGACATAAAGAATGATCTCATAGATAAAGCCATGATCTTAAAGACTAGATAGGAGTTGGGGTACCTAAAGGGTCCCACGGTATGGATATAGACAAATTGAAGAACTGTCCAGTGTGTGCAAGCAAAACACACCTTGTTACAAAGTTGAATGATCAGGAGTGGTGGTCACAGGTAAATACTATGTGGTTACACGTTGTGCGTAAGATGTCAGAAGGAGGGAAATCTACAATATTACAGGCTACATTACAGAAACAAATAGTGAGGAAGCATGCACAAGAGGGAAGATCAGCTTTGGGGTTGTTCTACTATCACTAGTATTCATGGAAATTGGAGTACCAGATGGGTGAAGGAAAAGGTATGGGAATACCCCATGGAGAATAAGTCACCAACTGAAAGGTTCAAGCAAGTACCTATGTAAAGGGGCCATGATAGATGACGTAAAGCAAAGGGGAGAAATGGTATGATAGGCTCCCGCATGGCATTTGGAGAAGAGTGGCACATCCCAAAGGACCTACCATCAGTAGTAGGGAAACAAGTCCATTTTGTTGTATATCAACATTTCTGCATCACATGCTTCCCAATGAGAGATGGAGTCTGGAGCCCTTGGTGTAAATTTCCTTACGCATTCACTACAAGGTATTTCCAAGCATCTGTTCATAGATTTATAGACACACGCACCGATTGGTATTCAATGTAGATAAGGTAGACTGTGACTACCATACGTTGAGGAAGAAGCATGTGTATCCTGGAAGAAGTGCCTACACCGAGAGGATCATTTCGGAGGTGTTGAATATTAAGCCAATAAGTCTGGTTGTAGTAGATGTAGGGGCAACATTGGTGTATCTTCAATTGAAGCCCAAGATGGAGAACAATAAGTATGTAGAGAATGAATTTTGCACTCCCAGGCCACCAAAGGGTAAGCACACAATAGAAAACATACCGGCGCAAAGGCCCACAGAAGTTGTTGAAGTAGAGGGTGAAGAGGAGGAGCGTGAAGATAGTGGAGGCTTGGAGCAGAAGAAAGCAACCATATGACAGAGAAGAGTCACGGCGCATGGCCACTCCACCTCAAGGACAAGATGAAGAGGAAGATATGGAGGTTGAGCAGGGGGAGCATAGATTTAAGAAAGTGTTTAGATGCACAAGGATTCAAAGTGGAACCCCACAAATGGTATGGAAATCACCTCATCTCTCTCCACACAAGGAGACCATGAACCAAAGAAGAGAAGAAATTTGAAGTTGGATAAAGAAGTGGAGGAATCAGAAGAGAGTGAGCATGCATCTCCTACCCCACTCGAGCAAGAAGATGAGCCATAAGAATGAGGAAGAGAAAAAATATGAAGAGATGAAGGATGGAGAAGAAAAAGAAAAGGAAACCTCGGATCCACGCATGCGACTGCTCAGATGTAATGGGATAGGCTCCTAACCTTGAAGCTACAATTCCCAAGGGTCCTAGATCAAAGAGGATGAGTGGAGAGCACATTCCACTAGCCATGGGGTATGTAGAGGATGTAGGTAAAATTGTCCATGCCCGCTTCCAGAGCATGATAACACGAAGGATTTATTTGGCTGGGAGCTAATGGATGAGGATATGGTGACTATGCACACTCAAAAGCAACTATCATGGTCAATGCACACCCACATGGATGAGCTTAACTTTGATGTATGTGAAGAGTCATGCATTTTGAGATGGCTGAAGAAGGCACCACAATCTAGACATATGATAGTAAAGCCTACTGTCATGTCGGATGATGAGCAAGTCAAAGAACACATTGGTGAAGGTTTTACTAAAGTTGCTAGAAGAAACATGGACAAAGCTGCAACAATCAAAAGAGTTGCATGAGGAGCTAAAGACAAAGGATGTTGAGATAGCACACATAACACAAGAGAGGGACTTTTGAAGAAGAAAGAAAGTATTTATCAGCATCACAGAGGAGATTGGGGACAATGTCATCAGAGAAAGGCCACACTTGGAGACCAAGGTACCACAGACGTTTCCCTCAATGATACATTATGTAGGAAATTTGGTGGACTTGGTGCTTGAAGATGAACCTCTGCATGACAATGCCAAGGAAGTCAGAGAAAGAGGTAGAATGAGAGAAAGCCTCAAGTGATGCGAAAGATTACATCCTATGAAGGGTTACTGCAAGTGCTACAAGAAGTATTGAAGAAAGAAGACCAGCTTTGAATATATGCACAACTCCAGAGGTGCTTATCAATATAAAGACCCTAGAAGAAAAAAATGAGGTCCAAAAAGCAAATGAAGGATGAGACATTGGGCCATGCAGAAATATTGTCAATAGTTAAGTAGAAGTGCGAGGCCCTGGCAAAGCAACACAAGAGCCACATAAGACTCAATTTGGAAGAGCTTGGGAAGCTCATTGCACATAGAAGATGGATCTTTTAGAAGGAAGAATGACATCAATGTCCAACATTGTGTTGGTTTTGTAGAATGAAAAAGGAGAGATTGTGAGGGATGAATTGGAGTCCATTGTTGTGGACATTCTAGAAAAAAGTAGAACAAGCACTCATTGAATGAATGGCAAGCCTTGGAGGCCGAAATAAAGGAGGAGTATCCAGAGTTGATACTTCAAACTGATACAGAGGAGGCTTGCCTCATAGCCTCATAAAACTTCTTTATTTATCTACATTATTTCATTCTTATTCTTTCCATTCTTCTATTCTTTACTTCAATTTTTGGAGATAACCATTGTCGGGATGACAATGAGATTAGTGTGGGGTAATGTTGATCAAGAGAATACTTGTTAGAGATCACACAAGAAGTCCACGTGGGAGAGAAGAAATCCAGGATCAAGGGTGGGAGGGGGAAGAAGACCCACACGTGGAGGGAAAGTTCAACATTGGGACTTAGCCTGATTTTGAGCATGAAGACCTATTTTTAGAAGATGGCATGTGGAACACACCAACGATGCAGAGACATGTGCGCCACACATTATCTATCTTTAGAGGATTGGATCAAGTGTTTTGCATGGAGATGAGCTAAGAATAGGATTGTCACTTCAGTTAACTGTAAGAGGTCTATAGATAGCACACTTGCATGTGTGGCTATGCTGTAAATGGCATGTGTGGCTATTAATAGCATGCGGCCTATTTTGGAATAGATAAGTGGTGAAGGGAAAGTCCCCACCCTATATATATATATATATATATATATATATATATATATATATATATATATATATATATATATATATATATATATATATATATAGAAGCACATATACATACACACAGGAGAGATGGATGTATGAAGGTATAGAGGTATGCACATATGATTGGATTATTGTATCAGATCCATCCATGCGCATTGGTATAAATTGACATTATTGTAAGGAGCTTCTGTGTTTATTAATAGATGGAAGATATTGGTTGAATCTAAGTGTCATTCTTGTGTGTAATTGAGTAGTGCATGTTATTGATTCAATCATGATTATTATTTAAGCTTGTTCTTTCATAGATCTGAATGTAGCATGCATGGTAGAATGGTGGATTAGTTATGGAATTTCTCGGTCTCTGTCGCACCTTGAAAGGTATCATTAGTTCAATTCCCGAGTTCAATTCATTCCTCTCGTTGTCCTATTTTTTGCATTTGTGCCAAATATTCTAGTCTAAGTGTAAGGATGCCCAATGTAATATTTTACAAATGGATGCTCCAAGAACAAATCAAGCTGTGCACACACATCGGGTTGGCTCGGTAAAATCTTGGGGAGGCTTTGTTTCAATGCCCAATGATCTCGGTGCTTCTGGCTACATTGGTTGGGTGTAGTACCTTAAGATCCCGAGAGCAAAAAAAGTTATAAATTCATCCGGTGATTTCTCGGTCTCTAAGGTACCATGAAAAGTAACATCGATGCTACACCTTAGCATTATGACCCTCTACAAAACTTTATCTTAGTTTTCCCCATCTCAATTTGTTCCTCTCATTGTCCTATTATTAGCAATTGTATCAAATCTTTGTAGTATGAGTTATTATAAGGATGTCCAATGTAATATTTTGTAAATGAAATCTCATGGCACCGAACTGATTTTTTCCACACGTCGGGGTGGTCGGAAAACTCTTGGGAGGCTTTGTTTGAGTGCCCAACAATCTATCTACTTTTAGGCTACGTTGGTCGGGTGTAGTCCTTAAGAGCTCCGAGAGAAAAAAGACTATAAGTTTGTCAAGTGATTTTTGGGTCTCTGAGGCACCTTGAAAGGTCTCATCTGATCCTACACCTAAATCTTTGGGACCCTCTACGAAATTTTGTCTTGGTTTTCCCCATCTTGATTGGGTCCTCTTGATGTCTAATTGTTTGCAACTGTGTCGAATATTGCAGTGTGAGTCAATGTAAGGCTGCCCAATGCAATATTTTGCAAATGGAAGCTCCTAGTATCAAACCAACTATGCCCACATGTCAAGGTGATCAGTAAACACTTATGGAGGATTTGTTTCATTTCCCAACAATCTTGGTGATTCCAAGATACATCGGCCGGGTGTAGTCCATTAAGATCCTTGAGTGAAAACAACACAATAAGTTTTCGAGATGATTTCTCGGTTTACGAGACACCTTGAAAGGCCTCGTTTGATCCTACACCTCAACATTGAGACCATCTACAAAATCTTGTCTTGGTTTTCCCCATTTCAATTCGTTCCTCTTGTTGTCTTATTGTTTTTGATCGTCGTGTCAAATATTATAGTGTGAGTCAATGTAAGGTTGTCAGATGTAATATTTTACAAATGAAAGCTCATGACACTAAAGCGATTGTGCTCACGTGTCGGGTGGCCTATTAAACAGTTGGGCGAGGCTTCATTTTGGTGCCCAAAATATTTCAATGCGAAACAAGTACTAGGAAACATGTTAAGAAGAGATTGTTCATATAATATAAGTGGTGAAATGAGAATTGTAAGAAGAGATTTTTCATACAATATAGGTGGTGAAATGATAATTTCTACTTGTTGTTTCATTCCAATATTTAATTTCCTTAGCTTCTCTTAGCTTGAGAATAATAAATTATCTACTAATAATGCCAACCACGTGAAGGTGGAAGCTTTTTTGGCACCACTAACCTACATAAACATGTTAGTAAGAAATTAAATAAAATTTTGAAACCTATAAAAATTAAATAAAATCATTATAGTAAATATTCAAATTAAATTTATGTAGATACATATATCTAGTCTTAAATGAACATACCTTTGGAAATTCAATCCAGGTGAACCGCAATGATCAAATCTACTCTTGCCGATAAGTAACAAGAATTATTTTATGATCTAATTCACGAACCTTCCATGGATTCTTGTTTGATGGTCTACCTAGATATTTGATCAATTGAATATTTTTGTAAGAACCAAATGTGAATAGTGAAGTATCTTTCTATGTATTTCATAGTCTTCAAACAACCAAGTATTTGATTTTTGATAGGATATCATCGAAGCCAAGTTCTAGTGACTACCACTTGACCTAGTGGGATACTCAAGGTTTTCACTATTAATAATTGTGGAAGTCAATTTTGTTTTCCCTCTACACAACAAGACAAGAAGTAGTTTGTTCCCTCTTCATTAAATTTTTTCACAATAATTGTAAAAACATTCCCTACATCACAAATTAAAACTCAAGTAAAATTTAAAATACAATAAGAGATTATCATTTAATAATTTATAACATGACATGTATGTAACTTGTTGCACTAAATTATAAACTTGGTCAAATTCGGGTGTTGTTAGACACGTAAGTTGTAATGCTCATGGAACTCGATATATGTCGAGTGGAATTAGAGGTCTCAAGTCCATTCATCCACCCCTTTGTTGTGACTCACATTCATTTCACACACAAATCAATGCATCATAAACGAAAACATGACATACATATCGTATGAATAGTACAAGAACTTACATTTGAACTACGAGAATGAGTGCATATCACTTGAGCTTGCAACTATCATACAATCTTCGTATCTTTCCAAGCTGTTGTTCCTCTATCAACCAAAAATAGATATGAATCGTTGAAATCTCTTGAGATGCATGGCTCATGTTCTTGATATACCAATCAATAATACTTTTACACTGTAAATTTAGCACCATCTTTGAACTTTAATTTTTCTCTTACAAGGGTTCTTTTCACACAAGATCTGCACCATCATGTTCTCCTTTCTAATGTATTACCTCGGTAAATATCCAAATATGTTGTACATTTGTTTTTATGTGTATCATGCTTAGCAAATAAAACATTCATGCATTCTTGAATTGTGATGTGTAATTGTTCGACCAAATGTAATGTTGATTGAAAACAATGTTCCTCTCACAGAAAGTTTGAATAAAACAAATGGAAACACCCTTACACATATCTACAGTAGAATGTGTTTGATCATAAATGATGTATAAATGATACTCTCTTAATATTTTTGATCTTACTCGGTGCTTTCTAGAGAGTGCATGAATGTTATATGCATGAAAATAACAATTTATATTGATTTATAGTATTGTGATTTGAATCTCCATTTTGGATGCAATGAGTAATTCTTTGCAAATTCAACTCTTTGAAACAATAGTACCAAGTGAGAATATGTCCTTACTTAACTTGAATTTTTCATCTAACCATCAAGCTATATGTGTGTTCCTTGCATAATCATAAAAATTTCCTCTTAAATTTGACTATATATTAATACTGAGTAATTGTTTATGAACAAGCTCACACCTCTTAGATTATTTTTCATTTTTAATTGATATGTCACATATTTATATTTGTTGAAACTAACTAATTATTTTCCTATTGAATGTGTACTCTCCTCATAAATATAACTTTTCAATTTTGGAAAGCCACCACATACGTTGCACATTCCATCTAAACATGTTTTGTTATTAAAAAATTGTCCAATTGATCTTTCACAAAATATCGAAGGGATAAATTCCCTTGCTGATTTTGGTGGAACATTTAATCCACACTCCTGTAACATGATGTCAATATGCAAAACACAATGTATTTAACAAAAAAATTCATAATGTATTGAAAATTCAACATGATGCCTGTAACAACAAATGATTCGTGAGTGATTGATTTTCACATAAAGAGGTTTGTTCATTTTGAAAAAATCTTTGACTAATGTTATTTTTTGGATTTTCATTTTTAAATTTAAAGAACGATTGTGTTTGAGTCATATCTAAGAATTTTTTTGCACATGCTTCACGATTACGAGAACCTATTCTTATTTTTATTGTATTTCTTTTATTTGGTGACACCCTTGTGTTCTCATTCCAAAAATTTAAATGTAATTCTTTTAGAATATCAGATGTATCATTGTCTTTCCATATGAGTCTCTTAGAGGATGCCCGATAGTTAGTGTTATTGGCCGAATCAAGACTTTTACATCTCTCTGTTGCTTTCGTTATTTTTTTGTTTAGCTTCAAAGTTCTACTTGTATTTCTAATCGAGATGTTTATCAACTATTTTATCACTTACTATACAATTAGTAAGTGCGTCGTCGTGTGGCGTTACTATTTTTGGTGCATTTGTTGACACCTACAATATGTTATGTTTTATGTATATTTTCAACAATCACTGCATTTCGATCATCGACATTACATGTGTTTAACCCTAGGATCTTCATTGTAGGTCTCATCTTAATCAATTTTATCAACGTAATAAATAATTGACATCTTGGTGTATCATTTAATTTTTCAAAGTGATTATCCTAAATTCCCATAGCTTTTCTTCTCACATTTCTTTCAGACATTTTATTAGGCATTGGTTTTAAAATATTTTCATCAATTTCAATTAAGTGAATGGGTTTTCTATGCAAAATGGAAGGAGGTGTTCTTAGAGGTAAAGATTCATTAGCAAGATTACTTTCTTCATTCAGTGTTTCCATGCAAATTTCAGGATTAACATTTGGATTCTCAGGTAAAGGTTCAACATTTGGATTCATACCAATTTCTTTATCCATAACAACATTATCATTTAATTCATTATCAATATTTATTTCAAAATCGTTATTCTCCTCATTTTCATTATGTATTTCATCCTCATTTTGTAAAACATCAGGTACATTTGATATAGTAGATGTATCTTTCCCTCTATGAAGTTTTTCATCCGCTTCTCTTTCTTATTCTAATCTCTTACAATTTTGTTGGTGTCTTGTTCTTGAACTTATTCATATCCTTACATCATTTTTTATCCCCCGTGATTAGAAAAATATAGTGGGGTAGGGGACAACCTCAACTACTCAAAATTCGTGTAGGAATGTGCAGAGTAGATAAAGTGGAGACATAAATCTTGTTAAAGAGGTGGAAAAAGATGTTGGAGGGTATAAAGTATATTAAAAATAAAACGTGTACGCATTATAATGCATACGTGTTTTGATATTTCCTTTTCAAGGCAAACCTCTTGAATTGGATCTGGTTTGGATCCCCAAGCCTCACGGACTTGTTAAAACACAACAAACATTGTCTTTTTGAAGAAAATGGTAAAATGTGTCTTACTCCATAATAAATCCAACTAAAAGGATCAAAAAAATTATTTAAAATATGACTACGAGGTTGAATAATTTTTCTTCTTTCTAAATATATGATTTTTCAAATTTTTGACTAGTATAAGATTTCCATACTAATTATTTTTTATGTCTTTTATAGTTTTTTTGAGTTTATACATGATTATCTTTAATCATGTATTTTTTTTTCAACTCATCGAAATTAAATACAAATTATATAGTCTCAAAGTAGGACTAATTCTATATATATTAAAAAAAATCAATTTTTGATATTTTTGAGGTAGGTTGGGGGCATGGTCGATTATCCCTTATTTTTCAAAATTTAAAATATTTTTAATTAAAAAATCATTAAAAAAAACGCACTAAAAAATATACATAAAAATCCTATCCCAAACTAGATGCTCTTATCTATCTTTCTAACAAAGGGTTTTCAAAAATATTAAATAGTGCTAAAAAATGGGGGGCGAGGGTGGGTAGGTGGGGACGAGGCATGACCCACTTTCACTTAACCATTTAAAAAAATAGTAGTTTAGAAACTACACTCAAAATGCTACAATTCATGTTCTCTAATAGTTTCAAATTTTAAGTGTAACTATCTCAAATAACTACAAGTTGAAGATTTTTCTATTTTTCATAAAAAAAAGTGTCAACTTAAGACCCCCTTTGCCCCCGCCCCCATTTCCATGCACTTACCCTAGAATATTATTTTAAATGTTTAAAACTAGCCTTGATAGGCTTTGACAAAAAAGTATATCAATAAAATCATACACTATAAACTATGATTTAATTTATTGAAAAAGAATTGTGTTATTGGTTGGTTTTTCATATCTCATTTCACATGGAAATAAGTTATTGGTTTTGGGGTAAAAGAATTTCTCTTTGGAGTTCCAGGGATTACTGAATTTAGATCGCGGACCATACAACCAAATTTTGCATATGCATGTTATTGATACTTCAGTCGTACTTTTAGCCCTACATTGGTAAGGATGACACAACATTTTGATATTGGATTGTAGTTTGCATACCTTCATTTAAGAGAACAACATGCCTTCATTCAAAAATTTGACTAGCTAAGAAACATTGAATTCGTTTTTGGTTGGGTCATAATGCAGTGTGAAATTAGCAACAATTTTTTAAGATCAAAGGAGGGGAATATTGTGTCAGTTTACATAAAAAAACATGCAAAAGGTTCTTGATAAGTATATTCAAATATATGGAATAGATAACATATTGTTCATAGGTGAAACAACATGTTTTGTTCGTGATAGAAATGAGGCACTTTTATTTGGATTGTCATCAAGCTAGAAATTCAATGCCATAATGAAATCTGATAGAAAAATATTCACACACTTATGTACATGGCTAAATCATGTGAGACCACATCCAAATTTATGTCACTCTATGGAAACATATAAAAGAACAATTAATGAGTTTGATTGATTTTTTTTTAATATTATTACATTGATTAATAAAAATAGAAAAAGTGGTTTAATTTTAGAGTCTATCTCATACCAATTCATTTCTTACTTTGATTTTATGCAAAAAGAATTGTAACTTGTATTTATCTCATAACAATACATTTCCTACCTTCATTTTATGCAAATAAAATTGTAACATCTATTTTTCATCATTTAAAATCCATGTTATAATTATACTCTTGTCAATTTTTATTGATATCATAAATTACATGCAAAATTACACAACTATATATATGATCAAAATAGGTAAGAGTGATTGTGCAAAAGGCTCAACATTGATCCACAATAACAATAAACCACATGCAAATGCACACAACACCATCTCATAAGACTTCCACAACAAAAATAAATCACATTCAAAATTTATCCACAAGTATATGATTTGAGGTAGGTAAACAATGTAATTATAGGTCAAATGGTATCATCATTATATATTTTAATTAATAGAGAAAGCTTGCATATTATGCCTTGTACAAAATGAACATATGTCCGTTCTCAAACATTAAATATAAAGTTGGAAGAGGACTAATAAAGTCAATCTCATAAAGTCAAAATGGAGGAAGAATAAAGGTTGTTATGTGATGAGATAGGCTATATAACGCCCACAAAATTCTACTCTCAAATCAAAATAGAAACTAATAATTTAATAGTCAAAATTACGGTAATTTTTTTTTGTTCTAAAAGGGTTTGCAAGGTTAGACATTATCCAAAATTATTAATTTACTTCCTAAAATATTTACGGTTTAAAACATTTACCAAGTTCCATTAGTTTACTTAATTACCATGCACCAAGTTTACTTTATTTCCTATAACAAAAGTTTAACTATTTTGTCTAGCCACTAAGTGGCCCCATTCACCCCATTACCCATGCACTTTTATTTAAATTTCATTCCCACAAAAATACCTCCCACTTAAGTGATGTAGGGTTTAATCTGAGCCATTAGATCAAATCTATCCTAGCCATTGGATTTGGGTTGCCTTAAATATCCTCATTTGTTCTTTCTTGTTTTGTATGTTTGGAAGAGGAGAAGAGGAGAAGCCATGAAATCAAGAAGTGAAACCATGGAGAAATTTCTTTGGTTCTAGTTCAAATGGAGAAATCTTCCTCCATTGTTCTCCTCATTTGCTTCTTGTAGAGATTTTACACATTTGGATGCCCATAAGAGGATTTATATGCCTAAACAATTGAGTTTGATCATTTACTAGTTAATGGTAGTTTCATTTTGAAGTTTTAAAACTTAGATTTTCTTTAAATTCAATTTGTATTTTTCACAGTCGTTATTTTTATTTTTTCACTAAAAGTGAAAAAATTGTCGCCCTAAACAAGTCGGCGGTCTTGTGATCACTACCCTGCCTAGTGGGTGGTTCGATGACCGTCGTTTTACGCTAGGCGCAGTTCGAAGCGCGATCTGCAAAGGGCGGTGGTTTTATTTCCAAAAAACCCTTAAATTCAAGCATTTTTCAAATTGTTTTCTACTTAGGTTGGTTTTTGAGGCAACAGTAACTTTAATTATGTTGTCATAGTTAATTAGTTGATAGGTTGATATCATATCTTCGTTTCATGACTTAAATTACCAAGTACATAGTTTTTCATTGCAATAGTGTATAAGAACAATTACAAGATTTCCTTTTCAATAAAATTACTTATAAGTTCTAAAAGAGAGAAAATAAATTCAACCAATTACTAAGTACCATTTCTTTTCTTTACACAACAAAGTGATAGCCATTCCAACAAGGCAAATCAAGCATAACTTTCCTACATTCTTCTTTCACCCTTTTTAATACAACAAAACTTGATAATAAACTCTACAAGAACTTCTATTTTTACAATAATACAATTTTCAACAAGGCAACAATACACCCTTTTTTTTCTCAAGATCATTGTTCATTTTTTTTCTTTTTAATACAAAGGTTCTTCTTTCCAACAATATAAAAGAATAAGTTACAAGTTACAACTTTCACTATTTCAACATTGAAACAACATTTCAAAGGTTCTTCTTTTGGCTCTAACATAGCATGACTCCTTCAAACTTCATTTTGTTCTCTTCCACCTCTTCAAATTCTTCAAATCATGGTTCACAATACAAAGAAAAGGGTATAGGTGACGCTTTCCGTTCAACCTATAACCCAATAAGAGGAGAAATCATCCTTTTATTGACCCCGAGCTGACCAAATAACAATAAGGGTATTATACAACATTTGACAACTTTTACAAGAGGCTTCCACAACAAACATTTCACAATTTAAGACAATCAAAAGCACATTCAAACAATCCAATCAAACAAAATAACTTCCCCAATAATCACAAAGGCTTGACTACAACAAGCCAACAATGAGCAATGGAATATGGGCACCGCTTTCTTTTGTCTCCCAAGTGATTTAGGAGTTCTACCCAAAGTCTCCATGTGCACAACTCAAAAACATAATCAAATCCTTATTTCTACACTTGCAAAATGTAAAATATATCTATATTATCATTTTCACTCCCCATAGGTGGAACTCAAACTCAACTCCCTCAAAATGCATGTCTAACATCTCCTTTTCTCTTCCCAATGGTCCCATAAATTCATCTCACATGCACAACTTAAGGAAAACTACCCGTTCACAATCAACGTAACAACACTCTATACAAACAAAAATAATTTTTATATCAAAAACATTAATACAAAAATACTAAAAAGGAGGAGAACTTGCCTCTTCATCAAGCTTTTAATTCCTTTGCTCAACAAGTTTTATAAACCTTCACACCAAGCTCAATTCAAGATGCGACTCCAAGTATGAAAAACAAGACCAATTTTCAAAAGTGCAAGAGAAACAAATAAGGCAAGTAACCCAAAATCCATCAAAATCATCAATAAATAGAAAAGGTATCGAGAATGATAAGGTGGCTCCATGTAGAATGTCACTTCATCATCCTTCCATTCTAAGACACAAGTCAAACACCAAGCCTAAAACAATTAAATACAAATGTAAGGCTTGTGACATACTCACATGACACTCCAACTTGCACACCATGTTTATCAAGGACAAACTTAAATGTGGTAAGTAACAAGTGCAATTATTTACCCTTTTACACTAAAAATGCATTAAAATGGTCAAAATATGTCTCATACTTCATAAGTAGGGTTGGTAGGAGAGTTTGAGATGTGAGGGACAAGGTTAACTTGTCCCTCAAGTCTCTAAAAGTGGCCAACAAGGCCAAATTCGAATTTGGGAAGGATGGTGGAGTACACACCACCTAAATGCATTTAATTAAATTCACATCATGCAACAAACAAGGACTATCTACCCAATTTATTGCCCACATGTCATATCTTCCCTTTTAATTTAAATTTGAGCTAAACTAGTTAATTAAGATACATTAGCAAGTGTTAATAAAGTAATAATATTTCCCCAAATAATTAAACACATGCACAACAAATTAACAACAAAATAATAAAAGAAAGGAAACACATTACACCCATGGCCACATCAATGAGGTTACCCCTATGGGAACCTCCTAACAAAACATGCAACAACACAACATAACATTATACACAAGTTGTCAAATTTTGGCCATGTTGCATAACACCCAACATCCTTTCATGGTTGGTCCCCTATCCCCTTTTGATGTATGTGATAAAATGTCCTGCAACACAAACAAATACCTCTCTAACCTTACGGCCGCATCAACAACATCGAGAATAATATATATATATAAATCAATAATCGTCATCCAAAATTAGCAATTCTATCATCTATCATCATACAATTTAATTCGATTTTAACATCCATAAAATCATAATTCTACTCAAAATATCCAACATAGGCTATGCATCCAAAATATGACATGTTAGTATAAAATCAAAATACTGTAAATCAACATATATATATTTGTCCATCATCGTCATTTAGTGCATCATAATAAAAATGTAAATCACAACATGTCAATAGCCCAAATATATACAGAGTCTATCATTTATTGATCAAGATATAATAATCAAAATGTCTAAATATCAATCCAACAGTAATATCATCATAATGAAATAGCGTCGAAGAGGAGTGGGCACTATAGACTACACATTGATTTTATATGCAAAATATATTGATTATTTATTATGCATTACAAAGGTATATATGTGAATTAATAAAAATCAATAAATGTAATTTAACACAATAAGTATTTCATAATCTTACTAAAAACTGTAAACCCCTAAAATTGAAATCCAACAAATATGATATATAATTCCAAAAACCCCTCTTTGGATTCCAATAATAGTAAAATCAAATTCCAATATTTGATATAAATAAAACCAACATAGACGATTTTAATTTTTAATCTAGACTGGAATATGTCCAAATTTAATGAAATTATGGTTTTTATGCGTATGTCACGTCTGAAGCACACAATATATCTTGTAATTTGCATTATGTAAGGTAAAAATAAACTCTTAATTCTTACAAGACAAAATGAAACAAGCCTCTCATAATCTGGGTTTGAGGTTGGGGTTAGAAACTGCAACTATTTCATAAGAAATGAAGGATTAAAGTGCTCAACCTAACTATCACGTATGTTCGTCATTGACGACATATAGAATTTTACCAAAATTTCACAAAAAAACATTGCAACATATTGGTTGGGCACTTGTTTTTGTATGCAAAGCAGTCATGAATTCACATTTTGTTGACTCCGCTACTAACGTATGTGATCGTTAGGCTCTTCCTAACGAAAGTATCACACTAAGTTTACATGATAGGAAATTAAACAAGAAAATGAACGTCGTCCAAATAGAACTCTTAACCTTAATGTTTGGGTTGAATATTAACATTGTCTAGCCTCAAATACCACTAGATTAGTTAAGTGTAGTATATATTTTTCATATAGAATTCAATCTTTTTCCCCCTCCTTCACTTGTAGGCTCTATAAAAATAATTCCCCACGACAAATTCCACCCATCCATCTTTATCGTGTCAAAGGGGAGTCATGCTTAAGCCTGGCTAGTCGTTTTCAACAAACCGCTCTAAATCAACCAAAAATCGAGTGGATTCCATGCGCTCCCCATTGAGTGTTGTAACAAAAAAGATGAAAGGGGATCCATACTTGTTACTTTTTATATTGGTTTTCTTATACACGTGTAATGTCCAGGTCTGAAAAAGATTCCTTACATAGCGACGGTTAATAGGATTTATACACACGATATTTGCTGGATAAGCACATACAGTATTCGTAGGATATATATCACTGACTGAAAGGAACAATGTAGAATCTTGGAACAAAAGTAATATATATAGTGAGAGTTTTTCAAGGCGAGTGTTTTTGCAGTATATACATTGAAGATATGAAGTATATACACAAAGTGAAACTGCATTAACATGAGCACTCCTTTGTCTAGCTAAAATATTCATTCATATTTTTCAAACAAAAATACAACACAATTTATCGAGCAAAAATGGAGGATTCTCCAACACGAGGCAAGCAAAGGCGGAGGAAACCATTGATGGAATGAACACCACATGTCAAGGAGGAGGTGATATTCTGACGGTGTCATTCAAACCAATCAAAAGTTGTGGCAATCGACTCTACATAAGATCACGGTGAAGTACTAGTGAATGAGCTACTACGTGGACAATTGAGATAAGGTTGTGCTTAAATGACCAAATAAATCCCAGCCGTGAAGTGTACATTTGCATGTCAAAAGCGGGAAGCTCTGTCTAACTAGCAATCACACGTGAAATGTACGATGGAAATGCCGAAGGGGATCTATTGAAGGAGTCAAATAGGAGGGAGAGAAATAATGGGAGAGGAAGAAGGGCATAAAAGAAGGTTTTTAGGGTGCGAGAATTGTGAGGGTGGAGAAAGTACAATCGAGTAACAATAAAAACTCAACCCTCCAACAACCACATGAAATTTATATCAATTGTTTGAAGGTGAAAATATGTGTTGTTTAAGACAATGAGGAAACTATTTGTGGAGATATTTGTGAACATAAGGAGTGGTAGGAAAATATTGTCGAAGTAAAAAATTGTTTGCAATTTCAGTTCTTGCATTTATTGGGTAGTTAGAATACACATAAATGTAAGGGGAATTCAAATGCATGTATCATGGGACACGTCAAATACAAGATGTGGAGTGGATGTAGCATCCCAAGCTAGTGATTGCATGCATAGTTTCCGTCATCAACAACCATGATGGCGTCGTCATTCAATTACCGACCAAAAATGGGATAGGTATATATATATATATATATATATATATATATATATTGTTGTGGGTCGTTGAGGATTTTGATTGGATAGTGGATATTAACCACCTACATGCCCCACACCTATTCCATGGATCATATTATTCCTCCCAAGAAATATCTGGTATATGTGGTCAACTTTATAGTTGTGATCTTGCTCAGACTGTTCACATGAGCTTAAAGGGTCCAAATTAAAAATGAGGGAATTACAATAGGTTTTAGGTTCAAAACCCAGCATGCAATGCTTGTTGCTTGTAGCACTTTGTAGTTCCCCTTTGTATTTGTGAGCTTGAGTGATTGTAGGAAACAAGTGATGCACAAACAGTCATCAATAATTGAGCCCATACATTGACTAGTCATATGAGCGAGAGGTCGAAATATATGTTGATTGAGGTTGAAAATTTAAGGTTATTGATTGGACAACATTAATTTTTTTAGATACTTGACGAGGACATGAAAGGAAAGTTGGAAATAAATAAATAGGATTTGAACATGATAAAGAAAAACAACAATGTAAAATAACTTTGAATGGAAAGTTGAAACCCTATGTTCATTCCCAACACATAACAAAGAGATGATGGTTAACATTTGTGAAAGATGCAATGGACAAGATTTGATAAAGAGTTATTGGCATGTGTCAGGGCGTGTCTAGCGGTAGCAACACGAGGACTGCCATAAAATTGGCTTCGTTATATTTTATTTTCATCGTCAAGGGTTTCGATTGGGTGGTGTTTAATTTGTTAGATAAGGCAAAGACGTGAATGGAATTATGGAAATAAAAAGGTGGGAACTAAATCCCTACATGTCCCACACCTACTCCATGACTTAGATTGTTCATATCCAAATAATATTTGATATATGTGCTCCACTTTATCATCTCAATCTCACTTGCATTATTCACATGAGTGCGATTGGTGCTTTAAGGGACAAAAAAGAGGAAAATCCAAAAGGTAAAAGGTACGAAACCCAACCACACCGCTTGCTTCTTGTAGAACTCTGTAGGCCCCCTTTTCATTTTTAAGCTCAAGTTTGTAGGGAAGGAGATGCATGAATGATCATCAGTGCTTTAGCTTGTCCCACGGATGGTCGTATGATCCTCGAGACGTTAGCTTGTCCACGGATGGTCGTATGAGACAAATTATTTGTCGGTCATACTTTGGTTTTTTTTTTTTGTAAGGTCGTCAATTGGACGATTACCAAGTTTTTTTGGGAGACATGAATCTATGCACTAGTCCTTAGAAGGAGGAAAGGATATGTGAAATCTTATGTAACTTGTGTTCTCTCTAATTTCCCATAAGCGATGATTTTTATTCTTTATTAAATAGTTCATAGTTATTGATTTGTTACTGAGGAAAAATGAGCATGAGGTTGAGATGCCTAAGTGGAGCACAAATAGCAAATATTATTTGGGCAGGAACAAATTGCTCCATGGAATAGGTGTGGGACATGCAGGTATTTAATTTCCCACCTTTTAATTTCCAACACTCCATTCATGTCTACATCTTCCTATCAAATTAAACGTTGTCCAAATGAATACCTAAAATAGCAAAAAAATTTAATAGAAAAAATCTACCTTTCTCTTATATGTCTGATCACTTGAGGGCTCAATTATCGATGGTTGTTTGCACACCACCTATTTGTGATTAAGCCAATGCCCCGGATCGAGATAATCGGAGTCGATCAATGGGTCGCATGCCCCGGCCAGCCGTATAGAGATAGGGGAGATAGGGGTCTAACAATCCCATATAGAGAGTGTAGTGGGGGGTCTCGACGTTGATACAGATATCTAGGGAGGGTGCCTGCCGACTAGATCTAGAACTCTTTCATACAAATACTTGAGCTTGCAAATGGAATAGGAGGCTAGATATTGCTACAAGATGCAAGCATTCTAGTTGGGTTTCAAACCCTAAACCTTTTTAAGTTTCCCCATTTTTATTGTTTCCTCTTTGTGAGATTAAAATGCTTGAGTGGAACAAAGATAGTAGATGTTATTTGGGTGGAAACAATCTTTTCCGTGGAATAGGTGTAAGATGTACAGGGATTAAGTTCACACCTTCTAATTTCAAACAATCCATTCATATAAAAAGTATACCAAAACTTGATTGGCAGATAAAATCTACATGTCAGTTTGAAGGGCTTAATTATCAGTTATTATTCCGCACCACCTATTTTCCTACAATTACTTGAGATTTGCTCGCAGATGCGTATTTGGCTTTTTCAGTCCTCAACACATCTGCAGCCTTCCGAACCCAAAATTCAATAAACCCCATGAAATCATCACTACCACACAACTGTCTATCTTTCTTCAACACAAAAACATACCCCAACTCAAAACTGCCATGGAAATAGATCCACGCTTTGAGCATTTCCACAACAATACAAACCCCAATAAAAGTGGGCGACAGGTTTCCAGACACGACGCTTTCATACTTTGACAAGGAAGGTAATTTACAGATGGTTTTGAACTTGAAACTTGCCGCTGGAAAAATAGTCCTATTTGTCGTCCTGGGGCTTTTACGCCCACCTCGCAAAAACATCTCCCTTGATTCGTTAATAAGGCAAAAAAAATGTGTGTCAAAGGCATAGATTTTATTGCCTATGTTTACGCCTTTGTGTGTAAGGCATGGGCGGATTCCATTGGAGTTGACGAAGACAAATTACATGTGATGTCTGATGGTAATAGGTGTTTTACGGACTTGGCACTTAAAAGCACATAGTATTGAACTAACAATCGTACACAGGCATAAATTTCCTTTCCAATGTTTTCTTCCAAATTTTATTTTAATCAGGAAGGCATAGAGATTTGTTTTTCAGAGGGGTCCCTGGTTTAGAGGCTCTAAAAGCCTGTGTGTTCCCTTGATTTCCTCCCTTTGTTCCTGAAGTGGAGAAAATTTCTGAAAATTCCAATCTGGGTTCACCTTTACAGATTGCCTATGGAGCTAGTTAATGAACAAATATTGAGATTGATGATTGATGTGATCGGGATTTCATCAAAGGGGACCGAGATAATGATAGAGGTCAGAATTATGCTTGGGTATGTGTAAAATTTATCCAGCGAAACGCATTTCCCTTGCTGTCTGTATTGTCTCTTCTGTCAGATCATAGATCCAAAACCTGGGATATGAAGGCTTACTCTTTTGTTGCTTGTGATGTAGACAAACTGGCCATAAGGCTTTGGTAGTCCCCTTCAACATTGCAGAAAGAATAGGTTGAAATTCAAGAGTTTGAAGGAAGAGGATGAAGATCCCAATCCTGATTTCGATTAGTGGAATCATGTTAAGTTTTTCAGTAGCAGGACAATGATGGACCTTTAGCTGTAACTCGAGTGGATAAAAGGCAATGGTGGGTGGTAAAGACTATAGATGAAAAGCCACACGATCTGCAGCAAAGGTTTCAAGTTGGCTTGCTAGAAAAGTTTCATGTTCTGCACTAAAAGACTTAACAGCTAAGGCATTTGGTTCTGTTGTAAAGGTTTTTGTTTTGGCAGATAAGGCTCCTAGTTCTGCAGCAAAGACTATAGGCTCAAAGTTTAGCAGATAAGCCACATCCACATGGACCGCTGTGATATAATCCATACGTCGACGACCAAAACAACCTGTGCCCTTGATATCTCTGCAGACTGCTGCATGTGTCAGAATGGGAGGCTGTTTCTACCAGGGGAAATGTCTTCGGCATAATAACTTAGACAAACACCTTCGGCGAAAAAAATACAGTTGCTAGAGTAAAATTATGGTAAACTATATCTATAAAAATACACTCTTTAAAACCCAACACAATGTAGAAATCCAAAGAAATCCAGAATTATAAAAAGAATCGACATACTTTCACCACAGAGATCACACTTCCTGATACAGATTAGGAATAGAACTTATACAAACATATCTTGTTACAGGGCACCTCCTGAACACATTAAATTCCAAACAAAAAGAAATTTATACTAATTTTATTATAAATGTTGATTCATACAAAAAATGGAGTTGTTTCACTTAAATGCCCTTTGCTGTATGATAAGTTTCCTTGCAAATTTCTACTGTCAAAACATCCTTTTTATATATCTTTCCTCTTTTCTTATAAACATCCTCCTAGTGTGTTAAGCATGCTCTCTGATATTCCTGCTGTTTTCTTTGTTTGAATACAAAAGAGATCACAGTTTCACGTTGCGGACTAAAATGTAGAAGAAAACAGTATATCTCTCTCAAAACCACCATATTTGGTAGCTTTGGGTATAGATATAAGGATGGAGATGGGATGCAGATGCACTTTAGGAATACTTTATATCTTTCCTCCTTTCTTTTAAACATCCCTCTGGTGTGTTAAGCATACTCTCAATTTTCTGCTGATTTGATGTTTGTTTTAACTTTTATGCTCTTCTTTGGTCTTTCTTGTCTGGGCATCCACCAAGGAGTCAGGCGATGGCAGGGGATGTCCTCTGCCTATTAGAAATGTCTCCTACAGCGGAGAGATGTTTTCTTAATGTTTATCCACTGTTGTCTCCAATTGAGTGTAAAACATATGTGGCATGCATTAGAAAGAAATGTGTGGTGCTGGGGAACGATGATAAATAGAAATGCATTTATTAGTGGGGAAAGAACTATGCATGTTATCCACCCCTTTGGGCTTCCCATCGTGTAGCCTTGTTCTCCATTGACAAAGCTTTTGAAACAATATAATCCTTTATACGCCACTCTTGTCTCACAATTATTATCAATATTTCATGTTTGTTTAACGCCCTTCTTCAGTCATTTTTGTCTGGGCATCCACTACGGAGTCGGGAAAAAGCAGGGGATACCCTCTTCCTGCTAGAAACATCTCTTATAGCAGGGAGACGTGGAGATGTTTTCTTAATGTTTATTGACTGGTGTGTCTCCAATTGACTGTAAGAAACTGTGGCATGTGTTTGATCCCAGACAGATCAAATAGAGAGATATGCATATGTTTCAGCCCTAATAGACAAAGAGATTTTAATAACGTCCATGAGATCAAAACAGTCTATGAGAAAAAGCATTGCCAAAGAAATGAGAAAATGCTTGTGGAAGTTAAGTTCTGGCTCCAGTCTCTGAAGCCTCATTAGCTCCATAAGACACACAAGAAGTGTATCCATCACCAAAACATCTGCCAAACCCCAAGATATGCATCGCTGAGTTTTAACGATTTCTAATAACATATGCTGATAATAAAGTTTTATTTTGGATGCATTTCAATTCAGGTTTGGTATGCATTTTGAAGCCTGTTTCCTGAAATGTGTGAGGACAAACATCAGTCCACCTAGACAAGCATGCACAACCCTTAACGTAACCTATTTCAGAATTTCCACCCTTGTTCTTCCACAATCCAAAGTAAGCAGTTTAAGACTTTTGAGAGGGCAAACTAACCCAATTAATATCTGAGAATTAAAAGTAATCATAGGGAAGCCAACAATAAACTTTAATTATAAAATCATATTATTAAACCAAGACAAAACACCTTAGTTTAAATGCAAGTACAGAACTAAAAAAACAAACTGTGTTATAGCAAGTTATAGTGTTTGAGCAACCTGTTTGCTTCTCTTACTCCACTCAAAAAGGCAGCATGAGTAGTTGAATAATAATTCCTATCAGTGGCTTCCCCTGCAAAAAGTATCTGCAGAGGCTTGCTGCACTGATCCTCTGGACATGGCAATGGCTCTGCCAATTGTTCTATATCATCCCCTGAAGAACCCAGGGGCACGTAGCTATAAGACCCCCAAAAAAGAGGATTTGTACCCCATTGGCTTCTAAGAACACCATCAATCACAGGCATTTTGTCCTCATTAATGTCACTAAGCTTCTTTGGATTGAGGCCAAATGCAAAGAGTGTATTAAGCACCCCATGGATGACTTCCTGATTTGATAAGGACTCCATTTGTATTGCTTCCTTTCCGGCAAGCCATGATGCAAAAATTCTAGAATTATTGTGTGTGGGCAACAAGGAGTAGGTCTTCCTCATCCACCATGGAATACCACCAAGACGACCATCACCATTTTGCTGTTTTCCAAACAGAAATATGATGCCTGTTACATCCGAAACAGCAGAACTAAAGTGCATATGTACCTTATCCACTACCCCAAACCCAAGTCTCCTAATTGCATCAACCTTCCATGATGGCAACGGGGTTGAAACCCACCAAATCCAAGGCCCTCTGCCACATCCTTTCCACTATCAACATCATTCTTCTTGCAACCTTTTATACAAGATTTCAGTACTCCCAATGAAACAGTCAGGATCACATGATCAGCAGCAATATCAGGCCCTTTCAACAACACAGCCCTACTTCTCCCTTCACAACTCCACTCTATGCTCTCAACCCTAGCATTATACATTATGCTCCCCACAGGGAGCCTATTCACAAGCTCATTCACCACACTGGAAAAACCCTTTGGTATAGGCATATGCACACCTGGAAACTCCGTGTACTCCATATTAGCTTCCAAATCCACATTATCCAAGTCGTCTGCAGCAGTTATACTCCTCTCCAAATTAGCCTGAGTACAAAACACAGCCTCCCGCAAAGACCTTAGATCCCAATCAGGTCTCCCCAAATTTCGCTCCCCCACGCTAAACTGTCCAAGCTCTGCCAAAACAGTAGATGGGAAAGGAGATTGTGACTGATTCTTCTTATCAGCATCCTCCAAATATTTCTTCAACCCTTTTCTCAAATAGTCCCCCAAGCTCCTACAACCCCTAGTCAATTCCTTAACTTTGGTCTGTTCCACACCATCTGCTAAACTAATGTCATTTTTGAAATGTGTTTGCACCATAGACAACAATTGCCTATAATAACTCACCATTGGATTAACCACTGAAGGAGGAACAGTTAAACCACCTTCGGTGATGACAGGAATATCAGAAGGATACCCGTCCATAAACTCCCATGGCTTTCCCCCTCTATCCATGGCGCCAATCTGGTTCGCAATGGCATAGATAGGGCTTCCTTCAATGCCATGAATCCATGTAGCACCCGATTCCACATTTTCTCCATGGAATTCAGTACTGCATATCCTTCCCCCAGCACGGTTGCTTGCCTCGACAACAACAAGATCGAAGGGGACGAACCATCGCTGGTTCTGCCGGCTTCAATTAACCTATTTGCAGCAGAGAGGCCTGCCATTCCTGCACCAACAATGGCAATACGAGGCTTCATGGCTATGCTCATGAGGAATTTTTCTGGTATACCCAACTGGTGAGAGCGATTCAGAAGCCCTATATCAGTGTACCCATACAGTCAAAGTGGTTCAGAAGCCCTATATTAGAATACCCAACTCGTGAAAGTGAATCGAGAGCGCCATATCAGCAAACCTATTTGGTGAAAGTCAATTAAAAGCCCTGTAACAGTAATACCCAAATGGTGAAAATGAATCAGAAGTCTCACATTAGGGGAGAAGGGCCAGTAGTGGTACACCCTAAGTTAAGGGGTCCACAAAATCAATTATTTATGATATGGGATTGTGATTTTTTCACTAATATGTAGTTTAGATTTGTGTTAACTTATATTTTTTGTTTGGAATGTTCAATTGGAGGGAAAACCATATTTTGAATTGATTTAAAATAATATATGTGAAAATGCTACAACCATGGTGGAAACCAATACTTGAATATAAGTGAAATTGCTTGAACATTGACTTTTTTGTACTTGTACATGGGTGAAAACTCTTACATGTCATGATGTGATTGGCTACTTGTACAAATTTTTGAACTTCAATAATCAAAATTTTGGTTTTTATTCCATCAAGTATTGGATATTTTAAATGCAAAATACTGTTCAAGTATTGGGACGTGTTCACATACTGGCCCTTCTCCCCTAGTGCTTACATCAAGCTGGTGAATTTGATTCATAAGCCCCTATACACGGAAAGTGCTTGAGAGGCCTCGTATTAGTAAATACCTACTCAATGAATCAATGGGGTCTTAGGTGATTGCTAAAGTCACGCTTTTACTAAGAGGAGGTCAAGGTTCAAACCCCATTGGCATGTAATAGTCTACGTGAGTGTGCACCTAGTGGTCTCTTCCTCACTTGAGGAAAAAAATGTAAAGCTGGTAATTTGTTGGACTTTACTATAGGCATTTTCCACATGGTAGGACCCTAACTTAATTTAGGGTCTGCGGGGGCTTAAAGTATATCGAGTACTTTATGAGGTGTATATACCTTATTCTCTTGCAAAATTCAAATTTGTGACCTTCATTTTGAGAACACAAGTTCTTCATTATTAGGCTAACTCAAGTGCAAATCATGTTATACACAAGGCAATAAATAATAATTTTTCTCTTTTAAATCGTTCTATTCATTTTTATGAAGATTTACTTGGTAGAACTTAGAAGCCACTAACATGGGTTTGTCTTATCATTAATGTAAGACCTCACCACATCGAGTAGCATCGTTGATGGACACCATGGTGAAGAAGGATACTAAATAAAAATGATTAAAAATTCAACTACTTATCCTTAGAAAATTCTATGAAATGGGTTGAATCCTTCACTAAAGAAGACGTGTTCCCTATAATAGGTTCCGAATGGTTCACAAGAAACCTTATTGGTTGATAAGTGGGAAAGTTTGAGGTGTTTGCGATTGGTCTCAACAAGACTCCTTTGTGGATTTTGGAGCGTCATGAATTCGAGGTTTGATTTCTTTATTGGGAATCAATCTCTTTTCCATTCACCCGCTCAAGTTAAACCCTTGATAAGTTTGGACACCCTCTTTGTGATCAAAGACACAGATTGTAATCAATTCCGATAACTCCTCTTATTGTGAAAGTGGTCAATCATTTTATCATTATAAATCTTTATGACTTGAAAATGATTATCGCATTACCTTTGTCTACCTCAACCAAAACAATGTCATGATTGTTATTTAATATTGTTAAGGCTATTTGTCCCTCCCTCATGATAGTGTGAGGAGAATGTTTAACATGTTTCAAGGTAACACCACAATCTTGTGTTCTTTGTGCCATAGGGTATATAAAACCATAAACCTCTCTTCAAAATATTAAAAGTTACACTATATAAAAACAAGTCCATGGCTTTGGCCACCAAGTGAGATAGATTACCCATGGCTTTTCCTCCCGACCTTCTAGGCTACTCCCTCGAGAAAACACAACACTTTTTATCTCTCGATGTTTGTCATTGTGAGGAAGCATTTGGCTATATTTCTAACATTTGGTCATGCACGTAGGCCCCCACCATCTACATAAAAACCTCTTCATATTCAAGAATTTATTTCGCTATCTATTATCATATTTCAATTTCAAACATTTTGTTTGTGCCTAAGACAACAAGTTTAAATACATCCAAATATTACTATGTAAAGAGCAAGATGTCTACAATTTTAGTTTATATAGATCCTTGGAAAACTTAACCAACCCTATGTTGGTACGATTGGCGATCTTTATGAAGAAGGGATGCATGATTCCTCTCAAAAATATATCTATTGTTTTGTTTAAAGAGGAAATGCTTGATAAAAACGAAAGGAGGAAAAACCCTTTGGTCTTGACATCACTTAAGGATGGCCATGTATGAAATTCTCTTAGTAATTTTAATCATAAGATTACCAAGGTGTTGTACGTTATCAACAATTTCCCTCCCATGAAGGGTATAGATTAAATAATTAAGGCTTTTACAATCCATAACATTGGAATAATTGAGTCATTCACAATCAATAACTATATGCTAAGATGTTATGATTTTGCAATTTAATTCTACAAGTAAGTTTTTTTCTTAATGATAGTCAAATTTAAAGTTGGAATTGATTGTTAAACATTCACAAAAATTACAACCGATCACCACCCTCATATGCCATTATAAAATCCTTGTCAACTTAATAAAAGGCTATTTATAAGAGGAGGTCACTACTAATGTTACCTTTAAAGTTTGTGGCTCTTATAACATTATAAAATATATTGGAATAAGTAGTAAATACATTTAATTTGAATACAACTAGAAACACGATATAACCACTTAATTGTGGAGAGAAATATTTATATAGGGAGTAATCCTAAAAATTTATCATTTGTTTAACTATTTTGCATATAATACAATGAAAATTGTAATTACAACTTGAGCTAATTTAGATTATATAAATAAAGGTATTCAAACACAATAGTCTAAATCGATAAGGGTAAGTGAAATGTAATTTATTGATTTAGAATAGACAAAACAATATGGGGATATGGTACTTAGCTAATATTGATTGTTTGTTGATCACATTGACTATCAAATGATCTAGAACTGCTCATAAATGTGTTGTCGAGGGCTCGAGATGATAAACAAAAATAGAAAACTTACCTCGATGTTCTTGATAAAATTAGATGCCTAAAAATACCACCACTTTATGGATCTATTACTAGTGTCCTCGAGGAATTGGGGGTTGAAACTCTTACAAAACCTTCACATGTACTTGCAATTTGATTTTTGATGTGTGAATACTCTACAATCTTGTGAGATGATGCATGTTTTCTCACTACAAAATTTGGCGTGAATAATGACACATATATAAAGACAATCGATGTCATTTTAGCGCTAAGAAATAGTTAGAAAATTTGAAAATATTAAGGAAAAAATCATGTGTACAGTCACAAATAGTAATGTGATACGACTTATGGCTAACACTATTTTGTGTCACTAATGTTCTCTTTTTTTTTAAATGAGCTAACGTTGACCTAACATCGGACAATAGTGTCGTCGGTGTTGGTGCCTATATGGCAATGTTAGGCTAGTGCTAGCATGCCTTTTAGTTGTCTTTAGTGTGTCAACTATAATGCAACATTGTTTTCGACTATAACTTGACTATAGCTCATTTTTAACATGAATTTTCCTTCGTTGTAACGTTGAATTTACATTTTACTAAAACATGACTTTACGTCTTAACAATAACTTGACTATAAGTTGACTTTAAAATATGACTATATGTTAACATTATATATTGATTATAACCTTCCTCTAGGATTGCTTTTAGCATGAATTTATTTCTCGACTATAATCTAACTCTAGAGTTTGATTCTAATGCAAGTATAACTCGACTATAGCATTTGATATAGGTCAACTATAACATTCATCTATAGGTCAATTCAACACTCAACTACGGTCTAACTATAGCACTCAATTGTAGTTTGATTTTATTAGTGATTTTTATAAAAACAAATAGTTCATTATTTTATTGAAATTGAAGTCTTATAATTTTGTATATTTTTATAAATATTATATATAATATTTTTGTTATGTGAATGTTGGATGTGAATCAAATTCAACTTTGTAATGAAACCTTTGTTGAATAGGAAAATATTCCTAGTTGGTGATTGTGATCTGATGTAGAGATATGAATAAAATGTTTATGCCGCATCATAACTTCTTGCTAAGAAAAGTCAATGTTAGGGTCGTGTTCAATGAAAGTGAACAAATTTGAATATTAAAGTACAAGTAAATTTAAATTTTAGGAATTTAAATAAAATAAAAAAATGCCTAAATAATATAATCAAAACTATGATAAAATGCTATCACCAAAGAAAAAATATCATACTAATAATTATAAAAAGGCATAAAGCGCAATCATGATTGAACTCACAAAAGAAGAGTATTGTTATCGCCAAATCTTGCACCCTCCGAATGACTAGAATGTGAAAAGGATGTTCGGTGTGATTGGGTAACATGGGATCACCTCTCAAGCTATGGGACTTGGGCTCGAGGTGAACCTTCTGGAGAAGGTGACTTCCTCTTCCTAAACTAAGTGCTATACTACTCCTAGTGCAATAAAATGGTTATCTAGACCTATACTAACATTTTCATGGGCTTTAGGGAAAGAGATTTGTAACAAATAAAGCTATACTAGGGATGGTGATGCACCAAATGAAGGGTGTTGCTAGACTTTGGGAAGGTTATTTTGAAGAGGGTGTTGTGCACCACAAATCAACTTCACCTACTACAACTTAGAAAGGGTAAACAAAATACCACAAACTAAGAAGTGTGTGTTCCCTTTGTTAAAATCAACTAGACAAACAATCTTTCGGTCTTCCAGTGAAGAAGGATGAAACTGAGAAGGGTGAACAAGCACCACAACTCAACTACATGCGAACTCCACCACTTGATAAGCACAGAACTCTAAGAACCTGCAATAGAAACTTAAACTTGCACAATGTATCTGTAAGCATGAGAAAGGCACAAAGAAGTATGTGGAATGATGAAAAGGACTAATAGTAGTCACAAAACATACACTTTTATTACTTCAACAACGTGCACAATGCATCATTACATTCAGAAGAGGCAATGGTTGCCATTACAGTCTTGGAAAGGAGGCTTGAAAGTTCCCCAATCCACAAAGCTAACTTGCGAAAGAGAGAGGATTCTTGAAAAATATACACTTGTCTAAGATGTCTAACTTGTCTAACTTGTGTCACACGTCTAAGTTCTGCAACCAATGTGTAACCCCTTGGAATGAGCCTCCAATTTACATTTATAGAATAATTCTATGAGAGAGAAGAGGAGAAGTCATAAATTCCTTCCTAAAATGAAGGTACATGATGGTCAACATTTATTACAAAGTTAGTTGAACCACTTAACCCTCCATCATGTGCCATTAATGACTAGTTTGACTTAATCCTCTTATTTAATTAAAGGAATATTTAAATAAAATATTTTAATAATAATAATAACTATCATTATTAAAATATTTTAATAAAAATATTAATTTAATTATTATTTTAAAATAACATTAATTTAATGAAAATTCCCGGTGGTACCCCTTGGAATTAATTTGCATTGAAGGGGGTCCCTTGAGAGAAAGGCCAACTCGGTGGTTGGATCGTCTTCCAATTCATCGAGTTAGTAAACGAGTTCTCCTTTACGTTTGAATGTGTCGAGCTCATCCCAAGCTCCACCGACACTTTGCTCGGTCCGACTCGCTCGATTCGGTCTCTTCACGCTCCGCAAATGGTTGAGTTCTCACGAGCCCACCTCGAATGCATTGACCCCTGAAACCCGCTTGATGTAACTCGGCCCACATGGCTCCCCCAAGCTCATTGGTCAATATTTTCTGACTCAAACTCAATGTGCATGTGGCTCATGCCGAGTTGACTTCCATGAGCTCGGGTTCATAGGAATTTCTTCACGCAAGTCGTCACCACATCAAGCCACCTAGGTTTCATGTTATTGCCATCAACCTTCATTCACGTTCCGGCCGACTCATTTCCCACGAGCTCTCTACGTGCATGGTTTAACTCGTGAGTCGAGCTTGCATATGCTCCATCTACACCAATGATCACCTTGGCATCCTTTAACTCGATGTTGAGTCCTTCACACCAACTTGGTGGCCCATGTAAGCTTACCATCCTAGAATTCAACGTGCATCACCAAAAACGAGTCCTTCGCGAGCTCTACACACAAACTCATCGTCAAGCAACTCGTCCGAGCTTTCCTAGCTTGCTTCCATGGGCTCTACTTCATTGTCTCAGCTCACTATGAGCTTGTTTCGATTGAGGCCTTTAAATGAGCTCCCTCTTGGTTGGCCAAGAGCCCATTGTGCTAGTATGAAAATTTGTCATGTACTTCCTTAACTTTAGTAGATAGTAGATAAATAGATTCTTGTTAGATTATAAATTTTACATTATAATTGTATATGTAGGAGTTCTTAACTTGAATTTCGAACCTTAGTGAGGGAAAGGCCAAATTAGAACATAATAAAGGTACCATAAAAAGAGTAATGAACCAAATCAAAAGATAAACATTATAGAAAAAGGGTGGTCCAAGTTCATATGACTAGGTTCGGGACCATATGTACAGTCATGACCCATTTTTGTGGTTTTGGACCAATATAGTATGTGAAAAAAATAAGATGGAAATGGATAGGGATCCATGTAACTTGGCACAAAATCATGATAGAAGAGTAAAACATTGACACAAGACTAATCAAACAAAGCAACAAAGGAAGAAATAAGAAGGGTTATGCCATTAAGATCTAGCTTCATGGTTCATAACTCATGTATATGAAAGTGTAATAAAAGCATGATATAATAATGATTTTTTTGTAGATTATGGTTTCTATGTTTCCCCCATTATGTTAATGAATTTTAACTAGTGTAAAGGAGAAGAAAATTCATACCTAAGAGAGTGCTAAAACAAGAGCAATTATAAGAGCACCAAGAGAGAATCACCATGCATGGTCAACAATGTGAGTCATCAACTAACACAAATAATAATAAGGGAGACACATGTTGTAGGAATCAAGAAGATATATTGTGATTGAAAAATTAAATGTTTTGAGACATGAGGATTCATTCCTTATGTGTCAGTAGAGTTATAGGGTGATCAAATCCCCAAAAAGATGCTTAATTTTGTAATAATGTAGGACTTGGGTGTCCAGGACACCAAGGGAAGAGTGTCATAGGATTTCTAGTCACCCATTATAATGCTTCTAAATAATTATACCACACCACCGCAGACATATCTAGGTCTCGGATATGTGAAAAACCTATAATGTGAAAGGGAAATTATGTCTCATTTCCCTCACCATGTGTTTATATGGGTGTATTATCAAAAACTTTAGTATTGGTGTTTTGGCGTGTTCGAGAATACTTTATATTTTACCCTATAGTTGTACCAAATATAGTGGAATTCCACATTCGTGACTATACATTTAAATGGACAACACACTTTTTGTGTTCAGGAGTGACTATTGGGTGGTAGAACTAAAATAAACTATGTGATAATGAGAGAGAAAATGGCCTTGCATAACCAACCTTTCTTGACTTGCATATAACGTATCTAAAGGAATATGGACCTATATTACCAATCCATTATAATTTAATTTTTGATGTGATAGTATGAGTATAACATGTATGACTGGATTATAGGGTTTCCCCTTTCAAAAAGTAGGAGAGTGTGAAACAAGAATGCTTGAAAAGTAAAAATACAAAACTATGTCAAATATTATGACACGAGGAGAGAGAGATTTGGATAGTATGATTAGAGATACTAGATAGAGTGATCAAAAGAAGAAAATGAAGTAGTGTGTGAGTAAGAGAGGAAAATTCAAAATTGGTGGAGAAAACATGTGCACTGACCATAAATGATGTGTCATGTGGTATACTAATGTATTGATGTGGAAGGTGACAAAAACATGATCGTGATGCCACAAAAACATGAAAATCATATAATTAGGTCTCAAGATATGGACCGGATAGTTTTGAGGCTATGATTGGATTATTAGGGCAAGAAGTAAGTTAGGGTACCTAATACCCTAGGAAATTTGTTGTTTTAAATAGTAAAGTGGAGAACTAAAGAGTACTTCTCATTATTTGATTGTGATTGAGTGTGATAGAAGTTTTGAGACTTCAAATATGCCATGAGTAATAAATACCATGTGGTCACAATTAAAGAGGGTAGGATATGTCATTTAGACATAGATGACCCATTAGTTAGTAAGTGTAATTAATGTTGATGTTTTAATGTGAAATCATATAGTTTTGATTTTTTGAAAATTTGTAAGTTTGTTCGATTTAACATATGTTGGCCATTGTGTGGTTGTGTTGTCATTGATGTCAACCCCATTTATGGAAAGGGTTTCATGATGCTATATGTGTCCCGTATGGTGTTATTCGGAGTGTCAAGCATGTTGATTGAGTGGTTTGGTGAGTTGTCATGGTGTCCTAGAGCATGGTTGAGTGAGATAAGTCATGGTTTGAGTCTTCCCAAGTGTGTTTCTGAGTTTCATGAGGTCAAGCATGGTCCTAATGATGTTTTATGAGTGTACATGGGTTTGCATTGAGCTTTGTTGGTCAGTTGGCCATGGTGTGTCATGGTTGATTCAAGTCATTCCAAGATTTTTATAGCCTGGATCATGCGAGAATGAAGTGGAGAAGTGAGATTTGGAAAATATATTTCTTGATGAATCATGGAAGTATCATTTTGGCAGTGTACCTAAGGTGTGTGGTGAGTTTCATATCGTAATCAATGTTTTAATGCATTTATGAGGTCCTTAGGAAGTAAGTAGTTAAGAACAGGCAATTTAACATAGATAAGTCACCATGGGTAGATAATTCCCTACATATCTGAGATATGTGGTGATTTTGATAAGATAGAGGATGTTGTCATGGTGCTTCATGACAAGTTTAAGTCATTCTATATAAGGAATTGCAAGTTATGCAAGTTTAGGCAAAGCTGGGTAAGAAAAAAGTGTGTTTTGGGACAAAATTTGACCTTCGATGCTCGTTGTGGACTATATGATTTGCATGGGGACATGATATATTTGGAATATAATTTTTGGTCAGTTATGAAGGTTTTTTTGAAAAAACGAGGTTGTTTGATAAATCACGTTTTTATGAACGATGGTTAAGAAGATATAGTGGTTTGAAACCCTAGCTAAACCCTAACTAGGAGCAAGCTTGCAGAAAAGTGAGTATAGTTACTCTATTTTGATTGGTTCCTCAAAATTTATGATTGGATGTTGTAGAGGACTCTCTAAATGTATGATAGAGCATGTGACATTATGTGGACCCCACCTAAAAATGCAAGTTTACGAAGAGTTCTAGTTTTTGGAAAAGTTTTCCAAATGAGGTGATGACTAAATTACCGTTTATGAAATCTCATGAGTTTTTATACATGTATATAAATTTTTTTAGGTCACGGTGATGGTGATAAATTTGAAAGTGTGCCCTATTTATGTTGACTAGTTAAAGGGTAGTTTTGGGGAAATTAAAAGCAGTCTTCAGTGAAATGGGCATAACAAGAGCTATAGGTGGAGTTAGGAGGCAATTCAAGTTTTTATTTGAATAGGATTCATAAATATTTCCATTGATATTTGGTTTTTCTCATGGTTATGATATTTGATATGGTTTCAAGTCGGTGTTTGGAGAAGAGGATTTTTTTCTAGTGCGGGACATGATAGGATCTTGGATGTTTTGAGTTGGTTGGAGAATGAGATGGATTAGGTGATGATTTATATCACTTGGAGAGTGAAGAGGGATGAATTTGGAATCTAATGAATCCATTTATAGGTCTTTATTGTTCCTGGAAATGTGTTAACTACTTTATATTTGAAAATAGATTTTTGGGCACCTTGATCTTATGAAGACAAAAGTGGTTGTGGTTTGAGTAGGTGATTGTTTCATGAGATAAAATTTGTTTAGGAGTGTTATATAGGTTCTTCCATTTACATTTATTTGTCACATTACATAGTTTGGATGTTTTTAAGTGATCTAGTGGTAAAAAGATGTTGACAAACTCTTGAAGGTAAAGGTCTTGGAAACAATTGTTTTGAGAAGGTAAATAGCTAGTGGACCCATTATATGAAATAATTTTATTGGTTCATGTAAATTGTGACCATGTATGGATGTTAAATTTTATTTTAATCATGTATGGTGAATTTAGAATCTTGAACAAGTATGGTTTTGGTATAAGTGGATTTTTTGGCATTCCAATGGTAGGGTTTTGAGACACTTTGGTGCATGGAATGTTGATTTTGGCTAGGAAGACCTATTTGGGTCATATGTGACCATTTTAATACATGTAATTGAATTTTATAAAGTTTTATGGGTCAAATTTATCATGGGGTACCGACCTCCTTTGGGTTAGAGTGAAGAAATGCATATAAAAGTGAAGTTTTAGCTCATTTTGAGAGTTAGTCTTGCATGGGTGAAAAATTTACAGGTATGAGGGAAGATTTTAAGAGATGATCATATGTGTTAAATGTTGAAGAATTTTGTAAGACATGTGTGCAAGTATTTAGAGAAAAGACAAGTGAAGAAAGAGCAAGACTATGAGAGATTGAAGACACAGGGTATGAGCTATAGTTTGTGGTGAATATGTGATCTCCATCAGTTGTGGCAGCAGAAAAATCAAGAGATAAAACATTATTCATTTGGCTGAGTTGTTTCTTGGTCATCCTATGGGTTTTTAGCCTCCTTGTGGAGTGGGTTGCTTCACCAAATTAAGGGTTAGTGCTCTACTAAACTAGGGGTTGGTGCTCCTTATGGGGTTGGTGCCTCACTAAATCATGGGTTAGTTCTCCTTGTGAAGTTGGTGATTCAATAAATCAGTTTTATTTATGTAATATAAGCATAGTTTTAGTGGTTTTTCTTTCCCATGAGGGTTTCCCACTTACATATGGTGTTCTTGTGTTGAGTACTTTGTTTCTTGCTCTTGTGTTTGATATCGCATATCTTAATAAGCACACATGGTTATGAATGTTGCATGAACAATGCAAATTGATGAATAGATGGTTTTGTAAATGAAATAAAAATTATTGTAAGACTCATTTACCTCCCCTCTTAGTCCCTTATGCTTCCAATAATTGGTATTAGAGTAGGTCTTTTTGGATAAGTTTAACAACTTGAAGGAGATCTTCTCGAAGCACAAATGAGAGGTAAGAAGAGGAATAATGGAGAGTAAAGAACTCTAAAGATGAATATAGTTCTACTTCAGGTGAATATATGAGTTTCTTAGAAAAATTTCCTAAAGTCCACTCTCCCTTAGGGGATGTAACTTTTGAATTTGGATAAGGATTCATTGATTCAGATTCATATGGTGAAGAGTCACCTTGGGAAAGCGTGAAAAGGGAACTTTCCTATGAATAAGGATTAGAACCAAAAGCTCAAATCACAAATGGATGAAATAATGAAAAAACATTAAAAATAGATTAAGCTTCTTGAAAGCAAGTTAAAGAATGAAACAAAAAACATGGTGATATCACAGAGCATTTAGAGGATCGGTTTGAGAAAGTTGTAGCCAAACTTGAATCCAAGGAAAATTCTCATAAGAATAGTCATGCTATTCAAGTTTTGGAGTCACAAATGGAGGGGTTGTCTAAAACCCTAAATGTCAAAGAGTAAGAATGCACTCATATGAAAACACAAGTTGTTTTTCTCAATGATAGAATTAAGTGATCCGTAAACTTTCAACTTGGGAATAATTCACAAATCACAATAATTCGTTCTTGTTTACTTTCTATTAGAAATAACAGAGAAATCTAGTGAATGAATTATAATTGTACTTAGAATCAATACTTTCAGCAAAGGGAAAGGACATAGAACTCAAACACCAACAATTTTATCCTGGAAACCTCCAATGGAGGAAAACCAGTCGGGAAGGGAAATTGCTCTTTCTTCCCACTTCTATTGGCCAATTCAAATCACAAGTACATAATTTATAATAAGTATGAAAGGGAAGTAGATAATATCTCAACACTTCCTTTCAGTTACTTGCTTGCTCTGTCTCAAACTCCTTTCTTCTAAAAAATACAATTTCTAGCACTAAGACTTCTTGCTCACTTGCTCTCATGCTTTGATGATCTTCTACACTTCTACAATCACGAATTTATAGCCTTTCTCATGTCCTCCTGTGCACTGGAGAATGGGAAAGGTCATGAAGGTGAAGGGAGATGAACACCCTTTCAAATTTCGGAAGTTGTTCGTTTCAAATTTTGCTTTTTGTCTGTAATGGACAGGACCGCCACCCTGTGTAGATAGGTGGTTCTGTAACCACCGCCCTGGCTGAGTGGTGGTTCTATGACCGCTGCCCTGCATAGGGCAGCGGTCCTGTTACTTAAAATACAGAACCTCCATTTTAATGTTTTCCTTCCTTGTGCTTGTTGATTTGATGAAGTAGAGTTCTCTGGATCCCTATGGATCACACCTCCCCTTCTTAGGAGGATTTTGGTCCCACAAAAGCTTAGTGGGGGAGTAGATGAGGAAACAATTCCCTCACTTGCTCCTTTGAATACCACTGGGCCTGCCTTGGTGTCTTTCCTTTCAGTCCAATCTACCAAGACTCTTGTGGACCTCTTCTAGTCTCTCTGACCTTTTGCTGCAGTACTACATCCTCCTCCAATTCGCCTCATGAGTCCAAGACGCAATCCTTGATGGAAGGTAGCAATTGTAGTTCTTCATCTTCATCCAAAGCATGGATGGCTCATATAGGTGCAAGTTCTTGCAGTTTACTATAGAGTACATCCTCATGAATGATGGAAAATCAAGTCGAAAAGCATTTTCTCCAATCTGCTCCAATATGGTGAAAGGTCCATATCGTAGTGGCTTGAGCTTCCGTGCTTGACCTTGTAGTCTCTCCTTGCTCAAGTAAAGCCAAAATTTATCTCCAACATGAAGCTTGTGTTCCCTTCTATGCTGATCATGCCTAGCTTTGTACTTCGCTTGAGACTTCTCCAGTTGTTCTTTGACCTTGAGATGGATTTTCCGGATCCTCTCAATGAATTTGTTTGCTCTAGTCACCTCTGTGTCTCGTGTATCCTCCTCATCCTACTGTCCAACTACTATGTCCAAGCGGATTCGTAGGTAGATATCCCAAGCATGTTTCAAATGGTGACTTCATGGTGGATGTGTGTACTGCCTGGTTGTAGGAATGTTGAATGTAGGCTAAGGACTCATCCCAAGTCCTTGGGTACTTACTGTTATACCCTTTGATTAATTGTACCAAAGTCATGTTTACCACCTCTGTTTGTCCATTTGTCTGTGGATGGAAAGTTGTGCTCCTCTGCAATCTGGTATCCATCTTGTCCCACAATGTAGTCCAAAACTTCCCCAAGAATCTGGAATCCCTGTCAGAGACAATAGACTTTGGCAAACCAAAATGCACCCATACATTAGCAAAGAAAAGATCTGCTGCCTCATGTGCTTTTACTGTCTTTTTACATGCCATAAGAATACACATTTTACTAAATCTATCAACAACAACATAGAGATAGTCATGGCCATGTTTAGACATAGGTAATCCTCCTACAAAATCCATAGAGATGTCCTCCCACGGATGAGTAGGTACTGGTAAAGGCATATACAAACCTTCCTTCCTAGTCTTTGGCTTGCTAGTACAACAAAGTTTACATCCACGAATAAATTTTGATACTTCCTCTTGCATATTGGGCCAATATACATACCTTTGCAAGTGGGTTACGGTCTTACCAACACCAAAATGTCCTGCTACTTTCGAGGTATGTGCTTCCCTCATCAATAAAAGTCTTTCTTCCTTAGGCACACAAAGTTTTCCCCATCGGTAGAGCAGCCCATCCTTGAGATAACAATCTTCAATCCCCGTCCTTTCAGCCCCTTGGGACTGCAACTTCTGAAATGTCACCCCAAAGTCTTTGTCTTGGGCATATGCCTCTTCGTATGCTTCCTTCATGAAGGGCTCGATCTGAGAAATAGTGGCCAAGTAGGAGAATTTCTCCTATGTGGGTGGCCTAGACAACATGTCTGCCACCACATTTGTACTACCTTTCTTGTATTTGATCACCAAATGGAACTGTTGAAGAAACCCCATCCATTTGTAGTGCCTTGCCTGCTGCAATTTAGACTGTGCTTGCAAATATTGGAGAGGTTTGTGGTTAGTGTGCACAATAGTTTCTTTACCCATCAAATAGTGTTTCCATTTTTTAATTGCTTGAACTAGTGCATACATTTCTTTATCATATACTGAATATCCTTTAACTGCTGAAGTGAAAGTTTTAGAATGATAACATACGGGTTTACCTCCTTGAAGCAACACTGCGCCCATAGCATAATCACTGGCATCTGTCTCTACTTCAAAAGGCTGCTGCAAACTAGGAAGAGCAAGTACTAGAGCATGACTAATCTTGTATTTCAATAACTCAAAGGATTTGTCTTGTTCCTTACCCCAGTCAAAACCCTTACTCTTTGCGGCCACTGTGTGTAGAGGTGCTACAATCACGGAGAAGCCAGAATGAACTTCCGCATGTATTGTACTGCTCCCACAAAACTTCTAGTTTATGTGGCTCCTGTTGGTGTTATCTAATTAGTGATGGCTTCCACCTTCTTTGGATCCACTCGTAGCTCTCCTCCTCCAACCACGTGTCCAAGATAGACAAGTGATTGCTTGGAAAATTCACATTTCTTCATGTTACAAAGCAGTTGCTTCTCCCTGAGAACTTGCAAGACTTGCTGCAAATGTGTTAAGTGTTCTTCCCATGTGGCACTAAAAATCAAAATATCATCTAGATATACAATGACACATGAATCTATGAAATCCCACAATACATCATTCATCAATCTCATAAATGTAGCGGGTGCATTGCATAACCCAAAAGGAAGTACTAACCATTCATACAAACCCTATTTTGTTTTGAAGGTAGTCTTCCATATATCCTCCTCCTTCATCCTGACTTGGTGATAACCGGACTTGAGGTCCAACTTCGTGAAAAATTTAGCATGCTGAAGCTGGTCCAAGAGATCATCTATGTGGGGAAGTGGATATCTGTTCTTTATGGTGATCTTGTTCAAAGCACGGTAGTCGATGCACATTCTCCAAGAACCATCCTTCTTTGGCACCATCACAATAGGCGAACCACATGGTGAGGTGCTCGGATGTATTACCCCTTGGTCTATCAGTTCCTGGAGTTGCTTCTTTACTTCAGTACTCTCAAGAAAGGATTTGCCTATACAACCCGATGTTCGGTAGAGGTGACTCTGACAATAGCTGAATCTCATGCTCTACTTCCCGTTTTGGTGGTAATCCACTAGGAGTCTGAAATACTTCTTGAAAAGACTGAATAATACTATCCAAATCTTGTTTTCCTTGGTTAGAAATTTCTGAAACTTCTACCCCATCTTGCTTATCTTTTAACAAAAGTAAACAAAACTGATTATGATTTGCCTGAATTAGCCATTTTGCTTGGTTAGCACTCACCATAGTAACTCGTGTCTTATGCTGGTGTGCCCAGATGTTGTAGCTGATCCCATCCTTGACCCATCTATACCGGTTCTCCCTTCTCATAAATATAGCATCCCTAACATACAAGTAAGGACTCCCGAATACCACATCAAAAGCATCAAGTGGAATAACGTCAGCTTCAAAAACATCTATATATTGGGAATTTATCCCAAACTTGACCTTACATCTTCTTGTTACCTGAATTTCAACACCGTTCTTCACCCAACCCAAAGGATAAGGGTATAGACTTCTTTGAGTCCTTGGTTTGGTTCTTCGGATGTAACTCTGGATGCAAATTCCAACATGTAGCGTCAATATGACCATTGATATCACAATTCTTGCAAAATTCTTGAGATCTTTACAAGTATTTAAAGTAGTGGCAGCTTGTTTACCTTTCCCTTTCCACTTACTCTTGTTACTTGTTTGCCCATAATCCTTTTTCTGCTGATTTGTTGATTGCTTTACCCTCATCTCTGCTTCTCCTTGCTTCTTCTCATCATCTATGTAGTATGCCTGTACACATGCTTCATTGAGATCCTTGGGCTTTGTGGAGATAACTTTTCTTTGAAGGTGAGTGTGAAGTCTCGCCAAGTATTTGGTCAGAATATCCTCATCCTCCAAGTCCATATTTAGCAACATGGCTTGCCTCCGAAACTCCGTAGTATAGTCTTACACACTTTGACCTTTGCCTTGTCTCAAAAATCGCCATTTAATCCCATTTAATCATTTAATCAGTGGCGTTTATGGCCAATAGGATATCAGAATTTATGGCCAATAGGATAGAGAGTTAGCTCTAAGTAATTCCTTAAATTCTTGCCAAGACTTCACAAAGATGGGGGACGTTTCTTCTTTTCACAAGTAGTTAGATGGGTTTCCCACCAAACTAGATCATGTCCTTCCATTTTGAGACGTGCAAAGGTGATCCCTTTGTGCTGTTGTCCACTCAAAATTCCCTGCTCCGATGAAAGTAAAAATTTCAAAATTTTGAGTTTAAGTGTTTTCTCTAATGTCGAAGTCATGAAATTGAGAAGAGTCTGTGTGGTTTTGGGTCATTTGTATGTATTTCGAACTGTCGGACATTTTTGTCCTGCGTGTCCCAAGTTCAGTGCGCTCTGTTTCCCGATCGTAGAAATCCCGAAGTTGTTCCATTTTCGGGACTGTCAGACTTTTCGTCCCAACTGTCCCGAGTTCAAAATTGCGCTCTATTCCCCGATCGGCCGAAATCCCCGAACCGCGTACTTCGCTCTTTCATGTCCCAAGTGAACCAAGTGTCATTCGTACCAGTTTTTGCCGCTCTACCCGAATATCCTGCTTATTCAAATTGGTGGGTATGCATTAAATGCGCATTGATCACCCTTCTCTCTCCTCAACGGCTATGTAACGAACAAGCCACCTTTGCAATTCTTACATTGTTTCCATGCCACCCTTGCTCGAACCCTTCAATTTGAAAACCTGCGCGTGTCCCCTCCCTCTGAAATTCCTTTCCGAGCCTGGTTTGTGGTTCTGTCCTCCTAGTTGCTATCAATATGGAAGATCAAAGTTTTGGAGTAGGCTTTGGGAGAACTAAAGAACAATTGGCGAAAAGGCGAAGCTTTCAAGACGCCTGGTTATATCGGGATTTTCAAGGATATTCATTGTCATCTTCAAGATGAAACTTCTACGGTGTGTCCCGTTCATTACGCAAGAAATTAAAGCTCAATTCAGAGCTTATGTGAAAGATAACTGCATTCAAGGAAAGCTCAATCTCCAAAGAGAAAATGAAGGAAATGCTCTCTTGATCTGCCGTTGGAGAAGCAAATAAAGATTATCATACTCATGTTGAGTTTGATAAAGAGATGGAGAAATGTCTTGGATTCTGGACTCAGTCAACGGCCAACACGTCAGTCCCTCGTGGCAGAGACATAGCTGAGGCGTTAAGGAAATTCAAGCAGCGGATTCTGAAGTCGGTGGGTCCCTCTCAGTGACTGGCCACCTGTCTTCTTCTCCTTGTTCTTTTCTCTTCTTCCCTTTCTTTTTCCATTTTCTTTGTAAGAAGTTAAGGTATTGCGATTGGCGGTCCTTAACTGTTCTTGGTTAAAGAAGCGGTTACGAAGAGTAACTGATTTGTAAGCTATATAATGGCCTTCTTTACGCCATTCAAAAGGAGAGGAGGAACTTGGCTTATTTTCTGAAAAGTGTAAATAGATTATAAAGAAATCAATACAGAAGGACTTTCCATTCTTTGTCTATCTGATCTCTGTTATTCCTAAGCTTTCATTTATTTTCTTTGTGAAGATCATTTGTCTCAAGTTTGTTAGTCTTACCGATTGCATACTCTTCAACTTTGCAAGCCTGGTGATCTTGTATAACCAAGAAGGAACTTTGTGTCCTTGATTAATGAATCTGTGTTATGTTAAGAAACTTTGTGTTCTAGCAGATGTTATTTACAGAACTTTGTGTCTTTGAATTCCATCTTATTTATCCGATACAAATGATCTTGTTTTCAATTCACTTTGTGACTTTCGCATGCATAAAGAATTACTCGATATCTATAATTCCGCATGTTGCCTTTCTCGCTCTCTCTCTCCCGTACTCTCATTTCCTCATCCTTTTGTAATTGATGATCTTCATAGAAAACATTTTCGTAATATCCAAGTTTAACCAACAAATCATGTCTTGTACATTTGTAAATAGGTTCGTTTCGAATAAGGGAACCTCTCCCATTAAAGAGGAGGGACTTCTTGTCCCCGATTGTTGCTCTTCTTAAAATTCCTATTCGACGGCCAACAGCTTTTGGTGACTCACTGGGAAAATTACATTCCAGTCTTTGTAATTTTTCGATCATCTTTGATCTGGCGACTCCGCGTTTTACTCGAGGGAGAAGGGCCCTGGTATCAAGACTCTCGCCAACTTTTGGAGCAGCAGGGTTTTCCTTTCCCTTCAACAAGAAATAGAAGGACTCGTTCGACAAGCACTCCACCTGCTCAAGACAGAATTCCTACGGGTGGTATTCCTTCAGAGCCAGCTAGCCCTAATCTTCGAGCTTTGATTCTTGCTGGTGTTGCGGTTCCTCTCCAAGCCGTTTTTCCAAGAATGGCGGCGCCATTACCATGGGGTCATCGTGTTGGGCCCCTGGCCCTTACTCAGCCTTTGCATGAGTTACCCAGAGGTAACCAGAAGAACTTTCCTAAATTCAAAGGCGATGGCAAAGTGCATCCTGATGAACACATCGTAGCCTTTGTTGTTGCCTGTGGAGTTCGGGAGTCGAATATGAAGATGTTTCCGTAAGGTCGTTTCATCGAGATGTTACAAGATAATGCCGCTGATTGGTTCTACCACCTACCGGGCGCTATCACCGATCGGGACACAATGAGAACTCGCCTGAAAACCGCATTTCAAGCCAAGGCAGTAAGATGTACATGCCTTGCTAGCCCAAATCTCTTAGATAAAGAAAGATTCACAAGAGCCCATGAGAGAATTTGTGGCCCGGTTCAACAAATTGATCAATAAAATTCCGCAGCCTACCCGACCTGTTGATCAAATTCAAAAATGTTTCTTCCTAAATGCTCAATCGCCCAAAGTTAGTTATGCACTAAGAAGGGCTAATTTCGCAACATTGGTCGAGGATCAAACTTTCATTTGTTAGTATCGAGGATGACTTGATCATGTCAGGGAAGTTGAGAAGAGACCCTCCCAAATCTAAGTCTGCTGCTTCTTCCTCTTCCACCCCTGGACCTAATACTGATCCATTAGTTCAGAAACTTGCAAATGATCTTATTGCTATAAAGAAACAATTGGCTCAGCACGCTCCTTATGCAGACGTTCCAAGGAGAAATTTTCAGCCCAGAAATCGTTTGCCTGCTTCTCAAACAAGATTAGCACTTGAAGGACCTCCTGTTAAAGTCCCTATCAATGCGACCTGTGAGGTGGAAGAACCAGATGACGATGAAGATAATGAAGCTTGCGAAGAGTTTGTGAAAGAATTTGATGATGAGGCAGAGGAACTTGAGGGATCTCGGGTTAATTTCTTCACCACTGAGGGCATCGATGATGGAGATGATTATGATGAAGTGGTAGCAGACATGAATAGCGAATCATTCGCTGTCATGACTCGAGAGCAGACAAGTCAGAGGGAGAAAGTGACACAGCCCATCAAGAAATCTAAGGAGCAGTCGACAACTATTCCCGTGATTGCAAAAAGAGGATCTCCTATCCCTACCTCATCTACACCAAAGGTGAGTCCTATTAATCCTACTACTAAAATTGCTTCTTCTTTTTCTCCTAAAGTTGATAAGCCTAGAGTACCGAATGATGATGGCCCGTCCACTTCTGGATCCTTTGATATTGTTGATCACCTGAAAAAGACCAAGGTCCAAATCTCAGAAGCTGAGTACTATCAAACCCATCCCAAAGCTTTTGCCAAAATGATCCACTTTGTTAATTCCCACTCTAAAACCACCTCTAAAGGCCTTTTGCCCACTCCTCCTTTTGCACCACAGCCCTAGTCTCCAGTAGCCACTTTGTCACCTCGCCTAATGACAAAATCAAGCCTTTTTATGTAACACTTCTTATAGCTGGTCATAGGCTCAGTAATTGTGTCATAGATTCCGGAGCCTCAGATAATGTGATGCCTGCTAAAGTAGCTCATGCCTTAGGCTTGACCCTCACTCATACTTATGGATCTTGCTACTCCATGGAGAGTAAAGAAGTGCCCCTGGTTGGGAGAATTAAAGATGCACAAGTAGCTTTTGCTGCTTTGCCCGAGAAGAAAGTGTTGGCTACCATCTTAGTGGCAGATATTCCCCCTTCATACGGGATGTTGCTAAGTAGGAACTTCTGTAAGGACGTGGGTGGGGAAATCCAAATGGACTGGTCACATGCACTCGTGCCTGTCAATGGACAAATGAAGAAGTTCACACTACGAAGAAGTAGAGTATATTGTGCAGAAAACGGATGATCCTAGAGCACAAATACTCTACGAGGATATGGGGCATGGTAACTACATGATTATGTCCCCTGATGAAATCCGACCCCCCAAAGTGTCTCCTAAAGATCCTAATGGGGTTTGGATTTTAGAGTTTGATGGAAGTTGTTCCTCAGCTGGTTCCGGAGCCGGTGTCCTGCTGGTGTCACCTAAAGGAAGCCTACACCCCTTTTCATTTAAGTTGTAGTTCGAGAATACTAATAACACAGCAGAATACGAGGCTCTCATTCTCGGATTGCAAGTGGCCAAAGAACAAGGTGTAAAGAATCTTCTGGCTCGTGGTGATGCAGAATTGATTGTAAAGCAAGTGTCGAAACCTTTTCAAGTAAAAATGGAAGGCTGAAACATTACCAGAATCAGGTTTGGGATTCCATTGAATTCCTTGATGCTTTCTCTATCGAAGCAGTACCTAGGGAAAAGAACAGCAGGGCTGATTCACTAGCTGTCTCAGGGTCGCTACTGATTCCTCATCCTGATTTCTCTCAAGACAAGTTCACCATTGAGATGATCCATCGACCCAGTGTACCTGATAACACCAATAACTGGCAGGTTTTCAATGATGATCAACATTTTCTTTCCTTCCTGGAACTCAAGGGTAATTTTGAACAACTGTATTTTGAGGGAAGTGACAACCTACCTCGTGAGAGTGTGCCCTTTGACAAAGCAGTCACCCAAGGGGAAGAAACAGGTCAGGAAGGGTGCATTAAACTCAAGGGGAATAAGATTCCTAAAGGGTTGGTGAGTTTGGAGGAACTATTTGATAAACATGACAGGTATGTGAAGTCTAGAGCTTCTACTGGACCTCAGCAATCAGCTGAGTATGACAAAATCAATATTGGGAGTTCTAATGACCCTAAGCTAGTGAATATTGGAAAATGTTGCACAACAGATGAGAGGAGAAAAGCAATTGATCTTCTAAGGAGGTATAAGGATGTTCTTGCTTATTCTTATGAAGATTTGAAAGCTTTCAAACCAAAAGATATGCAGCACTCGATTCCTCTCAAACCAGGAATTAAACCTTTTAAGCAGAAACAGAGGCAGTATAATCCCAAAATAGCTGACACCATCTTTCAGGAAATTCAGAAGTTGTTGAAGGCTAAAATCATTTTTCCCATTCACCATTCAACATGGATTGCAAATATTGTGCCTGTTAGAAGAAGAAAATGGTGAGATCCGCATCTCGTGTCGATTTCTGTGAATCGAATCAAAGGCCTTTGAAAGATAATTATCCTTTGCCTATGATGGATCAGGTCTGCAAGCGATTCATGTGGTCTGAAATGTTATCCATGCTTGATGGATTCTCGGGATACAATCAGGTAGAGGTCGACATCTGCAGATCAACACAAGACAACTTTCACTACTCCTGAGGTACCTTTGCTTACAAGAGAATGCCTTTGGGCTTATTAATGCTGGTGCCACTTTTCAGAGAGCCATGGATCTGGCTTTTGGAAGCTTGAAAGGGAAGTGTATTGTCATATATCTTGATGACCTGACAGTGTTTTCCAAGACAAGAGCGGATCATTTTGATCACCTAGAGACGCTTCACGAGATGCAGAGAGCATGGGATCTCTCTGAACCCTAAAAAATATGTCTTTTGTGTCACTGAGGGAAAGTTATTAGGGCACATCGTTTCCAAGGATGGTATTAAGATTGATCCTGAACGAGTTCAAGCCATCCAACAAATTCCTCTCCCAACCAGCAAAAAGGGCGTGCACTCCTTCTTTGGTAAGATAAATTTCTTGAGAAGATTCATCCCTGATTTTGCAGAGTTAACTTTGAATATTTCTCAGATGATGAAAGGGAAGCAAACATTTGGTTGGTCTTCTGAAGGAAAGGAATCCTTTGAAGGTATCAAGAGAGCTATTGCTAAAACTCCTGCTTTAGCTCTGTCTCCGATTTCAAAGAAAGATTTCATCATCTATTGCTATGCTACAGATAATACCTTGGTTATTGTCTTAACTCAAGAAGACTCTAATGAGCATGAACTCCCAATTGCGTTCATGAGCTATATTCTGAAAGATCACGAGTTGAAATACACCATGATGGAGAAGCATGCTTTTGCAAAGTGGTCAAAGTCATGCCAGCTTAGCGATTTTTTTATATCCTCAACTCTCACTCCATGGTGTTGGTTCCAGATACAACTGTTAAGTCAATTCTCACACAACAAGAATTTGGATCCAAGAGAGGGAACTGGGTTGCTAAGGTCCAAGAGTATGACATTGACATCAAACCGACCAAGCTGGTTCGTGGAAAAGGCCTTTGTGAGCTCATTGCTGAAGGAGCTAAACATGAGTTGCTGGAGGAGAAAGCTGACATTCCTACCATTCTGTTCCTTAGCTCAGTTGATGAATGGTATGCTGACATCGCCCATTTTCTCACCTATGGGGAATGCCCCTCTCATTTAACTGCCAAGGAAAAGAGGACTGTTAAATTGAGGTCAGTGCAATATGTATTGTGGGAAAATGCTTTGTTCAAGCGTGGGTTAGATGGGAGATTTTTGAAGTGTGTGGACAAGGAACAACAGAGAAAGTTGCTCTCAGCTTTTCATGATCAGGCATGTGGAGGGCACTATTCATCAACGGTTACAGCTCATAAGATACTCCGTGGAGGATACTACTGGCCTTCCTTGTTCAGAGATGCATCCAAGTGGGTTGATAAATGTGAGGCTTGTCAGACTTTTGTGGGAAGACCTAAATTGGCTTCTTTGCCTCTCAAGCCAGTTGTGATTGAGGAACCATTTCAACAGTGGGGTTTGGACTTCATTGGTACACTTAATCCTGCTTCTAGTGCTGGTCACACTCATGTGCTAACTGCCACTGACTATTTCACCAAATGGGTGGAAGCTATTCCAGTCAAGAGTACTACTTCTGAAGTGGTGTGCAGCTTCATTAAAGAGAACATCTTGGTAAGGTATGGTGTACCTAATAAGATTGTAACAGAGTATAATGCTTCAATTTCTCTTCAACCGAGATAATGGATTTCTGCTACGGGTATGGCATCTCCGGCTCATTCTTCGATTATTACCCCTGTGGAAATGGGGGCAAGGTAATCCACTAACAAAAATCTGGTGACTATCATAAGGAAGTTGGTCGATGAGTCTCAACGAAACGCACAAGAAGCTCTATGATGCTCTTTGGGCGATGTGATTACACCAAAGAGAGCTATTGGAATGTCTCCTTTTCAAGTGGTATATGGAGAGAAGCTCAATTGCCAAAGGATAAAGTGGAACCGCCACCTTGCACCTAATGAAGGCCATCAAGATACTAGTTTCGTAGATGCTTTGGACAAGAGAATTATGTACCGCACAAACCGAATGAGGACAGATTGATGGTTCACGATAGGATATCTGTTCACCAGCAGAAGGTAAAGGTCCTGTTTGACAAGAAAGCTAGGTTCGAGATTTCCAAGTTGGAGACACTGCCGTTATGTTATGGGACAAAAGACATGAACCTCGTGGGCAGCCATGGAAAGTTTGATTCCTCGTGGCTCGGACCTTTCAAGATCGACACTTTGCTGGTGAGAATTCCTTTTATCTTGATTACATGGATGGTTCTTCTCTCCCACGTGATTAGGTGGGTATGCAAATAGGTGATTACATGGATGGTTCTTCTCACACGTGATGGTTCTTCTCTAAGTGAGAATTAGGTGATTAGGAGTCCTCTTGTATATTCTCGTACAACGTTTTTGCTTTTCTTTCCTTTTTGTTTTGGTGTGTTGCCCTCTGTATTGGTCTGTTTTTGACTCCGTTGCCCAATGGATAAGGTACTGGTCTACTTCCCGAGTTTGTCTAAGTTCTTTCCTTGTCTCATTCCTTGAATTTATGCCAAGTCATCCCCAGAAGGAGCCAGCTGTTGTCCACTCAAAATTCCCTGCTCTGATGAAAGTAAAAATTTCAAAATTTTGAGTTTAAGTGTTTTCTCTAATGTACCGAAGTCGTGAAATTGAGAAAAGTCTGCAGTTTTGGGTCATTTTGTATGTATTTTGGGCTCTGCTGACATTTTTGTCCCGCGTGTCCCAAGCTCCGAAGTGTGCTCTGCTCCCGATCGCCGAAATCCCCGAAGTTGTTCCATTTTCGGCCCGTCTTGAGCTTTTCGTCCCAACTCGTCCCGAGTTCAAAATTGCGCTTTGTTCCGATCGGACGAAAACCCTAACCGCTTTCTTCGCTCTTTCATGTCCCAAGTGAACCAAGTGTCATTCATACCGCAGTTTTGCATTTTCTACCCGAATATCCCGCTTATTCAAATTGGTGGGTATGCATTAAATGCGCATTGATCACCCTTCTCTCTCCTCAACGGCTATGTAACGAACAAGCCACCTTTGCAATTCTTACATTGTTTCGAACCCTTGCAATTTGAAAACCCGCGCATGTCCCCTCCCTCTGAAACTCCTTTCCGAGCCTGGTTTGCGGTTCTGTCCTCCTAGTTGCTATCAATATGGAAGATCAAAGTTTTGGAGTAGGCTTTGGGAGAACTAAAGAACAGCGATTGGCGAAGGCGAAGCTTTCAAGACGCCGGTTACATCAGTTTCCAAAGATATTCATTGTCATCTTCAAGATGAAACTTCCAGTGCGTTGGCCCTCCTCGTAAGAAATTAAAGCTCAATTCGAGCTTATGTGAAAGATAATCTGCTCAAGGAAAGCTCAATCTCCAAAGAGAAAATGAAGGAAATGCTCTCTTCAATACGCCATTGGAGAAGCAAATAAAGATTATCATACTCATGTCGAGTTTGATAAAGAGATGGAGAAATGTCTTGGATTTCTCGGACTCTCGCCAACGACAACACACGTCCCTCGTGGCAAAGCGAGACATAGCTGAGGCGTTAAGGAAATTCAAGCAGCGGATTCTGAAGTCGGTGGGTCCCTCTCAGTGACTGGCCACCTGTCTTCTTCTCCTTGTTCTTTTCTCTCTTCCCTTTCTTTTTCCATTTTCTTTGTAAGAAGTTAAGGTATTGCGATTGGCGGTCCTTAACTGTTCTTGGTTAAAGAAGCGGTTACGAAGAGTAACCGATTTGTAAGCTATATAATGGCCTTCTTTACGCCATTCAAAAGAAGAGGAAGAACTTGGCTTATTTTTTGAAAAGTGTAAATAGATTATAAAGAAATCAATACGTATGACTTTCCATTCTTTGTCTATCTCGATCTCGTTATTCCTAAGCTTTCATTTATTTTATTTGTGAAGATCATTTGTCTCAAGTTTGTTAGTCTTACCGATTGCATACTCTTCCAACTTTGCAAGCCTGGTGATCTTGTATAACCAAGAAGGAACTTTGTGTCCTTGATTAATGAATCTGTGTTATGTTAAGAAACTTTGTGTTCTAGCAGATGTTATTTACAGAACTTTGTGTCTTTGAATTCCATCTTATTTATTCGATACAAATGATCTTGTTTTCAATTCACTGTGAATTTCACATACATAAAGAATTACTCTGATATCTATAATTCTGCATGTTGCCTTTCTACTCTCCCGTACTCTCATTTCCTCAGTCCTTTTGTAATTGATGATCTTCATAGAAAACACTTTCGTAATATCCAAGTTTAACCAACAAATCATGTCTTGTACATTTGTAAATAGGTTCGTTTCTGAATAAGGGAACCTCTCCCATTAAAGAGGAGGGACTTCTTGTCCCCTGACTGTTGCTCTTCTTAAAAGTCCTATTTGACGGCCAACAAAGGTGCCTCAGTGACATTATGGATGCTAAAGTAGACTTCTAACTATTTCAACCATTTATCTAGCAACTCTGCATCTACTTGTCCTTCAAAGCTTTTGATTTCGACTTTAGTCTCAACTTTAAAAGGAGTATGTTTAGATTTTACCTTCTCTCTTGTGTTAGAAGTCTCTCCTTCACGCTCTTCTCCATAATCTTCCTCATGGTGACTCTTGCCTATACCAAACTTTTCGGCTAAGCCTCGAACCACCGAGTCCATGGAGTCTTGTTTGACAGAAGCCGTCTTCTGCAAATCTGCAAGTTCTTCTTGCCTTCTAAACATCCTATCCATCATGGTCTCCAGCATCTCGATCCTCTAGACCAAGTTCTCTTCCTCCATTTCTCCTCGATTCTCTGTTTCCACTTCTTTGTCGAAATCTCTGGATCGCAAGGTAAAGGTTCTTCGCCTTTAGATCTTGTCACTATCATACAAATTCAAGAATGAATACCACAAGTCCTGGATATTTGTTAGCTCTGATACCAAAATGATCCGTAAACTTTCAACTTTGGAATAATTCACAAATCACAATAATTCGCTGCTGTTTACTTTCTATTAGAAATAACAGAGAAAGCTAGTGAATGAATTATAATTGTGCTTAGAATCAATAATTGCAGCAAAGGGAAAGGACATAGAACTCAAACACCAACAATTTTATCCTGGAAACCTCCAATGGAGGAAAACTAGTCGGGAAGGGCAATTGCTCTTTCTTCCCACTTCTATTGGCCAATTCAAATCACAAGTACAAAATTTACAATAAGTATGAAAGGGAAGTAGATAATATCTCAACACTTCCTTTCAGTTACTTGCTTGCTCTATCTCAAACTCCTTTCTTCTAAAAAATACAATTTCCAGCACTAAGACTTCTTGCTCACTTGCTCTCATGCTTCGATGATCTTCTACACTTCTACAATCATGAATTTATAGCCTTTCTCATGTCCTCCCATGCACTGGAGAATGGGAAAGGTCATGAAGGTGAAGGGAGACGAACACCCTTTCAAATTCGGAAGTTGTTCATTTCAAATTTTGCTTTCTGTCTGTAATGGACAAGACCACCGCCCTGTGTAGATAGGCGGTTATGTAACCACTTCCCCAGGTGGCGGCGGTTCGTGACCACCGTCCCTACACGGCGGTGGTCCCGTTACTTAAAAAAATACTGAGAACCTCCATTTTAATGTTTTCCTTCCTTTAATATCCTTAATTAGCAAGAGTTAAACAAACTACTTAGCACCATCATGATAAGAATTAAACAAGGGTTAGATGCTAAACATTCATCAATAAAACTTTGAAACTAACAATGTTAAAACATCTAAAATCCTCTATTCTCTAACAAAAAATAAATGAAATGGACCTAGGTAGGCTCCATGGCTATCAAAAATGGTTGTTCTTAGTGTTTCAAGAACCTAGGAATGAGGGCTAGTCAAAGTTGGGCTACAAGACCCTTTTGACACCTCCCATATGACCTAAGCACTTAGGAAAGAGGCTTAACTCTTCAAGATGATGAACTCTCAAGAAAACAAAAGGCAAGCTCTTAGTCTATTTTGCTATATGCTTTGCATTTTCTTTCTCAAGAAGTTTAGGTGTAGGTATAAAGGTAGAAGGAGGGCTCCTTATATATCCCAATGGATAAAGGAAACACTTCATCCCTTTGCATGTGGGATAAAGGTAAAACATGATTAGGAATGGATAAGGTTGCTTTATAAAAGGTAACCTTACTTTAGAAGGGTTTAATTTATGCTTAGCAAGTCATGGGAGTTGGGGGTGTTTTAATTAATCAAAGGTGATTAAATAATAGGTAGATGTAAGCTTATAGAAGCTAATTAGAGGAATATTAGTACGATTTAGGCTATTAGAAGGGGATTAAATCAATTAAATATTGATTTATTGGTTAAATGGAAGGGAAAGCTAATTAATTAATAATAATTAATTAGTCTAGGTAGAAGGGGTGATTTATTAATGGAAGGTCGTTAATTAGGGTATTTGTTGGATAGGTGACTTAATTAATTAGCTTAGTGTAATTAATTAATGATGATATGAGGAAAATGAGTGTTATTGATAATATGTCGTCAATTTTCTAGAAGATAGATAATTAGCGCAATTTAAGTATTTAAATTGCTTGGGTGTAATTATGGGTGTCTACATTTGCCCCTCTTTGGGGTGGCGTAAGTGACGCCACTTCAAAGATAGTAGATGGAAGAAATTTTGAAGGGATAGAAGAAAAATTAGTAGGAAGGAGAGATGCCCCCTCGAGTGTCGATGGGGTGATGAAAGAAGACGATCGACGATCGAAAAAGGTGAGAGATAGATAGAAGAATGGGAAGGGGCAGGATGCCCTGGTAAGATGGAAGATTAGGGGTGAGAGAAAAGTGATGTAGAAGAAATATGGAGGAGGGGAGAGAAGAGATTAGCCTCTAGCCATTGTGTATTGGAACAATTTTGATGTCATCATATTGCCAAGAGATCTACATCATCGGTCCTTATGAAAAATATAAGCATACGACAAAGTAGAATGACATGAAAAGCCATACTATGAACAATTGTCCATTGCTGAAAACACCAACTCCATGCAACATACAAAATGCAATGCAATACGAGAAAGTGAAAGATGCCTAACTCCATGCAACATACAAAATGCAATGCAATATGAGAAAGTAAACAAGCTAAACTAACAGAGAAACATAATATAATGTTTTTATTATGAGCTTGATTATGACTATGCAAATTAACGATGACAAGGGTTGATGATGGTGCCCCAAGCAAGGATACATGCGAGGGGAATAATGGAGGACACTTGGGTCCGATGGAAAAGTAATGTGCACTATGAAACAATACCAAGAAACTCGTTGTGCCCCAAAGTATAAATGAAGTAAGCCTAGCTTTTGTTGATGGAGGTAGATCAAGATGATCCACAAGTCACACACATGAACAAGTGAGAACCAAAGAGTGATGTTTGTAGGATGATTTTCAATTTTTAGAAGTTTTTTAAAACATATTTGAATGTTTTTGATGATTTTTCTAACATATTTGAATGTTTTGGTTGATTTTGAAAGTTTTATGAAACTATGTATAGGAAGACAAGGAAGCATGGATGCCCCTAGCGATAGATGGGATGTACAAGGGCATAAGGCCACGTGTGTACCAGAAAGGTGAAGATGCAAAAATGCCCCAATGATTAGGTGGGAGTATTCAAAGGTAAACTCTTCACAGGTAGAAGTGGGACCCAAGGCCATTATGGATAGGTTCAACATGATGATGAACATAAACCAATGAAATGCTGGGAAGAAGCAAGGATGCCCCCAACGTAAGTTGGCCTAAAAGCACATGATAGAAAGGAAGGAGAAGATTGTTTTTGTGAAAGGTGACAAACATGTCCGCAAACATGGAAAACAAGTAATCTTATACACATGGATGTTCTGAATGAAGTAGAAGAATGATGTGAATGATATGAATGTAGCTTAGAAGCCTCGCGATGAAGAAGTGATTAACCAAAGGAAAAAATCGTAAGATGAGATATGGACTAGAGTAAGAGTCTGAACAAGATCCAAAACGAGACACTTGGTAACATACTAATCCTACCTACTCATAGAGATCCAGTGTGTGCACATGGAGTTTATTACCTCTTGAAGTGAAGATTTAATAGACAACAAGTGAAGAGACCCTAGCCAATGTGTAGGAATGATTTATTGTGAAAGGTGATTTTGTGAATGGATGGTGAAAGGATAGCCGTACATTGCTCGCTGCCAGCCAGACATCCATAGCCCCGATGGAGATGTATTTGATTCTAATCACAACATTTCTCTACTGCTAGTCAGGCATCCATAGCCCCGATAGAGATTATTGGAAATACCCCAAGAGAGAGTAATATATCAATTTGCTTTTGCTTTGTAGCTTTTAGCTTTTGATTTTTGATTGATTTTGATTCTTTTACTTTCTGAAAACTTATTTCAGCTCTCTTGTTTGACAAGGGGTTAAGAACCATTGATGGCTTGATGGAAGGAGGTGGAAGTGCTTACGATGATGACATTGGCTAGTGTCAACAAATATGTCCAAAAGTTCTTCGCAACAAGTTTATTAGATGTTGAATGTGATAGGATCTCTAAGAGGTCAGTCATTCTTTAATTTACCAAGGTGATAAAAGACCAGGGTCAAACGGATACCATAGAGATAAATGTCACAAAATGTGTGTGAATAAGCTAACCAAAATATCACCGAAGGGATGAAAATGGTAGGAAGACTTGCAGAAGAATAGCAAGGAAGGGAAGAAAGAAATATCCATGTGTACGCAACACCTGATTGCAATGTTTGATCTTTGTACCTTTGATTTTTGTTGTGTTTTCTCAATTTTTTTGTATTTTTGAATTTTTTTTATTTTTAGATTTTTGACAGTTTTAAGAGGTTGGGACTAACAAAGTCACTATGTGTGGTAAGATCCAACAACAATGTTTGTGACTTCCTTGATAAGGGAGACTAGGCGTGTTTGTTTATCAAGAGTCATGTTTTCCCGATCTCAATGATCGTGGTGAGTTCACACTCAACAAAGGACTGTGATTTATCTTGAAACATGGATTTTGTATGTGGGAGCTTGAGTTCCCTATCCAGAGGTTTATGCACTTTGTGCCATACTTGATGGTTACGTTGATGTGCATTCTTGAATCGCGCTTGATTTACAACTTTGAGATTGTTCAAGTTGTTGGGGGATTTTGAGCTCTTGGAAGTTTTGACCTGAGCTTGATAATGAACCTGTTTGGGTTTCTTATAAGTTGACTTGTGACTTTTTTGACCTTGAGAAGGAGAAGAAAGTGAATGTTTACGATTGATGATAGGAATGAGAGAAATGATGGTGGGATTTCCCCGGTCATTGGTAGAAGGATGATGTGATTGATGAAAAGGATACGGTCCAAGGATTGAAGAAGATGGGCTACTGGGAGGTGAGCCATAGATAGAAGATGAAGGGCTACTAGGATGTGGCCCAAGAATAGAAGAAGAAGGGCTACTAGGATGTGACCCATAGATAGAAGATGAAGGGATACTAGGATGTGGCCCAAGAATAGAAGAAGAAGGGCTACTAGGACGTGACCCATAGATGTAAGATGATGGACTACTAGGATGTGGCCCAAGAATAGAAGATGATGGACTACTGGGGTGATCCATACATAGAAGATAAGGGGCTAGTTGGATGTGCCCCAAGAATAGAAGATAGTGGACTACTTGAAAATGTCCCACAAATAGCTAGAGGGAGGGCTACTAGAAGGTGACCCACACCTAGATGAAGATGAAGGGCTACTTGGCGTTGACCCCATAAGAGATTGTGATTGAGGAATTATGATAGACAAAGAGTTATTGGGTGATGAGAAGATAGGCCATGGATCAATGCAAGACCAAGGAGTTTCATCACATAATGAAGAATGTGAAGATGGAAGAATAAGAGGAGGGTCAAGTTGCATGACATCGAGGCTCTTCCTCCATTTCTTGATAAAAGGAATCAACCTTTTCCTCACAATATGTAGACGCATCAAAGTCTAAAGAGAATCCTTTCTCGTAATCTACTAAAGGAATATCTTCATATGCCCCTATAAATGCCCTGATTGTTTCTTCATTCTGAAAGAGATCAATCGGTATGAGTTGTTGATCAACCACCAGGGGTTGATTGGAAGAAAGAGATCAATTGGTGTGGAAGACTTAGAAGATGTTTGATGATGATTGATAGAAGAAAATGATGTGGGGGATGAAGAAGATGTGTAGCTAGATGTCTCAGGAGTAGAAGAAGGTGGTGTGGACCTACCTATACAATGGTATGTCATATGTAAAATAGTAGGATTAAGTCCAAAGTCTGTAGATTGTGATGCATGGGTCGATTCAGACGTTTTTCTCGAAGGACTTTGAGTCACACGAATCTTCAAAGGAGGAAGACTTATTGGGGGTGATTGATGAAGAAGGTCTTGCGAAGAAGCGGGAGGACCGTGATTCAAGAATCACATCGGATGAATAATAACAAGGGTTCTGCAAAGAAAGAGAGGACCGTGATTCAAGAATTGTATTAGATGTTTGATTGGAGGGATTTGGAGTCACATGTATCTTCAAAGAAGAAGAGACGCGTCAGTCGAGGCGGTGATAAAAGGGGTCTGCGAAGAAAGGGAGGACCATGACGTAGGAGTCATATTAAATGTATGATGAAGAGGTTCCTACGAAGATAGGGAGGACCATGACATAGGAGTTGCATTAGATGACTTAGGAGTCGAATTAGATGAATCTGAATAGTAGTTTGGATCTGAATAGTAGTTTGGATTGAATCATCAAAAGAGTCAGAGGAAATATTTGGATTGGAATCCTCTAGAAGAAGAGGAAATGTTTGGATTAGAATTAGAAGAAGAGTGGGGGAACTCGAATAATAATTTGGATTAGAAGCATTCAAATCATACCACCGACTATGAGATGAAGGTGGGGAATGAGTTACCCGTATGGGCTCTCTAGCACGAAGAACCAAACGAGGTTTAGTTGTAATGGGAATCTTTTGATTTGAATTGCTAAACCTAGGTTCCATATTTTTGTAAGTATGGGGAACCGCGTGATAGTCAGTCATTTTTGGCGTTGTTTTAAGCACAAATGTCTAGATCTAGATAGTGTGATGGAACTCCTTCAAAGGGAAGGAAGTGACATGTCGATTTGGGTAGCATAAGGACAACCAGCTAGACATTGTGTAAGTATGGAGATGCGTGCGTGATTTTCCAGAAGAAGGTCTAAGGAAAATAGACATCATGATGATGCAATCTCGATGAGATTGAGAGGGATTGTCCTAGAAAATAAGTTTTCTAAATGAATAATCACAAGGAACAATCATGCAAGTGTGAAACACAAAGCCAATCAACAAGGAAATACACCATATGAAAATGCGATGCAAAGATGATCAACACAACGTCAATATTTACGTCAAGCTTGAAATGAACAAGGCGTAAATATTAACAAAGGGTAGATGTGAATCCCAATCAAAGGATACCATGACAAGTTTAACAACCAACAAGGCCTAAATGTTAAAGGGTGAGGTTTACAAATGTAAGCTACGTAACCACACCAATTGGACACATCTATCAAGCTTCGTGGAGAAGTGAGATATTAGTGTCAAAGTGGTATCGAAACGATGTAAACAAAGTAAGTGACACCCTTCAAGATTTGGGACAATGTTTGAAATCAAACTAAGTCAAAGTATACTAAGGATGTGTTAAAACGTGGGCAGCGTAACGCCACAATACGGACACTTAGATCATGTTTACGAGAAACGTGACATAAGTATCTTAATTATGTCGAGACAATGCAAACGAGGTAACATGTCAAAGGGAGATAAAATGATGAATCATTCCTAACTATGATGATGATCCTGATGTGGGTATCAAGATCACAAAGGCTACCAATGATATAAATACATCTCCACACACTTTAGACATTTAACTAACCCAACCGCAAACATGGATGGGCGTAAACGGACAAAAAAGTGGTAGAAACAATCGATTGGTAACACAGAGGTAGTCACCCTTATTTTGATCAACAAAGTGTCAAAAGAATGTGAAGGAAGTAGATCAAAATGGGGATGAAAAATGTTGGCTTCACTTGGTAGAGTTTCACCTTACCTTAGGGTAAGTGAAAAACTAAGCGAAAGTAACGCATCACACGTTTCATGATGAAAAGATGGCTCACAACTCAACACTATTTTGAAATGGTCAAAGTGGGCTCCTGGCCAAAGAATATCTTCCTAGGTGGTTCTCTCATCCTAGGTGTTACAAAATTATCCACGAGTGGGATGATTTACCCAAATAGTCCCGACTATCTTGGGAGTATCTCGACTTTCCCCCTTCAAGCACAAGTGGGCAGTAAATGCATCCATCATGTACTTAAAAGGGTCTCATAGGGACAACTTGTAACACTATCTCACAAAGGAATCACTAGTAGGTAGGTAGTGTGGAGCACTTCCATTTCATTCACAAGGTTCCCTCTTGCGTGGACTACTTTGGGGTTCCTGGAACCACCCCCATTGTTGTAGCTTAAGGCGTTATGCCAAAGGGGTTATGTTCCAGTTGAGCGGAGAGGGATGTACCCTTTTACGAAACCTGCAATACAATGTTTTGAATATGTTGTTCTTTTTATCTTGTTTAATTAGGTGTGGTTTTCTTGAACACCTTTTGGCAACCTATATAACAATTGTATTAGTAGTTTTTGACTTTGTTTTGATTCCTCCTTTCTTTGACAAGCATTTTTAGGTCCTGTATTCAAGCGTTAGTAGTAGTTCTCTAAGAAAATCACATTATTTAAAAGAGGATTAAGAGTTGCTTTTGATTCTCAAGATCATCCAAGGATGTAAGAGAAGAGCATACACAACAAATAATCTAACTAAAAAGTAAAGAAAATCTTTGCAATCAATGAACCATACAAAAATCTTGATAAATGTTCTTTCCCTTAAACCAAAAGTAAAAGATGAAGTTTCCAATTTACCAAATGTTATAAAATGAAGACTAAAGTTGCTTTTGATTCTCAAGATCACCCTAAGGTGCAAGATAAGAGCATACACAAACTTTATCCCAACTATATAGAAATGGAAAACTTCAAATCAAAGGACCATTGAAAAATACTTTGTAAAAGGTTCATTCCCTTAAGCAAAATGAATAATCAAATTTCTAAGTTTAATCCCAATGTTAAAAATATAGAGATAAAAGTTGTTTTTTGATTCTCAAGATCACCAAAAGGTGCAAGATAAGATCATACACATGCTTTTTTCTAAATCGAGTAAGCATGGAAATACAACATTCATCAAAACATTAGACATGTTAGAAAATGACCAGTTTTAAACTAACAGAAAAAACTTGTAATTTCTATAAGTATAAATCCCAAATTTATGTTTTCATTGCATTTTAAATAACCTTTCCAACGCAAAAAAATGGAGTCATTTTGAGTTTGGGAACAAAAGTTATGGCCTTCGGAAGATGGGTTACGCATATGCTCTTATGCTCACGGGTATGCACTTGACATGCACTAAAAAAAATAAAAAAAAACGTCCCTTAATCTACAAAATGGGAAAATTTTTCCAACCAAGATTCAATTTTGATAACAACCCATCACATTAATATATGAATAGAAGACTCAACACTCTCAAACATTAACATACATGCTTAAGAATTTAAGATTTTTAAGAAATTGGCAAAACTAGCATGTAGAATGATGAAAAAGTAAGCTCTAAAAATGAAAACATGATGAAATCTTGAAATTTTCTCACCAAGATTTAATTTTGACAACAACCCACCACATTAATATGTAAATAGAAGACTCAAGCACTATCAAACACTAACCTACATGCTCAAGAATTTAAAATTTTCAAGAAATTGACAAAACTAGCATGTAGAATGTTGAAAAAGTAAACTCTAAAAATGAAAACATGGAGAAATCTTGAAATTTTCCCATCAATTCCAATTTTGACAGCACTTCACCTCCTTTATACCTACAAGGAAGACTCAACACATGCAAACTCAACAAAACAAGTTAAGAAAAACAAGTTAGATCAACATGTGTAAAAGAGGGTTAGTAACCAAAAATGAAACTTAACTACAAAAACTTGAAATTAAGTGCAAAGGACAATGGAGTAAGTCCCACCGGGTGTGCCAAATGTGTGCATGTGTTATTTTTAAACTAATGCTAATATGAGTAAAAGACTAACACCTAAATATCCTTAATTAGCAAGAGTTAAACAAACTACTTAGCACCATCATGATAAGAATTAAACAAGGGTTAGATGCTAAACATTCATCAATAAAACTTTGAAACTAACAATGTTAAAACATCTAAAATCCTCTATTCTCTAACAACAAATAAATGAAATGGACCTAGGTAGGCTCCATGGCTATCAAAAATGGTTGTTCTTAGTGTTCCAAGAACCTAGGAATGAGGGCTTGTCAAAGTTGGGCTACAAGACCCTTTTGACACCTCCCATATGACCTAAGCACTTAGGAAAGAGGCTTAACTCTTCAAGATGATGAACTCTCAAGAAAAAAAAAGGCAAGCTCTTAGTCTATTTTGCTATATGCTTTGCATTTCTTTCTCAAGAAGTTTAGGTGTAGGTATAAAGGTAGAAGGAGGGCTCCTTATATAGCCCAATGGATAAAGGAAACACTTCATCCCTTTGCATGTGGGATAAAGGTAAAACATGATTAGGAATGGATAAGGTTGCTTTATAAAAGGTAACCTTACTTTAGAAGGGTTTAATTTATGCTTAGCAAGTCATGGGAGTTGGGGGTGTTTTAATTAATCAAAGGTGATTAACTAATAGGTAGAAGCTTAGGTAATTAGAGAATATAGTATGATTTAGGCTTGAAGGGGATTAAATCAATTAAATAATTATTGGTTAAAGAGGAAAGAATTATTATAACGATTTAGGTGATTTATTAGAAGGTTGTTAATTAAATCAATTAAATAATTGATTTAATTAATTAATGATGATATGAAGGAAAAAGCGATATTGACAATATGTTTTCAATTTGCTAGAAGATAGATAATTAGCACAATTTAAGTATTTAAATTTCTTGGGTGTAATTATGGGTGTCTACATGGAATACTCAGCCATGGAAAAACAATAGAAGTGAATTTTCTAAGAATGTGGTGTGCTACAACCGCAATGAATGAACAAGGACATGTTATATTTTTCTTGTATGATCCACCTAGACATATTTATGGTTTCAAGAGGAAGAATACAAGTGTGCTACAACCTGTAATAGAGTTGGTCATGTTACAATGAATTGTATCAAGGTATTTCAAATCAAAATAGGTGAAGGTGAATCAACAAATTTACACGTAAATAATTTTATATATTCGTGCAATATTACATATCATAGGTATATAGAACTCATACTTTATATATTCTAGGAGTGTTATTCAATCTCTTAGACCTAATCATACAAAATAGACGAGTTGTTGTAACAACTCATAATACACTCTCCAACTACAAGTCTAATTATGTGGGTTTTTATAACACTATAAACAACCTCGCTAGCGATATAATATTATATTATCTAAGATAATATAGTAACTCACACTAACATACTCATGGACAATATTAATTCATAACACTCCCCCTTTAGTGTGAACATGGGAAGAAATCACATATCAATAACTGAAAACAAAATCGTATGCCTCCATATACTTTTAGGTTTGCATACTGTGGGCTTAGATCTTCCATGTCTCGGATATTGCTACACATGACCTATCTACTTCACCATAGTGAATCCCATACCAGATGATCACACTTCCACCAATTCACCTACATACACGAACTCAATAGTTCTCGCTTTCACTTCCAATGAACGCTCTTTCACCGGCCGATCGATGTTAGAAGTACAAAAGTCAAAGAATCTCAGTAGTCAGAGGATCACTCCAGTTCAACTTCCCTCCTATATAATTGTTCTTAGCATCTACAATGCACATTCTCCTCATTTCAATCATAACAAGGAAGGAAACCACACACCACACAATTGAAAAGAGATGTCACCATACCAAAATGTGACCCTATCGTTGGTACTTGACGATAGGCATTGATCACCCTCCAACCTCTGATGCCTCCGACCTCCAATAACGCTCGCTTAGCTCACCGAATTTGAATTTGAGGTTCATGTTTGAAAGTTCCCCCCTCAATTTCAACTCGAACATCGGGTAACATTGAAAATGCGTCCGTGATGATTTTTTTCAGATTGTTTGACAAGACATCAAATTTTTGACTCTTTTTGACATTTATGACTTAATGACACAATCACACCTTACTTTTACAAAAAAATGACCAACAATACTTTGACACGAAAAATGATGACTTAAACAAATGTATATTTTTTACTGTGATACACAGTGACTCTAATAATACGATTTTACTAACTATAACAATACTTATACTTGACTAGAGGTAAACAAAACATTTAAAAATTAATATAACACTAGACTTATGGACTTGAACAATATAACACATAAAAGAAACTAAGACATGTACACCAATGTAATTACATTTAAATTGATTTTAACAATTATCACTTACAAAACTTTAGGACAAGTGAATTTGAAAATTACATAATGAAAAATAAGGACATTAAAAATGGAAAATCTTAACGTGATGAAGACTTGACTCACAATTAATAACAAGACATAATTTTTAAGCTTTAGATATACCATGAGTGTTTGGCAGCGCTTTTCCGCTATGCATATTAGGAAGATGATGCAAGGCATTGACTAGATTAATGACTATATGTGAGTGCAATGTTAGGTTGGTTTGAGACATTTTTGGCACAGAGAAAATAATAAGTTTAAGAGAATCTCCTCCAGTATCTCTTATGCATGATGAACTTCACGATTGTCAAAGATTTCAGCATTGACCATCTCTTAGCAGGTGCTCTAGGAACATGCCACGTGGAGCCAATGGATTCCCAAATAATAGATCTTTCCTTGATAGCCCGTGAATTTTCTTTCCCCCGAGATTGATGGTAAATGATGCCATGTTCAACTTCAAGGTTGACTTGGAATCTATAACATGTGGTCACGAATTCTAAGACCTAACCATCCACAATAGATTTGCACATGAAAATAGACTTCCACAGGTCTGAGTAGTCAATATGGAAGATATACGGCTGCAAACTGGAATGCACAAAATAAATGAAATTCGTGTGGATGAAGACATGAGGATCACAAGAATGCACACATGATAACAAGTCTACTAACGCCTATGTACAATAACACCGTTGTATGTGAGTAGAAAATGATAGAGATAATTTCTATAGACATCAGTAGGGTAATAACATAACCAAGATCCCCCTAGATCAAATTATAAAAATAACATCTTTTCACGAGACTTTCATTACATGGACATGTATCACTCGATACCGAGATAAAGATGACGCAACAAATTTACACAATAATAATTTTATATATTCTTGCAATATTACATATCATAGATATATAGGACTCATACTTCCTATATCATAGGAGTGTTATTCAATCTCCTAGAATTACTCATACAAAACAGACGAGTTGTTCTAACAACTTGTAATACACTCTCCAACTATAAGTCTAATTACGTGGGTTGTTATAACACTATAAACAACCTCGCTAATAATATAATATTATATTATCTAAGATAATATAATAACTCACACTAACATACTCATGCACACTATTAATTCCTATCAACAAGATTTTTCAAGGTCCTAGAGTACAAGGAAGTGGTCTTCAAATTCCTAGAGTACACGAAAATGGTATAAAAAGGACTTGGGAACCAAGAATAAATCTTCATACTTCAATAAGAGCTAGTGATGATGGAAGGAAAGGTGTGATACAAAGCTCAGATCAGAAAAGAGAAGAAGAAGGATTTTTTCAAGTACCTAAGAGGGCTTATGACCTCTTCAAGACCTTCTTTTAGGTTTTCATGGTGATCATATATCTTCACTATGATTTTTGGAGATATATTAGTGTAAATGAATCATTAGAGTGAGGGGGATCTATCCAAGTCAATAAGTGTCTTCACCATAAGGTTAAGGTATGCCAATTCATATTATTGTGCATGGTATAGTGAGCTCATATGGTTGATCAAGTTGCATTTGCATATGTATATGTATTAAGTACATTAAGTGGTATATGTTTAAGTCATTATGTTAGTGGTTTCTTCATCATGATGTATTGTCATTCTAAGTTATCAATGAAGTTAGTTTTATGTGTTAACAAATAAGTTTTGAGTCTATAAGAGTATTGATCTGTAATAAATGTCTTGAAGCTAAGTCATTCCAAGGTCTATTTTGTCCTATGTCTCATAACTATGATGGCCTGGTACAAAGAGTCTATGTGTCTTAGAAGTTTGTTTCATCTTAGGGTTTGTAAAAGTGGATTCAAGTGTCTATGTCTAAGGTTTTTGTGGTGTTAATCAGTATACCTTCATCCATATATGTCAAGTAACGGTGTCTCTAAGTTGTGTTTAGTCTCTGTATGTGTATAAGTGATCTAAGACCTACTAAGTGACCCTTATGGTTAGTTTAAGTGAACCTTTTGTGTCCGAAAGGTGTTAAAAAGGTATGAAAATGTTACAAGTGCATGTATCCAATGTCAAGAGGTTTATGATCGTGTTATCATCTATTAAGGTGAACTTGGGTATGTGGTAAGTGTTCCAATCAATATGTCTGTGAAATGCCGTCATAAGATCTTAATTGTTGATTGTAAAAGGTATGTCATTGCATTATAAATCTATGATTAAGGTATGAAGAGGTTTTGTGCTAAAAAAACATAACTCGAGCTCCTAGTTGATTGTGGCTTGGTGGTATGGACGAGTTTATTCAAAAGTTGTGACTTCAAGTAACTCGAGTGGTAATATACGTCAAGAAAAGGACTATATATGGATGCTTCAATTGAGAAGGGTGTCCAAATTCAAAATGTATCTACCTGAAAATGGTTCACGGGTACAATGGATAAAGGAAAAATTTAGGAGGTCTGTGGGTCTAGTTGTGCATGATAAGTTTGACTATGAAAGCATATTTGAAGACTTTGTTGACTATTCTCGAGATCGAGAGAGGCCTAATCATGACTTCGATAGCAAAGTAATAACAATATTTTTGTAAGGGTTTATTCTAACAGAGGTTCATGATGATTAGAGAGAGATTTGAATCCCTAGAAGGTTTGAAATGCTTGAGAAGTGCTTATTGGTTAAAAAACAATGTTAAAACACTAATGTGAGATGGTATAGGTTAGTAAACTGCAAGATAGCTGTTAATACCATCAAGTTCTATGCAATAGTGGATTAAAAAAACAACCTACAAATTTTGATGGTAAGAGTGGGAGTGTATGATCTAAGATGTGATGGTATGAGTCAAAGGATGAGCTTGCTCTAAAATAATACTTGAAGATGCAATAAATTTTGATTTAGATCATGAGTGGAGGTTAAAGCATAAAGACTTGAATAAAAGGTTATGTTCTTAAAAAGGAGGGAAAGCTTCAAAAGGACAACAAACAAGGTTTGTGCTCAAATCAAATAAGGTATGGATATGATCTGAAAGACTATGATTTTATTAACTCATCAAAGGAATGCTTTGTTCTCATGAAAGTATGAGTTTTAATTGATATTGAAATGGTTATTCAAATGGATTCAATGTAGCCATAGAATTTATAACCTCTTTATAGTAATAAAGGACATGTGGCTGTGTGTGTGGATTTGTAAGGAAAATGCATCATGTAACATGTTCAAAGTGTCTTAAAGCATCAGTTAGACCTACGATGAAGATTGTCTTCTATGTTTGTAAAAGTATATTGGAGAAAGATAAGATGATATTAGTAATGTAATGACAATATATGCTTGAAACCATCATGAAATAAGGACTGTTGATGTCAACCAGGGGATGAGAGATTCTTAGAGATATTGATATTTAGACATGTATGAGAAGGGAAAATATGATGTTATAGGTATGGAAATTCATTTGCAAGGCATCTAGAATGTTTTCGTACTCCAAGAAATAGTTTATGTGAAGTCTCCTTGGTCAAATGAAGGTACAATGTTCTATGATATTAAATGAAGTCTACCAGTGTAAAGGTATCACAAAGTGGTCTCAAAATGATCATAAATAGGTGCATGAGGATATTCCTTAATATGAGCTTACAAAATGTTTTTATCATGAACTAGAAAGACCCTACAGGTTTGAAGAGGTATGGTATGTAAAAAGCATTTGTCGAACTGAGATTATCATGGATCAAATGATTACATTTGAGTTTGTCAAAGATTAGTAGAGTCTCGAATTAATTGAAACAATTTCTCCAAGTGGAAATAGGTCCGAGAAGAGGTCTTAAGATAGGGGAGCTCATTTATGAGCTTAATCAAGTATGTAACATACTTAGGAGGATTTGAAGACAATGATAATGTTTTTTGTAAGTCTATTGGTGTCTAGAAGAAGCTAAATGGATATAAAGGGTCAAACACTATTGAGAAGGCATTGTATGATATGAAGAGAAAATGATGACAATGGAAGTGGATTGTTTGGTTTCTATCATGATAAAGATAGAATAGAGGAGTAAAGACATGCTTGAAAATGTGAAATCGATGATTGTTTATATGCCACAATTGAATGAAAGTATCTTGTTTATGGTATTAGTACAATATGAGTTTGATGTAATCTTTGTCTGGAAGTCGAGAAGAAATGATTAACCTCAAAAAGGTCTAAGAATGCTACTTTGAAAATTGAGAAAGATTTTCCCGTGTGATTGATGACAAGAACATGATATAAAATGGTCAAATGTTATCTAAAATAGAACATGGGAGGTTGTTTCAATACAATGTGCTTTGTCCCATGGTTTTCAAATGCTAAAGAAGTCCAAAATAGGGTCTTGTGGTATGCAAAGTATGTATGGATCAAAGTAGGTGGCAAAGATTGATAGTGACAAGTATTCACCGAGGTTTATGATTTGAAACCTGATGAAAGCATGTACAAAGTGGTTTATAAAGGATGTATGTTATAGAGACAAGAAATAATTGGTGGATAATCTTGATATTTATAAACAAGTTTGTGGTATTTCTCACCGGTGACGTCTCTCAAGCCTATACGAGACATGTAATTATGTTTCATTTTTGTTTGAATCATGTTTTTATCATTCCAATGGGATCATAATTGAAAGTTTATCAGTGTTAAATCTTTGGGAAAATATGTGAATGGGTCCTTGAAGCCTAAAAATAAAAGCTACATGTATAAAATGTTGGCCTCATGTCTGAAGAAGCTCTTAGAATGATTATTTCACCTTGAGACTATACAAGTAAGGAATGAGGCTATGATTGATGTGTTAGAAATTTAATAAAAATGATTGAAGTATGTTAAGACGAGTTTTGGTGAATAGGAAACTTGAAATTTCTATATAGGAGTGATGATGAAAGTTGAAGGTATACTAGTCTATTGAGCAAGCCAAAGTATTTAAGAAGGCAAAAGTAAAGACTCAAATATCAGTTTTGAATAGGGACATAGTGATTAATCACTTCACATGACTTCAAACCAAGGTAAGAATTTAAATTCTTGTAATTTAAATTTGATAAGGGTATTATTATCTTAGGGGGAGAGTCAAGGTTCTTAATATGATGAATTTGAGAGTCAAATTTTGTCAAAAATGCACTAAAAATGTTGTTTAGGGACTATGGACCTAAAGGGTGAGAATGCTTTCTATGAAGGCTAAATTGATGATTTGAGCATGGTATAGACCAAGAAGATCTTGTAAAACATGATTGAAGCCCAAAAATGAGGAGTATCAGTTCAAGGGGAGCCTGTATGACAGTCCAAAGGATCCTTTTATGTTGTTGAAGGAGTCAAAGTCAAGGTAATTCAGTCCCAGAGGGAGCTTATTGAGTAAGTAAGTAAAATTTGTTCATTGTTGTCATTATGCTATCATTTTCCATGAAGTTGTGTCATTGTAGTCTTTTTCATAGATGGAAAAAGGGGAGAGAAGCATCATAAACATGAAAAAGTGTCATGTAGGTGTTTGTCTTGCTGGTTGCCATCAATGACAAAGGGGGAGATTGTTGGCCATTGCGTGGTTGCGTTTTCATTGATGTCAACCACGATTGATGGAAATGGGTGTCATGATGTTGTATGTGTCCCCATATGGTGTTATTCAGGTGTCAAACATGATTTATTGAGTTGTTTGGTGAGTTGTCATGGTGTCTTGGAGCATGGTTGAGTGCGCTAAGTCATGGTTTGAGTCTTCCCAAGTGTGTTACTAAGTGTCATGAGGTCAAGAATGGTATTAATGATGTGTTCTAAGTGTATATGGGTCTACATTGAGTCAACATGGTCAGTTCATGGTGTGTCATGGGTGATTCAGGTCATTTCAGGCTTGTTTCTAGCCCCGGAACATGTAAAATTAAGTGTAGAAGTGAGATTTGGGTAGATATTTCTTGATGAAGAATGGAAGAAGAATGTTGGAATTGTACCTAAGGTGTATGGTGAGTTTTAGGTTAGTACTTAGTGGTTTGATGCATTTATGATATCTTTGGGAAGAAAGTTGTTGAGAGCGGGTAGTTTGGAATAGGTAAGTCACTCGCTAGAGGGTTCCATTCATATTTGAGCTATGTGGTGAGTTAGAGAAGATATAAGATGTTGTCATGGTGCTACATGACAAGCTTTAGGCCATTCTCAAGAAGAAATTGCAAGTTATGGAAAAATCGGGTAAGAAAAGTGTGTTTTATGACAAAAGTTGAATGCTCATTGTGGACTATATGATTTGTATGGGGACTTGATATATTTGTAATATAATTTTTGGTCAATTAGGTATGTTTTGAAAAAAATAATGAGGTTTTTTTATCATCACATTTTTATGAACGATCATTAAGAAGATAAAGTGGGTTGAAACCCTAGTTAGGAACAACTTGTAGAAAAGTGAGTATAGTGAGTCTGTTTTTATTAGTTCCTCAAAAGTGATGATTGGATGTTGTAGAGGACTCTTGTAGATTTACAAAAATGTATGATAGAGCATGTAACAATATGTGGGCCCCACCTAAAAATGTAAGTTTTTGAAGAGTTCCAATTTGTGACAAAGTTTTACAAATGAGGTAATGACTAAATTACCATTTATGAAAGCTCATGAGTTTTTATATACGTAAATGAATGTTTTAGTTCACGGTGATGGTGAAAAACTGGAAAGTGTGCCCTATTTATGTTGATTGGTCAAAAGGTGGTTTTGGTGAAGTTAGAAGTAGTCTTCTATGAAACAGACTAGCCGGAGCTACGGGTGGAGTTAGGAGGTGATTATAGTTGTGTTGGGAAGAGGATTGGGATCTATTTATAGTGATATAATTTTTTTCATGATGATGATATCTGATATGGTTTTGTGTCGGTTTTTGGATAGGAAGATTTCTGCTAGTGCAGACAGACATGATCTCGCTAGATGTTTTGAGTTTGTTGGAGAATGAGATGGATTAGTTGATGTTTTCTATCACCTGGAGAGTGAATAAGGATTAATTTTTCATCCAATTAATCCATTTATAGGTCTTGATTATTCCTATAAAGGTTTTAACTAGTTAATATTTGAAAACGAGTTTTAGGCAAACTTGATCTTGTGAATACAAAAGTGTTTGTGGTTTGAGCAGATGTTTTTTCATGAGATCAAATTTTATTATTAGTACTCTATAGGTTATTCCATTTCCATTTAGTGGTCACATGACATATTTTGGATGTTTTGAAGTGATCTAGTGGCAAAAATATGTTGACAGGGTCCTGAAGGGTGCTTTGAAACAATTATTTTGAGAAGGTAAAGAGCCAGTGGGCCCATTAAACGAAATAATTTGATTGGTTCATGTAAATTAAAAAAATATGGATCTTAAATGTTATTTTAATCATGTATGGTGAATTTAGAAGCTTAAAAAAGTGTGGTTTTTGTATAAGTGGATTTTTGGCATTCCAATGGTAAGGTTTTGAGACACTTTGGTGCATGGAATGTTGTTTTTGGCTAGGCCGACCTATTTAGGTAATATGTGCCCATTTTAATACATGTAATTAAATTTTATAAAGGTGTATGGGTTGAATTTATCATGGGGACCGACCTCCTCTTGGTTATACTTATGCTCAAGGATGGTGTTAAAACTCTACCCAAACTCTTTTACATTATAGAAGGAGAGTTTCAAAACAACATGTTACTAGGATGCCCCTGGATACAAACTATGCATTGCATTCCTTCCACCCTTCATCATTGTCTCAAGTATGAACATGAAGGCCAGACGCTCACTATCCCTACTGATCCAAATCCATTTGTTGAATGCTATATGATGTATTACCCAAACGACATTCTTGTACCTACATCCATGCCGAAATAATTTCATCAAGCATCTACCAAAGACTTCTATCCCCTCTTCCACATTATCAAAAGATTATTCTCTTGGTGAAGCCATGAATCACCTCATGATTTGGTAATATCACCCGCTCTTGCTCAACACTATCCCTTCATAAAAACATATGGTATCTCGAAAAACAACCCATGTATGACCCTAACATAGGAGATATTATCTCTTATGGTCCCACTTATATTAAAACTAATCTTGTCTATGGAGGATGTGACCATCCGTTGTCTCACATTATCAATCCACATCACATCATGCCTTTCACAATGGACTTCAAATCGTTGATAATCCAAAATTCACTCATATGTATCTCCATCACTATGCATGGAAAGGCTTTGGTCTCGGGAATTATGAACAAGGGATCCATTATCAATTGGTTCTACGTTTCCTTAAACCATATGGGAAAATTGGTCTAGGTTATAAGAATGCCCTTTCTGTAGCATGTGAAGCTGATACCTTTAAACCAATTACCTCCATAATTATTTCTGAACCAGGATCACTGCCTGCGAGCCCTCAAGGTGCTATAAACATAGATGATGTTATACCTATTCCACCTAACATTTTAAAAATCAATTCCATATCATTGGGACCACTCACATATCAATCTGGCCACTCTACTAAATCTCTACCGCTTGTTCACTTAGGAATGGTTGAAGAAGAAACGTTGACCATAGACATCCTTCAATGTCAGGATGACCAAAACATCCTATCTCATATGGGATTTGAAGATCGTTACCTTTAAAAATCCCTACCACCTAAAACACCTACTCTTCTTAACGAATCCACACTCGATATTAACTTAGGAACACCACAAGACCCTCGCATAGTCAAGGTCGACCAATCCCTCAATCCACAAGAATTGAGTGATTTTACCACATTCCTAACAAAATATAGTCAAGCCTTTTCTGGTCTTATAGTGATATGTCCTGGGATCAATCCCAACATTATCGTACATAACATTGTCACATATCCTAACACTAAACTAGTCAAACAAAATCTTTGTAAGATGCACCCACGTATAGCTCTCCTTGTCAAGGAAGAATTGCAATGCCTTTTATCTACCAAATTCATCATACCCATTGACTATCCACAATGGGTCTCCAACATCGTACTTGGTAAAAAAGCTTCAAAAAAATCGTATCTCGCATAGAATTCAGGGATCTCAATCTTGCTTGTCCAAAAGATGATTTCCCTCTGCCAAATATAGATCAACTCATAGACCTAACAACCGGCCATGAAATGATTTCCCTTATGGATGGATTTTCTAGTTATAATCAAATCCTTATCACCCTTGATGATCAACAAAAATGCCTTTATAACCCCTTAGGGAGCATTTTTCTATCGCATCATGCCTTTCGGTCTCAAAAATGTTGGGGCAACATACCAACACGTTATGAAATACATTTTCCATGATCTTATTTATAAAATTGTTGAATATTACGTTGACGATATCCTTGGGAAATTTAAATCACGGAAGGATGATCTCAATGTCCTTGAATCAAACTTCACATGTCTCATTTAGTTCTATCTCCGCTTGATTCCTGCAAAAAGTGTTTTTGGTGTCCTCACCGGAATTTTTTTAGGAATTATCATATCTCTTAATGGAATTGAAGTTAACCCCAAAAATGTTAGAGCAATTATCAAAATGCCTCCACCCTCTAATCTCAAACAATTGTGTAGTCTGTAAGGAAAACTATAGTCCATACGACATTTCATATCACATCTTTTTGACCATTGTCAACCATTTCACCATCTACTCCACAAAGACATAGTGTATTTTTGGGATCTCTACTACCAGAAAGCCTTCGACAAAATAAAACAATATCTATTATCACCACCTATACAGATGTCACTTCGTTAAGGGGAACCATTTTATCTCTACATCTCCACCTCAAAGCATGTCCTAGGAGCCATGCTCACTCACCGTGATAATAAATGTCATGAACAAGGTTGTGTCTTGCATTAGTCGCACCCTCCATGAATACAAAACATACTACTCTGAAGCTAAAAATTATGTTGTGCATTATAACTCGCTACTTCCAAACTCCGACACTATCTCCTCAATCACAAAACATACGTTGTCACCAGTTTTAATCTTCTTAAATCCATGCATGCTAAACCCTATCACAATGACCACATAACTAGATGGTTAATGTTTATGATTGAATTTGATCTTGAAATCATACCGCAAAATTCTATCAAAGGTCAGGCCATTTCTGATCAACTTGCTAAGGCACCTCTTCTGGATGATCAACCATCCCATGAGTACGTTCCTGATGAATCTATCAATAACCTTAATAAATCCGATGATTATGAATAAGAATTCTTCCCCATTAAAATGACCCTCTTCTTTGACGGTGTTAAATATCAATAAGGTGGAGGGGCCGGTGTCATTATCATACCACCCTGGAACATTCCCATCCCATTATCGTTCAAGCTCAATTTTGAGTGTACCAATAATATGGCAAAATATGAGGCCTTAATCATGGGTTTAACTATTATTATTCTCTTAGGTGTTCACGATCTAGAAATCTATGGGGATTCACAACTTGTCGTCAGTTAGGTCAAAGGAGAGTACCAATGTAAAAATGAGGTCCTTCAAAAATACAAGGCCATTGTCAATTTTCTCCTTGGCACATTCGATCATTACACCATTCAAGCCATTATGTGATCTTCTAATAGGTTTGTAGACACTATGGCTTCTTTAGGGTCCCTTGTCCCCTTCAAAATGGAAAAATTGAAGGATAAAACTAAGATGTCTATAGTCATTCAATGATTAGACCATCCTTCACATCAAAATGAGCTACCTTCCATAAACATCATTGACAAAAATCCATTAGATCTATGGTATACTCAAATGTTTGACTATCTCACTGAATTTAAACTTCCACCAAATTTGTCACAAGGCACTAAACTATCCTTCCTTCAATGTGTCACTCACTTCATTGTTATAGGAGGCATCCTTTATAAACATAGTTTTGATGGGGTATTATTACATTATCTCAAATCACACGAATCAACCAATGCAATCAAAGAGGTCCATGATGGAATTTGTGGAGGCCATTTCAATGGCAACACCATCACCAAGCGTATCATACGACTAGGATACTACTGGCCCACTATCACCAAAGACTGTTACATGTACGTGAAAAGGTGCATTAAGTGTCAACTTCACTCTAATCTCATCCACATCCCCAGTCAAGCATTGTAACCCACACAAGAATTGTGGCCTTTCTCTCAATGGGGTTAGATCTCATTGGTGAAATTAATCCAAAATCATCTCAACAACACCATTCAATCATTATTGCAATTGAATACTTTACTAAATGGGTTGAAGCTATTCCCTTGACCTCAACAAAGTCAGGACCCATCGTTAACTTTATATATCAAAACATCATATGCTTATCACGAGAAAATGGTAAATCCTTAAAAATAAGGAGGTTAAAAATCTTTGTGATACATTTAACATCAAGCTAAGCTTCTCATCACCATATTATCCTCAAGAAAATGGGAAATTTGAGGCCTCTAAAAAAACACTTAATAAAATCCTCATGAAAATCATAAATGACGTAGGTAGGAATTGTCACATTCAAATCTCGTTCACCCTTTGGGCTTATCGAACTAGTATCCTTTCACCTACGGGCGCTACACCATATTTTCTTGTTTATGGATCTGAAGCCATCGTACCCATAGAAATCAAAATGCCATTACTCCATGTATCCTTAAAATATTTCATTCCTGATGAAGAATATCACCAGAATCATCTTGCACAACTAGAATTGTTGGATGAAAAATGTCTAGCAGCCCTCGAACATCACCAAGTTTATCAACAACGCATTAGTAGAGCATACAACAAACATGTCAAAGAACGTGACTTCAAGATCGGTGACCTAGTACTTAAGGAAAATCAAAATGTGACTAAATTAGAGCGAAGTAAACATGGTAAGTTCGCCCCTAATTGGATTGGCCCCTATATTATTACTCACAAATATGGGTCAAGAGCATATCATCTCGCTTCTCTTGACGGGGAACCTAAGTAGGAACCTCTAAATTCTTGGCACTTGCAACCTTTCTCTAATTTGTTGAATGATTGATTATCATAACATTTTAAAAGATCTTATCAAAATAAAAACCTTCCATTTCACTAAACCAATCCATTGATCTTCTTTCTAAATACCTCCGGCATATGGATGAGTGCCACCTACACATATATCCCCTCCTTAAAAAAATAGTTTAATAGGTTCTTTCCCTCAGTACAAAACAAATTCAAAAACTCATATGGATGCTTCGTTTTAGTACCAAAAATAAATAGATTGATCCCTCGAAGGACAGCTATTTGAATTTTATATTGTTAAAAAATAAAGTAGACTGATCCCTTGAAAGACAAATACCATTTTAAAGTTATGGACCAATCCCTCGAAGGATGATCATTCAATCTAAAATATAAAATATAGACCATACCCTCAAAGGATGGCTACATATGAAAAAAGGCTTCCCGTTTTGATCAGCCTCTACAAACATATTAAAAAAGCATCCTAGAAAGCTTCCCACATCGATCAACTTTCCCATAGCAAAATTTCCATACTGATTAGTTTTCTTCTTATAAAAATTTGGGGCTTTGATTCCTTCTAAAATTGTTAAAAAAGGAGAACTGTTCTTCCCCACAAACACATGCATTTTCCAAAAACCACCATGATCAGTATGAACTATCCATTGATAGTCTCATTTAATATTTTGAAAGGTTACAAGTGCAAGTGTTATAAAAACCCATTACACATATGTTATTCAATGGGGCATTCTTTCCACTTTTACTTAATTTTTTTGAATCACATTTTAAAACTGATACATTGAGGTTAGGTCACATCTCCTAAAAATATAATCACACATCAAGAATAATAATCAAAAACATAAAACATCATCATATCCAACACATATTCCATACAACATATGCATAAAAAGAATACCATAAACACCATAGAATCATAAAAATCATGATCATCATCATATACAAAATCAAATAACCATATCACATCAGGGGATTCTCTGAGCCTAATCAACGCAAGAACTAAAATCATCACCATATATATATATATATATATATTAAAGTCCTCTGTCCATACAATCAACATAATGTCAAACATAGAAAAAGGGCTTCTATGAGCCTACAATCAAATGGTATAGTCCATCAAACTAGGATCGGGAGTGCCTCCCGCTATAGCACCACCACTCCTCTTGTACCATCATCCCCTCTTGGTAGTCTCTATGATGGGTGCCCCACACTTGCCGCGACCTTGTCATTGGGCATGACTGTTGTTGTACCACCCCTTGGGCAGCTATATGGTCAACATAAAAGTGGCATCGGGGTAGTTCTTGATGATCATATCCACATAGTAGTCCCTCTCCACTCTCACAACCTTATAATGGTACACCAAAATCATACTAGAAGGGTCTTGCAGATGTCCCTCTCTATCTAACCAACATCGATAACTCTGTGCCAGAAATAGAAGGCCTTGTGATCCCCAAGGTCTTTTGAAAAGTATCTCTCGACTCTTGTATCGGTCCCTATCAGAGGAGACATGTACAAGTTGTTCCTAGATCCCATCACACTCTACAATCAAGCCATCCCTCTCTCTAATAAGAGTGTCTCATACTCCCACTAAGTCATCCCACTCTCTCCAAGAGACATCTCTCTCTACCTCCACTACGGCCTTCTCGGTCGTCACTATAGCAATATATGGAGATATTGTAACATCCGACTCAGCTCTCTCTCCTCATTAGCCCCACCACCCTCCTCGGCTCCTCCCTCTGCTCGAGCCCACACTCGTATAACTGATTGGTCTACCCTCTCTACTTCCCTCATCCTCTCAAAACTCCTTAATGAATGAGACCACCAAGCAACAAAATCTAGGGTGACGCTCGTATCATCGATTGACACCACATGACATCATCATCATCCGGACGGATCATACCTAGCTAGTCAAAAATAGGTATCAAGACATCACAACTTCATGTGGGGTATCGGTTTCCACATCCTCCCATCTATACGAGAACCGGATCCTCAAGTATGTGCTGAACCAACCCAAAGTATCTCATCACTTGACTAAAGTGCACCAACTCATCATCTTTGGCTCAACGGCCCTGGACCTAGGTGTTCTCTTGTGTAAGTACAATAAATCTTCAAAAACTCGCCAATTGTGAAAATCCACATATAGCCACTAAATCACATCCCCAACATGTAATCCCGATATCAGTCTCTATAATAAGTAGGCCCCTTGGCATTCCTCGCTCTGCCGAGACTCACACTCCAACTCATAAAGCTTGGGTTTCTAACATGTATAACACTAGGTAGCCCAAATGGGCATGCAATGAAAATGTGCTCATGCACTAAACACCGTAGTATGAAGCCAACATCGATCCCATAATACTTGTGGGTTTTCTAGGCCCACGTCTCTTTGTATGTCTATGCTAACAAGGAAGGATCCCACTTGAATACCGCGTGATGCTCCACCATCTCCAATACTATCCCCGTCATCATCCATGGGAATCTCCCACCTCCTAAATCTGGTAGTGCGAAACATGAGATGCCCAACATCATCATGGTCATCCGTGGGCACCCCTCTCTCTCGACTCATGTAATATCTGATAATCAAAATATCTCGAGGAGTATCTCACACCTCGAGCATCATCTCCATACAATTTCTGCATAATATCTACTCTCTTTGAATCTGAAATATAGTAAACAAGCTCCACCCTAGCTCGGCAATTTAGTAATGAAATGAACATCCTCCAGGGTGATGGTCATCTCCCCTGTAGGAAGCCAAAATGTGTTGGTGGAAGGATTCCACCACTCTAGCAATGCAAGTATCAAGTTGCGACACCTATGAATCCACCTATAAAATCTCATCCCACCAAATCCCACATCCTCCAAATGATCCCAGTCATCATCAAAAAAATCCTCTCTAATCTCATCTAACATCAAGGGGATGCGATCTCATATTTTCAACTGAGAGTCCACCTGCAAACCACAAACACAAAAGAGAACATTAATAATGATTTAAAATTTCTGAAAAATGATCACTTGTAACCATAAAATATCCTCATAAAGCAAAACATATCTTACACATCCAATAAAGTTAAACACATTGATCAAAAACAACATTTTCTCATTCAAAACACAAAACATTTAAATTACAGGTGAATCACTAATGATTCACCTCAATTGCTAGCGATTGAAGGAATCACTAGTGATTCCTGTAAACTTGCCCTAGGGAATCGCACGCCTCAATATGGACCTAAACCCATCTAAATCCATCTAAAACCCCAAAAATCCCTAAAATCGATGAAAAAATAAATCTAAACATGATTAGAGCTTACCTCAATGAGGACCGACTTTCGTTTGCGGCTAGAGGAGGCCATTCGACAATCTGTTTTCTCGAAAAACATGTTTTTTCCCATTCTAACAAGGTCATTTTCGTTATACAGTGCAAAGTGATGAATAAACAATCCATTTTGGTATTTATATCCCCAAATTTTCCATGACCTTAATCGCTAGTGATTTCCCTAATCACCAATGATTGCCTTATTTTGGACTTTCATGTCTATATTGCTTAAAAACACAACAGTTTCCCTCTCGCACAAGTGTGCCATGCTTGAAGAAGGGCCCTAGCCCTCAGGATCCCTTGACAAAACAACAAAAACATAACATTGAGACTTTCCATACGTCTATGGGAGATGAGCCCTTTGGCCACCATCACTTGGTTTTCCCGCTCAACAATTTTACCTAGTAAGGATCATACGTCTGCAGCATCAAGCCCTTTGGCCACCCTGACAATTGATTCACCAACATCTTGCTTTACATCCTCTCTAATTGGGGAAATCCCTTTTTGCATAATACAAAAGCATAATGGTGTTCACTGTATTGTGCTACAGTAGATTCACCCATACCAACACAATCCTTTTTTATCATTTTTGTCTAGCGAATTGTCAAAAATTGCCAGACAAAAAGGGGCAAATGTAGACACCAAAATTTGCATCCCTCGGCTCAATGCACTTACGGTCAAAAACACCACATTTACGACATTACTTTAATTAATTAAAATGATCCCCCATTAATTAATTAATCACACACCCCTCACATCTAAATTATTTAATTAAATAATCCCCCTTTACACCTCACTACGACACCTCATTAACCACCTAAACCACCTTCCTAATTAACTACACCTTCCAAATACACTAACTTATTAACTACACCTTCCATAAACATTAACTTACTCCTAATTAACTAAACATTCCAAAAACACTAACTAATTAAACTTGCTAAAAAGACTAACTCCTCCTATCCTAACCAAAATTTCCCCACCACCTCTTTAACAACCTCAAATTTATCTCACTCAAAATAGAATAAAAACGCTTGTTTATTAGCTAAAATAAAGATCTTTCGCAATCGCCAACAATCTATAAATACAAGCATTTACACCCCTTTTGGGAGGAATACTAATGAATTCACAAGTTTCGTAGGTACACTCTATCACATTTTCATCTCTTCAGGAATTTAATCATTCTGCATCAACACAAATCAACACCATGCTGTCCAAGGAACATAAAATTCGTCAACAAATTGCTCATTTTCCTCCTGCTTCCATTTCCTCTATCACACCGACATCCTACAAGGTAAATATTTCATTTTTGTTCATTTTAAAAACCAAAATCAAGTATGTTTCTATTTCTAGATCAATTACACATTGCTAGTTCTCTATTTTTGATAAAATTGATAGCTAAATCATTGATTTTGACTATGTTTAGAAAAATAGTCAAGTTTCACAATAATCGCTAGTGATTACCCAAATCGCCTACGATTTCCCTGAATTGCTAGTGATTCCTATTTTCTTAGGATTTTTCACTATTTTTCACTGAATCTAACCAAAATGAAAATATTTTTCTTGTTATCTACTAATATTTTTTCTAGCATGATGTCTTCATATGGCATTAGGAGGCTCTAATTATCCTAACTGATATTGGTGCCTTTCCTATCATCTGACACCACTCTACTAGGAGCAATATGAGCTCCTCCACGATCTTGAGCTCTACACAATTCAGAACATGTCCTTTCACCATCTGGAGGAAATATTTTCAACAACTCAGTGCATACAAGAGGCCATCGAAGCATTTTGGGATGTGTACAACAAAGCTATAAGGCTTCATGCAGACCTCACACAATACGAGCATGCTTATGAGATGGGATTGGAATTATCAGATGACCACAACACAACACTTGTAACTAAATACCACAGAAATATAAGTATCTCAAGTATCTCAAGTATCTCTTCTACACTTCTGAAGAATCCTCTCACTTCTTTGTGGAGGATTATATTTCCATTCTAGATACTGACACCACTGCAGGGGAAGAAGAAATAACTAATTCTATAGCCTCTAATGTGACTGAGAATCTTTACATAGACCAGGAGTCTAATTTATGGTTTTAAACCATGACTAATGTTATCTATATATGTACTTAATTTAAATAAGTGATAGTGACACTTCTATCTTAATATCTTGTAGCACGATCAAAAAAATCAATAAAATCTTAAGCCATCTTTATGAGCAATAACATTATTTTGTTTTTATGTCATCTTTATAATTTTGTTTACAGGAAATTAATCTCCAATCTATTACTTCACATGGTGCGCAAAAAAAACATAATCAACATTATGGGTACCCTAGAAACCCCGCCATATCGAGGTCAAGCTTAGTTGTTACCCCTTGAACCAAATCAAGACAACCAAAGGTAAAAACATTCTAGGAAGACATAGTTGTCATATTATTTTTGAAGTGGGACCCTTTGGACTAGGAAAGAGGATCTTGGTAGAGGAGCTAACATGAGGAGAGGTTTTTATTTTGAAAAATATATCTAACTTATTGAGTTTCTCTCGGATTATATTTTAGGTACTTGGCCTCTAAAATTTCCTTTTTGGATTTTTTTGTGATCAATGATATCAAAGGAAGGGAAAGATGATGAAGTGGGGATGGTTTTTTGAAGATTACAAGGTACCTTATTAGGTGGGGTACTAGTCTTAGTATTTCTTAGGAAAGTAGAGGTATGACAAAAATATGCTCTTCTCAAGGGGTCTTCTCTATAGGTTGAACTAGAAAATGAGTTCCCTTTCTTAGAAATTGATGACATAGGCTCAAATGGTTTCCTTGGATTTGGCCTTCTCCTTTATTGTGTCATCTTATTTGTTTTGGTTTTAAGTCCTAGTAAAGACAAAAAGAGTGGTTGTTCATATCATCAACCACTCCATCATATTTACCTTCATAAAAATCATATTCCATATACCCGATATTGGAGTCACCGGTTGTATCTTTGATTTCTTCATTGATGTATCCAACATTCTTCACTTTCTCCAATCTCAACTACTTATTCATCTTCATCTTCTAGGATTTCTACTACTACATTCACTTTGGAGCTGCTTCAATGGCTATACTTGGTGGAGGTGTAGGTAACCTATTTTGATTACTATTTCCAAAGTAATGCCATAACTCCTCCTAGGTACATATTTATATGTGTTGATAGGGCACTATATGACACTTATTTCTTTAGATCCAAAGAAGTCATTTGTTATCCACTAGACCAAAGGATTGGTTATTCCTTGAGCTGATATTTGACCTTTGTTCATTTTAGTAGAGTCATTTTTAGTTTTCCTTCCATGATCAAATCATCCTCTAATTCGGTGGCTAAATACTAGGAATTGTTTAATTGTGCACCTAATATATTCTAAGAATAAAATGAAATTTTGGGAGTTGGGAATTTACAAATAAATGCCTTTAATTTTCCAAGGTAGGAGTAGAAATGTGTAGTAACCTATTAAACTTGGTCATAAAATCCCTCATGGGATCATGCGGCTATTTATTCATTTTTGTTAGCTAATATAACGTAGGGCATGTGCATCATTAATTTATTTAAACCCTACTTTGATCTTAAAGCATGTAGTTTCCCAATTGTTAATTGAATCGAATGAAAAATGGAAAAACCACTTTGTTATACTTCTTAGAGTGTCTACATGATAATATGAACTGATATATGTTAATGTTTGATCCCCAACACTCTACATACAACAAATAATGTGGGGACATTTTCAACGGGTTTTTTTACCATCTCCTTTAAATTTGATAAAATAAATTATTAATCCTTTGGGAAGCTCATGAAGAGGTCTCACAAGGATAAAAATCCAATTGTTAGACCCCAAGGAACTCGTAATTTTGTTGATGCTATATTAGTAAAAATGGAGATCAAGGGGATATTTGTGATGCTTAATATAAGCGGATCACACTTGCTTTCCTCCCCTTCTATTTGATTCCATTAATGAATAGGTGGATTTTTGGTAGATTTTCATTTCTTTCTTTGTTGAGGTAGGAGAGAAAATCAATTCCATTTTTGGATCTCAAAGATGGGATCAACAACTCCTTGTGCTTTCCTACCATGTGTGAACCTTATTTCAACAAGATTGAAGATTTATTTGTTGGTGACGACATCAATACCCCCATCAAGTGATTTTGGTTCCTCTATTACCTTTAAATAAGTCTTGCATGGAATTCCCAAGATCACTTTCTTCGTCCATGATTTTTTTGATAAAGTAGTATTGAAATTCACTTCTCCTATTTTCCCAAGCAAAATTTTGTAAATCAAAAAAAATATCATCTTGTGTATCCTAGAATAAAACAAGGTTGGGTCACTCAATGGGATTTGTTCGAGAGGTAAAATATTACCAAAGTGATAGCCATCTATGAAAGACCTCATATTAGGTATTGGTCCTGCTAGAACTGTTTATTCAAAGAAAGGGTAAAATAGGTTCATACAACATTCCCCAATCGAGTCGACAAAAATTGTTGATAAATGATTTTATCGAGGAGAAAAATGGTGGGTTTTAAAAACATTGTTAATGAGAAGGAGTCTCTCTTCTATTGTAATGGGGGCACCTTTTTATTGTTAAGTTAAAATGTGTGAACTAAAGTATTTACACTAAGTTATCTTGTGGGGTTTGGGATTTCATCCCAAAATTGATTTTTGAAAGGAATGGAAAATGTAGGAGGATATGGGATGGAGGTGTGGAAAGGAAGAAGAAGAGACACTTTTCTTTCAAATAGGAAAATTTTGTAAATCCTTATTTTAATCACAAGCGTAAAATTTAATAATTGTGATCATTAAAATAAAAGGAAACACTGAATCAAAAGAATATGTTATCAAGTGCACGTAAGAACAAATGGAAATGTAATAAAGACGTAAAATCCAACAAAAAGTATAAATATATGTATCTATTTATTCTCTTTCTTGAAAAAATATGTGGAATACAAAGCTTCAACACCTTCAATACCCAAATTTTCATATAGCAAAAAGATCATTTACATAGCATATACCTTTTATATTTAAAGCAAAAATCTTCCTCTTTCACAACTACATCTATGGGAGAATAAGTATTATATGCTAATAATATTATATTTGAATGTGGCACATGCCTAAGAGAAGGAAAATTGAATATACTATGACTCCCTATTTGAACAATTCATTTTGTCTTAGGACACTTAACTAAGTCAAAATTGTGATTTTGTAAAATGAATTTGCACATTCAAAACTAGGAATTTACTAAATGGATTTACAACCCATACGGTTAGAATGTATAATTTTACAAAATTAAATTACATGATATATAACATTTACATTCTCCTAAGTTACAACTGATATTAAATATAGCTCCTTCTTTTGCAAAGTCATCTATATACCATCCTCCGTCTTGAATATTTTCTCTTTCGATAACTAGATTCATTCATGATAAGCATCAATTTTCTAAAAGGATTCCTTGATATGTTCTTCATCTAGTCCGATCATATACACGTCATGTATATGACAATCTACTTCATTGCTAAATATACACTCAAGAAATTTGTAGAATCTCCCATACCTATAAAAAAGCTTCCCATAGATCGCACTTCGCACATACTCAACTAGCTCTAAAAAGCACAAAAACAATACTTTTATAAATTCCTTTTCATTTCAAATTCAAACACAATATCTTTCCTCCCATACATCATAATAAATTCCTAAATTAAATTCATAACAGATTACAAGTGGCACAAGTAGGTCGGCCTAGATTAAAAATCACCACATGCTCCAAAAATGACTTAAATCCACATGGGCATAAGAGAAAAATGCCCTAACATCAAAACCATAGTTAGTATACACCACAAATGACCCATAAATCACCAAAAATGTTTAAAATAACAATAAAATATCATACATATACATGGTGTTAATTTATCTCAACCAATCATATTATTTCATTTAATGGGACCACTTCTCAAAACAGTTGTTTTCTACACCCTCCAGCCCCGAAAAATTCTTTATGCCACTAAATCACTTCAAAATAACAAAACTATGCAATGTGACCACTTGATGGAAATTACAAAAAATTTATAACAATTATAAGAAATTTATAAGCCTTGATTCAATCACCTACTCAAACCACAACCACTTTTGTCTTCACCAAATCAACCTGCCCAAAAAGGTGTTTTGAAAGATTAGCTAGTTAACACCTTTACTAGAACAATAAATAAATATAAATGGATTAATTGGATTCAAAATTCATCCCTTTTCAAATTCTAGGTGATATCAAGCATCACTTAATCCATCTCATGCTCCAAACAACTCAAAACTTTCAGCAGATCTTGTCTTGTCCTACACTGGAAAAAATATTCATGTCAAAAGAATGACTTGGAAACCTTAGAAAAACTCATCATCATGATACAAAAATCATATCACTAGAAATATATCTGAATCCTATTTCCACCACAAATTTAATCACCTCCTAACTCCTCTTGTAGATCATGTTATGCTCATTTCCTTCAAGACTATTTTTATTGTCTCAAACTCGCCCTTTGACGACCAACCCGAATGGAGCTCACTTCACCATGTAACTTCATCAATATGTCCCAAAACATATTTTAAAATTAATATAAACTCACATACACTCCATAATGCCAATTTATCCTACAACTCCTTTGACAACCTTGTCCCAAAACACTCTTCTTCAGAAACTGACCTATTTGAGTGGGGCCCACTCATCACCATGACCTCTACCATACCTTTCTGGAAATATGAATGAGTCCTATACATGTTAAAATCATCATCCATGCACTAGGAATCAATTCTTTCCACTTAGGAAGCAATTATTCCATACCACTTTCAAGCTAGGGTTTCAAACTCATAAAAGTTTACCTTATTAACATTTTCTCATAAACACTGACAATGAAATGACCTCATTATTTTTGTGAAACCTTATAGAATCAATTTAGAAACATCCTTGAAATCGAAAAGGTCACATACAAAGCACACAATTCAGCGTGAGCATCAGAAGTTCCAATTAGAGCTAGAAATGCACTAGTTCTTGACCCTATCTAACCAAAATGGACATATCTTGTAAAATACACATCCGAACATCCTATTTTTTTTTCTAAAAGCACCATAATACACCTGCATTCATTAGTCCATGAGTTCATATAGCTCCAAGTCTCCATCTCATACCCTTGACATCCATACCGCTCAAAATGAGCACCTGAAACATGGTCACCAACCTATATCTCGCACCCAGAAACTAATGTGAGTTCCCAAACACTCTCTAAACTTGTTTCATACAAATATGATTATGAAAAACCCATAAGATCATACTACCATGAAACATCACCCAGCACGATTGGGCTTGCAAGAGCAAGCAATCCTAATTGAATCTCCATATATCATCATGAACACATCTAAACCATCATGTCAATCATTATTAAAAACATCATTTGAGCCTAGTTATTAATGTGGTTTTGCATCAATGAAAACACCTATAGGACCACATGCCAACAATCTCCCCTTTTTCATTGATGGAAAACTACTTGAACTTCTCCCCCTTTTTACATTAATGAAAAAGGCATATTGTACCTACATAATATTCATCTTTCTTAGCTTCATAACATCATGCTTTGGTTAGAAACATCAACCAAAGATCTCAAAAATCTCAAGACCTTGAAATTTGACATAAAAATATGATTTTCCTTCCTTGGAAGCATGCAACCACCATGATTCCCCTAGGCCAAGCTCTTACATCATCTGAGAATCATCAATAAAGCATAAATAAGCGTTATCTTACCTTTTTAGATCCAAAACACCATTTTCCATCTCCTAGGCATGTAAAAGTTGTCAATTTTCACTTCAACCCTATTTTAGCCTTCATTGGAACATTGTAGCAGACCATAACCCGAGCCATACACTCTAAGAACATGCCAACAATGTCATAAATGATCATACCTTCTTTCTTGACCATAAACAAAATTTTCTAGGCATATCATTAGATTTTCAATGCATTTTATTACTCTCATACCGACTCAAGAACATGTAGTCAAAAAATCATGCACTTTAGGCATTATTTAGCCCGGTCTCATACTACCATTTAGAATGTTCTTAAGTGAATGAAGTACTAATTAATCCCACCTTTTGTCCATCTAATTTTACCTTTTTATTTCACAACCTCATGTATTTTCATATACATGCCCAGCTATTTCATCACTATCCCATCATTTTAGCCTAAACCCAAGCATCTAGGCCTATACTAGGGCGCCATAGGGTGCCTTGGCCCCACCTGGAGCACCCCGATCCTTGTTTTACTTTCCCACTTCTTTTTGAGCCTCTTCTAGCCATTTTTCATCCTTATCTTTTTCCTAGTCGGCCATGTCGGGTTAATTACAAAATTAGAGCAAGAAAACCCAATAAATATAAAGTTATGAGACCATAATGAGGGTACTAACATCACTTAATACTATCACTCCATCTAGAGTTATATCCATTTCATCGCTTGCATCTATATAGTTCCATGCATCAAGGCTAAGATGTCCACATCAACACACACGACATAGGGGATTCTATTCTATTCCATGCACACATGCAGTATATTTTCTATAGTTATTATTTCTTGCTACTTCACAAAGTGTGACCCGACACAAGAGCACCTAGGGCATGAAATGAATACACACACTAGAACTACATTTGGGTCGCAAATGTAATGTAATTCTTAGATTAGTAAGCCCATTTTTGTGGTAATTTGAGGTCACTCGAACCCATTCATTTTATATCTTTTATTTTAGGGTTTTGATACTTCTATTTCACCTGATTCTAGAGCGTTTCTTCGAATGTTGACGAAACAAATAAGGGTAAAGGGCTAGGAGGACTACCTGTCGAAATGCTGGTTATAGGTTGTTGCACACATATGACTTCTTGATCAACAATTGATCATTACTGACTTCCTTTTTCTTGGAGGAACAACTTGAAATGGAAAACAAGATCACTAAATGAAAGTTAAAAAATATATGCAGTGGGACCGCTAAAGCATATGCTAGATCTGAGAAGTGTGCTACTCCTTAGACGATTGTCAATCCACTATTTAAAACAACTTAATGTTAACAATAAAGGAAATCCTACCGTAGTTAAAATGATTTAGGTATCTCATTCGACTACAATAAGCAAATTCATTCACAAAGCTAGGCTATGATTAAATCGAAGGTCAAGATATCTGTCGTGGTGTTTATTAGTTAGGTCGATTTTGGGCTGTTTTGGGTATTGGGTAGAGAGTTCAGGCTCGTTCTTGGTCTGATGGTAAAAACACGAGACCGACGCGTCGGTCTAATAATAGACTGATGTTGGTTTAAGTGAACTGGCGATGGTTGTGGGTAACCGGTGTCGGTGTGGTTGGGGTACAAGAAACTCAATAAAAGTTTGAGGTGAGGGCAGATCCAAGGCTAAATGGAAATGGAGAGGGCTATGACAGGGTCTGTGTAGGTCTTAGGTATACTCAGGGGTGATTAAAATCTAAGTATGGGAAGTTCAAGGGTGTGGGTGAAGGAATGGTCAAGTTTACATGGAGGTAAATGGTGGGTAAATGGAAATGGGAGCAGAAACTAATAATAAAAGTAAAAGAATCTACTAAAAATGGCAATGGATAAGTGTTGGTTAATAAAACACTTACTTGTTACATGAGCTTGATGTTTGGTTGGTAATGGTGGGTGATCAAATGAAAGGAACTTGGTGTGGTGCAGTGCTTCCTAAATGCTCCCGTGAAGGAAAATGGCTCTGTGGTTGCTTCAGGTGTTGGTTGTGGATGCTCTGATGCGTGTATGAATGTTGGTTCTACTTGCATGCAGCTCTGGTTTTGTCTCTCGCTCTCAGAAGATGTGCCAACCTCTCAGAAATGTCCCAACCTCAAAATAAAGTTGTTTTAGGGATTAAATGGTAAATCGACGGTGGTTTCGGGTTGACCGGCGGTGGTTTAGGGTAACCGGCATCGGTTAGGGTGGGATTTCCTAGGTTTACTAAACTAGGCAGATCCCCTTGATTTTTTGGGATCTCATTCGTTTTGCTCCACGGATTAGAATGGAAGCTTCCTTTCTAACGTGCGGGAATGTGGTTAAAGGGAATATAGGCTTTGATTTTTAGGGTTTGGGTAGGTTATTAGTTAGTTATGACAACATACTAAGAATAGGTCTTAGGGTGAGGTGGATATGTGGGAATTATCCAATTAGGATATTTAAATAATAAATATTGTGAGGATAATGAATTAATTTAATTTAATTAATTAAATTAATATTAGAGTGGGATGAAAGGGGCCATGGTTAGGTGAATGTGTTCAAGGTGTTTATTTTATAAGGGACCAAGGGGAGTGTGACCCACTTAATGGAAAAAGGTCCACTTGGGTAATCTAGGTAATAGGTCAGGGTCAAAGGTAATAACAATCAAATGCACACACATATAAACCTGTAAAGACGGTACCAAAGTTGAAGAGCATGCAAACTCTACATTGTCTAAGGTCGATAGGTTTATCCAAACAAGGTTGAAATGATTTGGTATCCAAGGTATAAGATATGGTCAGGAAACACGATGTAGGTCAGGTGCAGGAACGTTTAGGTATGTTCCGGTACACCAAAGGTTGGGTCAAGATAAACAGTCATTACAAGAGGCAAGGTAGGGTTAGTATGTCCATCAACATAGGTAACAATGCTGCAAGGTATAACAAACACATGAGGTCACATGTCACTAGCGATGTTCCAAGTCCAAGTATCTAGGTCACAACACGGGTAGGTCCGAGGTAAGGGTAAAATAATGAGTCCCCGAATGAGGACGAGGTGAGGGGGTAAATGATAAGGTCAGGAAGATAAAGTGGAGTGTCCAAGTGAGGTGTGGGTGAGGTAAAAAAGGATTCAGGTCAAAAATTGGGGGTAGGGGGTAGGAAAAAGACTAAGTAGGTAAACCGATGACGGTTTGAAGGAACCGATGTCGGTCAAGATGGACCGACCACACGGTAAGCTAGGGCACAGGACTTATGTCGATAAAGGAAAACCATCATTGGTCAGTCGGGTAGGGTATAAAAAGAAATTTTTCCGTATTTTCAAATCATTTATCTTTTATCAAATTGGGGAAAATGAAAAAGAGAGAGAAAAAGGTGGAAAGTGACAAAGTGAGATGGAGGACTGAGTTGGCGAGCCACATGATTGGGGATAGTTGGTTGATAGGTGGATCCACGAGCTGGGTTGGATTGATTTGATTGGTTGGAGAGCGAGAGGTCATTCGGTGATGGCGAGATGCGGGAGAGACGGAGATGGAGGATGTCCGATAGGATGATGCCTGATGCACATCCCTCCATTTTGATGTATTTGATTCATTTTTGATCTCGTCTTTGAAGGGAGTGAGGATGTATGAGAGTTTTTTTGTATTCTTGATCATATCTGTTGTCTGTGCTTTGAAGATGGTGAGAAATTTGTATATGAGAGTTTTGAGAGATTTGGTTATATATACCGGCCTGTGTGCGAAGATATTTGAGAGTTATGTATATGGAGACACATGTTTGGATATTTTATTTATAGAGATGATGATGATTATGGTCATTATGTGTATACATGGTTGTGGTTATCTTGTTATTTTGATGTGTATATGTGATGGAAATCAAGTAGTGTAGGCATGATAGAGTCAAGTCATAGGCATGGATCGAGTTAGGTTGTGGTCTAGGCATGGATTGAGTTAGGTTGTAGGCATGGATGGAGTTAGGTTGTGGTCTAGGCATGGATTGAGTCAGGTTGTAGGCATGGATTGAGTCAGGTCATAGGCATGGATTGAGTTAGGTTATAGGCATGAATGGAGTTAGGTTGTGGTCTAGGCATGGATGGAGTCAGGTTATAGGCATGGTTGAGATAGGTTTTAGGCATGGTGGAGTTAGGTTGGTTGAGTTTGTAATTCATTAATTTGTGTAATTAATGATGATATGGGTCATGTTTGAGATGTTTATAGTAACATGCATGATAATGGTAAAGAAAATGGTAGACATAATGAATGTATGTATGATGATGATAAAAATGTGGAAAGCAATTTGTTGTTTATTTGGTTTAATTCCCAATTATTGATATAAAAAGAAATCTAACAAGGGTAGATTGTAATTTAAGAAAATGAAAGGTGAATTGGCTAGGGTAGAGAGTGGTGAGCTAACCTCCAAGGGCCCCATGCCCTCGGAGTGCTGCCTACATAGTCCCGGCAAAAAGGGACCTTAGGCCAATGTAGTTCTCCCATAAGCTAGGGAAGAATACAAAGAGGTATGAGTATGGGTTGGTAGGTTATAGGCATGATTGGGTTTAGGTCTTTTTAGGTATGGGTGAATTGTGGGTACATTGGTATGGGTGATGTTGAGTTGATTGTGGTGAAAGAGGAGAAAATTACCCAAAGATAAGCATCGAGGATCTAGTCTGTATAAGGTAATCAATATGTAATAAAGAAGGTTAAAATATAAGAGGAGGAAAGAAAGCCATCTGATTGGTAAGGATCACAACGATTGGGTCATACCTTAGAGAGGTGGATGGACGTAAGACCCGAAAAACACTGCATGGTGACTATTCTAAAGGGGAAAAGTAGTCACATGATCAACAAATGTCATGGTTCCACAAGGTCCCTTGAGGCGGTAGGAAGTGAAAGTGTGAATGGTGAGAGGTGAAAAGTGGTTAATTTTTATATGGTACTAGGTAGCATGCCTTTTGGCAAGAGATCCAAGGTCACAATGGGAAAGTCCATGACGAAAAGGTTTTTTTGTTTTTTTTTGTTTTGACTTGAATATTTGAGATAGACTGATCGATGCGGGAAGTATATGTGGGATGAATAAATTAACTCCTTGAGGTCTTCACAAAGCTGATCACTGTGGGAAGCTTCAGATTTTTTTTCTCTCTTTTTTTTAAAGAGCTTTACATAGCTGTCCTTTGAGGGAGCAAGTCTATTTATAGCAGTGAGGTAGAGAGAAAGATGTCCTTTTGAGGGAGTCATCTTTTTGTTGGAAGTTTGACTCAAGGAGTTGGATCCACATGAGGACTTTGAAGTCATGGACAAGACTAAGGTGATGAATTGGATTCTTGTTCAGAAGGCAAGGTGAAATGACCATGGGATCTCATCTAAAAGTAGACAAAAAGTATCCATGAGAATCATGCCATGTGCAACGCCGTGGTACACATATTTAAGAGAGGATAAAAGAGTGACGGTACGCACATGATTCTTGTTTAACCATTGGTGATGGCATAGGAAGTGGATAACACTCAAGGAACGAGTATGGAAAGAGGTAGAAGGTGAGGTATGACTAAAAGTCAACAATAGAATGGTCGAAGATGTAAGGTGTTAAGGGGCTCAGGTTTAGGTTTACCATCAAGTGAAGATAAATGATAAGCACTTGATCCATAAGTATGAGTCACGATGTATGGTCCAAGCCAATTAGGAGAAAATTTTCCCGTTTAGTTTTTTTCTACTTTGGTTACATGTTGATTTTCTTTCAGACAAGGTCACCAACTTGGAAGGTTTGTTCATGGACACATTTTGATACATTTTTGGTAAACTTGGAGATGGTCAAGAGAATTAAGACGATGTTCATCCAATAACTCAAGTTGTGCTAAACGGTCCTGACGAAAGTCATCATCATTAAGCATGTCATGGAGAGAAATGTGGAGTGAGGGAATCTAGACTTCGAGAGGTAGAACAACCTCTGTACCATAGACCAGAGAAAAAGGTGTGGCAATAGTGGAAGTGTGAATACTAGTGTGGTATGCCCACAGGGCGAAAGGAATGTGCATATGCTAGTCCTTCCCAGTATCATTAACTACTTTCATGAGAATTTTGTTCAAGGTTTTATTGGTGGATTTGTCTTGACCATTGGTTTGTGGGTAATAAGGTGACGAGAAAATGAGATGAATGTTGAAGGAATCACAAATTTTTCGCAAGGTTTTATTTTTGAATTGTTTTCTGTTATCAGTGATGAGGCGATGTGGGACACCAAAGTGACAGATGATGTGATGATTGATGAAATCACATATTTTCTTGGCTTTTATGGAGATGAGAGGTATGGCTTCAACCCATTTTGTGTAGTATTCGGTGGCGGTGATGATCCATTGATGTTCGTTGGAAATAATGAGGATTGATTTCTCCAACAAGATCCAAACCCCATTGAGAGAAGGGCCAAAGGTCACGGGTGACATGTAAGGGGTGACTAGGTGTATGATGAAGGTTGGCATGTTTTTGGAATTTTACACAATTCTTAACGTAGTCGCAACAATCATGGTTGAGGGTTGGCCAGTAATAGCCTAGGTGAAGAATATGCTTAGCAAACAAGGCCACTGAAGTGACCTCCACATATACCATCATGAACTTCCTTAATGGTATAAGGAATTTCTAAACTCATAAGGCATCGTAAGAGAATTCCATTAAAGCCACACTTATAGAGGAGGCCACCCATGATGACGTAATGAGAGACCCTTTTAAGAAAGGCGCGTTGTCCATTACGAGTGAGGTCGGGAGGTAAGATGGAGAGGGAAAGGTAGTCTAAGTATTGTTTATACCAAAGGTCACTCGGGTCGGGGGCAACGGTTCCGATAGAGTAAATTTCATGAGGTAAATAAGAGGGTGATTGGAGTCTTTATACGGTGAAAATATTTTAGAATCGGTAGGAGAAGTGGGTATTTGAGAGGCCAAGCAGGCCATGGTATCTGCAAATTTTTTAGTAGAGCGGGGGATGGTTTGAAGGTCATAACGGTCAAAAGTGGTCAAAATTATGTCCACATGATGTTTATACTTTTGAAGTGTCTCATTATGACATTGGTATATACCATTGACTTGGTTTACGACCAATTGGGAATCACCAAAGATGTTGATGGATTTGACATCTAAGGCATAGGCAGCTTGGAGACCTAATATGAGTGCTTCGTATTTGGCAATATTGTTTGTACAATCAAAATTGAGTTTGAAATACAAAGGCATGGGTTCACCATCAAGCGGAATGAGGATAACACCTACCCCACCCCCACGCTGATACTTGGAATAGTTGAAGAAGAGTGTGATTTGGTATGCAGGCTCGTCCAAGGAAAGGGAAATAATTAACTCATATGGAAAGTCAAAATTAGAAGGTTGATCCCCGGAAATAGGTGTGTCGGCCAATTGGTCAGTGATGGCTTGGCCCTTGATGGATGAATTCGAGGTTGAGGTCGACCAAAAGCATAAGCCAGCGTGCGGCACATTGATTTTGGTAAGGTTTGGCATACATGAAGTGTAAGGGGTCGGTGTTGGTCACAACATAAGTTTTGTGATTAAGTAGGTAATGGCGGAGTTTGGTGGTGACAAAAAGTAAGGCTAAGAAAAGTTTTTCTGCATGGGTGTATCGGGTTTCATAGTCCAAAAGAGTATGGCTTATGTAATAAACCGCCTGCTCCCTATGTTGTTCATCACGATGAGTGAGCATGGCCCCCAAGGAATGATCAGTAGTTGAGATGTATAGGTAGAAGGGTTGATTGTCTTTAGGTGGAATGAGGATGGGTGGTTGGAGAAGGTATTGTTTTAAGGCCTCAAAAGCTTTGTGGTAGTCATTATCCCATTTAAAGGAGACATCCTTCTTGAGAAGATGATGAAATGGTTGACACCAATCAGACAATTGTGAGATGAAATGGTGAATAGACTACAACTTACCTTGCAAGCTACGAAGTTTCCTAAGATTAGTGGGTGGAGGCATTTCAAGAATGGCCTTAACTTTAGCAGGGTCAACTTCTATGCCACGCAAGGAGATGATAAATCCTAGGAGTTTTCCCGAGAGTACAACAAAGACACACTTCTTGGGCTGAAGGTGAACACAATATTTAATGAGGTGGTCAAAGATGGTTTTGAGGATGGCGAGATGCTTGGAGTGGTGTTTGGATTTAGCAAGGAGGTCATCCACATAATCTTCCAATATACGATGCATGATGTCATGGAAGATGTAAGTCATAGCCCTACGATATGTGACATTGGCGTTTTAAGGCCAAAATGCATGACTCGATAGTAGAAGGTCCCCAAGGGGTGATGAATGTGGTTTTGTGGTGATCCTCTGCAGGGAAAGAAAGATTTGGTTATACCTAGAGAAACCATCCATGAGTGATAACATCTTGTGACTAGTAGTAAGGTCAACCAGTTGGTCAATACCAGGCAGGGGAAAGTCATCTTTTGGGCAAGCTAGGTTGAGGTCACAGAAATCCATGTAAATGCAGAGTCCCCCTGTCACCTTAGTAAAAGGGATAATGTTAGAAATCCAGCGAGGATAATCAATGGGTAATATGAAGGAAACCAAAAGGAGGCGCTGAAGTTCTTCTTTGACTAGAAGAGCAATGGGAGGATGCATTTTCCTCATCTTTTGTTTTATGGGTTTGGCATGAGGAATGGTTATGATATTGTGGACTACTATGGTGGGGTCAATACCGGGCATGTCTGCATAAGACCAAGTGAAAGCGTGGTTATGGTTTTTGATGGTTTTGCATCTAAAATGATCTTTATTTTGATAGTATGGATGTTGATTTCGATATTGAGTTCAACATTGTTTGCATCTCGAGATGGTAATGACTGATGAATATATGAGTCTTGACACCAAGGTAGGTGAGTATAGACTCATCATCTTGACATTGAATGATGTTAATCGAAGGTGTATCATCGTCAATCATTTTAGGATATAGGAAGGGAAGAGAGGAGGAGCCTCACCCTCGTGTTGATAAGTCAGAGGCCCCAAGGAAATGGTGTTTATGAAAAAAAAAAATTTTTTTAGGAGGAATGGATTCTAGATCCATCGACTCTATCGGTGAAGGTGGTGAAGAAGGTGGAGCGGGTGAAGAAGGTGGAGAAGGGCTGATGTCCTCAATGAGTTCAATGCGGGCCTTCTTGGTAGGTGGTTCAACAAATCCGATACCACTATGGTCATTATGTTTGCGGGTAGTACATGGAATAACAGTATGGTGGCCTTGCTCGTAAAAGCCAAAACCAAAACCCTTCCATGCACATCGGTGCAGGAAGGTGTGGGAAAAACGGTGATTGGTGAGTGATTGGAAGTCAGCGGAAAATGGGCGGGTTTGTGATGGTGGTTCAGGTGTGTAAGTTGTAGTATCAAGTCCCCCATAAGTGAGATTGGTACGAAGGTGGGGAGGACCATAAAGGAGGCACTCTCCTATACTGGTGATCATAGCGAGGGTGTTGGTGAAGACTTCCGTACTCTTGTGGAGTAAGGAATGTGTTGACACTATATAGGTGATACTCCCCTAGAGTGAGGCATTTAAAAATGCCCTTCAAGGTATCGGTGGTTTGTATGTGGGTATCTGGAATAGACGATGTGTTAGAGGTCAGATTAGAGATGGGGTTAACAGATTGGGAGGCTGATGGTTCAGCCGTGGAGGTTGTGGCAGCGGTAGGAATGGAGGAGGTTTGTGTGGTTGAGGTAGCGGCTACAATGGTGAGTGGAGGTGTAGGTGAAGAAGAAGTGATTGTGGAGGTAGATGCTTTAATGGGTATGAGCATGTCATTGGGTCGATAAAGCATGTTGCAAGTTTTGAAGGGTGATGGGTCAGCTGGAATGGTATAGGTGTGTCCTTCATGCTCAAACTTTACACAACGATGCAAAGTGGAAGGAACACAACCCATAACATGAATCTAGGGTCTACCAAGTAACAAGTTGTATTGAAATTCCCCCTCCAAGACATAAAATAACTCTAGAATAGTACGGGGGCCCACACGAACATGGAGGATGATGGTGCCAAGTGTGGAAGTGATAGCGTCATTGAATGAACGCAACATGACAGGATGTTTATGCATGTAATTTGTCGGGTATGCGCATTTGGGAAAATTCATGGGAAGAGATGATATTAATGCTAGTTCCCCATCGATCATAACACATCGTACACATATATCATTGATGTGGATAGAGATGAAAAGAGAAGGATTTGGGTCATTGGTTTGGTGTGGTGTGATCTCTTCATACGAGAAGCTGAAGGAAGGCTACTTGGTGAGTAGGTGGAGTGTGAGAGAAGATGGTAATTTGGTAAGGGAGGCTACATGATGAGGTGTAATAATGGAGGCCATGGGTGTAGGGTCATTGGGTAAGACCTCAATAGATTGAAGAACCTCCATGAGAGCTTGACGATGGGATTCTAAGGTTTGGATGAGGTCATATAGGGAAATTTTGAGGGGGATTGATGTAGTTGTTTGAGCATCACGTGATGTGTAACCCCATTAGAAATAGGATATGTGGGGCCGCGGATAGTGATTTTAGGTGTGGGTGTAGATGGTATGTTGGGTATAGGGTTGGTGGTGGGTCGGTTTCCTTTTCCTTGCCTTTATCCTTTCGAGGCATGGGTAGCAACGTGGATCATGTTGATTTGAGGTGGGGAGGTGGGTGAGGTAGGTGAGCCATGAAAGGTATAGCGATAAGAAGGGAAGAAGCCCGGGGTGGGAAGGAACCTTGTGAGATGAGTTGGGCACACCAACATTTGGGTGGAGGTTTGGCGAGTTCTTTGATGCGAACCATGTTAATTTCAAATCTTGGGGGTGGCTCTAGGAGTTGTGGGGGTGGAGGTCTTGGTTGTTGAGTAGGAAATGAGGGAATAACTGTGAGAATGGGTCTTTGGTGAAATGGGGTCCTCATCGAGAAGGTCATCATCGTCAAAGTTTTCTTTGGGAGGACACAACTAGATAAGAACGGTCTTTAAAGCCTTGCAGTTCTCCACATCATGCCTTGACACATGATGGTAGGCACAAATTTTGGTGTCATCAAACCCCTTTGGTTTGGGTTTGAGAGGGTCATAAGGTCTGAGAGGTGGTAATGTGATGACAAAAGTTTCAAGGAGGTTGGTTAAGATTTTGGCATAGGATCCCGCTAGTGGATCACAATGGGAAGTGAAAGTGGGTTTGGGTGTAGGTGTAGGTGCGGCGACTATAGAGGAAGGGTCTTTACATGAGGGGAGTAGGTCGAGCCACGATTTTAGGTGTTGGTGTGATCTTAGGTGTTGGTCGTGTTTGTTTAGGTAGGGGTATGGTAGATGAACTGACAAGAGAGTGTGTGGTTGGTTTGACTACCTTATTGGAGGGTAGTGAATTTTTGTCTTTAGGTTGCACCTTCTTGGGTAAAGGTGATACGGGCACACGAGATCTAGAGGGAAAAGTGGATGGTGGAAGAGGGCGAGTTACCCATGGGGATAACTGAGGTGTTGTGAAGGTAGATGACACGGGTCGTGTAGGAGGTGTGAGGGAAAGAGACTGAAGTGTCATGGGTTGTGAAGAAGTTATCGATGGTATTGGAGGTATGGATGGTAAAGATGTTGTAGGTGTGGGTGGAAGCCATGTTGGGCACTTGGGTATGTTAGAGGTCTGAGGGAGGAATGGGTTGCTATGTTTTTAGTGTACCAACGGGTAGAGATTTCTTACCCATGCCGGAAGAGCAAGGTCCTAAGACAGACGGAAGGGGTGAAGGTGATGAAGGTGTGATCGATGAGGCTAGAGTATGAGATCTATGGGATGGGTTCTTTTGTTTGGGTGCCGGAGTAGGTTTGGTGTTGGCTTTGGAGGATGTAGCTAAATCTAATTTTATGGGTGGATGAGTAAGGCTGGTGGTTGGGATGACCCCTAAGGTAGTAATAGGTTTAGGCGAGGAAGATGATGTAGGTGTAGGTTTGGATTTTGATGCATGTTGGGTTATGGGTAGGGGTGTGAGTTGAGCCATGAGTGGTATCGTGGTGGAATTTGTGATAGTTGTGGTTGTGTTTGGTTTGATCGGCTGAAATATTTTTGGATATATAGTGGAAGTATCAGCAAGTGACATCTACATTTGTGTGGAGACAGGAAGTAGAAGACGCCCCCAAAGTAAGGCTCTATCCACATAATCTAGGTGATCGGCTAAATGTGAGAAAAGACACTATTGTAGGTGAGGCTGATGAGGATCCAATGGCAATTCCTGTAAAATGTGTCTTAGAAATGGGGAATTTGCTAGCTTCAGCTTTTGTGGGTAAGAGAGCCAAAGTAAGTTCGTAGGATCTTGGGTAGCTGATGGAGAATGGGCACCTAGAGGTAAAGGCATTTCTCTGGTTTTTGATAGGTGGAGGAGAGGATGGGTGCTCCTCATGTTGGGTGGAGGAGATGATGGGTGCTCCTCTATGGGTGGAGGAGATAAACAAGCCTCTTCCATGGGTCAGAGAGGTACTGCAAGTGATAGATCTCTAGGTGGAGAAGCCAAAGGTGAAATGGTTTCGATGTTAATAGGAGTCTCCTTCATGGGTGAGGGAGGAGATGAAGGGTGTTCCTTTGTGGGTGGAGAAATAGGTGAAGTGGGTTCAAGTGTAGGTGGAGGGATTTGGGATAGAATTTCCTCTATGGAAGGAATATGAGGTAATTGGGAAGCAACGGGTGCATCACTGAAAATAACATGGACCTCATGGTATGGCTATCATGAGTTGAGGTCTCTCTGGTTTGATCAGTAGAAGGGGCATGATTAGGAAATGGTTTCTTAAAGATGTGTAGGTTTTGATTAGCGTAGGTGCATTAGGATTATCAAGGTTAACTCGCCTTTCTCGAGCATTTCTTGGACAATGTTTTTGAAAGTGATGCAATTTCCATCACTATGACCTTTTACTCGATGATAGTTGTAGAAGTCGTGTTCTTTGTACCACGTGGGTGTGGGGCGAGTAGGGTCAAAACCAGTGTGTGGTTTTATAGGAGGAAGGGTGATGGCCCCAGCTTTAATGAGCTTTTATAATACATAAGAGTAAGGTTCCCCAATTGGGGTGTATTTCCATTGTTCTGTCTGAATTGAAAAGTCTAGATAGGAGAAATATTAGATGAGGTTAGCCTGATTTGAGGGATGAGCTGGGCCGGCCTTGAGTACCACTACATTAGCGGTTCCCTTGGATTTTGAATAATTTTTTTGTGGTTTTGAAGAAGAAGAGGTATCATTTGACTTAAATGTTGAGTTTTTATTGCGTAGTTGGATTTTCTTTTCTTGATGGCTTGAATCTCTAGCTTTCGTGCCATGGTGAATGCTTTGTTGAAGGTTTGGAAAGTCTAGACCTATAGGGTCAGTGAGATATGTCTAGAAAAATCCCACATGAAGAGCTCTATGAGTTCAGTTTGTGGTAGTTAGAATGTGAGTTGATTGATTAGGCTACGCCAACGAGTGACAAAATCTGCGATAGATTCATCGTCATATTGACACGTAGAGTAGAGGTCAGTCATGGTAACCTTCTTAACAACATTGATGGAGAAGTGATCCAAGAAGGCTTGGGCTACCTGATTAAATGAGAAGATAGAATGTCTAGGCAACCCACTATACCAGTCTAATGCGGGCCCGGTCAGAGACATGGGAAAAGTCCTCAGAAGTAAAGCATCATCATGGGCAATAAGATAACACCCATGTTTGAAAGACCGCAAATGTTGTTGTGGGTCCTCCTTATTGTTGAAGTGGTTAAATTTAGGCATTTCCCAATGTATTGGATATGGAAAAATAGGAATGGATGGGTGGATGGTCTCATTACAAATATCATCGTAGGTAAGAGAATTACGTGTGCCAGAAACCGATGCCTCAGTGTCTACATCTTATCCATCATTAACTTGATTAGGTCATTGGTAGGTTGTGATGGTGGGTACCTCCTATAGCATAAGGAGGTTGGTGTTGGACATATGATGGAGGTGGCATTCCTATATATGGTGATGCCGTATAGGTAGATTGAGAAGGAGGAAGTGAAATAGGGGGTACATACCCAGAATGAATGATAGATGAAACGAGAGGCTGCTTGATAGTACGTATATGGAGGTGGAAGGGTCATGGTGACCCTAGTGGCATGGGGGCTAAGGATTGTGGAATAGAAAGGAAAATGTTTTGAAAAGGGTAGGGTCACTGACACCGGGGGTGGTTGTGTAGCTATGGGTATATGTGATATAATAGGCGTAAATGAGGTTACGTTTTGGGTGGTTGGCGAAGGTATAGTGGATGTGGCGGATGTGGCGGTCATAGCGGGTATAGGGCTTAGCTATGAAATGACAAGGGGCAAGGCAGGTGTGGGCAGCGTGGAGCTAGCAGAGGTTGGAGAAAAATTAGGAGTGAGTGTTGGGGGGATAGATATGGGCATGTCGTATATATCAATTGACCCTGAGGCATCTCGAGTGGATGAGTGGGAAAGATAAAATTGCAAGGCGGTAGGGTTCTGGTCAAGGAGTCGTGTGAACTCCTCGTCCCTGTGGCGATAGTGATAAGTTGGGTAGGATCCATGGGTGATAAAATAGAAGGTGGCAAAGGGCTAGGTGGGAGTGGTTGACAACTGGCGTGGAATATGAGGGTGTTTTCTTGGCTACGCGTCAGCACCATGTGAACAAGTACTAATGTGGAAGGACTACTTTCTGTAAATGCCCCATAAAAATACAGTAGAGATAGGAGAAACATGTGGTGGTAGGTGGATTGGGGTTAAAATGTTAGCTAGAGAATTACATAGGCTAACCGATGTCGGTTAGGGTAAACCGATGTCGGTCATAGTTAACCATGGTCGATCACTGTGGAAAATGGTTAGTTTGTCAAAACAAGGTAAAAGGCTAATAATTTGCCAAGTATGCAAGATGTTGATGGAATTTACCTGGAAAGTGAATATGCTGAGAGTGACAGAGGCTTAAACAACAATAAAGAAGGTGAAGCGGGTGTCCTTTTGGGTAGGTTAACCAAAAGCACAATTAATCGACACCGGTTGAGTAAAACTGATGATGGTCGAGAGGGTGACCAACAACGGTTCTTTGGACCAACACTAGTTACTGTGAAATTGAAACAAAGATGAAGAAAAAGTGGTTGTGAGTTAAAATCAAATATGGAATCAAACCCAAGATTTTGAGAATGATGAGAATAGGGTCCAGGCACACTCAGATGAAGTTGGAATACACCAACTATGATGAGGAGCGTGCAAGGGGAAATAAGAAAATGAAGAACGTGTCCTCTCACCTCAAAATGCAAGCCAAAAGCGAAACACTAAGAAAAATTTGATCCTAAGAGTGATTTTTCTATTATGTTTGTTTAGCTTATGCTATTTAAGGACTGACTCATGAACTTTAGAATAGAATTTTTGGTGAGGATGGCTTCCTACGAAGAAGGAGATCTACAAGGAGAGGTTTCAGGTTATGTTATGGTAGGGGTGGGCCGTCCTTTGATGGGGTACTGGACAGAGATAACCAGCGGGGTGCCCACTGTACTGTGATCGTGTGATCACCTACAACTTCTTCCAAGTGAGATTTTGTTTAAGAATGTGTGTATTTTCAATTTTTTAATGTTTGGTAATAATCAAAGAGAGAGAAAGAGAAAAGAAGTGCTTTTCTATGATTTGTTTATCAACCATTAGCTGGGCATGAATTCCAGCATATAGGTTTCCCTCATTTAATGTGAGCTAATGCAATAAAGCAGAATGAAATGCAGTTAATTTTAAGCCCAAATCGAAATGTTGAATTCGATGACACAAAAGATGACAGGAGAAGGGATGCTCTTTCACTAATGCGATACTAATGAAAGGAAATGAATGTTCTTTTAAATCACCAAAATATGATTGCTTTTAGACAATAGAAGAAGAGAAGATTCTAGGGGAGAAATTTTAATGTGAGAACCTTTTAGAAAGGAAACAAACATGTAGATTTTCACCTAGAAATGAAGAAATGCAAAGAACCCTAAATGGGTCCCACTAGGCGCATGCCAAAATGTTTCACCTGATTCTAGAGTGTTTCTTCGAATGTTGACAAAAAGATATGGGTAAAGGGCTAGGAAGAATACCTGTCGAAATGCTGGCTATAGGTTGTTGCACTCATATATTACTTCTTGATCCACAACTGGTCATGAGAGATTCCTTTTTCTTGGAGGAACTACGAAATGGAAAACAAGACCACCAAATGAAATTTAAATAGTATATGCGATGGACTGCCTAGCGTATGCTAGCCTCGGGAAGTAGTGTATGCTAGATCCATTGTCAATCCATTATTTAAAATAACTTAATGCTAACAATAAAGGAAATCCTACTATAGTTAAAATGATTTAGGTATCTCATTCAAATACAATAAGAAAATTCATTCACAACAGGCAAAAGCTCGATTAAATTTGAAGGTCAAGATCTCTGTCAGGTCGAAGTGTTGGTACTAGTCAGGGTCAAGTTTTGGGCTGTTTTGGGTATTGGGTAGAGAGTTCAAGGCTTTGTTCTTGGTTTGATGGTAAAAACATAGAGACCGACATCGGTCTGATAGGACCGATGTCGGTTTAAGTGAACCGGTGACGGTTGTGGGTAACCGGCATCGGTGTGGTCGGGGTACAGGAAACTCAATAAAAGTTTGAGGTGAGGGCAGATCCAAGGCTAAATGGAAATGGAGAGGGCTATGGCAGGGTCTATGTAGGTCTTAGGTATACTTAGGGGTGATTAAAATCCAAGTATGGGTAGGTCAAGGGTGTGGGTGAGGGAATGGTCAAGTTTGCATGTAAATGGTGGGTAAATGGAAATGGGAGTAGAAACTAATAACATAAGTAAAAGAATCTACTAAAAATGGCAATGGACAAGTGTTGGTTAATAAAACACTTACTTGTTGCATGAGCTTGATGTCTGGTTGGTAATGGTGGGTGATCAAATGAAAGGAACTTGGTGTGGTGCAGGTGCTTCCCGGATGCTCCGTGAAGGCAAATGGCTCTGTGGTTGCTTTAGGTGCTGGTTGTGGATGCTCTGATGTGTGTACGAATGCTAGTTCTACTTGCATGTAGCTCTGGTTTCATCTCTCGCTCTCAGAAGATGTGCCAACCTCTTAGAAATGTCCCAACCTCAAAATAAGGTTGTTTTAGGGATTAAATGGTAACCGATGGTGGTTCTGGGTTGGTCCTGGCGGCGGTTTAGGGTAACCGGCATCGGTTAGGGTAGGATTTCCTAGGTTTACTAAACTGGGCAGATCCCCTTGATTTTTTGGGATCTCATTCATTTTCTCTGTAGATTAGAATGGAATCTTCCTTTCTAACGTGCGGGAATGTGGTTAGAGGGAATATAGGCTTTGATTTTTAGGGTTTGGGTAGGTTATTAGTTAGTTATGGCAACATACTAAGAATAGGTCTTAGGGTGAGGTGGCTAGATGAGGTGTATAGGTGAGGTGGATATGTGGGCATTATCCAATTAGGATATTTAAATAATAAATATTGTGAGAATAATGAATTAATTAAATTAAATTAATATTAGAGTGGGATGAAAGGGGCCATGGTTAGGTGAATGTGTTCAAGGTGTTTATTTGATAAGGGACCAAGGGGAGTGTGACCCACTTTTGGTGTCTATAACTTCTTTATCTTTCATAGGTCATTCCTTATTCCTACATTATTTGATAGATTCGACACATCTCAACACATTCAATGTGATAGGTAGGGAATATTTTAGAGTATCTTGTGATATGGAAATAACTAGATTATGAGATTTTATAGATACCGAGAGAACCTATTCTGCAAACCAGGGAACCCTAGGGCACCCCAATACCTCTTTATGCACTCTAGTCCATTTAGATCCTCCATATATGGCCTTTACGGGACCTTTGTATAGTCATTCCTTCTTCTAGAATCCATAATCGACCTATGACACCTTATGACAGTTTTCGACAATCAGCTAAGTCCTTTTCTTTTGCATCTTTTCATAATTAGGATTTTATTTCACCTAGCATAATTATTTAAGGTTATTCCATATTGATATTTTCAGTGTTTTAGTCCTCCTATAGTAGATTAACTATTGTTATACTTTCCTATAGATTATGTTGGAGCTCAAATATGCACCCATGCCCAATCAAAGACAATTTGGGATTTGACACAACATGGGATATTCTCTAAGTATTGGGACCCAAATTGAGACACACCTCTAAAGAAGGTCAGCTTCGTTTACTTACTCCTAATGCTAAACTACACTTAGGAATGGAAATTCAGCTATCTATCTCTACTCTAACTTTCAAAGGAACCAAGATAAGAAGCGATTCATAAAACCTAAACCTAAACTAGAGAAGGTGATAACACCAAAAATAAGTGGGTGAATACTCAAGAAAGAGAGAAAATGGAAGAAAACAAAAATGAAGAGGGCCACAGATCAAAATCGCATCCAAAGTTCCACCTTCATGATGCACAATAGACACATACCTCTGAAATACACATACAACACACCTGCAAAAATGAAAGGCAAGAGAATGAAGCAAAACAATAGCTAAGGCCAATACAAAAGGAATATGAAATTTTTTTACAGAGATATAGCCCAAGGCATGTGACTCTTAGAACACTTGTACAACATGAAATGATGCCCTTGTATTCCCAAAGTATCCAACCTTAAAACAAGGCATCACTTTACAATATAAAAAAAAAAGGAAGATGGAGAAGAAGAAGAAAAAGAGGGAGTTCTCCTTCCACCAGCTGACCACCTTCATTTAATTTTATGAAAATATCTGATTATATTTGAAAAGTCGACATCCCCATGCCACTTTCCTTGTTGAAGAAGGAATGGTGCCCATACTACATTTAATTTTGGTAGTTGGGCCGATCTGGAATAGACCCTTTGCATGTTGGAGACATCTCCCTTTTCTTCACCCACCTACCACATTCCTAATTTAGAAAATCTAATCTTATTCCATGGAGGAGGACAATATTTCTTCAATAATATCAGATTTACAAAGATCCGATCATCAGATTCTAAATTTATATCAATTTCAACTCCCCATGGAAAACTGTTGTTTTCTTTGTTACACAACTTTCCTATTTAAGGTTTGTATGGATCTCTACCTTCACGGATTTGTCATCTTCATTTTTGGATTTATTATCTCTTTCGCTTAACCCATGGTCTATCCACTTATCACATGGTTTATGTCAACAGTCATAGAATTCTTGATTTTCTTTTACCCGTGGCTTCCTACTTGATGTATTTTGGATTTTAGAACATATGAGGCTTCTTTCTATCATTTTGCATCACAACCCGAGACCTTGGCGGACCCTCTCATTTCCTTGATTCATCATACCACGCCCTTCACTCTTCGGTATTCACTCCTTACATGTGAACCTTTTTATTTTACTCCGAGACTTTTGTTTAATCTTTGCGGCATGCTTAAACCCCTCGCATGGTCTTCATTCCCTTCCCGTAGCTCTTCAATTTCAATTTTTACAAGGGTGCAAAAATAGACAATATTTTAGTTTAATTTTAGTTAATCGAACACAAGTCCCTAATCATACTTCTCAGTGTATTTAGGACCAATTTTGAAGCTCTCCCAAACTTCACTCAACTCATGACTCAAAAAAATTAGCACTCCCCTAGACTCAAGAGCACTATATCTAGTAGAGAGGCTCAAGAACAAGCAACTTACCTTGGTTACTTGGCTAGAAAACACCTTAGACAATTATACCAAGTCTTAAACCATATTTCTAGTGCTTAACATTATTCATATTTGACTCGACAACATGCATTCAAGAGAACAAAATTTTCCAATTCATTGTGTAGACACCCAATACATACCTCAAGTTTCTTACAACCATCCATCTTACCTTCTAGAATAAACATTCAATCTCCCCTGAATTTATTAGGAACTTAGATGCTTCACCCACCTATATGTACAACTTTTCTCATTACAAAGGCACTTACATCCTCAAACAATCAACTCATCACCAAGCCAAGCTTCAACAAGTCAAGAAAGTAAATTTCAAGCACATGAACTCACTTAGAGTTCCTTGAAGAGGCATACATAGACACTTTCATTGTTAAAAGGATTCACTACATACCTTTCTCCCGAGAAGAGGACTTCATAACTACTTTTGTAGCACATTATACACTAATTCGAGAAAACATATCAAACAACCTTATCAAGGTTCCAACTGATTATAAACCTTGATGTCTTCACATTACCAATGACATAAGAACTATACTAAGATCATTTTACCACTTCAATAATAGAGATAACACATAACTAAGCAAGAGCATAACTTTATACTCCGTCTTTCACATATTCAATACTGTAGCTAGCCATATTGCAATTTTGTTCACTGAGATTTCAATCAATCTAACATTATCAATTTTTAATTTAGAACACACACCTTGTAGAGAGATGCATGCTTTGAATTTCATATGTCTTACACTTGTAGAAGTCCAAAACTAACATGTAGCATTCAATTTCTTGCTCTTTTCCTCATAATACTAGGGCTCATAACACAATTTCACTTGTATATATCAACTCCTTTAAGTGTCAAAACCCATCCAACAAGGTCTAAACTAGTACTCTTTCTTGTAGATGCATACATTAGCTTCGAGAACACTATGATATGGTCTCTTTAAACATTTATTATCATTTTTCAAGATGTGACTATGGGAAAGCACTGATAATGCATTTTTCAACTCAAGAACCCAGAAAACAACTCCACCATCTTATACCCTTGTGAATTAGGTCTCCAACTTGATGAAAAATAAGACAAAATTGTTAAACATACTTGTAGCTTACTTCATATTTCCATCAATGTTGTTTTGAAGTGTCTTATGTATCCTTTCACTGTGATTACCATATTTGAGTAGAATGGATCATGTGGATCATTTATCTCTTTCTCAGAAATTATCATCAAGCTCATTATTCTCATAAACAATCAATGACAAGTCAAGAAGACACCTACAGTTTTGTGGTAGTGTATTCATGTCCATGCACAATATTGAAGCTCCATGAAAACATATAGAGAAAACCAACACACATTTTATGCTTAAATCATCAACTTCCACTCATTCATTGTCTATACAAATTGGATTATGCTTTGCAATTACTTGAGAATCATTTAGATCTATATATGCCAACTTTTCACTATTAGATGCATATACACAACCTACTAGCCTTGTGTACCTCAAGGAACACACATAAATTGTAATACACAAGCATGATTTATTTCCTGAAGTAGACATCCATTCGACCATATAGCTTGCTCCACGATCCTTGAAACATGTTCTAGAGTACAACTTACCCAACTCACATACCTTTCATTTTGCAATTAGGTCTTTTAGCCCCTGCTTTGAAAAGTCATAGAGCTGACAAGAATTCCAGGAGATTAGAGCAATGCTAAGGTATGAAAACTCTTAAATTATAAAGTGCATCTTGTCAATATTCTTTGTTCAAAATTTTATCTTGATTCTCCCCTATTTTCTCCTTTAAACTTCACCTTTCCATCATTCCACTCATTAGACAAATTCAAGACAACTGTCAAAAGGCGGAGAGGCTACCAAAATGCACAAATTAATTTTCTAAGAACTCTAACTTGACCCATACCATTGTGATCACACCTTTTACCATTATGAGCACTAATGACATGGTTTGAAGATAAAATTACCATCAACTCGTCAGGGTTCACATGGAATTTTCCTCATAAGCCTTAAATAACATTACACAAGTCTTCATATTCATAATGTTTGATTAAGTTTTCATGCTTGGTGACATGTCAAATTTTTAACCTTTCTCAGGTATGCACATATATTATTTGAAACACTAGACACAAGTCTCAAGGAATCATAATCCGAGGGAAAACCCAAAAACATGGCTAATGACCTATAACAACTTCATAGTGGAAATGTATCTTGTATGACTCAAAATCTTATAAAGTAACCTTTTGAGACAATAACATAGCTACATAAGATTCATGAACACTTCAATAAACATGAAACTCGCCTCTACAACTCATGACAAACCACTTGACTCAAACAAGACAACATGAGGTACACATACCATAGACACAAACATCACTAACAACAAGCAACTCAGAATGAGAGAAGACTTTTCATAAATGTCATGACACAACCAACAACTTATGTGGCCTCAACTTGAATTTTGCACCCATTGATTTCACTTCAGAATGAAAAAGCACCATGAAAATGCGAGAATAACTTGAATACACAGTCATACCCCATATAAGTCATAAGAACTAAGATTAAGCCAAACACCACATGAATAACCATATGGACAAAAACATAAAATGACACACCTTAAGCTTATATAGGAGGTGCATCTTGACTTAAACAACTCCCCCACACAACAATGCTTCATTTTAATTAGTATATCTCTAAAAATCATAGTAGAGGTATGTAGGCATAGTGAAGACCTAAAATAAGGCCTTGAAGAGGTCCCAAATCCTCTTAGGTACCTAGAAAACTCCTTCATCTTCTCTTTTTTGATCTAAGCTCTGTATCACACATTTCCTTCCACCATCACCAACGCTTATTGAAGTAAGAAGATCTCTCCTTGGTTCCCAAGTCCTTGGACCATTTTCATGTATTATAGGCCTTTGAATACCCCTTCCTTGTACTCTAGGACCTTGAAAAATCTTGTTTTGAATTGAGATACCTTGATAGAAATTCCTTGCAACATGACCAAATTTATTACAGTTGTAGCACACTATTGTATTCTTCCTCTTGAAACCATCAATATGTCTAGGTGGATCATACAAGAAAAATCTAGCAACATGTCCTTGTTCATTGCAATTGTAGCACACAACATTCTTAGCAAACTCACTTCTATTGTATCTCCATGGTTGAGTATCTCTAGGATACATCCTACACTCTTTATCCCTATGACCAAATGCATTACAATTATAACAATATCCATTGAAATTTCTCTCATACCTTGAGGCATTAGGCTACCTAATAGGTCTTGGTTTGACATTGTCTTTGATGAGAGTCACCTTATTCTCTTCCTTGATGCTAGCTTCACCTAATTCCTTGCTTGAAACCATGTCTTCTTTCTTCACTTCCTTTCCTTTAGATTCCCTTTTGAATCCCAAACCAGTTCTATCATCTGTTGATCTTTGTTTACCAAGTAGATCATCTAGATCATTTGCACTTTTCTCAAACTTTTGAAAGGTCATAGTCTTCTTGCTAACTTCTAGTAGCTCAGCCCTAAGAACTCTATATCTTCTTCAAAATTTTAATACATACTTTCTTTATTTTGCAAACTTGAAACAAGATACTTTACATTTTCTTCTAGCAATTTGATTGACTCATTTTTTTGCTTGACTCAGCCTTGTACATCTCTTCTAGCTTGTGCATTTTATTTTCATATTCCTTGACCTATAAAATCAACTTCTTGTTCTCTTTCCTTAGAATCCTTTACCTTTTTTGAATGCCTTAAAAATCATCTTTTCCATCCTCATCATCTTCAATAGAATAGGTGTAATAACCTAATAAAAATCTCCTAACAAAGAAGACCCATCACTAGAAGACCTCATAGCTTATTTAGTCATGAAAAATGCCTCATTTCCAATATTTTTACAATCAAATTCAGATTCAGAATTTGAAACACCACTACTAGCATCAAGATAATTCATCATCTTCATTTATATAAAAACTATTTTTTTCCTTCTTCTTATAGTCAACCTTCTTAAATTTTTTCTTTCTCTTATCATACTTGTTGTACTTATTGTCATGATCACTATCATGCTCATGTTCATCATGATCTTCCTTCTTGTGTTTATGAGGAAAATTAACAAAAAAATGTCATATCTTACCACATTTGAAACATTTATAAGGAAGCTTACCTTTGTACTTAAAAATGCAAGCTTCAATCTTTTATCCATCATAGCAAAGAGCTATGTTCCAAGCCATGATCTCAGATGATAATAGCACACCACATTAGATTTGTAAAGCAGAAGAGCTAAAATACCATATATGGAAATCCATAATAATCCATAATGCTCAATACATTACAATAGAATGAATTGAATTATTCAATAAGAAAGATGTACATATAGGAGGAGGGAAGTGTAACTACTACCTAAATCAATGGTGAAGAACTCCCACTAACCGATACATCGGCATTTAAGTTAACTCCAAAAGACTAGTAAGCTAACTCAACATAACTGAGAAGCTAACTCCACACAACTAGTACACCTAAGCAAGCTAACCCAACAAGTGTAGGGCTAACACAAGTGTAAGAATTATCCTAATAAATAAATAAAAGGATAAATAATAACCTACACTAACACCCTCCCGTAAGCATAGCTTAGGTGGGTAGAAAAGAAGGTGGGTCCTGGCAACAAGGCCTGATGAGGTACCCACGTACAATAATTGGGAAAAATGGACACCGCAAGGTACCCAAAACTAGTAATAACAAAGTAGAGAGAAAAATCCTGCTGCAAGATATCCTCAGAAGCTCGACTCCAAAAACTTGTACAATGCTGAAGAAGTGTGGTGCACACTATGGTCTGAATCCACTGCTCGATCATATAACTCAAAAACAACTGACACTAGGCTTCACCAGAATAGCTCCATGCAAGGATATTGTCAATGGAGTGATGTCGAAAAGTGAAAAACAAACACCAAACATAATTTGATCAACTGCTACAAATAGGTGTGCCACGATCCAAGAAAAACTAAGGCAACAAGGCAAGGACACGAGATCCAAATAAATAGGAGTGCCACAATCCAAGAAAAAACCAAGGTATCAAGGCAAGGGCATGAAACCTAAAGAAGCAATATCAACACCACACCCTCCCATACTACAGAATGGGTAGAGTGACACCATAGATCTGTATGAGTTGTCAAAATCAACTACTCGAACACTGACAAACTAACACTGGGCTCCACCAGAATAGCTCCCCCACAAGAGAGACTGTCAACATGCCAAAAAAGTGCCAAAAATACAAATCCAAAATATCTCAACAAACAAGAGAGATATAAATGTATACACCCATAGATACAAGAATGCAATACCTAAAATTTTAGGACGTCGGGCTCAACCGAAAATGCATCCACAAGTGATCACAACACCCTCTCGAATTTAGCACTTTATAATTGAGTGCATGTAAATATTACAATGAGTAACAGTACCTTTTATATTTGAAATATGTATATAAAATGTCACCAATGCGTAGATCTCAAAAAAATACACAATTTCAAAAAAAGATCACCTTAATCCGAGCTACGGATCAAAAGTTATGAGCTCTACAAGGTTTTGCTATTAAAATAATATTTTAATGCTGATCTTTTTAAAAGGTACACGTGACACCCAAATGTCCAAAGGGTAAAAGAGTGCATCCACACGATACATGCTTGCAACCAAAGGATAAAAGCCTGCGCCCAAAACCTAAAATGTCCAGAGGGTAAATCATTGCGTCCAGAGGGTACATGCTTATATCCAATGGATAAAAGAATGCACCCAGAGGGTACAAATCTGTGTCTAGTGGATAAAAGACTGCATCCAAAACTAAAATACCCATAGGGTAAAAGAATGCATCTGGAAGGTACACACGTATATCCAATGGATAAAATAATGCACCCATAGTGCGGATCGCATCCAAAACCAAAATACCCAGAGGGTAAAAGAATGCATCCGGAAGGTACACACTTATATCCAATGGATAAAAGAATGCACCCATAGGGTACAAATCTGCGTCCAGTGGATAAAAGACTGCATCCAAAACCGAAATACCCAGAGGGTAAAAGAATGCATCCGAGAAGGTACACGCTTATATCTAATGGATAAAATAATGCATCCAGAGGGTATAGATCTGCGTCCAATGGATAAAAGACTACATCCAAAACCAAAATACCCAAAGGGTAAAAGAATGCATCCAGAAGGTACACGCTTATATCCAATGGATAAAAGAATGCACCTGATTTGACTGTCTCAAAACATGGTCGAGTTTACAATCGATTCTATGGTTTTGGCACCTTCCAAATCCAATTCCGCACTTCGTTTTGCATAAAAATGCATGCTACAAAAAATTGCTAACAAATTCTAAATACATGAAAAAATAAACCCTTGCTTGCAAAGAAAAACTTACAAATGGATGTCTACATCATCTATCGCTCTGATACCATGAAAGGAATGATAAGAAGATTGTTCCAAGCCGCGATCTCAGATGATAATAGCACACCACATTAGATTTGCAAAGTAGAAGAGATAAAATACCATATATGGAAATCCATCATAATCCATAATGCTCAATACATTACAATAGAATGACTTGAATTATTCAATAAGAAAGATGTACATATAGGAGGAGGAAGTGAAACTACTACCTAAATCAGTGGTGAAGAACTCCTACTAACTGATACTGGTAGTTAAGTTAACTCCAAAAGACTAGTAAGCTAACTCAACATAACTGAGAAGCTAACTCCACACAACTAGTACACCTAAGAAAGCTAACCCAAGAAGTGTAGGGCTAACACAAGTGTAAGAATTATCCTAATAAATAAATAAAAGGATAAATAATAACCTATACTAACATTTTTTACCCTTTTGATAAAAATGGACAACTTTAAAAATGGAATTGAGTGTTTCACGGAGTTTCAATAATGAATTTGGAATAAATATGTAAATTTTATGATCTTCAACACTTGGAATTATTTTAGGCACTTCACATCTTCTCCCTAGGCTTCAGGATCCAACAATTAGCCAAAATTGTACAAAAATGGTAAAGCAAGTGTTTTTTATAGCTCCAATGTGCAAAAAGTAATAAAGTAAAACACTTCAAAAACTCTGCAAAGAAGGAGGAAAATGGAGTAATGCAGATTTTCTAGTTACTTTACTTCATAAGAAAAGAAGTTAAGTAGTTCTAAAAGCCCGCAAAACTAAGGGGCCAAGTAGGAACTTCTACTTGGGGTTTCGGTGTGCCATTACTCAAGTAATATCACCCCACAATATCGAAGTAAAGCAAGTTGTAAAACCCACAAACAAGAAAATGGAGGCATAGTTATGTGGGTTTTCATTGGGGCATTACTTCTAAGTAATGCACTTTCAAAGTTGTGATTAAAGTAAGTGGAAAAACCTCGCAATAAAGGAGAGAAGTAATTGGTGGTCAAATTCGCAAAGAAGGGAAGTAATGAAGTAATTTGGGGTCAAAAACCCGCAATAACTTGGAGAGAAGTAATTTGGGGTTGGATTCCCACAAAGAAGGGAAGTAATGAAGTAATTTGGGGTCAAAAACCCACAATGAAGGAGAGAAGTAATTGGGGTTTGGATTCTCGTAAAGAAAGGAATTTCACCAACTTATTTTGGCCATAATGTTTTCTTTGGTGCTCCATTTTTCGAGATCTTGGAATTTTCGGAAAGATTTTGACGTCGTCTAAGTAATGGAATCATGAAAATCAATTTTTGGTTAGAGTAAGTGGGAGAAAATGGAAAAAAATCTCTAGGATGTTAATGAGAAGTAATCAGTAATGGGGGGTCAAAATCCCACAATACAAAGGAAATTTCAACAACTCATTAATTCATTGAAGTAATAAGTAAATCAATTGTTAAATCTCGCAATACAAAGAAAATTACAAAAACTCATTTCTTCATTGAAGTAATAAACAAAGCGATTGCTTTAAAACCAAAGGAAAGTAGTAATGGGGGTCAAAAACCCAATTGGCCATAATTTTTGACCAGATGCTCCATTTTTTGAGATCTTGGACTTTCTAGAAAGATCTTGATCTCCTCTTCACCTTGGAATTATGAAAATCAGTTTTTGGTGAGGGTAAATTGGTGAAAAATACAAAAATAATCCCAAGCATAATCAGTTTTTCAACAACTTATTACTTCATTAAAGTAATAAGTAAAGTAGATATTGGAACTCGTAATACACTCGGAAAGTAGGAATGGGGGTTCAAAACCGACTTTGCCATAAATTTTGACTAGGTGTTCCATTTGTTGAGATCTTGGACTTTCCGGAAATCTCTCGATGTCCTCTACACCATGGAATCATGAAAATAAGATTTATATGGGAGTAAGTTGGTAAAAATGGTAAAAATACTCCTAGGAATAATTAGGTTTTCAACAACTTATTACTTCATTAAAGTAATAAGTAAAGTAGTTGTTGAAACCCACAATACATTGGAGAGTAGTAATAGGGGTCAAAAACCCGATTAGCCATAAATTTTCTCCAGTGCCCCATTTTTTGAGATCTTGGAATTTCGGAAATCTATCGATCTCCTCTACACCATGGAATCATGAAAATCAGTAAAAGTGCGAGTAGATGGGAGAAAATTACAAATACACTCCCATAATAAAATGAATAGTTCCAAGAAGTAGTGCTACCGAATTTAATGTAGTATGGCGAGTTTTTCTTCAAAAAAATGGGAAAAGAAATAATGAAGTTATTCAACGAAATCTCTTCCTCTTCTTCTTCTTCTTCTTCTTCTTCTTCTCTCTTTCTTTGACTACTTCTTAATGTAGTCAAGTAATGATATTCATTGTATAATTGAGGTAATTCACTTAATCATTGTTAATTTAATTCTATTGATAAAGTCAACTACTTTGTGATAGTGGCGCATTAGTACACTTGTTTTAAATATGGAACATTCCAAATTCATATGTGGCATGCAATGAGAATTTTGAGGAGGAAAATGCTCAACTCCTCACGTTTTATAGTTAGGCACTTATGGAAGTATAATGATATTTTCTATTTTTTATTTTCCTTATGGAGGCTATAAATAAAAGGAGAGGCACACGAGTCATGAAATGGATGGAACTTTCTAAGAAATCAATTATTACAATTTTATCCATGAATTTAAAGATCTCAAACTTTGTGTTGAGACTCTTGAATATTATTTGTATAACTTGGTTGGAATTGAATAAGAAGAAGGTGATTTCTAGAGAACTTTGTGTTTGAGAAGTTTTATTGTGTATTCTATGAGGATTTTTATGGTAAACTTTGTGTTACTTAAAATCTGATCTGAATTAATTTATTTTTCATTTTCTTAATTGTGACATTTTCAAAGTATTTATTTATTTTGTACGACTACAATAAGCTTTGCGATCTACTTATTGTGAAGTGCATTGTCTCTTTTTCTTACCGTTGCTATACATCCTCTTCTTTTCCACACAACTTCCCCAAACACACCATAGAATTGTGACGAGTTTCCAAGCTATGGTTCACAAGCTTTGTAATTAAAGTAATACCCTTGGAAAATAATTAGAATTAAGAAATATTTTTCATGGGAGCTTCATCGTTAAATGAAGGGGATTTATCCCATGACTGCCTAGGTTTGTGTATTTAACCATGCATAAAATATAGCCAACAGTTTTTGGTGACTCCGCTAAGGAAGAACAAATACCTATGATCTCTTCCTATCCCGTGACTTATTTACAAACATTGTGACTCCGTATAAAAACATATGGGTGACTTCGTATCTACTTTGTTATATTGTTTCTTTCTAGGGTCAAGCTAGAAAGAATTACATACACTCAAAAAAATTCTCTACAAACAAATTTCATGGCTTTGCAAAAACCAAAGGATCTAGTTCCTTAGGGTATAGCTATTGGCCCTCTTGCATTGGTTCAACATCTACATGGATTGTCGCATGGATCAAAAAAAGAATTTCCCAAAATTAAATGGCAACAAGAAGCAACACCTAGATGATCATATAGCTGCATTTTTATAGCTTGTGGAGTTTTGGGAGTACCTCATGAAGATGTATCTATTCGATTGTTCATTGAGACACTTGGGAGTACATTGTAATGCTTTTATCACCTTCGCTTGTCTATATCACCAAATAGGCTCTAATGAGAACATGGTTTGAAGCTAGATTCAAACCCACAGATGATTCACATGATTTTTAGCACAACTCATCTAGATGAAAAAATAACCGCATGAACACATGAGGGATTTAATTTCAAGTTTCAAAAGATACTTTGTAAAATTCCTCCTATTGCTTCCCTTAGTGATGAAAATAAAAAAATATTTTTCATTAATTATTTATTGCCTAAAGTTGGTTATCAGCTACGTAGAGAATGCCCTGCTAACCTGTTCGTAGCTCAAAACATTGTTATCGAATTATAGGATGATCTTATCATGTCGAGGTAAAATCAAACATCGAACTCCTAAAGTGTAAGGTTACATTTCAACTAGTACTTCGATCCGTTGTCTTTGCAAAGATTGGAAAATGATATGTTGTATATAAAGAAGCAAATGGTGCAAGGTAACAATTTAGGAGTGAATGAAGAGGATCGAGTTGTTGTTGACTATGATCCACCTAAAGACTATCATTTTATAGACCTTGTTGGTGACTCCAACATTGGCTACTTAGACTATGAATCAAAAAATGAGGTTGATTTCTTTTTAGATTTGGAAGTTTGTATTAAAGAAGAAGAATCCACTGAATTCACTGCTTATACATTTTCACCATCTATCTTCCCATACCAAGAGTCTCTTTCGTAGAAAAATCTCACAAATCAGCCATGGAGGAAATAATCCAAGAAGAGATCTCTACCCAAATTGTTCTGCATGAGAAGAACCATGATGAATCAATTACAAAATCAAAAGTCATCATGGAGAAGGAAGAGTCTTTTGTAGATTTGTCTATGGAAGTGAAACAAGAATCAAATCAACTTGCATGTAACTTTATTCATGGAAAGGAAAGTTTGTAGGATGCCCCCATTCATGAGGATGAGCTTCAAAGAAATGAGAAAATCATGAGGATTAGGCCTTGCCTAATAAGATATTTGGCTATTTTAGATCTAAAAAAGGAGTTACAAACAATCATGCTTATTTCAGAGCATGAAGATGAGCTACAATGCACCAAATATCAATTGCAATTTTTCACTCTTGCTAAGGACTATGTTAAATGTAAAATAAAATACATGGTCTAAGTTTGTGAGGAAAGGCAGTTATTTCTCCCTACCTGTTGCAGGATTCATTTGAGCTTCCTTTGCCTCTGGTTAAAGTAGAGTAGGTAGGTTTTTTCCAGTAAAAGAAGTGCTTGTGCATACCCTGTATGTTTCCACTTGGAACATGTATAATTTTACATGTTTGTATATAGTTTTTCAAGTGTTTTTGTCGTTCTCGTTCCTCTTGAGGACCGAGATAAGATAGTTGGAGCATTTTTTGAGCTTTATTTATAGCTCCATAGATCAATTTCTAGCTAGCATTCATCGACAGTTCTATTTTGGTACTAAGTTCATCAAAGATTAACGAGGAAAAATTCATAGGAAATTACCAATTTCTTCAAGATTAAACTCGACTCCATAGCCTAATGGAAAAAACTTGAAATCAGAGTTGTTGGGATTTCATCTCTATTTCTTCCATTCTGGTAGAAATAAAGATGTCCACAGACGGAGCTAGTTGGTGTCCCCAAATATTTCACTTAGAAATCTTGGGCTACCCCTTTTAAAAATTTGGGTCTTTTTCAATTGTAGATTTGTTGAGGATTCCTTCAGGAGTTTGCAAGAGATTCTCGTTATCCATTTTTACCCCCTTAGTAAAAATAGACAACATAAAAATATTGGACTTGAGTGTTTCACGAAGTTTAAGTGACGAATCTAGAAGAAAACAGGTAACTTTCATGATCTTGGGAACTTGAAATTATTTTAGGCACTTCAGATCTTCTTCCAAGGCTTAATAATCCAACAATTATCCAAAATTTTGTAAAAATGGTTTAAATGGTAAGTTGGCGGGTTTTTATAGCTCCTTTCTTGTAAAAAGTAATGAAGTAAAGCAATTCAAAAAAATGCAAAGAAGGAGGAAAATGGAATAATACAGATTTTCTAGTTACTTTATTTCATAAGCAAAGAAGTTAAGTAGTTCTAAAAGCTCATGAAAACTAAGGGCCAAGCAGACAATTCTATGGGGTTTTAGTGTGCCATTAATCTAAGTAATAACACCCCTTGAAGAGTGAAGTAAAGTAGGTTTTGAAACCCAAAAAGAAGAAAATGGGGGCATAGTTATGTGGGTTTTCATTAGGGAATTACTTCTAAGTAATTCACTTTTAATGTTGTGAGTAAAGCAAGTGGAAAAACCCACAATAAAGGAGAAGTAATTAGGGGTCGGATTCCCGCAAAGAAGGGAATTAATGAAGTAATTATGGGTCAAAACCCCTTGCAATAAAGGAGAGAAGTAATTGGGGGTCATATTCTCAAAAATAAGGGAAGTGATGAAGTAATTGGGGTCAAAACCCCTTGATGAAGGAGAGATGTAATGGGGGTGATTCTCGGAAGAAGGGAATTTCACCAACTCATTTTGGCCATAAATTTTGCTTTGTTGCTCTATTTTTGAGATCTCAAACTTTTCGTAAATATCCCAATGTCCTCTATACAATGGAATCATGAAAATAAGGTTTTGGTTGGAGTAAGAGGTAGAAAAATGGAAAATTAAATATTTCCAACACATTAATGAGAAGTAATAAGTAATAGGGGTCAAAATCCCGCAATACAAAGGAAATTTCAAGAACTTATTACTTCATTGAAGTAATAAGTAAATCAGTTACTAAATCCCACAATATAAAGAAAATTTCAACAACTTATTACTTCATTATAGTAATAATTAAAACAGTTGCTGAAACCCGCAATACACTGGAAAGCAGTAATGGGGGATCAAAAAATTGATTGGCCATAACTTTTGACCAGGTGCTCTGTTTTTTGAGATCTTGGACTTTCCAGAAATATCTTGACATCCTCTAGGCCATGAAATCATGAAAATCAAATTTCAATGGGGGTAATTTTAATAAAAATACTCCCAAGCATAATCAAGTTTTTAACAACTTATTACTTCATTAAATTAATAAGAAAAGCAGTTGCTGAAACCCATAATGCACTTGAAAGCAGTAATAGGGGGTCAAAACCTGATTGGCCATAATTTTTCTCATATGCTCTATTTTTCAAGATCTTAGACTTTTCATAAATCTCTCGATATCCTCTACACCATGGAATCATGAAAATTAGTTTTTGGTGCGAGTAGATGGGAGAAAAAGTGCAAAAATACTCCCAGTATAAAATGAATAACTCAGCTCAGTAAGCGGTGCTTGCAGTATGAATTTAATGCAGTATGAGCATATTTTTTCTTTGGCAAAAGGGGAAAATAAAGAATGAATTTCTTCAACTGAATCTCTTATTCTTCTTCTTATTCTTCTCTCTATCTTCGACTACTTATCAATTTTGTCAAGACTTAATGAAATTCATTGTATGACTGAGGTAATTCAGTTAATCACCGTTACTTTAATTTGGTTGATAAAGTCAACTACTTTGTGATAGTGGTGAGTTAGTTATTCTCGTTTTAAATATGGAACATTCTAAATTCATATGTGGCATGTAATGAGAATTTTGAGGAGGAAAATTCTCAACTCCTCGTAGTTTTGTAGTTAGGGACTTACGGAAGCATAACGAGATATTGTCTATTTTGTATTTTCCTTATGGACGGTTTAAATAGAAGGAGAGGCCAATGGGTCACAAAATGGATGGAAATTTTTGGGAAACTAGTTATTACAATTTTATGCATGAATTTAAAGATCTCAAACTTTGTGTTGAGACTCTTGAATGTTCTTTGTATAACTCATTGTAATTGAGTAAGAAGAAGGAATATTTTAGGAGAACTTTGTGTTCGAGAAGTTTCATTATGTATTACGTGATTATTTTTATGCTAAAATTTGTGTTACTTAAAATCCAATTTGAAATAATTTATTTTTCATTTTCTTAATTATGACATTTTCAAAGTATTTATTTATTATGTACGGCTGTAATAAGCTCGTGATCTATTTGTTGTGAAGTACATCCTCACTTTTTCTTACCATTGTTATACATCCTCTTATTTTCCCACAACTTTACCAAATAAAGTTGCTTACTTGCTGTAGAATTTCCAAGATATGGTTCATGAGCTTTGTAATTAAAGTAATACCCTCAAAATAATTATAATAAATAAATATTTTACATGGGAGCTTCACCGTTAAATGAAGGGGATTTATCCCATGATTGCCTAGGTTTTTATCTAACCTTGCATAAAATATAGCCAACAAAACCACTTCTTATTTTACATCTTCTCCTAACCCTTTCATGCTATTGACAATTTTTTCAACTCTAAGTAGATATGCAACAATGGACTCTTCATCATTCATCTTAAGAGATTCAAATTGATTTCTAAAGGTTTGAAGTTTAGAAATTATTACCTTTGAGTCACCTTCATATAGGACTTGCAATTTATCCCATGATTCCTTTGCTTGATTTGTAGTACATTACCTTTCCCAACTCAGATTCTCCAAGACCTAAATGATAGCATTAAAGGCCTTAGAATTATGTTCATATGCATTCTTGTCTGCTTGACTAGTAATAGGAGTGACATGAGTAGTATAGCCATCTTCGATAGTATTCAAAACATCAAACCCTTGTGATATAATGTAGGTCTTCATCCTTATATTCCAAAATTCATAATTTGTTCCATCAAACATTGGTTCCTTTCCTATGACTCTAACAATCACCATTTTGTGCTTCATGATCTCTGTCAAAATGTCAAACTTCTCCAAAAAGACCCACTATGATACCAATTGTTGGAATAAAAATGGACTGAGAGGGGGTGAATCAATCCTTACAAATTTAAATTCAATTTCAGATCACTCACATAAACCATTAATCAATTATCCATTCATTAATGTGTGCACAACAACATACAACATTCATTCTATAAACCATGAGCAAGATAAGTAACACCATAACACAATATGTAAGTGGGAAACCCTCAAGGGGAAGAAAATCCACTGAAAATAGTTATGGTATTACACGAAAAAATACTCAATTGGATATTACACATCACAAGAGATTTATTTAGTGAGACACCAACCCCATAAGGAGCACCAACCCCTAAACCCTTGTTGATATTACACACAACAAGAGACTTGCATGAATATGAAACATCACACAATATTTTGATGAATTATGACCACTAAAAATATTCTGATACCATAGTTGATAGTGATCCAAAGATTCAACTCCAAACTCTTCCAAACCCTTGCTCAAACCCTAGGTCTTCAAACTTACACAATCTTGTTCTTTCTTCACTTCTCAAGCTTCAAAATATTGCACACATGCTATCTAATATTACTTAATATTTCACACACATTATAATATCTCAATTCATGATAACATACATTAAAAACAACTTCCCTAGGTTGCATTTCTTGCACACACTCAACTAGCTCCAAAAAGCACCCAAAACAATGCTTTTATAAGCTTTTTTCACTTCAAATTCAAAAAAATAATTTTTCCTCCTTTGGCTCAACCAATTCATAATAAAAACATTCAAAATTTAAATCATAATAGTCAAAAGTGACCCAAATAGGTTGTCCTAGTTAAAAACATCATCGCATGCTCCAAAAATGACTCAAATCCCCATGGGTACAAAGAGAAAAAAGCCCTAACATCAAAACCATACTTAGTCATGACCCATAAATCATCAAAAATGTTTAAATTAAAATTTAAACATCATACATGGTCACAATTTATCTCAAACAATCATATTATTTCATTTAATGGGACCACTTCTCTTTGTTCTTCTCAAAACAGTTGTTTCCTACACCCTTCAGGACTTTAAAAACTTATTTATGCCACTAGATCACTTAAAAAAAACAAAATATTCCATGTGAAAAATTGATGGAAATTCCAAAACCTGTATAACACTTCTAAGAAATTTATAAGTCTTGTATCAATCACTTTCGCAAACCACAACCACTTTTGTCTTCACCAAATCAACTTGCCCAAAAAGATGTTTTCAAAGATCAGCTAGTTAACACCTTTCTGGAAAAATAAAGACCTATAAATGTATTCATTGGATGAAAAATTAATCTCTCTTAACATTCCATGTGATATCAATCATCACCGAATCCATCTCATTCTCCAAATAACTCAAAACTTTCATCGATCATGTCATGTCCCGCATTGGAAAAAATATTCTTGTCTAAAGAATGACCTAGAAACCTTATAAAAACTTATCATCATTGAAAAAAATTGTATCATTAAAAATATATCCAAATCCTCTTCCTAAAACAACTCGAATCACCTCCTAAATCCTTTTATAGCTCTTGTTATGCTCATTTCATTGAAGACTGCTTTTTATCATCTCAAAATTGCCCTTTGACGGGGAAAGATGAAAGGATCTTATTTCACCATGTAACTACATCAAAATTCCTAAAACATATTTATAAATCAATATAAACTCACATACATTCCACAATGCCAATTTATCTGCAACTCCTTTGGAAAACCTTGTCCCAAAACACTCTTCTTCATAAACTGACTTGTTTGAGTGGGGCCCACTCATCACCATGACCTCTACCATACCTTTCTAGAAAGATGAAGTATCATTCTACATGTTCCATAATCATCCATGCACTAGTAATCAATAATGGCCACTTTGGAAGTGATTCTTGCATACCACTTTCAAGTTAGGGTTTCAAACTCAAAAAAAAGTTGTTTACCTTCTTAAAATTCGTTCATAAAAACCTGATGATGAAATGACCTCATTATTTTTTTGAAACATTATAGAATAAATTTATAAACATCCCTAAAATCCACAAGGTCCCATGTAAAGCACACAATTCAGGGGTGAGCGTCGAAGTACCAATTCAAGCTGAAAATGCACTAGTTCTTGATCTGTCTCACCAAAACTGACATATATTGAAAAATTAACATCCTAATTTTGTTTTCAAAGAACCATAATACATTTGCATGCATCCATAACCTCATATATCTCTAAATTTCAATCTCATACCTTCTATCATGCATACTGCTCCAAATGAGCACCGAAACATGGTCACCAACTTATATATGCACACTGAAAGCGATGTGAGTGCCCAAACACTCTCCAATTCTATTGTCCATCTTGACAACATGCTTATCAAAAATCCAGAATCTCATACTACCATACAACATCACCTGAGGCACACTGAATGGGCTTGAAGAGAAAGCAATCCTTATTGAATCTCTCTATATCATCATGAACACATCGAATCATCATGTCAATAATCATCCACAACATCATATAACCCTAATCTATCATCCACTTTGTCATTAATGTGGTTTTTCATCAATGAAAACACCTATAGGACCACATGCAAATAAATAACTTTTTTATCTAGAGTCGAGGTCTGTGGGGATGGAAGATTAGAGAAGTTTAACCATTTTCTAAATCACAACTATGAGTTGGTGAACTCTCTCTAAGGTTCTCCTTGGTAGTTTGATCCTTTTCTATTTTATCAAATGTTCTACCAATAAAGGTATCCACTTCTTCCTTTGCAACCTCCTTGGTAACCTTTCACCGAATAGCATTATATATTTGATAGTCCTACATTGAGGTCTCTTGTTTGTATTTTTTGTTTGAGGAATGAAAATTTTAGTGAATATTTACCCCTTATCATTCTTACAGGACCACTTAAAACGCCTTGGGATTCTTGACTATTTGTGAGGAATTTAGCTTGAAATCAAGGTTGTTAAAATCAATTTCCTATGGCTACACCGTGACATTTCCCTTCTTCTAAATTAATTTTTGTAACTATTCGGCAATTGTAGTGCTTCCTTGAGTTAGCAAAAATTTCTATTGCAGATCTAGTCTGAAAGACAAATTGGTTATGTGAATTATAATGAGAGGAAATAGTTGGTCATGTTATAGGTATGTGAATAGTACACATAACAACCTTGATCTCTAATGCATATTACTTTATATACAAAAATGATAGCTAGTGTGATAGTGTGTCCCTCGATACCATTTTTTCTCCCTATGCTTCATCTTGATTACTTAAGAAGATTCTCCCACTAACCCTTTGGGACTTCTAGATTCAATTGTTACACATTGACTCCTTGTGAACGGACCTACTTAAGAGTTCTTGAAATAAACTCTTTGATCATTTCCTTGAGAGAATTGGATTCTTGATTTGACAAGTCAACTCATGGAAAAGGTTGGGAATTGATTTAGCGTTGCTCATATGTTGATTCAATTACATTCCCATCATCAATCAGATCTTCAAGGACATCATCCATGTTGAATTCTTTGATCTTGTTAAGGGACATGTACGACCAATCTATTTTTTAGACCTCTTTCTCATCATAAAAACAATCAAGTAGTCCTCATAGTAGGGAACATGACCATGAACTGATCCTAAGGTATGATCCGTTGTATTGTTGATGTCAAAGGATGGTTTAGATGAGAAAGAGTGCATGTTCACCTTGTATATTTTAACATCCATGTTTTTCCCTCTAATGAAAGAACAACATGTATTCCTTCTTATAATGATCGAAAAATGTAACCCTTCCTTGTGTATACCGTAAAGGTATTCATGCACTTCCACTAGTTTTTGCACATGATCCAACAACACCACTTTGTCACTAAAAACTTGGGTGTCATATAAGGGGAAATTATGGAGCCATATTCCCTTATATTATGTGATTTAATAAAAATGAAGATTAAATCTATATTTCAAAGTAACTTATGTAACTAATAATATACAAATGATGATATACAACAATGTACAAATGTTAAGTACTCAAAAAATATAGAAATATAAGAAAATGAGAGGGATATACGACTTAGCTGATTTTTACACAACTTGGAGATAGTCGGGATAGCATATCTGTTGTATCGAATGGAAATATTGTTACGCATATTGATAGAGAGATTTAATACTAGGTATTGTCTTGGTTAGAGTGCCCATGGGAGGATAATAGTGCACGGGTGCTAGAGTTTGGTTTGGGCATTGGCGTATGCATAAATATTAAAGATCTTCCTTTTTTGGGTCTGAGGGTCTTTACTCCAATATATCATTTGTCACTCTAAATTTAAAGTTAGGATTTTGATGTCACCTGTAACTTGTAAAAAAAACCCTAGAAATCTACACAAACTCACAGACACATTAGATCTGAAATAAAAAAACAATAGTGAAGTTGGGATGACCTCGATGGTCACCCGAAGAGTGAACTTAGCACCGAATACTACACTACATTTCAGAATCTATGTAGTTTTGTGTGCTTGTGTGTGAAATAATGTCCTTAAGTTTCCCTCACACCAACAACTCCAAGATAGAGGGATATATCTAGCTTAGATGCAAATGTGTGGTGTGGAATTCAACACTTCCTCTTCCTATGCAGTGTATACAACCTAAAAATGTAGTCCTTTGTGATAGTAGTGGTAGCATGTAGATGAGATAGCACCTTATAATTTATAGCTGGAATAATAATGTGTATGTTGTGTATACATATGAATCTCTTGTTTGAATTTCATCACAAGTGACACAAAATGACAAATATAAACATGAGATAGTGTCACCAGTGAATACTTTTCTTACTTAATATTCATGCATATAACAACATACTAATGCCATAGTAAAAAATTAATATGTGCATGATTTTGTGTCTACATTTTCCCCCTTTATGCTATTTGAATGAAATTTAAGTAGTGTAAAGGAAGTAAATAACATACATGTATAGAGTCTAGAGAAGCCATATTGTAGATTGTGTAAAGAATGCATAAATTTGTAGCATGGTGAATCATAGATGAGCATATTGATCCACATGGTGTAAGAGGAGGTATAAACCATCAAAAGGAGTAACTTGCTTAAATATTTGTGATGTCATTGGAGATGTTCTATTGTTTGCAAAAGGAGATAGAGAGGGGTAGTGAGTGATCAATTCCCAACCTGATTTGTAAATAATTGAATTATTTAGACGTCCTTCCACCCGAGGAAGAGTGTTGGGGAGAGAGGTATATTTTTATCTCCTTCCATGGCTACATCCCTAAAAGGTTCTACCACTCCGAATAAATAGGGACCAAATTTAGTTTTGTGTTTAGTTCCGTGTAGTTCCTAATTGAAGAACCCATATAAGAGTAATATAGAAAAGGAAATGACGTCTCATTTCCCCCACTCCTATAGTAATGGGTGTTACAATTTGAATAGTGTTGGATGGATTCCAAGTTGGGTGATCTGGAAGCGTTGGTAATGTAATGTGGTTCCCAAGTTAGGTCATCTGGGAGTGCTAGTAACTACACATATTGTATTGGTTGATTGATTTAAGTGATACTAATTAATTTTATAAGATATATTTAGAAAATTACACATGGAGATATTTTTCAATTCCCCTAGATTAGGTCATTTGTGGGGGATAGATTCAAAATAGTAGCAAGTATTGATTTTTCATATAGAATAATTGTAATTGTGTTTGAATGAGATCAAATAAAATTACGATAGTAATGTATTTGAAATGTCAATTGATCATGTTGTATAATGAGAGGGGATTATAGTATGATCTTTATTATATGCCCCCCCTTTTGGTGAAAGGATGAAAGGTGGAGAAATGAACACGAGATGAAAGCAAAAGGCTGTAGAAATTTGTAATAGTAAATGAGATATAATATAGGGAGATGTTAGTATTGAAAAATAATATGTGTGTATTTCTTATTACATGTTCCAGATGTGAATATGATATGGTTCAAGTTCTATATTACAATTATAGAAGAAACCATGATACGTATTGTGCCAACAGGGAGAAAACAGAGTAACGAGGCTCAAGATATGAGTGAAATTATGTGTCGTGTATTAGTTGTAAGAATAGTGGTAAGTAGTAACTATAGTATATCGTAAATTGGAATTAATGTAAATAGTAATGTGGAAAAGTGAATATTAATTTTATTAGTATTGAGAGTATTTGACATTTGAGCTCCGAGATGTGAATATGTCACGCATTAGAGTGGCTAGTTTGACAAGATTTGAGAGAGTAATGGTGGTTGTGGCTTCGCAGACGATCGAGGAGTTGGTATGTGTGATTGTTTTTGATAATTTTCATCCAAAATGCTTTTTTAATGTTTTTAGTAAAAATTAATTTTTGTCATTCCTAACTAGGATGGTAGCAGACAAGGCATTTCTATCCTTCAGGACACAAGCGCTCGGTTCTTGACACTAGTGACTTTCTTCGAGCGCTAGTGTCCACTCCTAAGTGCTAGTGTCCACAAGTAGGCATTTACCATTGTAACATGCAATGAATGTATCCCTGATGAATTTGAAATTTTTGTGATTGATTTTGCAAGTATTTACAACATGCTACTAGTGTGATTTTGTTGATTTTTGGTGTTATGCGAGAGAGATAAAAACTCTAGAGAGTTTCGGGTGGTACATGTCACTTGAGTACACAGAGGACCGAGGTTGTTAGATGTAGAGTGGGATATATTAGACTATACCATCTTGTGGCACATTACTAGATTGAGGGAGATACCCCATAATATGCCTTTATTGATGACTTTGTGTGAGAAATGGTGTGCGAGACACTTGTACTTTCTAGTTTCCAACAAGTGAGATGACAGTGACTTTAGAGGATGTATATAGGATACTTGTGGTTGCTATTGTTGGAGATAGAGAAAAGATCATTCCCATATTTAGATGAGGGCGGCACGATGGTATATCAAATGGTCTCAAGTACGAGGCCAAGACCCATATTAGCTTGGATGTCATTGTGAGATCAGGGGTTTTGTGATTGCAAAAATTTATTGCAGTGGTATTACCTTCGTTGATGGACATAGAGGGAGGAAGAGTTGGGATTTTCTACCAGGGTGCATTTAATATGTTGAAGTATAGAGGAGAATGCTACCATATTTGCATGAGCATGATGTGTGCTAGCCCACTTATACATGGACTTATACAAGTTTACATAGGAGGATCATGGTGGTGGCATAGGAGCAACTACTTTGTTGCATGTATGGGCATATGAGCATATTATATATTGAGGCCACTTAGTGGGTCGCGAGGTGATTGGGCATGAACAGAGATATTTGCGGTGAGGTGGGTGGGTACCCATAGTAGGAGGATGGGCACAACCATGTATAGGTCGATGATAGATTAGATGGGCCCTGAGGCCATTATTTGGAGATTATACATATATTATAATAGATGGGTGGAGGATGGTGTGGAGTTATGGTGCATTCGATGCACCATGTGGTTAGAGGATCGATTCCCTGGATTGTAGAGTTATTTTAGGGTGAGAGAGTATATAAATAGTTTGGTATGGCTCGGGATGTGCCCCCAAAGCCATATATATGGTTTTGGTCTATTAAGGCCAATAAGAGACCATAGTCGGGGCCGGGCCCAACAAGAGAAAAATTAGTGCATCTAGGACCAAATAAATCACATATGGTCATAGGTCCTATACAGGTGGATGACGTGGGGTGCACTCAAGCATACAATCGATGGTGGGCATCACACTAATGGATGTTTCTATTTCTAGTGGTGGTGGATGTGGCCGGTGGGCCGACGGTTGGAGTGGAGGGTCATGAACCCACCCTTGATATAGATGATGTAGAAGAAATGTCGAGAGCGGAGCGTAAGTATCATTTATTTATTTTTATTGATGGTTATAGTTGATCGATATTTGTTGATTGATATGAAAATGTGTATAGATAATATGTTGTATGATTACAGGCTATGCCTATTAGACATTGATTATAGATACTTTTATACACATGTTGACGTGGAACATTCCCGTAGATATGCTTGTGGGAGGAGGGATGCTAGAACAAGTAGACGTGATTGTGGGAAAGCATGCCCATTTATTTTAGTTGGTGACTATAGCGAAGCCATGTGTATAATATTGTTGAACTAGCGCAACAAGGATCGGGACAAGGAAGGGTGAGTGAGGGAGGCTATAAGAGGAGGATGTATAATGTAAGATATATTTGCACGGTATGTGGAGTTATAGGGACGGTATGCAAAGAAGACGAGAAGAGGTTGTCATATTACGGAGCCACCTAAAGAGATATAGAGGCCAAAATTAGTGTCGAAGAGTTAAGCGACAAAGCTTCGAGTTTGTGAGCTCCCAGGATTATAGATAGTGATAGCGAGGAAGATAGATGATGTATTGTATGTGATATATTAATGCATGAGGAATTTTCCCAGCGATTGTATATTGTATCTATGATTTTTATGAGATATGTATGTGTGTGTATACATACATACATACATACATACATACATACATACATACATATATATATATATATATATATATATATATATATATATATATATATATATATCGTATTTGGTGTTGGTGTTCATTTGCATACCATGCGATGATTGTTATTTACACTTGGTGGTGATTGATCAGTTTTTTTGGGTTCTATGTACATTGTTGGAAGCGTTAATTTAATAGATATTGTTTAAGTATTGGAAATTGGTTATGATGTGGAAAGGTTTTCTAAATAGTAAAATGTGCGAATGAAAAGGAGTGAATGATATAGTAGATGACAATTTAGACATCGATGTCATGGGGTATATAAATAGTAACCTGATATAAAATAAAATAATGAACTAATAATGCATAGATGCATGGATAATAATAAGATGTAAAAGGGGGATAATTAAAGAAGGTATACATTTGAATGAACAATCCTCCCCACATGGCTATGTTTGTAGATGCTTTGATGTAGAAGTGAGATGATGCAAGTATTGGGTCCAACATACTAAAAATACAACGTCATTAACCCGATGCAAATTGTAAATGTTGGCCTATATGGTGAGTTTCAAAAGTCATATAATTTGGTTGATCTTAGTTGGTGTCACATCTCTGTCTATAGTATCAAATTTTTGATGTAATAAATGACATATGTAATTGATTATGTGGATTTTTTAATTATTATGCTAAAGTGTTTAATTTTGTTTATTTAAATGCAATTTGGGATAAATATTATCATTGAAAATAATATGATTAGCACTTCCTCTATTATATCATGTCAAATTTATATCATGATCTAGTTAACTACTTGTGTGTTATTGTTATGAGTTGGTTGCAAGATATATTTCCCTTGGACTGGAGGGAGAGCATCATCAAAGAGAGGAGAGTAGATACAAAGTTATGGTACCAAAAGAGAGAGGGAAATGTGTATCCCTAAACCTTAGCAACTTGGCATAGTATACCACCTGGGAATAGGGTAAGTCTTTTTGTGCCATTTTACAAATTCTCTTATTAGGACACTTTGTTCTTTATTAGTATGTGACAATACCAAAGAGTACTTAGGTGACCTTGTTAGAATTCGAGTCTCCATCTTAACTTGGGTTTTTATAGGTCCACCCTCACATACAATTTAAAATCGCATTGTATGTTCCATGTTTTTAACCATAATGTACTTATAAATTTTTGAACTAACCATCTCCTCCTTGATTTATAATATAAATTTATATTATTAAATGTACTTAAAATAAATCAATACATGTATATTGTTAATTAAAACAAATGGTTTTTTCTAATGATAGTTTCTAAAATATGGAAGCATATTATAGAAAAATTAATGTCAATAATAAAGACAAATAAAATAAAAAGAACATAATTTATTTAACAAAGATGGATGGCCATCATTTAAAAATTTATTGCATTAACCATTGAGTAGATAAATAAAGGAAAAGAAATATATAAAAGAAGAAGTAGAAAATAAGTATTGTTGTTCGGCTCACTATGAGGTTGGAGGTGTTCCCTTTTAATAAATAGGCATGAATAAGGTTAAATGCTCTCTCCAAAACTCAATAAGAAAGATGGAATCCCATAAGGTAATAAAGAAGGATGCATTTAAATTAGAAACCAAGTAAAAAGAATCCTCAATCTATAAATAATGAAAGAAATAAAGGAAGAGACAACAATTTTCTTTTCGGAAAAATGGGAAGAAAAAATGGATCTAAGAGTTTATAGAAGCATATTATTTTGGAAGAAATCTACAAGTGAAAGAGTTAGCAAGGAGCTAAAAGAAAATTTGGGAAGTGCAGAGCAACTAGAAGGAGACAATGGTTGGAGTGACAATTTGATATTCTCGTGAGAGCTCTTTATGCATACAAATAAATAAATAAGTGCAACTTGAACAGGTAGGCATTTTTATGAATTTACTTTGTGAACACTTTTTTTACCCGGTTTTATTTCACACTTGGCTGATCAAGTATTAGTTTAGAATTATATAATTCAATAAGAATATGTGTCTTATCTTGAAGATAAGGGCATAATACATGTACAATTTGATATTCTCGTGAGAGGTCTATATGCATACAAATAAATAAATAAGTGCAACTTGAATAGGCGGGAATTTTTTGAATTTACCTTGTGAACACTTTTTTACGGTTGTATTTTACATTTGGCTAATCAAGTATTAGTTTAGAATTATATAATTCAATAAGAATATATGTCTGATCTTGGAGAGAAGGGCATAATACATGTTTAAATCTAATAGTTCTTGTTACTTTACCTCTATGCTCCAAATTATAAAACCAAGCTACTTGTATGCTTTTTGGGTTTATATATATGGCTATGTAATTTTTGTTCCAAATAAAACTCTCTACATTTTTACTCTACCAAATGCATGTACCTACTCTAATGCTCTTAATTTTGGTATGCCCGACAATATGTACTAAGTGAACACTAAATAATGTGTAATTATATATTTACGGAAGTAGTTATAATTACGGGAGATTTTTATGCAATAAAAATACCTATATTCTATTATGCAGGAGTATGTTAATAAGTGAATACTAAATAATGTGTAATTATATATTTACGAAAGTAGTTATAATTCTAGAGATTTTTATGAAATGAAAATACCTATATTCTATTATGCTCGAGAGTATGTTGATAAGTGAATACTAAATAATGTGTAACTATATATTTACGGAAGTAGTTATAATTCCAGAGAGATTTTTATGAAATGAAAATACCTATATCTTATTATGCCTAGAGTATGTTGATAAGTGGATAATAAGTAATGTGTAATTATATATTTACGGAAGTAATTATAATTCCAAGGATATTTTTATGAAATGAAATTACCTTTATTTTATTACTTCAATGCTTTGCATTAGTCTAAAATATTTATATTTCAATTTCTTCATTAATATGATCCTTATTAGTGTAAATGATAGTATTATTTTATGGTAGCAACCTTGTTATTTCTAAATTATTCCAACCTCTAGGTTAATAACATAACCGTGTAGATGGAGAATTTCATAAAAATAATATAAATTTAAGAATCTCATAATCCTTTAATTAATGAATGTGCATATAAAGCTGGAATAAAATTTAAAAGGAAAAAGAAAAAATCAATGTAAGTCAAAGTTCTAGTATGGGCTAAGTAAATAAAAATAAATAAATAAATAAAAATTAAAATAACAATAATTACTAATCGTGGGAGTTTAGAAATTTCAAATAAATTCAATAAAAAGAGAATGGAAATATAAGTATAATAATCATTTAAGGTATATGGACATAAAATGATTATAAAATAGAGAACAATGGATTATATTATATTTAAAATTAACATGCTACTTGAGATAAGTAAATATAATTATGAGTGTATTGATATATGGGATAAGTGAAGGAAATGTAGATGATTATTGGTAGTTTCTTAATAATCTAGAGGGGCGAGATATGATTATAAATCTTGGTGTATTAGTATATACACAAGAAAATTAATTTGAATTCCAATACCAATCTCAGCAAGAATGTCTTTTCCCTAGACAAGTCTCCCAATATCAATTAGTATTGTAAGTGTTTTGTTAAACACCCTAGTTTGGTGTCTATAGATTTGATTTCTCGTCACACATCTCAATTTGGAGATTTGATTAGGAAATAGACTATAAGTAATTTTATTTAAAAAAATACATGATTGGATATATGTCTAAATTATAAACAAGATTATAATCGCAATTTGAGAAAGAATATACTAAATCAATTTTCATGTACAAGTAAATCATTAACTATTCCAAGTGGGTGTTTTAGCATGAATTCACCTTTACCAAATAAACTAATTGGTGTTAAAAATCCCATGTGGATAGTGTCAAACTATGACATGAATTTAATAAACGGAAATCTAACATCTCTATGTTATATTACGAGTTGAAATGTATGGATACGTTTTCTTATATTGCTTATGCTTCTGCACCTTACAACAAGTAGTCAAACTTACTATGTCTATCATTATCATACAAACCATAGAATTATCATTAGAATCTTGTTTTCTTGAATTTAACAATCCTCAGTAAAGCGGGGTAAATAATACTTTGGTTCGTCAATACGATGTGTTATCACCCACACACCTACTAGAGTTTGTTCACTTGTTAAGCCTTGTTTGTTATGTGGAGATCAACTCTTGTCGAGTATGGGGTTATGAGGGATGAGAAGGATCAATAGCCAAGAGTTAATGTATAGTGAACATTGGAAAGTGAGACTAAAAGGATAAGGGAATTAGTTTAGTCTTCAAAATGACTCAGTAGGAATGGGTATGGGTCCTTCGTGGGATTACAAAAGATTGACTCAATGTTTGGGGTTACAGGCATGCCTCGTATATGAGTTAGGATACATGGGGGGTCACCATTTTTAATCTAATTCTTATGGCCATAAGCAACCAATACTTAGTATTAATAAGAATGTAATTATTCTTTTCCAATTCACTATCATGTATTACATCATGATTGGTTATGTTATATGCTATATAGGGATTTGTATACATAGCACACTCTCTCTTTTGGTGTCATTTTTCATATCTAACTTCTTCGTGAATGGTAGGGCCACTCTCAGGATATGAGAGTTGTGTGGGGAACCAAATTGGCTTTCGGTTGGAGGAAAAGTGATATGATGATGTTCTCTCTCTCTTGACTCATTACTGAGACCTCGACATGATCTCCGGTGTTATCTCGATGGTGCTCACATTGATAATTATCCTTATGTTCTTCTATATCAATGTCTCTCAGAAAAATATTGTATTCTTATTTGTAATATGTATTATAAAAAAATTATAATCATGTTGAGCATGATGAAGATGTAGTGTACTTGAAAACTCTTATGTACAAATTTGAAAATATATAATCTTTCATACCATTAGTATATTTATTGCAAAAGGAAATGGGTAATGAATTAGCTCCTATGTCATTATATTCATATGCTAGTATTCTCTCTATGCTTAGTGAATTGAATGAGGTGGAATGAATTCATTCTCCTATGTGATTACTATTATATTAGTCAATTGATTAAATTACAAATAGATGGTGCACTTTGATTATCACACCTTCCTTGAATATACAAGAACTAGTTATTCCCTTTAGTTTCTACCTCATGGATATCGAAGTTAAGAACGTGGATTTGATTCTCGTCTTTGGTGGAATTATATGGAAATTCACATGAAACAATGTATATAAATTAATTAAAAAATTTGAGGTGTTTTTCTAGTATTCTACCAAGGGGTTCTTACATTTTGGTATCAGAGCGTAGGTTCAACACTCAGGCCTAATGACACCCACTACTTTCTAAGTTTTGTCTCATTGGTCCCTTTAGGTAGTAATGGATAGGACACGAGCTAATGGGGAGGAGGACCATCAAGGAGATGAACTTCAAATTAAGGTCGATCAAATCCTAACCTTGGTATCTAACACCCAGGATAGGATAGGTGTCCTCGAACGGAGGATACATGATCTGACATAAGAATATGACCAAGGGAATGAACAAGATCAAGACCACCCTCAATAAAATGGAAATTTGAATGAAGAAAATCTAAATCAAGTGAATCAAAACCAAGAAAATTTGAATGACAAAAATGTACCCCCACCCAAGAGGGCACGGGTTGAGATAGAACTAGCTAGAGACTTGAAGAGGATAGCTCCACCAAAGTACAATGGGATGGTACTCGAGAGATGGTGCAAAATCTTGGCTCATCAAAATGGAGAAATATTTTGAGCTTCGTAACTTCTCCGAGGAAACCAAGGTAGTTTGGGGTGCATACCAACTCTCTGGAGAAGCCTCAACATGGTGGGAGAACTTGAAATCAGAAAGAGAATTAACTTTTGAGAACACCACATGGGAAATTTTTTTCCTTATTTTGGAAGAGATGACTACCGTACGTACCCAAAATTATAGGGTACTACTCCATCGAAACAACATTACACGTGCCCCAATGATGATATAGGTCTCCTTGCAAGGTGTTCAGGATTCAGAAAATCTCTCCAAGTGTACATTAACATCCCGCGTCCCCGCTTAGCCTCTGCATGCTTTGTTTTTCTCTTCCCCCTCTTTTCCTTACTTTTTCGTGTTCAGTGACGAAACCGCCACCCTGCCTAGGAAGCAGTCTCGTGACCACCGCCCAGGAAAGGTGGCGGTCTGAACCGCCGCCCGCAGGCGGTGGTCCTTCACGCATTTTTCCAGAACATTCCTTTTATTGTGACTCGCATAAAATTTCAACGTTTACTAGCTTTTTTCACCGCCTTTTCTTGTATTTATGATTTTGGTTCCCTGGAATAGTGTTTTTCCATTGTTTATTGTAAAGGAGTTCAATTTGGATTTCACCTTTGGGTAAATGGGAATTCTATAAATAGTTGGTTGGTTTTCAAGAAAATGTCCCCTCAAATTTGTCTCTCATTTTCTCATTTCAATAGCTTAGTCTTTTAGTTTTTCTTAGGAATTCAATAGTTTTCATTTGTTGCATGCATAACTAGTCTTGTTTTGCTATTTAGAAGCCACATGATCTTCTTGTTTTAGTGTTATTACTGTTTCATACAATCAATTGAGATAGGATAGTTTCATTTTCAGTCTGAAGCCATTAGAGTTGCAGGTTTTGTTCATCAAGAAGAATAGTTTCAGGTTCTAGATGTTTTGTGTTGCATGACTCGCAATAAATCCCGCTAGGAATTGCATAAGCCAAGCTCTGTTCTCTTGCGCTATCCCTCTCCTACTCGCATTGTATTCAGTCTACACCCAAAGCTATCATTGTTCCAATACCTACTTTGTTGATGCTGATGCAAGCATTACACGCTTTTTGGATTCACGTGAGCACAAAGGAATCGAGGAGACCACCTTGGCGAGGGAAAAAGCCACACACAATCGGATTCACCTTTGTTATGCAAAATCTAGGTTCAAGCTATAAAAGTTTTAGTTAAAACATATCAAATAGAGTAGTGAATCATTTCATTTCAGTTAATCTCACTTTCGATATTGCCGGGGAAGCTATGGGGATTGATAGTTTCTGAGAAACTATGATTCATTCCTCACTCTTGAGGTAAGATCGGGGTCTTTCAAATAAATTAGATCAGTTATTTGGTTATTTAGAATAGATTCACAACTGCACAGGTAGGTAGCTATACTCGGTTACTTTGTTTGTTTTATATTATGTTATTAGCTTAGTTGTCATTTTCTAGATATTTTAAAATTGCTCTTTCAATTTTGTTCAATAGTTTATCGAAAATACAAAAATAGAGAATTTAGATGTATGCTGTAGATGTACCTTACATAATTAGTTTACTTTTCTTTAGTTAGATCTATATTATTTCCTTTGTATGACAATCACGGGACCTAGGGAGCCCAGAGAATACGTATTCGAGCCAATCGTGTCTCAAACCTATCTTGTGACAGCAATAACCGATGTAGATCAAAATCTCAGAATCCAGGTCTTCCGAACAACAACATATCTACAAGAAATTAGTTCACAGTTAAGAGGGTTAAACATAGAAGACGACAAAGCATATACGTTTTGGTCAAACCAGCCAAACTATAGATTACCCTAGATAAATATTTGCATGACTGTAGAAGGGCTTGAAAGAGAGAAAATGTTTGTTTGTGATCCTTTGGTCCCACAGCCAGATGCGGGAGATATTCTCACTGACATAGACACTAGCTTAAGAATTCAAGTTGCCAGAACGCCTATAAGATATTCTGAGAAGATTGCACAACTTTTAGTTCTAAATATAGAGGCTGAAAAGGCATACAACTACCTGGATACTAGGGGTTAGGGATTGATTTACGCACATGACCATAGAATGTCCACAACAACCATGAATCTATGTTTGTGATCCACAGGTCCCACAACCCAACGGGCCTACGGGACAATCGAGACATTGATCTTTGGTTTACACACATTAGTATTTAGATCCACTCCACTTCCACCAATCATCATTGCACAACTATCCTCACTAGACGTAGCAGCTAACCAAGCTAAGGATTTTGGACTAGACCAGAGAATCACCCATAAAATCCACTATATATCCATCATCCATTTCCATGACCTTGTCGGGAGACATATACGAAGCACCCACAGGTTATCTTCTACGTATCCCACAACCTATAGATCGAATCATGCCGAGAGTTCAATATTTATTGGAGCCTTCGAGAAGTCATCCTCACCAAGTGATCTATCATGCCGATTCGAGTTAGGAGATCCTTATTTTCCTTAGATTCACAAATTCCATTAGTGCGCATCAAAGACACAAGATTGCCTAATTATTTTGTCTATACCCCACGTATATTCCATCCCCCCAATTTGTCTTGGCATGACCTCGGGAGGTCGGGTGCGATGAAGAGTTACTTGTAGATTTCCACGCTTGCTTGTCACTTTTCCATCGTACAAAATTGGTGAACCCAACGTGAAACTTCCTACTTTCTAGTTCGGAGTCATATTTCTACTTGTTCTTCCAATTACAAACTTTTCATCTTTTCCACCTCGTTAGCCTTCGCATCAGCTTCACCAACAAAATTGGTGAACCTGACGTGAAAGAAACAGTTCTTCCTCTTTTAGTTTTCATTTCTTCCATCCACCTTCACTCTTTCCCATTATTCTGCGGGTATTCATATACCCCCGAATATGTTAGGATTCGATGCATATGGCATACCTCTCCTAGGTCTTGAGGCATACTACGATCAATTGAATAGACAACCATCACCCTCGCTCTCAGCGTGGGGTGACAACTATTCAACTAATTGGTTTTCCACACAAACTCCTCCTCAAAGGACTAGATATAGTTCTTCTTTCCAAATAAAGGAGTTGGATCAGCTCACTCAAACGCAACAACCAGAGCCTTCTTGGTCGAACAACATGACGCTCACTGGAGAATTTGGTTCATCTCCGCAGGTGTTGCTTAGACCGCAAATCAGTAGACAATCAGATCCATATCTTTTTTAGATGATGAACATTTAATGTTATTCTAGGAGTGAATAGCGCTCTCAGAGTATGTACCGCCTATAGGAAGTTTACAAACACAACCCGAGGTCTCTTTTCAAGAAAACACCTCCATGCCACTACCTATAGGAAATGCCCTCGGTGAAACTTGGTAGGGCACCGATCAATTCATAGCTGGATACCATATGCCTATACAACCTCAAAGTATACAAAAAAACCACTAAGGAAAAATACTGTGACTTCACCAAATGAAGTCATCTCAACTTTGGTAGAAAAATTTAGAGGGTTAGAACTTGTTCAAGCAAGTCAAAATTCTAAATTCATGCAGGTAGGAAATTCCAATCCTCCACATCATCCTAGCCCAGTAGACCTCCTCACAGGAATAGGCACGTTGGGCATGCCTCCTTAGTATTCACAACAAGCTCCAACTAGAACCACATTCTCAAACACCGCTCCAGTGGAGAATATGATACCTCCCAGGTTTAGTACAAAATAATCCATTTCTAGGCAATGCTCCTCCATACGTAAACATGTATTCCAAATCACCGCAAGGAGATATGTTCTCTTCTCCTGGCATATTCACTCAACCACAGGGATTTCCTTATGTCCCTACAAATGCATACGCTATGCCATATCAACAACCCATTCCACCTCCACTCCCTCAGCAGAAGCATCGATGGTCGAAACCTATGCGATAGGAACTTATTCAAAATATTTGAAAGAACCCTTAGACTTCACCATATGAAGTGTCATGCTTCCAAGACCTCTTCCCGATTTTCCTAAATACAAAGGGGAGGGAGACCCGAATGCACACATTAAGGCCTATGCCACAGCCATTCGAGAACTGCTCCCCTGGGATGGAGTTGTTGCTAAAATATTTCCCAAAACCTTAGAGGGTATCGCCTCGATTGGTATTATAGAATACCTGAAGCCTCAATACATTCATTTAAACAACTTCATTTCGAGTTCATCAAGGCATTCGACATGAAAAAATTGTTGAGAACAGGAATCATGGAATTCTTGCATATTAAACAAGAACACAATGAATCTATTGCTCATTTCATCCAAAGATGGCGTACAGTCCTCTATTCTTCAGCAAGCGCTCCAAACATGGACTAGATGGAACTATGTGATTTATTCCTTCATTCTCTTAGCAGAGAGGTAAAGGAAGAAGTCAGAAGTTCCCATTAAGAACTTATGATGAGGTTCTCGAGAGCACCCTCCAAATAGATCAAGCTGCAATAGATAGCGGTCGCAAGACGTATGGAACAAATGGGAGGTTAATCATCCCCAACCAAAATACTACGACTTACCCTACTACCACAAATGTCAATCAAGGACCTAAAATCCTTAACAAAAATCATGGCGTAACAACAGATGGAGTAACTGACCAAAAAAAAAAAAGAAAATGTTGTAAATGCTCCACCGCCGGTTAACAATCAACGAAACAACAATTTTACCCCAACAATCAACGCGGTGGATTTTAATCATCCACAACAACAACAACAACAAAGGTAGATCCAGACACCAGGTCCAAGTCAAACCTCAACTGGATATCAGAACCAAAGACAACAAATGCCAAACTTTAATCCTAATAGTCAACGGTTTAATCAGAGTTTTGGACCACAACACGTGCCAAACCAACAACCTAGGAATTACAATCCCAACTCGTATTGTGGTTTCCACAAAGTTTGAGGTCATGACACTAGAACTTTCCGTGATTACAATAAATTCATGCAACGTTTTTGCCAGAAGAACAAAGACAAATTTTCATAGATATGTTCTTAGCAGATCCTGCATCACCTGCGCCAAATACTTTCACGGGAGCAGTCTCCCCTCAAAATTCTCCCCTCAATATCTTCAATGATCCGCTCCCAAATCATGATAAATTAAATCCAAAAGGGACGAACAAGGGTGCAATAATAGGAAACAATGATCATAAAGCCTCGACTTCGCTAAATCCACATGTCGCACCGTAGAATTGGAAATCAGCTACGACCCAAGATAGTCAGTTTAGTGGAGTTAGACACTGAGCTACACGTGGAAGCCATAACAAGGACACGAGAGTATTCCTCTCAGCCAAATCCAAGTTACCCGCTAGAGACAGATAACATTCAACAAACATTAGTAAAACCCGTAGGTGCCTATGATTTAATTAATGACCTAACAAAGACCTTCTCTCACATCTCCTTTTTGGACTTATTGAAGAAATCTCCTGCCCGTAGGGCTGCTCTTTTAGAAGCATTAGGTTTAGGTCATTTAATTAACATCACTCCACCTCCCAAAACACAAGTAAATCATATAGACTTTGATATCCACCCTCCGGGGCAGCTAGATAGGGATACCGAGTTTATATTCGACATAATCAAAATGCCAACAGATGCTAAGATTGCACGTAGAGGTGATCTAGCCTTACATTTACAAGTGTGGGTTTATAACAATTACGTTAAACACACAATGGTTCGATTATGGGGCAATCGATTAACATAGTTCCCTTCTCTTTCCTTCAAAAGCTAGGGTATGGAGAAACAAATTGTTCCACCACTCGGAATACATTAAGAGGCTATGATAGCCTTAAAGCCACTTTGATTAGGACTATAATACTACCAGTCACCTTAGGACCCAAAACAATCATCATTGATTTTTATATTATAGATCGGGAAACCAACTATAATATGATCCTCAGCCGACCATGGATACACCGTATGAAGGCAATCCCTTCCATGTTATTTCAAGAAATAAGATTCTTGCACTTAGGAAAGATATTTGTAGCAAAAGGGATCCGAAACCATTCGATATACACCTAGTAGACCTGAAGAAGAGACCAGGTGTTCACTTTGAGTTTGAACTCCCAACAAACCAACTTAACAAACCAACCAACGCAAAACCGGAAGAAAAATTAATACCTACAACAGAACTAGAGATTACAAAGAGCATCCCAACTCTCAAGGATGAGGCTAACATTGTAGAAATAGTATCATTAGGAACTACTGCAAAAATTGTCGAATTGCTAGAATAGGATCTACTAATTTTCCTGCCATTTGATTCTATAGGTATGGGATATACCCTAGGAGTTGGTTCTCTTCCAACAGAAGAACTCTACATGGTAGAAGTAACCGAAGCAGAAGAAGTGGATGTAGCAAATGTCCCAACATCCATCTTCCTAGGTAAATATTGGACTCTCCATTTCGATGGAGCTAGATGTCATTATGGGGCTGGGGTAGGTGTGATTTTTACTTCACCCGAGGGAAAGATCCTACCATTCACCTTTAAATTAAATTTAGAATGTACAAACAATGGCGTTGAGTACGAAGCCCTCCTCCTTGGCCTCATCATAGCCAAAAGGCTCGGTGTTAATGACATCAGAGTATTAGGAGACTCTCAATTAGTAGCAAACCAAGTCTCTGAGGTGTATGAGACTAGAGCTGAACATTTACAACTCTACAAAACAACAGTATTAGATTTGAGCAAAGGATTTAACTTCATATCAATTGAAGCAATCCCATGAGAACAAAACCTTCTCGCAGATTCAATAGCAACCTCAGCTTCACATTTCACTCCAAACAGTGAGTTGGAAGACACCCATTTCATGGTATCCCTTCGTACTGAACCATTAGTAAAGAAAATGTCAAACCCTCTTTTAACAAACATAGCTGAGAATACATCTACTATCTTAGATCACATTGACAGTGATAGAGCCACTCTTGATTACCTAAATGCCTATGTAGAGTTACATCTCACCCATCACATGGTAGATTTTTCCTTAATCCCACATTCATCTTCTTACTTTGGAAACCCCATGGTAGAGCTCCCCCACAAAAGGAGCTCGACATATATGCGGTAGAGAATGGAGAAGATCTGGAACTACCTCTAGCCCCGCCTAAGTTTGAAGAAGGTAACGCTTCTTTAATCAAAGAAACAATTGATATTAACATCAAAATGGAGGAAGAACCGAAGATCTTAAAACTAGGATCTTCGCTAACTCCAGAGGAGATAGAGATACACACTCGAATCCTTAGAGAACATCAAAAGGCTTTTGCATTTAATTATAAAGAAATGATGGGAATTACACCACACATCACGGTACATAACCTCGTCACCAAACCAGATGCAAAGCTAATTAAACAAAAATTGAGACCAATGAAACCCAAGGTAGCTCTCATGGTGAAGGAAGAGGTAATGAAGCTTCTCCAGGTAGGGTTCATCAAACCGGTTGATTACTCTCAGTGGGTATCTAATATCATCCCGTTCTAAAAAAGAATGGGAAGATACACATTTGCATAGACTTCCGAGACATTAACAAGGTGTGTCCCAAGGATGACTTCCCATTACCATCCATTGACATCATCGTTGACGCAACATCTGGATTTGAGATTTTGTCTCTCATGGATGGATTTTTGAGATATAATCAAATCAGAATATTTGAACAAGACCAAGCCAAAACCACGTTTATAACTCCTTGGGGAACTTATTGCTATGCTGTTATGCCATTCGGTCTCAAGAACATTGGCGCTACATACTAATGGGCAATGACATACATATTTCATGATCTTATTCATAAAATCATGGAATCCTATGTAGATGACTTGTTGGCCAAGGCCAGGAAGTGTTGTGATCACCCAAAAGTGCTCCGCATCATTCTTTCACGTTTGATCGAATACGAGTCACACTAAATCCAAAAAAATGTGTATTTGGTGTGACAAGAGGGAAACTCCTAGGTTACATTATATCATCACGAGGGATCGATGTAGATCCAGCCAAAATCTGAGCTATTCTTGAAATGATCCCACCATCAGATGACTCTGGCATTAGATCGTTTCTTGGAAAGCTCGGTGCAATCCAAAGATTCATTCCGGACTTAAGTTTTGTTGTACATCCGATCAATAATTTGTTGAAAAAGGATTTCTGCATTATTTGGACAAAGGAATGCCATGAGGCCTTCAAAGCAGTTAAACGCTTCTTGTTGTCTCCTCCCACATTAATGCCACCTAGACTAGATCATCCTTTGATCTTATATTCATGAGCTACAGATGTCTCGCTAGCCTACATGTTGGCTCAAGAAGATGACGATAAACGAGAATGTGTGATCTATTTTATTAGCCAAATGTTGCTCGATTATGAAACACGTTATACACAGGAAAAACGAGAATGCCTTGCCATAGTCTTTGTAACCAAACGCTTAAGACATTACATGCTAAACCAAGAAACAAGGGTCATTGTAAAAACAAACCATTTACGAACTTTCCTCACGCAAGGGTCCTTGTCTAAAAAGGCTGGACGCTTTATAACCTTAATGGGTGAATTCAAATTAACTTTTGTAAACCAGAAGTCCATTAAGGGACAAATCATTATAGATTGGTTAGCTGACAACCCGTTAGACAGAGGTGATCTAGTAGATCTAGATTTTCCCGATGAATGCATATATTACATCGAAACCAAACTCCTATCTCTGAATGTCCTTGGTATACTGATATTATTAATTATATCATGGACCATACGTATCCAGAAGGTGCTACACCACAAAAAAGAAGGCGGTTACACATTATCGTAGCTAAATATGTTATTATAGAACAAGTGCTCTATCGTAAGGCTTTCGATGGAATGCTTCTAAGGTGTGTTGACACAGAAGAATCCAAGAAGATTCTCTATGAATCCCATAGTGGAATATGTGGCGGCCATTTTGGAGGTCATGCCACTACCCGCAAAATACATCGGATGGGCTATTTCTAGCCCACTCTAGAACACAACGTAGTAGAGTTTGTATGCAAGTGTCATAAATGCCAAGAATTTTCCCACGAGATTCACATGCGACACAAGCTCTACAACCAATCGCTACTCCATGGCCCTTTTCTACATGGGGCCTAGATTTGATAGGGAAATTCTCTCCCTTGTCAATAGATGGCCATAACTTCATAATCATGGCCACCGAGTATTTTACCAAATGGGTAGAGGCTATGCCTCTTACCACTATACCAGGTGCCGTGATCGCCAAGTTCATTTTGAACCAGATCATTTACAGGTATGGTGTCCCACAAATCATTATCTCAGATAATGGCACTTCCTTTAAGAATGACGAGGTTCGTGAGCTATGTAGTAAATTTAAAATAAACCATCATACAACCTCCCTGTATTACCCTCAAGCTAATGGGTAGGCTAAAGCAACAAACAAGACATTGAAAGCTATTCTCCTCAAAACAGTAAAAGAAAACAAATGAGATTGGCATTTAAAGTTATATCTGGCCTTGTGGGCCCACCGAACCTCAATAAGAACACCAACAGAGCAACTCCTTTCTCATTGGTATTTAGAGCAGAAGCAGTTCTCCCACTTGAGGTTGAAATACCCAGTCTCTGCATCTCACTACAAGGGATTCTGGATGAAGAAGCTTATAGAGAAGCACATCTCTCCTAACTAGAAATCCTAGATGAGGCCAGATTAGATCGTTGAATAGCGGCATAGAGTCTATGCTGACCGGATGTGCCGGTAGTATAATAAAAAGGTCTATGAACAAGAAATATATGAAGGAGATCTAGTTTTAAGACTAGACAGCCGGATCGATAAGAAGACCGGTGAAGGAAGGAAATTCCGGCCCAAATGGTTGGGCCCATACCGAGTCATGAAAGACTATGGAAATGGTGCGTATCTCTTGTGCACACTAGAAGGTGAGGAATTTGGTGAAACTGTCAATTCCCTGCACCTTAAATAGTTTTACGCATGAAGCATCGACACTATTTGTATAATTATATCTACATTACATCTTCATTTAGATAGGTTCATTTTGTTCACTCGTTTTGTACAAATTGGTGATCAAGGGACTTATTCTTAAGCAATTCATTACAAACTTCTGATGGTTTTGGCATAAGCATTCGAATCATACTTCTTCATTTTCATAACATCATCAACCGTTTCAGAATCATTTCATCAAATAAAGCTAGATATGACAAAGTCTTAACGGTAGCCATACCAAGGCCTGCATGCTTGTTCTCACTTTTATTTCTTCCTAGGATAGGTGTCTTGCCTATGGTCTATTCTAGAAGCTTCATGGTGTCACATCTACCCCATATATAGATCTCTTTGGAAATAAGAACATACTGACATTTTGCTCAAATAAATAAGTCACATATAGATCAAATAGAAAATTTTATTTTACACATTTCCTTGCCCTACCAACCTTCGGTGATGAGCTTGTGTCTCTTACTAGTGACGTAGGGTTGGGAAAGGATGGGAATGCCCTTACTCGCCTATGCCTTGTCCATGGTGATAAGCCCATGCTTCTTACTAGTAGCATGGGGCAAGGTGTGGGGGGTCCTCTTGACGGTAACGTTAAAGGTCATAAGCTAATGGTTCAAACAAACCTTTGAAATCTTGAGTCAAAAACAAATGAATCAGATGTCCAAAATTCCAAGAGAGTCCAAAATCCTTGAAAACCAGATTTTGTCAACCATATGGCCATCTACGGATCTAAGTCTGGATAAACCGCAAAGCAAGTTGCATTCTAAACTATGGAGTCACTTGAGTAGAATAGGTTTGTAGCATCCTAATTTGGTTCCATCAAAACTTTGTCTATCTCTCATTGCTACCATTCAACAAATTTCATAGCTTGTGCCCTTTCTACCTCTTGGTGGTGAGCCCTCACATCTTACTAGTTGCGTGGAGATAGGAGTGGGGCAAGTTCATCTGCTCATCATATCAACTCATCATCACATTTTGTCAAAAAAATATGAAGTACCAGAAAATTTCTTACAGAAACTAAAGTTCAAAGATCACATTGTGTTTGCATTATCATATATCAGCATCACGAAATACAAAAAGGAAGAAAGCATTTGTGTCATTTGTTCTCCATTGCATATATTCTGAAAAGCATATAAAAACAACATTATAATTTACATGTGGAAATGAATCACAAAATCCTAGACACCAAGAGTCTGATCCAAAAAGAAGTATATATATATATAATCAAGTTTTTGTACAATGCCATCATGCGCTAGGCATGGTCAAAACGCTCAATGAGCCCGAAAATACAAAATAATCATATAAACAATCTAAAAGTCACTACAAAAAGAGCCAAGTGGCCTCTCAACCCCTATGAGATCCCTTTGAAGGTGCATGACCACGCCTAGGACTCCGCTATCCGACGCTCCGAGCACCGAGGGCTCACGATCCCAAAGCAGTAGTTGTGGCCTCGCTATGAGAGTGGCTCCTCATCAGGTGCTTTGTTGTCCTATACCTAACCAACTCGATACGGAGGGTAGTCACCATCTTGGCCACATGCCAGATAGGGGAAAAAATTTCGGTATGCCTACTAGCTACCGAGGGCTCCCCTACATCCACGGATAGCTTGGCATGAGTCTTCTCCATGGGGAGCATCAGGGTATCAGTACATACCCAGTGAATCAGGTCTCGCCACTCATCAGCAGTCTCTGTAAGCAAAGGAGAAAAGTAAATTAGAAAATAGTCAAAATATAAAAACAATAATGAACAAGAAGAGAAATAGCAACCAAGGCAATCCTAGCTAAAAATAATAATAAAAGAAGGGTGACAACTCACTCGGATCTCCGGGCCTCCAAGAGGGATCCCTAGGATCAGCACTGCCACAGATGCTACCACTGACTAAAGTCCTCCTCCCGTGTCTGGAGCAACATAGCATCCTACTACGGACTCATCCTCCCCACCTAGGTCCTGAGAGGGCGGCTCCTCTGAGACTAGAGTCACCCTCTCCGCACTCTGCTCTGCCCTCTCGGCCTGTAAGATCTCCTGAGTGTCATGCCACTCGGGATCATTGTCCTCCTCTCCACCCAACTCGCTAACCTCCATATCCTCGGTCTCCTCCTCCGTCTCTCCCCCTGTGAACTCCTCAAACTCAGAGTCTATATCAATGGGGTTCATTCTACGTGGGTAGGGCGGTGTGATCTAAAGTAAAGGTGCCTGAGGAGCACCGGCTCTCCCTCGAGCACGTACCACCCGCCTAGCTACAATAGGGACACCAGGAGTAACAATAGTCCAACTCCGGCCTCTAGGACCTCCCCTAGCCTCCCGAACTGATATGAATACGCATCACTGGGGAAGCATAATGATGTAAGCAAGGCCAAGCGCTGAGGCACTTGATCAAAAGGGTGTGTCTCTACCTTCCTCGTCCTATCCACAAGCTTCCTATTGTGGCAGAGGAAATCAAAGTGAGGGTCTCCTCACCCCATAACCCTGCCATGGCCTAATAAGGTGTGGCCTCCATATCATTAGTAGTCAGGGAGGTGACTGGCTGGTGAGGTGCTCTAAGCACCGACATCTCTGTCCATCTGGGCTGCCCTCATGGCTCCGGGATCCGCCACCTCTACGCCTCTCCCATAAGGGATGATACGCTCATAGACCCAACTCATAACTAGGGTCGGATGTCTCAAAGACTATCCCTATAAGTGAACCACCCAATACAAATAGTGATAGGTGGTCCCAAGAATGTTGGCTCCCATGCATAAATCTAGCCATGTGCCTCAATCGTGCAATAATAGGGGACCAACAGTAGAGTAAGGTGTCCCCTCCTTGTCTCGATCAATCTCGAGGCAAGGATCCCCATAATATCTCGATGAATCAAAGGGATAGGCAAGCTGGGAATGGAACGGACCCTCACCCCCTTCTTCGAACTAGTGGAGATAACTGCATCTCCCATATATGTAGCCCACTGTGCTATCTGAGCCTGTGATCCCACTGTCTCAAGTGTAAGCCATCTCCCAATGATCGGGACTCCCAAGATATGATAGACATCCTCCGGGGTGATAGTTCACTCACCCCGACTCCGGAAATCGGAAAGTGTTCGATCAACATCCCAATATGAAAACAGGTCACAAAGTATGTGACTAGAAGGTGCGACATGAGGAACCCGTGATATACATAATATGCCGGCCTCTGAAGAGTATCCTGCTCATCCTAAGAAAGTGCATCCAACACTGCTGGAAGCTAGTCACACACACTCTCTCGGCTCCATCTGATATATTCCTCCTTCTGCATACACCTAAAAACACGTAAAACGGAGTAAGTTAGTATTCAAATTACATTGGAAAAATCATTAAAGTAGGTAAGAATGCTAGAAATGCAAAAACAAATTCAAACAAGTGTTATTTTGGCATTCTGTAAAGGACCGCCACCCTGAGCAGGGTGGCGGTTCCTGGCGCCGCCTTAAAAGGGGTGGTCGTGTCCCAAATTTCCAAACAGTCACGTGCCCTAAAAATGCCTAAAAACATAAAAAAAAGACTATTTTGACTAAAACAAAGCCTACCCATTAGGCGCCCCCTAAGTGACCCTATTAACACCGACATTTTCAAAAATAATCCCCCCATGACAAAGATTTCATCATTTTAACATTTTGGGGGTAAAAACGTTAAATCAAGAAGAACTAACCTGTGATCTCAGGTCGATGTTCCACTTGTGGAGGCATGATCACTATCTCGTCACGAACATTTTGACTATACTCTCGTCAAAAACCGTCACCGTGGGTCCTAGAGCTCAAAATCAATCAAATCAACATGCGCAAATGAATAGGAAAATGGGCCCATTTTTACATATATAGCATCTTGACTCATTTTGAATGCCCTTTTCGTAGGTTTGGAGTAACGGAGGTAAGTTCTTATCCCCGTGTGAATGGTAAGTCCTCATTTCATATTATTTTAGTATTTATTTTTCGATCTATTTTATCTATCTGCACTTGAGTCCTCTTTTCATTTTGTAGGTAGTGGGAATTTTGGAGGGCATCATTTCGACACACGGACGTGTCAGGTATAATTTCTAAACTTCCCATTTTGGGACCGCCATACTCGGACCCACCATTCTACGCCTCTTCATGGCTAAAACGCTTCTTCGAGGGGGCAATATCACGTATCAAAATTGTAGGTAATCTTGCTCCGTCGAACAACATTACGTGCCCCCAATGATGATACAGGTCTCCTCGCAAGGTGTTTGGGATTCAGAAAAGCTCTCCAAGTGTACATTAACATCCCGCATACCCCACTTAGCCTCTGCGTGCTTTGTTTTTCTCTTCCCCCTCTTTTCCTTGCTTTTGGTCTTGGTGTTGAAATCGCCGCCCGCCCTGGGGCGGTCTCGTGACCACCGTCCCGGCAGGGCGGCGGTCCTGTAATGCCGCCACCCTGCTCAGGGCTGTGGTCCTTCACGCATTTTTCTAGAATGTTCCTTTTATCACGACTCATGTAAAATTTCAACGTTTACCAACTTTTTTCACCGCCTTTGCTTGTATTTATGATTTTGGTTCCCTAGAATAGTGTTTTTCCATTGTTTATTGTAAAGGAGTTCAATTTGGATTTCACCTTTGGGTAAATGGGAATTCTATAAATAGCTGGTTGGTTTTCAAGCAAATGGCCCCTCAAATTTGTCTCTCATTTTCTCATTTCAATAGCTTAGTCTTTTAGTTTTTCTTAGGAATTCAATAGTTTTCATTTGTTGCATGCATAGCTAGTCTTGTTTTGTTGTTTGGAAGCCACATGATCTTCTTGTTTTAGTGTTATTATTGTTTCATACAATCAATTGAGATAGGATAGTCTCATTTTCAGTCTAAATCCATTAGAGTTATAGGTTTTGTTCATCAAGAAGAATAATTTCAGGTTAGGATGTTTTGTGTTGCATGACTCACAATAAATCCCGCTAGAATAAGCCAATCTCTATTCTCTTGCGCTATCCCTCTCCTACTCGCATTGTATTCAGTTTGCACCCAAATTTGTCATTATTCTAATACCTATTTCATTGATGCTAGCATTACATGCTTTTCTGGATTCACGTGAGCATAAAGGAACGAGGAGACCACACTAAGGGGACAAAGCCACACACAATCAGATTCACCACTGTTATGCAAAATTTAGGTTCAAGCTATAAATTTTTTAGTTAAAACATATAAAATAGAGAAGTGAATCATTTCATTTTAGTTAATCTCGCTTTTTATATTGCCAGAAAGCTGTGGGGATTGATAGTTTCTGAGAAACTATGATTCATTCCTCACTCTTGAGGTAAGATCGGGGTCTTTCAAATAAATTAGATCAGTTATTTGGTTATTTAGAATAGATTCACAAGCTGCACAGGCAGTAGCTATACTCGGTTTACTTTTTTGTTTTATATTTTGTTATTAGCTTAGTTGTCATTTTCTAGATATTTTAAAATTACTCTTTGAATTTCATTCAATAGTTTATGAAAATACAAAAATAGAGAATTTAGATGTATGATGTAGATGTACCTTACATAATTAGTTTACTTTTCTTTAGTTAGATCTATATTATTTCCTTTGTATGACAATCACGGGACCTAGGAGCCCAGAGAATACATATTCGAGCCAATCATGCCTTAACTCGGTCTTGTGACAAAAATAACCAACGTAGATCAAAATCTCGAGAATCCATGTCTTCCAGAACAACAACAGATCTACAAGAAATAAGTTCACAGTTAAGAGGGTTAAACATAGAAGACAACAAAGCACATACGTTTTGGTCAAACCAGCCAAACTATAGATTACCCTAGATAAATATCCGTATGGTGTAGAAGGGTTTAAAAGAGAGAAAATATTCGATTGTGATCCTTTGGTGCCATAGATCGGATGCAGGAGATATTCTCATTGACATAGACACTAGCTTAAGAATTCAAGTTGCCAAAACACCTGTAAGATATTTTGATAAGATTGCACAACTTTTGGTTCTAAATATAGAGGTCGAAAAGGCATACGACTATTAGATACTAGGGGTTAGGGATTGATTCTACACATGACCATAGAAGGTCCACAACAACCATGAATCTACGGTTGTGATCCATAGGTCCCACAACCCAACGGGCCCATGGGACAATTAGACGTTGATGCTGGTTTACGCACATTAGTATTTAGATCCACTCCACTTCCACCAATCATCATCACACAACTATCCTCACTAGACGTAGCTAGCTAACCAAGCTAAGGATTTTGGACTAGACCAGAGAATTGCCCATAAAATCCACTATATATCCATCATCCATTTCCATGACCCTATTAGGATACATATACGAAGCACCCACATGTTATCTTCCGCGTATCCCACAACCTATGGATCGGATCATGCCAGAGCTCGATATTGATTGGAGCCTTCAAGCAGTCATCCTTTCCAACCAATCTATCACGCCGTTCAGGTTATGAGAGCCTTCTTTGCCTTAGATTCACAGATTCCATTAGTGCACGTCGAAGACATAAGATTTCCTAATTAGTTTGTCTATACCCCACGTATATTCCATCCCCACCAGCTGTCTCGGCACGACCTCGGGTGGTCGAGTGCAAGGAAGAGTTACTTGTAGATTCCCATGCTCGCTTGTCACTTTTCCATCGTCATACCTACCTCAACTATACTTTGATGGAAAAATGACCAAATTCTAGAACCTTAGACAAGGAGATATGTTTGTTACTACTTATTGGGAGAAGTTCACACGTCTCCTTAAGTACGTACCACAGTATCAAAAGGATGAAAGGTTTAGGATCAGAAAGTTCATCTTAGGCTTGAACCCTCAAATTGGAACAAATGTGGACATCCATGGACCCACCTCCATGGACCAAGTTTTTGAAAAATCCATGAAGCAAGAGCAGAAACTAAAAACTTTAGTTGCAACAAGGAGAGATTTCAAGGAAGGAGGAAGAGGACAACAACATCAAAATTCAACTCCATTTAAAATTAAAAATTGGAAACACAATAAAAATGGGGGAAATAGGAACATATGGTCTAGAAGGAATTTCAAACCTGGGAACTCCTTCAAGAAAAATGGTGTACCTAAGGGTAGGAATGAAAATGAAACAATAATGGAAGGTTTAACAATGGAGGAAAACCTCTAGAAAAGAGAGGTCCAGTGGGAGGATTCTTTAATTGTGGAGGTGATCACTACGCCAATCATTGTCCTTGTAAAATAGCTAGTGGAAATATTAAGGCACCTCTACCAAGCCAACAACAAGTGTTCCAACAGAAGATCCATGCAGTAGTAGATAACCACCAAGCTGATTTTCAAGTGACACTGATAGAAGCATCAGGTAAAATTTTTGGCTATCCAGTTTCCATTCTTATTGATACAAGAGCATCTGAGTGTTTTATAGCTCTTGATATTCTTAGTAAAATTTCTAGAAAAGTTGGATATATGGAAAAATCTTGGTCTAGTTTAGTATGGGAACCGAGCAGAGAGAAAGGTAGAGCAATGCATTAGAGCAATGCATTTTTGAGGCTAAGTTAGAACTTTCATAATTTGTGACTATGGTTAACTTATATGTTACACCTTTGGGATCTTATGATGTTATCCTAGGAGTTAACTGGTTATGGAAACACCATGTAAAATTTGATTGTTTTGCTAAACACTACACTATAATATAAAAACAAACACCGAATATTATAATATAGAAACTCAATTCATTTGGGATGTTGTATTCATCTAGAGATAACTTCTTATACAAATGCTTGATCCTATAATCTAGGAGTCAAGTCTTATCACTTAGTCTTCCTCATATCTCTCTCTTATCTCTAGAATCACTCTAACAAGCCTTTATTCTCTCACACACCAAAATAGCTACGTGAGTTGTTCTCACAACTCACCCAAATACTAACTATATTATTAATATGAGTTTATATAAACTCATTATTAATAATATTACAATATATTAATAATGTTACACAATATATTTGTAACATTCACTCCCCTATTGTTAACATTATTAATTCCCAATATACACTCCCCTAATGTTGACATGGTAAAAAAACATTCACATGCTTATCTGCAATATGCTCACCCATGTGGCATGCCTAACTTGGCTCATGAACTTGATCAAAAGAAAGGCTCTCTCCTTCCATGGTTTTAAACAGGTTTACCACAAACCTTGACGTGACATGAACCCATCAACTGTCCACCTCATGTGGTTTTGTAGATCTCCCACAAAACTTTTCAAGATCCACGAACTGAATTACATTGGTTTTTGATCGATCTTCTCGCAATGCTTTGACATTAAGAGAAAATATAGGAAATATCACTTGCACAGGAGATTACTTATTACAATAGATGAACATGTATAAATTATCTATTCTTATTTGCAAAAAATAAACACAATTGAAATAAAATGCCACAACATCATTGTGAGGTCCCGTCGCTTGCTACCTCCTTCCTTTGTTTCCTCCATCCTCCATGAATTTGTTGCTACCTCAATGGAATGTAAACATGAATCACATTTGTTTCCACATTGACATTATTCTTTTATTACATCTCTCAATGTGAAACATTTTATTTTTCAGACGTCGAGTAACACCTGAAAATGTGTCCTTAAGATTTTTTTAATTTTACAATAAATGACTCTTTGACTTTTACAATGACTTAATTTTTCTATATTTTTTTTTTGACTCTTCTGATAACACTTTTGATGACTCGCAAGTTTTTGAAGACACTTTTGACAACATTAATATATAATGATACAAAAAAATAATATAAATATTACTTTTATGTTTTGGACTGACTTCGACATACAATGATCCTATCCTAATACACTAGACTCTTGTCAAGAATAGATACTTATTACATAACAAATATAACAAAATGCTTACTTAGTACTTGAACACGTATACATATTTATACTAAGGTTAAGCTAGACAAGACTAAACATATGAATCAACCTCCTAGTGACACAAGAAATTTTCATTAATGGAGGATATGACACGTACCTAGAAACTAAAACTATCTACAACGAATGAAACAACATGAAAGATATTTGACCAAAAGATATGCACAAATTCCTATCAAACCATCCATTATGTCAATGCGCACTTGACGCTTGTAATGATTGATCTTAAAATTGGTGCACGTGGTCTGAGCCTTCATTGGAGACTAGAAATAGCAAAGATAACCAATTATCTGCTCATGTATTGAAGGAAACCACATGATCATGTGGACGTGGTCATGGCTGTAGTTTGAACTGTACAAATCATCATGTGGAGAGCATAAAGCATTCTTTATTCTCGAAGGTCCGCCTTGTAAATAGACAACAAGCTATTCAAAATTTTGATCTTTCAACTCCAGAGATATGGATGTGTGTGCAGGTGGACTGTTAACCGATCTTAGTTCACCATCGACTAATGTATATCGGTTGTATACACAAAATCTTTAAACATAGCTAAATGGATAATTGCTCTGATAAATTTTCTAGAAAGTCGAGTCACCAGTAGATTCAAATTGAATGCATCGGTCAGGAAATGCGAATGGAATAACGTTGAACAATTGTGTTTGCTTGCATGCAGCTATCGCTTCATAGGTGCCACGCCCAAATAATGAAATATACAAAAACAATGATGAAACTAGTTTCATCAAGTTCTAGATTTGCACAATTTCCAATTAATAGAATGAGCACATTGAATTCTATCACAGAGATGAAACTGTATATCATGCATAAAATTCTGAAGTATCAACAAGTGTGCAGATCTCCAGATCGACAACACATAGATCACACCACTTAACAAGCATGCACATGGCAATAAATAACATAGGAATCTCTTGAATTTTCTTCTAATTCTCCATACTAGCAACTAGAGATGTAACCGCTCTCGATACCACTATTAAACACCGCACTATATTATAAAAAACAAACACCGAATATTATAATATAGAAATGAATTCATTTTGGATGTTGTATTCATCTAGAGATAGCTTCTTATACAAAATCTTGATCCTATAATCTAGAAGTCAAGTATTATCACTTAGTCTTCCTCATATCTCTCTCTTATCTCTAGAATCACTCTAACAAGCCTTTATTATCTCACACACCAAAATAGCTACGTGAGTTTTTCTCACAACTCACCCAAATACTAACTATATTATTAATATGAGTTTATATAAACTCATTATTAATAATATTACAATATATTAATAATGTTACACAATATATTTGTAACATGTTTTGCAAGGATATTGTTTGTCTTGATGACAAGGGTTACCTATGCATATCCATGGAATCAAAAGAGAAGTAATTCTAAGGAAAATTTCAGCAATGTAATTAAAGAAAGCCAAGAGGAAGGGGTGTGTAATGATTTTAGTCCATATCAATGATATAGAAACTGAAAAAGAACCAACTCTTGAGGATTACCCTTTCCTCCAAGACTTCAGTGATGTTTTCCCGATGAGTTACTAGGACTTCCACCTCATAGAGAATTTTATTTCTCCATCAATATTGTGCCAGGATTATAACCATGTTCCAAGGCACCTTATCGAATGAAAAAAATGAGTTTTTTTGAGTTAAAGGAACAATTGCAAGAATTGTTATCTAAGGGTGTTTCACCATTTTCTTTACGTTTTCTAAATGTGATGAAACAGATAATGTTATGGGCTGAGGAGGAATACATGTTGTGTTGGTTTGGAGGTTGATGTGCGCATTTTGACTTCTCGATCGATGTTAACTGTGAGAGCTTCCTTTTGGCTAGGAGGAACTACCTAAAATAGAAAACAAGACCACCAAAGAAGAGTTAAATAATATATGACAGTGGAATGCCTAGCGTATGCTAGATCCGGGAAGTGTGATACTTCCTAGAAGGCTATCAACCCACTATTTTATAAAACAAATTATGAAGTAACTGGAATGCGTACATAAATAAATCTAGTGCTAGTATTCTGATTTGGGTACCTCAGATCACTATCGGGTCGATCCAATTAAATACTAAAAATATGCGGGTCAAGGTCTTCAAGTCAGGTTGCAGGTTGTTTAGGTGGTTTGCTAGGTCATAGACAAGGTCTTAATAGGGTTGGGTAAGGTGTTTGGGTTATTTTGGTAGGTAGGTGGTTGCTAGTTTACACAGTATTGGCAGACACAGAGACCAACGTCGGTCGAGGTATGACCGATCATGGTTAGGTAGAACCGATGATGGTTATGGGTAACCGGTGTCGGTAGAGGCGGTGATAAGACTCAATAAGATTTGTTAGTGGGGTTTGAGCTGAGGTTAGGAAGAGATGACAGAGGGCATAATGAGGTATAATGGGATCTTAGGAATGCTTGAAATATGTAGAGGTCAGGTATAGGTGGTTTTATGATGTGGGTGGAGGAATGGTAGGGTTTACAGAAAGAGGAATGGTGGGGAAAAGGGAATGCAAGTAGGAAATGACAACAAATGTGACAAAAACCTTTAAAACAGGGCAAGGCTAAAATAACACAAGTGATAAATGTACTTACTGGTGTTGCAGGTCCAATGGCTATGTGGTGGTGATGATTGATTGGTGGGATGGAGCTTGGTGCTGCAGTGGTGCTTCCCAGAATGTTACCATGAGTGTAATACCTCTGGATCTGTCCTGGTGCTGGTTATGGATGTCTGTAGGTGCAAAAAGACTCTAGTTCTGCTTGCATGCAACTCTCTTCTCTCCTCCTTGATCTCATAATGTGCCAACCCACAAACAAGGTTGCCAGAGTGAATAAATGGTAATCGACGATGATTCTTGGTGGATCGACACCGCTCCGGGATGACCGGCGTTAGTTAAGGTGAGATTCCCTAGGTTTGCTAAAAATAATAGATCTTGCCATCATTTGGGTCAGGTCTATCCATTTATTCACGTATCAGAATGGAGGTTACTTTTTATGAGCGGGAAGGTGGTTAGAGGAATAATAGGCCTTGATTTTTAGGGTTGAACGAAGTCTTATTCATTTATGGAAACATGCTATGAATAGGTCTATGGTGAGGTGTCTAGGTGAGGTGTCCATCTATTTAATTAAAGTAATTAAATTAATAATGGGTGATGATGGGTATTAATTTAATTGTAAATAGTTAAATTAATGTTAATGTAGGGTATAAGGGTCATGGTTAGGTGAGTATGTTTAAGTTGGTTATTCGAAAGGGACGTGACACAATTTTGGTGTCTATAAAGGGTTTGATTCGTCCCAAAGTGTATCCCCTTGGGGTGCACCAGTGATTTTTGTGAAGAAGAAGGATGGAACTCTTAGGATTTGCATAGACTACAAGATGTTGAATAAAGCTACTATGAAAAATAGATACCCCTTGCCATGCATAGATGATCTATTTGACCAAATGTGAGGGGAAAAATGTTTTCAAAAATTGATTTGAGATCAAGTTACCATCAACTCAGAATCTGTGAGGAAGACATTCCAAAAATAACTTTTGGACTCATTATGGGCATTATGAGTTCACTGTACTTTCTTTTGGACTCACGAATGCTCGGTGGCATTCATGAATTTGATGAATAGTATCTTCAAGGATTATCTAGATAAGTTTGTGTTATTTTTTCTGGATGATATTTTGATATACTCAAAGACAAAAGAAGAACACATTGGGCATTTGAGATTAGTGTTGGAAAGGTTAGCTTTATGGAAATTTTCAAAATGTTCTTTCTTCCAACAAAAAGTAAACTATCTAGGCCACATTATTTCAACGGAAGGTATATCAGTTGATCTAGCTAAGGTACAATCTATCATGGACTGGACTATTATGTTGTGGTCTTGTTATGTTGTTAGAATGTTCTCATGTGTGGAAGTGTTAAAGACTGTACACTCTCCACAATTTTCTCACTAGGGTTCGGGGCCAGGATGACCCTTGAGTGGGGATCAGGGGGGAAGCCCCTATAGCGAGGGTTTGGGGGCTCAGCGCCTAATAAAAAAAAATGTCCTCACAAAATGTGCACGATATCTCAGGAAACATGTTCTTCTCATATGAGTGGGCTTTTTGACCCATATGTTTATGGGGTGGTTTTGGCCCATGGTTTTGGTACCCACGGTATTGTAAAAGTGGTTAAGCGATTTCCTATTGATGTACTTTTCAGATTTTGATAGGGTGGACATATCATTGTAAATGTGTGTGAATTAGATTGTGAATTTAGTAGAGTTTTTTTAGCATAGCTCCAATGAAATCTAGGTATTGTATTGAGAGAAAGAGGTGGCTTGTAATAAAATCGAGCAAGTGATTCTTGGTGGAAGTAGCCCAAATTGGGTGAACCACGTTAAATCTTGTCTCTGTGTTTTTTCTTTTATTTTTCTACACTTTTATTTCAGATTTGTAATATCTTTCTTCATATTATTTTCTACTATTGCATTCGTGTGGGATTGTTTTACACATTTTATCCCTTATTACCTAATAATTGGTATTAGAGCTTGGTTTGGTTTGCTAAAGTGTTAAATCATAGGGAAAGTTTTAGCTTGAGTGGGAGCTATGGAAGATGATGGAAGATCAAAGGTTGATAAATTCAATGGGCATAATTTTAGTATTTGGAAGATGCGAGATGGAATATTACCTTTATCAGAAGGATCTTTATATTCTGTTGTCTAAGAAAGGGAACAAACCCTAAAGCATGACAAATGCAGAATGGTATTTGCTAGATAGGACGATGCTTGGGACAATCCGGCTATGTCTTGCATCTTCGATATTATTTAATGTTTCAAAGGAAAATACTACAAAAGAACTTATGGATGCATTAGGGAAGTTATATGAAAAACCCTCTGCCTCTAACAAGATATTTTTAATGAAAAATTTGTTTAATATGAGGATGTCTAAGAATAGTTCAGTAGTAGAACATTTAAATTATTTTAATATGGTTGTGAATATGCTAGCTTTGATTACAATAGAATTTGATGAAGAAGTTAGGGCTTTATTAAGATTTTTCTCCTTCCTAGAGAGATGGAATGGCTTGGTAATAGCGGTAAGCAAATCGGTTACACCTAACTCAAAGTTGAAGTTTGAGGACGTTGTAGGGGTGATTCTAAGAGAGGAAATGTGAAGAAAAATCTTTGGGGAATATTCTACTTCATGGAATGCTTTTATGGTGGAAAATTGAGAGAGATAGAAGAATAAAGGAAGTTGTGGAAAATCGAAAGATTGGGGAAGGTCAAAATCTAAAAGAAAGATGGTATGCTAGCACTGTGGAAAGTCTAAGCTTGCAAAGAAGGACTATTGTGAGCTTCAGGACAAGAAGAAACAATAGGAAGAAAATAAGGAGGTGAATTTTATAAAAAGTAATATTTTTCAGGATGCTTTGATTATTTCTTTGCATAATATTGTTGAATATTAGGTTTTAGATTCAGGGGATTCTTTCCATGCTACTCCACATAGGCATTATTTTGTTGATTATGCTCAAGGTTAGTTTGGGAATGTTTTTCTTGAAGATGATGAGCCTTGTAGCATAGTTGGAAAAGGTTTTGTTCGAGTTAAGATTCGAAAGGGAATACATGGTTATTGAAGGATGTAAGACATGTGCCTACATTAAGATGAAATTTGATATCGGCAAGGTAGTTGGGAAATGATGGTTGTATTGTAATATTTACACTGGACTCTTGGAATGTTACCAAGGGTGATCTTGTGGTGGCAACAGGTAAGAAGGTTAGAACCTTATATTTAACCATTGGAACTATAAGCTCGGTCATATGAGCCATAAGGGCATGGAGATCATAAAGAATAATTTTCCCGGATATACGTAAACAAGTTTGGAGTTACGTGAGAACTGCGTTTATGAGAAAGTAAGTGAGTAAATTTTCTTAAGGTTGGACCTGTGAAGAAAGAAATTAAGTTAGAGTTGGTACATTATGATGCGTGAGGGTCGGCTCGGTATCATCTCTTGGAGGTTCAAATTATTATGTTACTTTTATTGATGATGCAACAAGTAAAGTTTGGGTATATTGTATTAGAAATAAATCTGATGTATTTTACACTTTTGTTAAATGGAAAGCCTTGGTAGAGAATGAAATAGGTATTAAGGTAAAATTTTTGAGGTCACATAATGGAGGGAGTATTACAAAAATGAGTTTGATGATTATTTTTCTAAGAATGGAACTCATAGGAAAAATATGGTTCTAGGAACTTCACAATAGAATGGGGTGTCAGAAAAGATGACCAAGACAATAATGGAATGAGCTAGGAGCATGAGGTTACATGTAGGATTACCTCTTTCCTTATAGGAAGATGCGGTGAACACAATTGTGTACTTGATAAACAAAGGACCCTAAAGTTATTTCAATGGAGGCATACCTAAGGAGACTTAGTCTTATAAAAAAGTTGATTACTCATTTCTTAGAGTCTTTAGATGTGAGGTGTTTGTTCATATTGACAAGGATGATAGGACCAAGCTAGAGGATAAATAAGAAAAATGCACTTTGGTATGGTGGTGATGAATTTGGATATAAATATTGGAGTATTAAGGACAAGAAAATCATTCGATATAGGGATTTGGTCTTTAATCTGGAAAATTATTTATAATCAATGTTGTAGGAAAATAGTGAAGAATCCAAGAAATAATATGCAGTGGTAGAGGCTCTTCTAGATGGGAAAGTGACACATGAATCAGTTCAGGAACCTACTCAATAGGAACCCAAAACTCCTATATTGAGGAGGTCTTCTAGGGTAAGAAGAGATCCCGAACATTTTTATCCTTCTCTTTATTATCCAATACTCTTTGATAATGGAGAGCCGAGAGATTTGATGAAGCAATGCGGGTAGATGCCGGGGAAGAAGTGGGAGAAAGCTATGAATGCGAAGCATTAGTCTCTCATGGAGAACTAGACTTGGGATTTGGTGAAGCTACTCGAAGGAAAAAGATCATTGTAGAACAAGTGGATGTACAAAGTTAAAGAGGAAGAAGGAGGCAAGAAAAGATATAAGGACCGGTTAGTGGCCAAGGGTTTGCACATAAAAGGGTATAGATTTTGATGAGATTTTTTCTCCTATATTAAAAATGACTTCTATTAGAATTGTTCTTGGAATATTGGCAACAAAAGACTTGGAATTAGAGAAGATAGATGTAAAGACTGTATTTCTCCATAGTGATTTGAAGAAGGATATATACATGCAACAAATAGAGGGCTATGAGGTCAAATGTAAAGAGGAGATGGTGTGGAAAATGAAGAAGATATTGTATGGCCTTAAACAAGCTCCACGTCAATGGTATAAGAAATTTGATAGTTTCATGATGGAGTAAGGTTATATTAGATGTCACTCTAACCATTGCGTGTATACAAATAAATTTCAAGATGGTGGTTTTATTATCCTATGCTTGTATGTGGATGGCATGTTGGTTGTAGGAAAAAACATGTAGGAAATAAAATTACTCAAGAAGCAACTAAGTGACTTCTTTGATATGAAGGATTTAGGGAAAGCCAAACAAATTCTTGGTATGTGGATATCTAGGGATAGGAAGGAGCAGAAAATGACTTTATCTCGGGAAGAGTACATTAAGAAGGTATTTGAGAGGTTTAATATGGATGATGCTAAACCGGTTGGGACTCCTTTGGCATGCCATTTCAAGTTATCAAAAGAGATGTGTCCTAAGACAAATCAGGAGAAAAACAAGATGTCCAAGGTACCTTACTCATTAGTGGTTGGCAGTTTGATGTATGTCATGGTTTTTACTAGGCCTAATATTGTCCATGCAAAGTGGGATCGGTGAGTAGATTTGTGAGTAATCTAGGTAAAGATCATTGGCGAGCAAGTAAAGTGGTTCCTTAGGTACTTGAGAGGGACTAAGGGGAAAATTTGTGCTGCTACAATGGATCGAGACACCTCTTTACGTGGTTATGTAGATTCAAATATGGCTGGAGATATAGAAAATAGGAGGAATGCAACAGTTATATTTTCTTGTAGTATTTGGGACAGCAAAGTGAGCTATATTTCATGACTAAAGAAGCTTATTGTTTTGTCAACCACGAAGGCTAAGTATGTTGTTGTCATGGAGGAAAACAAAGAGATGATTTGGTTACAACAATTTCTTGAGGAGTTGGGGCATATGTAGGAGGAAGGGAAGTTTCATAGTGATAGTCAAAGCGTTATACACCTAGCTAAGAACTCTACTTTTCACTCTAGGATGAAGCATATACAGATAAGGTACTATTTCATTAGGACAACTTTGGAGGAAGAGAAGTTGAAGCTAGCGAAGATTCATACAAGTCAAAATTTTGCATACATGATGACCAAGGTGGTCACAAGGGAGAAATTGAAGATGTTTTTATATTTGGTTGGTCTTCATAGATGACAATGAAGGGTTGAGAAGATTTCTAAAAGGAAAACTAGTCTCTAACTGGGATATTGTTATGTTATGAACCTGTTTTCATGTGTTGAAGAGTTAAAGACTGTACACTAAAATTATTATATAATCTCCACAATTTTATCACTGGGATTCGGGCCGGGATGACCCCTAAGTGGGTGTTCAAGGGTACTAATCCCGATAGCATGGGTTCGGGGTGTAACCCCCGATAAAAAAATTGGCCTCGAAAATTTTTCTTGATATCTTAGGAAATGTTTTCTTCTCATATGGGTGGGATTTTTGACCCATAAGTTTATGGGGAAATTTTGGCCCATGGTTTTGGTATCTCTGATATTGTAAAATTGTTTAAGCAGTTGCCTATTAATGTGTTTTTGGAATTTTTATAGGGTAAACATATCATTGTAGATATGTGTGAGTTCAAGTGTGAATTCAAGAGATTTTTTGAGTAAATCTCCAAATAGATTCAGGTATTGTATTGAGAGAAAGAGGTGGCTTGTAATAAAATTTGAGCAAGTGATTCTTGGTGGACGTGGCCCAAATTGAGTGAACCATGTTAAATTTTGTATCGTGTTTTGTTATTTTATTTTTGTACTTTTATTTCAGATCTGTAATATCTTTCTACATATTAGTTTCTACTATTGTGATTTTGTGTGGGATTGTTCCTCATATTTTATCTCTTATTACCTAACATGGCCTTCCCCAAAGAATGTGCATGAAGTTCAAAGTTTTATGGGCTTAGCAAGATATTACAAAAAGTTGTTGAAGGATTCTCTAAGATAGGGAGTCCAATCACATCCTTGCAGAAGAAGGGTAAAAAGTATGTATGGACTAAAAGTTTTGAAAAGGATTTCCAAATTTTGAAAGAAAAGTTGACATCAACACCCATCCTAAAGGTACTTGATCCAAATGGTAATTTCACTATCATCACATATGCATCTGGTGAAGGTTTCAGGGGTGTTTTAATGCAAGATAACCATGTGGTGGCATATGAGTCTCAAAAAATCAAGCAAGGAGAGTTGAATTATGCACCACATGATTTGGAGCTTATTCTACAATTATCCATGCATTGTGAATGTGGAGGCATTTCCTTATTGGAAATCCATTTGAGCTCAAGACTGATCACTTAGGGCTCAAGTATATCTTTACCTCAGCCAAACTTGAATGCCCACCAATGACGTTGGTTGGAATTTTTAAGTGAGTATGATTTTGAAATTAGCTACATAAAGGGGAAGGAAAATAGAGTTGCAGATGCCCTTAGTTGTCATCACTATATAGCTATCATGGCCACAGATGAGAACCAATTTTAAACAACAAGTTTTAGATCAATTACCATCTTGATGATTTTTATAAACAAGTCAAGGCTTCCTTGAGGTGATAGTCAAGATCATAGGTATGAGGGCTATCATATTGACAGAGAAGGTCTATTAAGGTTCAATGGTAGAATTTATATTCCTGACCATGGTGATTTGTGAATCACAGTTTTGGAGGAAGCACATTGTGCTCCTTACTCAAGTCACCCTGGTGTGACCAAGATGATGGTTGATATAAAACAATTGTATGTTTGGCCTGGGCTTAAGAGAGATGTTACTAGCTTTGTAACAAGGTGTTTGGAGTGTCAACGAGTTAAAGTTGAGCATGTGCATCCAGCAGGGTTACTTTATCCCCATGATGCACCCGATTGGAAGTGGCAAGTTATTAGTATGGATTTTTTTCAAGGGCTTCCAATGTCCAAGAACAAGCATGATGTGATATTGGTAGTTGTTGAAAAACTTACCAAGGTTGCACATTTCATCCTTGGGAACTTGAAGGATGATTCACCAATTTTAGCAAGGAGGTTTGTACAAGAGATATTCAAGCTACATGGAGTACTGGAAAGATAATTTCACATCAAGACACTCGTATTATGTCAAGTTTTGGAAGACCTTGCATGCAACTTTAGGAACAAATATCAACTTTAGTACAACGTATCACCCTGAAACCGATGGAAAAACAGAGAGAGTTAATCAAGTATTGGAAGACATGCTTCACATGTACTGCATGGACCAACAATACAAGTGGGAGGAGTACTTTCCTTTAGTAGAGTTTTCTTACAATAACTCTAACCATTCCACTCTTGGTATGACACCATTTGAAGCACTTTATGGAAGGAAGTGTCATACACCTATCAGTTGGGACAAGAAATAATATCGTGTTGTGATTGGTCTGAAATGCTTCAAGAAATGGAGGAGCAGGTAAAGCTAATTAGAAAGAGATTGTTTGAAGCTGTAGATAGACAAAAAAGTTATGTAGATAGAAAAATAACCCTAAGAAATTTTGAAGTAGGAGACAAGGTTTTCCTTAGATTCAAACCCAATAAAAGTTCTATCAAATTTGGTAAGGCATCCAAACTTGCTCCACATTATGTAGGACCCTTTGATGTCCTAGAAGTTGTGAACCCAGTAGCATACAAGCTTTCTTTACCTCCATCTCTGGCTCGACTCCATAATGTTTTTCATGTATCTTTGCTAAAGCGATATCATGTTGATATGTCACATGTAATTGATTGGAGATTATTGTAGGTTCAAGATCCAGGGGTGGTTCTGGTAGAACCCCTTCAGGTAATTGATACTCATAAAATCACCTTGTGAAATAGGGAAGTATCCCAGTGTAAGGTCTAATGGGACCAATACTCTAAGGAGAGTGCAACATGGGAAGACTATGATGAAGTCTTCAAGACTTTTCCACATTTATTTGTTTAGTTTTGTTTTCAGTAGCCATTGTCGATTCCTTTTCTAAGGGGGAGGGATGTCACATCCCTCTCTGTAGTATCAAAATTTTGATGTAATAATTGACATATGTGATTGATTATGTGGAGTTGTGAATTATTATGCTAGAGTGTTTAATTTTGTTTATTTAAATGCAATTTGGGATAAATATTATCATTGACAATAATATGATTAGCACTTCCTCTATTATATCATGTTAAATTTATATCATGATTTGGTTAACTACTTGTGTGTTATTATCATGAGTTTGTTGCAAGATGTATTTCCCTTGGATTGGAGGGAGAGCATCAGTAAAGAGAGGGAGTGGATACAAATTTATATTACCAAAAGAGAGAGGGAAATGTGTATCCCTAAACCTTAACAACTTGGCATAGTATACCACCTGGGAATAGGGTAAGTCTTTTTGTGTCATTTTATGAATTCTCTTATTAGGACACTTTGTTCTTTCTTAGCATGTGACAATACCAAAGAGTACTTAGGTGACCTTGTTAGAATTCGAGTCTCTTATAGGTCCACCCTCACATACAATTTAAAATCGCATTGTATGTTCCATGTTTTTAACCATAATGTACTTATAAATTTTTGAACTAACCATCTCCTCCTTGATTTATAATATAGATTTATATTATTAAATGTACTTAAAAATAAATCAATACATGTATATTGTTAATTAAAACAAATTGTTATTTCTAATGATATTTTCCAAAATATGGAAGAATATTATAGAAAAATTAATGTCAATAATAATAAAAATAAAATAAAAAGGAAAGAATTTATTTGACAAAGATGGATGGCCATCATTTAAAAATTTATTGCATTAACTATTGAGTAGAGCAATAAAGGAAAATAAAATAAAAAATAAAGGATTGTTTCTCGGCTCACTATGAGGTTGGAAGGTGTGCCCTTTTAATTAATAGGCATGAATAATGTTAAATGCTCTCTCCAGAGCTCATTAAGAAAGATGGACTTCCCATAAGGTAATAAAGAAGGATGCATTTAAATTAGAGACCACTAAAAAGAATCCTCAATCTATAAATAATGAAACAAATAAAGGAAGAGGCAACGATTTTCTTTTTGGAAAATTGGGGAGAAAAAAATGGGAGCCACGAGTTTAGAGTATCATATTATTAGGGAAGAAATTTACAAGTGAAACAAGAGTTTAGAACAACATATTATTTTGGAAGAAATTTGTAAGTAAAGGAGTAGGCAAGGAGCTAAAAGAAAATTTGGGAAGTGCAAAGCAATTTGGAAGGAGAAAGCGGTTGCAGTGACAATTTGATATTCTCGTGAGAGATTTTTATGCATACAAATAAATAAATAATTGATGCTTGAACAGTAGGCATTTTTCTAAATTTCCCTGCGAACACTTTGTTTACTCGGTTTTATTTCACGCTTGGCTTATCAAGTAGTATTTTAGAATTATATAATTCAATAAGAATATATGTTTGATCTTGGAGAGAAGGGCATAATAGATGTTTAAATCTAATAATTCTTATGTTATTTTATCTCTATGCTCCAAATTATAAAACTAAGCTACTTGTATGCTTTAAGGTTTTTATATATGGCTATGCAGTTTATTTCCCAAATAAAACTCTTTACATTTTTACTCGATCAAATACCTATACCTACTCTAATGTTCTTAATTTTGGTATTCCTGAGAATATGTAATAAATGAATACTAAATAATGTGTAATTATATATTTACATAGTTATAATTCCAGAGAGATTTTTATGAAATGAAAATACCTATATTCTATTATGCTCGAGAGTATATTAATAAGTGAATACTAAATAATGTGTAATTATATATTTATGGAAGTGGTTATAATTTGTGGATATTTTTATGAAATGAAAATACTTGTATTCTATTTTGCCCGAGAGTATGTTGATAAGTGAATACTAAATAATGTAGTTATATATTTACAAAAGTAGTTATAATTCGAGGAGATTCTTATGAAATAATAATACCTTTATTACTTTAAATGATAATATTATTTTATGGTAGCAACCTTGTTATTTCTAAGTTATGCCAACTGTGTAGATAGAGAATTTCATAAAAAAATATTTAAAAATCTCATAATCCTTTAATTAATGAATGTGCATATAAAGGTGGAAAAAATTTTGAAAGGAAAGAAAAATTCAATGTAAGTCAAAGTTTTAGTATGGGCTACGTAAATAAAAATGAATTAATTAATTGAAATTAAAATAACAATAATTACTAATCATGGGAATTTAGAAATTTCAAATAAATTCAATAAAAAAGAATGGAAATATAAGTATAATAATCATTTAAGGTATATAGACATAAAATGATTATAAATGATGATAACATAGATAACAATGGATTATATTATATTTAAAATTAACATGCTACCTGAGATAACTAAATATAATTATGAGTGTATTGTTAGTGTAGGTTATTATTTATCCTTTTATTTATTTATTAGGATAATTCTTACACTTGTGTTAGCCCTACACTTGTTGGGTTAGCTTGCTTAGGTGTACTAGTTGTGTGGAGTTAGTTTCTCAGTTATGTCGAGTTAGCTTACTAGTCTTTTGGAGTTAACTTAACTACCAATATCAGTTAGTGGGAGTTCTTCACCATTGATTTAGGTAGTAGTTACACTTCCCTCCTCCTATATGTACATATTTCTTATTGAATAATTCAAGTCATTCTATTGTAATGTATTGAGCATTATGGATTATGATGGATTTCCATATATTGTATTTTAGCTCTTTCGCTGCAAATATAATGTGGTGTGCTATTATTATCATCGAGATCACGGCTTGGAACAATATTCTTATCGTTCCTTTCATGTATTTATATATGGGAAAAGCGAAGGAAATGTAGATGATTATCGTTAATTTCTTAATAATCTAGAGGGGTGAGATATGATTATAAATATTGGTGTATTAGTATATACGCAAAAAAATTAATTATTCAGAATGTTTTTCCCCCAACAAGTCTTCCAAAATAAATTATTCAAAATCAATTAGTATTGTAAGTGCCTTGTCAAACACCCTAGTTTGGTGTCTATAGATCTCGATTTCTCATCACACATCTCAATTTGGCAATTTGATGAGGATATAGATTATAAGTAATTTGATACAAAACAATTACATGATTGGATATATGTCTAAGCTATTGTGATCACCCCAAACTTTTGCAATATGACTAACTAATAAAGGCTAACACCATAGTAGCCTAGAGACAAGTTTAAGCTTAAGAATGAAACATGATAAAAGCTTAAAAGAATGCATTAATGGAAACTAAATGAAATCAAACATCTAATCTACAAGCATCCTTACTATGTGAGATGATTGCTAATTAACATAGACCTAATTAGATCTAAGGGAAATCAAATTATGGTTGTTATTACTCCACAAATGGTGAGAGGATATCTCTAACAATGGCTACAAGGCCATATTAGATATCCCTCTACTAACCAATATGAAGATTGGATGCAAAGATTGAGCAAGCTAATCCAAGAAGGAAGTAAGACTCTTAATCATATTTGTTATATGATATACTAATAAAAGTATGGTGTAAAGTTTTAAGGTTGGAGCTTAGTCCTTTTTATAGTTTTCTATTTGAGGAAAACTTGCATCTTGGTGCATGTGGGACTAAAAAGGATAAAGTAGATTAAGGCTTGTTAATCATGATTAGTGAATTAACAAGTGATTAGCATGTGAGGAGCCTTAATTAACCACTTAGGGTCAATTAAGAGGCTATGATAAGCTTTTGAATCCTTTTGAGATGTCTTGGAGGGAAAAGAGGTGATTTTGAATGGTTAGAAGAGGGGTTTGATCCAATAATATGGTTTATTGATCAAAACAAGGGTAAATAGGCTTAATTAGCTAATAATCACTAATTGTTTGTTCGAAAGAGGATTATGACTTACGATGTGTCGTAAATTGGCATCCTGAATGTGAAATAGGTTAGTTAATCAACAAAGTGTCGTTAATTAACCAAAATAGAGTAAAAAGTTAGTTAGTTAGCGTAGAAATCACCGATTATAACGGAAATGGTAACAATGAGGTTAATTAGAATGCTTTGAGCAATAAGACTGCGAAAGTGGAATCTAGGTGTCTATAGTTATAAACAAGATTATAATTGTGATTTGACAAAGAATATACTAAATCAATTTTCATGTACAAGTAAATCATTAACTATTCTTAGGCGGATGTTTTAGCACGAATTCACCTTTACCAAATAAACTAATTGGTGTTAAAAATCCCATGTGGATGGTGTCAAACTATGACATGAATTTAATAAATGGAAATCTAACATCTCTATGTTATATTACGAGTTGAAATGTATGGATATGTCTTCTTCTATTGCTTATGCTTCCGCACCTTACAATGAGTAGTCAAACTTACTATGTCTATCATTATCATACAAACCATAGAATTATCATTAGAATATTGTTTTCTTGAATTTAACAATCCTCAGTAAAGCGGGGTAAATAATACTTTGGTTCGTCAATACAATGTGTTATCACCCACACACCTACCAGAGTTTGTTCATTTGTTAAGCCTTGTTTTTCATGTTGAGATCAACTCTTATCGAGTATGGGGTTAGGAGGGATGAGAAGGATAAGTATCCAAGAGTTAATGTATAATGAGCATTGAAAGGTGAGACTAAAAGGATAAGGGAAATAGTTTGGTCTTCAACATGACTCAGTAAGAATGGGTATGGGTCCTTCTGTGGGGTTACCAAAGATTGACTCAATATCTTGGGTTACCAAGTACTCCCCATATACAAGTTAGAATGCATGGGGTGACCCTTTGTAATCTAAGTCTTATGGCCATAAGAAACCAATACTTAGTATTAATAAGAATGTAATTATTCTTTTCCAATTCACTATCATGTATTACATCATGATTGGTTAGGTCATATGCTATAGGGATTTGTATACATGGAACACTCTCTCTTTTGGTATCAATTTTCATATCTACCTTATTTGTGAAGGGTAGGGCCACTCTCGGGATATGAGAGTTGTGCAGGGGAACCAAACTAGCTCTATGGTTGGAGGAAAAGCACTATGATGATGCTCTCCCTCTCCTGCTTCATTACTGCGACCTCAACATGATCTCTAGTGTTATCTCGATGGTGCTCACATTGAGAATTATCCTTATGTTCTTCCATATCAGTGTCTCTCAAAGCAAATATTGTATTCTTATTTGTAATATGTATTATAAAAAAATGACAATCATGTTGAGCATGATGAAGATCTAGTGTACTTGAAAACTCTTATGTACAAAATTGAAAACACATAATATTTTGTACCATTAGTATCTTTATTGCAAAAGGAAATGGGTAATGAATTAGCTCTTATGTCATTATATTCATATGCTAGTATGCTCTCTATGCTTAGTGAATTGAACGAGGTGGAATTAATTCATTCTCTTATGTAATTATTTTATGTGATTAAAATTATATTAGTCAATTGATTAAATTGCAAATAGATGATGCACTTTGATTATTGTACCTTCCCTTCAATATACAAGCATTAATTGTTCCCTTTTGTTTCTACCTCATGGATAGTTTAAGTTAAGAACTAGGGATTTGATTCTCGTCTTTGGTGGAATTATATGGAAATTCACATGAAGGAATGTATATAAATTAATTTTTAAAAAAATTGGGGTGTTTTTCTAGTATTCTACCAAGGATATATAACACTTGGACCACTCTAATCAAACCTAAGAAAGTTCTAGATTTGGTTGTGGCATACATGAGGTAAGACGCCATATAGAACTTATTGGTGTTTTGTATCTTGATGAGTTGTTTGTGAATTGAATCACCGATCAATTCAGCCCGGTTAATTTGTTGTCTATTCTTCATATTGGTGTTATTACTTAACTGAACTTGGATTTTCCATCGCAATCTACTTAGTCCTTAACTTCTTTGGCCACGTACATCCTCAAAGGTTTGGAAGTTATTGATATCAAATAATGCTCAAAAACACACTCAATTTCACTTCATCAAACCACAAGAAACACTCCTTCACTTTGAAATTTATCTACAAGCTCCATAGGTCGATAAGTGCAACAAAAGGCTTCAACCATGAAAATATCTTAAATGGTTTGACCAAAACTCAAACAAGGCACAACAAAGGATTTGAAATCCAAAAATGGAGAGAGGAGATAAAACAATGAGAAAATGAGAAACAACAATGAAAATGGATGGGTGAAATACATTTATTAAAATTCTATCCCATAATTGCTAACACACTTGAAAAGTTTGATCAAACCAAGCATTTGATATTATGGGCGGGAGAGTCATAGTTTTGGCCTTGTCAGGCTGACTAAGATGAGTTGGGATTTTGGCCTAGTCGGATAAGGTCAAAAAAGTCGACTAAGGCAAGTCGATCTTTTGGCCTTGTTGAACAAGGTCAAAAGTCCGACTCAGCAAGTTGGGCTTTTGGCCTTGTCGAACAAGGCCAAAAGTCCGATTAGGATGAGTTAGTCTTTTGGCCTTGTCGAATAAGGTCAAAATTCCAACTAGGTAAGGGACTTAGTTTTTTTCTTTAAATGCCAAAATGGTTTTCTTGGGAATGATATAACACTCATTCATTTTCACGAGTTTTCATAAATTGTTGTTTTCTCCAGACAAACCCCTTGTTTGAAAACTTTGTATGGTTACCCCAAATATTCGGTGAAATTCAAATTTGGGGATAACACAATGATGTTATTGTAATTGGTTATGGGAGGTGGAATGATGCAGTTGTTTATCTCATGGGGAACACATTAATTCTTTAGTGTGCATAGTTAACACTTTGAATAGACAAAAAGATCATGTTAATGCAAAGCTACAAACACCTACTTACTTAAACATGTGTTTAGGTTGAGTGCTTAACTAATAAGTAAACAATTTTATTTGGTAGCACCTTTCTCCTCTTTAAACACGGTGGCGCGGGCTATAGGCATGTCATTTAATAAAATCTTGCCATGTGATGAAGGGTCTAAATTTATTAGTACGCACTGTACGTGATAAACATCGACGCTTGATGTTATAAGTGAGAACCACCTTTTTTCCATAGAAAAAAATGCCTATCAACATAACAAACATATATATACATGAAGAAAAACTTGATGGAATAAAAAAACACGAGTAAATATCTTTAATTTCTTTTCACATAAAAATAGTTATTTTATATGTATGTAAATATATCTTATCGTACAGCTCAAGTTTAATTTGGATTTCCTCTTCATTCTCGAATCTTGTCACATTATCTCAAGGGAAAAACTTACATTTAATTAGTGCATTCACCGTTGACTGCTTGAATGTATCAATTATTCACAATAATTATATGTTGAAATATAAATCAAGGGCTTGTTCAGTCACCATGTGAAATCTCTTTGAAGTTTTAAGTCTGTATCAATCAATCACCATAATTATATGTTGAAATATAAATCAAGGGCTTGTTCAGTCACCATGTGAAATCTCTTTGAAGTTTTAAGTCTGTATCAATTAATCACCATAATTATATGTTGAAATATAAATCAAGGGCTTGTTCAGTCACCATGTGAAATTTCTTTGAAGTTTTAACTCTGTATCAATTATTCACCATAATTATATGTTGAAATATAAATCAAAGGCTTGTTCAGTCACCATGTGAAATCTCTTTGAAGTTTTAAGTCTGTATCATATATCATCTTTCTTAAAACTTTAACTCTCCAAAATCAAAGTTTTTCAGTTGCCTCTTTTGATGGCTATTGTTTTGATTTGCCACCCATCAAATGTTATTGTCATATAACACTGTATTCTCTTCATTTTCTTCTCAAGAAACAATTATATTGAATTATCAGTTAATTGGTTTAGTAAGGCTACTCGGTGAAACATGTTTAAATTTCATGTTTTTTATATTTTTCTATTTTTTTATCCCTCTTATTTTTTCATCACGAGCTTAACGTGCTGGTGCGTTCAATTTTACATGCAATTCTGAGACATGTCTATTAGTATACAATAATTATTCATATTTAACATTTATACATGTGTTAGTGTAATTGATTGAGACCATAGAGTCGAGAAAAAGAAGTCTCAGATTAAACTCTTTTAGAGTTACAGAAACATACCAACAACTTACGATCAAACCTTTATTATACCCTATGTTTACCTATCAATGCACTTCTCCTGGTATAATAGTTAATTTTAAAATTGATTTCAGAAATAAAAATCCTTACTCAAGTGTAAAACCAAAACCATTTTGCATTAATTATTGTCATGTTTGTTTGTAGCCATACAAGGGTTACATTATTATGATTATTCCCATCTGTCTTTTTATTCTATAATTATTAGTACTCTTAACGACTGTTTCGGTCATTTTATGTGATGTTTAGCAGTTAACAAACTGATAGTCCACCTGCAGATGACCAGCATTGTATCCTTTGCCATTGGTGTCAATCTGGTTGAACACATTGACGTCCAGATCAAGTCCTCCATTCGCACATTGATCAACTATTCTCACTGTAGCCTGTGCTCTCGTGTCTCTGTTTGTCACCTGCATCATAAACATAGCAGCAATATTCGATTAAATCATTAATTTTGTATGAAATTATAGTCCTTTACTTTACATATTAATGATCAAAGATAGCTATGTGTGATCAATGGAAATGGAAAATACATGGCCATTATTTTGTTGTTGACTGATTGATTATATATGTCACTGTATTCACTAAGTGAATCATCTCAATGAATGAAACATGTCTCTCGCTCATATAGTGACATTATTTTAGTTAGTAATTATAAGATAAGAGGATTCATTATGCAGACAGGTGTTCTACAGTAGTACGTAAGGTTGTAATGAAGTGTGTTGTTCATTTTTATTCTCTACATTAAATGTGACGTTCATTTGACCAGCATGTCATAGTTCATTCATAAATTTAATTTTTATTGAACTGTCACTTTAATAAACAATCAAAAAATAGTAATATCTTGGTCATGTAGTAATGTTTGGATCTTTTTTATTGAATTGATATTTTGATTCCATTTACCACAAATCAAAATAGAGAATTTACAGAACTTATTGATTAAAGAGGTATGAAAAATCAAACCTAAGAACCTTGAAATTGATATCTATTGATGTATTTCATAGACACATTTATTATAATATAGTTATTATATTATATTTATTTTTGATTCTTACTTTTTATGTAATATAATTATACTACACTTTCATAATTAAATACGTATTTCATTATTGATATTTCTCAGACATATTTTAGATAGATGTATTTAAGATATCTATACTGATTTAACACACAAACATTATAAATATTAGTCAGAATGAATATTTTTAATATATTTATTTCAAGTATTATAAGTATTTGTTTGTACGAATATTTTAAATGTATTTATTTTTAAAAAGACCAGTAAATATAAGTTTATAACATAATTTCACCTATTAAAATCCATTACATTCATTAACAACCCATGACAATTTATATAAATTTTCTACTAAATGGTGATAGGTACAGTCAATCTAACCATGCCATCATAATAATAAAAACAGAGACTCAAACTTTATTGCTGTTTCTAATAAAAAAGAAAACAAAAACTACCATATACGAGTTAAATTATTGTTAGTCTAAAATCAATCATTTTATTAACTCCTCACACTATTACCGCTGTCAACCGTTACTGCCATTGTAAGCAACCTTTATCTATAAACTTAATACGATGTTTAAAACACACATACAGAATTGAAATCAAAGGAAAACCAGACTAGAAACAAGAACATAAAGTAATATATATGTAAATCAAAGTTAAAACTATGTCATGACACTGTTTTCCTGAAACTCAAGTCCATAATTTTAATGGAAGGAGATTCTAATACAAATACACCCAAAAAAACAAAAACAAAAAAACTTACCCTTAAGCATTTCCCGCAAGATGCTTGTCCATGTTGACCAGCTGGTCCACAGAAGGCAGTCCATCCATATTTCTTGCGCCACTCCAAGGATTTGCTGGCATCCCACGTAGCACAGAATGCAGAGGCCCTATTCAAATCCCACCCAATATTCTGAGGATTATAGAGATGATAAGTTGCCCTCACATTGCTGGCCTGCTGAGCTTCTGCCTCCAATGCAAGCAGACTAATGCACCCCAATGCCACCACCATTACTGCCATTATCTTCATCTTCATCTTGCAATATTTCTCACACTGAATCGAAGTGATTATAGAGGTTTTAGAGGGAGTATTTATAGATAAATGTTGAGGACTGTATTGCAATGGTTGGAGGCGTCACGCGTGTAACCTACTATTAGAGACGTGTTCAAACAAACCAGGTAATTCATTTTGATATTTATATCTAACACTTGACTTGACTTGTGGAAACTGACGTCTGAATTGCATTAAATATGAAATGCACTGAATATTGACTGGAGTGTATCCCACTCTTCGTTACATTCATGGCATTCATTTTCTTTTGGACAAACTGTCTCTCACAAGGCAAGAGGGAATTGAAAAAGACGTGGGTAAACTAATTGGTATTGATTTTCTTTAGGATAAACTATCTTTGACAAATGAAGAGAGACCTGAAAACTCACGGAACACCAAAATAAAGAAAATCAATGGGTACTTACGAACAATGTTTTATGGTGTATATATAGAGAGGGGGAATATGGGAGTGGGGTAAAGGGGTTGAGTTTTGTCGCTATTAAGTGTATTGTGTGTTTTATTTGACTTTTATATAGTGTCTTTAATTGAAAGACTATTTAACGGGAGATCATAGCTCCTTCAGGAAGTTAGTCTTGCATAAGTGTCTCGTGTTGGATTCGTTGGATCTTGGCATATTTGTCTGACCTTGAAATATTTTTAGTCACAGGAATGCCACGCCAGCAACATGTAAATTTGATGGTCCTTTATACATTTTCCATGTGTTTAACATGAATTTTGGCGAGCAAGTTGTGCGAGGTGGTCACATGCTTGAAAACGAACTTGTTTTTCTTCCTACATCCTATCAAGATATGGGACATGAATTTTGTGTTATGGTGCCCATGGGTGGAGGTTATTCCTGGAAATCTGCCCATCGGTAACTAGTATTGTGATCACTGTATGCTTGTTGCACTTCAAAATTGTGTTGCCTCCACAAACACCTCCCTAACCTTACGGTATGTGGAGAAAATGATTGGTCACGAGACCCCGTTTCTTTTAGGCATATGGTCGAAAAATCAAATGCCAAACACTTGTTCCCACATTTCCATACATATCTTTCAAAGTGTCATTACAACCACAACAAAAACCTACCATCCATTGTGTTTTGTCGGGTGTCCATACACCATCCTAAAAATCACATTTTAGCAAAAATAGGGAGGAAACTAGCACATGCATGAAGCATCTACAACGTATTGACCCTTCCATTCTCACTCCTTGTTAGATTCCATGTGACCACAATATAAAATGTTGATTGTAGACTCAAGCAAGGAATAACCTCCATCGCAGTTGTTATAGAATACATGTGACATATAACAGAGGTCGATTAATTTAATCATGTTCTTTGGACATCTTTTCCCATTGGTAATCTTGCACCTTAGATGGAAAAGTAAATGCAATTTGAAGGTGTCAATCCATACTCCAAAACTTATACTAGCATACTCCAGTGCTTGCACTAAAATCGGAGTTGCATAATAGGGTGTGGACATACACAATGTACATGAACTATTTGAAAAATATCTCCAAACAATGCGGTTTCACAAACTATTATGAGTGCAAGGTATGAACAAAATGTGTTTGTTGAAAAGGTCTTGCAAACATTAAGCAAATATATTTGGAAGGTGTGAGCTCATACTCCACATAATGTGCCAATATACTCCAAGCCTATTCCAAAATGAGAGTTTAATAGAACGTGGTGTGCACATACAAAAATTATAATGGAAAGGGGATTTGTGCTAGATGTCCTAGTTGCAGAACGCATTGATAGATGTGTATGTAAAATATACACACATACACAACATATGTGAACTATATGAAAAAATAACTCTAGAAAATATGTTTTCATGGACTATTATGATTTCATGATATGTACAACATGGTGTTCTGATAAGGCTTTAAGACATTTCAAAGAAAAGCCTAAAAGAAATGTGGGCTCATGGAGTGTTGTGCTAGAAAGGAATTTACAAAATAGGTTTTCTAAAAAGGAATTGGAAACTTTGAAGCAAATGCAATTAGAAGGTGTGATGCCAATTTCCACAACCTTTCCTATCCTACTCCATGTTGGTAGGAATTTATGTCATTCTACTTGTTTTGGTTATTTCAATGACTTTCCCAATCGAAGAAACATAAAACTTACAACATTGCAGAGATCGCGTATTAACAAGGTGATCTCCTCTACGTTGAGAGGGGAAGCTCCCTTGTATGATGGGGGTATTTTGTATATTTGGTACCTTTATCTAGAAAGAAAAAGGGAATCAAAACAAAAATGGGAAATAGAAAGAAAGGGGAAAGGAAAAAGATGGGGAAGAGAGAAATCCTCATCGAACAAACTATAGAGAATTGTTCGGATAACTCAAGGTAAACACAAATAGGAAACCCTCTTTCTTATGTGAAAGGAAGAATACAAACAACAATTACACAAAAGATAAAAACTACCTAGAAGCACAAAGTCTTCACCACTTTCAAATTACATGGGTATGGTAAAAATTCCACGTTCAACTTGGATATATATCAAAAGTTTACATATTCACATATAAATAGCGAATATAAAAATATTAATGGGTCTTTGAAAATGAACAACAAAGAACATTCCATAATAAAAAGGCATTAACATCACAAAAGGATTTGCATTCCCTTTATTTGCATTCTTTTATTCATTAAACTAAAAGGAGTATCTACACACAAAGTTGCAGCAAAAATATCTCCATAATTTAGAGAAAAAGACATCCCCTTTCTTATGATTGTTTTCAAGCTTTATATATAGAAAATTGCACCCAAAAGTAGTTATATAAGTACCATCAACTCAAATTGACCCTATGACCTCAAACTAACTAAGCTTGAGTTACATCTTTTGTTTATCTCATTACAAAATTTAATTAATTCAATAGATGAATTAATTAATTACACTTTTACATTTTAATATAAACCAATTCTAAGAGAATTGATTTACTTTTGAATGGCTTGCACATTATAACATTATATAAATTTAATTAACATTTGAAAAAAATTAAGATTGTTTTTTTCTTGTTTCCTCCACAATACTTCACTTATGAGTTTTTGATTCGACTTAATGTCTTCACCTTTAGACCTCATCATTGTCCATGAGCTCAACACTATGTCCTTCGTATCAACCAATTACACTTGACCACATTTTGTTGAGCCATTTTATCAACCACTTCACAAGCCTTTGACAAATTCTCTTAGTAGATATTGTGCATTCCCTTCAACGTACCATAGAGGTAGTCTCTATAAGTAATACCTTTTTCAAACTCCCAATCACGATCTAGTGACTTGCAATCCGTCTTTAATACATGATATTTGATCCCATCGTTTTGATATACTTGGTCATTTATTTGGTGCAAGCATCCAAAGGATAAAAATTGTAGAGATCTATTATAGTTCTCCTTGGCATTCTAATCTATAATTCCAAGATTCACTTTGGTGGCTTGGAAGGCCATGAAAATGATTATCAAAAGAATCATGCTTTATTAGGAACTTGTGTTGCGAACTACATCTAAAATATTCAAAATGTTTTCATGAAAACTTTGTCACATTTAGGGCCCTACAACCATGAATATAGCAATTCTTTTTTGAAAATATTTCCAACACTTCAACCAAGACCTATATTAGAGTCCGTATACACCTTAATTTTAACATTTGATATTTTTTGTCTTGTACATGGGGTTGTTGATGTGTTCTCCTCATAGCAGTGCTTTAAGGGACATGCTCATCTTCAGCTATCTTAAACCTCTCTCTGCAAACATTTTTTCATAGCTTACAACCAATCATAAAATCCACAAGTAAGGTGATAGAACCATTTTTGGCTCCCTTTTACAAATTATACATGAATAACTAATCCACCACATATTTTTATGTACACCAAGGATTCCACATGCAACTATGAATGTTGAGATGTGTTTGTCTAGATGTTGTTTTCCATCTTTGGTAAACCATGGGAAATTATTTTTAGAGCCTTTGGGTAGTTCATGGGGTTTTTCGACAAAATTGTGTGTTCATGTGACTGTTTTCTAAGGAAGTGAAATCATTTTTGAAAGTTGATAACACATAGGAAATTAGTCTCGAGAGTACTAGAACTCTACTTCCTTTTTGTTCACCTTCTACTTCTCCTCTTTTAGCATTGGAATTAGTTCTTGAGGATTTTCAATTCATTCTTTAGTTTCTCTCGGGGTGAGATTGAAAACTAAAATCTTACTCGAAGATTGAATAAATGGTTAGAAATTTCCCTTGCTCTTCTTGTTCAAGTGAATATTCTACTTATTAGATTGAAGGGATTTTAATTGTTGAAGGACAACAACAATGACTCTTTGTCTTTCAATGAATTCTTGTATTCCTCTAAAAAAATAGCCACACTTTGCAATATTTCTTTTAAGATGAAGTGTTTGTTATGTGGTTTGCGATAACAAGGAAAAAAATTATGCTCCCTAATGGGCACCAAAACCGTTGGAAAAATATTTCTAATACTTGTGGCAAATAACACTTTTTGGAAATAGTGAGGGGACAAAGTCTCTCCTCTATTACTATGGGAGATTACTTTTTATGAAAACAAGAAAATATGTTGAAACTTAATATATATACAATATTTACACTAAATAATGTTTTGGGGTTTGGCATCAAACATGAAAAAAAAATGAGGTGGGTAGAGAATGAAAGAATGGAAGAAGACACACATATGGACATGAAAACACAAATATTATTCCTATGTGTAAGAAAATAAAACATTAGAATATTGACAATTTAATAATGAAATAATGTCATAGAAGGAAAGAATGAAATACAAACAAACATGCCTAGAAATTGATAGGTTATGGGCCATTTTTGTGATTTTAACCATATCTTACCGAAAAAAAATAGGTAGCCATGACAATGATAGGATGAAAATTTAGAAAACTATATAATTTTTTAAGTGGTTCTCTATAAATATATATAAAATACGTGAAAATATACAACTTACTTATATTTATGTAAAGAAATCATAAAAATGAGTACAATTTTTTTTAATTTACTGATCACTTGAAAGAGTTAGGCCGTCAACAAATTTTGATTTGATTTGATAGGCACATATAATTTGAAATTCCAAGCCTACAAACAAATCATTAACATCATTTTTGGGGGTTTATGGAAAGCCAGGAATGATGGTATCTTCCATGATCAGAAAGCTCTTCTCTTGAAAGTTAGAAGAAAAACTTTGAATGCCATAAAGGAAAACATTAAACTCTTTAAAGGTAAAGTCAAGAAACCCTGCCCAAATAGTGAGCAAAAAGTTCTTGACAAGTTCGCCCTTGGTCCGGTGGAATTTCACATTCCTAAAAAGAACTCTAGTTGGAATAGGCCTGGGGAAATGTTGTTAAGTTAAATTTTGATGGAGCCTCAAAAGGGAATCCGGGTCTGTTTGGGGAGGGAGAATTCTAAGAGAACAGTGAAGGAGATTGGTTTTTTGCCTATGCGGGTCCTTTAGGTCATCAAACCAACAACATGGCGGAAGCTAGAGCTCTTCTTTGGGGGTCTTGTTGGCTAAAGAAAAAGGCTTCAAGGACATCCAGATCGAAGGTGACTCTCTCCTCTTAATTAATGCCCTCAATAATCATGGTTCCATTAATTGGGCCATTAGTAATATCCTCAATGATGTGAAGGAAACTTCAATTTTTTTATAGCATTTCTTATAATCATACCTTACGTCAAGGGAAAAAATGTGCGGATAAGATGGCCAATTATGGAATCAATTGTAATGATTATAAGATATGGTGTAAATTTGATATATTACCCACATAAATTAATGAGATCATTAGTAGAGATAGAGGGCACTAAGTTTTATAATGTTGGCATGAGCGAGCCTTGTGGTGGTGACAACTTACTTAATATCTTGTTTTTCAAGATTTCTGCTAGTGCGAAAGAAGGTATTTTTTTGAATTTTAGTAGCAAACAGAAGAAGCTCAATCTAGTGAAAATGGGGGTGATAGGATTAGAGTTGAACCTGCTAGCCAAAGCATTGAAGCTTTTAATCGACTCTGTGGAATAGGCTTAGGATTGGGGGTTTCAATAATTTCATTTCCAAATTACATGGTCACGACCCCTCCCTGTCTAAGGATTTTGGCAAAGCTTGGAAAGAGGATAAGTTTGTTGTCAAAGGGATGGAAATTGAGGTGTCTGAGTCCACCATCGCCTTGGCCACGGACATGAAAATGGACGGGCTTAAAAATTTTAAGGATAGAACCCGTAGAGAATAGGAAATTGAGTTGTTCTTTGTTGGCAAGGAAAGATGTTCTTTCTTTACGGATGGTATTGCCAGGTCGTGCATTCCGGGTATATGGAGAGAGGTGTGCCTTCAAATCATGAAGTACATCACTCTAGAGGGAAAATACAGAAAAATCTACACTCACCATTTGACCCTTCTAAACATGTTCCACCATAAGGTCATGGTGAGCATCCCCTTCTTTCTGTTTATGTCTCTGACTAACTCTTTGATGGATTTCCAACTGGAGAAAGTAGAGATGCATCTGCATGAAGGACTCATTCTTCTGATGTTTGAAAATGGGAAACCTGCTCTGTCCTCTTCCCTGAAAGAGAATGTGGATGAGGATGATCTTACTCTCACAGATTGCCTTACTAAGATGAAGGTCGGAAAATCAAAAATTGTGGGGGAGGATTCTGGTAAAGAAATGGGTGAGGATGGTCATGGGGAAGTGAGTACTTCGAGAAAAAGAAATCGGGATGGTAACTCACAGGGTTTTGAGGATTTGAGTAGAAAGGTCCAGTATTTAGAAGGGATGCTTCAAGCGATGAAAGAAACTAATGTTGGTAAAAGGGAAACAATGATGGATGTCATCAATGCTTCCAAGCAAATTATCACCTGCATTACGGTGAAGTCCAAGTAGAAATTTCTATAGCCGGAGGACTAGGGTCAAAAAGCTTAGCGATAGGCTAGAAGGGATGGAGGAGGGCACTAAAAGAAAGAGTTTTAACTTGTGCATCGGTAGCTCTAAGGACAGAGTAGAGGATGACTTTAATGACAAAGGTGCTGAGGGTGACATGATCAAAGATATCCATGATGGTAAAGCAAAGTGGGGGTTCACCACAAAATTAACTTCTCGGTTCGGTATGTTGGCAGAATTTTGGCAAACTTCTGCTGATTTGATGTTTTGGAGACTGTTTCTCCTTCTCTCTGGTTTTCCACCTTTTACAAAGTCTGGTTCTTAATTGTAAGAGTTAAGCATGTTTAACTCCTTTCTTGGACTTTTTGTTTCCTTCTTGCTTGTTGTTTTTCTGTTCCTCCTCTTGTAATGGCCCCTAGGAGCTGATCCCTATTTTTACCGTATCTAATAAAAAACAAATCATTAACATCAAGAATAAATTCATCTCTAAAAAAATTTTAAAACACGAAGTTCTACATATCTGTTTGTATATCCTTTGAGTGTGAAAACAAAATTTTGTATTAGTGTTCCTTTTGGAAACAATTATGCAAAACATCAAAAATTCCATTTACATCAATTACTTATCGTATTTATACTAGCAATTACATAAGAGTCACAAATTACACCAGAGAGGGTTCGAATGTGTGTAATGTATTATGTAGTTATTAGTGTTTTGTAATAGAGTGGTGATTTTTTTGTTCTTGGGAATGGGAATTATTGTGTTGCTAATGGGCTTAGGTGGATGGAGTCTTGTAAAGAAATAGCTCTACCGCAAATGTGAAGGAATGAAATTATTATCCCTTAGAGAGGGTTTGTGCTTTGTGTGAATGCAAACAAATGTGATACGATATTTGTGCACATGCTCTCTCAGCGAGAGTGAATTCTATACTAATTTCTTTTGTAGTTATTTATAATACAAATGGTTTTCAAAAGTGTATATTTTAAATACATTACATATGTATGGTGTGGTGGATACGGGATTCGTGAACACTACATTATGTATGATGTAGGTGGTATGACACAAATGTGTTGTATGTCAAGTGGAAGTTTTTACTACATATTATGTGCTCCTCTTCCTTGTGTGTGTTAATATTTTGGTATATTTCATTCTTGTGTAGCGCTTAAATGTAAAAGTAGATGATATTTATAGATTTTTGAGGGTGCACACTCTTGAGATTGTTGTAAATGTTAGTCCTTGATGGTCAACACTCAACATCAATGTCTATGGTGGCCTTGTCAAGGGTTAGGCCTTGTGCTTTATGGATGGTGAGGCCCAGACATTTTTAGTGGGATTTGGTGATGATTTCCTTGTGTGACGGAGGTAGGGGAAAGTGAGTTGGGTTGAGTACGTCCCATGGGGGCACTTGGTCGGCCATTTTAATCTATAAATTTTGCTTTCCTTATTGTGATAAGTGGCCTTGGTGATGTCTCACGTAACACACACAACTAACTCAGAATTTTTCCCTTGTTGTCACATAAAGCACCCCATAGGATTGCCTCAATACAGAGCATGGAGTTATTGCTAAGGATAAGTGTAATTTTTACTATACGTTCCAACTCTTTTCCTAATAGTGGAGGTGAAAGTAATGGATATTGCAATAGAAAGGATGTCTACAAAGTGGATTCCGTGGGTAAGGAGTTGATTTATGCAATTGTTTTGAAATGGTAAAGGTATTCATACATGTTTACATCTTGGTTTTTACTAAGCTTTACAAAGGTGTCTAAGTCTAGGATGATGTCCCAAGAAGTTATGGAATCATTATATTCTTTGTTTGTATACGGAAATGTGCCTCGTGTGATTGTGTATGTCTTTCCTATTTGTATTTTATTGTATTACACTTCCGCAGCTTGGTCAAAATAATTTACCACTATGTCTTGACCTTTGGTCTTGTCGAGGAAGTCGAAGCTAAAAAAATTCCCGTGCATTTTGTGGTGTTGTATTTATGTAGATAGCTCTCTTTGATGACTTTACCTTGATAATCCGAAGGATTGTAAGGATTTAGTGAATTTAGTGAATTTATTTATCATAGAAATGCCATGGATCTCTTGGTTCAAAGAATGCACAAGTGAACGATGTGAAATGTGGATTGTTCAAGACAAAACAAAGCAAGTATACAAGTGAAAATTACAAAAATACAAGAGAGATAATTGTAATAACACAGAAATAGCTCCAAATCAATACGATCAAATAGAATAATGCAAGAGATGTACATGTAGGAGGAGAATGTGTAACCTCTTCCTAGAATCATAGAAATATCCACCTATAATAGAGGTAACCAACACCTAGAATGGTGTAGTCAAGTGATAACCAACACCTAGAATATTGGTAACGAACACTTAAAATAGTGGTAACCAACACCTAGAATAGTGGTAACCAACACCTATAATGGTGAAGTCAAGTGGTAACCAACACCTAAAATAGTGTAGTCAAGTGTAAACCTAAGCAAACATATACCATAAGTGTAAGGAAAATCCAAGTGAGGTGGAATATCCCGAGAAAAATGGCTGGGTCCTAGCAATAAGGCGATGAGGTACCCATGTACAATGCAATCTCTCATAAGATAGAGTAAAAGGAGAAAACCCAGTGGGAAAAACTCCCCCTAAAAGAGAGACATGAAGAAGTGAAGAGGCTAGAAGGCCCCCTTAAAGATGATGAAGTTGTTGATGTAGACCACACCCTAAGAAGAGCTCGTAGATGAATGAAATTTCTCTCAGTGAAAGGTTTTATGAATATGTTAGAACTTGATCTAAATATCGGAAGAATATCAAATCGATGACTTGCACATGAATGAGCTTCCAAATTCAGTGCATGTGAATCTCAATGTGTTTGGTACTCTAATGAAGGACCAGATTCCTACATATTTGTATGGTGCTCTGGTTGTCATAAAAAAATGATTGTACACTACCTGATCTAGATGTCAAGCTTAGAAAGAATCCCCTGAAGCCAAATAACCTTAGTAGCTGCATTAACAACTTCCCCGTAATATTCCTCTACGGATGATAGAGCAATAGCATTTTGCTTCTTTCTTGACCAATTGATAGGACCAAAACCTAATGAGAAATTGTAACCTTAAGTGGAATTATGAAACTTAGTGTCATCATCTTAATCGAGTCCGAGAAGCCAAACAATTCAATATCTAAACCAACACCTTGTAGTGAATCCCATATCTATGTGAGCCCTAAATGTAGTACAAAATCCTCTTATTTACTTTGCAATGTATCTCATGGGGTACATACATGAACCTTTAAAAATACCAATGGCATAGGATATATCAAGTCTGGTGTGAGTCAAGTAAATAAGGCTTCCAAAGTCATCGATACAAAGTAGCATCGACGAGGGTGTGGAACAATAAGCCTAAAGATTGACTCTAGATAATAATGGACTTGGAGATGGCTTGCAATCATCCATGTGAAACTGAGCCAGAATATCGAGAGAGTACTTGGGTTGTGCAAGTGAAATCCCTAAATCGGACTATATGATCTCAATGCCAAGGAAGTAGTGTAGTAGACCTAAGTCAGTCATGGAGAATCTATCCTGAAGAGTTATCTTCACTTGCTAAGATATCTAATGCAAGTACTCCTTGTGATTAAAATGTCATCAACATAAAGTGCTAGTATCAGTAATGAATAATCCCATCGTAATAGGTATACATTGGGATCTGAATGGCACCGAGTGAAACCGAAGCTAGGAGGAATAAATCTATCTCGAGAATACCAAGCCCAAGGGGCCTGTTTGAGGCCATAGATGCATTTCCTAAGTCTATAAACTAAGGATGAATCCCGAGCAAACCAAGGTGGATGCTACATGTAGATATCCATAAAGAAAATAACTCTTCACATCCACATGGTGCACACTCTAACCATGTGTTTCAGCCAAAGCAATGTGAGCCTCATCAAACTCATCTTGGCTATGGGTGTAAAGGTATTTAAGTAGTCTATATTGGCTACCTATGAAAAACCCTTGGCTACTAACTGAGCCTTGTACTTATCAACTGACCCATCTACTGCAAATTTGGTCTAATATATCCATCAACATCGAACCATCTTCCTTCCCTTAGGAAGTGAATTCAAATCCCAAGTGTGATTACTGATTAAGGAATTATATTCCTCATGCATAACACTATCCCACTCAGGTATGCCTGATGCATCTTAGAATGTTTGTATATCGGTCACTAAAGTATAAAAGGAATGTGACCTATTTTGATAGTCTTACCGAGTACATATGTCATCTTATGGATCCCCTACCCAAGTGCATACACTCTGAAGTGTCTTCCTAGCCCAAAGAGGGCTTGAAGTGGGTGAGTCATGTGATGAATCCTCATCCTCTAAAGTATGGATAGAATTAGATGAGGATGACTCCTCATTACTTTTCTCATTGTCAGAACTAGAAGAAGTAGAATATTTTTCCTCAAGAACCTGCTATGGATGATCTGAATCCTCAAAACTCATCAAAACTAAGCTAAGCCAAAGTAGATGGAGAAGTGTCAAGTAAAAAGTTAGTGGGACTCTCATGAAACTTAACACTTCTCTCGATGAACAACTCATGAGTAGTAAGATGGATAAGTCTATATCCATTGACCCCCTCTAGATACCCAATAAAAATGAAAGGTTTGGATTGAGGCTCCATTACCTTGTGTTTCCTTTCTGGAATGTGTGTCATTAGTGGTGATCCAAAGACCCTAGAGTGCTTAACTTCAGGTTTCATATTGTTTCAAGATTTAAAGGGCCTTTTAAATATTTGTGGGGAACACAGTTATGTATATAATAGGCATAGTTGATGGCTTCTGCCAAAAAATATGGAGTAAAATATTTAGAGTGTATCATACAGTTTTCCATCTCTTTCAAGGACCAATTTTTTCATTCCGCCATGCCATTTGTCTTTGAGGAGTGTAAGGCATTGTCTGTTGTATATCAATACCCTTTGTGCTACAAAACTACTCAAATTTGTTGCTAGCATACTCCCCAATTATCTGTTTGAATAACTTTGATGGTTTTCCCATATTATTTCTCAATGAGTTCTTTAAAGTCCCGAAATTAATCGAACACTTTGGATTTTTGCCTAAGGAAGGAACCCATATATATCTCAAAAAGTCATCTATGAAGGTGAGAGAATATTTTGCCCTAGTGAAAGTGGTTATCTAAAATATGAATTTTATAATTCAATATAAGAAGTACAATAGTGTAATAAATGTCTAAACTAAGTAAGGAAAATGGCCCAAGAAACTCGGGAAGTAGAAATGTAAACCCTAATATGCAAAGTAAGGTTAGAAAGAGCTTAGCTGATTCGAAAAATGTTTTGGACTGTGTCATGAGCTTATTGAAGAAACGGAAGGAGGAAATGACTATGTTGAAGCCCGAGAAAAGTATAGATCGAGAAACTTGAGTGGCCTAGAGCACTTGGGAGAGGATTAGTGTGCGTTTGGGTGCCCTAGTATGAGTTCTAGGTGCCCTAGTTTGTACAAGAGGTCCAAAAATTATATTTGCAGGGGCTGCAAAGTGATGTGGTTCCTTTGTTGTTTGTCACATGTAATTCGTTGCACCATGTTAGATGTCGTTGGTAGTAAAATATAAAGAGAATACTTACAAAACCCCAAAATGAGCATCAAACCCTAAAAAATAAAAATGTAAATGAAGGGGTTGGATTGTCCTCAATGGACACAATGGTGGACTTACTAACTAAGCATTGCACTACATTATAGAACCAAATGTAGTTCTGAGTGTGTGCATGAAATTCGTGACCTTGGTGATCTTGTGTCAATCACACTTTGTGAAGTAACGAGCTATAACTAAATGTAAAAATGTAATAGAATATACTTCCCTCCTATCATGTGTGATGCAGGTGAACCAGCCTTGTCCCTTGTGATGGAGCTAGATGGATGCAAATGGAGTCGTGGATGGATGTAACCTTATGTTATGATAGTAGTGATTAGTGCTTGGTCCCTCATAATGGTCGCATAACTTTATATTTATATATTTCTCTTGTTCTAATTTAGTAATTAGGCCCAAAAAGTCCGACCACTAAAAATATGGGAAGTCCAAATGGATATAAAGTGCCCAAAATATAGAGGTAAAGTGGGAAAAGGATCGGGGCACCCCAACTAGGACCAAGGTACTGTGGGCACCCGGTCGATGACTAAAATGATGTAAAATGAAAAAAATAGATTGGGCATGTATGTGCAGGAGGTCTATAGTGACGATAGAAAGCAAAGTAAAATGGCCAAAATATAGGGGTTAATTAGTACTTTCTTCACTCAAAAACTATATGAATAGTAGTATAATATCGGGACTAAATAATACACAAAGTGCGTGATTTAGTGTCTACATTTTCCCCCAATTTATGTTGGTGAGTAGAATGGTCGGTAATATAAAGTAGATAGAGATGTGTACCTGATGTCCATGTAGAGTGATGTAGGAAATGCGTTGAAGGACTAGACAAAGCATGGAGTGAAAAAAATATGATGGAGCATGGAAACTAAAGATGCAAAAGAGCAAAAAGTGATGAGAGTGAACCTAGGGCAGAAACACGTGTGTAGTTGTCGATGTGTGTGATGTACTTGCATGTTAGTATGAGGTGTGTGTTGCCACAAAATGTTGTTGTTGTTTTTTTGTTGACTTTTTTCTTCTTATACGGTCAAAACTTGATGGAGAAGATGATTAAGTAGTCAAATATTCATGTATATGTATGTAAAAACTCATGTATATAGGAATGGAAGTATGAAAAATGTAAACAGAACATGTGCACCTTATCCGTGATGAGAGAAAGGGTGTAGAGAGGATATCATGTATTGCACGGGTTTTTAGGCAATATGACACCATTGGTTGAAGAAGTGTAGTGAGAAATATGCATTATTCTCCAACTTGTAATTTCTTCCCTGAATTTGTGTGAAGAGATCTTTGTACTACCTAGTTTTTGGGTGATCCAATGCCACTGGATGAAGTAGTGTAGAGAGGAAATCCATTGTATCCTCTAACTTGTAACTGCTCCCTGAATGCTAAGGACAACCATGTCCTATAAAATCTGCTATGTACGGGGTTCGTAGACTGGTTTGAACCCACTCGCTATATAACCCACAATGTCAAGGGCAGAAAATGAACTGAACTGAACCGATGTAGAAGCATTGTGTAGTATGTAAAACCCAAAATGATGCCCCCTCTTTGGGGGCACATGTGATGTCGTTGATAGGAGAATGTGGCCCCAAAAGATGACCGACTTTAATTGTGCCCTATAGGGGAAGAGAATACACTTGGTATAAACCAAGGCACACGATAAAAGTAGCTAGGAAAGAGTGTTAGTATGAATAAGCATGCATGTAAAAGACAAGTGTACGCTACGTAAATAGTGTGTAAGCTAGAATGTAAGTAAACACGCAAGAAAGTAATATACACCGCCAAAGCGGGTTGTAAACATGGGACACCCCTCACAATGTCGCAAGACAATCAAGGACATAATAGCCACATACAAACAAATAAGTTTTCATACAAGACAAAGGGCGAAGCCAAGAAATAACAAAAAAATATAACAAACAACTATAGAAGAAAATATCCCTACGTAACAAATGTTGCACATGAAGCACCCGTTAGCATGTTAGAAAGATAACCCATGTGTCAAAATCATGTATAACCAAGTAATGTAGAGTGCTAGGTACAAAATGAAACAATAACACCTAGAAGAGGCAAATGTGGATACCCCTAACGATCGTTGTAGGAGTGGTAGAAGGTGAACATCCATGTTGTGTGTAAGATATATGTATCTGCGATCACAAATAGAAAAATATGTGAATGCACATGTGTGTATGGTAAAGATAATGACATAAAAATATCTATCTAGCATGTGTAATAAAGTGAACATGTACAAGTAAGTACAAGCAAGAGTAAAAGCAACCAGGATATGAAATATGATGTGGATGGATGGAATGGTATGAAAGATGGATGATAGGAGCCAGGTTCCCCCAAGTAAATGGAGTTGTATGCAATGAGGTTCATTTGGTTTTCCCCCTCACTAGTCAAGAATGAACCATAAATGAGAGAGTGTCATCGGGAAATGGTCGAAGTGTGTGTTGTGTCTCACACGCGTGAGGAGTTTGTATATATAGTGGTGATGACTGTGACCTAGATATGATGTGAGCAAGTGTGACCCTCTATCCAAAGCATATATCACGACAAGATAATTGAAGGAGTGATGATGTATCCTAAAGTGTATATCACTACAAGATGACTAGAAAGAGAGATTATGTATCCTAAAGTGTATACCACTACAAGAGGATGGAGTAGGTGACCATTTAACCTATAGTGTATGTCACTAACCTAGAAATTTCACATTATAGAAGGTCGAATGATGAACATGTGTGTATGATGAGGTCTATTTGATTTGTAAACCCTCTACGAGTCAAGAATGGACTGAGGAACTAAAGTGCGTCATAGGGTAGTTAGTGCAACACGTAGAAGATGTAATACATGCGGTGATGAGAGCAAACCATATGATGTGTAAAATGCAATGTATAGTAATGTCGTATGTAGGAGGAGTAGTATATGATGTTAGACACGTAAATAATAAAGGTATGAAAATTGTATGATGAAGTATGATGTGTAGATGCGCAATGTAGAATGTAGGAGGCAAGATGTAAGCCAAGAGACGTGTAAATAGACGCGGTGTGTAATACCTATGGTGTAGTGTGTGGGGTTCATGTGTAGTATTTCCTCAACATTAAAGTGTGAACCGAAGCACAAGATTTTGTCATCAAGAAATGTCAAAGCTAAAATTGAAGATGCTTATGTGAGGAGATTGATGGATGATAATGTAAAGATGATAGACGTGCATACACTAAGATGATGGGGGATGCGTTAGATGTTATGCCCCCAAGTGTGTGGTAATGTGTGTATTGTTTGATAAATGATGTATGAAGGTGGTGAAGTATCATAGATTTTGTAAGATTGATTCAGTAATGGGATAAATAATGAGAGATTGAGCGATAGATGATTGTAGATGTATGTATGTATGAGTAGTTATGTTATGTAAGATGAAATGAGGTTCTTTATTGTAACAAACCCCTCAACAGTCATATAAGAACCATAAGAATATGAGTGTGTCATTAGGAGGGTAGGGTGACAAGATTCACCTACCAAATACCAAGTTTGTATGAAGCGGTGGAAGCATGGTGGGCAAGAGTAATAGTAGGACCATGCGGTGGTGGAATTTGCAATGTGTCTTGACCAACAGTAGAAGGGGTAGTTGCTTTGACAAAAACAATTGGTTGTTGAAGTGGTGTAGGATGGGGAGGTATCTTGAATGGTGGTATCTTTTGTGGTGTTGATGATGTTGCTGAAGTCTTGATAGGAGGCCAAGTTGCCGTTGCGTTTTAAAGGAGGTTGTGCATATTGGCTTTTTAGCATCGTAGAATTTTTTGAAGTGGTTGCTTAGGTGGTGCTTTACTTTCCAAAGAAGGAATATTATAAATGGTGGCATAATGGTAATTTGGCATAGATGGCATAAATTTAGGAGCCCATGTGGATGTAGCATGTGTAGATGGGCATGAAATAGAATTTTGTGAAGCGAATGAGATAAATCCCCGATGCTCCGATGTTTTATTCGGCATTGTAAAGTGTGGAAATCGTTGTCATTATGTCCATTGATTCGATGATAATTGCAGTATGGATGACCTTAATACTTTTCTAGTTGATAAGGAGGATAATAATGAGTAGGTGGTAAAGTGATCAATTGCCAATTAAGGAGCTTAGTAAGAAGGTCATGTTGCTTAGTATTGTGATCAATGATGAGAGGCTCGGTAATGGTATAACTTGAGGATCACTAATATGAGCACATGTAGCAGACATAAAATGAGGTGGAGAGGGAGAACAAACATGAGCTTGAGAAGCATCCTTAAGATGTTGAATTTCATATTTTAGAGATGTGATCGTGGATTCCATAGCCATAAAATTTTCTTGAAACAAAGAATGTAAATCTTGAATTGATTCCAATAGGGGTTGATTAGATGGAGGATCACTAGGGTCATTAAATAGGTGATAAAATATAAGAATTATTTCATGCGTAGGCATATTGTACTCAAGATACAAGGTGTCTAAGGATTTTTGCAAAACATCCTAGAAATTGGGATATCTCTTAAGTAAATCAGATAAATAAACTTGACCCATGATAGAGGGAAAATGAGGATCATAAGCATGAAGATCAAGTTCGGGTTCACCAAAATGATTATCTAAAATATGAATTCAATAAATTAATCTATGAATTACAAAAATGTAATAAATGTTTACACTAAGTAACGAAAATGATCCAAGAAGCTAAGGAAGTAGAAATGTAAACCCTAATATGCAAAAGAAGGTTGGAAGGATCTTAGCTGATTCAAGAACTTGCTAGAATATGTTGCAGAGATGAATGAAGAAAAAGAGGAAATGACTATGCTAAAGCACGAGAAAAGTATATATTTGAGCATCTTGAGTGGGTAGGGCACTGAGAGAGGATCGGGGCACTCTAATCTTAGTTCCTGGGTGCCCTGGTCTATGTAGGAGGTCTAAAAATAAGATTTGTAGGGCTACAAGGTGATATAGAGCCTTTGCTATCTTTCGCGTGTAATTTATTGCACTGTGCTAGATGTCAGTGGTAATTAAATATAAAGAGAAGGCCTGCAAAACCCCAAAATGAGCATCAAACCCTAAAAATAAAAATGCAAATGAATGGGTTTATTTTGTCCTCGGTGGTCATAATGGTGGACTTACTAACTAAGTGATGCACTACATTACATACCCAAATATAGTTCTGAGTGTGTGTGTGAGAAATTTGTGTGCTTGGTGATGGGTCATTGTATTCTCCAATAATTTAACTAACATGATCTCTGTTAGTGTCATTATAAACCAGGGTTGTGTCCTAGGTTGTATGCAATGGAGCTTTATGTAACCAGTTCCTGTTGGGATTTCTATTGGGGGGTGTTGTGTTGGTTACTAATCTATGGAAACCTAATGTAAATCTATGGAATTCATCTATTGTAATGAAAGGAAGTCTAAAATCTACACTTCTAATTGAAATTGAAATACACACACAATACTCAAACAAATGAAACTGCAACTACACAATTGAAGCTAGAACTTAGTAAAAGTAAGATTGCATGTTAACTAGACTTTGCATAAAAGGAAACACATATTCTAGATAAAAGTGTTGGTAAGGAAAACAAATACATTCAACCAAAGATTGCATGAAATATACTGAAACAAGGATTGCAGTAAGACTTATCAAAAAACCATATGCATATGTGAACATAAAACAACCTCTTGTCTCCTTGGTTGAGTGGGCCCTTGCTCTCCCTTGGGACAGAGGAATTACCAACAGCTTTAGATCTTCAAAATGACATTTACTTCTATTAATTTAAATAAGTTCCATATCATGTAAAACATATGAAGTTGAAAGTTCTGAATACCACAGACGATATATTGCAAAGTATCTCCAAAAATAATAGCTAATCATGTTCTTAGGAAGGTGTCTTAATATAGACACAAATGGTTACAATATTTGCCATAATAGGTGGCACTAACATCTTCCACTAATCAATATTAACTAAAACTCATAAATTCCTATGGGACAATAAGAAAAAATTCCCATACTAATAGGTCAACTAGTGGAAAAATTTTCGCTCCCATATTCCACTCCAAACTCGGACTTTGTAATTACATCAACAACAAACGTTCATCATTTCTCTACACACATCATCACATTTTCCTCACAAAGACAATTAGTAGGAAGTTTATACGGTAATCAGTTTTTATGAACAAAAGCAAGGAAAATGCATCAAACTCACTATGATATAACTATACAAAGCATCCCCATGCATTAGCAAATCATATCTAAGTGGCAATTTACTGATCGTAGGAATGATATAAATGAGCCAAATAATGCACTCATCATTTCCCCTACTTTACCTGTTGCATGTCCCAATGCAACCTATCTACGTCTTGCTCTGTGACCAAGTTGTTGAGCCATGTCATATTCTTCGAACTGATCAACATATTGCTTCCTCATACCTTTACATCCCTGAGTATTTGAAGTGACCTTGACCCAAGCTGTAAAACTCTCGTTTGATTATGCAACATTGTTTTTCCAAGTGGTAGTAGGACTCAAGAGGAGGGGTGGACGTACCTGAAGTCCTACCCATTCATCATTGTATTGCTTGTTGGTTTTTTCTGATGACTGTCTTATAATTGTAATGAGGGCATCACCCCGACGCATACTCCAACTCAAGTTCTGAGGGGAAATAACCTCCCGCATTTCAATGGCAAGCTCAAGGTGTCCCATCTCCTATCACATGCCTACCTAGCCATCCCAAAGTGTTCTTTGACTATAGGTTTTGAAATCCTCTACACATTTCAGTAGGATTTTTGAAGTATTCTCTCCAATACCTGCTTGGTAGTAGAGAGATCTGAAATTTTTCCGCAAAGCCACATCAGTATGATGTGTAGGACATATAGAAACCTATTGTTTGAGCCGTGTGATTGAAAATATCCATTTGCTCACCCCATATGATCTGATTTCGCAACAAGGACTGAAAGGATTTTAATTGAAAATCCCCCACAAATAAGTTAATTAAAAATTTAGGGACATTGGTAACTAACATATTATGGAGGTAAAACTCACAGAGAAAGTTTTGAATTTCAGGTGTACTAGACTTGTAAATAGATAAGAAACTATTTCCATCAGGAACTTTGTAAGGCGCCTGACAACACAACTGAAACAACTACCAAGAATAAAATTGCTCCTGAATAAACATGTTGTAAACTGAGGAGGGTTTCCTACAGGATAAGAGCTTAAAAGCCAAAGGACAGACAGAGTCCAAAAGAGAGAGCAATTTTTGTTTTTCATCTTGGATAATTTCCATCTCCCCTTTTAACTTCTTATTTTCTTTGTTTAATTCTGCATTCTGAAGAGATATTTGGTGGAAATAATTCAAAATGCTAAGACCTTTATCCTTCTATCACTTTAAGCTACTAACTTCAATTTGTAAAGCAATTATTTCTCTAACTTTCTCCACTGTGCATTGGGTAAATTCAGTTTGTAAAGACAAGTTGGTTTCCTCCATACCTTTCAATTGGGCCTTAAGGAGTGCGATTTCTTCCAGATAATTGTGAGGATTGGCAGCTTGACATGACCCGAGATGATCAATGTCCATTGCAACAGGCGCCAGAATGGGATTCTGGGCTTCAGGTACTAAAGTAGCTTTTGGAGCTGGAGTGAACTTCTGAAGATGTAGGCATGGCTAAAGACTAGGGAAAAGGATGAGCGGTAGTGAATATGGTGTCTGGTGATTTATTAGTGGGTAAAACCTTGTTTTCTCCCTCATTCCCCACTTCCCACATAGGGACAGAAACATCAGTGAATCTCTCCAACCTGGAGCTTCCAATTTTATGCAATACACAAGACCGACGTGGTCGGGGGCACATAGAAGAAGATGGAGTAGAGGTATTCTTACCCCTAGAACTGGAAGTGGTCAAAGATGGACTTACTTGGGCACCTGATTTGTCCACATGCTCCGGAGTGCCAAGTTCCTCCTTTTTCTTGTGTGCAGGGTGAGAGGTTGGTGCTGGGAATGGACCAAGGCGTGGAAGATGGCCCTAATTTTAACTATTTTGGCTTGGAACCCTCCCCCACAATAATCCTTTTGAGCCTCCACTTTGGCTTACAAAATACTTGATGTGAGCACAATAAATGAATTAGCCCTGGGTGTTTCAAACACTTTTCCCCCTCCAGACTTGTATTTTTGGCCAACTTTTATAACGGTGTCGCCAAGTATTTAGGTAAATTTACCCTGAGGGTTGGGTTGACGCATCCTTTCTTCAAATGAATAAGAATCTTGAGTGCATCACCACCCAGCACAGAGGGCTGGCCGTCACATATAAAATACATATTAACCCATTTGGCCATCTCTCTCCAAATGTCGGGCAGGCTATCCCACTTAATGCCTTTCTGAACACCCTGGGGGGTAAGGATAACCTCGGGAATGCCTCACCCTCCTCATGAAATAGAGAAAACAAGTCTTTGAGGGGAGCATTCATCATTACTTTCAAACCAAAATCTAGTAAGCCGGATAGTTCAGAAACTACCTGGTTGGTAATCTCAACTCGTTTCCTTCCAACACGTGAACAAGTAGCCTCAAAATTTTCTAGGAACTCCTCCACAATACCCTCATCAAAACCTTCAAATTTTTGGATGAAGTCAAGCCAACCTAAATCATAAAACACCTGTGAAAGCACAGCATTCCGAGTAATGGGTCCTGGAGAATCAGGCTCAGATTTCTTCTTTTGTCCCATGCTGAAGGCAAATGAATCCAGATAGTAGAGAAACAAGAACAAGACGTGCTCGAATTCACTGTGTGATGGCAGGTAGAATGATATGCTCAATACTCATGAAGAAATGACTAGGAAGCAGTTTGGAACTATTAATTTGAATTGCACTGAATCCTTGAATTACGTAAAATTAGAGCAAATTTGGTGATGTAAAAGGTGGGCAAGACTAGCCATCCGTGAGATTTTATGATATGCGAGACTGGTGCACATCCCATCATTTGAAACCCAATTGACACCTTTCCTTCTTCATAGAATGTGATGCATATGATGTGTGTGAAAATCATGACTCATTACACCCTTATGCCATCATACCGTAGCATCGGATTTGGAAAGATATCCACAATAAATATATTGAACGTTGCATGATGGATGTAATTATGAAAAGTGCATGCATGGGGGATTGCTTTATAAGGAAATATCCATAGTGAGTTAGGATGCACTTACCCATGCCAAGTTTAGTGTCCGATATCCGTAGATTCCCACATCATGCAGTCCAAGATTAAATGTGATTAGTGGTTTCAAAATAATGAAGATTTCTGCATTTATTGAAAACAAAACAACTAGCTTAAGGGAAGAAGATCGAAGCATGACCATCCTCCTTTATTGAAATTAACAGGAAACAACTACTCCAGGCTCGAGGGGCGAAGAGCCACCTCAGCATGCATGTCCTCACTCAGCATAATGTCCCTGGTGAAAGTTTCCTTGTCAAGAGGTCGTTGGTAAATCCTGAGTCTGTGTCCATTCACAAGAAGAGTCTGTTTGTCACCATCGATTGGTAATAGCCACACAGAGCCATTATCAAACACTCTATCGATCTGATAGGGGCCCAACTAGTGTGTCCATAACTTACCTTTAAACTATTGATATCTGGAATCAAAGAGTAAGACCCAATCCCCTTCATGAAATGTCCTAGATTTGATATGAGCATCGTGCCAGGTCTTCCACTGATATTGAAGAATTTTCGTCTACTGTTGTGCCTCCATCCGCATTTCATCTAATTCATTCAGTTGCATCACTCGTTCATGTTGTGCTTCATCCACATCGATTCCAACTTCTAGTGTTGTTCTCCAGAGTGCAATTCAAATTCAACAGGTAATAGTGGCTTCTTCCCAAATACCAACTCATAAGGGGAAAAACCAATAGTTCTTTTCCAAGTCGTGTATTCTCCAATCATTTAACTAACATGATCTCTTGTTAGTGTCATTATAAACCAGGGTTGTGTCCTAGGTTGTATGCAATGGAACTTTATGTAACCAATTCCTGTTGGGATTTCTGTTAGGGGTGTTGTATTGGTTGTTCATGTCATTGGTAGGCTTGTGGGGGGCATTAAAGCTTTTTGTGGTTTCTGGAATCTCCATTGTTGATTAATGTTTTGTGGTGGTGTCCATGGCTGGTTTTGGTTAGGATTCTGTTGAGAACCCCACTGTTGGTTGTGCCATGGACTTGTTGGGGTTGGTGGTGTCCAACCTGGCTGAGTGTAGGGATTCATCCAAGGTGGTGGATGTGGATAAGTCATCCAATTTGATGTTGTCCACTCAGGTTGTCCCCAAGTAGGCTGAGGGGCCTGATTGGGCCATGACATCCTCCAGAGGTTACGAGCAGTCGAGATGGAAATCCAACCTGATTATTTGTCCTTTGAATAAAGTTTAACTCTTCATCAGCTTGAGAGACAACATTCGAAGGTGCAATGCTTAGTGTTGTGGTCAGCCACTTCATAGATTAAACACATGTCTGTGACATCCAAAGGACATTCTCTCAGGGGGTGTCTCTTCCTACACTTAGGGCAATATATGTCCAGAGGTTCTTTGGCAAGACTGGTTTTGGCCTTGAGTCCATCTATGGTTGATGTTAACTATAGAAAAATGTTTGTTTTCATGTTAGCCATTTCCTCCAAAAGTTCAGAGGTACCCAGAGTAAGTTTGGATGTCTTTTTGTTTCTTATACCCCCTCGTGTTCTGGAGTAACTTCTGCATAGCTCAGTGATTTGTTCCAAGGTAAGTTTATGCACATATCCTCCTCCCATGAGATGGAGGGAATCCTTAGTTTCCTTGTCAAGTCCTTTAAGAAAAATTGTTTTAGTAATGTCGAATGTAACTCATAACCACTTCGTCGGTGGAGAAAGAGAAATCTATCCAGATAATCCTCTAGATTTTCATCTTCTTTTTCCGTATCTGGAAGAACTCTTCTTTTCTATCCCTTCCCCTGCAGTAGTCTTGATATTTATCCAAAAAGGTTGTCTCCATGGCTTCCCAATAATTAATGGAGTTAGAGGTCAACCCCATGAACCATCTCATAGTAGAATCTTTGAGAGTGGAAGGAAACTAGTTTGAGTTTTTGATTATCCGTTCTGTAGTCATATGTCTGGCATAGAACTTTGAATTCAAACAAGAACTGATTAGGGTCTTCCATAGACATGCCTTGAAAGATAGGGAGGATGGATGGTGAGATATTTTTCATGGGTGCATCCTCATCCTCATCCAAGACAATGGGGTAAGTAAAGGTCCGACCCAAGGGGCGGTCTCCATTATTCCCATGGTCCCCCATTTCTGAGTGTTGGCCGGAGGATACAAAAGGCTCAAAAATGATTCTAGGTGTTGTATTGGAGGTAGTGTCACTCATGGTGTCTTCTATGTGTAAACTGTCTAGAGAGATTTGTTGAATGTTGCTTGATCTCCCTTGATCATCTTGTGGCCTATGCATCAAAGGTGGTTATTGAAACAAGGCCCAAGACATCTATTGGTTACATATATGAACTCCATTAACACCCATAGCATGTGAAGTGAAAGAATGGTGTAGTGTGCTTATGGTGTCCCCGGAAATGACGCCAAAAATGATGGGTCGTTGTATTCTCCAATCATTTAACTAACATGATCTCCTATTAGTGTCATTATAAACCAAGGTTATGTCCTAGGTTGTATGCAATGGAGCTTTATGTAACTGTTCCCGTTGGGATTTCTGTTGGGGGTGTTGTGTTGGTTACTAATCTATGGAAACCTAATGTAAATCTATGAAATTCATCTATTGTAATGAAAGGAAGTCTAAAAGCTACACTTCTAATTGAAATTGAAATACACACATAGTACTCAAACAAATGAAATTGCAACTGCACAATTGAAGCTAGAACTTAGTAAAAGTAAGATTACATGTTAATTAGACTTTGCATAAAAGAAAACACATTCCAGATAAAAGTTTTGGTAAGGAAAACAAATACATTCAACCAAATATTACATGAAATATACTGAAACAAGGATTGCATAGTAAGACTTATCAGAAAACCATATGCATATGTGAACATAAAACAACCTCTTGTCTCCTCGGTCGAGTGGGCCCTTGCTCTCCCTTGGGACAGGAATTACCAACAGCTTTAGATCTTCAAAATGACGTTTACTTCTATTAATTTAAATAAGTTCCATATCGTGTACAACATATGAAGTTGAAAGTTTTGAATACCATAGACGATATATTGCAAAGTATCTCCAAAAAATAATAGCTAATCATGTTCTTAGGAAGGTGTCTTAATATAGACACAAATGGTTACAATATTCACCATAATAGGTAGCACTAACATCTTCCACTAATCAATATTAACTAAAACTCATAAATTCCTATGGGACAGTTAGAAACAAGTCCCATACTAATAGGTCGACTGGTGGAAAAAGTCTTCTGCTCCCGTATTCCAAGGAGCATGCAACAATGATTTAGCTCTGCAAAAATGTAAATTCTAGAAGCGTATATGCACTATACGGTCGTGTAAAACTCATAAGCCTGCAAAAGGATATATACCCACAAACCAGGAAAAACCAACACCAAAAACACCCAAATAATTACAAATAATGACCTCAAATGAAATTAAACTTGCATAATAATAACCAAACAAGCTCAATACTATCTCAACTTTGATACCATATTGGAGAAGTGCCATAGATCTATTGGTTTGAAGAATGCATAGGTGAACAATGCAAGATGTGAATTATTCCAAGACAAAACAAAGCAAGAATACAAGATGTATTACAAAAATACAAGTGATATAATTGCATTAACAAAGAAATATCTTCAACTCAATACAATCAAATAGAATAATGCAAGAGATGTACATATAGGAGGTGAATGTGTAACCTCCTCCTAGAATCATGGCAATATCCACCTAGAATAGTGGTAACCAACACCTAGAATGGTGTAGTCAAGTGGTAACCAACACCTAGAATAGTGTAGTCAAGTGTACACCTAAGCAAGCATATCCCATAAGTGTAGGGAAACTCCAAGTGAGGTGGAATATCCCGAGTAGGATAATACAAATAAAGCGAGGAAAATAAATCCTACACTAACAAGTATTGGCGTGATTTACATACCTTTTACATGGTGTGCATCATGATTAGGTAGTCGCATATTGTCACTAAAGGAATTTTTCATGTTGTTGGCCATCGGGGACACAACTTCGAGGATAGTGGAGGAAGTGATGTTGTTGGTTCATATACAATAAAAATAAAGTAAATGAATTAGCAATGGTCTTGGCTTAAAGCAATTTTATGGTGTAATATGGTATGTTGTGGTCATGGTAATTTAAGGTGCTATAACTTGTGTCTTGTTTTGTATGTGTATAATTACCTTGGAAAATGCTACTAGAAAGGTTAAGGGTAACAGGGGGTTCGGGTTACCTAAACAAGCAAGCTAAATATTGTAGGCAAGGTAAGTTATACATTGGTGAGAGTGTTCGTTTAAAAATGTAATTTGCTCATAGAAAAGGGAAATTTATACTACATGCTTATCTAAACATAGATACATTGTGGAGGTTGTTCTTGAAAAAAGTAAGTTGTATATGTATTGAAAGTAGAGTAGATATTATAGGAAAGGGAAATACAATTTATACATCTATGAAGTCATTTTCCAATAAAAATATATTGTGTGTATACATAGGAATCGTTGATACAACATATTTATGTAAACATAGTCTTATTGAGTAAGTTGTTCTTCAAAAAAAGGTACTTTGTATGGGTGCGAAAGTATAGGCTATATGTGTTGGTAAGGTAGGTATAGGGGGTATCTTTGGGTCAACAAAAAGGGGTTGGTGCAAGTATGAACATCACAAATTTGAAGTAGGGGAGGTGTGTTGTAACATTACAGGTGGCGGGGTAAGTGCTAAATGCATCTCTAATATATTGGTCATTACTACAAGTATAGTACTTCCCGTATCCCAATTCATGAAGGAACTTGTACAAAGATTCGAAATGAAGATATGTGTAATATACCTTTTGTATAAGGTCCAACACGACGTTCAAATCACTATCTACAATCATGGTTGACGGGAATAGAGATGCAAGCTCGGGTTTAGTTATATACATTCAAGAAAAAAATCTAACTTATTTAATTTGTGGTAGTCTTCCAAAAAAAAATTGCATTCTTACTCTCTTGATGAGAGGCAATTTGAGTATGTCATGAGAGGGTTGTTCGTGAGATGCAAGCTCGGGTTTAGTTATATACCATAAGATTAGTAGAATGGACATTATAGGCAATTTTTCTCGCTTATGCAATCACTTTAACATGAAACATGGGATATCTCTGTTGGAATTGCATGCTAATAAGGCCTTAGGTCTATGGATTCGACAACATGATAGAGAGAACACAATGGTTTGCAAATTATTTGTTTCAATGTGGAAGCAGAAGAAGAAGTTTACTTCACTATATAGATAGAATTAGATTAAAGGTTAGGAGTGCCCTAGGAAATAATTGGAGTAGACGTCTTTCTCACAATTTCGTTAATAATTTTTGCCATTATTAATAAAAGTTTCTTGCATGATTCTTGTATTTTAATATTTGCACCAGGATCATAATAAATAACAAATTTAGAGATTTTGTTATACAAAAAGGATTAAAATATCCTATAAAATTATGAAAAAAATGATGAGAAATATTTCATGGATGGAGAGAATTGATTGCAAGAGGTGCTCAAAATGCAACTATAATTTTTAATACAATGTTGTTTACAAGTCCAAATTATCGATATCAAGTAGGTGATGGGACTCAAACCTAAACACAACACCATTTTTTTTTTTGCAAAGCAATAAAAATGCTTATAGCTCCCATGGCTTTGTGAAGAATGGCATTTGGACTAGGCCTACAATTCCTTGATAATAATAAACATTTTCTCCAAAAATATAGGGATAGATAATTAAATAGTTCCTTCCTTCAATTCTAATTGCCTCTACTATCAACACAAGTGACATCATAAAAATATATGAACATTTTCATAGGAAAAAACATTCCTAAAAATCTAGTGCTACATCGAGAATGGGCAACAATACCAACAAATTTATATGAGCTCGAAATATGCCATTATTATTTTTACTTGAAAAAATATTATATTATTTTTTTATTGTGTGCATTAAATGTATGTTACTATATAATAATATCAATAATTGGGTCAATTAATATTGAACATTTAGGTAAATTGTTTTAATGCTAAAAACTAAAAATAGCTGGAAAATAAGGGAAACATATGGATTTAGGTGTCCCACGACTATTGGCACCCTAGGCAATTGCCTAGTTTTCCTAGGGCTTATTCTCCTTTGATTATAGATGCAAGAAACGAAACAAGATGGCACATCATTGGTTTCTCTCAAAATATGAATGTTGACAACCATATGGCTTAATCTTAGTGACACAAATGCATCAAAGAAGGGGCGTACGGGAAATAATTTGGATTCTATTTTTATGCAATTATTATTATTAAAGACTTTGGGTACCATGAAGATCAAATAACATTGTTGCTTGATGTAGACACCAAATTTGGGTCACACTCCCCTTAGTCCCCTTTAATTAATTAACGTAACGTATTCACCCAACCATGACCTCTTACCCAAATTCATATTAATTTAATTACTTACAATTGAATTAATGTTCATCCTCACATTATTAATTGATTTAATTACTTTAATTAAGTTAATTTACACCTCGTCTAGCCACATCACCTAGAAACCTAACCACAAACTTATTCCTAGCCTATTAATTAACTAAGATTGAGTATATACTTATCTTAACCAATTGGGACTCTTTCAAACCCTAAAATTAAAGTCATATTCCTTCTCCAACAACACTCCCACTTATCTAAGCGTCAACCCTCACTTGAGACCCAAATTAGCAATCAAGATCATGTCAAACATAGTAAAGATCAGGCTATTTTTGGTGACTTGGACTAATTCATCCTAACCGATGTTGGTTTATCCTCGGTCGATGTCGGTCACCTAAACTACCATCAGTTCCTTTATATACAATTTTACAACTCTTTACACGGGTTGGTCATTCAGTTTTGGGAGTTCTATTACAATCAAACGTGAGTCTCAAAGTGATTCCCGCATCCGAAAACAACGAAACACCACCAGAGTGCAACACAAGCAACAGGTTATCTTCCATAGCATTAGAGTATCCATGGGAACACACTGCCACAACACTCGAACCAACAATCACCTCGCTAATCAATCACCACCACCTTCATTCACGAGATCTTCATAACAATAAGTAAGTAACGTGGTTTTCATCATCTATGCTTACTTTACCGTAGATCTTTTACTTCTTTCAGTATTTCCATTTATGTTATTACCCGGATATCTCCATCTTCCCATCAATCCGCATACCCAACCATTTCAATACTTTCCACCTTTCTTAACCTCTTCCTATGAATTCCTGAGTCTTCTTAGCCATGTTATGGGCCTAACCACACCTTCCTCACTCTCTGTGTAAACATAGAGAGGCTAAAAATCCATTTTTATTAAGTTATGACCCATTGCCCCTACCGACATTAGTTTACCTTACCATCGGTTTCATCCCTATATTGGCATCAATCACCCGACCAATATTGGTCTCTGTGTTATTTTACACCCTCAGACCAGCAAGCCTTCTATTCAACCAAAACCAACCCAAACCTCACCTAATCAGTCCCAGACCTTTACCAGACCTCTGACAAACCTACCCAGCCCAAAAAAACCTTTGGTTTCATTAGATTTAGTGATACATTTTGTATTTAACATTAAATCTAGCATATTGTTTTGTATTGAGAAACCTAAATCATTGCATTATAATAGGACCTTTTTATTTTAGTTTCTTATTTACGTTAAATTAAATAATGGATTGATGACCTCTCTAAGAAGCATCACACTTCCTTGATCTAGCATACTCCAGGAAATTCACTATTATGTGTTAGTTAATGTTCTTTTGTGGTCTTGTTTTGTATTTACATGTAGTCCTTCCCAAAAAAAAAAAAAAAAAAAAAAAAAAGTTCTCTACAATCAACTTGGATAACGTCAACAACACACACATTCTATACTCCGGGAAGTTCACTATTATGTGTTATTTAATGTTCTTTTGCGGTCTTGCTTTGTATTTACATGTAGTCCTTCCCAAACAAAAAAGAGTTCTCTACAATCAACTTGGATAACGTCAACAACACGCGCATTCTACCTTCCACCTTCGCTTCATAGGTATTCCTCCTTAACCATTTACCTTCTATCTGTTTCATCCTAGAAAGATTAAGCTTATTGGTGAAACACTTTATATATATCAAAATAGTTCCATGTTTAGTAAAGTTGGTGTTTGAGTGAGCGGTAGTTTTTCTAAGGTGGGATTATAGAAACATTTGCAAATTAAATAATCCCCTCTTAAAATGTTGTTCTATCTTGTTTCTCGAAATAGTCGGATGGTTTTTCACTTCGCAAGGTAAAATCCGGTGAAAATTGTTTTATCCTAGTTCATGACAAGTAAGCAAAGTTAGAGACCATATGATTCATAATTAAAAATATTATTAATATAGTATGCGCCTTTACAAGAACAAAATTTTGTTTTCTCTCTTCTACCAAGGTAAAATCCGATGAAATTTGTTCTAACCTAGTTCCTAATAAAAAAACAAACTTAGAGACCATATGATTCATAATTGAAAATATTATTAATATAGTGTTATGCCTTTGCAAGAATAGTAATGTTTTATTTTCTCTCTTATGTCAAGATTAAATTTGGTCAAAATTGTTCTAACCTAAGTCTGACAAGAAAACAAAGTTAGAAACAATAAACATTATTAATGTATTGTACACCTTTATAGGACCTAAGTTTTATTTTCTCTTATCTACCAAGGTAAAATCCGATGAAAATTTTTCTTACCTAGTTCCTAACAAGAACACCAAGTCGACACCATAACATTCAAAATCAAAAATATTATTAATGTAGTGTGAGCTTTTGCAAGAAGTAAAAAAAGTTATTTTGTGGACACCGAGTCGGGAACCTCGGGTATGGAGCTATTTCTTAAAATATTTATGTGAACTATAATAGATTATGTAACGCTTATTTCACTAAATACGGACATATTCCAAGTAAATCTAGACTCAAGTATTTCAAGTATTAGAAGAAATCCATCTCCATTTTTGCATATTGTATTCCATTTTTGTCTATACTAGATTCCATTATTACTATTATTGGAATACATTAGTAAGAATGTTGATTTCCAATATTTTCATTATTGGAATTATTCTAATTCCAATTTTTCTATTATTGGATTCCAATATCGCTATTATTGGATTCCAATTTGGCTATTATTGGATTCCAATTTCACCATTTTTAGATTTTCAATGTTGAGAGTATGTAAGGCTAGAATCGCTAACTATTATAAGGCATGAGCCCATTGGATTAATAAAAATAAAAATTAACAATAACTTCCTGCAAAATCTAGTTCAAAGTCATGAGCAACTATTATTTGGCTAGCTCGTTGTATTAAGGTAAGAGGTCGCTAACTATTATAAGTCACAGGCCTTAATGTAAGGTGAGCAAGCGATTCTTAACTATTATAAGTCATGAGCCTTGATGTAAGGTGAGCAATTGCTAACTATTATAAGTCATGAGCCTCAATCTAAGGTGAGTGGTCACTAACTATTATAAGTCATGAGCCCGTTGTATTAAATGAAAGTGAAAAATCCTCGATGTAAGGTTAGCTACCACTAACTATTATAAGTCATGATCCTGTTGTATTAAATGAAAGTGCAAAAGCCTCGATGTAAGGTTAGCGACCATAAATATTATAAGTCATGATCCCATTGTATTAAATTAAAAATAAAAACTAACAATAAATCCCTACAATAGAAAGTTCAAAGTGTGAACCACAAACTTTCAAATGGAAAAAATACGAGACTCGCACTTAGAAAGTGCAAGGCACACATTTTTGAAGTTGCGAGCCTCACACTTAAAGTTTATTTACAAGCCTCACACTCTGAAAGTGTGGGGCTCACACTTTTAAAGTCAAGAGGCTCACGGTTTCTAAGTGTGAGTCTCGCACTTTGAAAAGTCCAAACCTCGCACTTTGAAGTGATTTCCCAATACTACGAATAATTTGAGCTTCGCACTCTTAAATTGCAAGCCTCGCACTTTCAAAGCTTGAGATTCACACTCTTGAAAGTGCAAATTCTGCACTCGCACTTTCAGAGTGCGAATCTCAAACTTTGAAAGTGTGAGGCACGCACTTTCAGCACATATCCTTAAATTTGACATTGGCCTTAAATGTTAGTGGGTATTTTTTTACTTATACTGGAACTCACAATAAAATTACATTCTCACCCTGAAATATACCTTGTAACAACTCAAGTATTGTTTTTTAGATTTTACAAGTTCACTAGTGTTTATTATTATAAACTATATCTCCGAGTAATCATTAAAAGCAAACAACATAGTTGGGAGTTTATGTATATCACAAATTCTATTACTTTGAAAAATAGTAGAATTTATGCTTGTAAATTGTTCCATTCTCCATATAAACAATGAGTCACTTCCGTGAGCAAGAAAATGAAATAATCCTTAACACAATGCAAGAAATTTTTTTGTGAGAAACATTGTCTTATGCCCTCAGAGATACATTGAACCATTATTTTATAGTTTACATCAATCAAAACAATCATTATGCCACAATTGTATTCTTTATGAGTAAAGAAATAACAAAACGATCTATCATCATCTTTACATTGAAAGGTTCTATTTGTACATTTCAAATTTGTTACAAATTCATACATATACAATTATAAATCTTATACAAGGAGTCGTCGCCTTTTGTGGACAATTTTATTTGCACAAAACATGAATACATTTGCTGCCTCTAGAATGGGACTTCCGGTTTGGATACAAGTAGTGTTGAGTAAAGTAGCAGTGGAGGTGCTACCAAAGTAGAGACTAGTATTTACGAGTAGGAAGCAACATAAGAGTGTACTACTATTAGTATCAAAAGTGGATTGATTTGGCATATTTGAGTTATTGGCCACATCTTCCTTCCTATCAACAACTCCAGAAGAGAAATCTCGTAACTATATACATCAGATTTCTTATTCAGCCTTGATGTTCTTACATATTTTGGGTCAATGTAACAAATGGTACCCATAACATAGGTAGAGGTGTGGTGTTTGGCTGAGGAAATGCACTTGGAAATGCCAAATTCTAACAAATTTACGTTGAAATTATAATCCAAAAGAATGTTAGAAGTCTTCACATCCCTATAAACATGTGTGGGTTACAGTCATAATGAAGATATGGCTATCCTTCTTCAGCACCATGAGCAATCTTTAGCCGATTGTTCCAGTCTAGCTTAATCTTCTTTGATGATCCTATACAAAAATAAAAATTAATAAAACACTTGTTAGATTTTCCAACAATCCATTTTAATATGAAGGTTAGAGGTTGATTGGACACTTATATTTCAAAAATGAATCTACAATGTATAGTTCCATTTTTCTTCATAACATAATCATTTTACTCACCATGTAGGATGTCTCAGAGACTTCCGTTTACCTTGTAATCATAAAACATCAGGTTTCCAAGTGGAGAAAGTGAACATCCATGCAGAATCTCAAGATTTTGATGCTTGATTCTTCTAGCTATTTCACATCATCGTTTCAAATGCAAGCAAGTTTAGTGGGTAGCGTTGTACATTCTCTTTATAGCAATTGGATTATAATTCTTTAGATCACATTTATAAAGATTTCTTGTAGCACCATAGCCAATTACATATTTCTCTTTAATATTTTTTTATCGTCATTATGTCATTGTACATGTAAAGATCCATGTTCATGTGTAGTATGACCAACCTTGGAGAACCTAAATGTAACAAATAGATGTGTCAATAAAGAAATTGTAATATGATATTGCTTTTTGATTTGTCATCTGATAATCTATACAATATGAAATCATGTCTTGCCATGTTAGTGTTAACACCTTGCTCCATGTTGTTTGTAGAGACTTTTTAAAATACCTTTGGATGATTTCAACGGTACATGGAGCTATAATTATGCACAATAGTAGTACTGAACCCTAACATATGCAAACAATTGCTGGTTTTGAGATGGATGTTGTTCATTGCATTGGGCCAAAATTTTGTTAGACAACATCATACATATCCAAGTTTTCCAAATTTTTGATAACAATAGAAGAATGTCTCTGGAACCCAAGCTATTTAAAAGATAGCTACTATTTCTTGCATTAGTTAATTGGTGATATCAAAAAACCATAAGAAACAAAACTGAATTGGTACGCAAAGAAAAATTGTGTTTATATCTACAACTGTATGGAGGAAAACATGAAAAGTTTTTAATGACAAGAATTTCCCCAGACATATTGTTGTAGGAGAGGTTTCTGTAAAAGAAATAGATCCATTTACAAAGTATCTTCTATTATTAGGGAAAGAGAATTAAATTTATTCCTTTCTCAAAGACCTCCATAGCTTTTGAAAGTGAAGACCTCCAAGTTTCCACAATGATGTAGTGTAACTCAATTTTTTTAAAGTGATGGGAAGATAGCCATCAATCCACTATTAGCTCCTCTATCCTAAAGTTATGTACAGATTGTTTTTACATTGACAGAAAGATATTCTATAATATATTGATGCTTAGCGGCTCTATTTTGTACTTATAGCAAAAAATTAAAATATTCAAATGAACCAAATTTAATAGCAATTAATTAGTGAAATTTCTTAGTGCAACACACAAAAAAATATTAATGATTATTTATATTTATAAATAAAGGAGGGTTGAAGGGTCCCTTTCCCTTTACATTATAGATCTGATGAGAGGATCGGTCTAAAAAGCCTGAATGATCTACAAATTCTATGATGAAAACATCTAAAGAGTAAAAATGAGAAGGATGAGAGAAAATTTTCTAAAATATATGAAAAGTAAATATCCAAGTAATATTGTATTGGAAGAATGTAGTAAAAAAATATTGTTGAAAAATTTGTTCTACATGATTCTCACTACCTCTGTCGATTGTGTGTAATCTTGGGAGAAGAGAATAAAGGAAAAGAAAATCTAATTTTGGAGGAAATCAAAAATAGGAAGAAAGAAAAATTGATGTTGAAGTGTGTTGATCGGTCATAATTTGACACTTAGCAAAGGAAATACGAAGGTTCGCATGGGAGAGCGAGTGCATTCAAAGGCATGAGAGTATCAGAAAGGATCACGCACAAATAAGAGAAACAGATTTGAGACTTAGCCATTTTCATGATGAGGATCTATTTTTGAAATAGCATGTGGAGCACTCAAATCAATTGGATACTTGTGTGACACGCATTGGCTATTTTTGGATGATCAGCTATGAAGCACTTTGCATGGATGCAGGATAAAGATAGAATTATGAACTGATAGTTGACAAAGAGAGATCTATTGTTAGCATTCTTGTATGTAAGCCTATTTTTGTAACAAAGTGCATGGCTAATAATAGCATGTGACCTATTTTGGGATTAGATAAGTGGTGAAGGGCAAGTCCCCACCCTTATAAATATGTATTGAAATGTGTAGCAGAGAGAGAACATAAATATACGTGTGAGAACTAGGGTATAGTGAGATTATGTTGCTAGATATATTACGCACATGAGCGTATACTATTGTTATTGTAATGAAGCTTCGTGTATTTATTGTAATTAATATAATGGAGATTAGGGACTGAAAACAAGGTGTTATCATTGTTATAATTCAAGTATTGCATGCTTGATTTCATTATGGTTATCCTTTAATGTTGTTATTTTCTAGATCTAGGTCTAAATATGCATTGTTTGAAAGATATATTAGCTATAGATCGAATGATTAAAGTCTTCATCATGCTAACATCCTACAATAGCAACCCTAAAGAGGGGCTTAGTACCTTTACATGCTTCGGGTGAGTGCTCAATCTAGGCTGAGTGATGTGTCAGCGCGCCTAGGCTTGTATTGCTGAATTCTAGGCTGCATCATTGGTTCCATTGTCGGGACCTCTTTTCAATTGCTTTCAGGATGGTTCACAATGAATACATACTAATTGACCTTAGCAAGTCTGAGGAGTGGATACACGATCTGGAAGAAGAATATGTACGGTGGTTCAACATTGGATCGAGTTTAACGCATACATGTGGGTGGAACAGAACTTGTATGACAGTTTATATGAGAGCTTCTTCGCTATCTTTCCAGTAGAATTGTATGAGTGGTTGATTGTGTATGCATCTAAGTGGAATTGGAGGTATCGCGCACTTGTCTAGACACAAGAATAATTTTAGGCCCTTTATGATGTTGATCTGATTTGGACTCAAGTTGTGGATACGTGGTTCCATGGTGTTTTGAACAGTTATATCTTGGAGTACTCAATTTCCACTTATTCATGTCCAGAGGTAGCTGAATTCTAGTTTTTACAATATCCAAGGGGAACTTACCTGCAAGGCATTCCACTAGCGATCAAGATCCTAATGGTAACTTTGAATTTGGAGAGTAAACCGATGGCTAACTAAATCCCACCATGTGCGGGGGCGGGAGCGGAGTTTGATGAAAGATGGTAGACCTAGCAGGAGAAAGGTAGAGAGTGGAAAGGTGAATTAAGTATAATGAGGCGCATGAGAGGGAGGTACAGAAGCAGTGGTAGGTTGTAGAGAAAATGGCATTGTGGAGAAAGATAGTTCAGGAAGGAGTTAAAGTTCACGCAAAAGACCTAGAACCCAAGCCTCGGGAACTCCCCATTTGGGAAAACATGATAGGAACCCTCATCGGCCCATGTAGAAGTGCACCAACAAAGATAACTTTGGGCCATGGGCGCGTATCGAATCCACACCCGGGAAACCTTGCCCTTGCACTTGGTTTTCTAGCATCTAGTATTGTTGTCCCAAAATTCCCCTCTCTAACAAGAGCAAATTTTGAAAATTTTGAGTCTAAGTGCTTTTCGAGGTACCTAAGTCATAGAATTGAAGAAATCCAAGTATTGGGCCTTTCTCGCATGTATTTCGGGCCTGTCGGACATTTTTGTCCATTTCCCAAGTTCCAAAGTGCAAGTTGTTCCCGATCGGCCGAAATCCCCGAAATTGTCTGTCTTCGGGCCGTCGGAAGTTTTTGTTCCAAGTGTCCCGAAACTTTTGTGCAAGTCATTCAATTTAGTAGAACCACCCGAACCGCGTACTTCGCACCTTTTTGTCCCAAATATCCCAAAGTCAAAAGTACGAGCTTTCTCTTTTTCGGCCGAAGCTTCCTAGTCGCGTACTTCAAAATTCTTTGTCCCAAACCGAAAAAATGCGCCCCGCTTCATTTTCGGCCGAGCCGGTCAAACCGCGTACTCCGGAACTTTCTGTCACAAAAGTCCCAAGTCCAAACGGGCCCGCTGTTCCAATTTCGGCCGAAATGTCCGAACCGCGTACCTCGCGCATTTTCGTCCCAATTGTTCCAAAAGCTTTTTGTGCATTCTCTCTCCATTTCGCCCGAGCCGCGTGTTTCGCGCATTCGCGTCTCACATGTCCCAAGCGTGCCTAGTGTCATCCATACTTAGACGCTTTTCAAATTGGTGGTTGCGTAATTAAATGCGCATTGAATTCACTCCGCTCCCCAAACGGCTATATAATGAACATTTCCCCTTTGCATTTTCTCACATCTTCCTTGTTATCCTTTGCTCAAACCCTCGCCGCTTACAAACTTGCGCACGTTCCTCTGCTTCTGTAATTCCATTCCAAGTCTAGTTTGCAACCTTGTTCCCCTGAAACTATCGACATGAAGATCAAATTTCAAGGACAAGAACAGATTTCTCCACTCGAGTCTGCTGTAAGCAACATTGGAGATAGCGAGGCCCGACATCTCGATTTCAGCGATTTTTGGGCAAGGATGGAAGATGCAAATCCCTCACCGATGGCTCAGACAATTCATGACAGTGGTTTGGCGTACGCTGGAGGATTCCCAATTTCAGTACAGTGTGCTGATACAGTGCTTGCATGCGGAGCTCACTTCGACCCCGCCTCAAGTGAATTGACAAACGTACATGGGGAGCTCATCGCCAAGCTAGACGCTGCCGCCATTGGCTGCCGCTCTGAGGATCCCGGAATTGGACAATGCCATAGTTGTTTCCCAAGCCCAAGCGCAAGCCATGTTCGATCAAGACAGTGACAAGTACAGAGCACGAGTGGCGAAGTCCTGGCTAAAAAACCCTAAGAAGGGAGCTTCCCGCCTCACCAAAACCCTCATCCGAGCAGACTTCAACGAAGAACTGTCAGATTTCATAATACTGCTGGCTCGGGTCATGGGTTTGCCTTCCACCAGCGAGTTCCATTTCTGGATGTGCCCGCTCATCAGTATGGTGTGCGAGGGTACACAAAATATCAACTGGGCTGAGATCATCAGCATGAATCTGACGGAGCAGCTATCCAACGTGCTGCAAACAAAGAAGTTTTTCATGACTTCATATCTGATGTATACTCTAGCAGCATCAAGGCAATGGTTTGGATTCTCATATATAGACGCCCACAAAGGCAACCCAGTGTATGCCTATTGCCCGCAGTTTACCTTGGATACCAGCAACCGCAATTTCAGAAGGGTTAATGATGCTTTCACTATGTACGTGGTCCGATTGCTCGAGGGTGACACCGCCAGGAGGTTTTCAGATGAAGCCATGAACTTGATATCACGGTATGGGGCCTACTTCATCCAATTCAGGAAGTTCTCATACATCAGGCTTGCTGGTTATGAGAGTACTCCTCTGCGGCTTCCCATGTTCTGCAATGACAAGATGGCCTTGATCGAAATATGCAGGCAACTGGACAAGTTGCACAGAACTTGCAGAGACAAGAAGATTTCTGGCTTGCACTTTCCCATCTCTCTGGGAAATTACACATGTAAAACAGCCCTGGATGCCCAGAATATAGAAAGAACTTTGGTCCCTATCACCGTTCATTTCTTCAAGCCAAGAACCTGCTTTGACTTGAAGAAGTTTATTGAACAGAATATCAAGATAGCCTATCACCATGTGGCAGATGCAGAAGACTACTGGGCTGACTGTGCAAACGACTTTGAGGCCAGAAGAAGGCATTATGGCAGGTTCTCCTTACAATTGATTCAAGAACTCGGTCTGTACCAAGTTCCTGAAGGCCTCGAAGATGATAATTCTGAGCTATACTCATATGAGTATGAAAATGTGATCAAGCACACCCCTCTGGAGGACCTGGATTGGAACAGAAAAGAGAGGGATGATTTGGCTGAAATCCTTGCTCCAGTCTTAGTCAGGACTAAGGTTTGGTTCAATAAGAAGGTCCGAGAATTCAGGAGGCACTCGGGAGAATCCTCCTCCAAGGATGAATCGACACCAATAAGAGAAGCACCAGTTCCAAGGTCCGAAACACCAAAGAAAACCCCTCCTGCCTCAGCAGCTCAGGGACCTGTGGAACCTACTCCTTCTCCATCCACTCAGGTATATAAGAAGAAGCTCAAGGAAGTAAAGAAGGAACCGGTGGAAAGAGATCTTCAGGAGAAACAGGCAGAATTGCCTATCGGACCAGAGAACATCATCATCCTCAGTGAAAGTGAAGAAAGTGAGAGGCCAACTCCTACAAATGTTCCTGAGGACCCAACAGATAAAGACAAGGAGGTCCAGAGCACTGAACTTCCAGGTGCTATTGATTCTTCTACTGCCATTGTCTCCAGTGCTCCTTCCACATCCCAGCTTGAGTCAACAGCTGCACAGACCTTGAGTGTCATGAGCTCCCTGTCTCTTGGTCCCCTTGCTTCTCCTGCAGATTCTTCTTCCTCTTTTGCATGGGTGCAACCCTTGGTTGACAAAAGGAAGAGAAAACCATCCTCCCAAAACTTGGGACCAAATTTTGATGCTGTTGCAGCCATGTTGGGCACCACGCCTTCCCGTGCCAAGAAAGCAAGAACCACCTCCAGAATAGTATCTGATACTCGAGGTCAGCAATTCCTGGAGATTGCCAAGCCTGCAATGGACAAATCAGAACAGGACTTGCAAGTATCTGACTTGGAGCTACTGAGAATCCCAATGGGAGAATCTACCCCTGAAGGCGAGATCCATAACCTCCAGGAAACAGTCACAAGAGTTATTGGGAGAGTGGAAAAGGGACAGCAAACTATCGAACAGCTGGAAGAGCAAGCCCGAGTTCTTACAGGTTTCATCAAGTCTCTTCTATCTAAGGACAAAGTTTTGGATCCCACCCCTTTGACTGCTCTACCTCCTCCTGTAATACTAAGCCAAGATGAAGTGCAAAGTATAAAAGATATGCACAAGTATTCTGTCTATGGTAGAGCTATCGAAGCCATGGTGGATGACATGCTTGTTGCCGGGCTAAACTTCATCGACGAAGCTTTTAAGCTACATGGAAAGGTAGACAATTTGCAACAGAAGCTATCCTCTACCATTGAGGTTATGGATAAGGAGCTTAAACTCAGAGGGGATTGCAGATTGTAGACCTTCGCCTCATGGGACAGACAGATGAGAACATCTTACTGGCAAATAAGATTTTCGATGATGCCAAAGATAATCTATCAAAATCCTGGGTCTACAGCGTAGAGTGGAAAATCAGAGTCCTGGAAGAAGCTGTAGGAGAAATGAAGAATAGCTGGCAAAAGGGAGAAGCTTTCAAGACGCTAGCAGCTGCTGCTTTCAAAGATATGCATTGTCATCTTCAGGATGAAAACTCTGGCGTTCCCTTGTCCTTGCAAGAAATCAAAGCTCAGTTCAGAGCTTTTGTCAAAGATAATCTTTTCAAGGAAGACTCCATCTCTAAGGACAAGATAAAGGAAATTTGTTCCCTTCAGTCTGCCATTGAAGAAGCAAACAAAGACTATCATACTCACGTCGAGTTTGATAAAGAGATGGAGAAATGCCTGGGATTTTGGACTCAGTCTGCAACTAACACATCAGTCCCTCGTGGCAGAGATATAGCTGAGTCATCAAGAAGTTCAGCAAAGCGGATTCAAGACAAGTGGGTCCCTCCCAAAGAGCTTCGGCCACCTGTCTCCTTCTCCTTCCTTTCCTCTTCTTTCCTTTCTTTTCGTATTCTTTGTAATTAGTTAAGGTATTGCAATTGGCGGTACTTAACTATTCTTAGTTAAAAGAAACGGTTAGTTAAGAGTAACCGACTTCAGTAAGCTATATAATGGCCTTTCCACGCCATTTTGAAAGGAGGAGGAAGAACTTGGATATTTCTTTGAAAGTGTAAATAGATCTTAAAAGAAATCAATACAAAAAGGGCTTTCCGTTCTTTGTCTATCCGATTCTTGTTGTCTCGTGTTTTCCTTTAATATTGTGAAGATCATTTTGTTCTTAACTTGTTTGGTCTCTCCGATTGCATACCGTCTCAGCTTTTGCAAATACAATGATCTTGATACAACCAAGAAGGAACTTTGTGTCCTTGACTAATAAATCCAAGAAGGTTATTTATGGAACTTTGTGTCTTTAAATTTAATCTCATTCAAATGATCTTGTCTTAAATCTTTTGAAGCTTCGCATACACGAAGAATTATTCTGCTATCTATAATTCTGAATGTTGCTGTTCTGCTCATCTTCTTATTCTTTTTCCTCGCTCCTCGCAGAATCGATGATCCCGTGAAAAGCACTTTCGTAATATCCAAGTTTAACCATAAAATAATGTTCTGTATATTTGTAAATAAGTTCGTTTCAGAATAAGGGAACCTCTCCCATTAAAGAGGAGGGACTTTTCGTCCCCTGTCTGTTGCTCTCTAAAAAGTCCTATTTGACGACCAACAGTTTTTGGCGACTCCGCTGGGGAAAATCGCATTCCAGTACTATAATTTTTCGATCATCCTTTGATCTGGCGACTCCGCGTTTCACTCGAGGGAGAAGGGCCCTTGGTATCGAAGATTCTCAGTTTCAGCTTTTGGAGCAACAGGGTTTTCCTTTCCCTTCAAATAGAAGAACTCGTTCAACGAGCACTCCACCTGTTCGAGAAAGAAGTCCTACGTGTGGCGTTCCTTCAGAACCTGCTAGTCCTAATCTACAAGCTTTAATCCTTGCTGGTGTTACAGTTCCCCTCCGAACCGTATTTCCAAGAAGAATGGCACAAGTACCATGGGGTCAACGTGTCGGGCCCCTGGCCCTCACTCAGCCTTTGCATGAGTTACCTAGAGGTAACCGAAAGAACTTCCCCAAATTCAAAGGCGACGGCAAAGTGCACCCTGATGAACATATTGCAGCCTTCATAGTTGCGTGTGGAGTCTTGGGGGTTGAACATGAAGACGTCTCAGTAAGACTGTTCGTCGAGACGTTACAGGACAATGCTGCTGACTGGTTCTATCACCTTCCGGCTGGTGCCATCATCGACTGGAATACCATGAGAACTCAGTTCGAAAGCCGTTTCAAGCCGGCAGAAGATGTGCATGCACTGCTTGCCCAGATTTCTCAAATAAAGAAAGATCCATCGGAACCCATGAGAGAATTTGTGGCACGATTCAACAGACTGATCAACAAAATTCCCGTAAATACTCGACCGGTTGATCAAATTCAAAAATGTTTCTTTCTAAATGCTCAAACGCCCAAAGTCAGTTATGCTCTGAGAAGAGCTAATCTTGGAACGTTAATTCTGGATCAAGAACTGGCTGTTAGTGTCGAGGACGACCTGATCATGTCAGGGAAGTTGAAGAGAGATCCTCCCAAATCTAAATCTGCTGCTTCTTCCCCTTCCACCTCTGGACCCAATACTGATCCATTAGTCCAGAAACTTGCAAATGATCTCGTCGCTATAAAGAAACAACTAGCTCAGCATGCCCCGTATGCCGATGTTCCAAGAAGAAATTTTCAACCTAGAAAATCGCTGCCGCTCGCTCACACAAGACTAGCACTTGAAGGACCTCCCGTCAAAGTTCCTGTGAATGCAACTTGCGAGGTTGAAGAGCCAGAAGATGATAACGAAGCTTGTGAGGAGTTCCTGGAGGAATTCGATGATGAGGCAGAAGAACCCGAGGGATCTCGAGTCAATTTCTTTACCACTGAAGGCATTGATGATGCAGATGACTATGATGAAGTGGTAGCAGATATGAACAGCGAATCCTTCGCTGTCATGACTCGGGAACAGACACATCAGAGGGAAAAGGTGACGCAACCCCTGAAGAAGTCCAAAGAGCAACCTGCAACCATTCCTGTAATTGCCAGAAGAGGATCTCCTATCCCTACCTCATCTGCACCAAAGGTAAGTACTGCCAATCCTGCCCCCAAAGTTGCTTCTTCTTCTTTTTCTCCTAGGGTTGATAAGCCTAAGATTCCAAATGATGATGGACCATCCACCTCTGGATCCTTTGACATTGTAGATCATCTAAAAAGGACCAAAGTTCAAATTTCAGAGGCTGAATATTACCAAACCCATCCAAAAGCTTTTGCCAAGATGATCCAATTTGTAAATTCCCATTCCAAGACCACCTCTAAAGGCCTTTTGCCCACACCTCCTTCTATACCACAACCTAGTCTGGTAGCTGCTGTCACCTCGCCTGGAGACAAAATCAAGCCTTTTTATGTTACACTCCTTATAGCTGGCCACAGGCTCAGTAACTGTGTCATAGATTCCGGAGCCTCAGATAATGTGATGCCCGCTAAAGTAGCTCATGCTTTAGGCTTGACCCTTACTCGCACTTATGGATCTTGCTACTCCATGGAAAGTAAGGAAGTACCTTTGGTGGGAAGGATTAAAGATGCACAAGTGGCTTTTGCTGCTTTACCTGAAAAGAAAGTCTTGGCTACCATACTAGTAGCCGACATTCCTCCTTCCTATGGAATGTTGCTAAGCAGAAACTTCTGTAAAGATGTGGGTGGAGAGATTCAAATGGATTGGTCACACGCTCTCATACCTGTCAATGGACAAATGAAGAAGCTACTACCTGAGAAGCAGTCCGAGTACATTGTGCAGAAGACAGATGATCCCAAGGCACAAATACTCTATGAGGACAGGGGCCATGGTAATTACATGATTTTGTCCCCTGATGAAATCCGACCCTGCAAAATATCACCTAAAGATCCCAATGGTGTCTGGATTTTAGAATTCGATGGCAGTTGTTCCTCGGCTGGCTCTGGAGCTGGTGTTCTGCTAATATCACCTGAAGGCTGCCTGCACCCCTTTTCATTTAAATTGCAGTTCGAGAACACTAACAACACAGCAGAGTATGAGGCTCTCATCCTTGGACTGCAAGTGGCCAAAGAACGAGGTGTTAAAAATCTTTTGGCTCGTGGTGATGCAGAGCTGATTGTGAAGCAAGTCAGAAGCCTGTTTCAGGTAAAGAACGGGAGGCTGAAGCATTATCGGAATCAGGTTTGGGATTCAATTGAATTCCTTGATGCCTTCTCCATTGAAGCAATTCCCAGAGAAAAGAACAGCAGAGCTGATTCACTGGCTGTCTCAGGGTCACTGTTGATTCCTCATCCTGAATTCTCTCAGGATAAGTTCACTATTGAGATGGTCCACCGACCTAGTGTCCCTGACAATACTAATAACTGGCAAGTCTTCAACGACGACCAGCATTTGCTTTCCTTCCTGGAGCTCAAGGGCAATTTTGAACAACTGTATTTCGAAGGAAGTGACAACCTGCCTCGTGAGAGCGTGTCTTCTGACCAAGCCGTCACCCAAGGAGAAGAAACTGATCAGGAAGGGTGCATTAAGCTCAAAGGAAATAAGATTCCCAAAGGTTTAGTGAGTTTGGAGGAGTTGTTTGATAAACATGACAGATACGTGAGATCTAAAGCTTCCACTGGACCTCAGCAATCAGCTGAGTATGATAAGATTGATATTGGAAGTTCTGATGGCCCGAAGCTGGTAAATATCGGGAAGTGTTGCACATCAGATGAAAGGAGAAGAGCAATTGACCTTCTAAGGAAATATAAGGATGTGCTTGCTTATTCTTACGAAGATCTAAAAGCCTTCAAGCCAAAAGAAATGCAGCACTCTATCCCTCTCAAGCCAGGAATCAAGCCTTTCAAGCAGAAGCAGAGGCAGTACAACCCAAAGATAGCTGACACCATATTTCAGGAGATTCAGAAACTGCTGAAGGCTAAAATCATCTTTCCCATTCACCATTCGACTTGGATTGCAAACATTGTACCTGTTAGGAAGAAGAATGGTGAGATCCGTGATCTGTTTGATTTCGTGAACTCGAATCAGCCTCTCTGAAAGATAACTACCCTCTGCCTATGATGGATCAGATTTTGCAAGCGGTAACAGGCTCTGAGATGTTATCTATGCTTGATGGTTTTTCTGGATACAATCAGGTAGAGGTTGATACTGCTGATCAACATAAGACAGCCTTCACAACTCCTTGGGGTACCTTCGCGTACAAGAGAATGCCTTTTGGGCTGATTAATGCCGGTGCCACTTTCCAGAGAGCTATGGATCTGGCTTTTGGGAGCTTGAAAGGGAAATGTATTGTCATATACCTTGATGACCTGACAGTGTTTTCAAAGACAAGAGCAGATCATTTCGATCACCTGGAAACAGTTCTGCAGAGATGTAGAGAGCATGGAATCTCCCTGAATCCTAAAAAATCTGTCTTCTGTGTTACAGAGGGAAAGCTATTAGGACACATTGTCTCAAAGGATGGCATCAAGATTGATCCTGAACGAGTTCAAGCCATCCAACAGATTCCTCTCCCTACTAGTAAAAAGGGCGTGCATTCCTTTTTCGGTAAGATCAATTTTCTAAGAAGATTCATCCCTGATTTTGCTGAATTAACTTTGAATATTTCTCAGATGATGAAAGGAAAGCAAGCATTTGGTTGGTCTTCTGAAGGAAAGGAATCCTTTGAGGGTATCAAGAAAGCTATTGCTAAAACTCCAGTTTTGGCCTGCCCTGATTTCAGCAAGGATTTCATTATCTACTGCTACGCTACAGATAGTACTCTGGCTGCTGTCTTAACCCAGGAAGATCCTGATAAACATGAGCTACCAATTGCCTTCATGAGCTATATCCTGAAGAACCATGAGCTAAAGTACACCATGATGGAGAAGCATGCCTTTGCAGTAGTCAAAGCTGTCAAGCAGTTCCGTTTCTATATCCTCAACTCTCACTCTACGGTGCTGGTCCCAGATACGACTGTAAAGTCAATTCTCACGCAACAAGAATTTGGATCCAAGAGGGGAAACTGGGTGGCTAAGGTCCAGGAGTATGACCTTGATATCAAGCCAACCAAGCTGGTTCGGGGAAAAGGTCTTTGCGAGCTCATTGCTGAAGGAGCCCAACATGAGTTATTGGAGAAGAAAGCTGACCTTCCTACTGTTCTATTCCTGAGTTCAGTTGATGAATGGTATGCTGACATCGCCCATTTTCTCACCTACGGGGAATGCCCCTCTCATTTAACTGCTAAAGAAAAGAGGACTGTTAAATTGAGATCAGCACAATATGTATTGTGGGAAAATGCCTTGTTCAAGCGTGGTTTGGACGGGAGATTTCTGAAGTGTGTAGACAAGGAACAACAGAGAAAGTTGCTCTCAGCTTTTCATGATCAGGCATGTGGAGGGCACTATTCATCAACAGTCACAGCTCATAAGATACTCCGTGGAGGGTATTACTGGCCTTCCTTGTTCAAAGATGCATCCAAGTGGGTGGATAAATGTGAGGCCTGTCAGACTTTCGTGGGAAGACCTAAATTGGCTTCTTTGCCTCTCAAGCCAGTTGTGATTGAGGAACCATTTCAACAATGGGGTCTGGACTTCGTTGGTGCACTCAACCCTGTTTCTAGCGCTGGACACACTCATGTGCTAACTGCTACTGACTACTTCACCAAATGGGTGGAAGCTATTCCAGTCAAGAGCACCACTTCTGAAGTAGTATGCAACTTCATCAAAGAGAACATCTTGGTTAGGTATGGTGTACCTAACAAGATCGTAATAGATAATGCCTCAAACTTCTCCTCAACTGAGATAATGGATTTCTGCTACGGGTATGGCATCTCTCTGGCTCATTCTTCGATTATTATCCCTGTGGAAATGGACAAGCAGAATCTACCAACAAGAATCTGGTGACTATCATAAGGAAGTTGGTCAACGAATCTCAGCGAAACTGGCATAAGAAGCTTTATGATGCTCTTTGGGCAGACAGGATCACACCTAAAAGAGCCATTGGAATGTCCCCCTTTCAAGTAGTGTATGGAGTAGAGGCTCAATTGCCAGTGACAGTGGAACTACCAGCCTTGCACCTGATGAAGGCCATTGAAGACACTAGTTTCAGTGATGCTCTGGACAAAAGGATCATGTACCTGCACAAACTGAACGAGGATAGATTGGAGGTTGCTGACAGAATATCTGCCCACCAGCAGAAGGTGAAGATTCTGTTTGATAAGAAAGCTAGGAGCAGAGAGTTCCAAGTTGGTGATACCGTGCTGTTGTGGGACAAAAGACATGAACCTCGTGGTAGCCATGGAAAATTTGATTCTCTGTGGCTTGGACCTTTCAAGATAAGACACTTTGCTGGTAAGAACTCTTTCTATCTTGATTACATGGATGGTTCCCCCCTCCCACTTCCTTATAGTGGGCAGTATTTGAAGTTGTTCAAGTCCTAGGTGACTAGGGAGTTCCTTTGTATATTATGTACAGTGTTTCTGCTTTTCTGCTTTTGGTGTGTTTCCCTTCTGTTGTTGTGTGTGTTGCCCTTGTATTGGTTTGTCCTTGACTCCTTTTGCCCAATGGATAAGGCACTGGTCTGCTACACCAAGTTTGTCTAAGTTCTTGCCTTGTTTCATTCAGTGAATTTATGTCAAGTCATCCCCAGAAGGAGCCAGCTGTTGTCTACTCAAAATTCCCCTCTCTAACAAGAGCAAATTTTGAAAATTTTGAGTCTAAGTGCTTTTCTCTGAGGTACCTAAGTCATAAAATTGAAGAAATCCAAGTATTGGGCCTTTCTCGCATGTATTTCGGGCCTGTCGGACATTTTTGTCCCGACTGTCCCAAGTTCCAAAGTGCAAGTTGTTCCCCGATCGGCCGAAATCCCCGAAATTGTCCTATCTTCGGGCCCGTCGGAAGTTTTTGTTCCAAGTGTCCCGAAACTTTTGTGCAAGTCATTCCAATTTCGGCCGAACCACCCGAACCGCGTACTTCGCACCTTTTTGTCCCAAATATCCCAAAGTCAAAAGTACGAGCTTTCTCTTTTTCGGCCGAAGCTTCCTAGTCGCGTACTTCAAAATTCTTTGTCCCAAACCGAAAAAATGCGCCCCGCTTCATTTTCGGCCGAGCCGGTCAAACCGCGTGACTCGAACTTCGTCACAAAAGTCCCAAGTCCAAGCGGACCTGCTTTTCCAATTTCGGCCGAAATGCCCGAGCCGCGTACCTCGCGTATTTTCGTCCCAATTGTTCCAAAAGCTTTTGTGCATTCTCTCTCCATTCCGCCCGAGCCGCGTGTTTCGCGCATTCGCGTCTCACATGTCCCAAGCGTACCTAGTGTCATCCATACTTAGACGCTTTTCAAATTGGTGGTTGCGTAATTAAATGCGCATCAATTCACTCCGCTCCCAAACGGCTATATAATGAACATTTCCCTTTGCATTTTCTCACATCTTCCTTGTTATCCTTTGCTCAAACCTCGCCGCTTACAAACTTGTGCACGTTCCTCCGCTTCGTAATTCCATTCCAAGTCTAGTTTCGCAACCTTGTTCCCCCGAAACTATCTACATGAAGATCAAATTTCAAGGACAAGAAATGATTTCTCCACTCGAGTCTCTGGCAGAAGCAACATCGAGATAGCGAGGCCCGACATCTCGATTTCAGCGATTTTTGGGCAAGGATGGAAGATGCAAATCCCTCACCGATGGCTCGATAATTCATGGAAGTGGTTTGGCGTACGCCTGAGGATTCCCGATTTATCTCAAGAAGCAGCAGGACATAAAGGCTTTGCATGCGGAGCTCACTTCGACCCCGCCTCAAGTGAATTGACAAACGTACATGGGGAGCTCATCGCCAGGCTAGACGCTGCCGCCATTGCTGCCGCTCTGAGGATCCCGGAATTGGACAATGCCATAGTTGTTTCCCAAGCCCAAGCGCAAGCCATGTTCGATCAAGACAGTGACAAGTACAGAGCACGAGTGGCGAAGTCCTGGCTAAAAAACCCTAAGAAGGGAGCTTCCCGCCTCACCAAAACCCTCATCCGAGCAGACTTCAACGAAGAACTGTCAGATTTCATAATACTGCTGGCTCGGGTCATGGGTTTGCCTTCCACCACCGAAGTTCCATTTCTCGGATGTGCCCACTCATCAGCATGGTGTGCGAGGGTACACAAAATATCAACTTGGCTGAGATCATCAGCATGAATCTGACGGAGCAGCTATCCAACGTGCTGCAAACAAAGAAGTTTTTCATGACTTCATATCTGATGTATACTCTAGCAAAGATCAAGGCAATGGTTTGGATTCTCATATATAGACGCCCACAAAGGCAACCCAGTTGTATGCCTATTGCCCGCATTTACCTCGATACCAAGAACCGCAATTTCGTAAGGGTTAATGATGCTTTCACTATGTACGTGGTCCGATTGCTCGAGGGTGACACCGCCAGAGGTTTTCGGGATGAAGCCATGAACTTGATATCACGGTATGGGGCCTACTTCATCCAATTCAGAAGTTCTCATACATCAAAGCTTGCTGGTTATGAGAGTACTCCTCTCGCGGCTTCCCATGTTCTCGTAATGACAAGATGGCCTGATCGAAATATGCAGCAATCGGACAAGTTGCACGTAACTCTGCAGGACAAGAAGATTTTCGCTTGCACTTTCCCATCTCTCCGGGAAACTACACATGTAAAACAGCCCCGGATGCCCGTAATATCGAAAGAACTTTGGTCCCTATCACGTTCATTTCTTCAAGCCAAGAACCTCGCTTTGACTTGAAGAAGTTTATCGAATGTAATATCAAGATAGCCTATCACCATGTGGCAGATGCGTAAGACTACTTGATCGATCAGGCAAACAACTTTGAGGCCGTAAGAAGGCATTATGGCAGGTTCTCTTTACATTGATTCAAGAACTCGGCTCGTACTCAAGTTCCCGAAGGCCTCGAAGATGATAATTCTGAGCTATACTCATATGAGTATGAAAATGTGATCAAGCACACCCCTTTGGAGGACCTGGATTGGAACAGAAAAGAGAGGGATGATTTGGCTGAAATCCTTGCTCCAGTCTTAGTCAGGACTAAGGTTTGGTTCAATAAGAAGGTCCGAGAATTCAGGAGGCACTCGGGAGAATCCTCCTCCAAGGATGAATCGACACCAATAAGAGAAGCACCAGTCCCAAGGTCCGAAACACCAAAGAAAACCCCTCCTGCCTCAAAGCAGCCTCAGTGGACTGTGGAACCTACTCCTTCTCCATCCACTCTGTATATAAGAAGAAGCTCAAGGAAGTAAAGAAGGAACCGGTGGAAAGAGATCTTCAGAGAAACAGCAGTAATTGCCTATCGGACTGAGAACATCATCATCCTCTGGTGAAAGTGAAGAAAGTGAGAGGCCAACTCCTACAAATGTTCCCGAGGACCCAACAGATAAAGACAAGGAGGTCCAGAGCACCGAACTTCTACAAGTGCTATTGATTCTTCTACGCGCCATTGTCTCCAAAGTGCTCCTTCCACATCCCACTTGAGTCAACAAATGCATGCACTCGAGTGTCATGAGCTCCCCTGTCTCTTGGTCCCCTTGCTTCTCCCGCAGATTCTTCTTCCTCTTTTGCATGGGGCGCAACCCTTGGTTGACAAAAGGAAGAGAAAACCATCCTCCCAAAACTTGGGACCAAATTTTGATGTCTGCAGCAGCCATGTTGGGCACCACGCCTTCCCGTGCAAGAAAGCAAGAACCACCTCCGACATAGTATCTCGATACTCGAGGTCAAGCAATTCCTCGGAGATGCCAAGCCGCAATGGACAAATCAGAACAGACTTGCAAGTATCTCGACTTGAGCTACCGAGAATCCCAATGGGAGAATCTACCCATGAAGGCGAGATCCATAACCTCCGTGAAATCCACAAGAGTTATTGGGAGAGTGGAAAAGGGACAGCAAACTATCGAACAGCTGGAAGAGCAAGCCCGAGTTCTTACAGGTTTCATCAAGTCTCTTCTATCTAAGGACAAAGTTTTGGATCCCACCCCTTTGACTGCTCTACCTCCTCCTGTAATACTAAGCCAAGATGAAGTGCAAAGTATAAAAGATATGCACAAGTATTCTGTCTATGGTAGAGCTATCGAAGCCATGGTGGATGACATGCTTGTTGCCGGGCTAAACTTCATCGACGAAGCTTTTAAGCTACATGGAAAGGTAGACAATTTGCAATGAAGCTATCCTCTACCATTGAGGTTATGGATAAGGAGCTTAAACTCGGGGGCAGATCAGAGACCTTCGCCTCATGGGGACAGATGCATGATGAGAACATCTTACTGGCAAATAAGATTTTCGATGATGCCAAAGATAATCTATCAAAATCTCGGGTCTACAGCCAGAGTGGAAAATCGAGTCCTGGAAGAAGTCATGAGGAGAAATGAAGAATAGCCGGCAAAAGGGAGAAGCTTTCAAGACGCGTTAGCAGAAATTACGCTTTCAAAGATATGCATTGTCATCATCTTCAGATGAAAACTCGCGCGTTCCCTTGTCCTCGCAAGAAATCAAAGCTCGGCCAGAGCTTTTGTCAAAGATAATCTTTTCAAGGAAGACTCCATCTCTAAGGACAAGATAAAGGAAATTTGTTCCTTCACCGCCATCAAGAAGCAAACAAAGACTATCATACTCACGCCGAGTTTGATAAAGAGATGGAGAAATGCTCGGGATTTTGGACTCGGCCCCGCAACTAACACATCGGTCCCTCGTGGCAGAGATATAGCCGAGTCATCAAGAAGTTCAGCAATGGATTCTCAAGACAAGTGGGTCCCTCCCAAAGAGCCGGCCACCGCCTCCTTCTCCTTCCTTTCCTCTTCTTTCCTTTCTTTTCGTATTCTTTGTAATTAGTTAAGGTATTGCAATTGGCGGTACTTAACTATTCTTAGTTAAAAGAAACGGTTACGAAGAGTAACCGACTTGTAAGCTATATAATGGCCTTTCCACGCCATTTTGAAAGGAGGAGGAAGAACTTGGATATTTGCTGAAAGTGTAAATAGATCTTAAAAGAAATCAATACAAAAAGGGCTTTCCGTTCTTTGTCTATCTGATTCTTGTTGTCTCTGTGTTTTCCTTTAATATTGTGAAGATCATTTTGTTCTTAACTCGTTTGGTCTCTCTGATTGCATACTGTCCAGTTTTGCAAATACAGCGATCTTGTACAACCAAGAAGGAACTTTGTGTCCTTGACTAATAAATCCGAAGAAGGTTATTTATGGAACTTTGTGTCTTTAAATTTAATCTCATTCAAATGATCTTGTCTTAAATCTTTTGAAGCTTCACATACACGAAGAATTATTCTGCTATCTATAATTCTGAATGTTGCTGTTCTGCTCATCTTCTTATTCTTTTTCCTTTCCTCGTAGAATCGATGATCCTGGTGAAAAGCACTTTCGTAGTATCCAAGTTTAACCATAAAATAATCGTATATTTGTAAATAAGTTCGTTTTGAATAAGGGAACCTCTCCCATTAAAGAGGAGGACTTTCGTCTCTCAATGCTGTTCTCTAAAAAGTCCTATTTGACGACCAACAAGTATAAAAAGTAGTCAACAAGCTAATTCAAGCGGTGAGAGAGTAGGAGAAATTCTTATAAGAGGCACAAATATGGCATGGCGCAAATGAATTAATTGTGATATGGGAGTACCTTTTTGTGTGTATCATTAGCACAAAATATAGGCGAGCTGATTTTGGACTAACTTTTGGTAGTGGTAACACATCATAGGCTGTCGTGGTACAGTTTAGTTCTACTATTGGGACATAGGTAAGTGCATCTTCCAGTCGACATCAGCTACGGGTTTAGGATCGGGAGGCATAGGTAGCTCTAGTTCCGGTGGATCCGGTGAAATTGAAGGCAAGGGAAACATAGGAGGTGCTAGTTTAGGTGGGCAAGGTCTGCACCAACCACGAGAATATTTACAAGGAGATGTCTCTTCATCTTTTAGACTATAGGAGCATAGAAGATGCTCGAACATGTGAATATGTGTGAAATATTGTGGCACGCAAAAGGAAATACGGCTTCTGAGTGTAGGGAAAGCCAATTTGCTACTATGTTACAAGGGCGTACACACAAATTGGGTGGTACATAAATTTTGACCCTAATTACACTTGTGTAGACTACATGACTTTAAAAGATGCATTCCTTAAAGAGTTTCACATCCCTGAGTTTGAGCAGAAGAGTATAAGTGTAGTAAAGGATATTAAGTAAGGAACTACTGAGAGTGTTAGAGAGTATGATGCATGTTTTAAAACATTTTTATCTAAGATTTCTTATGATATACATGCAATCCAACATGCACAATGGTTCATTGGGGGCTTAATTACCCCTTTTAAGAGGGCATTATCACATAAGATATACACTGATCTGTGTGAAGAACTTGAAGTATCCTTACACGTTGAGGTAGTTGGAAGCATAGACACTAGGGTGAGCCTATTTTTAGAAGCACAAATCGCAGCTATGTTAGGACAGTTGGAGAAACTATCGGCGAATTCAGCACACATGATATGCACACATGTATTTAGTGCATAGATTGTGAAGTAGAAGGTCACACAAAGGATAGTTATCCTTGCAAATCAGTATGCTCATTGTTGTTGGATTATGAGATATGTCATTTAAACCATGATGCTAGCTGCTGCCCATTATTACAATGCGTGATAAGGAAGAATGTTTCAAGCTACTGTAAAATCTGCAAGTCCATGACTCATGACACGGAAGACTATTGGTTGATTGGTCAGATCCATGATGCTATAGATATTGGTGTACAACAGACAGGAGTTTCAGATAACTCTAAGGGAAAAAATGAGCATCGGATCGGGATCACAATCGGATGTGCTATGATCAGAATGAAGGGCATTTTGAAGGCTTCGTGGAGAGGTCAAGGATGCCATTGTGGATTTTGAGGACGAGGCCGTGGTAGTGGAAGAAGTGAATTCTCTCGCGGAATATGTTATACATGTGGATCTCCGACCACTACAAAGCGTGAATGTCCTCAGAATATTACATGTTCTTTTTGTGGTAAGAACCGAAGCTATGAGGAGTTCCCAAACTTGTATGAGTATCTTAGTAAGTAGCATAAACAAGAAAACAAAGGTGCATGGATGGTTAAGATATAGAGCGCTATTGAAAATCAATGGATGCCTAAGTTGGAAGTAGAGTCCAAGGAGTTGCAAGTGAAGATCACGACCCACACTGAGGCATCACGCACCAAAGAAGCATTGTAGAAGAAGCCTACCATCACTAAGGAGGAGGTTCTACATGCATGGTACCCAAATCTTGCCCATAAAAAGGAGGTTTATCAGGAAACCATGGAAGTTATTAGGAATCTTTAGGGTGAGATACAGTACTTAAAAGAGAAATCACGAGAAGATGGAGAAAAAGAAAGTATCAGAGATGGTCCAAACTGATATAGATGACTTAAGGGAAGTATGTAAAATGTTGTGCCAAGAAAATATCATTCCATTGTTAGGGGATTGGTTAAAGGGAAACACTCCATGCGCAAGTATTGAGACTGGATGGCAAATCTTGCATGTGAATCTTCCCCCTCATAGCCTAGATTATGACAAGGAAATCACTCTAAATGATGTTGTGTATGGGTAGCTATTAAGTAATATACTGATTGATACAGGCACAGAATTCAATGTTCTTACCTTAGATGCATGGGTACAAATGGGAAGACCCCCATTGAAGCCATCCTCTAATGTATTGTTCATGGCTAATCGGACTAAATCCACTCCCATCAGAGTTTTGAAAGATGTATCCATTACTATACAAGGAGCCAAGTTCACTAGAGACTTTGAGGTTTTAGAGTGGCAGAGTCAAATAGCTTCCCATCTCTATTGGGGCATCCCTAGTGCTATACAAATAATGTTGATCTTTGGTTCAATAAAGGTTATATCAGTTTTGAAAATAAGGAGGAAAGAGTTATTATCCCTTTAACAGATGGAAAATCTATGCCCTATGTTGAGCCCTTAAGTGAAGACGATCTGAATAGGATTTATGTATGCGTCATCCGAGACCCAGAGATGCTTGAGACAACTAAAGAAGGAATAATTCAGTGGGAGGATGCACATTCCATTAGTGATACTACAAGTGTTGCTTGTGATAATTGGTCTTATAGCACTTATAAGTTGGTAGGGTGCAAAGTATAGAGCATATTTCCTAGAGGCAGAAACTATGTTATGTCAGAAGGATAGGTAACAACTCGGAACCTTATTACACTAGAGAAGGAGATCCTATGGTATTTTTGAGTGCCACGAAGAAATAGTGGAGAGACCCATTGGAAAGAATAAATATGCTAGCATATACACTACGTGGGACAAAAGCACACTGGTGGGTGGCCCATAAGGATAATCTTGTAGGATGGAATGAAATTAGGATTTCCCTTACTACTAGGTTTTTTAGGAGCAATGCACCTACTCAAATATGTACTTATCATGGTAATAAAATTGTTCAGAACCATGTTCAGAAGTGTGAGAGACTCTGGACAGAAGGGCATGAAGCTTTACCACCTTCACTATAGGTGCACAAGTTTTATTCCACTTTACAAGGATGCACATGTGCTTGGTATGTATATGCAGAAATCCATAGAGAGACTAGAAATTGGTAGGATTTAATTGAAGGAATGACCCAGATGTTTGACTTCTTCTCTACAACTCCTCTAGTGGAAGAAGCATTGAAGGTCATAAAGTGCTTAACTATGGGAGATAGTGCCAAGGCTGAAGAAATCCTTCAGGAGTTATTGGATGAAGGAGACTCAGGAGCGCGTCCTATTAAAGAAATAGAGGTTGATGCAACACTACTTCAATGCACTTTCCTTGAGAAGGAAAAAGGAAAAGTGGTCTACTTAGTGGATGAGGAGGAAGTATAAAATCTGGATGTAAACCATTCAATAGGTAGGCATGAGGTATTGGATAAAGTGCGAGATACGACAACGCGCACCTATCATGAACCTATGAAGAAAAAGTGGGGGAATATTGGATCAGATGTTGAACCTAAGAAAGCTGTAATTAGGGACTATTGGTCAGACTTTGAAGTGGAAAAAATCATAGAGTTACTAAGGGATTAATAGGACTTATTCCCTAAGGGGTACCATGAACTTAAAGGCGTGCATGAATTGTTAGGGGAGATGAAGATAAAACTTAAAGAGGGTGTATGCCCAGTTAGAAAGAGACCCTACAGGATGAACCCCAACTTGCATGAAAAGGTCAAAGAAGAGATTGAAAAAATGTTGAAGTATGGAATTATCAAGCCCCTTGATGAGTCAGAATGGGTTAGTCCAATGGTGATCAATATCAAGAAGGATGGACGGATTAGGATTTGCATGGATTACATGGAGCTGAATGTTGCATGTGTGACTGATCCCTTTCCCATGCCATTCACAAAGGAAATACTAGAAGGGGTTGTAGGGCGTGAAATCTATTCGTTTACAAATGGGTTCTCTGGGTATCATCAAGTTTGGATTGCCCAAGAGGATCAGGAAAAGACTACGTTTACTATTGAATGGGGTAGCTTCACCTATACTTTAATGCCTTTTGGTCTGAAAAATGTTCCTATATTTTCGGGAATAGTTGTTCAAGCATTCAAGGAATTTATTCACAACTTCTTACATGTCTATTTAGATGATTAGACGGTGTATGGATTAGTTAAGGATCATTGTGACAATATATGCTTAATGTTTGAAAGATGTAGATAGTTGAGTATCTCCTTGAACATCAAGAAGTACATATTTTCTACACCATTTGGGATATTGCTAGGACACATAATCTGTAAGGAAGGTTTGTTGGTTGATCTAGCCAAGGTTACAGTCATTATAGGCCTAAGGGAGCCTATCAGTCAGAGTGAGGTGCATGGATTTTTGGGTCATACAAGATATTACAGAAATTTTATCAAAGGATATGCCAAAGTTTCCACACCGTTGGAAGATTTATTGAAAGGGAAAGGTACGTTCTACTAGGGAGAACCGCAACAACATGCATTCGAGACATTAAAGGAAAAACTTACTATCGTGCCTATTTTGTGTTTTCCTTTATGGGACCAACCCTTTCATGTACATGTTGATTCCTCTAGCATGACCATTGGCACGGTGTTGGCTTAACCTGGAGAAGGTATTGTAGATCATCCTATCTGTTTCGCTAGTAGAAAGATGACTCCTGCATAACAGAATTACACAACTACATAGTGTGAAGCTTTGTCAATGATCTATGTGCTACATAAATTTCGCCAGTACCTACTAGCTACACCATTCATCTTTTATAAAAATCACATGGAATTGAAGTATTTGGTAAAAAAATCTTGTTCTAAAAGGGTGCATATGTTGATGGGTGCTCTTATTTCAAGAATTTGATTTCACGGTTGTGGTAAAACTAGGAAAATTAATTCTAGACCATACCATCTATCAAGAATACAGTCAGGAGAAGAAGCACATGCAATTGAGGATACCATGCCAGATGCACAGTTATACAAGGTTACAATGAGCGCCATCAGAACTAGAGGACATTGTTGTCTTTCTACAAATAGGGATGGCAGAGAGGGAATGAAATCCTTGGAGAAGAAGTAGCTTGTTATATGCATAGCCCCCTACATGTTGATTAGTTGTGACCTGTACAAGTTAGGCCGGGATGAGGTATTAAGTCATTGTGTATTAGAACATGAGTGCATAGATATTATGGAAGAAGCTCATGGTGGTATTACAAGGGGCCACTATGTCAGTGATGCTATTGCGTGCAAGATTCTACTCATTGGATTATGGTGGGAGACCCTATATATAGATTGTAAGGAATTTTATAAGGCATGTGATCATTGCCAACGTCTTGGGCAACCAGGTCAATGAGATGAAATGCCTCTAAGACCCATTATTAGTGTCGAACCGTTTGAGAAATGGGCTATAGATTTTGTGGGTCCTGTTTCACAAGTTACGTGTAGAACTGGATCATACTACATCGTAAATTGCACTGATTATCTGACTAGGTGGGCAGAAGCAACACCTACAAAGGATTCTATAGTGGCCACATCATCCATGTTTCTTTGGAAAAATATTATTACAAGGTATGGATGTCCTTTAAGTTTTACTAGTGATAGAGGAACACATTTTCTTGATGAGACAATCAGAATTCTATCTGATGAATTCATGATTTCACACCATAAGACTACACCCTATCATCCCCAAGGAAATGGGACTGCTAAGGATTTTAACAAAATTTTGAGCCAGACATTGACAAAAATCTATGATGTTGGAAGAAAGGATTGGGATGATAAGGTATCTCGCAATAATTTGGGCATATCATATAACATATAAAAGGTTGAACAAAGTCACACCATTTCAAGTTAGTGTTTGACACATAAGTAGTTCTTCCTATGGAATTTATGTTACCTTCTTTGTGTATTGTGCACGCTGGAGGTCTTGCTAATGAGAAAGCATTAGAAGAACGCATTGAACAGTTAATCAAATTGGATGAATGACGAGCCATAACACGTTGGAGTCAAAAACAAGAAAAGGCCAGGAAGAAAGCATGGCATGAAAGGTACATCGAGGCAAAAAGATTGAGATAGGACAGATGGTTCTCCTTTATGATTCTAAGTTTTTATGTCATCCAGAAAACTCAAGGTACATTGGTTGGGGCTATATGTTATCACTCACATACTCGAATCAAGCACTTGTCAGTTAGAGGCCCTTGATGGAATACGATTACCTGGTTACTTCAATGGGAGTAGGCTAAAGCCCTACTATAAATAAGTCTTCTTGGTGTTTGTAATAAGGCAAGTGTTTCCATTTAGATTAGGTTTTCAATTTTGCATTCCCTTAATGTGTTTCCTTCTTTGTTGCTATGCTTTGTCAATTTAGTTGGTGTGTTTGTGTAATAAGCGCGTTTACGTGCTAGAAGCTAATTATTATTTGAAGAATTTTTATTCACATAGGATCTGAACATACCCCATAGCGTGGGGTAGGTTGTTGATATCTAGGTACAGGACTAATGGAAATAATTCCACATGAAAGGAACTATCTACGGGTGTTATTCAAGGTTGGAAAATTAAAAAAAAGATATTTCTTCTGGACACAAGGACCATAGATAGAGAGGAATGAAGAAACAAGTATAACGCGAGGTAAGAAGGGGCCAAGAAGACTACCAGTGGAAGGCACAGTGATGAGATACTCAGGCACATGGAAGTGCGATGAAGAGAAGTCCACAGCCAAAAGGTAGGAGGATGCGCTAGAAAGTTATAGCTTGGGTGCGAAGATGTACCGCGTAGAAATAATGAAAATGGTCAATTAATGAGAGGATTGTTGGTAGGTAGAGGAGAAATAAATGCACTAACTTTTTGAAATTCTATATAAGGATGGGATGTGAGTTCATTTTTACCATTGTAATTGAGAGAATTTGAAAAGGGTTAAGTGTGAATGAGCGAGCAGAGCAATCATGTTGAGGTGCGTAGAGTGTGAAACCAGACGTGGATAGAAGGGTTGTGCGCTAGAGAAACTTATGTTACCATGGGTGAAGGGTTGAGCGAAGAAAGATGCACGTGTTACAAACAAGCCAGGGCACGTAATTTCCACTAGGGCATGGAGATTTAAGCTAGGGTTTTGAATTGCTCGACTATAGAGGGAAGAAAAGAGAGATTTTTAACATGGCACCAAAGAAAACACCCACAATAGGAGATAAAGGGAAGAAGAAGGTTGAAGTGGAAGAAGAAATAACTCTCGAGAGTAATTTTTTAGAAATGCAGTATCCAGAGGGCATGATTTTGGGACAAGAATTGGATTCCCATATCCACCAATGTAAAATCAATGACTACAACCATCGAACATCATATAATAAGAAGGAGCTCGATGCGTTGCTGAGCATGAAAATGAATAAGCACACGGCAGAGGATATGCCAAGTATACGATGACGTTGGTGAGAAGTTGCTGAAGTAAAATGGAGTCTACCAGCTATACGAGCTGCCATATTTTGGAAAGTATGAACCATTGTATCGACGGTTGATGAGTAGATTCCATGAGGAATTCTTCTACTTCACTAGATGGAGGGTAAGAATCACAGTTGCTTTGATTTCAACGGTGACAGGACTAAGGGCCTCATGGTTGGATCTGGATAGTGATTTAACTGATAAGGCCGTAATCTTGGAGACAAGGAAGGAGTTGGGGTATACCAAGGGTCTACGGCATGGACATTGACAAGTTGAAAAAGTACCAGTAGTGCAGGCATCTACACATCTTGTGACAAAGCTGAATGACCAAGGAAGGTGGTCACAAGTAAACACAATGTGGTTGCATGTCACCAAGAAGATGTCTCAAGGAGTGGTCTATAATATTACAGATCACATAGCAAAGACAATCATCAAAGAAGCACAGACAGGTGATAGAATAAGTTTTGGCGCTGTGTTATTGTCCTTAGTATTCATGGAGATTGGGGTGCCTAATGGGCCAAAGGAGAAGATTTGGGAGTACCCCATGGAACACAAGTCACTGCGGAAAGGTTTTTGCAAGTATTTATGTGATGGATCAATGAGTGGACTACTCGAGCATAGGGCTGAGATGTGGTACGATAGACTTCACACGGTGTTCAAGGAAGAGTGGCACATACCCAAGGATTTGCCTTCGGTGGTGGGTAAGGTAGTTCAATTTTCCGTATACCAACATTTTTGCATCGTGTGATTTGTGATGAAGGATGGGGCTTGGAGCCCATGGTGTAAATTTCTGCATGCCTTCACAGTAAGGTATTTCCAAGCATCAGTTCATCAGTTTTCAGAGATGCGTTGCTTAACCTTCAATGAGACAAGGTAGATCATGACTACAAACTCTAAGGAAGAAGTATGTATATCAGTGGTGCAATGTATACATCAAAGACTTATTTCAGATATTATAAGCATGAAACCTATAAGCTTGGCAGTTGGGGACACCAGAGCAACGCTTGTGTACCTACAACTCAAACCCAAGCTAGAGAACACTAAGTATGTGGAGAATGAGTTCACACTCCCAGGGCCACCAAAAGGTAAGCATACAATGGAAAATATTCCACCACCCAAGCCCCTAAAAATAATTTAGGTTGATGATGAAGAGGAAGAGCATGAGGATAATGGTGGTTTGGAACACAGAGGTAGAAGACAACCTCTAAATAAGGATGAAGCTAAGCGCGCAACTACACCACCTCAGCCATAAGAGGGAGATGATGAGGACTTGGATGTATTCCAAGAAGAGCGTTGATTCAAGAGAGTATTCAGGAGAACAAAGACCCAAGGTGCTACTCTGCAAACAGTGCGCAGATCACCTCGACTCTCTCCACAGAACGAGATAAATGAGAAAAGGAGAAGGAAATTATAGTTGAATGAGGAAGTGGAAGAGTCGGAGGAAAGCATGCCCAATTCTCCTACACCTCCAGATAATGTGGAAGAACAAAAATATGAAGAAATGAAGGATGAAGAAGAGTAAGAAAAAGGGGCGAGAAGAGAAAACCGCAGAGACTACTACTCGGGACATAGTCGCACAAGTTCCAAATCTTGAAGTTGAAATTCCTAAGTATCATAGATCAAGAAGAAAAAGTAGGGAATATATTCCACTAGCCATGGGCTACGCCAAGGACACAGTAAAATTGTTCAAGGCCATTTTTTAGATCATAATGACACAAAAGGAGTTATATGGCTAGGAGTTAATGGATGAAGATATGGCGATAGTGCACACAAGGAATAAATTCTCATGTTTGATGGACACACACATGGATGAACCAGACTTTGATGTGTGTGAGGAGTCATGTGTGTCAAGGAGGCTGAAAAATACACCTCAGGCCAGGCACATAACACTAAAGCCTATTGTTATGTCAGATGAACAGTAAGCAATGCTTTGGTGAAGGTCTCGATAGAGGTCGCACAATGGAATATGGATAAATTTGCAACAATTAGGGCACTGAGGGAGGATATCAAGACTAAGGATGAGGAGATAGTGCACCTAAAATAGGAAAAATACTTGGCACAGAAGAAGAACGTTGTGTTTATCAGCATGGTAGAGGAGATTGGTGACAATGTCATGAAGGCTAGGCCACACTTAGAGCCAAAGGTACCCAAGACGTTTCCTTTGGCAATACATTATGTCAGTACATTGGTGGAATTAGTGCTTGAAGATGAACCTCTGTACATGCCTGAGCCAAAGGATCCAACATAGGAAGCAAAACAAGAAAAGGATTCAGTGATGCATAAGATTGCATCATATAAAGGATTGATTTAGAGATTCGGGAGGAACTTAAGAAGGCGAGATCAAGCATTGAATATTTTTACACCACTAGAGGTTATTATAAGGACCAGGAACATTTTAGAAGACAATGAGGTCCTAAAATCCATGAAGGATGAAACATTGGGCCACGCATAGAATGGTTAGCACTTGTTAAGTGAAGCGCGAGGCCCTTACAGCTGATCAAGAACCTCACAGGGAAAGGTTGGATGAGCTTGGAAAACTCATCACTCAAAAGATGGACTTGTTGGAAGGGAGAATGACTAGCATGTCCAACATTGTGTTGGTCTTACAGAATGAAAAAGGAGAGATTGCAAGGGATGAATTAGAGTCAATTGTAGTGGATATTCCAGAGAAAGTAGAGGTCACGCTCAATGACTGGTAGACCTTAGAGGTGAAGATAAAAGAGGAATATCCATAATTGATTATTTAGGTTGCAGAAGAAGATATTACAGGTTAAAGACATTCTTTCATTCATCAAAATTATTTCTATTCTTCTATTCATATTCTTTGATTCGTTTTGGAGACAACCATTTTCGAGGTGGAAATAAAACTAGTGTGGGGTAATGTTGATCGGTCAAAATCTGGCACTTAGCGAAGGAAATACAAAAGATTCACATGGGAGAGAAGAGTGCATTCAAAGGCATGGGAGTATCAGAAAGGATCGCACGTGAATAAGAGAAATAGATTCAGGACTTATCCATTTTCATGATGAGGATCTATTTTTGGAAATGGTGTGTGGAGAACTCAAACCGATTGGAGACTTCTGAGACACGCATTGGCTATTTTTGGTTGATCAGTTATGAAGCACTTTGCATGGATGCAGGCTAAAGATATAATTGTGAATTGATAGTTGAAAAAGAGATATCTATTGTTATCATTCTTGCATGTAAGCCTATTTTTGTAACGACATGTGGCTAATAATAGCATGCGACCTATTTTTGTATTAGATAAGTAGTGAAGGGAAAGTACCCACCCTTATAAATATGTATTGAACTGTGTAAGAGAGAGAGCATAGATATACGTGTGAGAAATAGGGTATAATGAGATTATGTTGCTAGATCTGTTATGTGCATGAGTGTATACTATTGTTATTGTAATGAAGCTTCTGTGTATTTACTGCAATTAATATAATGGAGATTATGGACTGAAAACAAGGTGTTATCATGGTTATAATTTAGTATTGCATGCTTGATTCCATTATGGTTATCCTTTAATGTTGTTATTTTCTAGATCTAGGTCTGAATATGCATTGTTTGAAAGATATATTAGTTATAGATTTAAATGATTAAAGTCTTGATCATGCTAACATCCTGTAACAGCAACCCTAAAGAGGGGCATGTTCCTTTGCGCGCTTCAGGTGAGTGCTCAGTCTAGGCTGAGTGATGTGCCAGTGCGTATGGGCTTGTATTACTAGATTCTAGGCTACATCAAAGTGGCAGATGTTCTCCCAGTGGCATCTTAAACAATTATAGACAACTACATGATTTCAATGGAAGAAAATATTCTAGCAAGGATGGAAGACACCAAAGACTTTACCTATCAATGTGCATATCCCTTCTAGCTCCAATCAACAATATCTTCTATTCCATCAACTAATCCATTCAATGTAGAATGTGTGATCACAGATTTCTACAATTTGTCTAGTGTACTCACTTCCGATGTAATAATGGACTTGCTTATAGTTGTTAGATCTAGTCTGCTAAATTGTGTAATTATTATGCTCTTACTGTTGCTTCTTCAAAAATGTTAAGAGAGACGATAAAAAAATACATGCAAAAATTCAAATACAAGGGGAATCAGTTGTGGAAGGTTGTTACAAATTTTATGACAGCAGTGTAAAATTTAAGAGCTTGTGTCTTATGTACACAATTGTGATGTTGATGATGGGGATATAACATAAATCGCCATGGATTGGATGGATCAACTTCCACAGAAAATTGTGACTGTAAGAGAAATTGGCCTATGAGGAAAGACACATCCTTTTCTTTACAAGAGATCTTATGGGTTTTGGTCTCATATGTTCACTCGACTCACTTCCGATAATTCTCTAGTTATAGTGTTATATGGCGGTAGTGTTGCAGTGCATGCTTTGGTTGACTCAGTCTATCGTGGTTTTTATTGTTGAATCGCATGATCAAGAAATGTTTTTACAACATTACTATTGTCATTTGAAAAAAGGTACGTTGATTAAGATCACTTAAAACAATTCTATTAGTTTAATGCATTTGAACTAATACATACAATATTTATGCAGAACAACCAAACAATAGAGGAAGACACCGTCTCTTCCTCTCCACATACAAATAAAGGAGACGATGTCATTCTTAGTATGTCACAACCAATTCAACTTGTTTCCCCAGATGTCACTGACCATCCATCCAATGAATCTATAAAAGGTGAGTGGGAAATACTCATTTTATAAATTTATCACTACAAGAAGTTTTCGATTGTCATTGTTTACATATTTTTAATAAAACTTCAATTTTTTCAGATTTGATGCCAAATGGGGAGGTTGTTGGCATGTCACACACGAACTTGCAGATAGAAAATGGTATGATAGTCATATAAAATTATAAAGAAAACCATTTATAATCCCCTCATAATTGAAGGAACCTATAGCGAAGTAGTTTATTTGTTATATGTATTACCCTAGTAGTCACTAACATACATATTTTAATTATATTTATTTTGAATTGAGTAAATTTTTGGTTTATTGGTTAATATTAAATTGCAAACAATTGAAAAAAACTACTTCTATACATTTGGCTATTTGTGGCCACTAAGCTAATCAAATAATGTCATACCAACTATAGTCCAGGAAATAATGGGTTAGCCTAGTGGTCCATAAAAGGTTTTTTCATTGAATAAAAGCAAGTTATATCATGAATTTAATTACGTCACCACAGTATTTACTTTCAATTGATTAATGTTTTTCTAATTGGTTAACAATAAGTTGTCGACAATTAACAAAACAAATAATTCTTTGCATTTGACCATTAAAGGTCGCTAATCCCATCATAGATTGCCAACCCAAACATAGTCCAGAATTAATGGCTTACGCCTATTGGTCACTAATATACAACTACATCTATGCAATATTATATAAAAGTAAGTTGTATCATGTATTTTTTTACATTGACTTAAAATTTATTTTGAATTGATTATTGTTTTTAAATAGAACGAGCATCACAAGAACTTACAGAGGGGGAGTGCGAGGGAATCCAAGATAGAGTCTCAATCAAGTAAGTGTTAACATACTGAAATTTTGATTATTTGAATTGGTTAATATCAAATTGTGGACAATTGAGAAAAAATTACTTCTGTGCAGTTGGCCAAAAGGATTATTTAATTATTTTATATTTGGAGGGTTTGCTCTATGAGAAAACCAATCCAATAAAGAGTTGGAAATCAAGTTTAGTAAGGAGACTCTCAACTTGCGAGGTGGGCTCAAGGAATTTTTAAAGATACTAGCAACAAAATGTGAAGTGGGATTTTGGTCTAGCTATCTCTCTTGCGCCGAAGTTGAAAAGTTGATTAAGGCTTTGAAAAAAAATAGTGTTTGAATTCAAACCAGTTATTTTTTTGGGTAAAGAACATTGTTGTGTAGAAGATGAAATTGTAGTAAAAGATCTCTAAAATATTTGGAGTAGAGATGGTATTGTTTTCGAGTCTTAGAGACACATTGTGTATTACAATGGGTCCGAGAGAAAATTTTATGGTGGGAAGGAAATCCAACAAAGAAATTTTTTCAAAGATAAGTGGTTGATGACCAATTTGTACACAAACATATCACAACTACTGTGTCATGGTTTGAGTGTTGCAGGGGCCATCAAAAAATTACAAAAAAACTGAAAATATATAACTATTGATTATTTCAAAATGTTTTTACAATGATATTCATTCATACAATCATATGATCACTCTTTATTTTATATGTTGAGATTACAAATTTAAAATTTGGTAGTATTTATATCTTCATTGTGATTGAGTTGATATTATAGTTTTATAAGTTGTTTTTGAGTTGTGATTAAATACTTTGATGCCTTATTTTTAATCACTTTTGGAAGCTTACATTAATTTTGAGTTGTTTTTATAGATCCTATTAGGAAGCCTTGGAAATTAATAATTTTGGGAGTTGAAGGTTTGTTGTTTGGAATTTCTGGTATTGGTGACAAAATACCTCGTAATATGGTTCCATATTTTAGATCCATGAATACTTGAATACTTTGAACGAGAGTTTAGTGCTGACTTGATAAGTACTGCATCAAAATATTTTGACACTGCCTTATGGTCTTCATTTATGGATTCAAAATCGTGAAGTACATGTTCATAAAAAAATTTAGTTACTGTGAGAAACCCACTTCAGGTTCATTTGGGGATGCCAACAATGTAAGTTCAAAAAAATACAAGCCAACAGATAGTATACATTTATGGTAATGTCTATGGTGAAAAAAATATACTTTTGATCGATGACATGAGATTCTTGTCGCACGAGGTCAAAGAAGAAATTACTCTCAAAACCCCAACATATTGGAGATTTGATGGAAACTATAAGACTAATTTGAAAATTTACACTGAATTATGTACATGGTTGAAACATGCAGGAGAACACAAGAACATGTGTAGATCATTGAAAACGTTCAAACGCACCATTGGCGTTTGAATTATATACTTTGCTTCCAAATCCAACAATGTATTGTGCATTTTTATGGAATAAAATAACTTTCTTAAAGATTCACAATGCGCAATCATTTTTTTCGATTATTTTTGGGCAAGAAAAACATTTTTTTCTAACTTGGGTGAAGAGACAATCATGGATCATGGACCAATAAAAGAATGATTTTTCCCATATCTACATAGTTTAAACTTAAACAAATTGGTAAGACCATTATTCCCAATCAAAAATTAAGCCTAATGCCACTAGCACATAAAAATGGAAACATATAATGTTTATCATTTCGCACATCGATGTTCGCTTCTCTGAAATAAAACATAATTTTTCCCCAGTTATGCATGGTTTAATCTTAAAGACATTTTGAAATTGATAGGAACCTTATTCGCAAAAAAAAATCCTAGCAGTCGCTAGACCATATAAAATAGAAACATGTTATGCTTATTGATTTGCAGATCCATGGAGGCTTCCTAAAATCATAAAATGATTTTTTACCAAATCTTCATATGTTAATCTTAATGACATTTTGAAAATGATAAAACCTTGTTCCAAATAAAAATAAAGCCTAGCTCAAGCACGTATAAAATCGAAACATTTTCTATTTATTGTTTTGCAGATCGTTATTTTAAAGATTTTTTGTTTATTGTTGTGTGGAAGATTGCATCGTGACCAAACGAACCATTTATCAATGATACAGGAATCAAAACAAATTTCTCAAAAATATTAGCAAGGTTTAGAGCAAGTGTAATGCATATAACAATTGTAAAAATACACCTATTGCAGGATGAATTGTGGCCTATAATGCATATTACAATTCTACTTGATAGATGAATTGTGGCCTATATTGCAAATATTGAAGGATGTGGAAGATGATGTGGAGATGTCTGCGATGTTATTAAATCAATAACCCAATTACAATTATGTAATTTGTCCCTAAATTTAATTGATAACACCTTTTTGTATAATGTGTGTGACTATCTTTAGTAATGTTATTTTCTATAATGTGTGTTTATCAATCAGCGGAAGCCTTTATTCATAATATATCCAATGCATGGGAAAATATTGATGATGCCATCCATTTTTTATTCCACCAACCACCCTCACACGAGTCGAGGGAATACTTAATTGGGTTGTGCTTTCACCTGCCCTCACTCGTTTTCTCACGTTTCTCTCTGTTGTTTTCCCCTTCCCTCTCATGACATCTACCTATGTTCCTTTCATCCTCTTATGTAGCAAGAATCTAGAAATAGATTTCCTCTCCTGTGTCTTCCACTTGTCTTTAATGTATCCGCATAGGCTCCACACCTATTTTGAATGTGATTAAGAAATTCATGGGTGTCGATTATCTCCAAAGCACCGGGAGAGCTTGTGTCAACTCCAAGATTACAGGCATCTTTGTGTTCAATTACTTGGTGTTGTGTGCAAATAAGGAAGTGGTCATGGTGGTTGTGTCCCATTTCATTTACCCACATCATCGTGTGGGTTTGGCCAAAGCTCGGCGAAGTATGCCTTCTTATCCTCTTTTCCAATTTGTATCCTTGTCTATCTCCTTTCTGGGTTGACAACAGGATTTGTGATGCCCTAGAATTGAAAATTCAAGCCCTCCTTCAATTTGTTGAGTCTTTCAAAGCATATGTCGATCCGATGGGGTATTTATCTCTCAGTGTCATCCCTAGACTTGGTCATGCTCGTAGAACTTGCCTCACCCCTTCCTGATCGCATGGTGTAGTTGAAGATTGTTGTTGGCTTGTCCTTTTCCTTTCTCAAGAATATTGCAATGCTTGGCTCGATGGACCAATTAGAGGTGGAACCCTAGGTTTCTCTATCATTCATGTTACATTTTGGCCTCGTTATTTACAATATTTCCTACTGGTTTTTGGTTTTGTATGTAGCCCTTCATCGATAAAATATTTCGATACTTATAGGGTGGGGACCCATCAACCCTCCGGTTCATAGCTCCGGTCAAAAGCATTTAACTATCTAAAATAAAAAATTATGTAATTTGTCCCTAACTTTATTTGAGAACAAGTTTTTGTATAATGTGTGTGACTATCTTAATAATGTTAATATGTATAAAATGTGTGACTATATTTAGTAATTTTATAATACAATAAAGTATTTAAACAATAATAGATATGTTAATATATACAAATAATGTACATAACATTTTTATTTCTGGTGAATTCTTATTTGATTAATGTTAATTTAACTAGATAAGCTACACTGGCATTACCTAGCGAGCGTTAAGTTTTAACTCTCTTACTTGTATTTTTTAAAGTCATATTATCCTCTCGACTTCAAACTATCCATTGCACAAATTGTTCACATTGGTTTAAGGAATAAAGGAATTGAAAAATTCTCAGCCACTTCAACAATTAGTGTGTTCATAGATATCGTGAAAACAATTTTAATTTGTTATGATTTATTCTGTGAATATGGGATTCTAGCATAACGAATAGTTTTAAAATGAAATTCAAATAATTCTTAAAATGATTTACCATAATTCTACCTTTACAAAAGAAAAATCAAGTTTTAATTTATTTCATATCTATATTTAATTACAAAAAGATATCCTCGACATTGGAGTAAGGGAAATTTTCATTGTCATTTAAAGTGTCGAAATGAGAGGAAAATTTCCACAGTGATTTCATGTCCCTTAGTTCTAGGCACATAAGGATTATGGCAGATGATGTGGAGGATTAAAGATGAATGTTGTCGAGCATTTATAACTATTAAGGAGATGTTAATGTTTTTGTAATCCGGGTTTATTCCTCTCTTGGAATCCAGGTTTATTCCTCTCTTGGAATCCAAGTTTATAACTATTAAGGGGATGTTAATGCACATTTATTCCTCTCTTTAAATCAGGGTTTTAGATCATGCCTTTACAAGTGCAGTCTCGGCGGTGCAAGTGGCACAAGTTTGGCTTCACTCCCAACAAGGAACCCTACTTTGGAGTGACCCCACCCGCCGAGGATCCATGGCCGATGATACCAAGTATGGTGGAGATGCATTGTTCGGCCTCTCTCACTCTAAGGGCAGTGTGGTACTCATATTTTTGTATCTATAGTAAGAAGGGTGATCACTTCACATCAAAATGACCTTACAAAGATCGACCGGCCGTCTGTGCCACAAACACCTTAACAAGGGATAAGGCCGTCGAGGACCTCAAATCTGTTGGAAGCATCAGCGGCGGGACTACCACTACCTCTACTACCTGGGCACCTCCAAGTCTCAGGGGCAGCGTGGACCGCTCCAAGGACAGCATACGCCACAAAAACAATGAAAATTTTGTTCGAGTTACCAATCTGTCTAAGGACCACAAGGGATGTCAATCTGCATGAGATTTTCAAATCACTTAGACACATCACGCGTGTCTACATGGCCATGGATCAGAAGATGGATTAGAAGGGGATTTGGTTTTGTTAATTTCGTCAATAGGGAGGACACTCAGAGAGCTATCAACTAGCAGTTTCTTCTAACAATGCAAGTGTACGTCGTGAACCAATATATTACACGAAAAATTGAAAAGAGGAGGAATCAACACTCATGTGAGAGCACACCTAACTCCCAGATAGCCCAAAAAATTTACACCGATCTCCATACAAATTCAACGAGCAGGGCTAGAAGTTGGTTCGCACCACTACCATGTGCATCAGAAGACGGATTACATTTTATTATATTCTCATAGTCTGGATCGTCGCCCTCTACTAGTTTCTTCATAATATATTCAGAAATTCTCTAGTTACATAGAGGTTCAATCACATCATAGTAAATTGAACCTAGAAGTGTCTCACATCTCTTGAAAGTCATTAGCCTAGCAACCCCTATCCCTTATAAAATATCAAAATTTATGTTTATTGTATTGCAGATCAATGTTGGATTCCTTGAAATTATTAAACAATCTTTCCAATGATTGCATAGATTAATCTTAAGGACATTTTAAAATTGATAAGAAACTTATTCCCAAACAAAAATTAAGCATATGCCACTAGCCCATATAAAAAGGAAACATGATCGGTTTATTGATTTGCGGAAAAATGTAGGCCTCCATGAAATCATTAGATTATTTTCCCATGATCTTCATGGTTTAATGTTAATGACATTTTAAAACTATTAAAAACCTTATTCCAAAGCAACAAATAAAGCCTAGCGACCACTAGCCAGTATAAAATAGAAACAATGATGGCATGCCAGAGTGAGATGGGGGAGCTTAAAGAGGGGGATAACAAGACCTAGATTTTCTTCCGCCACCACCGAATATCATTGGGCCAAACAAAAACAGCGTGAAGAAGATCATGGAATACAAGTTCAACAAACAGGGTCAGAAGGTGGTTCACACCACTACCACGTGCATCCACAAAGTGGCCAAAGCACACCTTAACAAGTGTGCTCTCAAGTGTCGCGCGTGGCGAAGTTGAGAAGTCTGCCTACGCCAACCAAGAACCCTCAACAAAATTTATAGGCATATCCTTAGAATAAATTTTTCTGGAGCACCCCTGCCCACAAGGATACAAGGTCGATGATTCAAAATCTAGTGGAGATGGACTGTCCACCCTAGCTAGCTCCAAGTATGGTGTGGTGCTCATGGTTTTCCGTATCTATGGTAAAAAGGGTGATCATTGGACATCAAAATGCAATTACAAGGATCTCACCCCCACCGGTGCCACAGACACCTTAACAATGGATAAGGCCACCGAGGGCCTCACGACAGGTGGAAGAAGCATTAGCGGTATTTCCACTTCTTCTATTATTAGGCAATCAACCTACATCCCTCCGAGTCTCGGGGTGACTTGGGACCGCTCATAGTGACACCATGCACCGCAAAAATGATGAAAATTCTAATTGAGTTACCAATCTATCCGAGGACACGAGGGATGTTGATCTACACAAGCTATTCAAGTCATTTGGACACATCATGTGTGTCTACGTGGCCATGGATCAGAAGATGAGGGTTAGCAAGGGGTTTAGTTTTATCAATTTTGTCTACAGGGAGAACGTGCAGAGAGCTATCAATAAGCTCAATGGTTATGGTTATGATAATCTTATTCTCAGAGTCAAATGGGCCACTCCAAGGTAAACTTGAAATCAGATATCTTTCCTTCTTTTTATGGAGTCTTTTGCTTATTCCCACTTTAGGGTTTTTAGTGTTGATAGGATCAGTTGTGTTTCACTTGAATGTTGTCATTCTCTTGTTATTTGACTTTCCTCGTTTAATATAATGCTTAGTTTTTTCAAAAAAATCTATCAAATCTTAATTTTAAAAATCATTTTTAACCTATTTTTTAGGTAGGTAATATCATGCCTGCATGAGGTGAGGTGCATAGAATTCTTTGTTCTTCTAAGAAACATGTTCTCATAAGAGAGTGTCTTGTGCTATCTAGTGTTATTATATGTTGTTCAGTACTTGATGATTTGGCAGATCTATGTGGGGATTAAACCAAATTAAAAACATTTATTTGAATGACACTCTTCAAATATACATGAACACTAGGAGATGATTTACTGATTTTACATGATACACACACATGCTAGATTATGATTAAGGAGAATGAGAAAAGTGTTACATATTACACTCTTTATAGGAACGGGTTATACATTTTTATGCACACACATTATTGTAAACCAACCTTCTAAAATTAAGAGGTCTTGGTTCCAAGACCAGACAATTCAACAACATGAGAACAACAATAGGTAGCTAATGAACAATCATGAGCTACGACTTCCATCAATGCAGTAGCAATGATTATATATTTACCTAATTCCATGAATAGTCCATTTAGAAAAGTAGGGTAAATGTTTGTACCATATTTTTCTAGTAGGTGCACAACCATTGTAAATCTGGTGGAGATGCATTGTCCGCCCTTGACAAGAAGTTTATGTGAGCATAAGTATTCCTATTTTTATTTATAGGGTTTTACTGCTATAACCAACAATTTGAGTGTTTGGAAACCAGTGATAACTTTGCTCCAGACGTGTGAGGATTTCACTACTTTTCCCTTTTCTTAAGCTAGGGACGACAGTGATGGCATCTAATAGAGTGAGATGTGGGGAGCTTGAATAGGAGGATAATGAAGATCTAGAATTTCTTCTGCCACCGTCGAATATCATCGGGCTGGATGAAGAAGATCATCAAAGATCTTTCTATGGAGTCTTTTACTTATTTCTAGTTAAGGTTTTGTAGGGTTTTTAGTGTTGATAGGATAAGTTGTGTTTCACTTGAATGCAATGATTCTCCTTTTATTTTGACTTTCCTCCTTTAGTATAATGATTTATTTGTTTTCTCTAAAGAAAACCTATCAAATCTAATATTTTAAATTCATTTTGACATTTTTCTCATGGAAATGTTTGTTTATTTTTATTTGTAGGGTGATTTGAGTGTCTACAAACCCTTAAGATTTACTCGAATGCATGAGGATTTCCGACTTTGCCCATTTCTTGAGTTAGGGACAATAGTGATGGCATCCAACAGAGTGAGATGCGGGAGCTTGAATAGGAGGATAATGAAGATGTGGAATTTATTTTTCCACCGTCGAATATCATCAAGCTAGACGAAGAAGATTGTCGAATACAAGTTCAATTAGTAGGGCCAGAAGGTGGTTCGTACCACTACCATGTGTATTGATAAAGTGGCCAAAGCATGCCTTAACAAGTGTGCTCTCGAGTGTCGCAAGTGGCACAAGTTCGGTGTAACTACAAACAAGGAACCCTACTAGAGCCACCCCACCCACCGGGATCCAACGCCGACGATTCCAAGTTCGATAGAGATGCGTTGTCGGCCTCTCTCGCTCCAAGGGCAGTGTGGTGCTCATAGTTTTTTGTATCTGCAATGAGAAGGGTGATCACTGCACATCAAAATTCCCTTACAAGGATCTCGCCCCTGCCCATGCCACATACACCTTACCAAGGGATAAGGTTGTTGAGGGCCACACCTCGGTGGAAGCATCGTTGGCTAGCACTACCTCCTATGTTGGGCACCTCCTAGTGTTAGGGGCGGTGTGGACCACTCAGAAACAACACCACGTGTCGCTAAAATGATGAAAATTTTGTTCGATTTACCATTTTGTCTGAGGACCATGAGGGATGTCAATCTGCATGAGTTATTTAAGTTGTTTGGACACATCATGCATGTCTACGTGGCCATGGATCAAAAGATAGATTAGAAGGGGATTTGGTCTTGTTAATTTTGTCTACTGAGAGAGCTATCAATAAGCTCAATGCCTATGGTTATGATAATCTTATTCTCATATTCGAATGGGCCACTCCAAGGAGATTTTTTTAAAATTAAAGCAAGACAGACTTAAAAGCAAGGCATTTTCCTTCTTTCTATGGAGTCGTTTACTTATTTCCGCTTTAGGTTTTGTAGGTTTTTAGTGTTGATACTTGAACACAACAATTCTCCTTTTATTTTGACTTGCCTCATTTAGTATAATGATTTATTTGTTTTCACTAAAGAAAACCTATCAAATCTTAATTTTTAAAATTCATTTTGACATTTTTTCTCATGGCAACATTTGTTTATTTTTATTTGTAGGGAGATTTGAGTGTCTGTGCAAACCCTTAATATTTTCTCGGACGCGTGAGGATTTCCTGAATTTTCTCATTTCTTTAAGTGTCTCACATCTCTTGAAATTCATTAGCCTAGCGGTCGCTAGCCCGTATAAAAAAGAAACATGACCGGTTTATTGTTTTGCTAGAGAAATGTCACTTCCATGAATTCATTCAAATATTTTCCCAAGATCTGCATGGATTCCCTGAAATCATTAAATGATTTTCCAACAACTGCATAGTTTAATCTTAAATAAATTGTAAAACGATAAGAAGTTTTATTCCAAAGGAAGAATTTAAGTCGCGTGGCCGCTAGCCCACTCAGAACAGAGACATGTTCATTTATTATTTTGCAAATCAATGTCGGATTCCAATATTTTGAATTTCAGATTCTGTATATGGGACTTTGGAGTGCAGTAAATTCTAATATATGTGATTTTGGATTCTAATATATGTGATTTTGGATTCCAATATATGTGATTCTAGATTCCAATATATGTGATTTTGGATTCCAATATGTGAGATTTTGGAGTCTAGATAATTCCAATATTTAACATTTTGGAATCCAAAACTAGTAATTTTAGATTCCAATATTGGAGGTTTTTTTATAGCTCAGATTGGAATAAGTCTCGATTTAGTGAAATAAGTGTTTGTCCTTAAACCCATGTTTATGATATGGAAATGACAATCATATATTCATATGGGAGCTTTTTGAACTTAATTTGGCAAAGGTCGAGCTTTCTTAAAAGGTAAAGCAATGGATCAATTGTTTTTCAATGATCGTAAAAAATACTACATGGCAACAAGCATTCTTATATTTGTATGTCGTTTTTGTCTCTTTTCTTCTTAAATCAAGAAAATTCAATGGAGATTTATATTAAGTAAGATACATACTATGATTTCTTGCTGATGACAGAGTTTCTAGTGTTAACCAAACACCGATTTAAATTTGGAGTGGGCATTTTGTATTTAAATTGTTTTATGACAGTGTATAGACAAAAAAAGTACTCTAATACTAACATACTAATCTCTAATACTAACAATTCCAAAGGTAAGCTATACTCACAATTACATAATCACCGCAAAAAAATTGCAATTGCCTCTATGTGAAAGGGTTGTTACACCCATAGCCATTACACATAAGGATTAATGGACCAAACAAGGAAATGTTAGATTTTGAGGCATTTCCAAGCATCTTGGGAAGGCCCATACTTAATGAGGATTGTTAGAATTGCCATAGGGGTTTGTTTGGGATCAAGAAGAGATATTTTAAAACGGGAAAGTGAGTTGGAATTGAGAGAAAGTAAGAGGGATCAATTAAGAGCATGACAGAGCTAATAGGAGAATCTTCAGGGGCAACAATTGTATGTTTGGGTCTATATAGTGTAGTCTAGGGTTGAGGTTGTGACAAGGATTGGTGTAATCATCATGTATTCCAATTCAATAAAGCAAGATTTATTGTTTGTGTGGAGTTATTTGTAACAAGTCATCGTGAATCAATAAAGGATGCAAAATGGATTTTGGTTGGGTGTACATGTTATAGACACCTAAATTTGGTATTTATACCTCGTCTTCCCACGTGCGCGTATTTCACCTTGGTCTTTACCTAGGCCCCCTTAATTTAATTCATCCCCCTTTTATTTAATTTAAAATTCCCACTTAATTATCCTATCACCTTTAATGCCCATCAATTCCCATTAATTAATTAAGCCACATTAATTAATCAATTAATATCTCATATGCCCTAACAAACCTTCTATTTAGGATGCTTTTATCCTAACACATACATCCCTTACTTTTTCTAGCTTTTTTATCTTTCCTATCTTTATCCCTTAACATCCCTAAAAATCCCTTGCCTACCTACATGCTTTAAAGCACTCTTCCCATCTTTAAGAAATCCCAAATCCTGATCAAAGCACAAAAGTAACCCCATTGGGGAAACTTTCCCGTAGTCAGTGGTGACCTAGCCCAATCGCCGTCGACCCTATAAAGCTAAGTCTTTTATTTTCATAATGATCAGATGCATCACGAATTTTGGAGCTTCCTCATGACTTGTGAACTCTTCCTCATGCCTAGGCATTCCTGCAACAACTACTAATCTCCTGGACATCGTTTCAACATGCTTGCATCGCTCATGATTATCCTTCGTGTGATTATTTTCATCATTGCGTTGCTTTGCTTTATATTTATAATATTATCTTGGTTTTGCTTGCATCTAACATTTTGCAAGTTCAGATCAACTTCTGCAACACTCAGAGATTCTTGGCAGACTTGTTTACTACCAGGTTGCCTTTTCCATCCATTCATCTTTGACCTTATCCAACTCTCTTTCTGATAGTTGCCATCGACTCACCTAGGTTGTCGTCGACCGGGGTTATGTCACAAACATTCCCACCAAATCTCTATTCTCTGTCCTTTTCTTTGCCTTTTTGTCCCAGAGGACTTTGCAGCTCATCTCCCAACATCCACGGACCTCTGCTACCTTCTTGTTTTACATCCAAACCCTTGTTGGTCCGGATATTCAAAGCTTACATTCCATATCCATGCTCCCAAGTCGTCATCAACCTACCTCTCTGCATAGTCTAGGTCGTCGTTGACCCATACTTAGGTAACATTTAATTTCCGAGTTATTTCAATAAAATCAGCTTTTAGATCAATTTTAGTCATTTTTTAGATTTAGTAATACTTTTGTTTTTGCATGATATCTATTGTTTCATCCTTTACTTCAATTTCTTTTATCAAACAGGGTTGACATCCACATAGGAAGTTAACGCTTCTTGGATCCGCTTTGTCGGGCAACCCCGCATATCCTATCTAATCCATTTTCTGTTTAGTGATTCTTATTTGTAGGTCATCAGCTTGTAGCAACAAGGATCCATCATCTACTTTGTGCCCGTTCATCCATCACATCGCGTTAGAGGTACCATAAACCCTCCATCATTTCTGAGTTGCTAGTTGCTTTCATTACTAGTTCATTCATTTGATTAGGAACGAAGAAACTTGTCCAACACATGTTTTTATGGGTATGTCTTTTTAACTCTAGAGTGTTAGGTTGGAAAGTAAGGAAACCATTATTTTAAATCCACGACAACGCACCCCCTCCCACTCTTATCTCGCATTAGTTTTGAAGTAGCAATCTAAGAGTCGGGATCTACAAAACGGGTTTTGATGATTCCTTATATGTTTAAGGATTTTAACTTCTCAATGACTCCCTTCGGGCATCATAGTCACCTCCGCTTTATGCTTATGATGTTGCTCGCGATTAACAACGTGATATGCTTCTTAATTTGCGGCCTTGAAAAGCTTTTGCTATTAGTGACAATTTTTTTCTCGTAATTCCATTGGGTAAGAATCCTCAATCTTTGTATCTTTAACAAAAATAAATTGTTTTTGAATATCTTTAATTACTTGCCTAAGAATGGAATTAAGGAAAGATATGTTTCCAACCATTTTGAATTTTGAGAACCCAAAGTACCAAACTATGGTATTTGTAATAACCCATGTTCGTGCCTTTGTTTTATGAGAAAAAGCTTCTCTCATGGTTATTTAGGATTTTCCAATTAGGTAAGAGAATAAAGGGTGAAAATATCGTATTGGTGGGTTATAACGTCAAGAATGATCACATTTAATATTGCTAGAAATTTCATGATTAATGCCTTGTGGACTTTCTTTTACATTTGGTTTGTTATCTTGTGATATTTTGCAAGTCTTTCATGACATTCTTATTGTTTATAAACAGAGTGACATATAAATTTGAGGATTGCATTCCACTATAATACTTTCTATCTCAAATATTATACGTTTTAATATTAACCCTACATACAATAACAATTGTGAACAAAACATAATTTGTAAAAAAAAAACCCTAAAAAATAAGATACTAAAAGATGAAAAATATATATATAAAAACTCTGAATAATAACATCGTAGTCCCCAATAGTAAGCTATACTCACTCACCATATATTGATCATCTCTTACATGTAATTATTATCATTTGTCATGATTCCGTTCCACTGTCATCTTCCTCATCTATATAAAGAAAAGGGGCACTCAAACTAGCATATCTAAGAATTGGAGTGAGAAGTGTCATCGTGCAGCTTGAATAGTATTCGTAGAAGGGGTCAACCTTACACTGATTCCCGCATTACTTTTTAAAGTTGACTTGCACTGTTATGGCAGGGTGAATGAGTGCTATAAAGTTGCAATACCATTCCGAAACAGAAACAAAAATATCACAATCCTCCAGCTTTAATGGTGGCCCCGTTATGCACATATTCTTCATAAGATTTGCTTTGTATACAAATACTTTTGCATCGTACAGAGAAAAAAACAGTCTGATGGATATGAATGGAGAATTTCACTTGTACTAAAACAATTTTCTCCCTCTTTATCATCACAAAAATTATATGAGCAATTATTTCTAACAGGTATGGATTAGATATATTTAATTTGGGGTAGTAAAATGGTTATAAAGTTTGTTATAATAGTTTTTCCTAAAGTTTTAAACGTGGTTTAAAAAGTTTGAAAAGTCTGGTGGGTTAATTCAAGTGATTGAATGTTGAATGTTACATATGGGAAGGTCTTGAGGTTGATCACTTGGACTGTATAGTTCTTGGGTCACCCGCTGGTTTACTCTACGTATATTTCTATATTATTTTAGTAAAAATACTTCTTTCAATATAACATCACCCATTATCATAAAAACATAATCATATTGCGTTTATATATTATAAAAGACCAAGCCTTCCAACCATTTGAGAATTAAATGGTTATATAGATACCCATTTTAGGTGTTTTGCAACACTTTTCTTTTCAAGGTGACTAGTTATTAAAGTAATTTGTTGGGAATTAATCGGAATAGCTTTGTCTGTAGTCTTCATCCATATTTCAATTATTAAAGTTATTTGCTTTGAGAATTTAGGAAGCTGCCTTGAGGTGACTATAAAGAAGGGGAATCTAAGAAGTCTGACAGAGGGACCCTTTCTCTTTAAGAAATTTCTACTTCTTGTTCACTGGAAAAGGTGGGGTCGGTATGAACAAACAGAATCCTGCCTTGGAAAAGACTGACTTGAAAAGGACGAGCGCTTGCTATTTAACAAGTTATTTTTGAACAACCTACTACTAGGTCTAAAATTATGCAGCATTAAATTTTCCTTTTGTGTTCTCAGCCATTCTTGGTGTCTTCACTCTAAGTTTGGCCCCTACTAACATCAGTTAGGTTGGCTTCGGGCCTTTCCCTTGTATCCTTTTGATTCTTGTGATTCCATGTGTGAGAGCACAAGTTGTGGTTCTACTAGTGTGAACAAAAACCGGTAGGTTTTTTTGGTGGGTTGCTCCACCAAAAATATGTGTGAAAAATTAAATTGTGATTCTATTTGTATGAAAAATAAGGTCAGATATATTGGTTTCTTCACTTTATTCATGCAGGTGCTTTGCCCATACTAACATTCCTTAAATTGGGATGCTCTGTAGATTATAATATTTTGTTAGGCCCTTCTATCCTTGGGTTCGTCTTCGTGTTATATTTTGTTGGGTCTCTTCTATCTTTATGTTTGGCCCCTTCTACCCTTCTGTTTGGCCCTCTATGCATGTGTGAGAGAAACAATAAGTTCTTCTACTAGTGTGCATTAATAAAAAGAGTTCTTAGTGTGAAAAAAGTTCGTTATGGGTGTCTTTATGCTGTAGTCATGCACAATGTAACTAGTCACCTCTACTATCAGTAGCTAGATTGGCCACAAGTCTTATCTGATATTTCGCTTCGCCTGCTCCACTTTTCCCTTCTTTCCTTATGTTTTTGTGGGTGTTACGTGTGTTAGAGAGAAAACAAGTTGCGCTTGCAAGTTGTGAGTCTATTCTTAGTATCCTTAAACCATAGTTGGTGCACAATGTAAGTTGGTGCACAATGTAAGTTCTTGCCCCTACTAACATTAACTAAATAGGTTGCATGTCTGTGTAATATCTTGCTCAGACTTTCCTTCTATGCTTCTTGTTCGGAATGACTCTGCATAGATTACCCTTCTGTGCAGTCTCCTCAACTGACCATATGAGTAAGAGAGAGAAAATTGTGATTTTACTTGTGTGTGAATTAGAAAAGTCTGAAGTGTCTATGTTGGTGCCTTGGTAAAAGTTCCTCTCTTCACGCTCCATGTGAATAAATATGAACCAAAGAGGGTGTCTTGCTTAAGGCTCTGGTTTGGTTTGATTGAGGACCAATAACTACACCTACAAAGATATGACTTCCTTCCAAGTAAATGTTGCTTTTGAATGGCAACACTTGCGTTATCAGGCCTGCCATGACTAAAGAATCAATCTGATATTATTTCTTCTTTGCATTCAACAGTTGATGATGACGGGTCATGTAGTGGATAAAGAGGTGCAAAAATATTTATTAAACTTGATGAGAGTCAGTGTCAACAGATTTCAAATCCTGCAAACATTCAGATAGCTTTTGAAGCTCAATAATAATGCAGATCTAGTACACTAAAGTAGATAAATTGTGGGGATTCAAGGACACCTCATTAAAGACCTATAGCCATCAGTTTTTTTTGCTGCTTGGTGCTGCATATACAACAGTTATTGACATTAAACATTTTCCCTTGTGATGATTAAATTGCATCACCGGGATTTATTTCAAGTTAAACTGAGTCATAAGCTTCTAAACATAGCAAAGAAAGCATAGATATGGGAGTTCCTTTTCAGACCAACCTTAGCAAGCTTAATATGGGTGCCCCTTTGATTGGTTTTATTATGTACAATGATGAATGGCGATGAACAGCATGTTTTCTGCAGATGGACCTGCAGGAAATCTAAATTAGATACCTGTTGAAGGTTGTGGATATCTATTGTTATTCTTCTGCTTCATATATTGCCCAGTGTTCTATGCTAGTCTTAGTAGCACTGGGCACTTGATGAAACATCAACCCATAGTGTATATCTACAATAGCCATATGCATGATCGTATTTGGCCTTGAGACTCTGTCAACATGGCCCTGTTACAGAATTTGGTGAAAGTTGGAGTTCTCCTTTTTGATTTAGCTCAGACTATTCGAACAAGGAATAATTGACAGCCTTAATCTTTCCCTGGCTGATGAGTTGGCACTAAAACCCAAAAGGGTTGCCATTGTTCCTATGGAAAGACCTTATCCTGATCATCTCTCTGGAATGGGTTGCAGAATATTTGCCTAGGAAGAAGTCTTCCTCATCCTCTTGAACTGCATCAACCTATATTCACAAGAATTAAATTATCTTAATTTTAGTAATGAAAACTGCAAAAAGAATAGAGAACCCAATCTTGCATTATTTGTGCAATGATAGGATGAGGCAAGAAAAATCCTTCCTGTATACAAACCTTATTGGTTTTGTTATTTCATTTCATGGGCTAAACAGATGGGTCAGTCAACAAAACATGAATCATACTAAAACTGAAATGATGAGCAAAATACATGATCATCAAGCATCTGCACTCAATATCCACAGAGATCAATTGACCTTTAAAATCTACTGATATGACCTACATGTAAAATCTAAGAACCCTGCATGTGACGAACCTCAATGATTGAAATGATATCTGGATCTTGCTCATGGAATAGGTGTAATATACCATGTTTCGCAATGATCAATGAATATGAGAAATGAAAAAAAAAAGTCTGGAACAAAAGAAAAGGTCTGCAACAAAAAAAGCTGTAGAAACAGGGTTAATATCCTATGTTTCACAACGGTCAATGAATAAGCCAAATCAGAAATCAAGTCAGCAACAAAGGTTACATGGTTCTGAAAATTTTTATAGTTATATAATATTCATACCAAAAAGAAAAAGCTCTGGACAATTTTTTTTTTAAAAGCAAAACTGCTTCAAACCTTTATGTATACATGATCGAAATCCAGTCACCAATCCAAATGAACTCCCAACATTTTAGCAACTCATCTCATAGGCATTTTCCTCCCGAACACATTAAAAGAGTCTTGTGATAGGAAACATGTGGTGTTATATGTCTAATGCCAACCATCTACATACTGCCACTGGTAGGAATATATAAATATCAATATCGATTTGATTGATGGATACTTTTGATAATGGGTTGTTAGGAAGTTTAGATGATTATCAGAAACTATATTGGAAACAGTGGGTTTTTTCAATCCCTTACAGGAAAACCAAATTGTGGTGATTGTTCATAAAACTAAAAAAATGCAACATCACAAGATTACCATACCAATGATAGGTGGTGCTGAGCCATACCTCATCTTCATCGTCTTCGTCATGATGTGAACTAGCAGGAATATCACCTGCATCCTCATTCCTTGCAAACCTACCCCTGATTCGTGGGCGGCTATCAGCCAATGTCTTCCTGCATGCATACTGCAAAGACACAGTATGAAACACAGACAACCAAGAGAAAATGCCAAAAATATAGATAGGCCAAAGTTTGAAGAGTGGGAAACACATATCTACCTTGATCTTTGTTAAAATTTCTTACCTTGATCTTTTTGTTAAAATTTCTTTCACTGCGTTTCATCCTGTATTTGTGAATCCGTTCCTTCCGCTCCTCTGCACTGTACCGGCCAATTTTAAATCCTGCTTCTTCAATGCTCAAATTCTCTGGTGTCAATGGGCTTGCAGATCCATGGCTCATATGTATGCCGTTGAGTGTCTGCAACAAGATCACAGCATTAAAACTTTTCAGAAGTTCCAAATTTTACTGAAAAAACATCCCAGACACTAAACTGGACAGAAAAATCCTTCTCTTTAGAAAATGATAGAAAGCCCAAGTAGAACAATGGGGAGTCATACTCAAGTACACAATCTCCCAATGTCTGGGCGAATAAACATCACATTGTAAGTGCAAAATTGCTTGGAAGCAACCTGAAAATCAAAGTCATCACTGTGGCTAAAGAAGCCTAGAACTATAGAAGAAGCCAACTGCTCAGCTCTAAGTTGTTATTTAGCTAAATCCAAAGAAACCAAAAGAACAAACGTCATTGTGATCAGAACAAACCAATGGCCCCAATGAATCAGACTAGAGAACTTAAAACTTCAGATTGACCCAATTGTAACAATGCGAAGATGGAACTCGGAAACAGAGAATAGCCCAGCTTTGAACCCACAAGAACAGGTTAAGATCAAAGGAAAACCCAACTATCCAAGATAAGACTTAATTAAAAGCAAAAACCAGTTCAACTCAACTGGTTAATGCTGCAATGGAATAAAGGTCATTGTTTTGTTTTCAATTTCGCTTTCTCATAAATTATCATCCTCAACAGAGAGTTGGAATTCAGAAAGCCCAGAAAATCAACAGTTTTCAATTCTCAGAACCCACCCAAAACCAACAAAACACAGCAGCAAAAGCTCCAAACTGTGATATTTTCTACTTCAACTAGTTGATGAAATCTTCTTTTTGATACAAAACCTGATGAACAGAAAAGATGACATAGTAAACTAAGGAAAAATAAAAAATGAAGACTTTAGAAATGAGGAGCCTGCCCAAACCCAAAGAAACCAGCAGGGCAAAGGATCAATGCCAAATTGTACGTAACTAATTTGCAGCTATTCCTGAAGGTTAGACAGATACTTGGTTAAGTAGACTATGCTTCTCGAACATTTTCACACCTCTGATGGCTAATTTGAAAGATAAAAGCTTCACTTCTTTATTATTCATTTTCAGGGTTGAGAAGCCCATAGAGACCTCATTGATTTAGCAAAAACCTGAACAACTCCAAATTCAAAAGCAGCAGGCAATGCATATGTTCAAAAATGGTAGTTTCATTAGGACAAGAACTTGCAGACGTGTATATCTCCTGCACTGTAAACCCGACACATTGACTTGAAGCTAGGCCTCATATTCATTCCTTGCAGGTCGGACAGCTGGGGTTGCAATCTGGAATCCAGGCTTGACAATTCTTGCACTGAACTATACATGGGAGAAGAAAATTGGGGATAAAATGAAGAAGCCTCATGGGCTCTGGGATTAACCCTCAATTGATCCAATGAATGGCTACTAAAGCTTCTTTGCATCATAGAAGGCTTGTGAATATAGGTAGGAAGTGGGGACAATGAATCTTCAATGGCATCTTCCTTGGAAACAAATCTCCCAACCTCAATGGAGCTACTAGTTATGTGTGCTGAAGAAAACTGAGAAGAGGAAGAATAATTGTCATTGTCCTCTAAAACAAGCTCTTTTGATGCGCTGCTTGTTAATATTTCAGAGGAGCCATTAGCCAGACCAATTTGGCCATTGGACAGACTAACATGGCCATTGGAAATACTAATTTGGCCATTGGGTCGGCTAATTTGCGGAGAAACAGTGGAAACTTGACCAAATGATGTAGCTAGTTGGCAAGTTGGGGAAACTATAGAAGGAGGGCTGTAATTTATAGATGGGTAGGCAGATTGAATACCATTTGATGATGGGTATCCCTCTAGAATGGAAGACTCTGGCTCTAATTTGGCTTCAGTAAACTGAACAAAAGGAGTTTCCTGCATAGACTGAAGGGATAAATGGTGCATTTTGTGCCTGGTGACCATGTTTTCTTCAGACTCAATCACTCCCTGCTTTCGGATATCTCCATTCCATAGAGTTTTATCATTATCATCATAGGGGCTCTGTCATTGATAGAAGAGCTGAAAAGATCTTCAGCATCAAAATCCAGCTGTGGGATTGTGACCACTTCAAACAAATCCCCTACACAAAACACAAAAAAAAATCAGCAATCATTGTTCAGCCCCTAGATGGCACAAGAAAGTACTCAATCCTACACACAGTACAATAATCAGTATTACCCATACAAAACATAACAAATTACTGTCAAAATCTAGAAACCCATACAATAAAAAACAACATGGTTTCTCACAAAATGTTGTCAGAAGCTGGTAATGAAAAACAACATAGATTCTGATAAAACATATTAAGCTTGTAGCAAAAAAAAAAAAAAAAACATTTTTTCCAGAGACTTACAGAGAGAATAGCTCTATCCAGCTCCCCAAAATCTCCACCATGGAGCAAATTATCAGAGTAAGGAAGCATTAGATCACCCTCTGCAGACATGATGAGAAGACCCAAACTCATAAATCACTAGAATAATCTCTCCTATTCACCAACTAGGGACGCACCCAAATTATTTCTTTAGCCCTTTGTCAGGACTTAAGATCTTCCACCAACCCCACCAAAATTATCAAAACACCCACACCCTTCAACACAAACTCAACCTATCAATCTTTCTTATTAGTGTTATTCACTGTAGACAGTACTCCTTGAGGTCCAATGCACAGGCTCTCAATCAGTAGTTTTTAATGGAATCCCCATCAACTAAAATTGCTTAAGCACCAGCTAAAACAGTACTAATATGAAATCCTGCATACTTCAAATCAAACCTGGATCAGATATAATGCATTAAGCAATCATCCATTGCATAAGCACCAGGCAAACTGTCTCTCCCTCCTCCTTGTTGCCTCCGCCCACAAGAAAAATCTTAGCAATTAGAAAAAAAAATCACTACAAAACGAATGTGTATCAATAAAAAGTACTGTACAACAATGAAATATCCAAATTATTCTGTGTTTTACTGCCACAACAAAAGCTGATTTCCACTGAACTATAACATCACAATTAAACTAAACCATAACCAGAGCAAGAGATTATCATCCCATGTAAGTCCAAAACATCGTCTACATATCATATTATTTATACAGATGCTCAATGAGATCACCGTGGCATATTCCATTCACAATAAATGTTTTTCTATTCTAATTGTTGATTAGTTTTTAGTGTCGATTCTAAGCCTTTGCTAATAATAATAATTCACAACGATATGTTTTAGGGTGAAATAATGTGATTTTATTTTTATATTTTACTTTTACAATATTAACAGTCGCCATATATATATAAATATTTAAATGTTTATTTTTTTAATTGAAAGTATGTAGATATATTTTTAAAGATAAAACATATTATATAAAAATAAGATATACAAATATATCTTAGACAATAAAGTTTGTCTTTAAATTTATCTTAAATAAAAATAAGAACGTCCAAGTAGAAAATAACAAATGCCACCTCCATAAACAACAAATAAAGATGTTTTATAATAAAGTCACCCTACCAAAGCCCATTGATTGGGAAGGATCCAATACAAATCTTTAAAATATCATTTGTTTAGTTGATATCAAAAATGTTATAAGTTAATTAATATTTAGTATTGTATGTACATAAATTTTCATTTTTATTTTTGAATAAAAATATAATTTATCATAATCTGAAATGTGAGATCTTTCTACCCACTTTTTATTTAAATAGGTTATAATTTTTTAAAAAGTAATATGATTTTTTTCTAAAATTAAAATACTTAAATTATGTTTTTAGTAATATTTATCATTTTATTATGACCTCCTTTAAAAGACATCACAATGTTGTGTAATTTACAAAAGTTCTTAAAATTAATTTATGAAATGCATCCATATGACTCATTAGATTAAATTAGTATAATTTTAATTTATGAAGAAAATCTAATTACTTTATTTTTTTAGATAACATCATGAATGTACAGGAGAGTCCGTAATATATGATAACATGTATTAATATATGCACTACAAATATTCTTAATAATATTTGGGTTTTCAAGAGCAATAATATATAAGAAACATCTTTAATAATAATTGATGTATGAGATGAATCTTGAAGATTATTTTACGAGTCAACTAATACTATAAATATCCTTTAAAATAACAAATATATTAATATGTGTTCTTGAAAATATTCACCATATATTTAATAAACTAATACATAAGTGTCAAACTTAAATTACATTTCTATATAAAAATTTATAATAATTTTAATAAAAATTAAATTTTACAAAATTATATATATTCAAAATGTTTTTGAAAATATAAATCAAACACTTGATTATATGTTTTAACTCTTTAAATATTTGTGTATTACAAATATTATTTATATAACATATTTTTAAAAAATCATAGATGGCACCCTTATTACAAAGTGGTATTTGAATTAAGGATTCTTCCACTCACAAAAACCCTAGTGACCCCTATCCCATCACCCAATAAACATATCAAAATAACATATCTATATAATATAATTTATTTTTTCATCGTCACTATCTCCCTCGGACATTTTTTGAAGTGTCCAATTTTTAAATATTTTAAATTATTTGTTGGCCTGCCATTTACCCCATTAAAAATGAATTTGTACAGATTCTATAACGACAGAGTTACACGCATCAGCATGTAATTCGTTAGATTTTTACCGTAAAATAACATGTAATTTTGTTAAATGTATGTAGGTACCTAGATTTTTATATATTTTATATATTGGGAACTAATTTTTGAAATGGTTTTGTTTGTTTTATTTTATAAAGGTCTAATTTTGAAGTATGATTGTCGGGGCCATTTAACTCAGTCTGCCAATTTCTCACGTGTTATGTCATCGCAGCGTCACCAAACAGTATTCGAAAAAATCGATCACCGGGATGTTTTGACGGCGACGGCTACATATTTAATTAATTATTAATTGCTTAATTAGTTGAGGAAAGTTTTGGGCAGGTATAACTAAGAGAATTTAAGTTCCATGAGACCGAAACCCACACCGATATGGGAAAGCATCCCCCCACACACACACATGCGCGCGCTTGCTTATTAGATGCTTATTATGTTTTTGGGGGATGTAAGAAAGAACTCGGACAATTTTAATTCTTGTGTTTTATATTTTTAATAAAATTTTATTTGAAATTATATGAAAAATAATTTTGAATAAAATATATACTAGCAATCGCATGTGTACAATGCAATGTGAACGCCGAACGGTATATGTTATTTGATTTAGAGGGATAGTTATTACTTTTTTTAGTTGATGTTGATAAGGGGTGTGATTGATTTTGGTTGTGTAGAAATATAGATGAACCAATTCATTTAAATAGCGCAAACGTGAGGTCTAACCTTTAAAACATTTCAATATGAAAAAAAGTGATATAATTTACAAAGCTTTGTGAGAAGTCAACTTATGTCACGGAGGTCAAAATTTTGCAAAAACAAAGTTGCGGTGTAGTGGTTCTACTCGCTTAGCTGAATTGTCTCCTTCAAATTGTATTTCTAGTCAGTTTGTGCTACCATATACTTAACAAATTTGGCATATCGGGAATACTAGAACTGTTGAGGCATTTAAATATTTTTTAATAAAAAGAGTTATGGCAAGATGGAAAAATGTGTTTGAAAAGTGTAACTCTAAAAATTACTTATAAATACACATATTTAACATGCATGCACTAACATGTGCATGTCCAATGGAGAAACTTGGATATTGAGACTTACTAGGCAATTCAATAGAATAAGAAGATACACAAAAATTGTGATTCCTTGGCTTATTTTATAAAAACAATTCCACTTGAATACATGGAAAGCTTGTCTCAAAATACATAGGTTTACATTGAGTAAATGTGTTACCAAATGCTTATGGTTTCCACTATCAAATTAATAAATATCTTACATAGCATTATTTCAACCATTTTTTGAATGCTTCAATATGTATTTGTTAAAACTTTGCTCCTAAACTAAGAAGACAGATATAAATCCTCCATTGCTTTCAGGATCTGTAACATTATAAGGGAAATACATATGGTCAATAGGTTTGAAGTTTTATCGATTGCATGTTACATGATACCCATGTTTGATCCATGTCTGAGCCCCATTTATATGCTATTGATAGCTTTTATTTGTGGAAATTTCAAATTTCACTCATGTTTGTTTGAATGATGCCTTGTATTGGCTAATCTAACATAGTGGTTCTTCTGAGTTTTCCTAACTCTCACACACGTTTGCGAGAAGTCAACTTATGTCACGAGAGGTAAAAATTTTGCAAAAACAAAGTTCTATTGTCTAGTGGTTGGCCCTGTGGTGTTAAACCCCGAGGTCACAGGTTCGAGTTTTGCTTATCCCCACTGCTAACGTGCATGAGGGATAGGCTCTTCCGTTCTTTTGTTTTTGTGGCATGCATTAATCATATGGGTTACTTAAGGGTAATTATGTTGATAGACATTCACACAATTAAATATCACTTTGTAGAATGCTTATCGACATAATTATCATCTTTGTAACACATCTAGTTTAGTGGAAAGACAACCATGCTTCCTCAAAAATCATGGTCATAGTATAAAATCCCACTATGGAATGTTTGTCAACATAATTACGATCTTTCTAATCCGTCTAGTTTAGTAGAAAGAGAAATATGCTTATTAGTGTCACACAATTAAATCTTATTGTAGAATGCTTATTGACATAATTACCGACTTTGTAACACATTTAGTTTAGTGGAAAGACAACCGTGCTTACTAAAAATATCATGGTCGTAGTATAAAATCCCCCATGTAGAATGTTTGTCAACATAATTACCATCTTTCTAATCTGCCTAGTTTAGTAGAAAGAGAAATATGCTTATTAGTGTCACACAATTAAATCTTATTGTAGAATGCTTATCAACATAATTACCATCTTTGTAATAGATTAAGTTTAGTGGAAAGACAACCATACTTACTAAAAATATCACGATCATAGTAGTAAATCCCATTGTAGAATGTCTATTGTCATAATTACTATCTTTGTAACCCATCTAGTTTAGTGGAAAGAGAAATATGCTTATTAGTGTCCAAAGACAACTTTAAAAATAAATTTAACAATGAATCTCACATAAAATAATACCATATGTGACAAGATTTTGTGAGATTTTCCCTAGATGATTGGAATCAATCTTTAATGACCTATTTTTATGAATAATGGTACAGACTCTAAGTTACACTATTTATACATTCATTAGATTTTATGGACTAATTTGATTTAAAGGACGTTACAAGTTATCATCATTATTCATTTACATAGGAAAGACAATTATTACAAAGTTTTCATTATGAGGCAGATAGATGAATTGATACAAACCATACCAATAGTGAGTAGTTTTGTTCTAATTATTTACATGGAAAAAAAAGTTAACAACATAATGGGGTCTCAACACCTCCTCAATGACAAGTGCATTTCTTGGATAATGAATAGATTCCCTTGCTAATGCTTTTGGATAATATGTTGTATAATATCAAAGCGGTTTGTTAAGTTATTTCTCATACTTTAAGCGTTTAAGAGAAGTTTTTCTCCTACTCTAAATGCTCAAGAGAAGATTCACATAACACAATAATGAAGCTACTCATAATATTCATTCAGAGAGTTCACTATCTAACATTTTATCCTATTGAAATATTTTAGATACAAGTGAGTGGGGATATTAGAGTTGTAGAAGAAACACCTTGAAGATGTTTATTCGGGAAATTTAATAGAGTTGTTTTGAATTTTGAAGCCACAAAAAGGACATGGGAGGGTTGAGGAAGCAAACAAAAGAATCCCACAACAATCAACCATTATTTTAGTAAGAGGGCCACTTTTATTGTGGTGTCACCTCTACTAACATAAAAATCATGATATGTAAGGGATTTATATGTTACCACTGACCAAGCCAACCAATCGACATGATATTAAGTTTTTGATTGAGCAAGATTTTTAAGAATCCTAAAATCAATTTCAAGGTACATTGAAAAGTTATATGTATTCATAAACATTAAAATTGAAAAGACCAAGAATTCTCAATTAACAACCATAAGGGAGGAAGCATATAATTTGTGAGGGTTTGAGGGCCCTAGCACCGGCCCATTACCTAAATAACCCAAAGATGTATCTGGTCACATTGGAAGCATTTTGTGTTTTTAGATTAATGTATAATTACTTATGGGAAAACTTCAACGTAATTTCAGGGAGGATGTAAGAAAAGGAATTTGAGCATTAATTTCACGGCTAAGTACTGAGTGCCCGTTTATGCATGTCAATTTTTCGTAACGTCAATTTTCCTATTTTGTCGTCATGTGACGATGATGATGCATTTTGCCGGCCGTCAACGGGGTTTCTGTTTGGAGGCCGTCAATGTCGTCACGGTTAAAAAAAAGCTGGATAGAGAGCCCCTGTCGCCTTGCGTGTAAAGTCCGTACATGTGCATCTAGTCTGCCGTATGGGGGCGTGCCACGTGGGCAGGAGAGAAAAGAACCCTATCTTGTAGGGCAGGGATAAAAAGGACGAGAATATGGAGATAGGAGTCCCCTCAAGGGCATCACCGTGAGGCATGTGGCCCAACTAGCACTTTGTAAAAGATAGATTTGAGTAGGTTTTAAGAGGGTGCAAGTCTGTGACGCTTGTGCCACCTATCCCATTCTGGAAATTGAAAAAAGTTGCAAGAAATGTCAAAAAAAAGAAAAGAGATAGGGATGAAAGGGTATGGAAGTTTCTTGCCACATCTTAAGATGTGTGGAATTATCATGGAAGAGGGAACCTGATATATTACTTCTTGGTAAGGTATGATGTTTCAGAGTGTGTTGGGATTGGAGTGAGGTAACTTGAAGTACATTGTGGGAGATTGTTATGGCACTTATCTTTCTACCACTACTTTATACCTCCACCCAACCTTATAATAATATTATTTGATCACGTACCTTTTGTGCTTATTTGTATGACATCATCAGTCCTCCCCGGTGACGTCATATGTTAGACCGATGATGTCAACTAAGTATGGGGTTTGATTTTAGGTTATTACTTTTTTATATTTATATATATATATATATATATATATATATATATATATGAGTTATTATTGTCAATTCAAAAATATCAGAGCCCACAATTTGATTTGCCTTTGCTTGCAAATTTGTCCTTAAGGTATACAAGGTTTTAGGGTTTAGTGGAGCATACACATAGATTATCAATAGAGCATTGAGTTTCTAGGAATGTCAAAAATAGGACTTTCTTAACGAAGTCTACCTTAGTGTTAAGAGTTTTGAGCTTTAGTATACTTATGTCTTCCTCATACCCTTCTTGGTCTCCACCCCAACAATCTCCCACCAATGCTACAAGTCAAAGAAGGCGATTAATGCCAACAATGACGTCCCCCAAGGTAACTATTTCTATCCCTATACTCTTTCCTTTATTTAGTTGATTTTGTGTATGTCTATCATGTATAAGACAAGATAATGCAACATGTCTTTATCTCTTACATTAGAATCATTTTTATCATAACTCTTGCTTACCATGTCAAATAACATCATAACTCTTGCAACTTGAGCTTTTGTGACTTGGACTTATATACCTCTCTTATGTATGTTTGGGTGCTTGGGGCTCCTTGTTTGACTCTAATACCATGTTGTTCCCCTTGTAAATTTCCATGCAATCTTTGTTGTGCATGTTTGGGTGCTCCTATACCTTGGACTTTCGGTAGTCTCCTAATTAGAATTCATCTTTCATAATATCTTATTCTAATTATATTAAATGTCAAAGCCTCAATTCTATATCATCATTATATTACAATACATAAAGAGTCTCAATTCTTTAATGTCACTATACTACAAAACATAATATAATTAACAATAAATGAAAAAAATACCGATACATTAACTTAAAAATTATATTTCAAAATTGAAATTAAATTAACTATTCTTCTAGAGGTAATAAATATCCTAAACCATAACCATTCTTTATTTATATATATATATATATATATATATATATATATATATATAAAGAGTTACATTTAAAATTCTAAATTAAATTATATTAACATTTTATAAGAGAGATGAACCTCATAAACCATCCCTTTCTCACAAATATTAACTATATAAAAAAACGAAATGGCGAAGGTACTATGCGAATTGAACTCCACTCAGTATTAAAAATTCCAATACATCTATTTCAATCAAACACCAACGAACTATTAAGTATAGAATATACCCAAAATACTAGTGATTCTTTGACCTTCTCGCACTAGATTTAACCTCTAATAACCACCCAACTGTTATGAATGGAATTTGATATGACAATAGTTTGTGTGATTTTGAGAGCTCTTTTCACTAGATAATACCCCACTCATTTGAGTTTCAACACATGGACAAGGGAAACAATAATTTATGTGAGCACCACATGATAATAAGCTCTCCAAATGATTATGTGCATTGTGTCTGGCAACATTTTCAAGTCACAATCAGACAAAATCTAAAGACCACATGTCCACAAGACTATAAAAATATGACTCTCTTTTCTCTATTATTGGTTCATCTTGACATGGAACTGACACAAATTTCTTTAACATGTTTTGGAGATTGCACAAATTTATTTAACATGTTTGTCTAACCCTTGAGGATGCTTAAGGTGTAATTTCCATAATCAAAATATCTAAGCATTGTCTCCGTTGTTAGAATATAATATAATAGTTTTAGCATTGTTAGAAATTATTACACTTTAGAGGAGACAAAAGTAAGTTAAGTATGGCCATCTTGACCTAATTGAGCTTGTATAACTTTTTGCAAAAACTCGTGTTTTTACCATGGTCCTAGACGTGGTAACCTTAGGGTTTACTTTTTATTTTACAAAGTTTGTGTTTTTATGGCAATGATGTTAAGGATTTGTGACTTTCTATTTTGACTATAGTAATTATCATGTCTTCTCAATGGCTTGTTTTATTTGGTGGCGGGGGACCAGGGGGAAAGAGGAGGGCACATTCGTTTAAAAGAGAGAATTGTGTTTTCTTGTATGCATATGGCATCCAAAAAGATGCTTTATAAATGTTGAGACAAGTTTTTGACTAGAAAGCCTTGTCAATATTATATTCAATTTGGTGGGGAAAATAATGAATGGAAGAATCCAATGTCATGGTACTACTTGGGGTTAAATTTGATGATTAATTTAACAAATATAATGGTAAATTTGTACATAAATTTTATTTTATTTTGGATATAGAGAAACAATTGGAGAGTAAGTTAATGTTAAAGAATTAAATTTTATTGTTAAAGGGGGTTAGCTTAAGAGGCCGTTATCTAGTAAAAAGTCAAAACGAAATAAATAGATGGAAGATTCATAGATTTATAATGGATCACTTTCATAAAAAACAAAGTTGAAAAAGAAAATGTGTTTAGAGAAGGAATTGACAAGGAGATAAAGATAGTTTCTTTCAAATTAGATAGTCGACATATAGTGTCCCCAATATCCGATATTATTCTATTAATTGTCCTTATATTATTTGAGCTATTGATAAATATAAATTTTCCATTAAATCAAGACATTACATGATTGCTTGATTTTGTTTTATTAAGGTAAAAGTATGCACTTGTATGGCCTATAAGATTTTATTCTTTAACATTGACTTATTGTTCAATGCATTTTGTTAGTTTTTTTTTTTTTTCGTCTAACCTTATGCATAAGTGATTAATTTTTTTGCTAACAATAAAGGTCGTGCTTTAAAATTTAATTTGATTATATTCTAAGGAATAAATGTTCACTTTGCGCTATCAATGTTTCGAGAAGTGTGCCTTGATTTGAATTCTATTTGATCTTTACTTATTTATTCTATTATAAATATTCTATTAATTAAATTATATTAACTAATTATATGATTTTAACTAATTATATTCTTTCAAATTATATAGTCGACATATAGTGTCCCCAATATCCAACGTTATTCCATTAATTGTCCTTATATTATTTGAGCTATTTTTATGTGTTGCACATATTAGTTAAATTTGATAGTCGATTCAAGTAATTTTATATGATGGTTATTAGTTAATTAGATGAATGAATTTGGATTGTAGTTTATACACTTTTAGATAATTATGAAGATTAGTTTAACAAAATTGAGAAGCTAACAATTTCATGGTACTTTCTTGAAAATGTTTGTGGTTGTTGACATGTTTTGATCGGTTTGGTCTATAGTTTTTCTAGCTATAATTATTCTACTAATATGTTTAACAATAAGTTTTCGTCCTTTCAAACTATGTTCATTTGATTCTCTAATCTACTCTTTTTCTTGTATTCTTTCTTTTCTTTTGAGCATTCTTCAATATAGAAAAAACAATACCCTTCAAAAATTAAGATATGAAAAGGTTTTTGGTTGTTGAGATGTTTTGATCGGTTTGGTCTATAGTTTTTCTAGCTATAGTTATGTTACTAATATGTTTAACAATAAGTTTTCGTCCTTTGATTATGTTCTTTTGATTATCTAATCTACTCTTTTTCTTGTATTCTTACTTTTCTTTTGAGCATTCTTCAATATAGAAAAAACAATACCCTTTAAAAATTAGGATAGATCATTGTTTCTCTATTTCCAAAAATTATGTACAAATTTTCCATTATATTTGTTAAATTAATTCATATAAATGTCAAATTTAACCCCTAATCACAAAATATCTAACCTTCAACCTATCTAGTTCTTAAAGTAGTACCATGACATTGGATTCTTTCAAATTAACTAATATAATAGCTCAAATTTAACTAATAGAATATTCTCTTATTTATTCTATTAGTTAAATTTGAACCATCATATTCTAATTTGAAATAATATAAGGACAATTAATGGAATAATATCAAATATTGGGGACACTAAATGTTGACTATCTAATTTGAAAGAGTATATGACTATGTTATTTTAATTTGATTATATTCTAAGGAATAAATGTTCACGTTGCACTATCAATGTTTTGAGAAGTGTGCCTTGATTTTAATTCTATTTGAACTTTACTTATTTATTTATTAAATGATTGCTTAATTTTGTTTTATTAAGGTAAAAGTATGCACTTGTATGGCCTATAAGATTTTATTCTTTAACATTGACTTATTGTTCAATGAGTTTGGTTCTTTTGTTTTTTTGTCTAACATTATGAATAAGTAATTAATTTTTGCGCTAACAAAGAACGTCGTGCTTTGAATTTAATTTGGTTATATTCTAAGGAATAAATGTTCACTTTGCACTATCAATGTTTGAGAAGTGTGCCTTGATTTAAATTCTATTTGATCTTTACTTATTTATTTAACTAACAATGAAGGTCGTGCTTTGAATTTAATTTGATTATAAATTATCTAATTATGTGTGATAAACGCTATATAATAAGAAAATTGTTGAAACAATCCTCTCAATAATATTTATGGTAAACAAATTCTCTCACATATAGGCTGACATACCCTATACATGCAAGTTGGGGACATTGTATAAATGGGTATAAGTGTAAGTTGGGCACCAAAAGACACACACATATATATAGAAATTATTGTGTGCACAAAGAGAATAAATAATTAAAGATCAAATAGAATTCAAATCAAGGCACACTTCTCGAAACATTGATAGTGCAAAGTGAACATTTATTCCTTATAATATAATCAAATTATTAAATTCAAAGCACGACCTTCATTGTTAGTGCAAAAATTAATCACTTATTCATAAGGTTAGATGAAAAAAACAAAACTAACCAAACTCATTGAACAATAAGTCAATGTTAAAGAATAAAATCTTATAGGCCATACAAGCGCATACTTTTACCTTAATAAAACAAAATTAAGAAATCATTTAATGCCTTGATTTAATGGTAGTTTTATATTGATCAATAGTTCAAATAATATAAGGAAAATTAATGGAATAATATCGGATGTTGGGGACACTATATGTCAACTATCTAATTTGAAAGAAACCATCTTTATCTCCTTGTCGATTCCTTCTCTAAACGCATTTTCTTTTTCAAATTTCTTTTTTATGAAAGTGATCTAGTATAAATCTATGAATCTTTTGTTGGGGTTAAACCACAAACCGATGTTCTACATATCTATAATCAATTAAAGCACACTAGCAATAAACACGGAATTTAACCAAAAGACAAAATAAACAAGAGAAAAACAACACCAAATATAACATTGTTCACATAGTGTGGGCTACGTCCACCAAGAAATGACCAATTTTATTATTCAAGATTGCTTTATAGAGGAAATACAAATGAAAATCTATGATCTTCCACACCTTGCAGGATGTAAAATAATTTCTCCTCACCAGCTACTCTTTCTTTCTCTCCAAGGAAACTTACATTCAACAAATGCAATTCACTACCTTCTAACCCTAATTCTCATGCCTTTATACATATAAAAACTTAGGGCACCTTAGCTATGTGTTTACAACCATTAGATCAACTTTACAACAAATATTAGATCTAATTCCCGTGAGTTAAATATAAACATTTCACGCATAGCAACCGATGTCGGTTACCTTAACCGATGTCGGCTCCTCCTTACCTTGACTAATACCGGTCCCCGTGATCGATATCATCACCTATCTCGACACCGGTTACTATGTATTCCAACAAGTTAGTAAAGCATGTTAATGTGAAGCAATTAAGCTCCACAACTCAACAATCTCCCACTTGGAGATAAATTGTTTCTCTGCACGTATAACTCCATCCTTGAATCCTTTTCCTTGGCCCATTTCTCCCTCTTCAAGTCTCAAACTCAAAGACCAATAGAAGTGGAGTGAATCTCCAACTTCTCCTTTGCCAACGGCTTCATTAGTATATCTCGCAGGTTCTTATTTGTATGAATTTTCTCCAACTTTAGTTGCCCATCCTCCAACACATGCCATATGAAGTGATATCTCAACTAAATGTGTTTCATTCTTGAATGAAACATTGAGTTCTTTTCAGATGAATCACACTTTGACTATCACTGTATAACCTACAATCCTCTTGCTCCTTTCCCAACTCTTCCATGAACCTTCTCATCCATATCATCTCTTTAATAGCCTCTGTAGTTACAACATACTCGACCTCTGTAGTAGACAAGGCCACAACCTTCTACAATTTAGAAATCCAACTAAATGTTGTCCCACCTACTATGAATACATATCCAATGGTGTTTCTCCTACCATCCAAATCTGAATCAACATAGCCACATAAAGAAGTATCTAACCCTCCATAACATAACTTCATGCTGGATGTCCCTCTCAAATACCTGAGAATCCATTGGACTACTTTCCAATGCTCTTTACCTAGATTGGCCATAAATCTACTCACAACTCCCACTACTGTGTAATGTCTAGTCGGGTACAAACCATAGCATACATAAGACTTCCAACTGCTAAAGCATGTGGAACCCATGCCATGTACTCGAGCTCCTCATGTGATGTAGGAAACTTATCTTTGCTCAATTTGAAGTGTCCATCCATATGTGTACTTACAGGTTTTACATCCTACATTTTAAATCTTTTCAACACCTTATTAATATAATCCTCCTAAGACAAATATAACTTCATGTTCTTCCTATTTCTATGAATATTGGAACCCATGCCATGTACTCGAGCTCCTCATGTGATGTAGGACACTTATCTTTGCTTAATTTGAAGTGTCCAACCATAGGTGTACTTATAGGTTTTACATCCCGCATTTTAAATCTTTTCAACACCTTATTAATATAATCCTCCTAAGACAAATATAACTTCATGTTCTTCCTATTTCTATGAATATTGGAACCCATACCATGTACTCGAGCTCCTCATGTGATGTAGGACACTTATCTTTGCTTAATTTAAAGTGTCCAACCATAGGTGTACTTATAGGTTTTACATCCTGCATTTTAAATATTTTCAACACCTTATTAATATAATCATCCTAAGACAAATATAACTTCATGTTCTTCCTATTTCTATGAATTTGTATGCCAAGGATTTTCTTTACTGACTCCCAAATCCTTCATTCGCAAATATGTGAGCTAACTTTTCCTTAAGCTCACCATGATGTTCCGTATACTAGATCCCGCACTAAACATATCATCCACATATAATAACAAAATAATATAGCTCCCATTTTTAAGCTTCTTGAAATAAACACACTAGTCAAATTCACATCTCATATAACCATACTCATACATGAAACTATCAAACCTTATATAACCATACTCATACCTTGAGATTGCTTGAGCCCATACAAGCTCTTTTCAACTCCGCACACAAGTTTCTCCTTACCCTTGACTTCATAACCAAGTAACTGATTCATATAGATATCTTCCTCCAAATCACCATGAAGGAAAGTCGTCTTAACATCAAGTTGTTCTAAATGCAAATATTTTGTTGCAACTAAACTAAGAATAGTACAAATGGAAGTCATTTTAACAATAGGAGAAAATATTTCACCAAATTCAATACCTACTTTCTGTGCAAATCCTTTTACCACAAGCCTTGCTTTGTATCTCTTATTTCCACCCTCTTCCTCCTTGATCATGTAAACCCACTTGTTCTGCAATGTCATCTTACATGTTGACAACTTGACTAAATCCCATGTTTGATTATTTTCCAAGGAGTCTATTTCCTCATCCATGTCATACCCCAATGCACGTGGGTATCTTGTTGCATTGATTCTTCAAAACATGTGGGTTCACCATTATCGTTAATAATAAATAAGACAATGAAGGAGTAAATCTTTTTGGAGGTCTATTTACCTTCTGTGACCTTCTCATTGAGATTTGGGGTACAGGGTTCATTATGTGCCGATGCACATTCATGTCAATCTCTCGACGATTCTTGATGTTGGTCGTTTGTAATCGATGCCGGTTCCTTTTCAGCCAATGTCGAGTTCACCCAACCGACACTAGTCTTGCTCGACCGACACCACCACCTTGACCAACGCGGGTGTATGTGGATTTTCATTTTAAATCCAAGAATGCATGTACATTCTCTTTTCATTCCAATCAATGTTACGGCTCCTAACAATCTTAGTATCTTCTAAGTCCCAAAACTGGAATCCAAAATCACCATAACCATAACAATGAAAGTGCATATTTTGGATTTAGCATCCAATTTCTTCCTATTTTCCTTATCAACATGCACAAAATATTCTGAACCAAATACTCTAAGAAAATAAAGATCTACCTCTTTTCTAGTCCATGCTTCTTTCTGGTATTCCACCATCTAGTGCACTTGAAGGCCGGCGATTAATTAAATATACCACCGTATCTACTACTTCTGCCCAAAACTTTAAAGGAAAACCAACATGTAGTCTCATGCTTCTAACACGTTCCATGATTGTTTTGTTCATTCTTTCAACAACTCCATTCTCTTGTGGAGTTCTAGGAACCATTCTTTCTCTATGTATTCCATTCATTGAACAATAATCATAGAAAGTATTGTTGTAGTACTCACCACCATTATCAGATCTAAAACACTTTAACTTTAAATTCGTTTCATTTTCCATAAGGGCATTCCATATTTTAAAAGTCTCAAAAACATCATATTTCTGATTAATACAATAAACACATACCTTTCTTGTTGTATCATCAAGAAAGTCACATAATATTGGGATCCTCCAAGAGAAGCAACTGAGTTGGTCTTGATACATCTAAATGAACAAGCTCAAATTTTTTCTCCTTCTTTGTTGCCCCAACCTTAATAAATCTCACTTTCTTTTGCTTTCCAAATATGCAATGCTCACATAAATCAAGATCTACATGTTTCAAATCTGATAACTTACCCTTTTCCTTTAAGATCTGCATTCCTTTTTCACTCATATGGCCTAGCCGATAATGCCACATGCTTGCATCTGAATTTGAAGTAGATAGCACAGAAAAGGAATCAATAACACAGGTAGACAAATAAAATGTTCCTACCTTCTTTCCTCTTTCTACAATAAGGGCTCCCTTGGAAACTTTCCAAGAATTGGTTGTGAATGTAACCATGCATCTAGATTCTCCTAATTGCCCTACAGAAATTAGATTTCTCTTGAGGCTTGGCACATGCCTCACATCTTTCAATACCCATGTATTTCCATTCTGCAATTTAAGATGAACATCACCTTTACTAGTAATCATGCATGGTTCATCATCTCCTAAATAAACATGTCCAAAATTACCTTGAACATAATTTTTGAAATAACCCTTATTAGGGGTAGCATGGAAAGAAGCTCCAAAATCTAAAACCCATGATTCTACTTTATTATCCAAGGAGAGAATAAGAGCATCTTGCATTACCTCACTTGCAATGTTTTCCTCTTTACTTTTTCTGGTATATTCTCTTTATTTTCCTTGAACCAACACTCCTTTGCATGTCCTCTCTTTCCACAATTCCAATAGATTATATCTCTAACTTTGGATCTAGATCTGTCATTATTTGTTCTACCATTCTTCTTACTCTTGGATCTCTCTTTAGATCTTCTCTTGCTTTCCACATTCAAATCATTCCTAGATGATGATTCTCCGTACTTTTCTTGTGTATTTCTTCATTTAAGATTATACTAACCACATCATCAAACTTTAAAATATTAGAAGTAGATGTTGTATTACTAACAACCATTACCAAATTATCCCAACTATCTGGCAAAGAGCATAAGAATAAAAGTGCTTTCACTTCATCATCAAACAAAATATTAACTGATTTTAATTGATTAATAATAGAACGGAAATCATTCAAATGATTAGACATAGATCCACCTTCTTGCATTTTAGAATTAAATAATTTCTTCATCAAATAAACTTTATTCGATGCACTTGGATTTTCATATAAGTTTTCTAAAGCTTTCATTAAATCTCTATGTGGTTGTTGCTTTATTATATTTGAAGCTACAGATGTTGTCAGGCTCAATCTTATAGATCCCAGAGCCTTTTTGTCAAGAATCTTCCATTCTTCGTTAGTCATCTTTGCAGGTCTTTCCTTCTCATCCAACGGTAAATATAAATATCTCTGATACATATAATCCTCCACTTGCATCTTCCATAATTGATAATTATGGCCGTCAAATTTTTCTACTCTATATTTGTTATCTTTTGTCATTGTTATGCTCCCACTCAATCAGAAAACCCTATGAGAGTAAATCCTGTCAACACAAAACCTCCAAACAAAGCTTTGATACTAGTTGTTGGGGTTAAACCATAAACCAATGTTGTACAAATCTATAATCAATTAAAACGTACTAGAAATAAACATGAAATTTAACTAGAAGACAAAATAAACAAGAGAAAAATAACACGGATATAATGTGGCTCACCCGGTGTGGGTTACGTCTACCAAGAAATGACCAATCTTATTATTCAATTCTTTGCACAGAGGAAATACAAATGAATATCTATGATCTTCCACACCTCAGAAGATGTACAATGCTTTATCCTCACCAGCTACTCTTTTTTTCTCTACAATGAAAATTACATTCAACAAATGCAATTCACCACCTTCTAACCCTAATTTTCATGTCTTTATACATATACAAAGTTAGTGCGCCTTAGCTATGCGTTTCAACCATTAGATAAACTTTACAACAAATATTATATCTAATTCTGTGAGTTAAATATAAACATTCACGCATAGGTAACCTACTATGGTTACCCTAAGCGATGTCGACTCCTCCTTTCTCGATCGATATTGGTCCCAGGGTGACCAACGCCGACATGTGTATTCCAACAAGTTAGTAAATCATGCTAATGTGAAGCAATTTGTAATGCCTGTTCTACGTTACACCTATTCATCCTTCGGCGATCGAGTGCTAAGCATGGAGTGTCTTTGTGCCTTCGTCGACCTCGATTGCTGACCATTATGACTATAATTGATAATTATTTTACAAGCTGTAAAATGATAATAATGATAATAATAATAATAATGACATTATGATTGTATTATCGATCAACGATTGTATTTTATTATTACTTTCTTTATATCGATTGTTATCGATATCATCCTCTGTTATCGTTAAACTACCCTTTTGTTTTGTTTGTCGCTCCCGCTGATCGAGCCTCGTTGCGCAAATGAGGAAGAGCATGTTTTGTGGTGGCGCCACGGTTTGGGAGTGGCGTTCGCGTAAATATTTCATTTAAATTCTCAACCCCGTTCTCCTCCTGGGTCGACCGATCCCGCAATCCTAGAATTGTTTTAAATTGCTAAATGAGGAGAGTGTAGTTTAAATTTTTTTAGTAATCAAGGAGAAGATTAATGATTATTATTTTTTTATAGACTGTATTTGTTTATTCTTTTTGGCAGTGGTTGAAGCGCATTTTTCTCCCTGGTTAGCTGGCGGATGGGTGACATTTCTGTCACTTCTTAAATGAACTTATAATTACCTGGGTGGCGTGAGACAGTGGGAGTCGGTGGAGTCCTGTTTTCTCCACCATGATCTTATTTTGATTCTGTTATTAAATGCGTATGGGTATCTGCCCGGGCTGTAGACGGCTTTCTGTTGCCGTGGTTTTTCTTGTCTCTTCCTTGCTGCGTGTCCCCTCCACTTCCTTTGGGTGCTGAGAGGTGTGTTCTCGTCGGGGATCTATGGAAGTGTCGTTGCAATTATTGTGATGTTAATGAGATCCATAGAGGATGGATTTACGTTTGGTTTAGCCTTCGCGGATAGGGACTCCTTCTTCATCGACACGCAGGCGAGGACCAAGCTGGAGCTCTCGCCCTGTGATACGCGTTTGGCGTTGTCGTCTAAAGCGTCTCAGTTGGCTGTATTCAGGCCGTTTTGAGTGCTTCCAACAGGCAGGCTGTCCAGCTATGTTGTTATCTGTTCTATTTCGACTGCATCCTCAAATTCGGGATTCTCCTTCAAGATATTTTCATCAAAATCGATTAAGTGACAGTGAGAGTGTTACCAGGAGACCCGATGAAATTTATTACAGAGATTCTCTACTGAGACCTTGCTTGTTCTACGATGTAACTCATGGAAGAGGATCTCATAGAGGTGGATCTGTTTCATATCAGAATATTCATGAAGCACAGTTTGCTTTGCAAGAGAGCTTTTAGGAGATCGATGAAGGATAGAGGAATTAAAAAGAAACTTGGTGTAGTTGGATTAAAGGCAATAAAAAGGTGCATGCTTTTTGTGTAGGTGACAGATCGCACCCACAGGCACAGGAGATCTATGCAATGTTGGAGAAAATGTCTTGGGAGATGAAGGTAGCAGGATATTTTTCAGATTCAGAACATGTACTGAGAAAACAGTAGTGTCATGGAATACAATGATTGCAGGGTATGCACAGAGTGGACATTATGAGGAAAGTTTAGATCTCTTTCAACAAATGCATCTGGCTGACACGAAGCCCAACAATGTTACCTTTGCAACTGTTCTTCCAGTAACTTCTCACCTGTCGAATTTGCATCAGGGGAAGGAGATCCACGTCTTCATACTAAGAAGTGGTTTTGATTTGTTATTATAGTAATGAATGCCCTTGTAGACATGTATTGCAAATGTGGGAATTTTAGAGTTGCACGCCGAGTATTTGATCAAATGCCTAAAAGTGATGTATTCTCATGGACAGCCATGATTGCAGGTTATGGGATGCAGGGAAAAGGTGAGGATGCTAAGTCTAGGGACTGTTTTATGGATATGGAGTCTGTACCAAGAGATTGTTTTTGGTTATAAAGCCATCTTCTTTTGCTTTGTCTCAGACTAGGGCTGCTCCTAATATGAGAGCACCAAGGTTAGGAGGTCCAAATTAGAAACAATCAGATGCATATGGAGATGGTGGAGGTGTTTGGATGAATGATGAAGGATCAAGTTCAATTGCCAAAAATGGGGCCTACAAAAGTTCTAGGGCTAATCTTGGAGCAGTGTTGGGAGGATGATGGCAAGTATTTTAGACCTCCCACCCTGGCTGTGAACTCCTACCTGTGCCAATGTGAAGATGTTCGATGTTTGGGTGCCCAATGAGCTTGAAGAAAATGGAATTAGGCTTGGGTTGCTATTGCAGGCCCTGTCCATCTTGGTTTCGACTGCGGGAGCTTAATCAGGCACGATATTCTCTATGCCATTGATTCTTATCTTTGTTATTTAACCGATTCATTAAATAACTCTAATCTTCATATAAATGTCTCGTGTGATGGTATGCTTTGTTTGGTTTCCACTTCCTTGCTCTTTTGTATTTTTTTGGCGTTAGAAATGATTACACTGGTTGAAGCCTTTTATATTGTTTTCTGGGTTTTAATAAATATTAGTTGGGTGAACTTTGTTCTTAAGACTAATAAAACAAAAGAGGTGGGGGTCCTGTAATGAAAATTCCCGAGTTCTTTGTGTTGGTCTCACGATTTGAATGTTTTATCCAACATTGTCGTTGGACTCAACCTTATAGTTCCTGTTTTGTTCTTATTCTTGTTTCGGTTCGAGATCTGTAGTTCTGGTTTATGTTGGGTATTTGCGAAATAGTGATTGAGTACTGTGAGTGCATTGTGTATAGGTAAATGATGCTATTCCTGTCTCTATCCTTTTCTTTTAGTTGTTTTAGGTTCTAGTAACCCTTTCGGTTGGCTTAGTGTGTGCTTAGCTTGACTGATCTTTGAATTGAGCCAAGTTGATATTACTCTCAACTAGGTTAGTTGCTTTTGTTTTTTTTTAAAATCGCTCGAAGAAATACCTTTATTCTTCAAGCGTCATGGTTGATCTTCATAATTTGATATCAATTCATGTTCACCGTTTGGAGATTGTTTTCTTTGGAATTCACCTTCTCTCCCTTGGTGACTGTTGTTTGTTTTGAGGAATGTAGCTGATCCTATGGAATGTCTTCTTTAGACGTTACTCACATTTCTTTTGGATAGCTTAAAATGTCAGAGGAAATACTCTTTTTCGTACCTTGATTTTGTTTCACACATGTTGGAGGATACGAGATCTACTGGATCATTATTGAGGAAGTTTTCAAATCTTAAAATTGGGATGTTGGTTTTATGCGTAAGAAATTACCCTACGTTTTGCTCCGTAAAGATGTTTAAATTTCATTCTCCTGTGACTTAGAGGTTGGTGTGTTTGGAAACTCATTGGTTGACTGGTTTTTGTGATGCTCGTTGTGATACGACCTCCTTGCTGTCATTGTAGTAGAATGGTTACATGTTGACCAGAAAGGTTAAAGTCAACTTGTTGTTGACGACAGATCCTTTGGAAGCTATGTATCCTGTGTTGTGTTCTTGGGAATGATTGAGTAACCCTCCTGTAAGATTTATAATGGTTATGTTTGGTCTTGTCAAGTTTGTCCTTTTTCTTAAGACATTCTCTTGATTAGAAGAAAGTTTAATAGAAGGATTGTTAGGATAGGATGTGGCCCATACGGGGTCATTTGTGCGTTTCATCCCTTTTCCTTCCAATTTATTTATTCTGTGCTGACATAAAATTAACTGTTATAGGCACATCATCTTAATATTAATAAGTCATGTTGGTTTAGATATTCTCATGTCGATTGATTGTTCGGGATCTTCCAGTGGCATAGTGAATCCTTGGCTTGGTGAACTAACTTAAACAAATAGGGACATATCACGTTTGAAATTAATTCTCTTCTTGTAATTGTTTTTGTTTCGAAATGTTATCTTGTTAAAATGATGGTCATTATTGTGATATGGGTGGAATTCACCATCGTTGTTTGTTAACTTCTCCTATGAGAAAATGATAATTAAATAGAGTTAGTGCCTCCCTTTTTATTCTGACGTTTTATGCTTTTGGACAACTCTTTAATTGCTCTTGTTTAGACTCTTGGATTATTTTTCATCATCAACGGTGCTTTTCTTCCTTGAAACAGTTAGATAACAACATATTGTCTTAATGTTATAGCTTTTATCGTGCTCAGTTCTTGCGAACTGACATGTGCTAACAAATGTGCAGGAGGATTTCCTGAGTAGAAAAAAAAAAAGAGAGAGAAAAAGAAACACGTGTAGAAAGTGGATTCCAGCCTTCTTAGGAACTGCTGTTGTACGAATGTTTTTCTTTTGCTTTAAAACATTGGTATGGAAATTGTGGAGACTATTTAGAAGGCATTGCGTTATAATTTTGTATTGTTCTCATGTAGGTTGTTATCGTTTGAAAGTCAATTTGAGAAATATTATTGTCAATAAGATTAAATGAACTTGTTTTGACATGCGTATCCTTTGTTGAATTTTCACTTTTCAGAATATGATTTATCCTTGAATTGTCAACCTAATTATAATTATCTAAACTTGAATCAACTTACATCACTTTGGTTACCTTTGGTCATGTGTCGTTTGGTAGAGGACTATGTTTTGAACCTAGCAAAAAGAAAACAAGAGAAACAAATATACCTTGTGATCCCACGTAAACTAATCAACAATCTCTTATTGTGGTGAGTCCTTAGAATGGTCTTAAGGTGAAATCAATGATTAAATCTTGGAAGATAATAAAATTATAATAAATAGAAGGAACTTGATTAAGAAACTCTTCGATCTATCTTACCCGTTGAAAATGTAAACAATATACTTATGTCTATCTCTTCAAGTGAAGCCCAAGTGAAACCTTTAATAATTCTGGTTAGACTCTTGACCCCAATGAAATCTTATTAACAACTAATAAGATCTTAATGATGAATCCAATATTTAGACAGTCATGTACTGGAATAAAATAAAATAAAATAAAATTGACCGCTTGAAAAGATGAAACATATATGTTCAAAAGCACAACGTCGAAAACAGATTGATGAAGTTAAGAGCCTTGAGAAATTAACTGCCTCCTCACAAATGAATAAGTTAATCAAGTAAATGAAGTAACCTCTTGCCATCCAATAATTGGTTTACACTGTATATTAACATTAACAAGGTAGGAGAAAATTCTTCAAAGGAGACATGAACTTCAGATTCTCCTATCATGATTTCTCTGGGAAAAGTAAAGAATGTAAAAGCACTTACAGCTAAAACATGATTCTAAAGAAACCTTCTGTGGGAAAACCTTGTTGTAAAATTGCATACTTTAGATGAACCATTGTGTCCTAAGTGTGTGCCTCATGTTTATCCGTAACCAATGTGGGTCCGTGTTGTGGAACGCATGTCTTTAGTTGATTGTATTCCCTAGAGAACTTGTGTAGTGTCGTATTATCTTCAAGCAAGTCAAAAAAATATCCTGTCTTTTACTGTGTTGTTTGTGCGTGAATTTTTGGGTCGTTACACAATTAAGCTCCACAACTCAACATCTTCCGCTATTTATTTTGTTTTGACTTTTTACTAGAAAATGGCCTCTTAAGGTACTCCCCTTTAACCAATTTGAAATTAATCTTTCACTAAAAAAACCTCTTAAGTTATTTCTCTTTAAAATTTGGGCTCCTAAACATGTCTCTTTATTGAGGTGTTCATCACAAACTTTTAGTTCATGTCCAAGGTGTATCCATGTATTAGTTAGCTAAGCTAAGAGAATTGAAACTAGCACTTAATAGTTCCAAAACACAACTAACTAAACAATGATCATCATCTTTAAGAGCTTAAAGAGACTAAATATCAAGAATATACATTAGAACTTTGAAGGAAATCAAACTAACATGTTAAACATTTATCTTCTACTCTTTGAAAGCTAAACTAGAGATGGACCTATGTAGATCCTTAACAATCAAAATATGATTTTTTTATCCCAAGGGTTCAAGAATGGAGTATCATCAAGACATGGCTACAAGACCATCTTGATTATATCCATATGACTCAAAAGCTTAGATGGATGAATGCAAGATTGAAGATACCTAGGTCAACACTAATGGAGGATGGTCAAAGATGAAAATGCCTATAGTTTATGCTATATGAATGCAAAGTGTATCTAGAAAGGAAAGAGCTTGGTCCTTTATATAATTGAATTCTAGAGAGAGATGTGTAACTTGGTACATGTGAGATAAGGGTAAAACAAGATTAGGAATGGATAAGGTTGCTTTATAAAAGGACATCTTGATTTAGAAGAGTTTAATTTGTCATTAGTAAGTCATGGGAGCGAGGATGTTTTAATTAATCAAAGGTAAGCTTAATAGGTAAAGGTAAGCTTATAAAAGATAATAAAAGGAAAATTAGTATGATTTTTGGGATGTAAGAGAGGAATTTGATCCAATAAATGGTGATGTATTGATTTATAGTTACAAGCGTAATTAATTAATTAATAATAATTAATTAACCCAAGTAGAAAGCAGATATTAATTAATGAAAGGTTGTTAATCAACATTCTTAATGATAGGAATGTTGATTAATTAACGAAAGGTTGTTAATTAACGAATATGAAGAATAATGTTAGCTAATTAGCGGAAAAATTATAATTATTATGGAAATGATGAGAAAGAGGATAATTAGTGTAATTTTAGTATTAAAACTGCGTAAGCAGATTTTAGGTGTCTACATTTGCCCCTCTTTGGGGTGGCATAAGTGACACCACTTCAAAGATAGTAGACAAGTACAAAAATATTTTTTTGAAGAGATAAAATAAAAATTAATAGAATGAAGGATGCCCCCTCGAGTGCCAATGGCGTGATGAAAGAGGTCAATCGATGATCGAAAAGATGAAAGAAAAAGATAGAAGAATGAATCCCTATTGCCCCAAGTTGCTTTGGAAGAATAGTTTTGATAGAAGAGAGTGAAGAAAAAATGAAGATGAAGGGAGATGGAAATAGCTATCATCTTGCTGATGTAAAAAGCAATGTTATATCGTCATTTTGCTTATGATCGACATCATCATCTCTTATTAAAAAGTATGCATACAACAAAAGTGCACCATAACATGAAAAGCTATAATACAAACATTTTTCATTTCCAAATAATCTACTCAATGCAACATACATAATGTAATGCAATACGAGAAAGTACACAAGCTAACATGACTAGAGAAACAAGTACAAACACACATACTCAAACAAACAACGTTCAACACAATTGCACAAATGTTTTTGTTATCAAGCTTTAGTTCCCAAATGTTCAATGTAACGAAAAGGGTTAATGATGGTGCCCCAAGAAAGGATACATGCGAGGGGAATAAATGGAGGACACTTAGGTCCAATGAAAAGTATTTGTGCACTATGAAACAATACCCAACAACTCGTTGTGCGAAAGAGTACATACATAATAAACAAACTAACTTTGTTAATGGAGGTAGATCTAAATGATCCGCGATTCGGGAGTGAGATCAATTGAGGACCAAATAAATATGATTTGTAAGACAAAATTCAATATTTGAGTATGATGCATTTGACACAGGCTTCAGCCTATATGTTTGCTTGTTACCAATTTTTTTGATAGGATTTTTATCTATGTCAATTTTTTGGATTTTGATGTTTTACCAATGTTTTGGGTTTTTTGATGTTTTAGCAATGTTTTGGGTTTTCTAGGAGTTTGTGAATTTTTAGAGTTTTGGAGTTTTTTCCAAAGCTACGACAGAAAATGAAGAAGCAAATATGCCCCAATGAAAGATGGGAATATACAAGGAAAATCCTATGCATATATATAAGAAGAAGATATGTTGGATCAAGGCCAAGGTAGATAGGCTCAACATGATGATGAACTCAAACCAATGAAGTGCTAAGAAGGAGAAAACGTGCCCTAGTGCAACCGGCCAAGAAACATATGATAGAAATGAAGTAGAAGCTTGTGTATTGAAAGAAGGGACAAAGTGCCCTCAAAAAAATCCAAAATGTGATCTTATACACATGGATGTTATGAAAAAGAAGAAGAAAAGTGTAAATGACATGTAAGGATATGGAAAATGTAGCTAGAAGATTGGCGATGAAAAGGTGATTAGCCCAAGGCACAAATCATGAGACAAGATATGCACTAAAGCAAGAGTTTGAACAAGGTCTAAAAAAAACACTTGGTAACATACTAATCCCGTTAACCCATAGAGATGTAGTGTGTGCACCTAGAAATGAATTACCTCTCGAGAGGAAGATTTGATAGACAACAAGTGAAGACACACTAGCCAATGTGTAGGAATGATTGATTTTGAAAAGAGATTTGTGATTGGAGGGTGGAAGGAAAGCCATACATTAATCGATGCCAGCCAAACATTCGTAGCTCCAACATAGATGTATCTCGATTCTAGTTGCAACATTACTCTCACACCAGTGTCCATAGCCCCGATAGAGATATTGGAAATACCCCAAGATAGAGTTATATATAAATTTGATTTTTCTTTTGATTTTAATTTTGATTGATTGATTCTTTTTCTTTTGGCATTTTGAAATTTTTATTTTAGCTCTCTTGTTTTGAAAAAGGGTTAAGAACCACTAATGTTTGATGGAAGGATATGGAAGTGATTGTGATGACAAAATTGGCTAGTGTCAACCAATACACCCAAAAATTTATCTCAACAATTTTATTAGATGTAGATAGTGATAGGATCTCTAAGAGGTCAGTCGTTATTTAATTTACCAAGGTGATGAAAGACCAAGGTCAAATAGATACCATAGAGATAAATGTCACAAAATGTGTATGAAATAAGCTAACCAAAATAACATCGAAGGGATGAAAATGGTGGATGACTTGTAGAGGAAGATGAAAGAAAGGTTAGAAATAACATCCATGTGTATGCAATACTTGATTGCAATGTTTGATCTTTGTACCTTTGATTTTATTTTTGTAAATTTTTAATGTTTCTCATTTTTTTATATTTTTGAACTGTTTTATGATTTTTTTGATTTTTAGGAAGTTGGGACCAAAAATGTCACTCTGCGTGATAAGATCCAACAATGATGTTTACAATTTTCTTGATAAGGGAGATGAAACATGTTTTTTTATCAAGCGTAATATTATCCCTGATCTCGATTATCATGGTGAGTTCACACTCAACAAATGACTGTGATTTTTTTGAAACATGGGTTTCATATGTGGGAGATTGAGTTTCCTATTCATGGGCTTTTGCACTTTACGCCATACTTGATGGGTATGTTGGTGTGCATTTTGGAATCACATTTGATTTTGAATTTTATAATCGTTTGAGTTGTTGGGAGCTTTGGATCTCTTCAAAGTTTTGATCTTAGCTTGATAAAGAACCTGTTTGGGTTTCTTATAAGATAATGCTTGACTTGTCTGATCCCGAGAAGTGGGAGAAGAATGTGGACGTTTATAATTGATGTGAGAAATGACTTGTGGGATTTCTATAATCGTTGGTAGAATAATAATGCGATGGATGAAAAGGATATGGTCCAGGAATTGAAGAAGATGGGCTAACAAGAGGTGATCCACAAAAGAAGGTGAATGGCTACTTAGGATGTGGCCCTGAATAGAAGGTGATGGGCTACTAGGACGTAGCCCAAGAATAGAAGATGAGGGGCTACCAGAGGTGTCCCATATATAGAAGACAAGGGGCTAGTTAGACGTGGCCCCAGAATAGAAGGTAATGGGCTACCCGGAGGAGACCCACAAGTAGATGATGAAGGGCTACTTGGAGGTGGCCCATATATAGAAAGAGAGTGATGGGATACTTGGCGATGACCCAAAGTGTGATTGTGATTGAGGAATTGTGATATGTAAAGAAGAATTGGGTGATGAGAAGATGGGCCATGGCTCAATACTAGACCTAGGAAGTTCATCATAGAATGAAGAATGTGAGGATGGAAGAATAAGAGGAGGATCAAGTTGTATGATCTGAGGCTCTTCCTCTATTTCTTGATAAAAGGAATCAACCTGTTCCCCACATTACACGAGCACATTGAGGTCTAAAGAGAATCCTTGCTCGTAATTTGTTAGAGGAATATATTCGTGTGCCCCTATAAATGCCATGATTGCTCCTTCATTCTGAAAGAAATCAATCGGTATGGGTTGTTGATCAACCACAAGGGTTTGATTAGAAGAAAAAGGTCCAACTGGTGTGGAATATTGAGAAGATGTTTGATGATGATTGACAAAAGAAGATGATGTGAGAAATGAAGTAGACATGGAGCTAGATGTCTCATGAATAGAAGAAGATGAAATGGACTTACCTATATGATGATATAGTGTCGAGTAAACTAGTAGGATTGAGTCCAAAGTCCGTAGTTTACGATGTGGGAGTCGACTCGAGATGATTGACTAGAAGGACTTTGAGTCACACGAATATTTGAAGAAGGAAGAGTGTGTTGAGGTGATTGATGAAAGAGGTCCTGTGAAGAAAGGGAGGACTGTAACTTAGGAGTCATATTAGAGGATTCATTGGAAGAATTAGGAGCCATACGGATCTTCAAAGGAGGAAGATTCCATTGAGGTGATTGATAAAGGAGGTCCTACAAAGAAAGGGAGGACCACAATTCAAGAATCACATTAGATGAATGATGGGGAGAGTTTGTGGCGACACAAATATTTAGAGGAGGAAAAATTCATTTAGGTGACTGATTATTCCTTAGAAGAAGGTTGATTGGATGAAGTTCAGGAGACTGAGGAGAATCCAAATAATAGTTTGGATTACAAAAATCAAAGAATCCTTAGAATCGGAAGAAATGTTTTGATTAGAATCAAAATAATCATACCATCATCCACGAGATGAAGGTGGGGAAAGGTGTAGCCGAATGGGTTCTCTAGCATGAAGAACCAAATTTGATTTAGTTATGATGGAAATATTTTGATGTGAATGCCTAAATTTTGATTCCTTATTGTTTTAAGTATAAGGAACCCTATGATAATCAGTCATGTTTGGCATTTGTTGGGTCCAAATTCCTAGACCTAGATAGTGTGATTGAATTCCTTCAAATAGAAGGAATTTCCATGTCGATTTGGGCAACATAACGACAACCAACTAGACATTTCACAAATAAATAGGGGATTCTTGTGTGATTTTCCAAAGGGGTTCTAAGGAAAACATACATCGTGATAACGTAATTTTAACAATCTAGCAAGGTTTGGACAACAAGTTGCGAGTGCAGAGGATAAAAAAGGATCAAAAGGATTGTCCTAAAGGGATAAGTCAATATGACGAATAATCGCAAGGCACAATCACACAAGTTTGATAAACCAATCAATCAAACAAGGAACTACTCCCTAAATGTTTTCAAATGGTAATTTCATGTCAAATGATCAGCTTAATGTCACTACTTATGTCGAGTTCAAAATGAAGAAGGCGTAAGTAATAACAAGAGGTTGATGTGATTTCTAACCAAAGTATACTTAAAACGAGTTTAAGTTTAAGAAATATCTAAATCTCAAAAAGTGGGGGTTATGAATATGAACAATGCAACAATACTATAGACACCTCAAAATTACACTTTTGTTTCCACTTGTTCCCAATGTTATCCTAGTACATCCTGTTATTCACCCATTTGTGATTAATTGATTAAATTAATTAATTAATACACATTGTACCCATTTGGATTAATTAAATTAATACCATGTATCCTTAGTACCCCTTTAGCTAAATTAATTATTATTTATTAATTAAATAAATAATTAATTAAGTGTGTGCACATCTTAGTCATCTGCCACTTGATCAAACTCTAATTAGACTCCACCTAGACTCCTATCCTTATCCTAGTCAATTGCACTTCTAGAATCCTAGAAAGGTGGGGCAATTAAATTGCACGTATAACCACCTTTCCAGATGCATATTTTGCAATTAATTCATTTATCGCCCCGACACTATTGTAACTTTCCATAATGCTATTTTTAGCATATGCATTCATCCGTATATAACCAACTTTAACTACTTTTGCCTCTATAAATGGCAGACTTACCTTCCTTACAAATCATCTTGAATCTGAAGTACAAAAACTCTGTTGAATTCATTGTGTTGATAGCAATTGCATTCAAAGTTTGGAGGGTACTCAAGAGTATCCACAATCATTTCAGAGACCCTTATTAAGGTTTGCATTGGAAGGTTACTGGAAGGTTTGTAAATTATTTGTTTTTCTTTCATTACTGTTATTTTTCATAACTTACATTTTGGCATGCTCGGTGGGACTCACACCCCATTTCCTTTCGTTTTTGGTTTTCTTTCTTATTACTATGTTTTATTTGTTTCACAAAAAAACTTCTTATGTATGTGTGCAACTTTCACAGTGAATTGGGAGTTCTACGTTTACGGGATGGAGTTTTAATTTTTGTTGAAAGTGTCTTCTCTTTTAGTTTATCACTTTCTACATTGTTGTTTTCTCCTGGTGTACATTTCTGCTCTTAATTTCTTTTCTGTACTTTCTGCACAACCTACAACATCCAAAAAAATATACAATTAGATTTTTTATTTAACACAAAGGTCATATTTTTGTTAGCTTTTAGAATTTTCTAACTTAGATTTTCATTAATAAAAACAAACATTTAAAAAACCTCGAAGTCGAATAAAATTGTTGTTTCTCTTGTTTTGTAAACTACACATACAAAGAAACATATTATACTAGCCAAAAAAATTTAAACAAAAAAATTGATAACAAAAAAATCAAAACAAAAACCTAGATCTAAGCTTCTACACCCTACCCCCACCCCCTCCCCTCCCTACCCGGCTTAACCCATGTCGGTCGAGCCACCTCACAACCCACATCCCTTCCCCTTCCCACTCCAACCTACCCATCCCATCCCCGACTTCTACCCATCCCCCAACCCAATTCACTTTAATAAGGGTTACATTATTCATCGTACCTTTGTTCACTCTCTCTAATTTTTCATTATAATGGTGGATTTATACAATTCATCCTTTTCCCAAGAATGGAAAATGATGAAAGACACCATTGCGGGTTTACAAAACAACACAAACAATTCAATTTTGATGAATTGTGTCCATACTCTTTTAATATGGACATCTTACGCATACCCTTTCCATAGTATTTTGAGATGCCCAAATTCAAAAAATACAAGGGAAAAACTGATCCAAGACAACATATATAATAATTTTCCATAATATGCCACGAAGTGGCATATAACAATAGCTTTCTCTTGTGCCTTTTTCCTAGAAGTCTAGGAGGAAAAGATTTTGATTGGTTCTTATACCTTCTAAAGGGATATATAACCACCTTCTTGGACCTATTAGAGAAGTTCTTCAAACACTTTTCCTTCAACTTCACTCGCAATAATCACCATACTAGAACTTCTCATGGTTAAGTTTAAGAGGTAAGATTTATTCATAAAACACCACCGGTAAACTCCATGTGTAATTATTAAGAACAAGAAGAGGAAGAAATAAATTAATAGCTGAAAGAAGATGAAGAGGGTGATGATGGAAACTACCATGAAGTCAAAGAAGTTAATGGTGATATGAAAAATTGACTTTTTGAGTATGTTTCAAAAGCGAAGATGATGATGATGAAGAAGCACCAAGCTTCTCATGTGCGGTGTTCACTTGTGCAGATCAAGGAAAGGAGATTCATCTTCAACATCCATGGAAAAGAAAAATAAAGAGGGTCCTCCCGCTAAAGTTCCACAAAACAAAATTATTAGTAGAGGATCACAAAGCTAACACATTTGATGGACTTGGCCAAAGAGAAACTAGATCCATTGGCAAGCAATAATCTATTTACTACACCAAGTAAGTCCTTTGGTACACCCCCTAGTTGAAATATATTTCCAAGAATAGATCTTCCTCAAATGCTACCACGGTTAAATCCGCCAAGGCTCAAGAAAAATTAGCTACTCCTCATCCTTCTAAACCTGCTACCACATCCGTTACTGAGACCCAAACTCCAAAGTTAACAACATCTTCATAATGCAAAACCACTATGATTCCGGAACTTCATCTTCCTCCCCACATCTCCATTTGACTATGTTGAACATGCAAATAGAAGTAAATTTCAAATCATGGAGATTGAATATCCGCAAATGTGCCCAATTTAATTTGAGAGGTTTTTTGACACGATCAGTAAAAAGTTACCCCAAAATATCATCTCACAAACCCCAGTACTAAAGTTCTTCTCCCTACCCTATCCATACCTTCCTCACAGAATATGCTAGTGCTTAGCACATCTATGACTAACAATGTAGAGCCTTTCTACCTATTCATGTTTGTCAAAGGCTACCAACTCAACAATTGTATCATAGATTTTGGAGCCTCTGAAAAAGTGATTACCATAAAATTAGTACATGCCTTAGGACTTACCTTGACTCAGGAAAATTGATCTGTTATTCCATGGAATCCAAAGAAGTAACATTGTTGAGTATAATAAAGGATGCTCAAGTAGTTGTGGATGATTTTCCAGAAAAGTGTTGCTCACTATTTTAGTGGTGTACATCCCATCATCATTCGAGATGTTACAAGTATAAGATTCTATAGGGATTTGGGTGGTGAAATCAAAATGGATTGGTCCTCTGTGACCATACTAATAAAAGGATAAATGAAGAAACTATTTTCGGTGTACAAGATGAAATACAAAGTGCAAAAATAAGATGATCCAAGGGAAAACATCTTGTTCTAAGATAGTGGGTTAGGAAATTATTTTCTCACATCATAAATGGATGAAAATATACATTTCCTTACTAAGGAGGAAGAATATCAGCTTTGTACACTGGAGTTCGATGGAAACCACTCAAGCACGGGATCGGGAGCCGACATAGTCTTGAATTCAACCTCAGGTGAATCTTTCCCATTTTCGTATAAGCTTCAATTTTAAAATACTAATAATACTGCAGAATACAAAGCTCTTTCTCTTTGGGATGGAGGTCGCGAGTCAATGGTCGTGAATAAGCTTAAGTGTCTTGGAGACGTGGAGGTGATATTAAAACAAGTTCGTGATCAATACCAAGTGAAGAATCCAAGACTTTGACATTACAAAAACTAAGTGTGGGACTGCATTGAATCCTTCGATGCCTTCTTCATCCAATCCATTCCCCAAGAAAAAATGAAAATATCGACTCTCTGGCTGAGCCAACTTCCTTAGTGATACCACATCCATATTTTGGAAAAGATAAGGTGACCGTGGAGATGGTTTTCAGACCAAGTGTTCTCTATAATGAAAATCACTAGCAAGTCTTCAACGATGATAATCATCTCCTAGCCTTCTTAGAGAGAGAGATAATTTTAATAGCCTCTTCTTTGAAGGGATCAAGAATCCACATAGGGATTCGGTGGCTGAAGAAGATAAAGAAGGAATCGAGGGGATTGATGAAGAGGGATTACTCAAGCTTAAAGGAAACAAGACTTCTAAAGGCCTGGTGTCACTAGAATATCTCTTTAATAAGAACAATTAGATAATCAAATATAGAGAAAAGGAATCTAAAAGGTGTACCACAGAGTTTGAGAAATAAAATATCGAGACTCCAGAAAATCCTAGAATGGTAAACATCAAAACATTCTTCTCACCTGAAGAGAAAAAGATATTCATATCACTCCTAAAGAGGTATTCATATGTCTTGGATTATTCATATGATGAGCTCAAATACTTCCAACCTAAATAAATGCATCACTCCATCCCCTTGAAGCTAGAATCAAATCCATTCAGGTAGAAACAAAGGCCCTACAATCTGAAAATTACCAATACGATCAAGGAGAAGGTGCAAAAAATTTTTAATGTAAGGATCATCTTCCCTATCCACCATTCTACATGGGTAGTAAACATTATTCTGGAGTGAAATAAGAAAAGAGAGATAAGGATCTGTGTATATTTTCATAGCAACCGAAACCAAACATCCCTAAATGATAACTATCCCCTCCCGGTCATGGATCACATCTTACAAGTTATCAAAGGATCCGAAATTCTCTCACTTCTTAATGGATTTTGAGGTCTAATCAAATAGAAGTTGTAGAGGAGGATAGAACTAAAACATCCTTCACCATGCCTTGGGGAATTTTTTTCCTACAAAGAATGCCTTTTAGCCTACTAATTACATGAGTGACTTTCTAGTAGCAATGGATTTGAAATTCAAATATTTAAAGTACTGCATTGTAATATATTTGGATGATCTCACACTATCTTCTCAAAAAGAAGAGACGAGACCACTTGCATCACTTAGAACAAGTACTTAGGAGGTGTAGAGAACATGACATATTCATGAGTTCGAAGAAATGCATATTTACGGTCATGAAGGGTAAACTCCTTGGGCACATAGTGAACAATGATGGAGCCAAAATTGATCCGAAAGGATAAAATCCATTAAGGATCTATCGTTTCCTACAACAAAAAATGGGGTACAATCCTTCTAGATTCTTTAGTAAGGTTAATTTCTTATGACATTTTTTCCCATAATCAACCAAACACATAACATTGATGATGAAGCCTCAAATAGTTTCAAATGGAAAAAGAAGGGAAGGAGGTGTTCGACATGATAAAAGAAGAAATAATAAAGGCACCTACTCTAGTGCGACCCAATTTTGATAAGGACTTCATCCTATATTGTTATGCTTCAGAACATACAATATCAACCATCTTGGTGCAAAAGAATAAGGAAGGTATAGAAGCTCTTATAAAAATCATGAGCGTTCCATCAAGAACCATGAATTAAAGTACAATCAATTGGAGAAGCATGCCTATGCAGTGGTTAAGGTGGTAAAGAAATTCCGATTCTACATTCTCAATTCTCACACCATAGTCATGGTACCGGGTCCACCATCAAATCCATCCTCACTCAGAAAGATCCAGGATCCAAGAGAGGAAACTGGGTAGTAAGAATCTAGGAGTATGATTTGGAGATCAATCCTTCTAATTTGGTGAGGGGAAATGGTTTGTGTAGGTTGATGGCTGAAGATGAGGCTCTCAAAGCTCATCATGGTGAAAAGGAATGCTCTTGTTCTAAATGCTTCAAATACTTTCCTTAGGTCCTCTTTGTAAGCACAACAGATGAATGGTATGCAAACATTGCTTATTTATTGACCTATGGTGAATGCCCTCCTCACCTGGATTAGAAGCAACAGAGGACCCTCAAGTTGAAGGTAGCCAAGTACGTCATTTGGAATCACACTCTCTATAAGAGAGGATTGGATGGTTGTTTTCTCAAGTGTTTGTAAAAATCATAACAAGAGTAACTTCTTAAAGCATACCATGATCAATCCCACAAAGGATATTTATCAACAACAATGATAACCCATAAAACTTATGGTAGATATTATTAGAAAAATATATTCGTTGATGTTTAGGAATGGGTATCCAACTGTGAAGCATGTCAGAAGTTTGTTGGGATACCGTAGCTTATCCCACTTCCTCTCATGAAGGTGACAATTGAAGAAAATTTTCAACACTCGGGTCTTGAATTCATTGGATTCTTGAATCATCATTCAAGCATGGGTCACTCTTACGTCCTCATAAGGATGGACTATTTCAAAAAATTGGTGGAGGCCATTTCAGTGAAACAAGCTAACACCAAAACAATTTGTAAGTTCATCAAGGAAAATATCATTGTTCATTTTGTTGTACCTCAAAAGATCATGGTGGAAAATGCCACATACTTCTCTTCAAAAGAGCTAACTGATTTTTTCTATGGGTATTGGATCTCACTGTCACACGCATATGACTATTACCCACAAAGGAATGGTTAATCGAGTCAAATAAAAAAATTTGTGATGGTTGTCCATAAGTTGGTAGAAGATAATCAAAGGGACTGGCACAAGAAGCTATATGATGCATTGTGGGTGGACATGATAACACCAAAGAAGGCCATAGGCATGTCTCCATTCCAATTGTTGTATAGGATAGAGGCAGAGATTCAAGTAATGATAGAGATACTAACACTAAAGTTTTTCCAAGTAGTGGGTGATGAACAATAACACGACGTCATTAATAAAAGGATTATATTCAAACTTGAAAAAGACAAATACAAAGTAGTAGATAGAATCAAGAATCACCAACTAAAGGTGAAGAAATTGTTTGATAAAAAGGTGAAGGATAGTGAATTAAAATTCCTAAATCTTGTCCTACTATGGGACAAGTGGAGAGAGAAAAATGGTATCAATAGAAATTTTGACTTATTGTGGGTCAACACATTCCGGATACGGGGACCATGTGGAGAAAGATATTTCGATTTATCATATTTGGATGGAACACCATTAGAATTACCATGCAAAGTGGGTGATATCTCAAATTATATAAGCAATGAAAGTGGGTTGTCCCATGCATATGTACCATAGTTGTTTTTATGGGTGTTTCCCTTTCTTATTGTGTGTGTTCTTTCATTTTCATTTGTTGTGTGTTTTTACTTTTGTGTATGTGTACTCTTTCTTGCTATTTGTTTGAGTGACTTTGTGTAGCCCAAAGGATAAGGCACTGGTCAAGTCTAAAATTGATATTCTAGGAATTCTCATGTCATGTCCTCGCTGAGCTCAATCCATATTGTGTCCCCAAGATAGAGTCAGTTGTTGTCCTATGTTTTGCATGGGCAAAATTCACTCAAAAATAGGATAACTATACCCTAGTGTCAAATTTTTCATGTTATACCTCTCCAAGAACCCCCAAATCAACCTACCCCTTAGTGTAAATTCTATTTTTTTCCTCTAAGAGTTCATATATGATGTCATCAATCCCCAGGTGATTTAAGAACAATAAAATTCATTCAAGTATGCTAGAGCAGTTATTTTCAAGGCAAGTTTACAACAAACTTAGAAAGGGCTCCCATTAGCCTTTCTAAGATAGGAACACCATCACTGAAGTAGTAAATAAGGATAATTTTCATCGTGGAGGTGTATATAGGATCTATGAACACCGAGGAACTAATTTAGGAGAAATATTGGAAGTTTCAAGCATTTAGGAACCAATTCACCAAAAGCGGGTTTTCGAGCCTAAAGAGCTTACAACGAAAACAACCCGATCTTCAAGGAATGATTAGGAGCTCTAGAATGAATTATGGCCCCAAAATATATAATTGAAATATATTTTCAGTTCCCCACATGGTGGAAAAATTAGATCATCTTCAAGAACCATGCATTTCTCAGGCCAACTCATTCTTCTCATGCACAACGGGTGATCCCGAGAACTAAGGAGATGTTTTGGAGTTTTCAAGTTTGAATAAAGTCTTTATAACCTGACCATTCTTATCAAAAGGTCATTTTAATGTAAAATCATATAAGGAAGTTCCCTAAAAATCATCTTGGAGGTCAAGTTACTGACCTTGACAACTCGGATCTTGATGTGTGCCCTTCGGTTCTTAACCATTTTCACACCTAAACACTTGTCAAGCTAAGGTTAAGGAATAATTTCATGTCCATATTTCACCTTAAAAAGGTACATGAGGTGTAAAAAATTCTCCCACCCCTATTTAGTCTTCTAGCCACCCATATGACTCGGTGTCCACCTTTTAGCCCTTATTGACTTGTTTGACTTGCTCGCCTACCTATCCCTGCATGTATGACACTTTTTATTCCCTGGAAAGGTGTATTTTATTACACATATTATCCCATTTTAAAAGGGATAAGAGGGACAAAAAAATTCACCCCACCCTCATTTTCCCTCTTGGACTCACATGCGACCATCTCTCAGTGCCGTGTCCTCCTCCAGTTTAGCCCCTCCTCCACTTACATAATGAATAATCATTCGCCAATTTTTCTCATGAGGGAAAGGAAAATTTTTATGTCCCTATTGCACATTTGCAAAGGGACATGAGGTGCTATAAAACGTGTCCCACCTCTCTCCTTCCATTTCCAAAGCTATAAATACCGAAGGAGATAGCCATTTTTCTCATTCTCACCCTCCACATCCTCCACATGATGTCGATTTTTTCCAGAGATCTTTCCACCATTTTTGCATCTCGAAAACAATATTTTTCATGCTACATGATCTGAAAAGAAATAAAAACAAAAAAATGGATTCATGAAGAGAAAAAAATTTAAAAACTCTCACCAAAAACCCTCGAAGTTCATGAAGGAGATTTGATCATATCTCACAAACTACTAAACGAATCGAAGTGCCATTTTTGAAAACATTTAATTTCCTAGGTGCCTTGAATCTCCCAAAGGAATTTCTTACATGCATGGGCCATATTTTTTTCAGCAACAAAACCCCGAGTTTCCTACAGCAAACATTTACAATATTAAAATATCACAATATAGAAACCCGTTTGACTCGAAAATCTAGAAGAACATTGTAGAGAACAAACTCATATATACAAAGTTAATTTCATTGTAAACCGAGGCCCGGAAACCCACTTTCAAAAAATACTAAGAATTCTTACACGGGTACTTTCTATTTTTGGAAAGTCATCACCGTAAGCGATTACGATGAAGACGGTGTGTACCAAAGATAATCAGAAGATCAGAATGTTTGGTCCTTACCAAAAATGGTGAAAATGACCACTTACCAAAAATATTAAGTTCCCTATACATGCACTAGCTATAAAGAAAGGGAGAAATATACACAGGGGCAACTTGGAAGGCTAAAATCACTGGTGGGATAGAAAAGAGGGTAAATTTCCATTTTACTAAAAAATAGTAACTCCCACTTCCCCATATAATAAGTACCCTAGGAAACATGAATTTCAAGTTCATAGGGGTGAAACCAATGCAGTCCCTTTCATCAAAGTATGTTGAGGTGGGTGAAAATGATGTCACTTACATGGATCTTGATGATCTTAAATCACACATGTTAGCTGACCAAAGGGGAAAAATTGAAGACAAAGTGTTCATAAAGGGACTATTCGCAGTGTGGTGGACATCCAATTTTTGTACAAAGCATCGAGTTGGTTTTGGCCTGCTCACATCTTTATGAACCAGAGAAAAGGACCATTCAGGCATATGATGGCATATCCATGGTGTTATTACTTCCAAGGACATTTACCTTTCTATGCAGATTCCCACATGGAGTAACATGGTCGTCATATCAAAGGAAAAGGAAGTGAATAAACTAAACAACACATATTCATATCTACAAGGTATTACACTGGGCTCATGGATGAAGACAAGGAGAAAACCTTCCCGAATGCCCAAAAATCTTTCAAGATGTGAATTTTGTGAAGTGTTTTCTAATGTAATCACTCTTCTGAGTAGGGTGATGGGAGAGGAAAGCAAGAGGAATTTCCAATAATGGATGGCACACTTCATACTAACAATGACTGATGGAGTTCCAAATATAGACTGGGGCTAGATCATAAGTGACAACTTGCATCGTCAATTGCTCCAAGCACCTATGACAAAGAAGTTATTCATGACTTCCTACTTGGTGTATCTTCTCGCCAACTCAAGTTCATTCAAGTGGTTGACCTTTTCCCATAACATCTCTATGAAAGTCACTTCATTTGAAAAGTTCCCTTAATTGGTGTTGAAATAAAGTCATCGATGATTAAACTAAAATTAAATATAATGGTCTAATCTAGATGTTATATGAACAGTAAAATAACTCCAAGTAGTTTAGAGCTAAGATAATAAATCCATCAGTGAACCATCAAGATCAAATCTTAATAGAATGCAAAAGGAAATCTAAATGAATTTAACCATCTAAACTATAAGCATTCTTACTTTCTTAAAGATTGTTAAATAAATTGAACCTATGAAGATTACAAGCAATCAAAATGTGTGTTTCTACTTCATTGATTGTGAAGAGATCTCAATAAAATGCATACAAGGCCATGTTTACATTTTCTCTTACTAACCAACTTGAAGAAATGGATGTAAATGGGGATGCAAGCTATTCAAACAATGGAGTAAGGCTCATATGTTTGATATGATTAATGTTATTCAAAACATGGTGTAAGGTGTGAAGGTAGGAGCTTGGTCCTTTTTATAGCTTTCTATTTGGAGAAAGTTTGCATCTTGGTGCATGTGGGACTAATGATAAAGTAACTCTAGGCTAATTAACCATGATTAGATGATTTAACTAGTGAGTTAACACTTTATGGGAGTTGGGGTGCTTTAATTAATTAATAGGCTAGAATAAGCTTTTAGGCTATTTGGAGGTGATGAAGAGGAATTTGATAAGATTGGAAGCATTTGAAAGTGGGATTTAGCCAATAAGAGGGTTTATTGATTAAATGCTTTAAAAAGGCTTAATTAGCTAATTAATAGCTAATTGTTGATTCGAAGAGGATTATAACTAATGAAGTGTCATTAATTGGCATTCGGAATGTGATAAAAGTTAGTTAATTAATGAAGTGTCGTTAATTGACCAAAATAGAGGGAAACGTTAGTTAATTAGCAAAAATCACTAATTATAACAAAAATGATGAGATAGAGGATAATTGGTACCACTTTAGCATTAAAACCAAGGAAGTATATTTTAGGTGTCTACATTTTCCCCTCATTGGAGTGGCATAAGTGACGTCACTGCAAAGAAATTAGACAAGCATAAACAATCAATTTTGAAGAAAAAATAGTGGAATGGAGGTGTTGAGAAGATATAATGTTTCTCTAAGGATTAGACACACAAAGGATGCGCGAAAGGTGAACAAGGCACATTTTAAGGCACATAAGGATAGGGAAGGAAATACGTGCTATAGAACACTTTGGCTTAGGACTTAGCCGTTTTATGGATAAGGGCTATTTTTGGAGATAACGTGTGGAGCACACATAGGGATGAAGACTTGCACTACATGTAATGATATTTTGGGAATGAGCGGCTGATAAGTGCCATGCATGGTTTGAGATAATAATAGGATTGCTTCTTTCAGTTAACTATAAGAAATATATTATTAGAACACTTGCATGTGTGCATGCTATTGTAAAGGCACATGGTTATTATCAGCATGCGACCTATTTTGAGAAGTGCATAGGTGGTGAAGGGAAAGTCCCCACCTCTATAAATATGTATTGAACTGTAGTTTAGGGGGACTAAATTATTGGAGAGTTATGTTGTTGGATCTGATGCACGCATGGCTTATGGATATACCTTATAATGTAAGAATCTTTTGTGTTTTGTAGTGTTTAATGTAATGGATTATATTGGCTTCATAATGATGTTGAACATAATGAATCTGGTTCATGTATGGTTAATCTTATTATAGTTATTGTTTAATTCATGATTCTCTAAGATCTAGATCTGGATTATGCATTATGGAATGTTTATGTTTAATTATGGATCTGAATATGTTTTTTCATCATCACACTAACATCCTACACAAGAAACTCTAAAGAGGGGCCTGGTACCTTTTCGTGTTTGGTGAGCACGCAGCTCAGCCGAGTCATGTGCCAGTGCACACCCGGGTTATGCTCGTGAGATTCTAGGCTGCATCATTGGTTCCATTTCCATAACATCTTTTTCAGTTGTTTTTAGGATGTTTTGTGATGAAAACATATCATTTTACCTTAACAAGTGTTGAGGAGTGGATAAAAGATTTAGAAGAAGAGTACACTTTGAGGTTCAAAGACTCGGATCCGAGTTTGACGCACACACATGAGTGGAGGAAAATTTGTATGACTTTTTGTATGAGAGATTCTTTGTTATCTTTCTGTTATATTTGTTTGAGTGGATCCTTGCTTATGCGTCTAAAAGGAATTAGAGGTATTGCACACTTACTTGGATGCGGGAAGAATTTCATGCCCTTTATGATGCTAATCTAATTTGGACGCGCGTTATGGATACTTTGTTATGTGGTGTTTCGAATAACTATATTTTGGAGTACGTAATTTCCACATAATCTTTCCCAAAGGTAGTTTGAGTTCCAATTTTTAGGGTATCCCAAGGAAATTATTTGCAAGGTGTTCCTTGGCAATCAAAATTTTGATGGTAACCCGTAACTTGGAAGAAAAGTTGATGGCTAGCTAAACCCCACCACATGTGTGAGAATGAGTAGGTTTGGTCAAGGATGGTGGCCCTAGTGGCAGAAAGGCAATGAGAAAAAGGAAACTTAAGTAAATGAGGTGCACGAGAGGGAGATATAGAAGCAACATGATATTGCAAAATGGATGGTGTTGAGGAAAGAGATGGCTTGTGAAGGATTTAGAGCTCATGCGCGAAGGCATGGAGCTAGAGCATATGGAACTCCCCATTTGGTAAAGCATGATAGGAACCCTCCTTGGAATCATATGGGAGCGGGCCAGCAGAGACGACATGGCCCACGGGCGCACATTAGAATCTACCTCAAAAACCTAGCCCTTGCACTTAGTTTTCCAAAGATCTCTACAACCAAAGTGAGTCTGAAGATAGTGTGGGTAGTAGAAGAACAAGAGTAAGTCAAATAGCAAGTACATCTATGACTTGGAAAAAATCTTATTTTTATTTGGAGATACCTTTTCAAAGCGCATTGTCACGCACATAACTCAAGTGCGCAGAATTTTAGACTCACTGGTAGTAGTACCACCTCGTAAACTTTAGGAGTTCAATTTAGTACCACTATTGGGACACATGTCAATACATCCTCTGGTTCAATTTTAGATACAAGTGGAGGATCAGGGGGCATAGGTGGATCTAGTTCTTGTGGGTCTAGAGGTAGAGGTAACACATGAAGTTTTGGATTAGGTGGGCATGCTCCTCACTAACCCCATAATATTTACATAGAGATGTCACTTTGTCTTCCAGAGTATAGGGGAATAGAAGATGTTGTTGAGTACGTGCACATGTGTGAGATATTTTGGCATGCAATAGGAATCACAACTTTTGAGTGCAAGGAAATTTATTTTACAACTACATTATAGGGATACACACACACAGTTGGTATAGAAAGTTTGACCCGATAAGACTTGGGTAGACTATGCAAAGATTATAGGATGCTTTCCTTAAATATTTCTATATCCCTGAGTTCGAGAAGAAGAGTATAAGTGTGCTCAAGGATATTAAGTAGGGCACTACTAAGAGTGTTCAGAATATGATGTCCATTTCAAAATGATCTTGTCTAAACTTTCGTATGATATTCATGCAATCCATCATGCACAAAGTGGTTCGTAGAGGGTTAATCATGCCTTTTAGCGGGCGTTGTCACATAAGACATATCCGACCCGCACAAAGAACTCAAGCAAAGTTGTTGCACCGAGGAATTTAGAATTATAAACATTGGAGTGAGCCCATTCCTGGAAGCACATATTACAGCTATGGCAAAGCAGTTGGAGAAACTATCACCAATTCAGCTCATGAGATGCGCACTAGGATTTGGTGTACAAATTATGAAGTGGAAGGGAACACTAAGGATAGTTTTCCCCTTAGGTCAGTGCATTCATTGTTGCAGATCGCGAGATATTCCATTTAGACCATGATGCAAGCCTTTGCCCATTATTATAGCACACGATAAGAAAGCATGTATTATGTTATTGTAATATTTTTTGGTCCACGAATCATAATACATAAGACTACAAGTTGATTGGTCAGATCCATGATGCCATCGATATTGGTGTATGACAAACAGGACTATCAGATAACTCTAAAAGTACAAGTGAGCACCATGATCGTGATCACACTCAAGGGTGGTACGATCGGAATGAAGGGAACTTTGAAGAAAGTCATGGCAGAGATCAAGGATACCATGGTGGATTTTGGGGTTGAGGCCATGGTGGTAGGCGAGGTGAGTTTCCTTGTGGAACTTGTTATACATGTGGATCTCCGGCCACTATAGGTGTGAATGCCCTAGAAATATTACTCATTCCTTTTCCGGGAAGAATCATAACTATGATGAATTCCCGAAATTATATGAGCATCTTAGCAAGCAATATAAATAGGAAAACAAGGGCACAGGGATGGTTAGGATACATCGCACCATAGAAAATCAGTGGATGCCAAAGTTGGCACTAGAACCTGAGGTAGTACCTGTGAAGATTACTACACATGTTGAAGCTGTGCATGCTAGAGAGATGTTACAAAAAAATCCTACCATTACTAAGGAGGAGGTTTTACATGCAAGATATCTAGATCCTACACATCAGAAGGAGGTTTATTAGGAAACCATGGAGGTACTCAGAAATCTTTAGGGTGAAATATAGTATTTAAAGGAACAAGTCATGGAGTTAGAGCAAAAGAAGGAAGCAGAGACATGGTCAGGTCAAATGTTGATGATTTTAAAGAGGTATGAAAGATGTTGTGCCAAGAGAATATTATTCCATTAATAAGAAATCGGTTAAAGGGGAACACTCCACGCATTGTGTATTGAGGATGGACGATGGATCCCGCATGCTAATCTTTCCCTCATAGCTTAGATTATGACAAGGATATCACTTTGAATGTTATTGTGGATGGATATATTTTGAGAAATATATTGATTAACATAGGTGCGGAAGAGAATATTCTTACTTTAGATGCGTAAGGCACAGATGGGAAGACCTCCATTACAACTATCCTCTAATGTATTTTTTATGGCTAACTGAACTAAGGCCACTCCAATCAGAGTTTTAAAGGATGCAGCTATTATTATACAAGGGGGCAAGTTCATTGGGGACTTTGAGGTCTTAGCACTTGCGAAAGAAGAAAGCTTCCTAGCTCTACTTGGGTGCCCTTGGTGTTATGCAAATAATGTTGATCTATGGTTCAACAAGGGGTATATAAATTTTTAGAAAAAGGAAGAATGAGTTATTATCCCTTTGATAGATGGGAAATATACACCTTATGTGGAGCCTTTGAGTGAGGAAGATCTGAATAGAATTTATGTGCGCACCATTTGAGATCTGGAAGTACTTGAGCCATCTAAGGAAGGAATCCTCCAGTGGGAAGATGCACAATCTATTAGTGATACTACAATTATTTCTTTTGATAATTGGGTGCATGAAACCTATGATATGGTTGGATGCAAGGTAAGAAGCACATTTTCACGAAGGAGTAAACATCATTGTATTAGGAGGATAGGTAAAAACTATGTACCCTGGTACACTGAAGAAGGAGATCCTAAGGTATTCTTACATGTCATGGAGGAGCAGTGAATAGATCAAGTGGAGAGAAGAAATATGTTTATATATACCCTACGTAGAACAACAAAGAGTTGGTGGATGGTTCATAGGGATAATCTCATAGAATGGAATGAAGTTAGAATCGTTCTAACAACTCGTTTTTCAGAGCAATGCGCCTACTCAAATCTACATATATCATGGTAATCAACCTATTCAACACCACGTTCAACAGTGTGAGAGACTCTAGATAGAGGGGTAGGAAGCTTTACCACCTTCACTTTGAATGCATAAAATTTATTCCACTTTGCAAGGTTGCACTCACACTTAGTATGTTTATGCGAAACTGCATAGGGAGACTAGAAATTGGTAGGAATTGATTACAAAAATGACCCAGACTTTTGATTACTTCTCTACTAAACCTCCGGTGAGAGATGCATTACGGGTTATGGAGCACTTGACTATGGGAGATAGTGCAAAGGATGAAGAACTCATTTAGGAGTTATTTGGTAAGGAGGAACAAGGAGTGCATTTTGAGGAAGTAGATGATACAGATGTCAAACTATTTAAGCACGCTTTCCTTGAGAAGGAGAAAGGAAAGATGGTTTACATAGTGGATGATGAAGAAGTAGAATATTTTGACATAGATCATTCAAAGAGGTACGTGTGAGGTCTTAGAAAGTGTGGATAAAAACATGTGCACCTATCATGAACCTATGAAGACCAAGAAATTGAACATTGACACGGATGTTGAACCTAAGGAGGCCATAATTGGGGATTATTGGTCTGATTCTGAAGTAGAAAAGATAATTGAGTTACTACGTGATTTCCAGGACTTATTCCCTAGGGGATACCATGAGTTAAAGGGGGTGCATGAGTCATTATGTGAGATGAATATTAAGCTAAAGGAAGGTGTGCACCGGATCAGAAAAGACCTTACAGAATGAACCCTAGCTTGTGCATAAAAGTTAAAGAATAAATTGACAAAATGTTGAAATATGACATCATTAAGCCCCTAGAAAAATCAAAGTGGGTTATCCCCATGGTAATCAATATAAATAAATATGGTCAAATTAGGATTTGTGTGGATTACAGGGAGCTGAATGCTGCATGTGTGATTGATCCTTTTCCTACGCCTTTCACCGAGGAAATATTAGAAGGTGTTATAGGGTGCAAAGTTTACTCTTTTATAGATGGATTCTCTGGGTATCATCAAGTAAGAATTACACAGGAGGATCAAGAGAAGAAAACTTTCACCACTGAATGGGGAAGCTTTGCATATACGGTGATGCCCTTTGGTTTGAAGAACGTGCCTATTGTATTTTCGTGCATAGTTGTTCAAGCATTCCAGGATTTTATTCACAAATTCTTGTAGGTTTACTTGGATGATTGGATGATATATGGGCTTGTTAAGGATCATTGTGACAACTTGCGCTTAATGTTTGAAAGATGCTAGATAGTTAAGCATCTCTTTAAACATCAAGAAGTGTATATTTGCTACACCTTTTGGAACTCGTTAGGGCATATCATTTGCAAGGAAGGTTTGTTAGTAGATCCACTAAGGTCAGTAGTCATCATAGGCTCGGAGGATCCTACACCTGTCGGAGTGAGGTGTACGGATTTTTGGGCCACACAAAGCTATTATCGAAAATTTAACAAAGGATATACAAAAATTTCAGCATCCTTGGAAGATTTACTCAAAGGAAAAGGGACATTCTATTGGGGAGAACTGCAACAACACACATTTGAGGCATTGAAGGAGAGACTTACTATAACACCTATTTTGTGTTTTCCCTCATGGAACCAACCATTTAACGTACATGTGGATGCCTTTCGCATGACCATTGGTGTAGTGTTATCTCGGCCTAGAGAAGGTATTATAGATCATCCTATATGTTTTTATAGTAGAAATTTGACTTCTGCGCAGAACATAATTATATAACTATAGAATGTGAGGCCTTTTCGATGATTTATGCACTACATAAGTTCATACAAAGACTTATTAACAACACCCTTTTTATTTAATATAGATCGCATGGCATTAAAATACTTGGTAAATAAGCCCATTTACAGGGGCGCATATGTCGATGGGTTCTCTTATTCCAAGAATTTGACTTTATAGTCATGGTAAAACCAGGTAAAAGTAATTCTGGCTTGGACCACTCATCAAGGATTTAATTAGGGGAGGACATGAAGACAATTGAAGATACAATGTCGATGCACGGTTATGCATGCATTACATCATGCACCTTCAGAATTGGAGGATATTGATGTCTTTTTACGCATAGGCATGATGCAAAAAGGAATGAAAGCCTTAGAGAATAAACAAGTTGAAATTTTCTCCACACCCTTCATGTTAATCAGTGGTGACTTATACAAACGAGGATGAGATGAAGTATTGTGTCAATGTGTACTAGAACATGAGCACACATATATCATGGAAGAGGCTCATGGTGGTATTGTAGGTGGGAACTATGTAGGAGACACCACCGCATGAAAAATTCTACTCATCGGATTATGGCGGGAGACCCCGTACAAGGATTATAAAGAGTATTTTAAGGCGTGTGATCAATACAATGCCTTAGAAATCCCGAGAAAAGAGATGAAATGCCTTTGAGGCCTATTCCTAGTGCAGAGTTGTTTGAAAAATGGGCAATAGACTTTATGGGTCCTATTTCCCAGTGCACATAGAACCGTGATCATGCTACATCATCACTTTTATAGGTTATCTTACAATGTGGGAAGAAGCAGCAAGACCTTCAAAGGATTATATAGTGGTTACAATAGTAAGGTTCTTATGGGAAAATATTCTTACTAGGTATGGATGTCTGTTGAGTTTGACAAGTGACAAGGGAACACACTTCTTGAGTGAGACAATTAGGATATTATTAGATGAATTTATGGTCATGCACCACACGACTACACCTTATCACCCTCAAGAAACTGGGATTGCTGAGGCCTTCAATAACATATTGAGATAGACTTTAACAAATATTTGTGATGTTGGAAGGAAGGATTGGGATAATAAAGTTTTTGTTGTACTTGGGGCATATAGAGAAACCTACAAAAGGTTGAATAAGGCCACACCCTTTTAGTTGGTGTTTGGTGTAGAAACAGTTCTTCCCATGAAATTCATGTTACCTTCTTTGCGTATTACATGTGTGGGAGGTCTAGCTGATGAGAAAGCATTAGAAGAGATAATTGACTAGTTAATACAACTGGATGAGAAGTGCGCCACGGCACGTTGGAGTCAAAAATAGGAAAAGGATAGATAGAAGGCATGACATGATAGACACATCAAGGAAAAGAAGCTTGAGGTTAGACAGATGGTACTTCTTTATGATTCAAAGTTTCTATGCCATCCAGTAAAACTTAAGGTACATTGGTTGGGACCATATGTTATCACTCACATACTCGAATCAAGTGCTTGTCAATTAGAGGTGCTTGATGGAACATGGTTACCTGGCTACTTTAACAGGAGTAGGATGAAGCCCTACTATAAATAATTCTTCTTGGTGGTTGTAATAAGGCATTATTTCCATTTAGTATAGATTTCCCTTTCTGCACTTCTTTTAATATATTTCCTTCTTCGTCGCTATGCTTTGTCAATTTATTTTGGTGTTTTGTGTAATAGGTGCGTTTGCACGCTGGAAGCTAATTACAATATGAAGTATTTTTATGCACAGAGGACTGCACATACCATTGGTGTGGGGTGGTTGTTATTTTTATTCAAAAATGGGTACACATAAGAACAAATAGTTACAGGTGTTATTCAAGTATGGAAAGGAGCTAATAGAAATAATATTGCTCCTAGAGAAGACCATACCTGGAAATAAATGAATGAACAAAGTGTAATGCGAGGTAAGTTGTGGCCATAGAAACTAATAGAGGAAGGAATAGTGGCAAGGTACTTCGTTACATGGAAGCACACGAAGGATATCGTAGCTAGAAGGTAGGAAGATGCGCTAGAAGGTTATAACTAGGGCATGTAGGTGTGCCACACGGAAGTTGGGAAAATGGTCAATTAATGAGAGGATCGGTGGTAGGTAAAGGAGCAATAAATGTAATAACTTTTCAAAAATATATATAAGGACGTGATGTGGGTTCATTTTTACCTTTGCGATCACAAGTATTTGAGTGAGCTAGTTATGACTGAGCCAAGTGAAATGTGTTAAGGTGTGGAGAGTTATGAAACCAGATGTGGAGAATAGATTTATGCATAGAAGTGGCTTCAGGTCCCCATCAAGAATGGTTTAAGCGAAGTAGAAGCATTGAGAAGGAGCTAGGGCATGCGGTTTCGAGCTAGGGCACAAAATCTTACTCGACAGAAGAAAAAAGGTGAGATTTTTATAATGGCACCGAGGAAGGCACTGCAGCATGTACGAAGGGGAAGAAGAAGGTGGAAGTCGAGGTCCAAGTTGCTCCGAGAGAGAGTTTTAAGATATGTAGTATCCGAGAAGGAATGATCATCGGGTGAGGTTGGGATTCCCATATCCACAAATGTAAATTGAGTGATTATAACCACCACACCACTGATAATAAGGGGAGTTGGATGCTTTGTTGAATAAGAAGACCAACAAGCACACGGTGGATAACATGTCAATATTTGACGATGTTGGGGAGAAGTTTATCAAGAAGGTAGGGGTGTATTAACTGTATGAACTCCCATATTTTGGAAAACTAGAAATTTTATATCAATGGATTATGAGCAGAGTCTATGACGACTTCTTCTATTTTGATGGACGGAGGGTAAGGATCATGGCGGCCCTAATTGCTACATTGAATAGATTGAAGGGCACATGGACGTATATTGTTAGTGGCCTAACCGTGATAAGGTAGTTGTTATAGCCACTAGAAAGGAGTTAGGATATGCCAAGGGTCCGCGTGGAATGGACATATACAAATTAAGGAAGTACCCTATGGTGCAGGAAGCCATACATCTGCTCACTAAGTTGAATGATCAAGAGAGATGGTCACAGGTAAATACCATGTGGCTACATATTGCGAAGAAAATGTCACAAGGATAAGTATACAACTTAGTTGGCTTCATAGCAGAAACAAATTATTGAGGAAGCACGCACAGGTGAAAATATAAGTTTTGGCGCTATCCTACTATCTCTTGTGTTTGTAGAAATTGGAGTGCCCGATGGGCTAAAGAAAAAAATTTGGGAATACCCCGTGGAGAAGAAGTCCCTCATAGAGAGGTTTGAGAAGTATTTGTGTGAAGGAACAATGAGTGGCCCATTCAAAAAAGGGCATAAATATGGTATGATCGAATAAACATGACCTTTGAAGAGGAATGGTGCATTCCAAAGGAGTTACCCTCAGTAGTGGGTAAGGCAATGCAATTCATGGTGTATCAACATTTTTACATCGCACATTTTGTAATGAAGGATGGGACATGGAGTGTACCGGTGTAAATTTCCATACACCTTCACAACATGCTATTTCTAGGTAGTAGTACACAACAGCTTTACTGAGATGCTCGTCAATTGAGATTTAATGCAGACAAGGTAGATTATGATTACCATACTCTCACAAAAACTTATGTTTATCCAGGTTGGTTTTCTTGCATTGAGAGGCTCATTTCAGATGTTATAAGTATGAAGTCAATAAGTTTGGATATTGGGGAAATTAGAAACATGCTTTTCTACCTCCAAATTTAAGCCTAGGTCTAAAAATGACAAGTACGCGGAGAATGAGTTCATGCTCCCAAGGCTCTAAGAGAAAACTCAAAGTTGAAAATGTGGCATCTCCAAAGCCTACCTCGACCATAGAGATAGAAAAATAAGAAGAGCATGAGGATCATGGTGGCTTGGACCATAGACATCGAGGCATCCCATAGATAAAGTGGAAAGTGAGCATGCGGATACTCCCCATAGGCATAAGGAGAGGAAGACTTAGACGTAGATATAGTCCATGAGGAGCGCTAGTTTAAGAAGGTGTTCAGAAGAACCAGGACCCAAGGCGCAGGAACATCACAACCTTTACAAAGGTCACCTCAACTCTCCCCTCAGAAAGAAGCACCAGAGAAAAGAGAAGAAGAAATTTGAAGCTTAATGAGGAGGCGGAGGAGTCCGAAGAGAGTGTGCTTGGTACCCTGGTTTAACTGGAAGATGTGGAGGAACCACAAGATGAAGAAATGAGAAATAATGAGGAAGGGGTGAAAACAACATAAGAAGTTGTGCGTGAAAAATATAGTGTGTCGATTATGACTCAAGTAGGAGAAGGGACAACTCTAGACCTTGGCACCCAGGTTCTTAAGGGGCCAAGGACAAATAGAAGTGAAGAGTATGTTTTCCCTAGTATGGGCTATGTTGATGACAATAGAAAAATTGTCTACGACCGACTCCAGAGCACTATGGACCTTAAGGATTTATATGGGTGGGAGCTGATGGATCCAAATATGGCCATTATGCGCACAAGGAAACAACTATCCTGGTCCATACAGACTCATATGGATGAACCATATTTTGATGTGTGTAAGTAGTCCCGTGTCTTGCAAAGAGTGATAAAGGTACCTAAAATCAGACACATGTAATTAAAACCTACTCTAATGTCTAATGAGTAGGTCAAAATGCCTGGTCAAGTTATTTTTGAGGTGGCATGAAGAAATGTCGATAAGGCTGCCACCATTTGAGCACTGATGGAGGATAACAAGGATAAAACTGTAGAGATGACACATTTAAAGGAAGAGAAGGAACGAGAACGGAAAAAGAATGATGCCTTCATTATTGTAGTGGAATAAATTGGTGATCACATCCTCAAAGTAAGGGCAAATCTAGAACCTAATGTACCTGAAAATTTTCCTTATGCTATGCATTATGTGCACACTTTGGTCGATTTGGTGTTAGAGGATGGACCAATTCAAATTCCCACACCAAAATATGTCGAACAAGAAGCAAAGAGCCTCTATGCTTAGAAAAATTTCAACTTATGAGGCATTGCTCCAAACTTTAAAGGATGAACTGAAGAAAGCAGAACAAGCTCTCAATTTGTGTGCAGAACTAGAGGCAGTAATAAGGACCAAAACTCTATTTAAAGATAATGAAGTTCTGACAGTGATGAAAGATGATACTTTAGGGGGCACACAAATATTGGAATTGGTGAAACAAAAGTGCAAAGCCCTCATAGTAGCATAGGATCCATATAAAGAGAGGATTGATGAGATTGGGAAGCTCATAGCCCAAAAGATGGATCTCCTAGAAGGAATGATGTCAGGTATGGCCAATGTTGTCTAAGTACTACAAAATGAGAAGGAAAAGATCACTCAAGACGAACTAGATACCATAACCACATATATTCCATAGAAGATAAAGACATTGCTAAGTGAATGGTAGACATTGGAGGCTAAAGTTAAAACTGAATATCCAAAGTTGATCCTCCTAGTTGAAGAAGAGGGTGTTGCAAAGTAAAGATTCATTCTTTTGTACAGTGATTCTTTTATTATTTTAATTATTATTCTTTATCATTTGGGAACATCATAAAGAATTCCCATTGTCGGGATGACAATGTACTTTAGTTTGGGGTAATGTTGAGCAGATAAAGTGTTGCTCAAAGGATAAGACACACAAAGGATGCACGCACGAGTACAAGGTGCATTTTAAGGCGTGGAAGGATAGGGAAGGAATCACACGTCGAACACTTTGGATCAAGACTTAGCCTTTTTATGGATAAGAGATATTTTTGGAGATATCATGCAAAGCAAACATAGGGATGAAGACTTGTGCTACATGCAATGATATTTTGGGAACGAGCGATTGATAAGTGCCATGCATGGTTTGAGCTAATAATAGGAGTTCTTTGAGTTAACTATAATACATCTATTATTAGAACACTTTTATGTATGAATGCTATTGTAAAGGGACATGACTATTATCAGCATGTGACCTATTTTGAGAAGTGCATAGGTGGTGAAGGGCATGCCCCCACCTCTATAAATATGTATTGAATTGTGTAGTTTAAGGGGACCGAATTATTATAGAGTTATGATTTTGGATCTGATACGTGCATGACTTATGGATATACCTTATAATGTAAGAAGCTTTTGTGGGTTACAGTGTTTAATGTAATGGAGTATACTGGCTAAATAATGGTGTTGAACATAATTGAACCTGGTTTATGTATGGTTAATATTATTATAGTTATTGTTTAATTCATGATTCTCTAAGATCTAGGTTTGGATTATCTTGTTTGTGGAATGTTAATGTTTAATTATGGATCTCGAATATGTTTTGCCATCATCACACTAACATGTTGCACAAGAAACTCTAAAGAGGGGCCTGGTACCTTTGTGTTTGGGTGAGTTCTCACTCAAGATGAGTGATGTTCCAATGTTCTGGGTTATTCACAATAGATTTTAGGTTGATTATATGATTTAACTAGTGAGTTAACACTTTATGAGAGTTGGGGTGCTTTAAGTAATTAATAGACTAGAATAAGCTTTTCGAGCTATTTGGAGGTGATGAAGAGGAATTTGATAAGATTAGAAGCATTTGAAAGCGAGATTTCACCAATAAGAGGGTTTATTGACTAAATGCTTTTTAAAAGGCTTAATTAGCTCATTAATAGCTAATTATTGATTTGAAGAGGATTATAAATAACAAAGTGTCGTTAATTGGCATTCAGAATGTGATAGAAGCTAGTTAATTAATGAAGTGTCGTTAATTGACCAAAATATAGGGAAATGTTAGTTAATTAGTGGAAATCACTAATTATAAGAGGAATGATGAGATAGAGGATAATTGGTACCACTTTAAAATTAAAAATAAGGAAGCAGATTTTAGGTGTCTATATTTTCCCCTCTTTAGGGTGGCGTAAGTGATGTCATTGTAAAAAAAAGTAGACAAGAAAAAACAATCAATTTTGAAGAAAAAAATAGTGGAATGGAGGATGCCCCCTTGAGTGTCAATGGGGTGATAGAAGAAGTTGATCGATGATCACAAATATGAAGAAACAAATAGAATAATCCGGGTGGAAGAAACTCGAATAGTAATGAGAATTGATAGATGAAAATAGAAATAGCCTTTGATCCAACTCATTCAATCAACAACTTTGTTTCATCACTTTTCTCATATGATCTACATCATCAGCCCTTATTAAAATATATGCATACAACAAAAGTGTAAAATAACATTAAAAGCTATAATACTAACATTTGTTCATTGCTAAAAATTCTTAACTCCATGCAACATACATAATGCAATGCAATATGAGAAAGTAAAAAGATGCTTAACTCCATGCAACATACATAATGCAATATAATACGAGAAAGTAAACAAGCTAACTTGAAAGGGAAATAAGTACAAACACACATACTCAAACAAACAATGTTCAAGACAGTTGCACTAATGTTTTTGTTATCAATCTTCATTTCCGAATGTTCATGTTTAACGAAAAGGGTTGAAAATGGTTCCTAAGCAAGGATACATGCAAGGGGAATAATGGAGGACACTTGGGTCCTATGAAAAATCATTTGTGTACTACAAAATAGTACCCAACAACTCGTTGTGCCAAAGGTGTACAGACATAACAAGTAGATCGTCTTTTGTTAATGGAGGTAGATCAAAATGATCCACAATTCATTGCACAAGAACAAGTGAAAACGAAGAAAGATGCTTTTGTAAGACAAATTTCAATGTTTGAGGAAAATGCATTTGATATAGGCTTCAGCTGCGTGCATGCCTTTTACCATTTTTTTTCCAAAATTGTACAATTTTTTGGATTTTTTTTAATGCTTTTTAACAAATGTTTTGGGTCGTTGAATGATTTTACTAATTTGTTAGGTTTTGAATGTTTTACTATTTTTTTGGGTTTTTGAATGTTTTACCAATTTTTTTGGGTTTTGTGATTTTCCGAGAAGAAAATGATTTAGAAGAATGAAATTATCAAGGGACATCACAAAATAACGTTAGGAAGCAAAAATATGCCCCACGTAGTAGAAAGGGTCACCGGGAAGCAAAAGCATGCCCCAACGTAGTGAAAATGGGTGAAAATGATTATTTAATAATCATCACGACGAATGCTAGAATAATTTGGAAGAAAATTTGATTTTCTAGTGCATTTAATGCACTTTTGGCATGAACATGTTGGTGTTAATGTCAGGAATGCAGGCATGAATATGGGCACACAAGCACCGAGGGATCACATTCGCATTGAGATAGGTGTGTAGGCGTGAAGAGCGGTGTACACGTGTGAATGAGAACATATATGCGGCGTGTATACGTTAAATGTGCGAGCACCGAGATGGGTGCACAATCACAAAGATGGGTGCATAGGCACAAATTTGGGCACATATGCAATGACAGAGGCACGTAAAGGGCCTTAGGGGTGCATAGGCACAACAATAGAATTTAATGCATGTTGAATATTTTTCATTTTTCATATTTGGATGTTTTGATTTTTTTACTAACATATTTGAATATTTTGGGATTTCAAAACATATTTGAATTTTTTTACAATTTTCTAGAATTTTTTTGAAACTATGTATAGGAAATGAAGAAACATGGATGCCCCCAATGATAGATGGGATGTACAAGGGCATAATTCCACATGTATGTGCAAGAAGGTGAAGATGCAAAGTTTCCCCAATGTTAGATGGGAATATACAAAGGCAAAATCTTCACACATAGAAGTTGGATCAAAGACAATATGGATAATTTTAGCATGATGATGAACTTAAACCAATGACACACTAGGAAGGAACAAGCCATGCCCCAAGTGTAAGCTGGCCAACAAGTCGATGATAGAAAGAAGTAGAAGATTGTTTATTGTTAAAAGGGAAAAAGTTTCCCTCAAACATAGTAAGAAGGAAATCTTATAAACATGGATGTTCTGAAAAAGTATAAGAATGATGTGAGTTCCATGCTAGGACATGGAAAATGTAGCCGAGAAGCCTCACAATGAAGAAGAGATTAACCAAAGGCACAAATCATGAGACAAGGTACGGACTAAAGTAAGAGTCTGAATAAGGTAAAAAAAAACACTTGGTAGCATACTAATCCTGTTTGGTCATCGAGATCCATTATGTGCACGTGGAAATTTATTACCTCTTGGAGGGAAGATTTGATAGACAACAAGTGAAGACACCCTAGCTAATGTGTAGGAATGATTTATTTTCAAAGTTGATTTTTGAATGGATTGTGGAAGGAGAGTCGTGTATTGCTCTATTATCGTCGAAATTCATAGCCCGAAGGAAATGCATTTGATTCTAATCGCAACATTTCTCTATTTAGTTAGGAATCCATAGACCTAGTAGAGATTATTGGAAATACCCCAAGAGAGAGTTATATATCAATTTTACTTTTCTTTTAGCTTTGTGTTTTTTATTTGATTTGAATTGTGTTATTCTTTCTAAAAACCTATTTTAGCTCTCTTAATTTAACAAGGGGTTAAAAACCACTTATGTCTTGATGGAAGGATGTGGAAGTGATTGTGATGACAACATCGGCTAGTGTCAACAAATACGTCCAAAATTTCTTCGTAATAAGTTTATTATATGTATATAGTGATATAATCTCTAAGAGGTCAATCGTTCTTTAACTTACCAAGGTGATAAAAGACCAAGATCAAATGGATACCATAGAGATAAATGTCACAAAATGCATGCGAATAGACTAACCAAAATATCATCGAAGGGATGAAAATGATAGGTGATTTCCAAAGGAATGGAAAGAAAGGGAAGAAAGAACATCCATATGTATGTAATACTTGATTGTAATGTTTGGTCTTTGTACCTTTGATTTTTAATGCTTTCTCATTTTTTGTATTTTTGAAATGTTTTCTCATTTTTTTATTTTGTATTTTTATTGGGATCAACAAAGTCACTCACCATGATAAGATCGAACAACAACGTTAGTGACTTCCTTGATAAGGAAGACTAGGTTTGTTTTCTTATCAAGAGTCATATTATCCCGATCTTGATGATCGTGGTGAGCTCATACTCAACAAATGAGTATGATTTATTGTGAAACATGGATTTTGAATGTGGGAGATTAAGCTCCCTTTCCAGAGGTTTATGAACTTTGTGCCATATTTTATGGTTTTGTTGATGTGTATTTTTGAATCGCGTTTGATTATGAACTTTATGATCATTTAAATTTTTGGGAGCTTTAGATATCTTCAACTTTTTTATCTTAGCTTGATGAAGAAAACGTTTGGGTTTCTGTGAGATAACACTGGAATTGTTTGATCCCAAGAAGTGGAAGAAGAAAGTGGACATAGAGGATTGATGTGAGAAATGATGATGGGTGTTTCACCATTTTCTTTACGTTTTGAATGACGGAGCAGATAAGGGTAAGAGCTAGGAGGAATACTGTTAAATGAGATGGTGAGGGTTGTTGCATGTATTCTAACTTCTTGATCTAGTACCAATTCTAAGAGCTTCCTTTTGTCTAGGAAGAACTACTTGAAATAGAAAACAAGACCACAAAAGAATAGTTAAATAATATATGATAGTGGACTGCCTAGCGTATGCTAGTTCCGAGAAGTGTGATACTTCCTAGATGGTTGTCAATCCACTATTTAAAACAACTTAATGTGATAAATAAGTAAATTCCTATTGTAGTTGATATAATTTAGGTATATCATTCAAGAACAATAAACAAATCTAATACAACAAGATAGGTTATACTCAGATCTGAAGGGTAGGTATTTGTCAGGGTGTTGGAATTGGTCAGGGTCAAGTTTTGGGTTGTTTGGGTCACTTGGTAGAAGGTAGGTTAACTTTGTTATTGGAAAAGGTGTAAAACATAGAAACCGACATCGGTCGGGTATAACCAATGATGGTTTAGAAGGGACCAACAACAATCATCGATAAATGATGAAGGTAAGGTCGGGGTGAAAGGAATTTAATAAGATCTGATTTTGGGGATTGAAATAGAGCTAAACAGAGATGGAAGGGTGGATGGAGAGATCTGTAAAAGGTCTCAAATATACTCAGAGGGGTGTAGGAGGTGAGAATGGGTGATTTGGTGGTGTGGATAGAGGAATGGCTGAGTCTACAAGTGGGTAGAAGATTGGAAAAGAACATGCAAAGTATAAACTGATAACATAAGTAACAAGGCTATTATCTTTTGAAATAAACTATCATTGGTAAAAGGTATACTTACTATAGTACAAGCTTGACGGCTTAATGTTGATGGCGGTTGATCTCAAGAGTGGTGTTTGGTACCACAATAGTACTCCCGAGATGATACCTGCGGATCCGTCCTAGTGCTATTTGTGGATTTGGGTGTATGAAAGACTCGGTTTTCCTTGCATGCAACCTGTCATCACCAATCCAAAGACTATGATAATTCTTCACCGGGAACTCCTCGTGCTATGATTATTTACTAATGCACAGCCTTTAGTTTGGTGGATGTAATCTGGAAACAAAACAACAACCGAACACAAGAATACCATCGACTATGATAAGACGGAATGATGACAAATTTGAAATATCAAAGTAAATTATAATATTAACATAAAATTGTTACAATCTCACCCATGAGGTACTTCAACAAGACTATGGGAGAAACTTTACAATTACACCTCTTGATGGATTCTTCAACACACCTTTAGCGATGGCTTCCTTTGCACACTTCCTACAATATTTCTCACTACTTCTTTTTATGCTAAATGAGGGGGTAGCCTTTCTATTTATAGAACTTCGAGGCTTATCCATCTTATCTCTAAGATAGGATAAGAAACCCACTCTGACGAATCATATTCCATACCTTAACTCTTATCTCGTACATGTAAGCTTATCTGTTAAGATAAGATAAACTTTATCATTTTACATGGGTTCCACATTTTTAGACTTTTGACAAATAAAATACACAAAATATTTATGACCTCACTCCTTGTCCTTATTACCAATATAATATTTCTAATTCCTAATCACGTAGACCCTACTTCTAATTACCCAAACTTTGACATTTTAACATTCTTGGACCACTTACGACAAATATTTACTTTTTACAACATTCCTATTGTACTTTGGATATCTACCGTATTCCACATTATTGGCACTGCATCTTGTGGCGCCGTTATCTTCTATCAGACGCTACTACTAATTATACTTAACAACATCCTATTCCTAATACATACATTAATGAAATAGAAATTATGGAGGAAAATTTTAGTGTCGACATCTTCCCCCTTCCTAGCTTCTACTCCGTCCTTGGAGTAGATTCTTCTAGTGCTTGGAAAATCTTCAACTTGTCGTGGTTGACCCATTTCGTAATGGGAGTGCCATCCAATTCCTCTAGTCAAGACGCACTCATTTTCATGCACATTGCTTTATTTTGTAGGGCCCCATCCATTTTGGAAGAAATTTTCTCTGTCTTCTTTTTTTTATATCGGAATCATATACTAGAACCAAGTCATTCACATGAAATGGAGACCACCGGATCTTTTGATCAAAGTACTCCTTCTACTTCATTTTCTTCTTATGGCTTGTATCCTTTGTTGATTCTCTCATTTCCTCCAAGAAATGAAGATGTACTAACCTTTATTTTCTTGAATCACTTTCATCCATCCTTTCATTTTTCATAACTCTTACAAAGTGGGAATATCAAACTCAATAGGAAGAATCGGATCAATGCCATAGGCCAACCGAAATGGGGAGTATCCTGTTGCTGACTTTGATGTTGCCCTATATGCCCACAATGCTACATGAATCCTTTTATCCCATTTATGTACCTGTAAGGCTGCATCTTTTGCTAGAATTTGACACAACACAAAAATTTGTTCGTTCCACCTGTCCATTTGTGCTTGGCTTGTATGTTGTTGTCTTCCTGTGCTTAATAGAAAACTTATTGACTAGGGCTTCTACCACCTCATTAATGAAGTGGCTTCCTTGATCTGTTACAATTTCTAATGGGCAACCAAATCTGGTGACAATGCGTTCATACATGAACCTTGCCACTTCATCCATGGAAGTTGTTTTCAATGGCCTAGCTTCAACCCACTTGGTTAAATAATCTGTGGCAACTACAATATACTTATTTTGGCATGATGTAGTTGGAAGTGGACCTACAATGTCTATTCCCCACTTTTCAAAGGGACCAAGGGGAAGAATAGGACATAATGGAGCTGATGAAGTCTTACGGTTACCATGTGTTTGATAACTCGCATCCAAGATCCTTCTTGTTGTAAGTTGTCCAGAGAAGTGCCCTCCACATGTACCATTGTGGAATTCTTCTAGCAGATTCCTTCCTTGATCACGTCCAATGCCGCCCTCAGATCGTCCATCGTGTCCTATTCAAAATAATACTCCATGCGAGAATAGAATATGGACGATCGGCTTGAGTAATCTTGCTCTTAGTCTTTGCATTGGCACCGTCAGAAACTTGAATTCATTCGAGATAATTCCAAATATCTATGTATTCACTAGGGATTGTTTCAAGGGATAACAATGCTACATCGGGAAATCATCATCATCACAAGATGATCCTAAACCATCATAGGCTCGAGAGAGTGCATCCGCATTGACATGCTTCTTTCCCTGGCCTATCTATAATATCAAATTCAAATTCTTGTAGCAAAATTATCCATCTTGCTATCCTCCCCGATGGGTTAGGCTTATTTACAATATATTTTAGAGCACGATGGTTTGTTACAACTAGAAATTTTGCCCTAGCAAGTAATTTCTAAACTTTTTATAGCAAAAATGATAGCAGAGCCTCTTTTCGATTCTGACATGATAATTTACCTCAAGACTTTGCTCATTTATCGCTCCTAAAGTAAATTGGATGTTCATTCCCATTTCCATCCTTTTGGCTCAAAGTACTTCCTAGTGCTGCATCCGAGGCATCGGTGTACACAATGAATGGCTTGCTCAATCTGGATTCTTCAAACAGTGAAGACACCGTGGCTTCCTTGATTGTCCAAAAGCTTCATGCGCCTTATTTCTTGGTTCATAAGTAACATCCTTCTTCAAGAATTGGGTTAGTGGCTGTGCAATCTTTGAGAAATTCTTGATGAACCTTCTATAGTAACCCACATGGCCTAAAAATGATCTCAACTTACTTCTATTCATAGGAAATGGTAAATCTTTGATTTTTGAAACTTTATCAGGATCAGTACCAATACCATCTCTGGATACAACATGCCCTAACAAAACTCCTTTAGAACATCCAAAGACACACTTTGTAGGGTTTAGTGAGGCTTGTGCTTCATCTAACCTTTGAAATGTTTTCTCCATCTAGTGCAGGTGGTCCAACTTGCTCCCATAGATGCAAAAATCATCCAGAAATACTCTGATGAAGGTCCCAATGTAGGGTTCAAACACCCTATTCATCAAACGTTGGAATGTTGTTGGAGCATTACACAACCCAAAAGGCATAACTCTATAAGCAAACGTTCCCCAAGGAGTGGTGAACGTGGTCTTCAACTGATCTTTTCTGCTATACGAACTTGATTGTAGCCACTATATCCATCAAAGAAACTATAACACTCTGGCCACTACTACTACTTCATCCAAGATCCGATCTCGAAATTGGAAGAGGGTAATGATCCTTCTTTGTTGCCTTATTGAGCTTCCCGTAATCAACACAAATGCGTAGCTTCCCATTCTTTTTATTGAGATCACAATGGGAGAAACCCATTCGAATTCTCCAGCAAATATTAATCTGTGTATCAAGCAACTTATCTATTTCTTCTTTTACAGTCTTGGAAAAATTAGGATTCATTCTATATGGCATTTGCTTTATGGGCTTAGCACCATCTACCAGCTCAATACAATGTTCTACCCAACTTACTTGACGGAGTTCCTTGTAATCAAAAGTGAATAGGTGTATGTACCTTCGAAAGAGCTAGAGGTAGGATTCCTTCTCACTCTCCATCACAACATCACCAATCTTTATTTGTTGGAGACGATCATCAACTTCTTCTTCAGATAATTTTATGGGGTCATGAGTTGGTGTGACTGGAAGGATATCCATGACTGAAACATCCACTTTGCTTTCTTCATCTTCGGTTTCCACTTCACCGGTACTAGAGTAATCGAGAGGATGTCCAATCATCAATTTCATCACTTGAATCCATTGTGTTCGCTTTATGATGTCGAGGATCACGTTTATCTTCACCCTCTCTCTACCACGTCCAAGTGTCATGAAACCTTCATTCCAATATTTTCTTGCATGAACTCTCCTTAGCCATGGTCTTCCCAAAGAAAGCATTGGGTATGCAACAAGTACCATTTTCATCACTCGAAAGTCTACCACACATACAACACCCATAACGAGATATTGCCACATTTAAAACTACACCTTTGGTTTAGTTTTTCCCTTATTTAATGACCTTAACATAAGTGTTGAAGGGCGATCAATTTTAAACCCAAAATATTCATTACTGGACTCGGTCATTACATTAATCGTAGTACCTCCATCAACTAAGACATCATGAATTGAAATACCATTACATAATACCTCGCTTGTGGAGCATAGGGATCTCGCCTCGCCTCCAAAACAGGGACCTCAACCTCCTTCCTTCTTCGAGCATTGAGTCCACCTCGCAAATCCCGCCTCTTCTCGAAGACATAGCCAAGAGTTGACCATATGTAATATTTGCGAGCCTTTTGGACAGATCTTCCAAGATGGAGTATGTTCCTTGCCCTGTGAAATCGAAAATCCTGCACACCCAACTTTCTTCTTCTATGTTTCTTACTAGTTTCTTCTTTCATCTTCTTAGGATCATTTCCATCTTGATTATCTTTTTCTTTCTTTCTTTTTGTTACAAACATATCTACTTCATTATTTCTACTCTTATCTACTACATCAAAAGAATTCACAGTGCTTTTCCTTTATCATTATCTCCTTTACCGGATGTACAAGCTCTATCTCGGACAATTATACTTATAATGACCCTTTTATAACAACCATAATAAACAACTTCAGAAATATTTCTTTTTTGGACCTCTATCTCCTCCCCGAGAACTAAATTCCTTTCCTTCAAGAAGATTAATAGTTAACTCGACCCATCTTTTTGAGCGAGATCTTCATACTCAAGAGATGTACTAGGAGAAATATTTGTGCTCACCGGGAGTGGTTGTGGATTCTAGACCAAAGGCGTTGGTGTAGGCTCTACTTTAGCCACAATTTTCTTTGGGCTCCTCTTCCATGCTTTCTTCTTACCTTCTTGCAATCTCCTTTGCTTGTTCAATGGTAGCTAGGCGGTCATACTTCACTCGTTGTCTGATCTCTGGCTTCATCCCAAGAATGAAGTGCTTACAGAGGAGATTATCCATGCCATTCATCAACCCATCCGCTAATCCTTCCTTAGGATCGGGCATCGAGCTTCCTCCTTAGCTCTAGAACACGAGCATGATAATCCCTTATCTTCTCCTTCTCTCATTGGGATAGCTTTGTGATCTCGATCATGAGATCTCGCATATTTTTCGTTGTTTACCAAATTCTTCAAGAAAACTTTCGGTTAATAAATCCCATGAATTTTTCACATTATCACCTAGTGTTTCAAACCACCTAAGTGCTGAACCATCCAAAAAGGTAGGAAAAAATTCAGTCCATTGTTCCCTTCTTATAAGGCCATTACAAATACAAGATCGTTTAAACTCTTGAATGAAAGAAGAAGCATCTTCATTAGATTGAGCTGAAAAAACAGGAATCTTTCCCATTTTCAAAAGTAACCACTGTGAAATACCAACCCACAAGTACAATTAACAAGACTTATGTGCACAAATAATTGGAATCACTATACTAGAAAGTGACTTTACACCTTTCTACAGTAAAATAGAAATGACCACGGTAAACTATGGTAAAACTTAACTTACTGCAGTAAAAATTGACTTTACTGTGGTAAACACTATTCACGGTAAAAAGTGAAGTTACTGTGGTAAATACTATTCACGGTAAAAAGTGACTTTACTGTGATAAATACTATTCACAACAAAAATGACTTTATCATGGTAACTACTATTCACGGTAAAAATGACTTTACCATGGTAACTACTATGCACAGTAAAAACAAGGTTACCCTCTAATTGATTTTTGACTAAGTGGGAATATCTCTCCAGAAAATCCACCAACGAGGAATGGTCCCGGCAACGGAACCAAAATGTCATCACCAATCCAGCACTATGATAATTCTTCACTGGGAACTCCTCGTGCTATGATTATTTACTAATGCACAACCTTTAGTTTGGTGGATGTAATCTGGAAACAAAACAACAACCGAACACAAGAATACCATCGACTATGATAAGACAGAATGATGACAAATCTGAAATATCAAAGTACTCAACAAGACTATGGGAGAAACTTTACAATTACACCTCTTGATGGCTTCTCGAACACACCTTTAACCGATGGCTTCCTTTGCACACTTCCTACAATATTTCTCACTACTTCTTTTTATGCTAAATGAGGGGGTAGCCTCTCTATTTATAGAACTTCCAGTGCTTATCCATCTTATCTCTAAGATAGGATAAGAAATCCACTCGACGAATCCTATTCCATACCTTAACTCTTATCTCGTACATGTAAGCTTATCTCGTTAAGATAAGATAAACCTTATCATTTTACATGGGTTCCACATTTTTAGACTTTTTACAAATAAAATACACAAAATATTTATGACCTCACTCCTTGTCCTTATTACCAATATAATATTTCTAATTCCTAATCATGTAGACCCTACTTCTAACTACCCAAACTTTGACATTTTAACATTACTGGGACCACTTACGACAAATATTTAATTTTTACAACATTCCTATTGTACTTTGATTGTTACCGTACTCCACATTATTCATGGCACCGTACTAACGGCACCGTTATCTTCTATCAGACGCTACTACTAATTATACTTAACAACATCCTATTCCTAATACATACATTAATGAAATAGAAATTATGGAGGAAAATTTTAGTGTCGACAGGATCCTATGCCAAAATCTTAACCAACCTCCTGAAACTTTTGTTATCACATTACCGCCTCTCGGACCTTATGACCCACTCAAACCCAAACCGAAGGGGTTTAACGACACCAAAATTTGTGCCTACCATCATGTGCCAGGGCACGATGTAGAGAAGCTCGAGGTGTTGAAAACCATTCTTATATAGTTTTCTCCTCTGAAGAAAACTTTGACGATGAGGACCCCATTTCACCAAAGCACCAATTTCCATAGTTCTTCCCTCATTACCTACTCAGAAACCAATACCTCCACCCCCACAACTCTTAGAGCCAACCCCAAAATTTGAGATTAACATGGTTCGCATAAGAGAGTTGGCCGCATCACCACCCAAATGTCGATGCACCCAGCTTACTTCACAAGGATTTTCTCCTGGTAGGATTTTTCTGTCATGCCGTTATACCACTCATCTCACACCTTCTCCATTTACCTCCCCGCCAAAAATCAACATGATCCATGTTGCTACTTGCACTCAGCAGGGATAAAGGCAAGGAAAAGGCGGTGACCCACCAACCAACCCTATACCCAACATACCATCTGCACCCACATCTAAAGTCAATATCTTTGGCCCCACATATCCTATTTCTAATGGAGTTACACACCACGCAACGCTCAAACAATTACACCAATCCCCCCTCAATATGTCTCTCTATGACCTCATCCAAACCTCGAATGCCATCATCAAGCTCTCATGGAGGTCTTTTAATGTATTGAGGTCTTACCCAATGATCATACACCCGTAGCCTCCATTATTACACCCCATCATGTAACCTCTCTTACCAAATTATCACCTTCTTCTACACCTCCACCTACTCACCAAGTAGCGACTCACTTCTCAAATGAAGAGATCGCACCGCACCAAACCGATGACCCAGATCCAACTCTCTTCATCTCTATCCACATTGATGATATACACGTATGAAATGTTATGTTTGATGGGGTCGCTTAGCATTAATATCATCTCCTCCCATGCATTCACCCAAATGTGCATACCTGACAATTACATGCATAAACATCTCATCATGTTGCATTCATTCAATGATGCTATCACCTCTACACTTGGCACCATCATCCTCCATGTTCGCGTGGGCCCCGCATTGTTCCAAAGTTATTTTATGTCTTGGAGGGGGAATTTCAATATAACTTGTTGCTTGGTAGACCCTGGATTCATGTCATGGGTTGTGTTCCTTCCACTTTGCATCGTTGTGTAAAGTTTGAGCATGAAGGACACACCTATACTATTTTGGCTGACCCATCACCTTTTAAAACCTGTAACATGCTTTACTCGACCCAATGACATGCTCATACCCATTAAAGCGTCTACCACCATGAGTACTACCTCTTCACCTACACCTCCAGCTCACTAGTGCCGCCGCTACCTCAACCGCACCTACATCCTCTCCATTCCTACCACTGCCACAACATCCACGAACAAACCGTCAACCTCCTAATCAGCTAGCTCCACCTCCAAGTCAATCTCTAACACGTCATCCATCCCACTACTCATATATCAACCACCAATCCCTTAGAAGGCATTTTTCAACGCCTCACTCTGGGGGAGTATCACCTATATAGTGTCAACACATTCCTTACTCCACAAGAGTATGGAAGTCTTCACCAACACCCTTGTTATGATCACCGCATAAGGAGAACCTCCTTTATGGTCCTCCCCACCTTCGTACCAATCTCACCTATGGGGGACTTGATACTACCACTTATACACCTGAACCACCCTCACAAACCCGGCCATTTTCTGCCGACCTCCAGTCACTCACCAATCGTTGTTTCACCCATACCTTCTTACACCGATGTGCGTGGAAGGGTTTCGATTTTGGATTTTATGAGGAAGGCTGCCATTTGTTATTCCATGTACTACCCGTAAACATAATGACCACAAGTGGTATCGGTTTTCTTGAACCACCTACCAAAAGGTGCGCATTGAACTCATTGAAGACATCAGTCCTTCTCCACCTTCTTCACCCACTCCACCTTCTTCACCACCATCACCTTCTTCAGACGTGGAGTCGATGGATCCGGAATCCATTCCTCTTAAAAAAAATTTGTAAACACCATTTCCTTGGGGCCTCTGACTTATCAAGGTGAGGGTGAGGCTCCCTCCTCTCTTTTCTTCCTATACCCTGAAATGATCGATGATGATACACCTTCGATTAACATCGTTCAATGTCAGGATGATGAATCTATACTCACCTACCTTGGTGTAAAAGACTCATATATTCATCGGTCGTTACCATCTAAGACACAAACCATGTTGAATGAATCAACTATCGAGATCAACATTCATACTCAGGACGACCCGCACATTCTAAAGATCGGACAATCTTTAGATGCTATTGAACAGGAAGCCATCACTTCTTTTCTCAAAAACCATAACCACACTTTCACTTGGTCTTATGCAGATATGCCTAGTATTGAACCCACCATAGTGGTCCATATATCGTAACCATTCCCGATGCCAAACCCGTAAAATAAAACCTGAGGAAAATACACCCTCACATTGCTCTTCTGGTCAAAGAAGAACTTTAGCACCTCCTTTCGGTTTCCTTCATCTTACCCATTGATTATCCTCATTGGATTTCTAACATTTTCCCTATCACTAAGGTGATAGGGGTACTCCAAATTTGCACATATTTTTGTGACCTCAACCTCGCTTGCCCAAAAGATGACTTTCCTTTACCCGGTATTGACCAACTAGTTGACCTTACCACTGGTCATGAGATGCTATCACTCATGGATGACTTCTCGAGTTATAACCAAATATTTTATTGCCCTGAGGATCAACACAAAACCACATTTATCAGCCCATGGGGAACCTTCGCTATCGAGTCATGCCTTTTGGCCTTAAAAATACTGCGCCACATATCAGCTGGCTATAACTTACATCTTCCATGACATCATGCATCGTATATTGGAAGATTACGTGGATGATCTCCTCACCAAATCTAAACGCCGATCCAAGTACCTGCCATCCTAAAGACCATTTTTGGCGCCTCATTAAATATTACATTCACCTTCACCCAAGAAGTGTGTCTTCGTAGTTCTCTCGGGAAAACTCCTGGGATTCATTATCTCCTTATGTAGTATTGAGGTTGACCCGCTAAATTCAAGGCCATTCTTGATATGCCTCGCGCCCACTAACCTTAGGCAACTCCGTAGCCCGTAAGGTAAGTCGCAATCTATTCACCATTTCATTTCACAATTGTCGATTGGTGTCAACCATTTCATCGTCTTCTCAAGAAATATGTCTCCTTTAAATGGGATGAGGATTACCACAAAGCTTTTGAGGCCTTAAAAAATACTTTCTCCAACCACCTAAAGACAATCAACCCTTCTACCTATACATCTTAGCTACGATCACTCCTTAAGGGCCATGCTCGCTCATCGTGAGGAACAACACGGGGAGCGCAGGCGGTTTATTATATAAGCCGTACTCTTTTGGACTATGAAACCCGATACATCCATGCCAAAAAACTTTGTTTAGCCTTAGTTTTCATTACCACAAAACTCCGCCATTACCTACTCAACCACAAAACCTATGTTGTGAGCAACACCGACCCCTTACACTTCATGTATGTCAAACCTTACCAAAATCAACGTGACACACGTTAGCTTATGATTATGGTGACATCGACCTTGAATTCATCCATCAAAAGTCCATCAAGGGCCAAGCTATTATCTACCAAGCTGGTGATGCACCTATTTCGAGGATCAACCCTTTAACTTTAACTTTCCATATGAGTCTATGCCACCCTTTCCCGGACGAACCCGCTTACCAAATGACACTCTTCTTCGATGGTTCTAAATGTCAGCGTGGGGGTGGGGCTGGCGTTATCCTCATTCTACTTGATGGTGAACCCATGCCTTTGTCTTTCAAACTCGATTTTTATTATACAAATAATATTGTTGAATACAAAGAACTCATATTGGGTCTCTAGCCGCCTATGCCTTGGATGTTAAGGAAATCAACATCTTTGTCGATTCTCAATTGGTTGTAAGCAGAGTGAATGGTATATACCAAAGTCATAATGAAACACTTCAAAAGTATAAACATCACATGGACATACTTTTGACTACCTTTGACCGTTATGACCTTCAAACTGTCCCCGCTCTGCCAACAAATTTGTAGATACCATGGCATGCTTGGCTTCTCAAATACCCACTTCGCCTGCTAACTCTAAAATCTTTATCACCGTATAAATAAGCCAATCACCCTCTTATTTACCTCATGAAGTTTACTCTATCAGAACCACCGCCCCGGACCCGAGTGACCTTTGGTATAAAAAATACTCATAGTATCTTTCTCTCTACATCTTACCTCCCGATCTCACCCGTAATGGACAACGTGCCTTTCTCAAAAAGGTCTCTCGTTACATCATCATGGGTGGCCTCCTTTATAAGCATGGCTTCTATGGTATTCTCTTAATGTCCCTTACGAGTTCTGAAATTCCTTATACCATTAAGGAAGTTCATGATGGCATATGTGGAGGTCACTTCAGTGGCCTCTTTCTTAAGCATATTCTTCGCCGAGACTATTATTGGCTGACCCTCAACCATGATTTTTGTGAATACGTCAAGCATTGTGTAAAATTCCAACAACATGCCAACCTTCATCATACACCTAGTCATGCCTTATAGGTCACCCGTGACCTTTGGCCTTTCTCTCAATGGGGTTTGAATCTTATCGGAGAAATCAATCCGCACTCTTCCCAATGACATCAATGGATCATCACCATTATTGAATACTACACAAAATGGGTTAAAGCCATACCTCTCATCTCCATGAAAGATAAGAAAATATGTGAGTTCATCAATCATCACATCATTTTTCGCTTTGGTGTCCCACACCGCCTCATCACTGATAACGGAAAACAATTCAAAAATAAAACGTTGAAAAATTTGCGATGCCTTTGGCATTCAACTAAGTTTCTCATCACCTTATTACCCACAAACTAATGGCCAAGCTGAATCCACTAATAAAACCTTGAAAAAATTTCTCATGAAAGTGGTTAATGATATTGGGAAGGACTGGCATACACACATTCCTTTTGCCCTCTGGGCGTACCATACTAGTATTCACACTTCCAATGTTACCAAACCTTTTTCTTTGGTCTACGGCATGAGGTTGTGCTTTGCCTCTCGAAGTCCAAATTCCATCACTTCACATTTCTCTCCATGACATGCTCAATGATGATGACTTTCACTAGGACCGTTTAGCACAATTTGAGTTATTAGATGAACATCGTCTTAATGCTCTTGACCATCTTCAAGTTTACCAAAAATGTATCAAACGTGCTTATGAAAAACATGTCCATGAATGAACCTTCCAAGTTGGTGATCTCTTCTGAAAGAAAATCAACATGTAACCAAAGCAAAAAAAGTAAACAGGCAAATTTGCTCCTAATTGGCTTGGACCATACATAGTGACCCATACTTATGGGTCGTGCTTATCATTTATATTCACTAGAGGGTAAACCCAAACACGAGCCCCTCAATTCCTTGCATCTTTGACCATTCTACTGTTGACTTTCAATCCCGCCTCACCTTCTGTTTCTTTTCATGCTCATCCCTTGAGTGCTTTTCACTTCCCCCTTTCACTATACCGCCCCCCAATGATTAAACAAGAATTATGTGCGTACCGTCACATTTTATCTTCTCTTAAATATGTGTACCACGGCGCTACACATGGCATGATTCTCATGGATAATTTTCGTCTACTTTAGATGAGATCCCATGGTCGTTTCACCTTTCTTTCTGAACAAGAATATGATTCTTCACCTTAGTCTTGTCCATGACTTAAAATCCCTCACATGGGATTCAACTCCTTTAGTCAAACTTCCATTAAAAATATGAATCCCTCAAAAGGACATCTTTCTCTCTACATCACTTGCTATAAATAGACTGCTCCCTCGAAGGATAGCTATGTAAAGCTCTTTAAAAGAGAGAGAGAGAGAGAAAAGAATCTAAAGCTTCCCGCATCGACCAGCTTCATGAAGGCCTTAAGGAGTTCATTTTCTCATCCCATATAGACTTCCTGCATTGATCAGTCTATCTCAAATATAAGTCAAAATAGAAAAAAAATTCGCCGTGGACTTGCCCATTGTGACGTTGGATCTCTTGCCCAAACGCATGCTACCAAATACCATATAATCTAACCATTTTTTATCCTCTTACCATTCACATTTTAATTTATTACTGCCTTAAGGGACCTAATGGCACCGTGCATTTTGGTGATCATGTGACTACTCTTCACCTTTAGAATAATCAATCATGTAATATCTTTAGGGTCTTACATTCATTAGCCTATCCAAGGTATGACCCACTCGTTATGATCCTTACCAATCAAGTGGCTTCCTTGCCTCCTCTTGTCTTTTAACCTTCTTCATTACATATTGATTACTTTATATAGGACTAGATCCTTGACGATTATCTTTGAGTAATTTTTCCTTTTACGCCACAATCAACTCAAGATCACCCATACCCATGTGCCCACAATTCACCCATATCTCAAAAAACTAGACCCAATTATGCCTATAAACTACCAACCCATACTCATACCTCCTCGTATTCTTCCCTAGCTTAAGGGAGAACTACATCGGCCTCGACGTCCCTTTTCACCGGGACTATGTAGGCAAAGCACTCAGAGGGCATGGGGCCCTGGAGGTTAGCTCACCACTCCCTACCCTAAAAAATTCCCTTTCCTTTTCCTAAATCACATTCTACCCTAGTTAGTTTCCTTTTTATATCACTAATTGGAAATTAAATCAAATAAAACAAAGCATAGGATTGAATCTTACCTCATCATGTTGCCCCCTTTGTGGTGGAATGCTAGCCACCGCACCGCTTAGGTTGTCCACCGACCCCTCTCCTGTCTCTACCATCATCATATCAATTGTCTCACCTCTAACCAACCGAATTACTTAATCCGACCTCGTGGACCTACCTATCCACTACCAATCACCCGCTACACTGCGCTGCCAACTCATCTTTCCATTCCACATGGATGCTTTCCACTTTTCTCTCTCTCACCTATCATTTTCTCCAATTCAGTAAATGAAAAATGATTTGAAAAACACGGAATTTTTTTCTTTTTATAACCTACCCGACTTGAACGCAGTTTACGGGTTCTACCTTAAGCGACATCACCCTATACCCTAGCATATCGTTGTCGGTCAATGTGGATCGACATTGGTTCCTTCAAACCATCATCGGTTTACATGCTTAGTCTTTTTCTACCCCTTACCCCCAATTTTTGACCTGAATCCCTTCTTACCTCACCCAAACCTCACTTGGACACTTCACTTTATCTTCTTGACCTTATTATTTACCCCCTCACCTCATCCTCATTCAGAGACTCATTATTTTACCCATACCTCGGCCCTACCCATGCCGTGACCTAGATACTTGGACCTGGAACATTGCTAGTGACCTATGACCTCATGTGTTCGCTATACCTTATGGCAAACTGTTACCTGTGTTGATGGACATACTGACCTTACCTTGCCTCTTTCCATGACTGTTTATCCTAACCCAACCCTTGGTGTACTAGAACATACCTAAACATTCCTGCACCTAACCTACGTCGTATTTCTTGACCATATCCTATACCTTGGATATTAGAATCACCTCAACCTTGTTTGGATAAACCTATCGACCTTAGACAATGTAGATTTTGCCTGCTCTTCAACCTGGTACCGTGCTGCGGTTATACGTGTGTGTGCATTGACTATTACTACCTTTGACCCTGACCCATTACCTGGCTTACCCAATTCGACCTTTACCCCTCTTTACCCGTGTTGCCCACATTTCTCTTCATCACATTCACCTTTTATCAAACCACTCACTAATTCTTCCTTCTGTCTCATAAGTTCCTGGTTTGAGGGGGATCACCTTTACCCACACATGGGGCAACCACATCTTATTTTTGTTAGCGTCGCTTACTAATACAAGCTATGCAAAAAAAAGTGGAAAAATGTAGACCCCAAAATTGAGTCACACTCCCCTTGGTCCCTCGACAAATAACCAACTCAAACACACTCACCTAACCATGACCCCTTTTACCCCACTCTAATATTAATTTAATTAAATTAATTCATTATCTCATAATATCTATTATTTAAATATCCTAATTGAGATAATGCCCACACATCCACCTCACCTATACACCTCATCTAGCCACCTCACACTAAGACCTATTCTTAGTATGTTTCCATAACTAACTAAGACCTACCTAAACCCTAAAAAATCAAAGCCTACATTCCCTCTAACCACATTCTCGCATGTTAGAAAGGAAGCTTCCTTTCTAATCCGTGGAAGAAGACAAATGAGATCCAAGAAAATCAAGAGGATCTCGCTGATTAGTAAACCTAGGAAATCCTACCCTAACCGACGCCGGTTACCCTAAAGCTGCCGATCAACCCGAAACCATCGTCGGTTACCATTTAATCCCCAAAATAACCTTATTTTGAGGTTGGCACATTATCGTAGTACAAGGATGAAACTAGAGCTACATGCAAGTGGGACTAGTATTTGTACACACATCAGAGCATCTACAACCAACACCGTGAAGCCATCACAAAGTCACCGAATTCACGGGAGCATCCGGGTAAGCACAAGAACCACACCAAGTTCCTTCAATTTGATCACCCGCCATTGCTAACCAGATATCAAACTCATACAACAGTAAGTGTTTTGTTAACCAGTACGTGTCTATTGTCATTTTAGTAGACTCTTTTACTTATGTTATTAGTTTCTACTCCCATTCCCATTCCCCATCATTTACCTCCACACAAACTTGACCATTCCTTCACCCACACCATTAAATCTCCCATACCCAGTTTCTAGAGATCCCTGAGCATACCTAAGACCCACATAGACCTTGCCACAACCCTCTCCATTTCCATTTAGCCTTGGATCTGCCCTCATATCAAGCTTTTATTGAGTTTCCTATACCCCGATCATACCAGACGCTAGATACCCACAACCCTTTCCAAATCAACCTAAACCAACATCGGTCATACCTAAGCGACGTCTCTCTCTATTATTTTACTCTCAGACCAAGAACAGAGCTTAAAACCTCCACCAAACACCCAAACCAGCAAATCGAATCGACCGTGACTAGTACAGTACCATGACAAACACCTTGACCATCAGATTCAGTCATAGCTTAGCCGGTTGTGAATGAATTTTCTTATTATAGACAAATGAGATACCTAAATCATTTTAACTCTTTGTACGATTTCCTTTATTTTTAACATTAAGTTGTTTTAAACAGTGGATTGATAGCCGTCAGGAAATAACACACTTCCGGATCTAGCATACGTTAGGTAGTCCACTACATATATTGTTTAACTTTTATTTGGTGGTCTTGTTTTCTATTTCAGGTAGTTCCTCCTAGCAAAAAGGAATCTCTCACGATTAGCTTTGGATCAAGAAGTCATATGCGTGCAACAACCTACAACCAACATTTTAACAGGTATTCATCCTAGCCCTTTACCCTTATTTGTTTCATCAACATTCAAAGAAACGCTCTAGAATCAGGTGAAAGAGGTAGAGAATGTTAAATTTGGTGCGTAAAATGGGTGAGAGGAGGGGTAGGACAAGGCATAAGTAGGTTGAATAGAGTTGGGGAGGGATTTGGGGAAGTTTGGGTAGGTGTCTAGGAGAAATGGGAGACAAATGGGGGAAGAAAATTGGGGGTTCATGTTTGGGCGTATTAGCAGTGACTAACACTGCCGAGGTATGGATGACGTCGATCTGTATATATCGACATCGGTCGGATGGACAATTGATGCCGGTTTAGCATGGACCGGTGTTAGTCGGTAGTGACTAGTGTCGTTAGTTAATTTAGGGTGTAGGTTTGTTAGGGTTGGGGGTTTGGGGTTTAGGGTTTAGGTTGAGGTGGGGTTAGGTTGGGGTTTGGGGTTTAGGTTGGAGGGTTTAGATAGGAAGGATTTTAGGATCGGGTGGGGTTATGTTAGGGGTTGGGGTTTACGTTTTAGGTTGGAGGGTTTGGGGTTTAGGGTTTAGGTTGGAGGGTTTAGGTTTGAAGGGTTTAGGTTTGGAGGAAAATGGGTTTAGGTTGGTAGGGGTGAGGTGGGGGTGGAGGGAAATGTTGGTTAAAGGAAAGTTGAATAATGTTTGTGTTTTGTTGAATGCAGCGAGAGAAGCTACAGATGAGAGACCGAGTACCGCCCCTATTCGTGGAGGTACGGGGGAGTGCGACAACCGATGAGTGGAGGCATGTGATGGATGTTGGCTTGATAGGCATGAGATGTTACAAGAATATAGTACAGAGCCTAGCCTTATGGTCGCACTCATTGATAGATGGGATACAACAACCAACACATTCCATTTTCCGACGGGTGAGCTGACAGTCACCCTAGAGGATGTCTATCAGATCTTGTGCCTACCGATAGTGGGAAAACAAGTGTATTTTATCTCCTCAGAGGCCTTTAAGGAGTTGATGCTTGATAGTTTTTGTGAGGGTATGATAGAGATGAGGTTCCATAAAGCACCCGTCTAATATATGGTGAGATGTATGCAGCCCATCCAGAGGAGATGAGGCTAGTAGTTTTGATTATGGAGGTAGTGTGTTGTTTTGCACTTGCGCAGATGTAGAGGGTGGGAGATTCCCACAGGTGCTTGATGGGGGTCCTTCATGACATGATGGAGGAGAGGACCTACTTTTCTTGGGCACCAACATACTTGGTGTAGTTATACAGGGAGTTGTGGGCATATAGGAGATTACAGCGATTCAGCCTATGCTACACCTTTCTTCTCCACTATTGGGCATACGAGCACATTATATGTGTGAGGCCACTAGGTATGCCCTGGGATGATGCATTTGAGCTGGGTTTTGTTTGAGTGGGCTACATGCACTGGGTGCCGGTTATTGGAGCATGCAGAGCTATCAGGGCTACACATAATGTAGCCTATTATAGGCACTTGCTAGAGGGGTTGTCCGGCGTGGACATTATTTGGAGGCCCTACGTGGGTTTTCCATCATATGGGTGGATGGCTATGGAGTTAGACCAGTTGTAGCTGGTTCAATGGATAAAGGGGCAAGCGGGAGAGCATGAGCTGATACTCGTAGACAGGGTCAGACGGTAGTTTGGGCTATTGCAGGATGTACCACCTCCCTTCCCACAACAGTATAGGAGGGATGACGTGGAGAGGCTGATGTCCCCTCCATGACCTACCATGCCGACATGGCAAGAGGAGGCACTAGTGGACCGACACATTGATGATGTCGGGTGTATTGATAGATACAAATAGTGGTGGGTAGCTCGGTGGGAGTAGTGCCACCGCACAAGGATAACCATATGTGACCACCCTCACAATCCAGAGGGACATGTTACAGGGATAGGTGGCTACCTTACATGGCCATGTTATAGGTTTACAGGGACAACATGATGGGGTCATAGGCAGAGGTGGCCACGTTATAGGCATATGTGGTGGCCCTTCAGACCCAGGTCACAACATTACATGGGCGGAGTACTGCATAGGGTGAGGCCGTATATGGGGAGTAGGTGGCCACCCTACAAGTGCAAGTGATAGGGTTACACGGTTAGTTGGCTACACGCACATGAACAAATTGTGGTCTTACGAGGCCGTGAGAGTGTTACGCAGCACCGACACAACGCATGTAATAGGAAAGGCTCGGGGATAGGGTCTTGTGGTACATGTATAGTGTACAGGTCGATACCCTTATTGACAAGGCAGAGTACATAAGTTACAGTGAGACCCATGACACCTCCTCAGACCATGCCAATGGCGGGATTTAGGGATGCCCTGTGTGAGGCGAGGTACTATCAGGATCATTTGGTAGTAAGGGGATAGATGTATTGTCATATACCGAGTACCGAGAATAGAAAGCCTCAAGTGAGAGGACTTGATCCCGCACTCATAGTGTGGAGATTACTAGGGGTTGGTGAGCCCAAAGGCAGGAGTAGGGTGAGGCCACTAGTGTACGGAGGCTAGATCAATTGAGGGGCCATCGAATGCTAGATTGAGGCCCACAATAGGTGGTGAGGTGGGTGTGGGGCACCACATAGGAGTGGCAAGAGGAGTCGGGAGAGACCGACATAGAGATCCAAGGAGTAGGTGAGGGATATTGCCATTTTAGATAGTATAGGGATTATTTGTGATATGGACCGGCCTGCGTGCCGATGATTTTTTATATATGATACCAACCTTCGTGCCGATGATGTTTGGTATATGATACCATCCTACATGATGATGATTTTTGTATATGATACCGACATGCATGCCGATGATGTTTGGTATATGATATTTGCCTATGTGTCAATGATGTTTTGTATATGATACCGGCCTGCGTGCCGATGATCTTGAGACATTGTATTGGAAAAATTGTATATTGGAGATATTTGAGTAGACAAGTAGAGTTGATGATTTATATATATATGGTGATGATGATGTTTATGGCATGATGTATATATGTACTTTTGATGATGATATTGTACATGTGATGGAAACAAGGTAAGTTAGGCATGATAGAGTCAGGTCATAGGCATGGATGGAGTCTAGGTCATAGGCATGGATTGAGTTAGGTTAGTTTAGGCATGATGGAGTCAGGTCCTAGGCATGGATTGAGTCAGGTTAGTTTAGGCATGATGGAGTCAGGTTGGTTTAGGCATGGATCGAGTCAGGTCCTAGGCATGGATCGAGTCAGGTTTTGTGGTTGATTGAATTTCTAATTCATTAATGTGTGTAATTTGTGATGGTATGGATCGTGTTAAGATGATTTGTAGGAAAATGTATGATTATGGTAGATAAATGGTAGATGTGATGAAATGAATGTGTAAATTATGATGGTAAAGGTGTTTAGCAATTGTTGTTTGTGTGGTTGAGTTTCCAGTTATTGATGTATAGAAAGGAAACTAACTAGGGTAGAATTTGAATAGGAAAAGGAAAGGGAAAGGGGGAATTGATTAGGGTAGAAAGTGGACGAGCTAACCTCCAAGGGTCCCATGCACTCTGAGTCTTTGCCTACATAATCCCAACAAAAAGGGACCTTAGGACGATGTATTTCTCCCATAAAGTAGGGAAGATTGTGATGAAGGAATGGAATGGATTGATAGGTATTTAGGAATGAGTGAATATAGGTCATAGGCATGATTAAGTGTAGGTCACGAGACATGGTTGAATGTAGGTCATAGTAATGATGGAGTTTAGGTCGTAGTCATGGTTGAGTGATTTTTAAATATAGGTGTCGAGGATCTAGTCTCAGTATAGGATAATCAAGAAGTAGTGAGGAAGGAGAATGTAAGAGGTGGTAAAAGAGCCACTTAATTGATAATAACCCTAATGAGTCAACCATACCTAAGAGGGGCTTATGAACATAAGACCCTAAAGGTGTTGCGTAATGGACCATTCTAAGGGTGAAGAAAGTTGCATAATCACAAAATGTCATGTTTGCGGAAAGTCCCTTGAGTAACGAGGGAATTAGGCTAAAAGGCAAGGAGGTGAGAATAGGCGGTGTAGCGTAACTTAGTGTATGACAACGTGTCTTTTGGAACAAGTAACCTAGGATCAAGAATAGGAAAGTCCATGACAAAAATTTCATCTTTTTCCTTCATTTGTTGGTTTTTAATAGACTGATCGATGCGAGAAGTCTATATGGGATGAGTATATTATCTCCTTGAGGTCTTCATGAAGCTGATCGATGTGGGAAGCTTCTGGATATTTATTACATTTTTGTAATGACCTTATATAGTTGTCCTTCAAGGGAGTAGTCTATTTATAGTGGTGGAATTAGAGTGAAGAGATGTCCCATTTGAGGGAGTCATCTTTTGCTAGAAGTTTGACTCAAGGAGTTGTATCCCTTTTGTTTTTATACATTTAAGTCATGGACAAGACTATAAAGGAAGATTAGGTTCTTGTTTAGAAGACAAGACCGTAGCACACAAAGATTAACTATGAAAGAGGTGGTTTCGAGTGATGAATGACCATGGGATTCCATCTTGAAGAAGACAAAAAGTATCCATGAGAATCATGCTATGAGTAGAGCCATGGTACTCATATTGAAGACAAGACTAGAATGGTGACGAGTAATCACATGATTCTTATTTAGTAGTGGATCTTCAAAATGGGTAATATGGAAGGTGAACAAGGCTCAAGGGATGAGTGATCAAGCGATTTAGAAATTGATATAGGACTTGATATAGACAATAGAATGGTCGAAGATGCAAGGCATTAAGGGGCTCAAGTTTAGGTTTACCTTCGAGTGAAGAAAAATGATAAGCACTTGATCCATAGGCATGGGTAATGATATAGGGTCCAAGCCAATTAGGAGCAAATTTACCCGTTTAATTTTCTCCTCTTTGGTTACATGTTGATTTTCCTTCAGGATGAGGTCATTGAACTGAAAGGTTTGTTCATAAAAACATTTTTCATAGGCATGTTTGATACATTTTTGGAAGATTTGGAGATGGTCAACAAAGCATTAAGACGATGCTCATCTAATAACTCAAGTTATGTTAAACAATCCTGGCAAAATTCATCGTTGTTGAGCATGTCTTGTAGTGAGATGCAAAGAGATGGAATCGGAATTTGAGAGGTAAGACAACCTTGGTACCATAGACTAGAGAAAAGGGTGTGGTAGCAAGTCGAAGTGTGAATACTAGTACGATAAGCCCACAAGGTGAAAGGAATGTGCGTATGCCAATCTTTCCCAAGTATCATTGACTACCTTCATAAGAATTTTGTTCAAGGTTTTATTGGTGGATTCGGCTTGACCATTGGTTTGCGGGTAATAAGGTGATGAGAAACTAAGTTGGATGCCAAAAGCATCACATAGTTTGCGTAGGGTTTTGTTTTTGAATTGTTTTCCATTATCAGTGATGAGGTGGTGAGGAACACCAAAGTGACAAATGATATGATGGTTGATGAATTCACATATTTTCTCAGCTTTTGTAGAAATGAGGGGAATGGCCTCTACCCATTTAGTGTAATATTCAAGTAGTGGTTATAATCCATTGGTGGTGTTGGGAAGAATGGGGTTGATCTCACCGACAAGATCCAAACCCCATTGAGAGAAAGGCCAAAGGTATCATGTGACCTGTAAGGTGTGACTAAGTGTGTGATGAATATTAGCATGTTGTTGGAATTTTATGCAACGTTTGACATAAGCACAACATTTGTGGTTTAGGGTTGGCCAATAATAGCCTAGGAAAATAATGTGTTTTGTGACAACTAAGCCACTAAAGTGAACTCTACAAATTCCATCATGGAATTCCTTAATGGTGTAGGGAATTTAGAACTTGTAAGGAAACTTAAGAGAATGTCATCGAAGCTGCACTTGTAAAGAAGACCACCCATGATGACATAACTGGGAGACACTTTTAAGAAAGGCACGTTGTCCATTATGAGTGAGATCGGCGGGTAGAATGGAAAGGGAAAGATAGTCTCATATATTGCTTATACCAAAGGTCATGTGGGTCAGGGACAATGGATCCGATGGATTATACCTCACGAGGTAAATAAGAGGGTGATTGTAGCCTTTGTATTGTGACAAATATTTTAGAGTCAGCGGGTGAAGTAGGTATCTAAGAAGCCAAGCTAGGCCATGGTATCCACAAATTTATTGGTAGAACGTGGGGTGGTTTGAAGTGTATAACGAGTTAAAGGTGGTCAAAAGCATATCTACATGATGCTTATACTTTTGAAGGATCTCATTATGACACTGGTATATACCATTGACTTGGTTTATGACCAACTGAGAATCACCAAAGATATTGATTGTCTTAACATTTAAGGCATATGCAGCCTGGAGACCCAATACGAGTGCTTCGTATTCCACAATGTTGTTTGTATAATCAAAATCAAGTTTGAAAGACAAAGGCATAGGTTCACCCTCAAGGGGGATGAGGATAACACTAGCCCCTCCCCACGCTAACACTTGGAGCCATCGAAGAAGAGTGTCATTTGGTAAGCGGGCTCGTCCAGGGAAAGGGTAGCTATAGACTCATTTGGGAAGTCGAAGTTAGATGGTTGATCCCCAGGAAATAGGTGCATCAACCAGTTGGTCAGTAATATCCTAGCCCTTAATGGAATTTTTATGAATGAATTTGAGGTCAAGGTTAGTGAGAAGCATAATCCAAAGTGCAACACATTTATGTTGATAGGGTTTGGAATACATATAGTGTAATGGGTCAGTATTAGTAATGACAAAGGTTTTGTGGTTGAGTAGGTAATGATAGAGTTTGGTGGCAATGAAAACTAAGGCTAAGCGAGTTTTTTGGCATGGGTATATCTAGTTTTGTAGTCTAGAAGGGTATGGCTTATGTAATAAACAACTTGCTCTCGGTGTTGGTCATCGCGATGAGCAAGCATGGCACCTAAAGAATGGTCAATGGTGGAAATATATAGGTAAAAGGGTTGGTCATCTTTAGGAGGAATGAGTATTGGTGGTTGAAGAAGGTATTGTTTTAAGGCCTCAAATGCTTTATGGCATTCATCATCCCATTTGAATGAAACATCTTTCTTGAGAAGATGATGAAATGGTTGACAACGGTCAAAAAGTTGCGAGATAAAATGATGAATGGATTGCAACTTACCTTGTAGGCTTCAAATTTGATGAAGATTAGTGGGTGGAGGCATTTCCAAAATATCCTTGACTTTAGTAGGATCGAATTTTATGCCACGCAAAGAAACGATGAAACCCAAGAGTTTTCTGGAAAGTACCACAAAGACACACTTCTTTGGTTGAAGATGAACACAATACTTGATGAGGTGGTCAAAGATGACTTTAAGGATGGGCAGGTGTTCGGTTCAATGTTTGGATTTGGAAAGCAGATCATCTACATAATATTCCAATATGTGATGCATGATGTCATGGAAGATGTAAGTCATGGCTCACCGATATGAAGCACCGAGCGTTTTTAGGCCAAAAAGCATGACTCGATAAGAAAAGGTCCCCAAGGGGTGATGAAGGTAGTCTTGTGTTGATCCTCTAGAGTTAGTAGTATTTGATTGTATCCCAAGAAACCATCCATGAGTCATAACATTTCATGGCCAGTGGTGAGATCAACTAGTTGGTCAAAGCCTGACAGTGGGAAATCCTCTTTGGGACAGGCGAGGTTGAGGTCACGGAAATGTGTGCAAGTGCAGAGTCCCCCTATCACCTTTGTGACATGAACGATGTTAGAAATCCATTGGGGATAATCAATGGGTAGAATGAAGGAAATCGAGAGAAGGCATTGAAGCTCTTCCTTAACCAAAAGAGCAATGTGATGATGCATTTTTCGTAGCTTTTGTTTGATGGGTTTGGCATCAGGAATGGTTATGATATTCTGGACCACAATTTTAGGGTCGATACTGGGCATATCGGCATATGACCAGGAAAAAGCATTGCTATGGTCCCAAAGGAAAGAAGTGAAGGCTTCTGTTTAGTAGCGTCTAAGGATTGGCTGATCCTTAGAATGCATGGGTCATCCTAAGTGTTAATGTTGATTTCTATGGTCGATTCATTCAATATGGTTTTCGTCTGAGAGGGTAACAACCAATGAATATAAGATTCTTTTACACCAAGGTAGGTGAGGATGGACGCATTGTCCTGACATTGAACGACATTAATAGAAGGTGTATCGTCATCGATCATGTCAGGATATAGGAATAGGAGAGAAGAGGGAGCCTCACCATCACGTTGATAGGTCAGCGGTCCCAGGGAAATGGTGTTTACGAAAAAAAAGTTAGGAGGAATATATTTGGGATCTATGGACTCTGTGGGTGAAGATGGTAATGTGGGTGAATGAGAGGGGGTAGATTTCTTGTCTTGGATAAGGTAGACGTGAAACTTCTTGGAGGGTGGAGCGTCAAAATCAATGCCACTACGGTCATTTTGTTTACGAGAGGTACAAGACATTACAATATGGCAGCCTTGTTCATAAAATTCAAAGCCAAATCCTTTCCATGTGCACTGGTGGAGGAAAGTATGAGTGAAGTGGTGGTTAGTGAGGGAGTGTAGGTTAGATAAAAATGGTTGGGCTTGGGATGGAGGATTGGGTTTATAGGTTACAATATCAAGTCCTCCATATGTTAGGTTGAGTACGAAGGCGAAGGTGGGGAGGGCCATAAGGAAAAACATCACCGATGCAGATGTCGTAGCTGGGGTGTTGACACAAATTCCCATACTCTTGTGGGGTGAGGAAGGTGTTGATATTGTATAGGCGGTATTCCCCTAGAGTGAGGCGTTGAAAAACACCTTCTAAGGGATTAGTAGTTGGTATGTGGGTAGCGGGGATAGATGGATCACTAGATGATGGGCAAAAATTGCATCGGTGGTAGAGGCTATAACTACGGTAGGGATAGCATGGTTAGATGCAACGAGAGGTAGTGGTAGTTTTGGAGGATGGGCTCGTGGGTGAGGGTGAAGTGGTGAAAATGGATGATGTCTTAACTGGTATAAGCACATCATTGGGTCGATATAGCATGTTACAGGTCTTAAAAGGTGATGGGTCGGTAGGGATGGTGTAATTATGTCCCTCGTGTTCAAATTTGAGACATCGATGTAAATTCAAAGGGACACAACCCATGGCACGGATCCAAGGTCGACGAGCAACAAGTTATACAAGAAATCTCCTTCTAGGACATAGAAAATTTTGAGATAGTGCGGGGGCCACGCAGACATAAAGAACAATGGTACCCGGGTTAAAGGTCATGACATCATTGAAGGAGTACATCATAACCGGGTTACCATGCATGTAATTAGCAGGTATCGCATTTGGTCGTATGCATGGGAGGAGATGATATTAATGCTAGCAACACCATCGATCATAATATGTCGTATGTGTATATTATCAATAAAGATAGAGATGAAAAGAGTGGGATCAAGGTCATCGGACCTGGAAGGGAGCAATCTCTTCATCCGAAAAGCCGAGGGCAGCCACTAGGTGAGTGGGTGGAGGTGTATAGGAAGGCAAAGAGACCTAGTGAGAGAGGATATGTGGTGAGGGGTGATGATGGAGGTGACGGGTGTGGGGTCATTTGATAAGAATTCAATAGATTGAAGGACCTCTATCAGGGCTCGACGATGGGAATTTGAGGTTTTGGATGAGGTCATGTAAAGACATTTTGAGGGGGGATTGGTGTAGTTGTTTTAACATTGTGCGATGTCTAACCTCGTCGAAATAGAATACACGGGACCTCGAATGATGACTTTGGGTATGGGTGTGGATGTTATGTTGGGTACAAGGTTGGTTGATGGGCTAGTTTCTTTTTCCTTGCCCTTGTCTTTCTAAGCATGGGTGGCAATGTTGATCATGTTAATCTAAGGGGAGGTGGATGAAGAGGGTGTGTCATGGAAGGTATAACAACATGAGGGAAAAACCCTAGTGGGGGATACGATCCTTGTGAAATGAGTAGGGCGCATTGGCATTTTGGTGGTGGTATCACCAACTCTCTCGATACAAACCATGTTAATCTCGAAGTGGATCAAAGAGTTGTGGGGGAGAGATTTTGTCACCGAGTAGGTAATGGGAGAAGATCTGTGGAAATTGGTGAAGGTGAAATGGGATGCAGACGTGCCAAAAATTGTAAGGTACCGTCTTTGCCATAACAACATAACAAGTGCCCCAATGATGATACGAGTCTCCTCGCAAGGTGTTCGGGATCGAGAAAATATCTCAAGTGTGCGTTAACATCCCACATGCCCGCTTAGCCCCCATGTGCTTTGTTTTCCCTCTTCCCCTCTTTTCTTGGCCTTTTGCTTTGCTCTTGATGTGAAACCACCGCCCGAGCAGGCGGCGGTCTCAAACCGCCGCCACTCGGGCGCGGTCCTTTACATGTTTTCAGAAAGCTCTTTTAACATGACTCACATAATTTCAAAGTTTTACAAGCGTTCTTTCACCGCCATAAGCTTGCATTTATGATTACGGTTCCCTGGAATAGTGTTTTGCCATTGTTTATAGTTTAAGAGTTCTATTTGGTTTTTACCTTGGGTAAATCCAAATCTTTATAAATAGATGGCTTGTGCTCAAGAAAATGGCCCCTCAAATTTGCCTCTGATTTCTCTTTGCAATAGATTTAGTTTTCATTTTTCTTAGAATTCGTAGTTTCATTCATTACATGCCTTGTTAGTATTGTTTTGTTGTTAAGAAGCCACATATCCATCTTGTGCAAGTGTTGTTGTTATTTCATCCAATCCATTGGAATAGGATAGTCTATTTATCAATAGGAAGCCATTAAAGTTATAGGTTTTCTCCTCAAATAGGATAGTTTCAGGTTCTGGATGTTTTATGTTGCATGACTCGCAATAGATCCCACTAGGAATTACATAAGCCAAGCTCTGTACTCTTGCGCTATCCCTCTCCTACTCGCATTGTATTCAGTCTGTATTCTAAAGTTGTCCCTTGTTCCAACATCTACTTCTGTTGATGCAAGCATTACATGCTTTTCTGGATCCACGTGAGCACGAAAGAACGAGGAGATCACACTGAGAGGACAAGATCACACACACCATCGGATTCGCCACTGTTCTGCGGAATCCAGGTTCTAGCTTTCAAAGTTCTAAATTAGAATCATATCAAATAGAGTAGTTAATTGCTTTATTTCAGTTAATTTTACTTTCGATATTGCCAGGGAAGTTGTGGGGATTGATAGTTTCTGAGAAACTATGATTCATTCCTCACTTTTGAGGTAGGATCGATAGTCTTGCAAATAGATTAGATCAGTTATTTCATTGTTTAGAGTAGATCTACAAATTACACAGACAAATAGCTATACTCGGTTATCTTGTTTGTTTTAAATTGTTATTGTAGCTATCAATTCTAGATATATTAAATAGTTACTCTTTTAAATTCATTTGAATAGTTCATCAGAAAATACAAAAATAGAGAAATCATATATGCTATAGATATATTTCACGTAGTTAAATTCACTTTATTGCAGTTTGTTTACATTATTGCTTTTGTATGACAATCACGGGACCTAGGGAGCCCAGAGAATACGTATTCGAGCCAATCATGCCTCAACCCAATCTCGTCACAGCAATAGTTGACATAGACCAGAATCTTAGAATCCAAGTCTTCCAAACAACAACAGACTTACAATAGATCAGCTCTCAGTTGAGGGGATTAAACATAGAAGACAATCAAGCACATACGTTTTGGTCAAATCAGCCAAATTATAGATTACCCTAGAAAAATATCCACATAACTGTAGAAAGGCTTAAAAGATCAAACGTTCGGTTGTGATCCTTTGGTCCCATGACTGAGGCGCAGGAGACATTCTCACAGACATAGATACTAGCCTAAGAATTCAGGTTGCACAAACACTGTGAGGTACTCTGAGAAGATCGCACAACTATTAATTTTGAATATAGAGGCTGAGAAAGCATATGATTATTGGATACTAGGGATTAGGGACTAATTCCATACATGACCATAGCAGGACCACAACAACCAAGAGTTTACGGTTGCGATCCACAAATCCCACAACCCAACGAATCCGTAAGTAAATCAGACATAGACACTGGCCTACGCACACTAGTATTCAGATCTACTCCACTTCCACCTATCATCATCACACAGTTATCCTTATTAGACATAGCAGCTAACAAAGCTAAGGAGTTCTGGACTAGGCCAGAGAATCACCCATAGAGTCAACTATATTTACCATCTGCCCTATGACCTTATCTGGGGATATACGAAACTATCCTAGGACATTTTCCACGTATTCCTGACCTATAGGCCGAATCACGAGAGCTCGATATTGATTGGAGCCTTCGAGAAGTCATCCTTGTTGATCGATCTATCACACCAGTTCAGAGTTAGGAGGGCCTTCTTTGCCTTAGATTCACAATTTCCACTAGTGCGTGTCGAAGACATTAGATTGCCTAACTAGTTTTTCTGCATCCCACACATATTTCATCCCCACCGGCTATCTCGGCACGACCTCGAGAGGTCGGGTGCGAGGAAGAGTTACTTGTAGATTCCCAAGCTCGCTTGTCACTTTTCCGTCGTACAAAATTGGTGAACCCTGACGTGAACTTTCTACCTTCTGATTTGGAGTCAGATTTGTACTACCTCATCAGTTTTCACTATCACCTTCGCTCCTTCCCATTATTCTGCGTGGGTATTCATATACCCCCCGAATATGTCGGGATTCGATGCGTATGGTCAGACCCCTCTTGGGCCTTGAGGCATACTACGCCCAACAAAATAGGCAATCATCACCCTCACTCTCAGTATGGGGTGATAACTACTCAACTAACCAGTTGTCAACACAAACTCCAAGGATCAGATATAACTCATCTTTTCAAACTGAGGAGTTAGATCAGCTCGCTCAAACACAACAAATAGAGCCTTTAGGCTCGAATAATATGACGTTCATCGGAGAATCTGGTTCATCTCCTCAGGTGCTGCTTAGACCACAAATTAGTAGACAATCAGACCCATACCTGGTTTTAGATGATGAACAGTCAATACGTTATCCCAGGAATGAACAACGCTCTCGGAGTATGTACCCACCTATAGGAGTTTACAAACACAACCCGAGGCCTCTTTTCAAGAAAATACCTCTATACCACTGCATATAGGAAATACCCTCGAAGAAACTTGGCAAGACAATGGTCAGTTCATAGCAGGGTATCATAGACCTATACAACATCAGAATATACAACAAACGCCACCAAGGCAAAATATCGTGACTTCACCATATGAAGTCATTTCGACTTTAGTAGACAAAGTTAAGGGATTAGAACTTGCCCAAGCAAGTCAAAATTCTCAATTCATGCAAGCAGGAAGTTCCAATCCCCCACACCATCCTAGCCAAGTAGACCTCCTCATAGGAATAGGCACGTTAGGCATGCCTCCTCAGTATTCACAACAAACGCCAACTAGACCCACCATCTCTAACACCATTCCTCCTGGTCTAGTGCAAAACAATCCATTCCTGGACAATACCCCATCATACTTAAACATGTACTCCAAATCACCACAAGGGGATATGTTCTCCTCTCCGGCATGTTTTCTCAAACACAAGGTGTTTCCTTATGCCCCTACCAACGCATACGCTACGCCATATCAACAACCCATTCCACCACCGCTCCCTCAGCAAGCACCATCAATGGTCGAAACCTATGCGATAGGGACTTATTCAGAATATTTGAAAGAGCCCTTAGATTTCACCATATGAAGCATCATGCTTCCAAGACCCCTTCCTGATTTACCCAAGTACAAAGGTGAGGGAGATCCGAATGCACATATCAAGGCTTACGCTACAGCCATACGAGAACTACTCCCTTGGGATGGGGTTGTTGCTAAAATATTCCCAAAACCTTGGAAGGCATCGCTCTCGATTGGTATTATAGAATACCTGAGGCTTCCATCCATTCATTTAAACAACTCGTTTCAGAGTTCATTAAGGCATTTGACATGAACAAACTGTTAAGAACAGGAATCAGGGAGTTCTTACACATTAAGCAGGAACATAATGAATCTGTCGCTCATTTCATCCAGAGATGGCGTACAGTTCTTTATTCTTCTGCCAGTGCTCCAAATATGGACCAAATGGAACTATGTGATTTATTCCTTCATTCTCTCAGCAGAGAAGTGAAGGAAGAAGTCCAGAAGTTCCCACTAAGGACTTACGATGAAGTACTTGAGAGCGCTCTCCGAATAGATCAAGCGGCAATAGATAGTGGTCGTAAGACATATGGAACAAACGGGAGGTTAATCACCTCCAACTAGAACACTACAACTTATCCTACTACCACGAATGTCAATCAAGGACCTAAAATCCTTAACAAAAATCGGGGTGACAACAGATGGAGTAACCGATCAGCCTAAAAAGGTAAATACTGTGAATACTTCACCACCAATGAATAATCAACGAAACAACAACTTTACCCCAACAATCAATACAGTGGATTTTAATCATCCTCATCAACAACAACAACAATGGCAAAGCCCTACACAGGGCCCAAGCCAAAATTCAACTAGGTACCAAAACCAGAATTCAAACCAAAGACAACAAACGCAAAATTTTAATCCTAATAGGCAACGGTTTGATCAAAATTTTGGGCCACAATATACACCAAACCAACAAACCAGGAATTACAATCCCAATTCATATTGTGGTTTCCACAAAATTTGAGGTCATGACACTAGAACGTGTCGTGACTACAATAAATTCATGCAACGTTTGCCAGAGGAACAAAGACAATTCTTCACAGATATGTTCTTGGCAGATCCTGTGTCACCACCACCAAACACGCTCACAGGGGCAGTTTCCCCTCAGAATGCTCCCCTCAAAATCTTTAATGATCCACTCCCAAATCACGATAACAATAGGCTAAGTCTAAATGGGACAAACAAAAGCATAATGATGGGAAACAATGATCATGAAGCCTCGACTTCACTAAATCCATCAGTTGCGCCACAACTAGGGAGTCAGCCACGACCTAAGATAGTCGGTTTAGTAGAGTTAGACGCTGAACTACCCATCGAAGCTGTAACAAGGACATGAGAGTATTTCTCTCAGCCAAGCCCAAGTCACCTACCAGAGAACAGATAAGATCCAACAAATAGTAGAAAAACCCGTAGGTGCCTATGATTTAATTAGTGACCTAACAAAAACCTTCTCGCACATTTCATTTTTGGACTTACTGAAGAATTCTCCTACCCACAGGGCTGCTCTTCTAGAGGCATTAGGTTTAGGTCATCTAATTAACATCACTCCACCTCCGAAACACAAGTGAACCATGTAGACTTTGATATTCATCCTCCTGGGCAGGCGGATAAGGATGTCGAATTCATATTCGAAATAAATAAAATGCCTGACTAGATGTTGAGATTGCATGCCGAGGTGATCCAGCCTTACACTTACAAGTATGGGTTTATAATAACTACGTGAAACGAGCAATGGTTGATGATGGGGCAGCAGTTAACATAGTCCCCTTCTCTTTCCTTCAAAAACTAGGATATGGGGAAACAAATTGTTCCACGACTCGAAATACATTGAGAGGCTATGATAGCCTTAAAGCCACTTCGATTGGGACTATAATACTACCAGTCACCTTAGGACCCAAAACAATCCTGACTGAGTTTTATATTATAGATCGGGAAACTAACTATAATATGATCCTCGGCCGACCATGGATACACCGTATGAAGGCAATCCCTTCTACGTTATTCCAAGAAGTAAGATTCTTGCATCTAGGAAAGGTGTTTGTAGCCAAAGGTGATCCAAAGCCATTCGATATACACCTAGCTGACTTAAAGAAAAGACCAGGCATACACTCAGAATTTGAACTTCCAACAAACCAACTTAATAAACCCACTGACACAAAACCAGAGGAAAAGTTGGTACCTACAACGGATCTTGAGACTATGAGTCTAGTCAAGACAATCCCAACCTCAAAAGATGAGGCTAACATTGTAGAAATAGTATCATTAGGAACTACTGCAAAAATCATTGAATTGATAGAACAAGATCTACCAATGTTCTTACCATTTGATTCTGTAGGCATGGGATATTCCCTAGGTGTTGGTTCTCTTCCAGCAGAGGATCTCTGTATGGTGGAAGTAGAATGCACAAACACAATAGATATCCCAGCGTCCATATTCCCAGCTAAATATTGGACACTCCATTTTGATGGAGCTAGATGTCGTTACGGAGCGGGGCAGGTGTAATCTTTACTTCCCCTGAAGGAAAAGTCCTACCATTCGCCTTTAAACTAAATTTTGAATGTACAAACAACGGCGTTGAGTACGAAGCCCTCCTCCTTGGCCTCATTTTAGCCAAGAGGATCGGTGTTAATAACATCAGGGTGTTAGGAGACTCACAATTGGTAGCAAACCAAGTCTCTGAGATATATGAAACCAAAGCCGAGCACTTACAGCTTTACAAAACAGCTGTGTTAGATCTAAGCAAGGAGTTTGACTTCATATCAATTGAAGCAATCCCACGAGAACACAATCTTCTCACCGATTCTATAGCAACCTCGGCATCACGCTTTACTCCAAATAGTAAGTTAGAGGATACCCATTTCATGGTATCCCTTCGTGATAAACCATTGATAAAAACAACGACAAATTCTCTTTTAAATGGAAATGAAAACAAATCTACTATCCTAGACCACATTGATAGTGATATGGCCACTCTGAATTACTTAAACGCCTATGCGGCATTACATCTCTCCTATCATATGATAGATTTGTCCTTAATCCCACATTCGTCTTCCTACTTCGGAAATCCCATGATGGAGCTTCCCTCGCAAATGGAACCTAGCGTATATACAGTAGAAAATGGGGATGATTTGAATTTACCTCCAGCCCCACCTGAGTTTGAAGAAGGTAATGCCTCCTTAATCGAAGAAACAATTGATGTTAACATCGGAACGGAGGATGAACCAAAGATCTTGAAACTAGGATCCTCGCTAACCCAGAAGAAGTAGAAATACACACTCGAATCCTCAAGGAACATCAGAAGGATTTTGCATTTAATTATAAGGAAATGACAGGAGTTGCACCCCACATTGCGGTGCACAACCTCGTCACTAAATCTGATGCAAAGCCGGTCAAACAAAAGTCGAGACCGATGAAACCTAAGGTAGCTCTCATGGTGAAAGAGGAGGTGATAAAGCTCCTCCAAGTAGGATTCATCAAACTAGTCGATTACTCTCAATGGGTATCTAATATCATTCCCGTTCTCAAAAAGAATGGGAAGATACATCTGCATAGATTTCGAGACATTAACAAAGCATGTCCTAAGGATGACTTCCCATTACCATCCATAGATGTCATTGTTGATGCAACAGCTGGATTTGAACTTTTGTCTCTCATGGATGGATTCTCGGGATACAATCAAATCAGAATATCTGAACAAGATCAAGCTAAAACCATGTTTATAACTCCTTGGGGAACTTATTGCTATGTTGTTATGCCATTCGGTCTCAAGAACGCTGGCGCCACATACCAGCGAGCTATGACATATATATTTCATGATCTAATTCATAAAATTGTGGAATCCTACGTAGATGACTTGTTGGCTAAGGCCAAGAAGCGTTGTGACCACCCGAAGGTGCTCCGCGTCATTCTTTCACGTCTAATAGAATACGGAGTCACGCTAAATCCAGAGAAATGCGTCTTTGGTGTAACAGGAGGAAAGCTCCTAGGTTACATCATATCGTCATGAGGGATAGATGTTGATCCAACCAAAATTTGGGTTGTCCTCGAAATGGTCCCACCTTCGGATGAATCTGGAATCAGGTCTTTTCTCGGAAAGCTTGGTGCAATCGGAGATTCATCCGGACTTAAGTTTCGCCATTCACCCAATTAACAATCTACTCAAGAAGGATTATAGCATTGATTGGACTGAAGATTGCAATGAAGCTTTCGATGCAGTTAAGCGTTTCTTGTTATCACCACCTACGCTAATGCCACCTAAGCTAGACCGCCCGTTAATTTTATATTCATGAGCTACCGATGTCTCGTTGGCCTGTATGTTGGCTCAAGAAGATGATGACAAAAGAGAATGAGTGATTTATTTCATTAGCCAAACGTTGCTTGACTATGAAACACGTTATACACAAGCAGAACGAGAATGCCTCGCCATAGTCTTTGCTACTAAGTGCTTAAGACACTATATGTTGAATCAAGAAACAAGGGTCATGGTAAAAACGGACCATTTACGAACTTTCCTCACACAAGGGTCCTTGTCTAAAAAGCTGGACGTTTTATAACCTTAATGGGGAATTGAATTAACATTTGTAAATCAGAAATCCATTAAGGGACAAATCATCATGGATTGGTTAGCTGATAACCCATTAGACGGAGGCGATCTAGTAAATCTAGACTTTCCGATGAGTGCGTATACTACATTGAAACCAGACCTCCTATCTCTGAGTGTCCCTGGTATACCGACATTATTAATTATATCATGGACCATACGTATCCAGAAGGGGCTACACCGCAACAAAGAAGGTGGTTACGCATTATCGTAGCAAAATACGTCATTATAGAGCAAGTGCTCTATCGGAAAAAGCGTTCGATGGAATGCTCCTAAGATGTGTCGACACAGAAGAATCCAAGAAGATTCTCCATGAATCTCACAGTGGAATGTGTGGGGTCACTTCGGTGGCCATGCCACCGCTCGTAAAATACATCGAATGGGCTATTTCTGGCCCACTCTAGAGCACGACGTAGTAGAGTTTGTACGCAGGTGTCATAGGTGTCAAGAATTCTCCCACGAGATTCACATGCCAGCACAAGCTCTACAACCAATTGCTACTCCATGGCCCTTTTCTACGTGGGGTCTTGATTTGATAGGGAAATTCTCTCCCTCGTCTACAGATGGCCATAATTTTATAATCACGGCCACCGAATATTTCACCAAGTGGGTAGAGGCTATGCCTCTTACTACTGTACCGGGTTCTGTAATCACCAAGTTCATTTTGAACCAAATCATTTGTAGATACGGTATCCCGCAAGTCATTATCTCAGATAATGGAACTTCTTTTAAAAATGATGAAGTTCATGAACTATGTAATAAATTTAGAATAAGCCATCATACGGCTTCCTTGTATTACCCTCAAGCCAATGGACAGGCTGAAGCGACAAACAAAACATTAAAAGCCATTCTCCTTAAAACGGTGAAAGAAAACAAACGAGATTGGCACTTGAAGTTATATCCGGCCTTATGGGCCCACCGAACCTCAATAAGAACACCAACATGAGCGACTCCTTTCTCGCTAGTATTCGGGGCAGAAGTAGTTCTCCCGCTTGAGGTTGAAATACCCAGTCTCCGCATTTCATTACAAGGGATCCTGGATGAAGACGCTTATAGAGAAGCACGTCTTTCCCAATTAGAAAGCCTAGATGAAGCTAGGTTAGATGTTGAACAATGGCACAGAGTCTATGCTGACCGGATGTGCGGCGTAGTATAACAAGAAAGTCTATGAACGCGACATATATGAAGGTGATCTAGTTCTAAGGCTAGACAGCCGGATCGACAAAAAGACCGGCGAAGGAAGAAAGTTCGACCCAAATGGTTGGGCCCATACCGAGTCATGAAGGACTATGGAAATGGTGCATACCTCTTATGTATGTTGGAAGGTGAGGAATTTGGTGAAACAGTCAACTCCCTACACCTCAAGCGGTTCTACGCGTAAGCAACTAGCACTATTTATAATTACATTTACATTGCATCTTCATATAGTTAGGATCATTTTGTCCGCTTGTTTTATACAAAAAAAAATTGTGATCAAGGAATTTATTCTCAAAGCAATTCATTACAAACTCATGATGTTGTTGGCATAAACACTCTAATCATACTTCTCCATTTCCATGATAGCATCAAATTATCTCGGAATCATTTTATCAAATAAAACTAGATATGACAAAGTCTTAAACGGTAACCATGCCAAGATCTGCGGGTTTATTCTCACTTTTGGTTTCTTCTTAGGATAGGTGTCTTGCCTATGGTCTGTTCTAGAAGCTTCATGGTGTCACATCTATCCCATATGTATATCTCTTTGGAAATAAGCACATACTGACATTTTACTCAAGTAAACAAGTCAAATATTAATCAAAGCAGAAAATTTTAATTTTACACATTTCCTTGCCCCACCAACCTTTGGTGATGAGCTTGCGTCTCTTACTAGTGACGTAGGGTTGGGAAAGGATGGAAATGCCCTTACTCACCTATGCTTTTCCCACGGTGATAAACCCATGCTTCTTACTAGTAGCATGGGGCAAAGTGTAGGGGGTCCTCTTGACAAATAAATGCAAAAGGTCATACACAAACAATTCAAATCTCGAAGTCTTTGAGTCAAAAACAAATGAATCAGATGTCCAAAATTCCAAAAGAGTTCAAAATCCTAAAAACCCAGATTTTGTCTACCATGTGGCCATCTAAGGATCTAAGTCTGGATAAACCGCAAAGCGAGTTGCATCCAAAACTATGAAGTCACTCGAATGGAGTAAGCTTGTGGCATCCTAATTTGGTTCCGCCAAAGCTTTGTCTATCTTTCATCACTATCATTTCAACACATTTCATGACTTGTGCCCTTTCCAACTCTCGGTGATAAGCCCTCGCATCTTACTAGTTGCGTGGAGTTAGGAGAGGGGCAAGTCTATCTACTCATCATATCAGTTTATCTTCACCACTTTGCCAAAACAAATATGAAGTATCCAAAATTGCTTACAGAAACTAAGATTCAAAATCACATTGTATCTACATTATCATATATCAGCATCATGAAATACAAAAGGAAAATAAACACTTGCATCATTTGTTCTCCATTGCATACATTCTAAGGAGCATACATACATACATCATAATCTACATGAGGAAACTGGAAAGGAAACAAAGCCATAAATGCCAAAATTTTGATCCAAAAAGAATATATATATATGATCAAAGTTTCTGTACAATGCCATCATGTGCTAAGCATGGTCAAAACACTCAAAGAGCCGGGATATACAAAAGAATGTATCATACAAAATCTACGAGAGCCAAGTGGCTTCTCAATCCCTACGAGACCCCTCTGAAGGCGCACGCCCACGCCTAGGACTCGGCTACGCCGGCGCTCTGAGTGCACGGAGGGCTCAGGATCCCGAGGGGCAGCCGCAGTCTCGCCACGAGAATGACTCCTCATCAGGTGCTCGGCTGTCTTATACCCCGCTAGCTCGTGTGAAGAGTCGATACCATCCTGGCCACATGCGGGCCCGGGGAAAAGACGTCGGTGTGTCTACCAGTCTTGAGGGCTCCCGGCATCCACAGACAACTCTGCGCGGGTCCTCTCCATGGGGATCATCAGGGTATCGGTGCATACCCTACGAATCAAGTCTCGCCACTCATTGGTGGTCTCTGCAAACAAAGGAGAAAACAAATTAGAAATAAACAAGAGATAAAACACAAGAGTAAACAAGAGGAGAGATAGTAACTAAAGCAATCCTAAGTTAACAACAAACATTAAAAGGAGGGAGGGTAACTTACTCGGATCACCAGGCCTCCAGGATGGATCGCATAGGGATCGGCACACTGCTACGGATGTCGCCGGCCCGGCGAGGGCTGCTCCTATAAGCTGGAGCAAGCAATGTAGCATCCCTGCAATGGACTCATCCCCATCATGGCCACTGGAGAGTGGCTCCTCTGAGACCAGAGTAACTCTCTCTGCACTCTGCTCGGCCCTCGCTGCTGCATAATATCCTGAGTGTCATGCCACTCAGGATCGTTGTCCTCCTCTGTCTCTCCCCCTGTAAACTCCTCGGACTCGGAGTCTATGTCAATGGGGTCATCGCTGCTATGGGCAGGACCCACGGAAATCTGAAGCAAGGGTGCCTGAGGTGCACCGGCTCTCCCTGCAGCACGTCTACCCTCCACAGGCTGCTGCAATAGGAATGCCGGGAGTAACCCTATCAACCCGGCCTCTAGGACCCCCTCTGGCCTCTCTAACTGACCTATATACTGGCGCTACCAGGGGAAGCATGCCCATGTAAGGTAGGCCAAACTGCTGAGGAACTCGGCCAAAGGGGTGTATCTCCACTCGCCCCACTCTATCAATAAGCTACCTGTGGTGGAGCAGGAGATCAAAGTAAGAGCCTCCTCACCCCATATACCTGCCATAGTCTGATACGGTGTGGCCTCCATGTCAGTAGTGGTCAGAGAAGCAACTGGCTGATGAGGTGCTCGGAGCACCGACATATCTGTCCATCTAGCTGCCCTCACAGCTCCGGGATCTGTCACCTCTACACCTCTGCCATAGGGGATGAAGTGCTCATAGACCCAACTCATGACCAGGGTCGGGTGGCTCAAGGACTACCCCTGTAAATGGACTACCCTGTATAAATCATGGTAGGTGGTCCCAAGTATGTCTGCTCCCCAGGCATATATCCGGCCATGTCCCTCTATCTGTGTAATAATGGGGGACCAACAATATAACAATGTGTCTCCTCCCTTGTCCCGATCAGTCTCGAGGCAAGGATCCCCATAATAGCCTGGCGAAGTAGGGGGATGGGCAAGCTGGGAATAGATCGAACTCTGACCCCCTTCTTTGAACCCGTGGAGATGACTGCATCTCCCATATATAATGCCATTGTGCTATCTGGGCCCGTGAACCTGCTGTCTCTAGGGTGAGTCATCTCTCGATGATCGGGACCCCCAGGATATGGTAAACATCCTCTAAAGTGATGGTCCACTCACCACGGACCCCTGGTAATTGGAAGGTGTTCCGATCAGCATCCCAATATGAGAACAAGTCACAAAGAATGTGACTGGAAGGAGCAACGTGGGGCACGCGCGATATACGCTAGTATGCCAGCCCGCTGAAGAGTATCCTCCTCATCCTGTGAGAGGGCATCTAACACTGCTGGGAGCCAGTCGCACTCTCTCTCTCGGCTCCACCGAATGTACTCCTCTCTCACTGCATACACCCAAAAACACACAAAACAGAGCAAGTTAGCATCCGAGTGATATTAGAAAAATCATGAAAACACGTAGAAATGCTAAAAATGCAAAAACAACCTTAAACAGATATTCTTTTGGCATTCTATGCAAAACCGCCGCCCTGAGCAGGGAGGCGGTTTTGTAACCGCCTTAAAGGTGCCGGTCGTGTAACCACCGCCTTGAACAGGGCGGCGGTCGTGTAACCGCCGCCCTAGGCAAGGCGGCGGTCGTGTGCTAAAAACCCACGCGGGTTTTGTAATCTAAAAAGCCTAAAAACACTAAAAAACAACCATTTTAGCTAAAAACAAAGCCTACCCAGTAGGCGCCCCCTAGATGGACCTTTTAACCTAACATTTTCAAAAATTACCCCCCCATGACAAAGATTTTAGCATTTTAAAATTAAGGGGTAAAAAGGATAAATTGAAGAAAACCAACCTGTGATCTCGCGGGTCGATGTTACTCGCGGAGGCATGATCACTATCTCGTCACGGACGTTTTGACTCTACTCATGCAAGAAACCATCACCGTGGGTCCCAGAGCTCAGAATCAATCAAATCAACGCGCGCAAATGAATAGGAAAATGGGCCCACTTTCATATATATAGCAACCTGACTGGTTTAAATGCCTTTTCGTAGGTATGGGCACAAATGGTACGTCCTCATTTCCCATTATTTTAGTGTTTATTTTCCAATCTATCTTGTCTATCTGCACTTGAGTTCTCTTTTCGTTTTGCAGGGAGCGGGAATTTTGGATGGCGTCATTTTGACACACGGACGTATCAAGTATAACTTCTAATTTCCCATTTCGGGACCGCCATACTCGGACCCACCGTTTTACACCTCTTCATGGCTAAAATGCTTCTCCGAGGGGGCAATATGTACGTACCCAAAATTGTAAGGTACTGTACTGCCGGAACAACGTAACAAGTGCCCCAATGATGATACAGGTCTCCTCGTAAGGTGTTCGGGATCTAGAAAATATCTCCAAGTGTGCGTTAACATCCCGCATGCCCGCTTAGCCCCGCGTGCTTTGTTTTTCCCTTTTCCCCTCTTTTCTTGGCCTTTTGCTCTTCAGTGATGAAACCGCCGCCCTGCTGGGCGGCGGTCTCGTGACCGCCACCCTGAATAGGGCGGCGGTCCTATAACCACCACCTGCTCAGGGCGGGATCCTTTACGCGTTTTCCAGAAAGCTCTTTTAACACGACTCACATAATTTCAATGTTTTACCAACTTTCTTTCACCGCCATAAGCTTGCATTTATGATTTTGGTTCCCTGGAATAGTGTTTTGCCATTGTTTATAGTTTAAGAGTTCTATTTGGTTTTTACCTTGGGTAAATGCAAATGTTATAAATAGATGGCTTGTGCTCAAGCAAATGGCCCCTCAAATTTTCCTTTGATTTCTCTTTGCAATAGATTTAGTTTTCATTTTGCTTAGAATTCTTAGTTTCATTCATTACATGCCTTAGTTAGTATTGTTTTGTTGTTAGAAGCCACATATCCATCTTGTGCAAGTGTTGTTGTTATTTCATCCAATCCATTGGAATAGGATAGTCTATTTATCGTAGGAAGCCATTAAAGTTACAGGTTTTTCTCCTCAAATAGGATAGTTTCAGGTTCTGGATGTTTTATGTTGCATGACTCTGTAATAGATCCTGCTAGGAATTACATAAGCCAAGCTCTATACTCTTGCGCTATCCCTCTCCTACTGCATTGTATTGATCGTTATTCTAAAGTTGTCCCTTGTTCCAACATCTACTTTTGTTGATGCTGAGCATTACATGCTTTTACGGATCCACATGAGCACAAAAGAACGAGGAGATCACTGAGGGGACAAGATCACACACACCATCGGATTCGCCACTGTTCTGCGGAATCCAGGTTCTAGCTTTCAAAGTTCTAAATTAGAATCATATCAAATAGAGTAGTTAATTGCTTTATTTTAGTTAATTTTACTTTCGATATTGCCAGGGAAGTTGTGGGGATTGATAGTTTCTGAGAAACTATGATTCATTCCTCACTTCTGAGGTAGGATCGAGAGTCTTGCAAATAGATTAGATCAGTTATTTCATTGTTTAGAGTAGATCTACAAATTACACAGACAAATAGCTATACTCGGTTATCTTGTTTGTTTTAAATTGTTATTGTAGCTGTCAATTCTAGATACGTTAAACAGTTACTCTTTTAGATTCATTCGAATAGTTCATCAGAAAATACAAAAATAGAGAAATCATATATGCTATAGATATATTTCACGTAGTTAAAATTCACTTTATTGCAGTTTGTTTACATTATTGCTTTTGTATGACAATCACGGGACCTAGGGAGCCCAGAGAATATGTATTCGAGCCAATCGTGCCTCAACCCAATCTCGTCACAAGCAATAGTTGACATAGACCAGAATCTTAGAATCCAAGTCTTCCAAACAACAACAGACTTACAACAGATCAGCTCTCAGTTGAGGGGATTAAACATAGAAGACAATCAAGCACATACGTTTTGGTCAAATCAGCCAAATTACAGATTACCCTAGAAAAATATCCACATGACTGTAGAAAGGCTTGAAAGAGAGAAAACGTTCGGTTGTGATCCTTTGGTCCCACAGCCAGACGCAGGAGACATTCTCACAGACATAGATACTAGCCTAAGAATTCAGGTTGCAAGAACACCTATGAGGTACTCTGAGAAGATCACACAGCTATTAATTTTGAATATAGAGGCTGAGAAAGCATATGATTATTGGATACTAGGGATTAGGGACTGATTCCATACATGACCATAGTAGGACCGCAACAACCAAGAGTTTATGGTTGCGATCCAAAATCCATGCAACCCAACGAATCCGTAAGTAAATCAGACATAGACACTAGCCTACGCACACTAGTATTCAGATCTACTCCACTTCCACCTATCATCATCACACAGTTATCCTTATTAGACATAGTAGCTAACAAAGCTAAGGAGTTCTGGACTAGGCGAAGAATCCCAAGAGTCAACTATATTTACCATCTGCCCTATGACCTTATCTGGGGATATACATGAAACTATCCTAGGACATTTTCCACGTATTCCACAACCTATAGACCGAATCATGCCAGAGCTCGATATTGATTGGAGCCTTCGAGCAGTCATCCTTGCTGATCGATCTATCACACCAGTTCAAGTTAGGAGGGCCTTCTTTGCCTTAGATTCACAATTTCCACTAGTGCGTGTCGAAGACATTAGAGTTCCCAACTAGTTTGTCTACATCCCACACATATTTCATTTGGTTGTCTCGGCACGACCTCAAGAGGTCGGGTGTGAGGAAAAACTACTTGTAGATTCCAAAGCTCGCTTGTCACTTTTCTCATCATACAGGATCCTCATCAAGAAGATCGTCATCATCAAAATTCTCTTTGGAAGGACACAATTGGTTAAGAGTGGTTTTAAAGCCTTACATTTCTTTATATAGTGTCTTGGCACACAATGGTAGGGAAACAAATTTTCGTTTCATTGAACCCTTTTGGTTTTGTTTTGAGTGGGTCGTAAGGTCTAAGAGGGCGCAATGTGATAAAGAAGTTTCGAGGAGATTGGTTAATATTTTGGTGTAGGATCCTGCTAGTGGATCACAATGGGAGGTGAATGTAGGTTTGGGTGTAGGTACAACTAATTATGGAGGAAGAGGCTTTACAGGAGGGGGTAGGTTGGTCTACTAGTTTGGTGTGTGGTGTGGTCTTGGTGGTATTGGTCACATCTACTTGGGTATAATCATGGTAGAAGAGTGACATGATGGAATATTTGGTTGGTTTAACTACCTTATTGGAGGGTAGCAGATTTTTAGCTTTAGGTTGCATCTTTTTGGGCAAAGGTGACATAGGTGTACGAGATGTGGAGGGAAAATTAGATGGTGGAAGAGGACGGGTTACCCACAGGGGTAACCGAGGTGCTATGGAGGCGAGGTGGTGTAGCTTGGGTAGGATATGCGAATGAAAGAGAAGAAAGTGTCATGGTTAGTGAAGAAGTTATTGACGGTAGTAGAGGTATTGGTGGTAAGAAGCTTATGGGTGAGTGTGGAGGTTGTGGGGTTGATTAGGTATATTAGAGGTCTATAATGGGGAAATGGGTTATTAAATTCTTGGTTTACCGGTGGAAGGAGGTTGTTTGGCCGGGGTCGAGGGGTGAGGACCTAGGATGGACGAGAAGGTGACAATGGTGTGGTAGGCAAGGTTGGTGTATGAGGCCTAGGAATTTGGGTATTATTTTTAGGGGGCGAGAATAAGTTTAGTGTTGGTTTGGGAAGATGTGGCTAAATCTAATTTGATGGGTGGGTGAGTAAGGTTCGATGTCGGCATGACCCCTAACATAGTGATGGGTTTAAGTAAGGGAGATGATATAGGCGTGGGTAGGTGTTTGGGTGTAGATGTATGTTGGGTTGTGGGTAGAGGTGTGTGTTGGGATATGGTTGATGACATGGAAGGTGTTGTAATAGTCATGGTTGTGTTTGGTTTGGTCACTCGAAACACTTTTGGATAGATAGTGGAGGTGTCGGTGAGTGAAAATTGCATTTGTGTCGAAACAGGAAGTAGAAGGTGTCCCTAAAGTAAGGCTCTATCAACATAGTCCAGGTGATTGGCCAAGAGTGAAAATGGTATTGACGTAAGTGGGGCCGACGTGGATTGAGTGGCAATCCCCATCAAATTTGTTTGAGATACAGGGAAATGGCTAGCCTTAGACTATGCGTATTCCCTGGGCTCTCTAGGGCCCGTGATTGTCATACAAAAGCAATAATATAAACTAAAAGCAACAAAGTAAAATTAACTATGCGAAGTATATTTATAGCATATATAACTTCTCTATTTTTTTGTATTTTTCCGATGAAGCTTTTTGAACAAAATTGAAAGAGTAACCTTTTAATACATCTAGAAATTAACAATTGACACTAATAATGAGACTAAAACAAACAAAGTAACCGAGTGTGGCTACTTGTCTGTGTAATTTGTAGATCTACTCTAAAAAATGAAATAACTAATCTAATCTATTTGTAAGACTATCGATCCTACCTCAGAAGTGAGGAATGAATCATAGTTTCTCAGAAACTATCAATCCCCATAGCTTCCCCGGCAATATCAAAAGTAAAATTAACTGAAATGAAATGATTAGCTATTTTATTTGATATGCTTCTAACTAGAACTTTGAAAGCTAGAACACGGATTACGCGAAAAGTGGCGAATCCGATGGTGTGTGTGGCTTTGTCCCCTCAGTGTGATCTCCTCGTTCCTTCGTGCTCACGTGGATCCAAAAAAGTGTGTAATGCTAGCATCAACAGGAGTAGATATTGGAATAAAGACAGCTTTAAGATATAGACTGAATACAATGCGAGTAGGAGAGGGATAGCGCAAGAGTATAGAGCTTGGCTTATGCAATTCCTAGTGGGATTTATTGTGAGTCATGCAGAATAAAACATCCAGAACCTGAAACTATCTTGTTTGAAGAACAAAACCTGCAACTTTAATGGCTTCCTATTGATGAACAGACTATCTTACTCCAATGGATTGGATGAAATAACAACAACATTTGCACAAGATGGATATGTGGCTTTCAAACAGCATAACAATGCTAACTAAGCATGCAAATGAACTAAACTATGACTTCTAAGCAAAATAAAAGACTGAACTACTGAAATGAGAAATTGAGAGGTAAATTTGAGGGGCCATTTGCTTGAGCACAAGCCAACTATTTATAGCATTTGCATTTACCCAAGGTAAAAACCAAATTGAACTCTTAAACTATAAACAATGGCAAAACACTATTCCAGGGGACCAAAATCATTAATGCAAGCTCAAGGCGGTGAAAAAAGCTGGTGAATCGTTGATTTTTACGTGAGTCGCGTTAAAAGAGCATTCTGGAAAACGCGTAAAGGACCGCCACCACTGAGCGGGTGGCGATTCTGAGACCGCCGCCTGTTTAGGGCGGCGGTCACTGAGACCGCCGCCTGTGCAAGGCGGCGGTTTCAGTAATAAAGAGCAAAAGGCCAAGAAAAAGGGGAAAAGAGAAAAACAAAGCATGCAAGAGCTAAGTGGGGGATGTAGGATGTTAACGCATGTTTAGAGGGCTTTTCCGGATCCCGAACACCTTGCGAGGAGACCTGTATCATCATTGGGGCACGTGTTACATTGTTCCGGTGGTGCAGTACCCTCCAATTTTGGGTACATACATATTGCCCCCTCGGAGAAGCGTTTTAGCCATGAAGAGGCGTAAAACGGTGGGTCCAAGTATGGCGGTCCCGAAATGGGAAGTTAGAAATTATACCTGATACGTCCGTGTGTCGAAATGACGCCATCCAAAATTCCCGCTACCTACAAAATGAAAAGAGGAATCAAGTGCAGATAGACAAAATAGATCGGAAAATAAACGCTAAAATAATGGGAAATGAGGACGTACCATTTGTGCGAGGATAAAAACTTACCTTCGTCGGTGCTCCAAACCTATGAAATAGGACATTCAAAACAAGTCAGGTTGCTATATATGTAAAAGTGGGCCCATTTTCCTATTCATTTGCGCATGTTGATTTGGTTGGTTTTGAGCTCTGGGACCCATGGTGACGGTTTCTTGAGAGTAGAGTCAAAACATTCATGACGGGATAGTGATCATGCCTCCACGAGCGGAGCATCGACCCGCGAGATCACAGGTTAGTTTTCCTCAATTTATCGTTTCCCCCCCTCAATTTTAAAATGCTAAAATCTTTGTCGTGGGGGTAATTTTTGAAAATGTTAAGTTTAAAAGGTCCATCTAGGGGGGGCGCCTACTGGGTAGGCTTTGTTTTAGTTAAAATGGTCCCTTTTTGGTGTTTTTAGGCTTCTTTTAGGGTATAAACCACGTGGGTTTTGAGACACGACCCGCCATTGCCGGGGTGGCGGTTACATGAAGCCGCCGCCGCCAGCTAGCATAAAAGCGCGCCTTTAAGGTGATGGTTCGAACCGCTGCCCCTGCTCGGGGTGGTGGTTCTCTGTAATGCAAAAGAACACTTTTGAGGAAATTGTTTTTGCATTTTTAGCATTTCTATGTGTTTTCATGATCTTTCCAGTATCACTTGGATGCTAACTTGCTCTATTTTGTGTGTTTTTGGGTGTATGCAGGTGAGGGAGGAGTACATTTGGTGGACTCGAGAGAGAGAGTGTGACTGGCTCCCAGCAGTACTAGATGCACTTTCACAGGATGAGGAGGACACTCTTCAGAGGGCCGGGATACTACGTATCTCGCGTTCCACATGTTGCACCATCCAGTCACATTCTTTGTGACTTATTCTCCTATTGGGATGTTGATCGGAACACCTTCCGATTACCAGGGGTCCGCGATGAGTGGACCATCACTTTGGAGGATGTTTATCGTATTGGGGGTCCCGATCATCGGGAGACGTCTTACCCTTGAGACAAGCGGGTTCGGGCCCGAGATAGCACAGTGGGCCACTTATATGGGAGATGCAGTTATCTCCATGGGTTCAAAGAAGGGGGTCAGAGTTCGGTCTATTCCTAGCTTGCCCATCCCCTTGATTCGTCAGGCTATTATGGGGATCCTTGCCTCGAGATTGATCGGGGACAAGGGAGGAGACACACTGCTATATTGTTGGTCCCCCATCATTGCACAGATCGAGGGTCATGGCAGATTTACGCCTGGGGAGAGATATACTTGGGACTACCTACCATGACTTGTATAGGGTAGTCCATTTACAGGGGCAGTCCTTGAGCCACCCGACCCTAGTCATGAGTTGGGTTTATGAGTGCTTCATTCCTTATGGCAAGAGGTGTAGAGGTGATAGATCCGGAGCTGTGAGGGTAGCCAGATGGATAGATATGTCGGTGCTTAGAGCACCTCATCAGCTAGTTTGCCTCTCTGACCACCGATGACATGGAGGCCACACCATATCAGACCATGGCAGGTATATGGGGTGAGGAGGCTCTTACTTTGATCTCCTGCTCCACCACAGGGCAGCTTATTGATGAGTGGGGTGAGTGGAGATACACCCCTTTGGCCGAGTTCCTCAGCAGTTTGGCCTACCTTACATGGGCATGCTTCCCTGGTAGTGCTAGTATATAGGTCAGTTCGAGAGGCTAGAGGGGGTCCTAGAGGCCGAGGTTGGACAGTTTTTACCCCTAGCATTCCTATTGCAGTGAGGCGGGTAGTACGTGCTTGAGGGAGAGCCGGTGCTCCTCAGGAACCTTTACTTTAGATTGCCGCGGGTCCTGCCACACACAGCGATGACCCCATGACATAGACTCCGAGTTTGAGGAGTTCACACGGGGAGAGACAGAGGAGGAGACCGAGGAGGACAGTGAGTCAGGGGGAGAGGATGACAGTGATCCTGAGTGGCATGATACTCAGGACATCATGCAGGCAGAGAGGGTAGAGTAGAGTGCAGAGAGGGTGACTCTGGTTTCAGAGGAGCCACTCTCCAGGGCCATGGTGGGGAGGATGAGTCCATTGCGGGACGTTACGTCGCTCCAGCCACGGGAGGAGCACCTCAGTCAGCGGCGGCATCTGTGGTAGGTGCGGACCCTAGAGATCCATCCTGGAGGCCCGGTGATCCGAGTAAGTTATCCTCCCTTTGCTTTGAGTTAGGATTGCTTTAATTACCATCTCTCCTTTTGTTTGCACTTGTGTTTTATCTCTTGTTTCATTTCTAATTTGTTTTCTCCTTTGTTTGCAGAGACCGCCGATGAGTGGCGGGACCTGATTCGCAGGGTATGCACCGATACCCTGATGATTCCCATGGAGAGGACCCGTGCGGAGCTATCTATGGATGTTGGGGAGCCCTCAGTAGCTGGTAGACATACTGACGTCTTTGCCATGTCTGGCATGTGGCCAGGATGGTATCGACTCTCCATATGGAGCTAGTGGGGTATAGGATAGCCGGCGCACTTGATGAGGAGTCATTCTCGTGGCGAGACTGCGGCTGCCCCTCGGGATCCTGAGCCCTCCGTGCACTCAGAGTGCCGGCGTAGCCGGAGTCCTAGGCGTGGGCATGTGCCTTCAGAGGGGTCTCATAGGGATTGAGAAGCCACTTGGCTCTCCTAGATTTTTGCATGATATTTTTGTATATCTCGGGCTCTTTGAGCGTTTTGACCATGCTTAGCGCATGATGGCATTGTATAGGAATTTTGATCATTTATATATATATATATATATATATATATATATATATATATATATATATTCTTTTTGGATCAGACCTTTGGTATTTATGGCTTTGTTTCCATTTCTGTTTCCTCATGTGAACTGTGATATTATGCTTATATGCTTTTTAGAATGTATGCAATGGAGAACAAATGATACAAATGTTTACTTTCCTTTTGTATTTCATGATGCTGATATATGATAATGTAGATACAATGTGATTTTGAATCTTAGTTTCTTTAAGCAATTTTGGATACTTCATGTTTGTTTTGGCAAAGTGGTGAAGACAAACCGGTATGATGAGCAGATAGACTTGCCCCTCTCCTAACTCCACACAACTAGTAAGATGCGAGGGCTCATCACCGAGAGCTAGAAAAGGGCACAAGTTATGAAATGTGTTGAAATGATAGTGATGAAAGATAGACAAAGCTTTGGCGGAACCAAATTAGGATGCTACAAGCCTACTCCACTCGAGTGACTTCATAGTTTTGGGATGTAACTTGCTTTGCGGTTTATCTAGACTTAGATCCGTAGATGGCCACATGGTAGACAAAATCTGGTTTTTAGGATTTTTAATTCTCTTGGAATTTTGGACATCTGATTCATTTGTTTTTGACTCAAGACTTCAATATTTGAATTGTTTGTCTATGACCTTTTACGTTTGTTTGTCAAGAGGACCCCCTATACCTTGCCCCATGCTACTAGTAAGAAGCGTGGGTTCATCACCATAGGCAAGATATAGGCGAGTAAGGGCATTTCCATCCTTTCCCAACCCTACGTCACTAGTAAGAGATGCAAGCTCATCACCGAAGGTTGGTGGGGCAAGGAAATGTGTAAATTTAAAATTTTCTGTTTGATTCTATATTTGACTTGTTTACTTGAGCAAAATGTCAGTATGTGCTTATTTCCAAAGAGATATACATATGAGATAGATGTGACACGATGAAGCTTCTAGAACAGACCATAGGCAAGACACCTATTCTAAGAAGAAACCAAAAGTGAGAACAAGCATGCAGATCTTGGTATGGTTACCAGTAAGACTTTGTCATTTCTAGCTTTATTTGATGAAATGATTCCGAAATAGCTGATGATATCATGGAAATGAAGAGGTATGATTAGAATGTTTATGCCAATACAATCAGAAGTTTGTAATGAATTGCTTTAAGAATAAATTCCTTGATCACAAATTTGTACAAAACAAGTGGACAAAATGATCCTAACTATATGAAGATGCAATGTAGATATAATTATACAAGTAAGTTAGTTGCTTACACGTAGAATCGTTTAAGGTGCAGGGAATTGACTGTTTCACCAAATTCCTCACCTTCTAGTGTGCATAAGAGATATGCACCATTTCCATAGTCCTTCATTTTGGTTGGGTCAACATCGATCCCGCGTGATGATATAATGTAACCTAGGAGTTTCGATCCTCTTGTTAGCCAAAACTAGCACCTTCATATTGTCACGTTCATAGACCTTTTTGTTTAGCGTGACTCCATATTCTATTAAAGCGTGAAAGAATGCGTGAAGCACTTTGGATGGTCTAACCTAACTTCATCTGGCCTAGTGGCCAACAAGTCTCTCTAAGCATCTTCACAATTGCATGAATAAGATCATGAAATATATATGTCATAGCCTCAAGTGGTATGAGCGCCAAAGCTTCCCGAATACTAGAATGACATAACAACATGTTCAATAAGTTCCCCAAGGAGTTATAAACGTGGTTTTAGCTTGATCTTGTTTGGATTTTAATGTTTTGTTTGTGGCAGGAGAATCCATCCATGAGGGATAAAAGCTCAAATCCATGATGGCTTATTCTAAATTTATTACACATGATTCTATGGATGGTATTCTTAAAAGAAGTCATTATCAAGATTTGTTAATGTCCCGGGACAGTCTACTGCAAATGCGTATCTTCCCATTCTTTTTGAGGATGGGAACGATATTAGATACCCACTGAGAGTAATCGACTGGTTTGATGAATCCTACTTGGAGGAGTTTCATTACCTCCTCTTTCACCATGAGAGCTACCTTGGGTTTCATTGGTCTCGATTTTTGTTTAATCGGCTTTACATCTGATTTAGTAACGAGGTTGTGTACCGTAATGTGGGGTGCAACTCCTGTCATTTCCTTATAATTAAATGCAAACGCCTTCTGATGTTCCTTGAGGATCCGAGTGTGTATTTCTACTTCTGATGGAGTTAACGAGGATCCTAACTTCAATATCCTTGGTTCATCTTCCGTTCCGATGTTAATATCAATTGTTTCTTCGATTAGAGAAGCGTTACCTTCTTCAAACTCAGGCGGGGCTAGGGGTAGTTCAGCTCATCTCCATTCTTTGTGTATATGTTGGGTTCCTTTTGTGGGGGAAGCTCTGTCATGGGATTCCCGTAGTAGGAAGATGAATGTGGGATCAAGGATAAATCTACTGTGTGATGGGTGAGATGTATCACTGCATAGGCGTTTAAGTAATCAAGAGTGGTTGTCTCACTATCAATGTGGTCTAGGATAGTAGATTTGTTCTCATCTTTATTCATTAAACGAGGGCTTGACATTTGTTTTACTAATGGTTTGGTACGAAGGGATACCATAAAATGGGTATTTTCGAACTCATTTTTGGAGTGAAGCATGATGTTGAGGTTGCTATTGAATCAGCGAGGAGATTTTGTTCTCACGGGATTGCTTCAATCGATATGAAGTCAAAATCCTTGCTTAAATTCAATACAACTATTTTGTAGAGCTGTAAGTGCTTGGCTTTGGTTTCATATACCTCAGCGACTTGGTTTGCTATCAATTGTGAGTCTCCTAACACCCTGATATTATTAGCACCAATCCTCTTAGCTAAGATGAGGCCAAGGAGGAGGGCTTCGTATTCAGCGCCGTTGTTTGTACATTCGAAGTTTAGTTTAAAGGCAAATGGTAGGACCTTTCCCTCGGGAGAAGTAAAGATTACACCTGCCCCAGCTCCATAATGACATCTAGCTCCATCGAAATGGAGAGTCCAATATTTCGCTGGGAATATGGATGTTGGGACATTTGTTGTGTTAATATCTTCTACTTCCACCATGCAGAGATCTTCTGCTGGGAGAGAACCGACACCTAGGGTGTGTCCCATGCCTACCGAATCAAATGGTAGGAACATTGGTAGATCTTGTTCTAGCAATTCAACAATTTTTGTAGTAGTTCCTAATGATACTGTTTCTACGATCTTAACTTCATCCTTGAGGGCTGGGATATTCTTGACTAGGTTCGTAACTTCTAACTCGGTTGTAGGTATCAACTTTTCTTCTGGTTTCGCGTCGGTTGGTTTATTAAGTTGGTTTGTTGGGAGTTCAAACTCAGAGTGAACACCTGGCCTTTTCTTCAGGTCTGCTAGGTGTATATCGAATGGTTTTGGATCACCCTTGGCTATGAATATCTTTCCTAAGTGTAAAAACCTTACTTCTTGAAATAGTGTAGAAGGAATTGCCTTCATACGGTGTATCCATGGTCGGCCGAGGATCATATTATAGTTAGTTTCCCGATCTATAATATAAAACTTAGTCAGGATTGTTTTGGGTCCTAAGGTGACCTGGTAGTATTATAGTTCCAATCGAGGTGGCTTTAAGGCTATCATAGCCTCTTAGTGTATTTCACGTCGTGGAGCAATTCGTTTCTCCATACCCTAGCTTTTGGAGAAAAGAAAAAGGGACTATGTTAACTGCTGCCCCATCATCAACCATCGCGTGTTTCACATAATTGTTATAAACCCATACTTGCAAGTGTAAGGCTGGATCACCTCGGCGTGCAATCTCAGCATTTATCGGCATTTTGTTTATTTTGAATATGAATTCGGTGTCCCTATCCGGCTGCCCCGGAGGGTGGATATCAAAGTCTATATGGTTTACCTATGTTTCGGGAGGTGGAGTGATGTTGATTAGATGACTTAAACCCAATGCTTCTAAAAGAGCAGCCCTGTGAGCAGGGGAGTTCTTCAATAAATCCAAAAAGGAGATGTGTGAGAAGGTTTTTGTTAAATCACTAATTAAATCATAGGCACCCACGGGTTTTATTAATACTTGTTGGATATCGTCTGTTTCTAGTGGGTAGCTTGGACTTAGCTGAGAGGAATACTCTCGTGTCCTTGTTACAGCTTCTATGGGTAGTTCGACGTCTAATTCCACTAAACCAACTATCTTGGGTCGCGGCTGACTTCCTAATTGTGGCGCAACTAATGGATTTAGTGAAGTTGAGGCTTCATGATCATTGTTTCCTATCATTACACCCTTGTTTGTCCCATTCGGATTTAACCTGTTGTTGTTGTGATTTGGGAGCGGATCATTGAAGATTTTAAGGGGTGCATTCTGAGGGGAAACTGCCCCTGTAAAAGTATTTGGTGCTGGTGATGCAGGATCTGCCAAGAACATATCTATGAAAAGTTGTCTTTGTTCTTCTGGCAAACGTTGCATGAATTTATTGTAGTCATGGCACGTTCTAGTGTCATGGCCTCAAATTTTGTGGAAACCACAATACGAGTTAGGATTGTAATTCCTAGTCTGCTAGTTTGGTGCATATTGTGGCCCAAAACCTTGATCAAACCGTTGCTTATTAGGATTAAAGTTTTGCGTTTGTTGTCTTTGGTTTGAATTCTGGTTTTGATACCCAGTTGAATTTTGGCTTGAACCCTGTGCAAGGTTTTGCCATTGTTGTTGTTGTTGTTGTGGATGATTAAAATCCACTGCATTGATTGTTGGGGTAAAGTTGTTGTTTCGTTGGTTGTTTATTAGCGGTGGCGTATTCACAACGTTTACCTTTTTAGCCTGATCAGTTACTCCATCTGTTGTCACTCCACGATTTTTATTGAGGATTTTAGGTCCTTGATTGATATTTGTGGTAGTTGGATAAGTCGTAGTATTCTAGTTGGAGGTGATTAACCTCCCGTTTGTTCCATACATCTTACGACTGCTATCTATTGCCGCTTGATCTATTTGGAGAGTGCTCTCAAGTACTTCATCGTAAGTCCTTAGTGGGAACTTCTGGACTTCTTCCTTCACTTCTCTGCTGAGAGAATGAAGGAATAAATCACATAGTTCCATTTGGTCCATATTTGGAGCACTGGCTGAAGAATAAAGAACTGTACGCCACCTCTAGATGAAATGAGCAACAAATTCATTGTGTTCTTGCTTAATATGCAAGAATTCCTGATTCTTGTTCTTAATAGTTTGTTCATGTCAAACGCCTTAATGAACTCTAAAACGAGTTGTTTAAACGAATGGATGGAAGCCTCAGGTATTCTATAATACCAATCGAGAGCGATGCCTTCCAAAGTTTTGGGGAATATTTTAGCAACAACCCCATCCCAAGGGAGTAGTTCTCGAATAGCTGTGGCGTAAGCCTTGATATGTGCATTTGGATCTCCCTCACCTTTGTACTTGGGCAAATCGGGAAGAGGTCTTGGAAGCATGACGCTCCGTATGGTAAAATCTAAAGGCTCTTTCAAGTATTCTGAATATGTCCCTATCGCGTAGGTTTTAACCATTGATGGTGCCTGCTGAGGGGGTGGTGGTGGAATGGGTTATTGATATGGCATAGTGTATGCGTTGGTGGGAGCGTAAGGAAACCCCTATGGTTGAGTAAAAATACCGGGAGAGGAGAACATATCCCCTTGTGGTGACTTGGAATACATGTTTAAGTATGAAGGGGTATTGTCCAAGAATGGATTATTTTGTACTAGACTGGGAGGTATCGGAATGGTGTTAGAAATGATGGTTCTTGCTGGGGTTTGTTGTGAATACTGAGGAGTCACACCTAACATACCTATTCCTGTGAGGAGGTCTATTTGGCTAGGATTAGAATTTCTGCTCCTGCATGAGTTGGGGATTTTGATTTGCTTGAGCAAGTTCTAACCCCCTCACTTTTTCTACTAACGTTGAAATGACTTCATTTGGGGAAGTCACGGTATTTTGCTTTAGCGGAGTTTTTGTATATCTTGGTGTTGTATAGGCATGTGATATCCTGCTATGAATTGATTGCTGCCTTGCCAAGTTTCCCCGAGGGCATTCCCTATATGTAGTGGCATGGAGGTATTTTCTTGAAAAGAGACCTCGGGTTGCATTTGTAAACTCCCTATGGGTGGGTACATACTCCGAGAGCGTTGTTCATTCCTGGCATAACGTACCGAATGTTCATTATCTAAAATAAGGTATGGGTCTGATTGCCTACTGATTTGTGGTCTCAGTAGTATTTGAGGAGATGAACTAGATTCTCCTGTGAGTATCATATTGTTCGATCTGAAGGCTCTGTTTGTTGTGTTTGAGCGAGCTGATCCCACTCCTCTATTTGGAAAGATGAGCCATATCTGATATTTGGAAATGGAGTTTGTGTTGATAATCGGTTATCTGAATATTTTTCACCCCATACGGAGAGCGAGGGCGATGACTGTCTATTCAGTTGAGCGTAGTATGCCTCAAGACCTAGGAGAGGTCTACCGTATGCATCGAATCCCGACATATTCGGGGGGTATATGAATACCCGTAGAATAATGGGAAAGAGCGAAGGTGGATGAAAGAAGATGAAACACTAAGAGAGAAGGTGTAGACGGTGAAACAGTTGTTTGTTCACGTCGGGTTCACCAATTTTGTACGATGGAAAAGTGACAAGCGAGCATGGAAATCTACAAGTAACTTTTCCTCGCACCCAACCTCCCGAGGTCGTGCCGAGATAGCCGGTGGGGATTGAATATGCGTGGGATGCAGACAAACTAGTTAGGCAATCTGATGTCTTTGACGCGCACTAGTGGAATTTGTGAATCTAAGGCAAAGAAGGCCCTCCTAACCTGAACTGGCATGATAGATCGATCAGCAAGGATGACTGCTCGAAGGCTCAATCAATATCGAGCTCTGGCGTGATTCGGTCTATGGGTTGTGGAATACATGGAAAATGACTGGGATAGTTTCGTGTATGTCTCCCGATAAGGTCATAGGGCGGATGGTAAATATAATTGACTCTATGGGTGATTTTCTGGCCTAGTCTAGAACTCCTTAGCTTCGTTAGCTGCTATGTCTAATAAGGATAATTGTTTGATGATGATAGGTGGAAGTGGAGTAGATCTGAATATTAATGTGTGTAGGCCAGCATCAACGTCAGATTGACCTATGGGCTCGTTGGGTTGTGGGATTTGTGGGTCACAACCATAGATTCGTGGTTGTTGTAGACCTGCTATGGTCATGTGTGGAATCAATCTCTAATCTCTAGTACCCAATAGTCGTATACTTTTTCAGCCTCTATATTTAGAATTAACAGTTTCTTGACTTTTTAGAGTATCTCACAGGCGTTCGTGCAACTTGAATTCTTAAGCTGGTATCTATGTCTGTGAGAGTATCTCCTGCGTCTGGTTGTGGGACCAAAGGATCACAACCGAACGTTTGCTCTCTTTCAAGCCCTTCCACAGTCATGTGGGTATGTATCTAGGGTAATCTGTAGTTTGGCTGACTTGACCAAAATGTATACGCTTGGTCATCCTCTATATTCAACCCGCTCAACTGTGAGCTGATCTGTTGTAAGTTTGTCGTTGTTCGGAAGATTTGGATCCTAAGACTTTGATCAATATCAGTTATCATGTGATGAGATTGGGTTGGGGCACGATTGGCTCGAATACGTATTCCCTGGGCTCTCTAGGGCCCGTGATTGTCATACAAAAGCAACAATATAAACTAAAAGCAACAAAGTAAAATTAACTATGCGAAGTATATTTATAGCATATATAACTTCTCTATTTTTTTGTATTTTCTGATGAACTTTTTGAATGAAATTGAAAGAGTAACCTTTTAATACATCTAGAAATTAACAATTGACACTAATAACAGACTAAAACAAACAAAGTAACCGAGTGTGGCTACTTGTCTGTGTAATTTGTAGATCTACTCTAAACAATGAAATAATTGATCTAATCTATTTGTAAGACTATCGATCCTACCTCAGAAGTGAGGAATGAATCATAGTTTCTCAGAAACTATCAATCCCCACAGCTTCCCGACAATATCGAAAGTAAAATTAACTGAAATGAAATGATTAGCTATTCTATTTGATATGCTTCTAACTAGAACTTTGAAAGCTAGAACCTGGATTCTGCAGAACAGTGGTGAATCCGATGGTGTGTGTGGCTTTGTCCCCTCAGTGTGATCTCCTCGTTCCTTCGTGCTCACGTGGATCCAGAAAAGCATGTAATGCTAGCATCAATAGGAGTAGATATTGGAATAAAGATAGCTTTAGGATACAGACTGAATACAATGTGAGTAGGAGAGGGATAGCACAAGAGTACAGAGCTTGGCTTATGCAATTCCTAGTGGGATTTATTATGAGTCATGCGAGAATAATAAAACGCCCGAACCTAAAACTATCCTGTTTGAAGAACAAAACCTGCAACTTTAATGGCTTCCTATTGATGAACAAACTATCTTACTCCAATGGATTGGATGAAATAACAACAACATTTGCACAAGATGGATATGTGGCTTTCAAACAGCATAACAATGCTAACTAAGCATGCAAATGAATTAAACTATGACTTCTAAGCAAAATAAAAACCGAACTACTAAAATGAGAAATTGAGAGGTAAACTTTGAGGGTGATTTGCTTGAGCACAAACCAACTATTTATAGAATTTACATTTACCCAAGGTAAAAACCAAATTGAACTCTTAAACTATAAACAATGGCAAAACACTATTCCAGGGACCGAAAATCATTAATGCAAGCCCAAGGAGGTGAAAAAAAGCTGGTGAATCATTGATTTTTACGTGATTCACGTTAAAAGAGCATTCTGGAAAATGCGTAAAGGATCGCTGCCTGAGCAGGTGGAGTGGCGGTTACATGAACGCCGCCTGTTTAGGGCGGCGGTCCTAAGACCGCCACCAGGCGGGGTGGCGGTTTCAGAATCTTGAAGAGAAAAAGGCCAAGAAAAAAGGGGAAAGGGAAAAACAAAGCATGCAAGAGCTAAGCGGGGATGCGAGATGTTAACGCATGTTTAGAGGATTTTCCGGATCCCGAACACCTTGCGAGGAGACTGTATCATCATTAAGGCACGTGTTACGCTATTACGATGGTGCAAGTACCCTCCAATTTTGGGTACATACGTTTCCTCTGTGGGTGGAGGAGTAAATGAAATAGGTTCTAGTGCAAATAGGGGAGTTCAAAGTTAAGATTTCATCTATGGAAGGAACATGAGGCAATTGAGAAGCAACTAGTATGCCATCGAAAATAGCGTGGACCTCGGGGATATTAACATCATTGTTTGAAGTGTCACTAGCTTGGTTAGAAGAAGGAGCATGATTAGGGAATGGCTTCTTGAAGAAATGTTAGTTTTGGTTAGCGGGTGCATTCGGGCTATTCAAGACTAGATCTCCATTGTCTAACATTTCTTGGATGATATTCTTAAAGGTGATGATGGTATTGTCGCTATGACCTTTGACACGATGATAGTTGCAAAATTCATGTTACTTATACCATGCAGGCATGGGTCGCTCAGGGTCAAAACCAGTATGTGGTTTTATAGGTGGAAGAGTAATGACACCAGCCTTAACAAGATTTTCCAAAACAAAAGAATAAGATTCTCCTATTGAAGTGTACTTACATTGTTCTCGTCTAAACTGGAAAGCTTGGATGGGAGAGAGATTAGGAGGTTTGGCTGGGTTTGATTGATGAGGGGGACCAACCTTGAGAACTACAACATTGGCAGATCCTTTCGGTTTTACATACTTGTTTTGGGGTTTCAAAGATGAACAAGCACCATTTGATTTGAACATGATGTTCTTGTTACGAATTTGAATTTTCTTCTCTTTGATAGCACAAATTTCCAATTTCCATGCCATGGTGAATGCCTCATCAAGAGTGCGAAAGGTTTGCATCTACTGAAGGGTTGGTGAGATGTGTCTTGTGTAGGCCCGAGTAAACAACTCTATGAGTTCAGTTTGAGGTAATTGAAATGTGAGCTAGTTAATTAGGTGCACTAGCGAGCGACAAAGTCAACAATAGACTCATCCTCGTACTATCGTGTGGAATAAATATCAATCATGGTAACCTTCTAAACAATGTTGATGGAGAAATGATCTAGGAAGGCTTGGGCTACTTAATTAAATGAGTAGATGTAGTGTCTTGGTAGCCCACCTTTGTGCAGTGCAATGATCTGGTCATGTCGGGGACATCGGGAAGGTCCATAGGAGTAAAGCGTCATCATGGGAAATCGGGTAACATCCATGTTTGAAAGACCACAAATGCTGATGCGGGTCTTCTATGTTATTGAAATAGTTAAATTTTGGCATTTCCTAATGTACTAGGTATGGGTGAATAGGGATGGACAGATGAATGGGCTCGTTACAGATTTCATCATAGGTGAGAGAATTGAGTGAGCTAGAAATTGATGCTTCTATTGTTTGCATCCTTTCCATCATCAATTTGATAAGGTGATAGGTGGTGGTGGAAGGGTTCCTCTGTGGCATAAGGGGACTGATATTGAACTGTGACGTGGGAAACATTCCATTGTATGGTGATCTTTGAATAGGGAGGTTGAGAATGGGGGACCGAAATACGGGGTATGTATCCAAGCATGGGTGAAAAACAAGATAGGGGTTATTAATAGTATGTGTGTGTAGGTAGGATGGTCGTAGTGGCTCTAGTAGTGATCGAGGGAAATGTTTGTGGGATGGAGAGGATGAGATTATGGAATGGAGTAGGGGTCACTGACACCACGAGTGGTTGTTTTTGCAATGGGTAATTGTGAGAAAATGGGTGTGGACGGGGCTATGGCATGGGTGGTTGATGAGGGGACAACATATACAATAGTTGTGAGTGATACTACTGATGCAACGATCATGGTGGGTATAGATCCTAGCTACAAAACTACTAGGGTGAAACAGGTGAGGGTAATGTCGGGTTATTAGGGGCTGATGCGAAGTGGGAATAAGGGTAGGAGAAATGGATATAGGCATGTTGTATATCAACCGAGGCCGAGGAGTCGAGGTGGAAGAGTGGGAAAGGTAGAAGCAGTAAAGCTGTGGGATTATGATCAAGGAGTCGTGTAAATTCCTCATTACTGCATAAATGGTGATAGGTAAGGTTAGATCCATGGGTGATAGGACAGAGGGTGGTGAAGGACTAGGCGGGAGTGGTTGAAAACTCACATGAAATATAAGAGTGTTGGCTTGACTGCGTGTCAACACCATGTGAATGGGTATATATCAGGTGATTTTGTATCCTAGATGACACAAGGGTAGTAAGAATGAAGAAAACAGGTGTCTATAGGTATATTTGGGTAATATATCAGTTGATGTTCAATATAGGGTAACTAACACTGGTTAAGGTTGAACAATGTCGATTAAGGGGTAACCGAGGTCAGTTACTGTGAAACAGGAACAATTTTATCAAATGAAGCAAAGATTGTTGATGGTCAGATGAACAAGTTGAATGATGACTATTTATCAAAGCAAGAGAGAGTACAGAGACTCACAGGAACTTTGACAGTGAAGAAAATGAAATAAGGGTTCTTTTAGGCAATTCAACCCAAAAGAACAACAAAACTGATGTTGGTTAAGAAAAAACCAATGTCGGTCAAGGGTACCAATGCCGGTTACTATGAAAATTGGAAAGATGTAGAAAAATGGATTGTTATGAATTTTAATGAGATAAACACCAACCCAGAGGTCTGGAGATGATGCAATGAAGTCCTAACACACTCAAAAGAAGTCAAAATACTCTAACTGTGATTGTGGAGTGTGTAAGGCAACAAAATGGAAAAATGGAGAAGTGTATCCTCACACCTCAAAACGCATGTCAATCAAACACTAAAAGCACACTCCTAACAAGTGATTTTTAATGTATTGAGCTTATGCTATTTAGAAGACTAAATCATGAATGTTAGAAAAGAGTGTTTGGTGAGGAAGGCTTCCTATGAAGAAATATATCTAAAAGGAGAGGTTTCAGGTATGTTATGGTGGGGACAAGCTGTCCTTTGAGATAATGACTCAACAGATGTAACGAGCTAGGGAGTACCTACCAATCTGACAGTGTGATCATAGACAAGTGTTCCTAGGTAAGATGTCTTCTAAGAAAGATGTGTATATTTCAATTTTGTGTAAGTTTGGTAAGACAGAGAGAGAGAGAGAATGTGCTTTCTATGATTCTTTGTGTCAACCATCAGCTGGGCATGACTTCCAACATATAGGTTTCCCTCATTTTAATGTGAGCTAAATGTAGCAAATCAGAATGTAATGCAACAAATTTTAAGCCCAAATCAAAAAGGTTATGTTTAATGAAGCAAATGATGAATAGGAGAGGTATGCTCTTTCACTAAATGTGGAAAGCAAGAAAGAAGAATGATTTCTTTTAAATGCACCAATAGAAATGTTTCTTGTAAAGAAATTAGAAAGAAGAGAAGATTACCAGAGAAAAGATTAATGTGTAAGCCTTTTAAAGGAAAATAGACACACAACTTTCACCTAGGAATGAAGAAAATGCAATAGAACCCCTAATGGGTCCCACCAAGCATGCCAAAATGTTTCACTGTTTTCTTTACATTTTTGAATGACAAAACAGATAAGGGTATGGGCTAGGAGGAATACTTGTTAAATGGGTTGGATGATGCTTGTTGTGTGCATTCGACTTATTGATCCAGATTACAATTGTGAGAGCTTCCTTTTGGCTGGGAGGAACTACCTAAAATAGAAAACAAGACCACAAAAGAATAGTTAAATAATATATGACAGTGGACTGCCTAGCATATGCTAGTTCTCGGGAAGTGTGATACTTCCTAGATGGCTATAAACCCACTATTTAAAACAACTTAATGTGAGAAATAAGTAAATTCCTACTTATAGTTGATATGATTTAGGTATCTCATTCAAGCACAATAAGCAAATATAATACAACATGCTAGGTTATAGTCAAATCTGAAGGGTAGGTAATTGTCAGGGTGTTGGAATTGGTCAGGGTCAGGTTCTGGGTTGTTTGGGTCACTTGGTAGGAGGTAGGTTAAATTTTTTATTGGCAAAGGTGTAAAAAATAGAAACTGATGTCGGTTGGGTATAAGCGACGACGGCTTATAAGGGACCGGTGAAGTTCGTGGATAACCGGTGATGGTAAGGTCGGGGTGAAAGGAATTTAATAAGATCTGATTATGGGGATTGAAATGGAGCTAAACAAGAGATGGAAGGGTTGATGGGGATATCTGTAAAAGGTCTCAGATACTCAAAGGGGTGTAGGAGGTGAGAATGGGTGATTTGGTGGTGTGGATAGAGGAATGGTTGAGTCTACAAGTAGGTAGAAGATTGGAAAAGAACATGCAAAGTATAAACTAATAATAGAAGTAACAAGGTTATTATACTGAAATAAACTATGCTGGTAAAAGGTATACTTATTGTAGTATGGGATTGATGACTGAATGGTGATGGCAGTTGATCAGAAGAGTGGTGTTTGGTACCACAATAGTGCTCCCTGGAATGCTTCGTGGATGCAATACCTTTGGATCTGTCCTAGTGTTGGTTGTGGATGTCTGGGTACATGAAAGACTCTGGTTCTGCTTGCATGTAGCTCTCTTTTCATCCTCTTGCTCTCAGAATGTGCCAACCTCTCAGAAAAATTTCCAACCTCTCCAATAAGGTTGCTAAGGTCAATAAATTATAACTGACCTTGGTTCCGTCTTGACCGGCATTGGTTTAGGTCTGACCAGTGTCGGTTAAGGTGAGATTCCCTAGGTTTACTAAAATGGGTAGATCTTTCTAATTTCTTAGGCCAAGTTAGGTTTGTTGTCGCGGATCAGAATGGAAGCTTCCCTTCTAATGGGTGGGAATGTGGTTAGAGAGATTTTAGGGTTAGACCAAATCTTAGCTCATTAAGGTAAGTAAGACTTAGTTATTGTTAGTTATGGAAACATGCCAAGAATAGGTCTAGGGTGAGGTGGAAATTAGGTCAATTAAGGTAATAAAATAATGGATATTGTGAGGATGGGTATTTAATTAAATTAAATTAATTATTAATGTGGGGTGAAAGGGGGCCATGGTTAGGTGCCCATGTTTAAGTTGGTTATCGACCGAGGGCTAAGGGAATGTAACCAAATTTAGGTTTCTACAATGGGCTTGCCACAATCATTTATAGAAGGAAATGCAATGGACGTAAAGGATATGGTTCAAGAATTGAAGAGGATGGGCTACTGGGCGGCATCCCATAGATTGAAGAAAAAGGGATAATAGGATGTGGCACTAAGAGTGAAGATGAAAGACTACGGAGGTGTCCCATATATATAAGATGATGGGATACTAGGATGTGGCCCAAGAATCGAAGAAGAGGGGATAATAGAATGTGCCCCAAGTATAGAAGATGAGGGTCCACTAGCACATGCCCCAAACATAGACAAAGAGGGGCTACCAGGAGGTGAGCCACAAATAGATGATGAAGGGCTACTTGGAGGTGGCCCACATATAGAAGATGATGATTGGCTACTAGGTAGTGACCCAAGGTAAGATCGTAATTGAGGAATCGTGATAGATAAAGAATCATTGAGTGATGAGAAGATAGGCCATGGATAAATTCTAGACCCAAGAAGTTCATCAGAAATGAAAAATGAGAATATGGAAGAATAAGAGGAGGATAAAGTGTAATGATCCTAAAGTATTCCTCTATTTTCTCGAAAAAGGAACCAAGCTCTTCCCAAAATATGTGAACGTATCGATGTCTAGAGAGAATCCTTGATTGTAATACTCTAGGGAAATATCTTCATGCAGCCCCATGAATTCAAAGTGATTACTTCTTAATTCTAAAATAATTCAATAACCATGGGTTGTTTTTATTCAACCATAATAGGTTGATTTGAAGAAAGTGTTCAACCGGTGTGGAAGATTGATTGATAGAAGACTTAAGAGACAAGTATATTTTTACCTAGATGCATCATGAGTGGAAAATGATGTATATTTGGAACTGATGGGCATTAGATTTCCTATAAGATGAAATATTACCGAGAAACAACAAGGATCACGAAAAAAATTTAATATACGAATGTGACACACGAGTTGACTTAGATGATTGCGATGTATGCGTCAACTTGGATGATTGTGACATATGTGTCAACCGAGATGATTGCAATATAGGATTTGTCTTAGATGAATGCGATGTAGGAGTCATATTAGATGAATGCGACATAGGAGTTTTCTTATATGTCTCCCAGATCTTCAATGGAGGAAGGTTTCATTGAGGCAATGGATAAATGGGGTCTTGCGAAGCAAGGGAGGACCACGAATTAAGAGTTGAATTAGATGTTTGATTGGAAAGACTTGGAGTCACACGGATCTTCTAAGGAGGAAGATGTTGTTTGGGCGACCGATAAGGGAGTCCCATGAAGAAAGGGAGGACTGTGACTCAAGTGTCGAATTTAATGAATAGTTCAAGTTAGAATCTTCAATGAGATCAAGAGGAATCAAAAGAATCAGAAGAACAATTTGGATTGGAATCCTTAGAAGATCAAGTGGAACTAGAATAAATGTTTGGATCAGAATCCTTAGAATCATACCATCAACCATGAGATGAAGGTGGGGAACATGGTGACTAAATGGGTTCTCTAACGTGAAGAACTAAACAAGGCTTAGTCGTTAAGGGAATATTTTGATGGGAAAGCTGAAACTTTGATTCCTTATTGTACATATAAGGAATGTTACAATAATTATTCATTGTTGGCATTGTTAGTTACAAATGTCTAGACCTACTTAGTGCAACTAAAATTCTTCAATTTGAAGGAATTCTTGTGTCAATTTGGGTAGCTTAACGACAACCAACTAGACATCATAATGACACCATTTTCACAATCCAACAAGGTTTGGAAAACAATTTTGGAAGTGTAAATGTGAAAATGATAGGAAATGTTCTAGCAAAGGTTTGAAACATGTATATTTTCACTAAAAAGAACCTAGGTAAAAATAAAAGGATTGAACCCTAACTTCCAACGCCCCATCCATCGATAGGAGACACAAATGAATAAAGTTTCTCTAAGGTTGGTTTAAAATGGACCCTAGGTAAAACCAAGCGATTGTAACGATGTCAAGTCATCACAAAGAATTTCAATCAAAGAATGGAAAGAAATCCAAAGGCAATATGAACTAAGGAAAAAATAATAAATAATGACACAATGACATAAAGTAAGTGTAGAAACAAATATCTAGGACACAACGATCAAGTACAAGACTATGATCCAATCAAAAAAATAGTTTACTCCCTACATTTTACAAGTATAGGTTTAGTATAGTGACAACACAATATCACCACTTAGGTCAAGTTTAAAATAAAAAAGACCTAAATACTAAGAAGGTGTTGACGTGATCTCCTAACAAGATATACTAAAACCATTTTGAAACATAAACAAATCCTAATTCTTAAAAAGGATGTTACAAATGCGATCGGCCGTAACAACACTATTTGGATATGCTAATCAATATTTATGAAAAAAGCAAGATTTTAGCATGAAAATGATGTCACCACAATCCAAACAGAGTAACGATGCTTTTCAAAACTCAAGGAAATGTTAGGATCAAAACCAAATCTAAGTATAGCAAGAATTTGTTATTTATGTGAGCAGCGTAATAATACAATTTAGAGACTTAGATAAAGTTTCAAAAAGGAAACAAGAAGTAAGTATAAAAACTCTATTCATATGATACGAGTAGGTTAACAACTAAAAGGAAGTCAAATACGAGACAACATAACTAAAATTAATATCTTCACATGAGTATAAATATCAATGGCTATCAAGATAAGAAAACGTACTCAAAAAAACTTTCAACACTTACATCCGTGTCTCAAGCACAAACAAGGGTGTAAAAGTGATGGACACTATCAATCAATAGCACTATATTTTAGATGATCTCTTTTTTCCCAAAATGGGAAACAAAAAAATAGAGTAGACCCGGTGGTCATGAAAAACACTAAGCGTAACTTTGATGGAGTTTCTCCTTGTTTTAAGACAAGTGAAAAACTAGGACAAAGTAACATGTCGTAAGTTTCATGTTGAAATAACATGTAGTTTCAAATTAAATGGACTCTCCCCTTGTTCGAATAACAAGGTTTTGAATCCAAACAAGTTGTCACTTTGTGACAGCTCTGTAGAATGCGATAGATAAAGTCTAGTTGGATTCAAGCCACAAGCTTCCTATTGTTTCACTTTCTAGGTGTCACAAACAATCTCTGCGAGCATGGTTTTCCAAGAAATTCACACTAACTAAATCAAGGATCATCCTAACTTTACTTTACCCCATTCAATACAATGAACTACAAATTACATTCGATTGTATTGATGGGGTCGCATAAAGATAATTTTAACTCTAATATCACGAGAGAGGTGTACTATTCGGTTGGGTAGTGGAGGACTTCCTATTTCTTTCACCAATTTTCTCAATGTGTGAGATAATTTGGGGTTCATGGGAGTGCCCTTATGGGTTTTTATGACTTATGCCAAGGCACTTCTCCCAATTTAAATTAGACAAGCCATATCTCTTAACCAAAACCTATAAGTACATTGTGTTGAATGATGTGGTGTGTATTTTATCTTTTGGATTAATAAATTTGGCTTAGAACACCATTTGCAACCTGCGATATACGTGTAGTTAAAAGGAATGATAACCATATCATACCAATCAATAAGATGAAATTAATTCACCGAATAACTTTACATAAACCTTTGCAAACAAATGAGCAACAATATCATATATAATTATGGAACTCAATGAAATACAATGAGAATGGGCATTGCTTATATAGGAAAGGAATAACAATCTAAGAACCAATTAAGGTCATAGATCAAGCTATAAATCAATGAACGAACTAGTCATCAAAGAACTAGTCAAGACCATAGATTTAGGAGAGAACTAGACATCAAGGATCTAGTCAATACCATAGATCAAATAAATAACTATACCTAACAACTAGATAATATCTATATAAGATAAAATAAATATCCACACACATAATTGGGGCGAGGATAAATATAATAAATGTAAATAAATTATCTAGGTGAACATGAACTAAGGTAAATACCTACTCTAACATGAGTTAGATTTTTGTTATAGCCTAAGTCTTCGAAAATCATTAGGTATTATATAGAAATGATTTTAGTAATTTCCAATAGAAAGTGAGCCAAAGTTTCTTTTTATTCTCATGATCATTCAAGGATGCAAGAGAAGAGCATGCACAATGATTTTATCCAAATAGATAAATGTAAAGGAAACACTTAAAATCAAATGAACTTTAAGCAAAGTTTGGTAACTTGTTCATTCCTTTAAGCCAAAAATGAAAGGTTAAGTTTCCAATTTAACAAAATGTTAGAAAATAATACCAAAGTTTGTTTTTATTCTCAAGATCACCAAAAGGTGCAAGAGAAGATCATATAGAAACTTTATCCTAACTAGATACAAAATGGAAAACTTCAAATCAAAGGACCATAAAAATGTTTTGCAAAAGTTTCATTCCCTTAAGTAAAATGGATAATGAAATTTCCAAGTTAATCCAAATATTAAAAAGACAAAAATAAAAGTTATTTTTGATTCTCAAGATCACCAAAAGGTGCAAGAGAAGAGAATACACAATATTTGATCTAAATCAAGTAAAGCATGGAAATACAACATTCATCAAAACATTAGACATGTTAGAAAATGACTAGTTTTCTAATAAAGGAAACCATAATTTTTTTGTAAGTCAAAATCCTAAATTTATGTTATCATTACATATTTCACTTCAATACATTTCCAATGCAAAAATGGAGTCATTTTGAGGTCGGGAGAAAAATTTATGGCCTCTAGAAGATCAAGTATGCATACGGTTTGACACTAGCGTGCCCCTTTCAATGATAGTAGTGTGCCCCTTTGAACACCGGCATGCCCCTTTTAACACTAGTGTGCTCCTTTGAACACCATCACTCCCCCATTAACATGAGTGTTCCCCTTTGAACACCAAGTACACCCCTTTGAACACCAACGTGCCCCTTTTAACACCGGTGCACCCCTTTTAACACCAACACCCCTTTTAACACTAGCGCAAGAACACACCCTTTGAACACTAATGCACCTCTGAAAAAAACATGGAAAGAGAGAAAAAAATTCAACTCTAATGTGGCTAGAGAAATACCTACATGCTCCTTTGAACACTAGTACGTCCCTTCCTATAGATGATCAAAACACATGAATTTTGACAAAAACATTTGTCAAAAAGGTCAAAAATTTATCAATATGGTTCAAATTTGACAGCACCTCATGTCCTTTGATCTTGCAAAGAGCACAGAAACAAAGAAATCCTAACAAAACTAGTTAAGAAACTTCATATTTATCTATTAATGCAAACAAGGCTAAGTAAATAAAAACTTTGAAACTAATCTGAAATGCGTGAAAATGAATGCAAAGGACAATGGAGTAAGTCCCATCGGGCATGCCAAATTTTAACTGAATAAACTTAAGCAAAGCAATTAAACCCAAAATAACACCAAGTAATTTAGAGCTAAGTTAATAAATGCATCAATGAACCATCAAGATCAAAGCTTAATAGAATGCAAAAGGAAATCTAAATTAATTTAACCATCTAAAATACAAGAATTATTACTATGTTAAATATTATGAAATAAATTGAACCTATGAAGATTACAAGAAATCAAAATGTGTGTTGCTACTTCATTGATGGTGAAGAGATCTCAATAAAATGGTTACAAGGCCATGTTTATATCTTCTCTTACTAACCAAGCTTGAAGAAATGGATGCAAATGGGGATGCAAGTTATTCCAACAATGGAGTAAGGCTCTAGATCATATGTTTTATATGAATAATACTATTCAAAGTATGGTGTAAGGTGTGAAGGTAGGAGCTTGGTCCTTTTTATAGCTTTCTATTTGGAGAAATTTTACATCTTGGTGCATGTGGGACTAATGATAAAGTAACTCTAGGCTAATTAACCATGATTAGATGATTTAACTAGTGAGTTAACACTTTATGGGAGTTGGGATTGCTTTAATTAATAGGATGGAATAATATTTTTAGACTATTTGGAGGTGATTGAAGAGGACTTTGATAATATTGGAAGCATTTGAAAGAAAGATTTAGCCAATAAGAGGGTTTATTAACTAAATTCTTGTTAAAAAGGCTTAATTAGTTATATAATAGCTAATTATTGATTTGAAGAGGATTATAACTAACGAAGTGTCGTTAATTGGCATCCAGAATGTGATAGAAGATAGTTAATTAACAAAGTGTTGTTAATTGACCAAAATAGAGGAAACATTAGTTAATTAGTGGAAATCACTAATTATAATGAAAATGATGAGATAGAGGACAATTGGTACCACTTTAGCATTAAAAGCGTGAAAGTGGATTTCAGTGTGTCTACAATGCATATGCTAAGAGATATGTGTAAGTATGTGGAACAAGTGATGAGAGAATAAGATGTCACATGATTTTTTTTTTTTTTTTTTTGGGGGAGTATAAATGTCATTCCCCCAAGTTTGTGTGTTGGTGAATAGACTATCCGATGAAAGTGGAGGACAATGGTCCTACACTCAATGTAATTGGATATGAAGATTTTTGACCATGATATAAGAGTGGTGGTATGTACGATAGGTTTTGCATAAATGATTGAATTCTATGTGCATGTGATGGATGCGAATAATGTGGATAGTGTGGTGTAACAAAATGTGTAGGAAATGGAGATCTATGCAAATCAGGACATGACGGTGATGAACAATGACATGGAATGAAATGAGGTAGAGACACAGTGTGTCAGATACGATAATCATCCTAAGAACTAGCCTATATTGGTGCGGGGGACTAACAGAGTGATGAGACTGTGTAGTTTGTATATGAGTGGGTGAGCTAGGATAAGATGGAGCTTTAGGCTCTATAATCTATGATACACTAGAGGGAGTAGGTGATGCACTGACGATTGTCTGAGGAGCTCAAGACCATGGAGTAGATGGAGGTACACCATTGATAGCAAGAAATTAATTGTTATGAATGAAATTTAGACACAAATGATTCATGGAAATGATAGATTTTGACCTACGAATCTAGTGAAGATGTAAGAGCATGTCACACCCATCAATTGCTTGTCCTACGATAAAGGGTACCACCATAGTGAGAGGACTGACCGCAACGTGAAATTTGACAACACCATATGAATTTTTCATGGGATAGTAGATATGGGAATGCAGGTAATCGATAGCATTGAGAATTGGAATAGAGCATGTGTTTATGGGTCAGGAGGGATAAACCTTAGTATTATTGATGGGGACCTCTCTGATAGATGCACTAATGTTTACATGGTTAGAAGAGAAAGTGGCATGGTAATCATGATCAGAGAAAGAAATAATTGGTGGAGAAACATTGGTATTAGCAACTAAGAAATCAATATCCCCTGATGTAGGTGGAGGTACTACACGATAGGTATGATTAACTTATGAATAAGTATGTTTTTATCGTATTGTGGAGGCAGGTTATTAAATATTTTAAGATTACAATTTTTGTTAATGGGTGTAGAGTTTGTAGCCTATGGAAATTCAAGATTTTTTTTATCAATAAGATCTTATATGATGGTGCAGATTTTAAGATACCTATTTTTAGAGTTCCCCCACAATGATTATAATCACATCAAAAAAATCATTTTAATTTCTTCCTTTTGGTCATGATGGATCTAATTAAAGTGGTGGAGGAAGCATGATAAGATTGCTTTCAATAAGTTGTTATAATATGAGTTGTGGGGCAATAGGAAATTTAGTGAATGTATGTTGAGGTGGTTGTGGATTTGAAATTTGCTTTACTAATATCTACCGCATTGACATTTATTTTTGCATTAGTAGGTTTTTAGTGTAAGGTTTGAATGTTGACTTGCTCGAAATCATGCGAGATGATGATGCTTGTTCCTGATACTTAAGCTTACCGATGGATAAAACATTGGTTTCTCAAGGCATAAGGGTATGACAAAGTTGATCAAATGAAGGAGAGGTATCAAAGAGTATGCTTTCTTAGAGGGGTGGTAGTAGACTCTAGATGAATAAATCCTAAAGCTCGAGTCTATAAGAACATTTGACATCTTGGCTAAATTTTTTTGTATCTCAAAACGTAATTTGCTAAGTGTTTGTTAGATCCTTGTTTAAGTTGTGCAAATTGGGCATATGAGATCTTAGAGCCAATATTGATAGAGAAGTGAGTGAGAAAAACATTGGATATATGTGTGAAAGAGCTTACCGAATGGATAGGTAGGTTGTAAAACCAACACATCACATAATCATGAAGGCTACGAGGAAAGATCTTAGCTAGGAGAATGTGATCATCCAAAAATCTAGACAAGCCACATGGAATGCTCGAGAGGTTCTCTTGTGGGTCACCTTGGCCATTGAAAATAGGTAGTTTAGGGGTGACAAAATTTTGTGGAAGAATATAAATGGATATAGCGGGTGGGAATGGAGTATGCAATAATAGATTGGAATCCAAAGATGGAAATGCATGAGAAGTAGCCTTCCATAATTGATTAATTTGTACTTGAAGGTCTTAATAAAGGGAGGATATATCTTAAATTCGAGAGGAAGGAGGATTACGTGTATGATAAAAATGAGGCATAAAAATCAAGTCTAGATCTTGGGGATGCTCATTGATATGATCATTAATAGCTTTAAGATGGGCTTGATTAAATCTTTAAAAGATTGATCCATAGTAAATAAGAGAAAATGGAGCCCTAAGTATAAGATGGTGTCAAGCATGGGGTTCACTAAAATGATTAAACTAAAATGGAATATAATAGTCTAATCTAGATGTTATAGGAGCAATAAAATAACTGAAAAAATGAAGTAATAAAATACTGAAATACACCCAAGTAATCTAAGTAATGAAATGTGAAACCCTAATGTGTAAAGAGGGTTAAGAAGACCTTAGATGATTTGAAGATGTCTTGGAACTATGTCGTATTGGATCTTTGGCTGAATAGGAGGAGGAAAGCGACTTCATAGAAGCACACAAAAATGTAGATCTGGACTATCTAGCAGGACCGAGGTGCTGTAGAGGGATAAGGGCATGCTGGGGCACCCTAGTATGAGATTTGGGTACCCTAGTCTACAGAAATAATCAAGAAACATATTGTGAGGTATCACTTAATGATCTCCTATGTTCTCCTTTTGTCATGTGGATTTTGTTGAACTTCGTTGAATTTCATTGCAAATCAGAGATGAAGGAAACACATGCAAAACCCCAAACAAAGCATTAAAACCCTAAAAAATAAATATGCATATGAAGGGTATAGAAAATCCTCGGCAGAGCCATAATGGTGGACTTATTAACTAAGCACCGCACTACATCTCAGACCCAATGTATTTCTAGGTGTGTGTGTGACTGTGCCCTAGAATGCTCTTGTGTCAATCACACTTTTTGAAGTAGCGATAAAATAACTAGATGTAGAATGTATTAAATGTGTGCATGGAAACAATAGACCCCCTCTTATGAAGTGTGATGTAGATGAACCAGCCTTGTGTTCCTTGTGATGGATCTAGATGGATGAAAATATAGCTATAGATTCCTTTGATGCATGCAACCTTAGGTGGTGATAGTAAGTGCCTAGTGCTTAATCCCTCGTTATAGTCTCATAAATTTATATTTATATGGTTCTCTTCTTCTAATTTCATAATTAACCACAAAAATGCACTGCCACCAAAAAGATAAAAATTTCCAAACAAGTGATATTAAAGTGCAAATTGGATCGGGGCACCTAGAGGGGACTGGGAGCCTAGGAACCCCATTCCTAGTTGGGTGCCCTACTCGAAAATAGGGAAAAACATAGTATGTAAATAAAAACTAGGAAAGTGCGGGTGTAAGACCGAAAGTAATGACATGAGTGAAAAGTAAAATGGCCACATACACGGGTTAATTAGTACTCTTTTCATCAAGAACCATATGAATAGTGGTATGAGAATGGGACTAAATAATTACCCAAATTGTGTGATTTAGTGTCTACAATCGGAACTTCATCCGGGTGAGTGTTGTCTTCACAATGTTTTTATCAAGATTTAGGATGGTGACCCACAATCAAGGATGTTGCCACAAGTGACCTCTTTGATAAAGAGATATGGATCATTCTTCATTCAGTTCCCCACTTTTTCTATATCTGAGTCTCTGGATTTGATCAAGCCCCACTAAGGTTACCTTAGTACCTTAGTGATCAGATAGTATTGTTTGATATTTACAGAAGCTTTGCAGGTGAACAAGAAACTCGAGGAACTGAAAGAAAAATCTTATCTCCTTCCCCATCTCACTTTAGGTCTTCACATGCAAGAATGTCAATGATGCATCCCACCTAGAGGCATCCTTTACACACCTAGGTTTACATTCATACGTTCCCGGGGACAATTTCGACATTTAGATTGACCTAGACGCATTCCATGTCCCGAGATCGGTGCCATGTTCCACAACTACAAGACTATTGGGCCAATTATGTGGATGGTTTCAATGTCCGTAAATGAGACTATATGAGGATGACGATTGGAGAGATGAAAAATTCAAGCTCCCATGGTACAAAAAATATGTGCATGATGATAGAACTGAATTGTATGATCCACGAGTATAGAGTGACAAAGGCTTCTCTTTTTCCATACGTAAATTGGAATGTTCATGAGTCCTGGATACATCACAGAATGAATAGAAAAGGTGATCAATAAAAAAAAGGTGTGGTTCCAAAAGAAGAAATTTAATTCCCTCAAATTTAGAAGTTTCCGCACCCTCGAGATAGGCCTCGTATCATTCATCATCAAAGGTTGTGGAGGTCACTTCAATTTTAGGACACTCGGGCTGAGTTCAAAGTGGAAGGTTACAGAGTTAGAAGACCCTTGTCACGAGAAGTCTCCCGAGAAAGCCCAAAACAGTGAAAGATCTAGTGGTGGATACATAGGTTGATAAAGAAGAAGCAATCTAGAACTAAAATCCTAAACATTTGCGCAGGATGTCCCTCCTCCTGATGTCACTCCTGCTCCCCCTTCATAGGAAATAACCTTTCAACCTAAGCCAGAGATGACAAGTATGACAGTTGCGCCAGAAGAAGGTGAGATGTTCCCTTGGATGAGGGAGATGATTTCAAAGGAAACTCCTATCGTCCATAGGTCAAAATCCCTAACCTATTAGCAATAACGTCATTGGCCAGAGGGGAAAAATAAAATTTACTCATATGGCCTCACACTTCTACAATGGTGAGATAAGTGAATAGTACATTTAAGTGGTTTGACCCAAGGTAATCAAGTTGGTGGAAGAAATGATGTCAGATATTTATGAAATGAGTACCATTCCATTAGGTCCAACCACCCATAAAGGATACAAGTATATGTTTCAACAATCTTCCACTCACCTCATGGAAAGAAATCAAGATTACAAGAAAAGGATTGAAGACTTAGAAGAAAAAGTGCAAACGCTCTCTTCTTACATGTAGCATCTAGTGGATTTGAATGCTTCATCAATCTAGATTGAGGAAGTACCCCCAATAAGCAGCATTGATATGGAATCCATTAAAAAGACTCAAGATTTCACCATACAGGGATGATAAAATAGTAAGTGGATGGGTACAATCTTGGAAAAAGGAAAAACATTGATCCCAGAGGTAATCTCACTTTTCAAATACATGTGCACAACTATGGAAAAAACTTAGACGCTTAGAGAATAATTGGAAAAGCAAAAGGAGAATTCGGATCTAATTTTCCCATTAGTGGAGTTAATACGTAATAAAATATTTGATGCCCCATCATAGGACTTGTAACGTGTGTGGGCAATGACTCTCATCGCTAGATATGAAATGATCAATCGGCCTACAAGCTACAAGATCGTTTTAACCAAATAATTTAGAAACTTGAAGTGCATGTAATAGAGGAATGTACCACTACATATGAGTTATTGAGTCCATTTGAAGAACATGTCAAGAAAGCAGTTAGAGATCCATGGTTTTTCACCAAAGACACCTTAAAGGAACTATCTAGGATTTGAGCCACAATTGCATTCATTCCAAAGAAGCACCAATAATGGTTTGAAAAATGTAAAGATATCAACGATGTTACTGATGGTTAGACAGAATCTTTAAGTTGTGTGTATCCCTCATGCGAAAAAAGTGGCATATGTAGTAGCACATTTTAGTAAATATTTCAAAGGAGTGGATATTTCTCAACTGGAGCTAGTTAGATAACAATCGGGTAGTGAGGTAGAATCATCATGAGAAGCTTCTTAATCGGCCTAGTCTTCTCTCTCTTCTTTCTTCCTTTCCTCTTCCCCCTAACTTTCTATTCATTCATTTTCTAATTCTTCGTTTAGTTTGCACTTTTTCATAATGCCTAATTTTGTAATTAAAAAGTAACTTTAAGATTTGTAATGTAATAAGTCACCTTTGTTTTATAAAAAGGGACTTAATATTTCCTAGGAATATGAAAAGTTTTAAGTTGTGTGAAGGCATATGAAAATTCATTGGGGGGTAGGTAAAGATTCACCTCTCTTTCTATAAATTGTAAAGGCATTCTCTTTTAAAGGGCTGGTCATTTTGTGAGTTCATGAGAGAGTGATCCTTGTGAAGAAACAAGAGATAACAAATTCTTCTACTTCCCACTTTTGCATTCTTCCATTCTTGCCATGTATAATTTATGCTCAAGCATCAATACAAGAAGGATTTTATAAACTTTTTGATTGGGGGATTTACTGATACTTTGTGCTCATAAATCCTAACTAGTCTTGTTTCCATTTGTAGGGTTGTTTTCTTCTTATTTATGTGTGTTGGAAATTTCTAATTAATGGGTGTAGGAATCTAATTTTCTACCTATGACATTAATCCCTCTCCCTTTTTCTCACTCCCTTTCCCATTCTCAAAGAAAATTCCTCTCTAACAATAAATTGTTAGTTATTTCACAAGGTCAATGGAGTGCCCTATTAGATCCCCGATTAGAAGGACACCATGGAAACCACTTTTTCATGCACAGTAAACAGAGCTGCACCATACAAGTAGAGTGACCTAGATTCCCAAAGCATTGGAAAAAATTACACATATTTTTCCACCCGAAAAATATTTTTGGCAAAATTTTTGGTGCCCACCATGGGGTAGAATTGGCAACATCTCGCACCTGAATATGACCTCTAAAAAATCAAAAAATCAAAAATTTGGAAGTTGAAAAGTCGATGAGCCTTATGCTTCAAAACCATGGTTATTTCAGGTAATCCTCATGTTGAAAGACTTGAGTTATTTTTCCATATTCAAGAGGATATTACTTCTAATTTGATAGAGGCTATTTGGAATAATATGAAAAGTTTCACTCAAGAGTTTATTGCTGTAAGGAAATAAGGGATAAAATATGCGGAATAATCCCTCACGAGAATCGCAACAAAGAGAAACTAATATGCCAAAAATTATTACAGACCTTAAATAAAAGTGCAGAATAAAATAACACAACACAAAGAGACAAGATTAACATGGTTCACCTAATTTGGACTACGTCCACAAAGAATCACTTGCTCGATTTTATTACAAGCCACCACTCTCTCAATACAATACCCAGATCTGTATGGAGCTATGCTCAACAAACTCTATAGAATTCACACCCGAATTCAAAGCACATCTGCAATGTTTTTCATACTTCTATCATATGCATAAAACCATATAAATAGACAATTGCTTAATCGGGCTTTTACAAAACCATGGGTATCAAAACCATGGGAAAAAATCGTCCCATAAACCTATGGGTCAAAATCCTGCCCATATGAGAAAATTATGTTTCTCGATATATCGGGCACGTTTTAAGGCCCAAAATTTCAGGGCTACGCCCCTGAACCCGACAAGGATACATGAAAAGTGTACAGTACTCTTAGTGTATAGTCTTCAACACTTTCACACATGAAAATAGGCTCCACAACCTAACAATTGCAACAAGAGTATTGGATGTTGAAGAAGAACGTGCCACTGAAATAGAGAGAGATAGGTAGATTTATGCACCACAAAGAAGAGAATAATTTTTCAAGCTAGAGAATAGAATATATACTTGGCTATAAAGGCAAGGAGGAAAAACTTACCCTATCTTTGAATAAATTAAATGAAGAAAATAACTCCTCATAAATCTAAGGTCTCCCCTTTGTCTAGCAACTACTCCCACTGGAAGCCCAAGTGTTGTCAACCTATTGGATGTCGAGTTTCTATACAATGACAAGAATCTTGAACATTTCACAAACGTGGAAATTGAATAAGAAGCTCGAGAAAGAGAATCAAGAGCTGAGGCTGAGATAAGAGCTGAAATTAAAGATATTGAAAGATCTCAATTAGAAGCACATGCAAAAGCAAAGCATCCTAAGACGCCGAACAAGAAGAATAACGTAGACCAAATGTACCATGGGGCAGAAATATTGGCCCACTTGCACTTCCACAACCGCTCCATGAGCTACCACGAGGATCAAGGAATAAATTTCCAAAATTTAGAGGAGACGGTTCCCAACTCCCGAGGATCATGTAGCATAATTCATCACCAATTCGCAATGTGTTGGGTGTGGAGCACAAATATGTATTAATCAAAGTTATTTTTGGAATTGTTATAAGAAAAAGTTGTCAAATAGTTTTATATGTTACCCACAAGATCTATCACTTGTTGTGAAGATATAAAAACCAAATTTGAGCATAGATTCAAAACTATGGAAGACTCTCAGATCTCTTGGTCCAATTGGTGCAAATGAAAAAGGAGCCTACTAATTCTATAAGATATTTCATAGCCAAGTATAACCAAATAATTAGAAGGATCCTAGAAGATGTTGTGCCTCCATATAAAAATATAAAAATATTATTTATCAGTGCTCTACCACCGGAAGTTGGTTTCTTCCTCAGAAGATCCCAACCTAGGGATTTGAAAGAAGCACAAGATTATGCGATCAAGATAGAAGATGACCTAACCTTGTTTGGGAAAGTGAAGGGTCCTAATAGAAAAACAAATGTTAGCATTCAAGTTCAACTCCCACTGATCCAATGATCTAGAAGATGAATAACGATATGATTTCCTTAAAGAAACAACTTTCTCATATCACCATGTAGAATGCTCCAAAGAATCCTAATCCTCTAAATCGACCAAGAATCACTCTATCTCATCATCGGCTTATTATTGAAGCACCTCTTGTCAATGTCACCTATGATGCTAAAGAACCAAAAGAGGAAGAAAAAATTTAAGATTTGGAAGAAGAAGAAGAAGGTGATGATGGAAACTACCTTGAATTTGAAGAAGTTAACAATGATATGCAAAATGGATTTTTCGAGTATGTTTCAGCAAGAGAAGACGATGATGATAAATAAGCACAAAACTTCTCATGTGCATTGTTCACTTGTGCACAATAAGGATAGGATATTCATCTTCAACAACCACGGAAAAGAAAAATAAAGAGGATCCTCCTGTTGAAGTTACACAAAACAAAATTATTAGTAGAGGATCACCGCTACCACCTTCAATGGACTTGGCCAAAGAGAAACCATATCCGTTGGAAAATAAGAATTGATTTACTACACCAAGTAAGTCCTCTGGTACACCCTCTAGTTTGAAATATATTTCCAATAATACACCTTTTCCCAGTGTTACCCCGACAAAATCCACAAGGCTCAAGAAAAATCAGATATTCACGATTCTTCTAAACCTACTACCACATCCATTAAAGAGACCCAAGCTCCTAAGGTAGCACCATATTTGGAATGTAAAACTGCTACCATTCCATGAATGTCATCCTCCATCCCCACACCTCTATTTGACTATGTTGAACATGCAAATAGAACTAAATTTTAAATTATGGAGATGGAATGTCTGTAAATGCACCCAATTCAATTCGAGAGGTTTGTCAACACAGTCTGAAAAGGTACCCAAAAATATCATGTCGCAAACCCCGGTATTAAAGGACTTATTCCTACCCTATCCACACCTTCCTCACAGAACATGCTAGTACTTAGCGCATCTAAGACTAATAAGGTAGAACCTTTCTACCTATCCCTTTTGGTCAAAGGCTACCAACTCAACAACTGTATCATATATTCTAGAGCCTCTGACAACATGATTACCATCAAATTAGAAAATTCCTTAGGACTCACGTTGACTCAGAAAACACCGCTATTCCATGGAATCCAAAGAAGTATCATTGGTGGGTAGAATAGAGGATTCTCAAGTAGCTCTGGATGATTTTCCAAAAAATGAAGTGTTGCTCACTATTTTAGTGGCGTACATCCAAACATCATTCAAGATGTTATTAAGTAGAATCTTCTGCGGGGATTTGGGTGGTGAAATAAAAATGGATTGGTCCTCTATGAATATACCACTAAAAGGAGAAATGGAGAAACTATTTCCGGTGTGTAAGATGAAATACACGGTGCAAAAATTACATGATCCAAGCGCAAAAATTTTGTTCCAAGATAGCGGGTTGGGAAATTATTTTCTCACATCGAAAGGGATGAAAATATGCTTTTCCTTACTATGGAGCTCTATGGAAGCCACTCAATTGTTGGATCAAGATTTGGCGTAGTGTTGAATTCACCCTCAAGTGAATCTTTCCCATTTTCGTATAAGCTTGAATTTGAAAATACTAAAAATACTGCAAAATAAAAACCTCTTATATTAGTGATGGAGGTCATAGAGTCAATGGGTGTGAAGAAGCTCAAGTTTCTTGGAGATGCAAAGGTGATAGTAAAGAAAGTACGGGACCAATACCAAGTGAAGAATCCAAGACTATGACATTACATAAATAGAGTGTGGGACTACATTAAATCCTTTGATGCCTTATCCATCCAATATGTTCCCAGAGAACAAAATGAAAGATCCAACTCTTTGAATATGTTAGCTTCCTTAGTAATGCCACATCCATCTTTTGGAAAAGATAAGATGGCCGTGGAAGTTGGATCTTACACCTTTAAAACCTTTAGATGATCTAGTGCAACATGGGAACAACCCCAAGGTGTGGGACCTTGGGTCATTGGGATGAACCTCCATTGAGGGTTAGATTCCTCCTAAACTATGTGCATATGATAAAATATTGGGATACAAAACCTATGATACTAGAAATAACTATAACTTATTCAAAACTTTTTGTGAAAAGGTAAGAAGGATAATTGGAATAGAAGAAAGTGGTGATGCACAATAGTTAGGGAATAAAATGAGCATCTCATGCAAGCACAAAAATTTCAATAAAAGGATAATAATGTGCACAACTTCCTATCTTTTCCTTTTAATAGAAGTAATTTATATGAAGGTTACAAACTTAAAAAATAACAAAAGGGATTTATATTTCATTCCTAAACTATCATAGATAAGATTTTTGTCACAACATACAACTTGCTAAGAGAATAATTAACTTAATGTGAAGGTAAAATGGATTATGAAAATACTAGGAAAGAAAGATTCATAAGTAAAAACTCATGATCAATATACACAATATATTGAAGTGGAAGAAAGCTAAATATTAGTTATGCATAAATAATATTAAGGCTTAATCCTATTTACAAGTTCTTAAAAGGGAAGAGCCTCCTATACCATAGATCAAACAGTCCCGAATACATAATGCATCCTCATATATATAGCTTAAGAAGGTTGAGTAATATTAGATACTCATATTAGCTATCACATTCTAAAAATAGGATGAATTTATAATTTTAAAAATTAATTCCTCAAAAATAGCTGTGTGGTTTTGCAACTTTGACTACGTCAAACCTACAAATCAATCGGTGGACTGTGGTTGGAAGATTGTGCAATAATGGTAGTCAAACTTAGTGGGACTAATGCCACCCTTTTCTGTGCATCTAGATCTGAATCAGTTCCTTATATTTCCTCTCCGGATCTTGTTTGTGTTGATAATCAAGAAATTTTTGATGATTTCTTGTACTTATTTATCATCATGTCTACATGTGTAGCAATTAAGGACCTTGGAAGAGTCAACTAATCAATTTAGTTTTTTAGGAAGCTTCTTGACTCGATTTATGATTTTCTAAAGTTGGCTCAAGAAATTTTGATATAGTACCATCTTGTTAATAGATTCAAGACCAAAATATTGGGTCATCCTAGTATATTCCTTGATCGGGATCCGAAATTAGTAAGAATTTTTTATGTTGGGATTACATTAATATCATCATCTTGGAATCTACAATGGATCTTATCAAATTCATCACTGATATCATCAAGGTCATCAATCCATTCATTTATTCCATTGGTTAATTTCAAGGTTGCCTCCTTAAGCATTCAGATGCAAAACTCAATGGCCTCATTGTATTCAAATATTTTTAAGAGTCATCAATGATCCCTTCTCTCGAGGTGAAGATCAGATTTGACATTTGCATCTCTCTCCAAACCTCCAAAGTGAGTTCCAAATTATCAAAGTCTTCCCCATACATCTTAGTCACCATATCCTTTTCTCGGCTCAATTTCACTACATAAGCCCACAAAATATTCAATCAAATGCTTTCCTTCTTGAACTAAACATTCAATCCAAGATCTAATTTCCCTCCTTTGTTGTCTAATTTTCTCAAATGTTGAGAAAGAAGTGATGTCGAGCTTTTTGATAATGCAAGAAAAGTTGAATGAGTGGGATGTGCAATCTAATGAAGGATAGCAATCAATTATTCCACTTTACTCTTCAACTCATCCTTAGTAATTTTATATTTGTCAAATTTATCTAAAAAGTTGCTAAGAGAAATCTAAACATCTTGCTTGGATCCTTCATGAGTGGATTTTCCAAGAGAGATATTGGAAACTCGATAGTCTTCTTCTATGATGTCTTCTTTAGATCTCGTAAGAGATGGTGTCATGATCTCAAAAAATATTTCCTTTGAATAATAAAATGATTGGTGAGAAATAACCTTTGGCCTCTTTACCTAGCACCAGGGAGTTAGATCCAAGGTGCTAAGATTGAAATAATCAATAATAGGTATCTTATTCTTTTTAAGAGCCCGACTACTCAGCCATGAAGGAGTAGAAGAAGAAATCAACTACTGAGAGGATGAAAAGGTAAGGACATCATGGTGGTAGAATGCATTGGTGATGAAATGGAAGTTATTGTAAATAATCATGAGTGGAAAAGAAGGATTGAAAATCATGGAAGGGATGGAAAATATGGTGAAGAAATGGAAGAAACAAGAAGAGAGACGAGAGAGGAAGTGTGAAGATGCTAGTGAGAATGAGGATCCCTTAGAGGAGAACCTAGATCCAAACTATCCATAAATGAGAGGGAAGGAAGGGAGGAAAATACCCAAGCCATGGTAGGAGAGGAAGTGGTGAAAGTGAGAGTAGGGGAGATGGGAGGATAAGAAATGGAAGATGTGAGTAAAGGAAGTGTGAAAGGTGGAGGAAACAAAAAATGGGGAAGAAGGAGGAGGAGGTGGAAGAGGCGACTATAGCACTTGGGTGGTGGATGATGGGGAAACACTCATATCTATTACTTCTGAAGTAGGAATAGAAGAAGAAGCTCCAACACCTTTGCTTACAAACTTGATTTTACAAGGCTTAGGAGTGGGATTTTCTCCTTTTGTAATGATAGGGTGGCCCACTACTATTTTTACTTGAGTTATAGCATTTTTGAAACCTTGGGTGGGATTCCCAATGAAATAAACCATTGGTGGGTCCAATTGAGAATGTTTGTTACATTCTCCTTAGAGACTATACATTCTTTAAGCGACCAGGTTGATCAAAGGAAACAGTTTATCTTGTAAGTTTCATTTTTGTGTATACAGGATCCAATACTTCTTCATCATCATGGAGGCCTTCCAAGACATATTTGATACCATAATTGGTTAGCTTCTCAAGATTTATCCTCTAGTAATATCTTTCACGTACGGAAATTTTGTCCCCGTAATCAATCCAAATATCTTTCAACTACGGTATATGGTGTGGTTGGTTCGATTCGACTAAAAAAATCCTAGTAATCAAATATGAATCATGGGTGATAGGTTTTACCATCATCTCGTTGCATCTCACACTCAACATTTTTGGCTTTATATGATGAAGCACATATGTATCAACCTAAAGTTATTTGGAATTGAATTGTCTTCTTATGCCCACTTTACTCGATACTTGTGGAGGTGGAGAAGTTGTCATACCAATTCCATTAAAATCCATTTATCTCTAGGTAAGATTGGTAGTTTGTAGGGATCACATAAAAATCATCCTACTCTAAGGTACTTGAAATTTGGTAATTGTAGGAAGATACACCCCAAAATCCTAACATTGCATACACTATACAAATTTTTTCATTATAAATATCTTTGTCAAAGATACACATGAGGGAAAAGAAAAAGGCATCATTTACTCTCCCGAGTGTTTTGATTTTTCCTTCATCATTAGAAAAGGATAGAAATCATAATTTTTTTATGAGTTCCTTATAGCAACGGATTTCAAATCGGGATAATTTCTCATTCTCACTATGGTGTACACAAGATATGAGGTCATGTAGAAGCTTCTTGTGGTTTAAACCTCTAGTAATTGGGAGTGTATGGCATCACTGATGTGTTCTACCCATAAAATAAGATCGGTGTTGTTGTGAGCAATGAAAACATACTGATACATCCATTCTGGAATTTTTTTGAATAAGTAAGACCTACTAATCTACTCAACAATGTGATTAGATCATTGAATTCCTATATGAAGTCCGACCGAGGAATAGTTTTTGGAAATGTAGTTACCGTTGGCTTGGGATTTGCAAGGTAAAATTTGGTAAGAACTTTAATGTAAGTATCATAATTTCCTTTTAATGCTCGAGACCCATTTTGGGTGAGATTGATTTGTATCGCTTGACATCATGAATTTTAATTAAATCCTCGAAGTAGTCAGTGTCTAACTTGATCACAACTCTCCCATATTGATATTTTACTGCTCATGATTCTCAATCATAGTGTGCCACTACTATAAGTACAAATTTTAGACATTCCATTGAATTCGGGAAGGAAACATCCATGGAAATCCCATTTTCATAAATATTCTTGATCCAAACAGACTTGGATGGAGCTCGAATCTCTCCTAAAACTCAAACAAATTGTTGTTTCCAAGATCGATGTCTTGAATATTGTTAAGGTCTTATGTGATAATTTAAGGGGAGACACCACTTGCAAATTGTACTTCATTTTTCCTTTACCCTTTGATGAGGATTCAAAAATTTTCCTTGGAAATATTCTTTAAAATATATATGGAAGTCTCGATACCGACGCGTAAGTAGAGCCCGAAAACCAAGTAGACCTCTAAATTACACAAGGCGGAAGTAGAGTGTTGTAAAACAACCCACCAAACCTTATTTGATCTTAAGAATTAGTTGATCCTTGAAATTTAATATTTGACCTCCAGATTTAATTGAAGTAAGTCGTTATGTGTTTTACAAGTATCAACTTTTGATTTGAACTAGGTGGATGACACTATTTGTTTTGCAAGCATCAACTTCCAATCAAAAGTGAAGACTTACTTTGCAACCTAGAACCTCTAATTTGGTCTATGACATAACTTGTTTTTTTTTTGCAACTCCCGACACTCAAAAATGATGGAAGTTAAACCTTTCTTTTCGCTTGTGAATCTCCGACTTGGGATTTTTTTATTAAAATTTCTCTATTTTTTCAAGCAAAGAAATACCTAAAGTCTAAAGTTCATAAAAATACAAGTAATAAAAAGGGACCCATAGGGTCATTAAACTAAAAGAAAAGGATAAAAACCCTTAAAACAAATCCAAAACTATACTCTAAAAAAGAACACCCTAGAAGCTTGGAGAAAATGGAAAAAAATCCTTAAAATATAACATAAACCCTTGCAAAAAAAAAAATTAAAACACTAGATATTACCAATTAAAACACTAGATGTCTAGGGGTTATTAGAAAGCTCGATGCACAAATTATCAAGTGAAAATTACGTGTAAATTCTAACCTTAAATATAAAAAAGAGTGAATTAATTACCACATAGATGACACGTGTGGCTTGGTGGAAATTAATGCATTATAAGTTGACCCCACTTTTGAAACTCTATCGGGTTCAAGGTTCGAGAAATGTTGTCATGCAAATGTGTAACATGAAAATGCAAATTTTCAAGCATGACAACTAGACCCAAATTGAAAATTTTGTTCCCAAGTCTTCTTGACACCCCTTCCTAGTCGGCTTTTTTAGTTGTGTCATGTACATATCTTACCGGTACTTCCCAGATGATGAACAAGTAATTAAATATGTTTGTAATGATATGACAAGATCAACAATTTCATCTGTAAAAGTGTTTCCAACTGCTAGTTTCTCAGACAGCCTAGAATGGTTCATTTTGGCCATTCCAGGCTGGTGCTTATCCTACGAGATGGAAATAAAGGATACAAATAATCCAAAGGTGGTATTGAATATCTAAGAAAATTTTCCAACAAATTTAGTAAATTTTAGAAAATATTTGGAGGTTTAGGGACAAACCGAACAAAATCGGGTTTTAAGGTGTAAGGAGAAGGTAGTCAAAACAAGTACCCGATCTTCATGTAGACACCAAATTTTGGTCTTACGACGTCCCGTGCCCCGCATCTCGCCTCGCAACCTAACCCTACCTCACCACCTAAACCTTCTCCAACCCATCTCCAACCCATCCTCGCCACCTCACCATGACCTAGCCCTAACCCTAAACTAACCTAATTAAGACCTATAACTTGGTCCACCCACACCCATGACTCATCATCACCCTCACCCGCACCAAAACGAACCTAATAATGACTGACCAAGCCCACAACTCGACGAACCCTCTGGGAGAAAAGGAGGGAAAGTTGGCTATTTTACTAAAAATAGCCAACTTTGACCTAACCGACATCGGTCCCTACGACGACCGGCATCGGTTAGGTAACCGCCATCTGCCTCGTAAATGACCTCCCCCAACCAAAACAAAAGGATCTGAATTCATTTGCAAGAGAGAGACAAGTGAGAGAGAGAGAGAAGAGGTGCAGAGAGAGGAGTATTGAGCCCAAGATCAGAATCGAGCAACTAGATCACTGGTCACACTCATCCAAACATTGGGAGAGTGGAGGATAGCTTCATCACTCACTTCCGATTTCCGGATCATCCCAACCGAGCCTTGCTTCTTCACACGCATTCCTCGACTACATCCACATCGAAACTAGTAAGTAGTCTCTTTTATTACCTTGTATGCTTCTGACACTACTTTGTGAATTTTTGATTCATAGTGATTATAAGCTCACTCCGGATCTACCACCCGGCAGCACACCCGCACCTAACCTTCATTCATCCATCTCTATATTGCCCCAAAGACAACTTTCTCACTCTCTGAGTCTTCTCTATCACCCTACTACTCCCCTCAACCATCTACCAACCTTCTAAACCCCATAACCACCTTACAACCAACCTCCATTTAAAAGCCCCTAAATCACTGCCCCTACCGATATCGGTTATCCCCTACCAGTACCGGTTTTATAACCATGGTCGGTTATCCAGTGACCGGCATCGGTCACTGTGACTTATACCAAAACCAACCTTTCACCTATTTACCTCCAAACAATCTCATATCCAGCCTTGTCTATCCTTGTAACTTGATCTGAACGTATCAATAACCAGTGACCAAACAAACAACATGACATTTTATTATTGGTAGTTTAGTCTCTATTGCTTTTAGTAACGAGGTACCTAAATCGTGATTTCGCAATAGCTTCTTTATTATCATTTGCATTAATTTGTATTAAAAGGAATCGACCACCTTCAAAGGAAGTCTAATATTTCCGGCCCAAGGTAGTTCCTCACTTATTATTTAATGAAAATCTGGTGGTCTTGCATTCTTATTTACAGTAGTCCTTCCTGCATAAAAAGGAGCTCTTCACAACTGGCCTCGATCTCTCTACGGTACGCGCACACCTTCCCAACACTCAACAGGTATTCCTCCTAGCCCTAACCCTTATCTGTTTCTCAAGAGAATGAAAAGATAGAAATAACTCTATTCTGGAACAAAATTCTGTGTGAAACATTTTGGCACTCGGTGGGACCCTTCTCAGTTTCTTTCTTTTGCTTGTTTTCATATAGGAGCACACTTGTTGTTTCTTTTTCTTCTAAATATTCACAAAATATTTTGTCATTTTGGTAAAAGAACTTGTCTTTCTTTCACATCTTTGCATTAGTGAAAGTCATCTTCTTAACCTCTTCTCTTTCTTTGCTTCATCGAATATCATTTTCGATTTGGGTTTAAAACACGTGCATCACATTCTTGCTTGTTGTTTTTAATTCTAGTGAACGTAGATTAAGTAACAGGTCGTACACATGGGGGTGATATCCATGGTATTGATGAGAAATTAATCTTACTCTCACTGCACAACACATACCAAATCACATCATAATCTACACAACATCTCAAACATCCCCCCTTCCCATGGTATTCCTCCGCCCGATTGAGGTAGCCTTACAAGCCAAAACAAACTTGACATCTCCCTTAGGTCTTTTGTTTAGGATTGACATCATCTTACATCTAAGGCATAAGCCCAAAGTGATTAAAACTAATCCTAGGTTAGTCTCTTGATTTGCTTTGTATCATCTTGCTTTTTTTTTTTTTTTTTTTCAGCTTTTGTTTCTCATTATACCCTCGTCTCAAAGTTGATCACTTGCATAGTTTGGTGGGTATACTAAGCCTTGTTATCCCCAAACCAAGCAGCCTCTTACATTCTCTCTTTGCCTTCACAGTGACCGACACCGGTCCTCTTCTACCGACATCGGTTACACTGACCGACGCCGGCTACCGTCTGACCGACATCGGTTACTGACCGATATCGGTTACTGTGTTTCACAGTTCCTGACAAACCAACAACCTACCAATTCCAACATTTTGTTGTTGTTTCTATTCCTGATTGACTAATTCCCTACTGTATCCTCTTGTCCATGGTTGTTATCACCCAGCAACAAGCCGCAGCCATGGTTTCACATGCTTGTTCCGTGTCTTTGCCTGAGTCACCCCCTTCGCATCCTATGGGGAATCCTACGGACACCAATGCTTTTCCCAAGATCCCTGTAGGAGATCCAGACTTTGCCAAATTTTTGGATGCTAATCCTAGTGCCATACAGTATTATTTGTCTCATACCCCTGACCGTACACCCGACGGTCAGCTCCTCTTTGGTATGCCTATTAGTATAGCCGCTCACTTAGCCCCTTCCCCACCTAATAACTCCGCCTCACCATCTTCATCCTTAGCCCCGTCTCCCAGCTCAGTGGCTTCGGTGGTTCATACTGCACCAATTGGCCTTCCTTTGGTTAATCTGGGGCCCCACATATCACTACCATCCACTGCCCCTACCTCATCTCTCCCGTAGATTGCCTCTTTCATAACTCGCTCTCTACCATCTATCCACATGAGCTTTCCCTCTCAGGCTCCGCCCACCTTTTCATTTCCGCAGACTCATCCGGTGGCCTCAACATCTTATATAGGACACCCTTATTCGGCCGCCCCAACACATTCATCATCGTTACCTTATCAACATTCAACCCCACCATTGTCTAGTAGTGGCTCTTGGCCCAATCCTCCTCCGTTTATGATGACAACACCATCATCTAACCCAACCAATGATTTAATCAAATGATGATGGACAAGATGCAAAATCTTGAGGCTTCTGTTTCAGGAAGCCGTAACACCCTGACATACGAGCAAGTTTGTCGAGAGCCTATTCATCCTTCTGTCCCCCTTCATACATATCCTCCTCAATGGGAATTACCAAAATTTACTCGCTTTAGTAGTAAGGAGGACCCTCAACAACACTTGTGATCATTTAGACATGCCTGCTATCTGATTGCTCATGACGATGCCTTACTACTCCGTACCTTCCCCATGTCCTTATCAGACCTCGCCTTGAGTGGTACAATGCTTTAGCCCAGCACTCAATCTTCTCCTTTAACCAGTTAGCCCAATCTTTCTTGGATCACTTCTCCATCAATATTGCCAAGAAAGTATCCATTACCGACCTCTATGCCATCCGACAATTTGAAGACGAGTCTATCGCAGATTTCGTTGGACGATGGCGGGGCCTCATCAACCAACTTACTTATGCCTTACCTCAGGCCGAGCTCATCGAACTCTTTACGTGGGCCTGCGCTAAACACATTTCTCCCACCCTCCAAATTCAAACTTTCCGCACCTTTGATGAGGCCTTTACTATGGCTCGGAAACTAGAGATTCGAGCCTTAGAGGAGGAGAAATTGAAGTTGCGCAACAAAAACTCAAATTTCCGAACCCAAGACTCCACCAACAAACCCAACACCACCAACTCTCACGCATCGGCTGCTTCAAAATCAAAAGGAGCCATACACATGGTGATGGTCAAATCTCAAGCACCGTCTAATACCCAGCCAAAATCCACCTATAAGTATAAAGCCGAGCCCATCAAGTACACTCCCTTGGGAGAAACTTATGATGTGATCTTGGACAAATTGCTTAAAGCAGGAGCTATCACCTTGCCTCCTGTTAAACCTCACTCTGGGTTTGATTCCGCCGCGCTATACCTTCTTGGTATAAAGAAAATGACTTCTGTAACTTCCATCGCGTGAAGGGACACAACCACGAAAACTGCAAGATGTTGAAAAACATAGTGCAGGAAATGGTTGATGCAGGGATATAACCCTCGATAATCCTAATGCCCCTGCTAATCAAAATTTAAAAATCTTCAACAAACCATTTCCAAACCATTCATCTAACAGTAACACAAACCAAGAAACCTCAGCCGAGGAGAAGAGTGTGCATGAGATCCATGCGGTTTTCAACTCCCAACCAAGGGCTTCCATCGAGGAAATTCTGAATCGAGCCTCTTCACCAACGCAGGGGTCCTCACCCCCTTCTCCTTCATCAGGACAAGAGGACAGCCCCGCTATTCCTTTACCCATAAAGGAATCAACCACCCAGAGTTCTCTTCTCACAGAAGAGCCTTCTTACACCACATCCCTGCAAGACTGTGAGCGGATGTTATCCAACCTATCTATTTCCCAAACATCTCCTTCCACCACTTGCTACAAAAGAAGAAGGATCGCCACTTTTTCTGTCATCCTTAGAGGAGAAACCCCTCGAGCCTACATCACCAAACTCCTTAACCATGACGGATCCTCTAGAACATGCCCTCCTCCCTATCAGTTCTTCATCGCCTAAATCTTTCCAGTGACCGGTTGACCTCTTAACACCCATTGATACAACGCCTCATTCGCCCCTTGTATCACACCCACAGTGGACCGGAATCACAGCCCACTTCTCTTCCATACCAAAATTCCCGTCCACACGTGAAGATTGTCATCCCCCAGTAAGATAGACGAGTCTTATGGGAACATTTGAGTACACCATGCTCTACTCAAATGCAGATGACTAATCCAGACACCTCTACCATATGCCCGAAGTTTTTACAAAAGCTCAAAATGCCTATGTCCTCACCTTCACCCCCCTCATCTCTACCGAATACCTCATCCACCTCTATCAACCTAACCAAACCTTCCCCTACGCTTGGGACTTCACCAATACCCAGCCTGACGCACCCACCTAAATGGTTAGATTTATCCAAAAATAAAGCCATCAATCCACCTAGGAGATAGACCCAATCTCCTCGAGTCCAATCTATGCCTCCGCCACAACTAAAACCCTCACCCCCGATCACACCGGTACAACAGGCATGGTTTCAACCCTCGCCGTCACACCTACCTTCTATATTGGGGCCTCACCCCTCCACCTTGCCTCAATACACCATGCCTCCCACGTCTTCTTTAACACGACCTGCACCTTCTGCACCCATACAGAAATCCACGGGCATCTCAACACCATCGCCCCAAGTATCCTACCTACCTACCAACCCTAAGCAAACTCGATCATCGAAGGACTTGTTTTTTGTCTCCTCTTTCCCCGTGGTTGTTTCCGCCACCACGTCATCTCGTGGCCTCATCATCTAACCAGCTAAACATGACTTCTTCGTGTAAGAAGCCATGCCTAGTTAAACCCAATCATCAAAATCCCCTTGCCTAAACCACCACCCGTATGAACCACATGCCCAACCATTACCAAAACAATCAATAATCTCACCCACTCAATCAATAGCCTCATCTTCATCTAAATTTGACTCCGCTCAAAGGATCTTACGCCAAGATCCTTGATATGTTGGTAGGGATGTGACCATTTCCCTACCCCCACTGCACCCTATGATCCATCTAAACCTCGACCTATAGGTTATGATGAATCTAAAATATGTGCCTACCACCGCACACCAGACACAATGTAGAAGGATGCAAAGCTTTGAAAGCCATCTTTTTTCGCAGGTTGCCTATCTCGGATAGAAAATCTAAGAAAGACAACTTACGGAGGGAAAAGCCCTTAGCTTCGATCCCTTCTCCTATACCACCTGTCCCCGCCTCACCAAAATATATCATCATTGCAACCCCACCTCTCGAGAACAATGACTTATCCTTGCCATCTTCCTCATCTCGTATTCACGAGATCAACATGATTAGCATTGCTACTCGAGGTCAGAAAAACAATGGAAAAGCTAAAGAGAGCACACCTGCGGCCTCTCTTTCTCCTTCCGCCATCCCGATCGCACCACCACCTAAAGTGGTTATTCGTGGACCTACCTATCCAGTCTCTGATGGAGTTTCCCATCGCACCATGATCAAACAACTTCACCAATCTCCTGTAAAAATGACACTCTATGATCTCATTCAAACATCTGAATCTCATCGACAAGCTCTAATTGAGATCCTCCAAGGGATAGAGGTCCTACCTAATGAAACCCTACCCATCACCTCCATCTTAACACCCAACCACATCGCTTCTCTCACCAAACAACCTACCTCCACAACCACCTCTCGTCCCCTATACAAAGCAAGCCGCCGCACGCTTTTTCGAAGAAGAAATTGTCGTCTTTGGTGCAGAAGATCCTGACCCCACTCTTTTCATCTCGGCTTACGTCCAGGACATCGGTACGTCATGTTATGATCGACGGGGGTGCTAGCCTAAACATCATCTCTTCCAAAGCCTTCCAACAGATGAATATCCCTCCTAGCTGCATGTGTGCCAACCCCACCATGTTGCATTCATTCAACGATGCTATTACTTCTACCCTAGGCACCGTGATCCTTAACATTCATGTAGGGCCACGTACCTTGCCCGAACTCTTCTATGTCCTTGAGGGAGAGTTCCAATACAACATGTTGTTAGGCCGCCCTCGATCCAAAGCTATGGGATGTGTTCCCTCCACCTTACATAGATGCATAAAATTTGAGTATGAGGGGAAGTCATACACCGTCACAACTGACACTTCCCCTTCAAAACCTACAATATGTTATACCACCCTAATGATGTGCTTGTACTAGTCAAGGCACCCATTGATCCGACCCAACCATCTACTTCAACCACGCCTCAACCATCCACCTTAGCCGCACCCACACCTTCGACCAATGAAACCACCGACGTGAATACCTCTTCCTTCCCCGTGGACAACATCCCAACCTCGATCCTCGTAGGTGTTTTTCAATGCCTTACGCTGGGGGAGTACCACCTATACAACGTTAGCACCTTCCATACCCCACAAGAGTATGGACAGTTACATGCGCATCCTACCTACGACCATCGTGTGGGGGAGGTGATCTCCTACGGACCACCTAATTGCCGCACCAACCTAACGTATGGGGGTGTCAACGCATCCTCTGTCACCCCGAACCTCCCTTGGTGTGGTTCCCTTCCAATCTGATTTTCAATATCTAACCAACCATCATTTTCGCCCTCACCTTCCTGACTCACTGTGCTTGGAAAGGTTTTGGTTTTGGTCTTTATGAACAAGGCCGACATACGATCATTCCCATGACTACACGCAAACACAAAGATCGTAGTGGTCTTGGATTTTCTGAACCACCTACACCGAAGAAACCTCATGTCAATTGTATCCAGGAAGATGATGAAGTCACCCCTTCCGAACCATCAACGCCCATTTTTCCATCTTCACCCACGGAGTCGATAGACCCGGAATCTATCCCTCCTAACTTTTTTTTTTTTTTTTTTTTCGTGAATGCTATCTTCCTAGGTCCTCTCACTTATCAACGTGATGGTGAAGACCCATCTTCTCTCCCCTTTTGTATCCAGACATGATCGAAGAAGACTCGCCTTCGATTAATGTTGTGGAGTGCCAGGATGACGACTCCATCCTCACCTACCTTGGTGTGGATGACTCTTATATTCAACGCGCCTTACCATCTGAAACCCAAACCATGTTGAATGAGTCGACTATAGAAATCAACATCCACATGGAGGATGATCCTCACATTGTAAAGATCAGAAAATCTCTCGACGCATCAGAACAAGCCGCCTTCACTACCTTCCTCCGTGCCCGCAATCAAGCTTTCGCTTGGTCCTACGCCGACATGCCAGGAATCGATCCTGACATTGCTGTCCATAACATCACTCTAAAACCAGACTCCAAACCAGTTAAATAGAAACTGAGAAAAATGCATCCACGCATTGCCCTCTTGGTTAAAGAAGAGCTTCAATGACTCCTTTCTGTTTCTTTCATCTTACCTATTGACTATCCTCAATGGATTTCTAATGTCGTACCTATCACTAAAGCGATGGGGGACTTCTTGATATGTATGGATTTTGGGACCTTAACCTCGCTTGCCCAAAGGAAGACTTCCCCTACCTAGCATTGATCAACTTGTTGATCTCACTATGGGCCATGAGATGCTTTCTCTCATGGATGGTTTCTCGGGATACAATCAAATTTTAGTAGCCCCGGCCGATCAACATAAAACCACCTTCATTACCCCCCGGGGACCTTTTGCTATCGTGTCATGCCATTTGGCCTTAAGAATGCTGGTGTGACTATCTATCGCTGGGCTATGACTTACATTTTTCATGACATTATGCACACTATCCTCGAGGATTATGTCGATGATCTTCTTGGAAAATCCAAACATCGCAGTGAACATCTCGATGTTTTAACCATTATTTTCGATCACCTGTTACAATACTGTGTTCATCTTCAACCAAAGAAATGTGTCTTTGGCATCCTTTCGGGAAAACTCCTTGGCTTTATCATCTCTTTGCGTGGCATTGAGGTCGACCCAACTAAAGTCAAAGCTATCTTAGAAATGCCCCCACCCACTAACCTAAAACAATTACGTAGTTTGCAGGGAAAACTCCAATCTATCCGCATTTCATCTCACAACTCTTGGATCGATGTCAACCTTTCCATCATCTCCTTAAAAAGGACATTGTCTTTCAATGGAGCGAGGAGTGCCACCAAGCCTTTGAGGCTCTTAAAGCTTATCTCTTGCAGCCACCCGTGCTTATCCCACCTCAGGACGATCGCCCTTTCTACCTTTACCTTTTTGCCACTGACCATGATGTAGGAGCCATGCTCGCACATCGTGACTCCGAGCATCGAGAGCAAGTAGTTTATTACATAAGCCGTACTCTTGTGGATTACGAGACTAGGTATACACACGTAGAAAAGTTGTGCCTAGCCCTATCATTCGTGGCCACCAAACTCCGACATTACCTCCTGAATCACAAAACTTTTGTCATCACCAATGCTGATCCCATACATTATATGTACGCCAAACCTCATCTAAACCAACGCATCGCCCGATGGCTTATGCTCCTCGCCGACCTCGACCTTGAGTTTGTACACCAGAAATCAGTCAAAGGACAAACTATCGCGGATCAACTCGTGGAAGCCCCTTTACCTGGGGAACAATTTACCAATTTTACTTTCCCTGATGAACTCATCGCAACCCTTTCGCTCAGTGATGCATGTCTTATCCGATGACCCTCTTCTTCGATGGATCTAAATGTCAGCATGGTGGAGGGGCGGGCGTTGTTCTCATTCCTCTTGATGGTGAACCTATGCCTCTTTCATTCAGGCTCGATTTCCCCTGCACTAACAATATAATGGAATACGAGGCCCTTGTTTTGGGTCTCCACGTTGCGTTACACTTAGGTGTGAAGTCTATTAACATTTTTGGTGACTCTCAATTGGTAGTAAATCAAGTTACTGGCATCTACCAATGTAAAAATGAGGAACTTCAAAAGTACAAATGTTACGTGGATTCACTTTTGACCTTATTTACTCATTATTCTATCCAAACCATTCCACGCTCAACTAATAAATTTATGGATACTATGGCTTGCTTGGCCTCACAAATTCCTACCTCACCAACTGACTCTGACATATTTGTCTTGGTCCAACAACTCTTTGCCCCATCTTACTTAGTCCCGGATGTTTGTATGGTAAATAATGTATCTGCTGATTCGCAGGATACCTGGTATCACCAATTTCACGACTACCTTACAACCTCTGTTCTCCCACCTGACCTTACTAGTAATGGAAAACGCGCTTTTCTTAAAAGTGTTTCTCGTTATGTCATCATGGGGGGACTCCTCTATAAACGTGGCTTCGATGGTATCCTCCTTCGATGTCTAACCGGCGCTGAAGTCACCCATACCATCCAACAAGTCCATGACGGAATTTGTGGTGGGCACTTTAGTGGCCTTGCCGTGGCCAAGCGGATCCTTCGCCTAGGATATTATTGGCCTACTCTTAATAAAGACTGTGAATATGTTAAGTTGTGTTATGTGTCAACAACATGCCAACCTTCAACATACTCCCAACCACCCGCTACAGGTCGCACGAGATCTTTGGCCTTTCTCACAATGGGGTTTAGACCTTATTGGTGAGATTCACCCGCCTTCTTCGCAACGTCACCATTGGATCATCACGGCAACCGAATATTACACTAAATGGGTGGAGGCCATTCCACTCATTTCAACCAAAAAAAAGAAAATCGTTGAGTTCATCAATCATCACATTATCTGTCGTTTTGGTGTTCCTCATCGCCTGATAACCGATAATGGAAAATCTTTCAAAAATAAGTTGTTACGAGCCCTTTGTGACAACTTTGGTATCAAACTTAGCTTCTCATCACCCTACTATCCACAAGCAAATGGTCAAGCTGAATCTTCTAACAAAACCTTAACCAAAATTCTCATGAAAGTCATTAACGATTCTGGGAAAAACTGGCATGATCACATCCCCTTTGCCCTTTGGGCTTATCGTACCCAAGATTCATACTTCCACTAATGCCACACCATTCTCTTTGGTGTATGGTACCGAGGCTGTCTTGCCTCTCGAAATACAAATCCCTTCCCTCAGAATATCTCTCCAGGATATTCTCACCAATGATGACTTCCGCCAAGAGCGGTTAGCCCAATTGGAGCTTCTTGACGAGCGTCATCTTACAACTCTTGACCACCTTCAAATTTATCAAAAGCGCATCAAGCGTGCTTATGATAAGTGAATTCATGAGCGTACCTTTAAGATTGGTGATCTTGTCCTCAAAGAGAATCAACATGTAACCAAACTAGAAAAGAGCAAACGTGGAAAATTTGCTCCTAATTGGATTGGGCCTTACATTATCACTCACACTTACGGATCATGTACTTATCATTTAGCTTCACTTAATGGTAAACCTGAGCCTGAAACCCTTAATGTCTTGCATCTCCGACCATTCTACTATTGAATTTAGTGTTACATCACTTCTTATCTACCTTGCGCTCATCCCTTGAGCTCATTTACCACCTCATACACCTTGTTTCGTGCATCTCAAAGTAGAATCAAACTCACGTGGTTTGATCATCACCTCCTCTTAAAGATGCCTTCCCCTTTTTAGTCTGGTCCATGACTTAAAAGTATCAAAATAACAAGTTCTCAATTATACAATTCTGGGATATTCTTGAGTCAAACTTCCTGCAAAACTAGATGCTTCATGCCAAATGGACATCTAGACCTCTAAGCTATAAACTAGACTGCTCCCTCGAAGGACAAGCTATGTGCAAAGCCGCATCTGCTACTATAAGTAGACTGCTCCCTTGAAGGACAACTATACAAAGTCAGCCTCTATCGAAGCTTCTCGCATTGATCACTTCGTGAAGACCTCAAGAACAACAAAATGCATATCCCATATAGACTTCCCGCATCGATCACCTATATCCGTAAAAATAAAAGCAGTATTCAAAAGCACTTTTGAGTCATGGACTTGTCTATTTAGGTTTGGTTCTCTTTCATCAGAATAATCACCTTATAACAAGTTCTCTCCCCCCTAGCTATACCATCCACCTCACCTCACCATTCTTCAAAACAACAAAACTCAAGGGACGTGACGTATATCCGATATATTGTGATTATACAACTCTTTTCACCTATCGACTTCTCGCCTATGCAAGGTACCTAGGGATTCAAGCTCATCCTACGATAATACGTGGTTTGTTTAGCTCTTTCCAACTATGGGACACTTTTGCCTCTTTTACCCGAATCTAGGATTATGTGTTGACCTTAATCAGGACACGGTTTCCTATGCTTGGGTAAGCTAACCCTCACTTCACCTATACCCACACCAACACCGCCAATACCTTACCAACACCAACAACATTACCCTACCAACATCAAACTTTTACCAACCAACAAATTGCCTAACCACAACCAAATTGCCTGAATTCACCTCTCCCTGGTCCTAAGGGAGAACTACATCGGTCTGAGGCCCCTCCTTGCTTTGTGCAATGGGCTATGTAGGCAGCACTTAGGAGACATGGGGTCTCCCAAGGTTAGCTCGACCATCCCCTACCATAACCTATCATGTGTTGTGTTTTCCTTAAATATAAATATTTTCACGTATCATTTATTTATATTGATAACACTCACCTTTGTCCTTTATCAATCCAAACATTCAAAACACAAACATTCTTATTATTATCATAACTCAAATCAACACATATTCATTTTTTTATTTTTTAAACAAATAACAACCAATCGAATTATTATCTTCCACCCCATTATCAACATCACCCAACCCGCAACTAACTAAAATCCCAACCTTATTTTCGGCCCACCCAATCCAACCAATTATCGCCCAACCTAAGGCCGCAACCAATCAATCGCCCAACTCCATTTTTAACCAACCAATCCCAATCGCCCCGACCCATTTTAACCAACCAATCGCCCGACCCAAGGCCGCAACCAACCAATCGGCCTGACCCAAGGCCAAACCAATCGGCCCGACCCAAGGCCGCAACCAACCAATCGCCCGACCAAGGCCGCAACCAACCAATCGGCCCGACCAAGGCCGCAACCAACCAACCAACCAACCCAAGGCCCCAACCAATCGCCCGACCAAGGCCCCAAGGCCGCAACCAACCAATCGCCCAACCAAGGCCGCAACCAACCAATCGGCCCAACCCAAGGCCACAACCAACCAATCGGCCCGACCCAAGGCCGCAACCAACCAATCGGCCCGACCCAAGGCCGCAACCAACCAATCGGCCCAACCCACGGCCGCACCCAACCAATCGGCCAACCCAAGACCGCACCAATTAAGTACCTCGACCGAGGCCCACAAATTATGATTCTATCCACCCATCATGTAGTTGTTTGTTCAATCGAGCTCACTGTTCGTGTTTTAGCATGACTAGGATACTTGAATTGATCAGCCAACCAGCTTTGCCTAGACCGAGACCGTGACGTTTATCTCAACCAAACCAACCATTTGGTACTACCGAACATGCCTAAATGTTCCGGTACCTTACCCGTTATATCCCCTGGAGCTACTTCCTATGCCTTGGATACCAGGATTATATCAACCTTGTTTGGATAAACTATCGACCTTTGCCTATGAATTGCTTGTTTTCTCTTCAAATCATGTACCCTGGTCACACTACTACATTTCAACGTGTGTCTGCTTCCTTGAACTTACCCCACCATCTTACCATCATCTCATCATCATTCACCCTTTATCAACCCTATCCCTGATTTCACGTCACCTCAATCTGTGATAGATTTGAGGGGGATTACCTATACCCTTAACTGGGGCAACCACTTCTTATTATTGTCAGTGCAGCTTTACAAGACAAGCTACACGACAACAAGGGGCAAATGTAGACACCAAATTTGGGTCTTACGATGCCCTGTGCCCCGCATCTCATCTCGCAACCTAACCCTACCTCACCACCTAAACCTTACACACTTAATTATTTATTAATTACCTTATAATTAATAAATCCACATCTCCAACCCTGCCACCTCACCTCGCCACCTCACCATGACCTAGCCCTAACCCTAAACTAACCTAATTAAGACCTATAACTTGGTCCACCCACACCCATGACTCATCACCCCTCACCCGCACCAAAACGAACCTAATAATGACTTGACCAAGCCCACAACTGACCCCTTGGGAGAAAAGGAGGGAAAGTTGGCTATTTTACTAAAAATAGCCAACTTTGACCTAACCGACATCGGTCCCTACGCGACCGGCGTCGGTTAGGTAACGCCATCGGTTCCCTGTAAATGACCTCCCCCAACCAAAACAAAAGGATCCGAATTCATTTTGCAAGAGAGAGACAAGTGAGAGAGAGAGAGAAGAGGTTGCAGAGAGGAGTATTGAGCCCAAGACTATAACTGAGCAACTAGATCATGGTCACACTCATCCAAACATTGGGAGAGTCAGAGGATAGCTTCATCACTCACTTCGATTCCGGATCATCCCAACCGAGCCTCGCCTTCGCCACCGCATTCTCGACTCGCATCCGCATCAAAACTAGTAAGTAGTCTCTTTTATTACCTTGTATGCTTCTAGACACTACTTTGTGAACTTTTGATTCATAGTGATTATAAGCTCACTCCTGGATCTACCACCCGGCAACACCCTGCACCTAACCTTCATTCATCCATCTCTATATTGCCCCAAAGACAGCTTTCTCACTCTCTGAGTCTTCTCTATCACCCTACTACTCCCCTCAACCATCTACCAACCTTCTAAACCCCATAACCACCTTACAACCAACCTCCATTTAAAAGCCCCTAAATCACTGCCCCTACCGATATCGGTTATCCCCTACCGTATCGGTTTTTATAATCATGCGGTCGGTTATCCAATGATCGCATCGGCCATCGTGACTTATACCAAAAACCAACCTTTCACCTATTTACCTCCAAACAATCTCATATCCAGCCTTGTCTATCCCTGTAACTTGATTTGAACGTATCAATAACCAGTGACCAAACAAACAACATGACATTTTATTATTGGTAGTTTAGTCTCTATTGCTTTTAGTAACGAGGTACCTAAATCGTGATTTCGCAATAGCTTCTTTATTATCATTTGCATTAATTTGTATTAAAAAGGAACTCACCACCTTCAAAGGAAGTCTAATATTTCCTGGGCCCAAGGCAGTTCCTCACTTATTGTTTAACGAAAATCTAGTGGTCTTGCATTCTTATTTACAGTAGTCCTTCCTGCACAAAAAGGAGCTCTTCAATCGGCTCTCGATCTCTCTACGGTATGCACACCTTCCCAACACTCAACATGTATTCCTCCTAGCCCTAACCCTTATCTGTTTCTCAAGAGAATGAAAAGATCTTATTTTTTGAACTCTTTGATGTTTTGGAGTAGTTAGAATATAGAGCTAAATCTTGGACCTGGTCTTTTTGCAGACAATTATGGGAGCTCCGTAAGAATTTAGGATTTAATAAAACACTCATTGGAAATCTTGAAGAATACTACACATAATGGAAGTTTAAAATATTTCACAAGACTTAAGTATATCTTAGGGAATCTCAATTTATGTAGACACGCCCTACCATCCCGAGACAAATGGATCCATTTCGGGAGTAGTAGGTAGAATTAAAGGATGATACCCCTCCGATTGCTCTTGGAATACCATTGGGATTCAAAAGCATATAATACTTCACCAAAAAAGGAACATATGGAGCTCCAATATATGTGCTCTCAAGTTTCCCATACTTAGCCATTTTCTCAGTTGGATAGGTGGCAGGTTTTACTATCCAAACTATCTATGGGATAGAGGGGACAAGAAAATAAACCCCTCCCCTTATATTTTTATTTGAATTTTTTTCTCTATGGTGGATTTTAGTCTCCAGAATTTCCCAGCTTGTCCCAAATATCCAAACTATCCCTAGGATAGTGGGGACAATAAAATGTGCCCCAACCTTCCTCCCATTTCATGGTTCTTTATATGACCTCAAAATAGCTCCTCCCCTATGCATCTAAAACTATGCTCTATGCCCTAGCTACTATCACTTAAACTTTGATTGTCGGATGATCGTAAAATCCTGAGAGTGCATAATTTTCAAGTGTTTTTAATATAAGACTTATTGTCAAGATGTCCAAGGATTTAATCCACCATTAAAGGCTTCCATGATGCGAAAAAAATACGGTGAAACACCTCTTCATTTCCTAGAGGATCCGACAAGAAGACTCAACTAAAATTGGAGGAAAAATTCCTTGAAAAATCTAGTTTCATGTGAACTAGTTTTCATGCCATGAAGAACCTATTTTCTAGGGATATGGAGGTTTATTTTTTCATTACAATTCTTCCCTCCTTGAATAAATTTTAAAATTCCCAAATATCCAGTAGGTGAAATCATCCAAAAATCGGAGGGAAGGGTCTTTGAAAAATCTAGTTTCATGTGAAACTAGTTTTTGCACGATGAAGTCGTTGATTTTTTGAGATATAGAGGGCTGATTTTTTCTCAGTATTCTTCCCCTCTGATGAAAAATTAATTTTCTCACTTGTTCAGATGAAGGAATCATCCAAAATTTTGAGCGGGGAATCCTGGAATAAAACCTATAATTTTAAGACATTTTTCGTCATGATCCAACACTCGCGCAGTGCACTTACTAAAAATAGAATGTGTCCATGATGGGGCATGTCTAAAAATAGAAAGTGGTCAAGTAAACATAATTCTCCACATTCATTATCCTCAAGATAGGTAAAAAGCATCGGGGAAAGAAAATAAGGCAAAATTGCTAAAAATAATAGCTTCTTTGGCCCATCTACTAAAAATAAAAAGTCTCGAGCTTTTGGTGCAAAAATTTGTAATGACTCTGATTTCACTCATCTCACCAATTTTTGACATCTTCACATGGTTTTAAGGTTGTTTCATTTCTCAAACAAGGTATTCCATTCTTCACATAGGTCTTGAAGCATTATTTTGAGCTCAATTATGTCTAGAAGCAAGGAAGAACATCGCATGGTGCAACATGTAAAACCATAGGGACATTGTGTAGTCAAATGATATTCAAAATGATTCAAAGATTAGTCAAAATCCAAGTTATGAGATCATCGTAGCTCATTGGTAAATATCATCCACTCGGTGAGCTAGGTAAGTTGTTGAGCTAAGTGAGTTGAGTTGGGTGAGTTGGGTGAGTTGAAGTGAGCTGATTGAGTTGAGTTGATTGAGTTAGCCAAGTAAAGTGAGCTATGAGTAAGCTAGGTAATATCTCACATCTCTTAGAGTAGTAAAGTAAAAGTTTGTAATCTTGTAACATAGTGTGCGGGATAGATAATACAAGCATCAACATGTTTATGCATTGTGAATGACAATTGCAAAACACTAAGGAACAAGAGAGATATCCTCACTCTCATTGTGAGATCAGCATCATCATGGGTGATTTTTTTGTTCATCTCAAGATCACATTGGAAGGTCTCGAAACAGCTTTTATAAACACTCATTCAAGAGCCCAAAGTATCTATGCATCGATAGGAGGAGGAAATTTATATGATCACGTATCATATCGTAAGTTCTACATCAGAGAAGCTTCTTCAACAAAGTAATCAATCCCCTTCCCTTCTCCTCTCCTCTCCCTTTCTTCTAATTCTTTGTTGTATGCAATCATGGTATTTTGTCCTATTTACTTAAGTGACAATATTTGTAAATTGTAAAAGTATTCTCTCAAAATTATAAGAGAGATACTTAATTTGTCTCATCTAAGGGTAAATGAAAGGTCACAAGTGGAATTGGATCATGAAGATTCATGTGGGGGGAGGTGAAAGGTCAATTCACAATGTTATAAATTGGGATGGATTCTCCATTCCAAAGGATCCGAGATTTTTATAATTTATACTCTCTAGCAATTATGAATTGAATAGTCAACAATACCTTTTAATATTTATGATGATTATGATTTAGGCTTTCGAAACTACTCGAGGCTCGAAAATATTTCACAAAATTTCATTCTCCTTCGATGACCAAGAGAACCTTTCCTCAAAAATTCCTAGAGATGAATGTGTTTCTAAGACTAGTGGAAAGCTCCCAAAACCTTCCCTAAATCATACTATCATGAAGTAGCTAGATACCTTTCCAATGACTATAGCATGAAGGGAGATGGGAGGATATGCTAGGAGAGATGAATTCAATAGTGTGATTTTGAATAGAGGAAGTAATGGGAGGTGGTGGTAATGGATGTATAAACTCCCAATATCATATGTATCATCACAAGACAAGGGAATATGTTGAGTTGGGGGAATTACTAGGGAAGTGGTATATTCCATGCGGAAATACTTGAATGGTTCGGGATCAATGGTAATAGTATGCTCATATCCGTCAAAGATAAACTTAAAACAACGATGGACGATAGAAGGGATAGCTTACATAACATAGATCTAGGGTTGACCAAGGAGTAAATTAAGTTGTAATGGTGAATCCGTGACATAAAATGGGGTGAGAAGAGTGTGAGGTCCTAATTTCAACTCTAGAGTGATAGTACCAATACATGCATAAGTAATAGTATCATAGCCACGGAAAACAATAGTAAATCTTTCAATTACACTATGAGGAATGTGGAGTTGGGAAAGTAATAATAAAGGATAAACATTTAGTAGAAATACATTATTGATGAGTACATAATTAATTTAGAAATCATGAATGTGATCCATGGTAATAAGTGGAGGAAAATCACAATAAGATTTGGGAGTAATGTCCTCATCAGAAAATGTGATAGAATTGGTGATATTTTTGAAAAAATCCATTATATGTGCATAATTTATTGGAGGATCATTTCTTTGTATATGAATAGACAAAAGGGTAGCCTTTTAAGGTGTGGAATAAATCATGAGCCTGACACAATATATAAAAGAGAGAGATATGAGCTGGGGTATTATTTAATTACTCAATAATATCATAGGTTTTGGATGGAGTGGTAAATTTTGTGAAAGTGGTGCACTAATAGGAGGAGTAGAGGTAGGGAGATGTAATGGTTCCTTATTACAATGGATGGACAGTGATAAAATTGATAGAGGGAGCTATAAAATTACTTTTTTAGAGAGGTGAATGTTACCTAGTAATAGGGATGTATTCGAGATCGATGATGTCCGAGGAATAGAAATAGGTAGGGATGAAGGTAGAAGAATTATCCATGATCTCAAAATAACAAAAGGAAGGGAAATGGATCTAGGTCATGAACATATTTGTTAGGTTCACCAAATGATTTAATGAAATTTAAATCTAAGGACACTAATGATCAAATAAATATGATAGTATTCAAGCAAGATCTAGGTAAAGAAACATAAGAAAGAGTAAAAGATAGGAGATAAAGGTGGCTCAACTTCTAACTATAGGTCTAGACTGATTCTAGGCTGATGAGTAGGATGGAAAGGTAGATTCTATAATATATAATCTTTGTATCAAAACTAGAATGTGATTATGTCGTGATAGGAATACCGGAATGGGACAGGGTCACCTAGGTGTTAGTGTCCGCTTTGCATGCTAGTGTTTGTGGGATAGTTGTGACTTTGGTTCTTCTTGTGTCATTTCTTGTTCACTGTAGGTTGCATCATGATCACTACACTTCTTACTATGACACATATGTAACTACAAAATAAACCCTAACTACCTGCACAATACTCAAGCACACATTAGATGAATAAAAATATGTATATTCTTGAGTCGAATGACCTCATCAATCACCCTAATGTGATTGTCATCAAACAAGATAAACTAAATTTTATACTCAATATATTTATAGTGTGTGTGGTGTGTGTGGGTGTGTGTGTGGGGGTGTGTGTGATTGAAATAGTGTCGCTTGAGCTAGGATGCCCTAGTTCCAATCACATAAATAATAGTGGGCAATAACCAATTTCCCAATGTAAACCGTGTGGTATGGAGCTCATAATAAACTCTCCTATGCAATGAAGTATGCAGCTCCAAAATGCATCCCTTTGATGTAATAGATAGAAAACATTATCTCCTTGTAATAGTATGTGCCTCTTGAGTACTTTCCCCTAATGAAGTTAAATAAGACATGTATATATATGATTCCTTCACTTAAGTTTTGTCATTAACAAGTGAAAGGACAATCTAGGGTAGTAAACTAAGACATGAAATAAGTAACATCTGAAAAATCAAGAGAAGAGAGAAAGTGGGAAAATTTTCCCAAAGGGGACAAATAGTGATTGGGTGCTCCTGTCCCTAATGAGTGGTCATGTACAGGGTTCCAAAAAGATAAAATAGTGGAATGATAGCTAAATATGATGTCACTATTTTGCAAAACCATAAGGTGTAAATCCAAAAAATACAAGTAACAAAGATAAGAAGGATAAAATCAATGTCAAAGCAAAACAAGTTTTGTTAATGACTAGTTCTCTTGCTTAGGAATCATGCATATAAATGAAGTATTTAAAGGTTAGATGTACATAGTAAGTATGTGATTTAGTGACTACATGAAGAGACCAACTTCACATTTTTGTTTTCATTTCCTTAGAATTTTCTAAGTCATTTTCAACAAGCCCATTTGTATGTACATCTACTATGTCCCCAAAAACTACAAAAGACACAAAAGATCTTTATTTTCTCTTTTTATTTATTCCATGTCAACACAAAACCTCCTTCAAATAGAAGCATCACATCAAATCTCCTTAATACATAATCCCCTCCCAAAGATATTCTTTTGCCTTAAATATTAGCACATCTAGAAGAGTGCTAGAAAAAATGTGAAATTTAGCTCAACATCTTCCCACAATATCCCATTTTTATAGAGGTTGGAAACTCATTAGATGTGGCGTGAAGGTGGATGGAGTAGTTGGGGAAAAGGAAGATTAATTAACAAATTACAATTCCAAAGAAACAAATCACTCATACAATGCCAACAATGTCCCATGGGCACTCTTCACCTTTAAAAGGAATTCCAATTAATCTAAAATTCATTATATAAGGAAAATAGTTTAAGGGGGCATACTATCCTCCTAATAATATTTTGAATTATTAACTTGTGTAAAAAAATGTTGTTATAATTTTAATCTCACCAAATGGTACTATCTCCCCAATTATGTCACATATTCAAATAATGACATTGTAGGTGAGATGGGATTCCTCCCACTAAAGCAACATTTAATTATTCACTCTACTCACCTACTCACTCAACTTTTCATTAAGTCTTATTTATTTTATTTTTGTTGGTGCAACATTCTCTATGCACCTAATTGTTAAGTTAACTTAGTTAGCTAGCTTCTATAGCTAGTATATTATATATAGGCTTAGAGTAAATAAGTAAATGCATCTAATCAATGTTATCTATTAGAGTACCACCTTTAGTGGGGTCGATAACAAACAAGGTTATAAATTTTGATGTAGCTAAATATAGCCTCACATATGTACATTATAGACTACATTTTGCAAATAATTCTAACAATTTATTCTCAAGGAAATGTTTTTTTGTCTATTTGAAAATTATGTTGCATCTTAGTGTGAGCCATACTACAAGATCTATAATCTTGTGGGCATCTACCTATACATATGGTATAATAACCTTGGATATAGTAGTGTGAGTTTTGATTTTTTAATCAAATCCGAATTCCCACACTTCTATTCACGCCTTTCGACGGATTTTTAAGCCAACCCAAATATTGGGTTTTCAAAAAAATTGTTTTTTTCAGCCAAATATGAATTTTCAAGGATTTTTTTGCATACTTTCCAATTTTTTTACAAATTTTGATTTTTTTCAAAGATCTTAAACTATTTTTATTGAAAATTTCTAGAAAAATACAATATTGTTTTAAAAATGGAATTTTTAGAGTTCATGGTGATTTGTTATGGTTTTTTGAAGATCTAGATTTGCAAGAAAAGTGTGGATCTGAGTTGAACAATTAGAAAAATTAACATTTTTGGTAAAATAATCCATCCAATCAAATATTATCGATCCTTCACATGAATAGATTTCGAAACCTATTATTTCTCTCATATTAGAGCAATGAGTCACTTATGGTGAAGATTTGAAATTACGATTGTCTTTTTTGATTTATTGTTTGAAAGGATCGATTCCTCGTCATATAATGCTTTTTTCCTTGGCCATATCAATTATTATATAGTATGACCAGATACTATATTTTTCATGCCTCATTGGCAACACTCTTTCTTTGTAAATAAAACATTTTTATGTGTTTATTAACTTGCAAGTTTGGGTGTGTTAGTTATTGGTGACCAATATGTTTGGGGTTAAAATATTTTCCCTTTCAATTTTTATTGATCATTTAGCTATTGGACTCCCATATGAGCACAAGTGAAGGAGATTTAGGCCCTAAAAGCGTACCTCTCACCGAAATAGTTTCTTGATTTGACGAGTGATCCTATAAAGAGAATAACTTTGTTTGTAAGAGCCTACAAAGGTTATTTTTTCTCAAATTCTTTTTTTGACATATTTTTGGTGTATTCAGATATTCTTCATCTATAATGAGTTTTCCATAAAATGTAGTTTTCTTCTATTTGAGAGAACAATACTTGTTATGGTAGCATTTCAAAGGGCCATAAAATTTTATCCATACATCATATGAAGTTACATTTTTTTGAAGTTGTGTATTTTTCATCCTCTACATAGAGGATATATTACATTAGATTTTTAGTCACTAAAATTTATTTTTTAATATTTTCAAAAACTTTCATTGTAAAGATAAATGTATTGCACTATGTATAAAGTGTCACATTTATATCGGTTGGGGTTCTTTCTTTGAGTGTAATAAATATTTTTCAAATTTTTCAGTTTTTTTGGGTGGGGGTGCAAGGTACAATTTAGGTGCCTATAGTCTCTTTTTTATCCTTCTTGTGGGTGTTGAGTTAACTCTCTACATAATTATCTCATATGGAAATGGAAAATGAAACAATTGTTTCTATCTAAGGTTTTATGGTCTACATTGCGCGATACACCTCTATATTTTGTATGACAACAAGAAGAATGAAACCATGGGGATCATTGGTATGCATTTTTTTGATAGCTTTTTGTTTCATGTCATGAAATGTAACACTCAATAGAAGCTTGATATAAAGTTGAGATAATGGTCATTGAATTTAGGGCATTGGATTTGGATGCGAGAATTTTCCTCACTTTCACCTAGTGACTTGCCATTTATTGAATAATTTCTTTCCAATTTCAAGTCCACTCTCTCACATTTGTTAGCTTGAGGTAACTCTAATAAGGATGAAGAGTTTGTTTTTATTATTTTATTTAAGTTGAAGGTTTCATACAAAGTATTTTCCTTTACCTTTCCATAACGGATTCCTTAGAAGACACCTTTAATATGCCCTATTTTAAGATATTTTTGAGTGTCTCACTAAGGAAAAATAAATAATTTATCAACTTGATGGTCTCCCTAGTTAAAAGGCACTTATTTCCAACACACCTATTAGAAAATGAAAAGGACATTAAAATTCAAAACCCAATGATAATATATAGTCCACTAAAAATTATTGTGATTCCAATTATAAATTTACCAAGATATGTCCTTCTAAGTATAATGAGTCATCCTACAATCTTACCAAAAATAAGTCTAGTGATAAGTGTACATTTTTTGGAAAATCAGGTCATTTAGAGACATAGTGTTGGAATAAGATGAAAGTATTGGAGGAAGTATTTAAGAAAACTCATATTTCAATTCCCATTTCTTCATATTCTTTCAAGGAAAAGGTAAATGAAATTTCATCTCATGTATCGGTTGCATCTGCAAATAGTTACATCATAGATTCAAGTGCTTTTCATCACATGACATGCTCACACAATAATCTCACTTTATAGAAACATAGCAACGCTACACATATTACTATTGGGAATCTACACATATAAATGTTTCATGTTTAGGAACTATTGAGATGCAGGATGGGTGCATCAATGATGTAATTTTATTTCCTAAGATCTCCAAAAATATTCTTTCCATATATCATATTTTTCATTCTAGAAATGGGAAGCAAAGTGGGATTATCTCCTCATAATGTTTTGATTAGAGATTTACAAAATCCAAAGGTGGTGATATATTTAGGTGGTTTTAATAATTTTTCATGCTCATGTGTTTGATGTATTTGAGTCTTCTTTAGTGAAATCACTCATTTCTCATGCCAAATCATTGAGTAAATTTTGACATGAACAATTTGGACACTTGAACTAAAAATATTTGTAGCATATGAGTTCAAAAACTCATTACTTTGCATTCTTAAGGTGTATTGCATTGATGGTGTTTGAAGAGGTTTTATACTTGGAAAATATCATCATGAACCTTTTCTTGAAGAAAAATATTTGATATTTTTGGCTCCCCTTGATATGGTGCATAGTGACCTCATGTCCTTTCCTACTCATTCTTTTTTAGGAGCCATGTATGTTCTAACTTCCATTGATGACTTCTCATGTCTCATATGGGTGTAATTTATTAATTAAAAGAGTGTCGTATCCGAACACTTCAAGTACTCTATAGATTTCATTGAGAGACAATACTCACTTCCTATCAAGAGCTACACATAGATAATGAGGGAGTCTTTCAAGTAATGTAAGTAAGTGCTTTTTATAAAACATGGTATTAAACATAAATACATTGTTTCCTACACTCATCAAAAAAATGGTATCGATAAGAGGAAGAATAAAACATTGAGAGAGAAAGCTAATTACATGATATATTACAAGAATATGACACCTAAATTTTGGGATGATGGATTTTATTATTCTACCTCCATTAAAAATCACATTCCCCATAAGTAAATATAGAACCAAAGGAGGGTTGGTCTTATACCAAGTCCTATGTTTCAAAATTCCAATTTTTTATTAGTGAGGCTTGGGGATTTATTCCTAATGAAAAATGTAAACGAATGGAGAATTCCACCACTTGCTTTTATTTGATATTATGATGATGTGAAGGCTTATCATTTGTTTGATCATGTGACTCATGATGTTATATTTTGAAGGGATGTCTAGTTTGATGAAAAATTCACCCCCTTAGAGTCTTCACCTACATTTTATCCTTCACTCACTCCCTCTTATTCACATATTGATGATTCAATTATTCTTAATGTCGATGTTGATTTTTTTGTTCCTTCTCCTCTACCTCCATCATCTGCTACAAATTTTTTTCTTAATTGGGTATGTACTACTTAACATGAGGTTGGTTCTTTAGTAGGGGTACTTCGACACTTATTTCACACATTCATATACATATAGAGTTACAATTTTGGGTCATATTATTTCAGAGGATCCACAAAAAAATTTAGATGTGGAAGGTACATTGGAGTGGGAAAAAACTATAGAATGGGAGTATTCTTATTTGATGAAGAATCGCACTTGAGATTTAGGTTCTCTTCCTAAGGGAAAAAATATGGTTTGTTGTAAGTGGATATATAGGAGAAAACATATGGTAGATGGTTTTATTAAAAAGTATAATTCCTATCTTGTAATAAATATTTTTCATATCGTTTAAGGAACTAACTATTCTCGAGACATTTTCCCTATATCCAAGATGGATTATATTCACCTTGTGCTTTCATTAGTTGCATTAAAGGGATGGTAGTCCATCAAATAGATATGAATATTACAATTATTCATGGTGAAATTTATGAGTAGATCTACATAGAACAACCACATGGATTTGAATAGGATTATTCAATTATTTACAAGCTTCATCATTCACATTATGGTATAAAATAAGTTCTCTAATATTGATATGAGAAGATGGAAACATTTTTTTTTCTTATGGTTCACCCGTTGTTATTTTGACCATATAATTTACATCATTATACATGAAAAATAAATTTTTATACTTGTTCTATATGTTAATTTTATCCTCATGGGTGATTCTTCTTCTATGATCCTTGATGTACAACATATCTCGATGGAGCCCTTTGATATGAAAGATTTGAAACTTATACATTATTTTCTTCGACAATATATTTCTCATCCTTCGATGTGACCTCCATTTTCTAGGAGAAATATTCTCAATACCTATTCCATTTCTTTAGATAGTTTTATTACAAGTCTTCCCTACACCATTTCAATTAGAGTCACATTGATAGCCAAATACACTACACTAATGTTTATCCTACATTATATAGTAAGTTAGTTTGTAGTATTTTGTATAAGAAACATACGCATCCTTATATTTCCTTTTGGTTGTCCTTGTCACCTGTTTCTCATAGGATCCACATGAGAGTCAGTAAAGCAACCAAACCTATTTTGAGAAACATTCAGGGCTCTACATACTTTGGTATTCACTACACATCGGATTTTCTTCACATCTTGTGGGCTTCAATGATTTAGATTGGGTTGGTGACGTTGGTGATTACAATTCTACTTATGTTATTTTCTACCATCTTATTTCAAATCATAATTCCTAGTTTTGCAAGAAGCAATTTATTGTTCAAATATCATCGAAAAATGAAAATTATCGAGGTATTTTTCTAGCTAGCCATGAATTTTTATGGATTCAACAAATTTTGATAAAATTTAGTTTTCCACAAGATCAATTCACTATTCTTTGGTGTGACAACCATGGGGGTTCACTTAATAAACGTATTGTATAACACGTGTCTTCAAAGGGTATTAAAGAATACCCTTAATTTTAGTTGTTACCTCTAATTATCTAACCCCCTGGCCGTGCCCCAGCTTATATTATTGGAATGAAAATACCACCTATCCCCTTTTTTATTTCTACCCTAATATATCAAACAGAAAATATATCATGTTTCCCACTCAATTATTATTTTCATAATACACCATTTCTCTAGAAAGGGAGTTTGAACCCATTCAAATGTATTACCAATTACTTTAATGTTAATATTTAATCATTTATCAATAGTTCTTCAAATAATTAAGATGGTGACATAATATCATTTTTGTTGAAAAGTGTACTCAATCCTAGTTTTCTACCATCTTATCATTTCTTAGTTAAGAATCTCCTAATTGATATTTCCTTATTTGAAAAGAGAATATAATTTAACTTTATGACCAGACTCTTTTTACAAGATTAATGTATTTAGTTTTATAAACTAAGGTTCAAAGGTTTTAGTTTTACTTTAAAATTAACCCTACCTCTCCTCTAGCCCACCTCTCTAACCTACCCCCAATACCTAATTCAAAACATTAATTAATTAAACCCTTTCACCCCTAATGTCTACCGGTATATTGAGTTTGATTTTATGAATTTTAATTACCTCAATATGAATAAATGTGCTAGGATATTTCCTAACTAATGAGTCCCCCATGGTGACAACTATGGTGCCATACTTATTTCACAAAAAAATTCGGAGCATAAACCAAACACATTGATATTCAATTGTAATTCATTTGGTAGCTCATTTAAGATGGTGTCCTTATCTTGGATTTTTTGCCTTCGTGAGGATGAGGTTGCGACATCTTCACCAAACCTTTAACATTGCATTGTTATATTAACTTTAGTTGATGATTTGGGTGAAGGAATTTGTTGTTGGGGATTCATCGTGATTACTTCCTTCATTATTCATATTGTATATGGATACCTTATAAGGCCTTAGTTTATGGAACCCATTTATGAGAATTTTCAGCCTCTTGTTTGTTTTCTATAGAACATCCTAAGATGTACTTAAGGGGGTATTTATGCAACATACTTTATGCACCTAATTTTAAAGTTAACTTAGTTAGTTAGATTTTATAAATAGTACATCATTTCTAGGATTAGAATAAATAAAGGCAAAAATCTAATTAATGTTATGTATTAAAGAGTACCATCTTTGATGTCACCTTAAGTGGAGATTTCACCTTTACTAGGGCCAATAAGAAAAGGAGAGATAGATCTTGTTGTAGATATATAGACCCTCACATATGTACATTGTAGATTACTTTTTGTAAATATTTTTTAAAACTCATTCTCAAGGAAATAGATTTTGGTCTCTTTGCAGTTTAAGTTTCATCTTGGTGTGATCCATAATACAAGATCTATAACATGTGGGGCCTCTACCAACATTTCGATTATATTATTTATATTAACTCTTTTTACACTCTCCATTTTAATTATGTATATAATGTATATGTATATAGTGTGTAATAATTTAAATCAAGTCAAAATCTCGCGAGAATAAGTCTACACTAAGACATCAATGAAGGTGATTGCAAGGACTTACAAATTTTGTACTTATAGAAACTCACCCAATTAGGGGTTCAAGTTATCTTGGAATAGACATGCCGTCCCCAATATAGCATGAACTTGGAGTAATTTCTCATAACCCCGAATCCATACCAACTCAACCAAGGTGGAGTATTATGAGGTAGTAAAACATCATTCCTCTTCAAATTTTTCCTACAAGGAATAAGAATACAAAAAAAAATTAATTGGTCTAAAACCCTAAAAAGATAGCCATGCCTCTTCCTTGACATATGAAACCCGCCTACAAAATCCACAGAGATATTTTCCCATGGTCTAGAAGGAACTAAGAATGACATATATAAACCCAACTTTGTTTTACTAGGCTTGCTAGTACTACGTAATACACATCCTCTAATAAACTTGAAAACATCGACTTGCATAATAGGAAAATAAACATACCTCTACAACTATGAAACAATCTTTGTAACACCAAAATTTCCTATAACCATGGAGGTATGTGACTCTCTCTCCCTTCAATTTAAATGTTTACTCATTAAGCACACAAAGTTAACCCATCATGTAGAGCAACCCATCTCTTAAAAATCACTCTCCCTTGGACTCAAAACCTACGCTTTGGTGCTTCCTTGATTTACGAAATGGATCTCCAAAATATGAACCTTACTCATTTTTTCTATATAAGAAAAAAAAAATCTCGTAAATATTTTTAGTGCCCATAAATGAAAGAAAAATATCTCTAAATAACATATCAACTAAATTGTTAGCAATAACTTTCTTATATTTTATAATCATTGAAATTGCTACTATAAACCCATCCATTTATAGTGCCTAGTCTGCAAAAAAATGTTCTTGCATAATTATTTGAGAGGAACACAAATATGCAATCAAGTTTAACTCTATATGACATCTTCATAGTGTTTTAGCCTTTGCATCAAAACCTATCTTATTTGAGGTCTTATGTTTTCACAACTTTATCTTGAACCTTGGTTAATGGTTACATCTTTAAAAAGGAGCAATAGCAATAGTTTTAAAGTGATTCAAAGTTACATAATCACAATAGTGAATTAGGTAGCTCTTGTGGCTAATATTGTTATTGCAAAGTTTGGATCAATAATATAAGTATTTTAAACTTTTATTTACGTATTTGACCTTTGAAACATGGTATCTTTGGAAAATATTGGAAATTTGTAACTTCCCAAGTCCTTTCTTTGTGTTGAATGAAAGTTTGCAATATTAAGAAATGTGCAACGAGAAACTATGGATCTTATATAAACATTTCACATGAAATAACGTTTAATCATGGAAAACATGATTTTAAAAACCTCATTTAGTCATGAAAAACCACTTAAATTGATCTAACGGAAAACCGCTTTCAATCATAAAAATCTGGTTTTGATCATAAAAATCTCTTATGCAAATTCAAAATATCCAACCCAAAATTCCGACATAAAAGTGTCACTTTTTATTTTTGACAAATTTTTGGCTACATAAAATTCACAATTAATAATATCAATGTTTTGACGTAAAATTTTAATGCAAAAGGGCGACTTTTTTATTTTGTGTAAATCTTCCCTTCAAAAAAATTAATTTAAATAATTTTAAACTTTTGACATAAAAATATGGTGCAAAAAAATGAGATCCATAGTATATCTCCTAAATTCCTTAAAATTTATCACCTAAATCGCCACTAATGTTATTTAGCATCATCCTTGCTAATATAGATTGTGACATCACATCTACATCAACACAATTTCTTTCCACAATCTAATATTAATTTTACATTTTTTTTTATATATTAATAGTGTGACAAATTACTTTAAAAACTACTACTAGACTAGTTATAAATGTATATGCAATCATTTACTCTTCTTTTAACCCCCTTATCAATTCTTACATTCAAAATAATTTAAACAATAAAAATTGATTTTATTATTTTAAATATAATTAGATATAATTTTTTTAGTTTCGATATACTTGAATTAAATTGCTTGTGTTATGGTTAGATAAATTGCATGAGAACAACTTTGTTATGAATCACCAATATATCATTGACTACATTTGGGAATCAAATTCTAGTTAATCACAAATAATATATCAAAAGTTTAAGAGGAAACATGTAATATTCAATAGCAACATGGTTGGCCAGTGGCCTAGCAACAAGCATAACAACCAACTTTTCTTTCTCAATAATGATTACTTATTTAGCCATGGTAATTAAAAAAATAAGATTTGATAGAGACTATATGGTTCTTTACCCATATAAAAATATTTGAGCAAGAATGCATCTTGGAAATTCTTGGAAACAACGTAGTGGAGGTTTTTCATGACCCAACATTGACTATGCAAAAGTATTGTTTTAAACCCATTAAAATACCAATACTCTCAATTTATTCCTATTTCATTTTGTTTGTACATGTGAGTTTAAGTTGGATGTCACTAATGTTTACAATAAACAATAAAGTTTCACTATCCTTTTAAACGGATCTTAATAGATTTTTATTTTTAATTGTTAAAGGGGGCACTTTATAGGCATCACTTTCACCATTTTTAAAATATTTGGTAAGTTATTAGTAAACTTTCCTCGGAAAGCCACTTGGGAAGGCTGTGGTTGTGTATGCCTTTTTTTCCCAAAAGAATGCAGCTTGTATGTTATATAATTTTTAACAACAAAATAATTATGCAGTATTTAATTTTAATATTAGAAATTATAATTTTTTTAATTAATTGATTGATAAAATTAAATTGAAAATATAAAATGTCTTAGGCTATGATGACATATAGAATTGAAATAAAACTTACAATCATCAACGAAATTAATATTTTTCTTTGTATTCAATACAAATGGTTAACAAAATTAAATAAATAGTTTTTTTCTTTAAAAACATAGTATAGACCACTTAAACTTATATAATTTTCTTTATCTAATAATTATATAGATAGTGATAATTTTAATCTTCCTTCTTCAAAAAACATAGTATAAACCACTTAAATTTATATAACTTTCTTTATCTAATAATTATATAGATAGTGTTAATTTTAATCTTTCTTCTTCAAAACCATGACTATATTCTTTAATTTTGCGGGCCATAAATCTAAACACATTTTTCTTCCAATAAATACTTTCTTTATTGGCCTGTTAATTTACACTTTCTAATTTTAGTAATGTATCCCATCAAAATCAAGGAGACCAGATGAATAATATAATAAAAAAAGGGTCAAAATATACTAAAAAGGAGTCAAAACTTGAGAGATTATACCCTAGAGTGAATAATAATGTTGAAGTCTTGAATGATATAAAATGAATATACCCATTCAAGAATGAATTTGATTTTTAAGTGGCAAAGAGGAGCAATTACACTCATCTTTCTACCCCTCAATCATATATGAGCCCCACGTGAAACAATATTTTGACCATTTGTATCTTATAAAGTATTAAATAAGTACATTAATGGGTAACATTAGCATATACCTTATTAGACCACATATGACACAAGAACAAGTTCACATTTGACTGAGTAATGATGAAATAATGGATGCATATAAATAAAGTTTGCACGCTTGTGGAATCTTTTAATCATTGACCACATAAACTATTCTATTGAGGATGTGGAACAAAGTTGTTTGGGAGGATCTTGCCAAATTAATTAATTAATTAACTGCAACTACTATAAACAAACCAACATTACATTAATGATGAGTTTAGATGGGGTTTACTCGTAACAAGACAAAAATGTGATGTAGTTCTACAAATGCATGCCCCTCTAGAGTGACATTTTATTTTAAAACTTATCACTTATTATATTAGATAAAAGTCATTTGAAGACGGTTGAGTACATAACTTTAGACACCTTGAAAAATAAGGTATGCTGCATAATTGATGATTTCAATATAAGATGTTAATTTAACACTTTTGTCCATTTTTTATGGTTTTTTTGTCATCAATTTTTTTTTAAGGTTTTCGCTGGCTTCTAATTATTCTTTCTAGAATGTACATACTCCTTCTAGAGTATACATACTTTGAGTCTTTCTGTAGTGGAACACGTGTATGGCTTAAGTGTTTTAAATTTTAATTGTTCTCTCCTTTTTTGTTTCTTGATTATTAGAGATTGGTTTAGGTGTCAACATGGTTCTAGTTTGAATTCAATTTATCTCGTAAATACACAAAAATTCAAATTCATTTATCGTTTAGTATCCATATTAAGAGATAATCAAAACATTGTAGAAAAGAAGTCTATTGAGTATTTTTTTAGCATTCTAGAGACAATGTAATCACTAGAGTGTTCATTGGAAAGGAAAGGATCACACACTACATTACATTAGTTTACTTGAGTGATGGCTTACTACAATTTCAAGTTATTTTTATATACATGTGCTTAAAAACCAAACTACATACAACTCATGCCATAAACCATGTTTGTTTTCCTTATAATTTTCTACATAGTTTTCTCCAATTAAGGCAAGATATTGCTCATTGTTTTACTAGAGTTAATAACAAAAAGTGCGTAAATATGAGCAAGGTTTTTGGAGATGGGACATAAAGAGTGCGATCATTAAATATCAAACATGCCTAGAACTTTTTTTTCCATCGCGCTCCAATGCTTCAAACACTTCTAATATAGTACAATAAACTTTAGACAATTTTTTTGTTTAACGCAAACTTTATGCGTTAGCTATATCCTACATCCAAATACACAATTCTAATGTCAAATCCTCGATGACTAACACCGACTATCATGATATTTAAGATAAATCTCTAAACCATGCATGTCACCTCTCTTATCATTGATTTCAAAATTATGAATTAAGTACAATATACTAGTTTACATTTATTTAGTGAGCACAACACTATTTAACACAATATAAGTATTTATCTTACAGTTAATTAAAATCTCTAATTAGTTAAACTGCATTTTGGTGAATGCCCTCTTTCTTATTATAAATACCCGAATTTTGGTATAGCTACTTGGTAATACTAAATTTTACACTTATTCTAATATACATTCCATATGAAATTATTTGACCAACTAAAGGCACCTTCCTAACGTGTTATTTAACATATTTATATACATCCACCTATCTAAAAGTGGTTTTATGCCACACCCTTAATAGGCTTAGTGGTTTTATGTCACTACAAATAGAAAAATACCCTAATCTATTAGTGGCACCTAAGAATCACTTGAGAACTATTTAGCACGTGCTCCAAGAAGATCACATAGTAATAAGGTCAAAGGATAATATTATATCCCTCAATTTCCCACTTTTTGTCATTGGGGTTCATTAGCAAGGCAATATCCTAACACATGCATTCATATTAAGGTAACTAAAAGTAATAAAAATAAAGTCAATATACCGATAGACATTAGGGGTGAAAGGGTTTAATTTATTAATATTTTGAATTAGGTATTGGGGGTAGGTTAGAGAGGTGGGCTAGAGAAGAGGTAGGGTTAATTTTAATATAAAACTAAAACATTTGAACATTAGTTTTAAAGGTAAATACCATAAAATTGTAACAGGTTCATGGTCATTAAGTTATATTATAATCTTTTTTTGAATAAGAAAATCTTTGTTAGGAGATTCTTAAGAAAAAAATTAATAGGATGGTAGATAACTAGGATTGAGTATCCTTTTCAACACATGATATTATTTCACCATATTAATTATTTGAATAAATATTGATAAATGGTTAAAGCTTAACATTAAGGTAATTGGTAATAGGTCTTAAATGGCTTCAAACTCTCTTTCTAGAGAAAAGACATATTAAGAAAATAATAATTGAGTGGGAAACATGATATATTTTATGTTTGATATATCGGTTTAAATAAAAAGGGGTAAATAAAATTGTAATGAAAAAATTGGTAAGTATGGTACAATGAAAAAATAAGGGATAAATTTTCATTCTAATAAAATAATGGGAGGGGGTATTATCAAATGAATAATTAGAGGTAAAACTAACATTAAGGGTATTCTTAATACCCTTCAAATGAACATGTTATACAATACTTTTTCTAAGTGAACCCCATGCTCTTTGTAAACCAAAATGTGAATTTTAAACATTTCTCAAAATATATAGGTGATTGCCATCAAGTCATACAAAATTTGGAAATGATGTAAACTATAAAAATGTTTTAGTTTAGGTGCAGATTATATGCATTTTTTTCTAATTTTGACTAACATTTTTCAAAAGGTGTATGTTATACATAGAATAATTTCTATGAATTGAGAAAAGTCTCACAACCATAAATTAAAAAAAAAAAAAAAAAAAAGAGACATAATAATTTCTTGAAGTTTTTGGATATATATACTTGACTCATAGATCTATAGCTAACATATATTTTTATTTTTATTTTTTATGTATTGCTATAATTTGTTATTTACATTACCTAGATAGACATTCAACCTAGATAGACTCTCTCTCTCTCTCTCTCTCTCTCTCTCTCTCTCTCTCTCTCTCTCAAGCAAGCATGCAAGCATATGGAAATTGGCATTATTTTTATCTATAAAATAAGAAACCTTGTGCCTTACGCTTTTTTTTTTAAAATTAGATATATTTTTCCCACTACCCCAATAAATGGTATGCAATTATATAGAATATCTTAGTCAAGTAATAGCTAAAAATAAATGATAAAAGTTATTAAAAATAAAATATATATATATTTGGAATTCTTATGATAAAAGAGTTTAAATTTGGAAGCTCATAATTTTATTCAATAATTTGAAATAAATTCATGGCATTTGAAGTGAGTTTTTAGCCAATTATAAAACTCCACTTAGTTTGCATGTGATAAGAGGCCACATTGATACCACCTATGTTCCATATAAGGTGTTAGAGTGAACCCCTTTAATATTGACTCTTGCCAACCATTTTATTTTAATTAACGATTGTATGTATTTTTATTTTGTATAGTTACAAGTTTTTATAGTTACCTAGTTATGAGTTGATATATAATTTAAATTTAAATTATAGATAATTAATAAATTATTTTTTTATCATATCAAATTAAAATTTTATTTTAAAATATTATTACATAAAATGTCATTAAAGGCGTAAAGAAAAATAATTAAACGAAGCATGGCAAAAAATTAAGCATAAGCGCAATTATTTTAAAAAATAGAAAATTAAATAAAGTATTTCATGAAAAAAAACTAAAAACAATAGAAAAAATTAAATATAAATCTTAACAAAAATTTATATTAGATGTGTATTGTTTGTCTTCATTTGCTTGGTTTTTGGGTGGAGTTTTGCTACGCAAAAAAAGAGATTAAATTTTAGAGAAGAAAATTTGCAAAATTGGGGAATCATTAGAAATAAAAATAAAATAAAAGAGAAAAAAATTGTTGAAAAACATGATTTGAATTGAAAACCACTTCTAACTCTATCATAAGAAAAAGAAATTTAATCTAATGATATCTCCTTCAAGTGTTTGTAGATACCTAAATAAGGACTTACAACATTCACTAATCAATCCTTGACATTTGTCCCATCCCATGGTTCATTGTGCACAAAAATGACTTATTCTTACACATACCTTACTATAATAGAACTTTCGACCGATAGGTCATACTTGTTATCTATTCTTGACAAACCAAAAGCTCATTCTAATAATATATAACACATCTTTAAACATTTATCCACTATCTCCAATTGATAGTCTATGATGTGCATTGTGCCCAAATGAATTTTGACAATGACAAATAAAATTAGTTGGCCTACATTGTATAGAGATGAAGAATTTATCTTCTAAATATCTAACAATCAAATTATCAATTTCAAAAGTTACCTTAGTCACCCTAGTAGCATTTGATTGGGAAATATTATTGAAATAATACCCTATAATAGCACATTAGCAAAACCCATTCTAAGGGCCTCACCTCTCACATATTTAGACTACTTCAAAGCTCACAATAATGCACCAAATAATTATATTATTATCTCAAGTATATCCAATCATCTCTAAGTATGTATACATCATACATAGCTACCCTTGATAAAGTCAGTAAAGCTACATCTCACACTTCAAATATAATTACTAAGTTTCAAGGTCTTAATTAGGATCTTCTTCATTGCTAAACACATTCTAATATACATCTTTCACACATACACTAGGTAGTTAACTATTTATGCCTCTTCATAGTATTTCAACATAGGCATAGTGGGTTCCACTCAACCCAAAAGAGCTAACATCTTTTAGGCCTCCAACAAAAGAAGAAGAAGAAGAAGAAGAAGAAGAAGAAACCAAAATCAATTTCACAACTACTATCACAAAATTATGACAAAAATGAAGCTACAAACACTAAATAACATAGTGCAAGAGCTGAGATCTAGATCGAGCCACAAAGGACAAAGTTTTCCATACATGAAAAATGCAACCAATTGATATTTTTAGGAAAGTAAACTCATCTTGCACTCAAAACCACACTTCCATATTTTCAACACAACTTGACAAAAACCTTTACATACTTTCTACACACTCTCATATCACTATTATTATATCTCAATATGAATTTGGTACAATCCTCTCTAACCCTACTTTTATTTACCTTTGATATCTTAGCTATTTATTATAATTTATTGTTATATTCTATAATGATTTAAGATTTAAATGTTTACTATTATTTTTGTACTATGGTCTTCTTTCATCATTACACAATTATTCAATTTTTTAATTAGAATAAAACCTAAACTTAGTATTGTAGGTGGTGACCCCACTTACTTTAATTACATGCAATCATAAGGATTCATGCCTCACCCCTAGATTTTTAATTTTCTCTAAATCTATTTTGGTTCAAATTTATTATATGGTTTCTTCAAACCAATTTTGGATGTTGGATATTGTATATTGTCACATGACCAACCTTTACACAGAGCCCAATATTTATGACAACAATTTGTAGACACTAAAATCTACAACGAATCATTATTACATCAATTTTAGTGAGTTACACACACACACACACACACACACACACACACACACACACACACACACACACAGGTCTTGAACGACAAAACTAAGTCTTAGTGGTGCAAGTCCTTTTTAGTTTACTTTTATATTTCTTAATCTATCTTATGATTTAGATTTCTTGATGTTTTTTATGCTTTTATGATGTGTCACGAGATATATGGCTTGTTTCATTGCTTATTTTTCTTTTTCTAATGTTGGGTAAAATTTGTATACATTGGTGAAGACTACACTACAATATTGAACGAGATGTACGGTCCTACCCATTTATGGGTTTTGGGTCCTTTTTCCCATTAATTTTTTGGTTTTTTTCTCTTTGTAATTTAAATTTATGGCCAACTTTTCATGTTTGTAAGATTCAGATTTCATATTGATAGAATCACCTTAAGCATTTATCATCTAACAATAACCTATATATGTACCAAATACAAAGCTAAGGAATTAAGAATACAATATTCATTCTACATATCACAACATACGAGGAATAAATCTCTTTTTACATTTACACAAAAGTGTTTGATGGGTGCAAAGTAGCATATCTCATTATCGTGTGTAAGAAAAAGGGAACACTTGGCTGTGGTCTTAGATGGCATGCACACTTGCTCAAGGCAATAGGAGAACTACATTGTTGGCCATTATTTCTAAGGTTATCATTAATTTCAAAGGTCGTTATTGAAAAAGGGATTCAAGAGTGTTTATGTGTCTCCATGAGGTTTCTTTCATGTTTATCTTGAAGATTGATTGGTAGTGTCCAATCGCGTGTTCTCCTATAGTGTCTTGGTGCATGGTCCGTGTGAGTGGCCAAAGTATGAGTACTCCTAGGTTGTTATAAGGATTTCATGAGGTATATCATGTTTTATAAGATGTGTAAATGTTGTCTAAGTATATACAAGTGGTCAAAAAGGTATGTCTTAGTGAGTCATATGGTGAAGTAGGCCATTCTAGGCCAATCCTAGTCCTAACACAAGCGAGAACGAGTTGGAGGAATGATGTATGAAGTAGTTAAGTCTATTATGATCATGGTAAATGTGTTGTGACATGACATACCATGTGTATAAGGATTTTTAGGTCATATCTCAGATGTTCATTGCATATTTTGGGTCCTACGGTGAAGACTAGTCGAATTGCATAGGTAAGTCATGGTGGTGAGAGAAATGGATGTATTTGAGAATATATTAGAGTTTTCATACATAGATATATCATCATGGTGCTTAATGTAAATTTTTAGGTCAGTATGATGCTATTTTATCAAGTTATGATGTTTTTTTTTCCAAAACCGAGTTCTAAAAGAAGTAAAAACCAGCTAGATATGTGGACTTTTGATGCTCACCTACTCACACACTCTCTACATGGGTCATTGAGTATTTGGGGTTTTTTTCATTGATATGAGAACATTTTTTTAAAATAATGGATTTATTTATTAGTTAAAATTTTATGAATGAATGTTAAGAAGATAAGTTTCTCTTAAACCCTAGTTAAACCCTCATAACAGAGTCATAGGAAAATATGGATTGTATGGGAACCAAATAGTATAGTAAATAAAATGCGATACATCGGGGTTGAAAGGTATTCTCCAGGGCTCATTTTGGAATTGGTTTTATGTTATAGCTATTCTGGGAAGTGAGAGAAAATCCTGTATTTTGTGGAGATTTGTTATTACATGGCTGAGATGGAAGCTTCATAATGAAAAGTAAACTATTCCGTAATCCCTAGGAGATGTGCTAGATAACCATGAAAATATTCAATCTGCTTTAGTGAATAAAATGGAATATAAAGGTCTCCAAAGTTGCCCTACCGATTTTGGCCTTAAGGGCTAAAATCTAGTCTTGATGTTTAAAGTGAGTTTTATTGTTTTACATCTTAGAGTAGTAGTTTTTAGTGATGAATAGCATTTTGACACCTAATGTGGTGTTTTTGAGGCCTTGGTTTGATTTAGAGAGGTTTTTTCTTGTATAATCCCTAATGTCCTAATTGGCCCTCTTAGGCTTTCCAAGAAGGTGTGAAGGAACATATGTGTTAGCTCTCTTCCTTCTCAAGTATATTCTTGCCACTTTTTCGGAAGTGAAGAAAGAAATGGAAGAGATTGACAAAGAAAATATCCACTTGGGTGAAGCATTCCAACTTTTGTTTGAGATGAGTTGCCTCGACTCTCAAACCCTCTTGAGTAAGAATGTGTTCACAATAGGTGCTAACAATTTATCCTCGTATTAGTCCACTCATGGATGTTAGATATTTTATAATTAAATATTCCATCTACGAACATCAATCTAATAGATACAATGATTTTGAGATGTTGGATGAGGTCTGAATCGTGTTCAGAAACTTGGATTCCCTCCACTCAACAAGAATTCATCATCAGAAGAACTCATTGTTTCCTTCCAGGAGTTGGACAAGAGAGAGGTAGGTGATTCTCTTTCCTTCTATGAAGATACTTTAGAATCCTTGCCAATATTAGATGCCCTATTTCGGACATTACAAGAGATCATAAAATATGACTTAGGTAGTGCAAGAATATCAATGATGTTCCCGGATGTAAATCAAAGTGTTGAGATACATTTGCATTCCGTAAGCGAGATAAAGTGGCACCTATGGTAGCTCGGTTTAGTAGAGGATTCAAACGAAAATATCATGTTCGGGAAATATCTCTTAGGGATCACGAATCAACAAATTCTCCATCAATTAACACTTCTCTTCATCAAATCACCAAATCCTTCTTCTCTCCTCCTTCCTTCTCTCTCATGTTCTAATTCTCCATTGAGAAGAGACTTTTCACTTTTTGTCTTATTCATTTAAATGTGACCTATAGTCAAGCATTGTAATGAGTTCCCTTTAATTAATAAAAGAGACTCACTTTTCTTTCCTAGGAATATGAAAGGTCACAAGTTGTAAGGGTAAGTGAAAAGTCATGTGGGGGGTAGACGAAGAAACATATTTGTAATTCTATAAATTGGAATGGCTTCTCCATTCCAAGGGATTGGCAATTGTTGATTGAATGTAGTTTGTTGAGATTACTACTTCTACATAAATCAATTAAAGTTCAGTAATTCTTCTATTTCTTGTCTTATGTTTCTCTACTCTCTTTCCACCTTTGCATACATTATAATCTTGTAAAACCAAGAAAGGTGTATGTGCCTTTAATGAATGAATCAATGGAATTTTGTGTCTATGATTTATTATGTCTTATCATTGTTTGCATTTTTGTATTCTTCTAATTGAATGTGGACCTACTCGGTTCATTGTAGAAAACTACAAGAAGAAAAATAGGTGAAAACACAAATTTTAGAATTTGTGTTAGGGTTTTCATAAACTTAGTAATTTATTTGAAAGTGAATTTTACGACCACACATTTTAACATCAAAGAATTTATTGTACTAAATTTTCATAGTAGGTTCATGTGAATTTTACTTTATTTTTTTGTTTTTTATCTAGTAGATCGTAAACTAAGAGATCTATTTTGTTATTTGATAAACACCTCATGCCTATTATCAAATTATACTTTTAAGGTGTGTGTAAAAATATTGTGAGATTTTTTAATTATATATATATATATATATATATATATATATATATGGTAATCTTTGTATTTGATGTTTTTTATATTTCTAGTTTTGTATGACATGCATAGGACATGATATTGGATAATAGTCATTCGATATTGATGATTCAAAAAAATGACTTTAAATTTGAAGGAAACAATGTTAGAGAAGACACTTGTTTTCCCCTCTTCTCGTCATATGTAAAACTAAAAGACAAATTTAGATAACTACTTCCTTATAAAAATGTGCAACAATTGTTAAAAACATATGTGATAAAATTAATAGAATATGTTCATGATGAAAATATTTCTAAAAGGAAATTTAATAAAGATTATGATCGGATGTATAGTTACTTTAAATATTTGAACATTATTACTTAGAGCCTAGTTGTTGGTGTCTTTCTTGGATAGTGTCGACATGAAGAATACATTAGATCTTATTAGCGGTTATCTGTGGAATCACTCATCAAGACATGTTAATGTTGTAGTAAAAGGGTTTTATAAAAGTATTTTGTCCATAGACCTTAAAACGATAGACAATAATATTTAAGCTCCATGTTAAGGATTACACATTCCGAATGGGAAAACATAGAACTTGAAGCATGCAAGCTAAATAGATAGGTGACACATAATATTGAAGTTTTATTACTATTTTTTAACTAATTCCAACCAACCAACCCTTTGAGTAATTTCATTATATAGTTTTGTACAAATTAGGATGACTATCAACCTTCTAGTTGCTTCATCTTCTTATCTTATGCTCTAGGAGCTTCACTTTTTTTTTTTCCTAGGCTAGAGGAGATTTACATATTCCACATTTTGTCTTATCCATGCTATGCATATACATCGATATTGTAATTATACTATGATATAACAAATACATCAATTTGGATTCTCTCTTAATATCCCTCCAATAATTATCTTTCTCAAAACTCAAAGATCCCATATAAAATTTATGTGTTTATTTAAGCTTTTTAAATGAAATTCTTGTGGATAGTCTTTGTTTGTCACCCTTGAACCTTCAAAGAAAAAAATCAGTTGGAATTATGGGGTCATTAAAGCAAATATCTTGTACCCAACAAACTAGGGTGATTATGTATTTATAGACAAATAAAATTTGAATTAGGGTTTTATTTGTTCACAATCCAACCTCCATTGATTAGAAAACTGAAAAGATGAGGTCAAAATTAGATGGAGTAAAGAAGAGAAGAGCCTTATGATATGCACTCCACAATTCCAACATACTTATTACATCAATTAAAAATGAAAAAACACAAAATAGAGTAACAACTAAAATATGTGAAATGTCAAACAAATATCACAAAAAATTAAGAAATTACTCCAATAAAAATATAAGTTGAACCAAAATTCACAAACACAAACATCATATTTAATCAATGTTGAATCCTTGGAGCTATGAACTGAACCAAATTCGAGCAACATAAGATTTGTTATAATATCATATCCAATTACATGAATATTAAATTAATTGTTCTTGAAGAGAAGAATTTAGCTTTATATGACTTCTCTTTCATAATGATTATGTAGGTGGTGCCCTTATAAAGCAAAGGAAAGATTCTTCATTTGACCGTTGAGACTTTGGGTTATAAACACTTAGAAATGTTTATTCCACTCTTAGGTCACTCTCATACTTTCTAATGCCAAAGCGTGCACATCTAAAACATAGTCAAAAGCGTAGGGAATAATAATGTTAAAAATATGAATAAAGAAATGTTCGATGGTATAAAATGAATTTACAAGGCATATTGTTATGAAGTGCCTAGAATTATTAGAAATATTTTTAAACACTATTGTGAAACCCTATTTTGAGCATTATATCAAAATAAAATGTATTACTTGAGAGAATATGGCCAAAGAACTAATCATTGAAGTAAGAAATTAGTAGTTTGATGAGAAAAAACAATAGAAAAATATGCTTTGGGAAATACATTTTACAAACTAACCTTATGTACTATAGATGCCTTAAATGGCCCACATGGATGTATGTTTTTAGAGAATCACGTATGATTTTAATTTTTACGGTGGTCTACACACATTTCAAGTGTCACTATACATTATCTTTTGGTCTCTTCTGTTCACAACATACACTCTACATTCCTGACATGTTATGAAGTGTTCACTGGAAACCTTATGTGATTCTTATTCCATATTTTTATCTTTTCAAATTGTTAGAGTTTAGCTTACATATTAATAGGATTATAATTCGAATTCAAATTGTTTACAAATACATAAGTATTTTGATTCATTTACGTATTTACTATTTATTTATCAAAGCATTAATGATTATTAAAAGATTCTAAAATATTCTAAGTGAAAGTTAGAAAATGTAATCATTAAGCATTTACAAACATTTAAAAAGAAGAGGAATTATTAGAACATTTAATGAAAAATAAAAATTTATAGTATATATGTTGCTTTGGATTCTTAATGTCAAAATTAGGATAAATTTAATTTAAATCATCATTAAACACTAAATCTAGATATATTCTAGTCCAAACACTTTAAAAATACGATGTTATTGGAATCCATAGTTTTAGTTTTCAAAATCCATAACTATAGTTTTGGAATCCAATTTATGGAATATTGGAATTCATTTAGGATGATTCGGAATCTAATTTTCTATAAATTGGATTCCATTTAGTATTATATTGGAATCAAATACGTAAAAGATGACCACAAAGTGAACTGAGACATACATAGCACGCTAAAAAAGGAAACAAAATCAATGCAGGTCATATGGTCCAAGATTTGAGGCAAGGAAATTTTGGAAACATATCTTCAAAATATAATTATCAAAAGAATTTAGCATCATGGATATATTTAAATTAAAATAATGCGAACTATGTATGGCTAACAAGTGTAAGGTCCGAATAATATTAAATTTTGAAGAGATGGTGGAAAAATAATCAAGTGCACGTACAAAAAAACTTTAAAAATCACTTTCGGATGAAATGAAAACAATGGAAACTACTATGCAGATATGTTGTTCACCATATAATTTATACGAAATCGAAATAAAATGCATTCGTTGTGGGATTTTGTTATAGAGTATACTTTGAAAACTATATAAATTTAGCTAGTGATCACTAGGCATTCGTTTGCAATGTCAAGTAAAAGATTACTTGCAAACTAAATGTTAGCAATAAAAATCTCTTATAGAAACAATGTTAAGCAAATAATTACTTGCATGATAGAAAGAATTAATATAACAAAAACAATAGATTCAAAACTAGAACCCACTATCTCTAAAAGGTATTAAACATGGAAGAGATGTTGGCATTGAAAATGATCTCGCACATATATACAAAAATTTAAAATTTAAATTTCTTACAACCGAGATATGAAAAACCTATTTTTTTAATCTCATTTCATTAATTAAGTATATCTCAAACATCGTCCATGTATTGCGGGGGCCACAATATCTTCCATAATTCTCTTAACAAATATGTTTCATTACCGACATTGTTTTTTAAATGTCGTTGAGATTATATAGTTCCCCCTTTCATTGTACATATTTTTAACTATGGAATCATCCATAAGAATTGTATTCTTACAATTGTAAAACCCATTAAACTCATCCTATATAGTGCTCAACACTTTATAAAAATGATTGGATTCCCTAATCCATTATAGTCTACATTTTTGGACTCGATACAACCTTCTTGTGTGTATATAAACTAAAATATATCACCATTAAATCTACTCATTTGGAAGAATGCCAACATCATGTCTACATTCAAATTTCTTGCAGATGTCCAAAGGGAAATCGTGAAGCAAGTTAAACAACGCCGCAAGAATTCATTTACATTAAGTCCGAGAAAAATAATTATGTTTGAGTTGGACATCACCATGGAGTTTTAACAACTTCTATGAGACATCTACCTTGTGCATTGTATGAGCCAAAACACCATTTATATTGAATATAATTAATTTTGTGTTGAAAACATTGTTATTTGAAAATGTAAGAAATGAATGAATTATTTTTTTATAGATACTAAAATGGAGAAACACAATCCCCGACATTATTAAAATATATTATTTTGTATCTATTTTGTTATTATCAACCCACACTATCATTAATAAACATTGCATTACAAATCACACCATTATGTTTTTATTCATAAGAGAGAAGTTATACATTTCAACAATTTTTTGTTACATTTTGATGCACTAATCTTTCGTTTGAACATTTTTAATGACCTGACACATGTTATTGTGCTTCCCTACATGCTTCATCCACGAACACAATTGAGTATAAATCAATTTATTAGTTGTGTTTTTATCAAATTCCCATCATGGAGTAATCTTGATAGCAATTTCTTCAAGAATCGCTAAGAAGAAATGTATCTTTTGTCATCTATTAAAAGAATATATATTTTTCCATATACATCTTTGAACTTATCTAAAATATTTTCTAGGTTGGACTTGTGGACATATTACATTGTCCCCACCCCTAAATGAACTTGAAGTGAATATTTTGTAACCAACCAAATTTGTTTATGAAAATGTATTACGAAGTCTTGAATCTATACATGTTGACCACAAGGCAATGTCAAAATTTTATATTGCAATTTATAAGTGAGTAAATTTTGGTAGTTTGTTCCTAGTTGAAGTGTTGTCATTTCTAGAAAATCCAAATAGCAATCCTTTAACTCCAAAAACTAATAATTTTTATCCTTGCCAACTTGATCTATAAATTAGTTTAGAAAAACTCGACAATCCCATTACTAACAAGTTAAAAGAAAGAAAAAATGTGAAACTGTATGGAAAGTATTCCATCCCCCACACTTTTGTACGTCTTTTATTACAACACCATCATATACACGGAAATGTTATTTTCCCTATGATAAAATTGGATTCCATGCAATAGAACATTTGTTATACATTTTTTTGTAGTCTTTCTATATTGCTAGATATTAGTACATCTAACCAAAATGTGACCTCAAATATAGTAGAACTGTACTTTAGAAAATCACGTAGAAAACATCTCGTGTGGATGGTCCCTTTGTTAAACTTGAAAGAAATTTATTTATGGGTTTTTTTCTCTCGTAAAGTAAGCCATTCATATCTAAAATAATAAAATACTTTTCCTTGGAGCTATAGAAATTTATTTAGTTTTGGGTTTAAACAACTTGAAATAAAAATGAAATTTATATTAAAATAGGGAAACAATTACCTAAGGAACGATATGCACTTCCACTAATAATTCAAATGTCAATGGTTCCTTCACAATTTGTAAGTACCAAATCCTTACTTCCTTGCTTTGTTTCGCAAAGCACCCACATTTTTGACATTATGAATGTTTTTTTAATTATTTAGATGAGAAGAATAAATGAGATTTCATTATAATGAGCAATGCGAAAAATATTTGAAATATTGTGAAGTAAATAAACGAATCATCCTAAAAAGAATAATTCAAATACAGGCCCTATTTCATCCATTACATTCGATGCTCCAAAATCATTAAATGTAGTGGTAGACAATATCTTTGACATGAAATATTTACCCCACATTTAGTTGTAATAGTCTTTAGTTCAAGCAACTATTGAAGTTACGGTCATTTATCGACCACTCTTTTGGCCTACACAACAAAAGAGTATGGAATTTTTTTATCTTTTTAATTGTATAATTCTTGTAAACATGTAAAGTCAACATTCTAACTTGTACCCTACTTGATGTTGCATAGTAATATTTCATAAAAATATCATGGTCATAAGGATCAACTATAAAAACCTGCAAGCATACCAAAGTCGACAATCACTTGTAGTGCGAAGATTCCCCCATAAACAACTATCACTAGTGAATTACCTTGAAACATTAATGAACATATGAGCCTAAAAATCAATTGCCCTTTAAAATGGAAAAGGATGAATTGTTTCTCAAAGGCCAATTTGAAGGATTCACTAAAAGTAGTAGAATTTGTTCCATCCAATATTGGCATATCTCATCTCTTTTATCATCACATTTTTATAACTATGGACACTGTAAATTATGTACATAATAGACAAAATTCAAAAGTTTCCATCCTCAATTTACACCCTATAACAACTATAAGAAACAAAATATTTTGAACCCTTTACCTTTTCCATATACATGTTCATTATATTGAAAAAAATGTATATCCCAATGGAAAAAGAAAAATAATTTCACAGCTTAAGAATTTTGATACATGAGTATCCGAGATTATATACAATTTTACACAACAAAAATATATAGAAGAATAAATAAATTTCAAATTTGACTATTTTTCTCTTTTTGGTATTTCTCTAAACAATTGGCTTAAGCATATTATTGATTTGAGATTCTCAGACACATCAACAAAAATGAATTATATGAGTTTGTTTTCATAAGGACATGGTGTAGCCAAAACCATTTAGGAAAAGAAGGCCCAAGCAAGGAGTTACATATGTATAAAAATATCTAAAATACACTCAAGAGAGGACAAAAATGTTTTTGGAGTGGCTATTCAAAAAATTTAATGAGTACATTTGGGATGCCCAAAATATGGGGAAAATGCAACAAAGAAGTGGAGAAGGAGCAATGAAAAAAATTTACAAAAACAAGTGAAATAAAGAGAAGAACAGGGGCATTTTTAGTGAGTTATTGGTTAGGGGAAGTGAGATGATGAGGGGAAGAGATAAATCTGCATTAGTGATGGTTTTTTTAGAAGATACGGTAAAAATGTGTTGAGAAGATAGAATGTTGCCCTAAAGAGAAGATACACAAAGGATATGTGCACTAGAACAAGGCACATTTGAAGGCGCAGAAGGGTAGCAAAGAAAGTGCATGCCAGAACACTTTGAATTCAAGACTTAGCTGATTTATGGATTCAGGATATTTTTGGAGATAACGTGTGGGGCACACAAATATAGGAAGACTTGCAGCTCATGCAATGTTATTTTTAGGAACAAGCATCGGTTGAGCGTCATGCATAGGTTAGGCTAATAATAGGATTTCTACTCAGAGTTAACTATAGGAAGTCTATTGTTAGAGAGCTTGCATGGTTTTACATCCCTTTGTAAAGGCACGTGGTTATTATTAGCATGTGACTTATTTTGAGAGGTGAATGGGTGGTGAAGGGAAAGTCCCCACCCCTATAAATATGTATTGATTTGCATAGTTTGGTGTGTGGAAAATTATTGTAGAGATTGTGTTGTTGGTTTTGACACGCACATGACTCATGGAGATACTTATGTAATGTAAGAAGCTTCTGTGTTTTACAGTATCTAATGCAATGGAATATATTGGTTGGATAATGGTACTTGAACATGATTGAATCTAATTCTTGCATGATAAATCTGATTATAGTCATTGTTTAGTTCATCTTTATATTCTAAGATCTAGATCTAGATTATGCATTGTGGATTGTTTATGATTGATTATGAATGTGAATATATCTATAAATGCATCATCATGCTAACATTTTGATCAAACAAATCTAAAGAGGGACCTGGTGCCTTTGCGTGCTTCGGGTGAGCGCTCAGCTAAGGCTAAGTGATGTGCCAACGCACTGGGTTATTTATAATGAGTTCTAGGTTACATCATTGGTTCTGTTGCCAAGACCTCTTTCTCAATTTTTTTGAGGATGTTGTGTGATGAAGATGTACCAATTGACCTTAGAAATTGTTGAGGAGTGGATAATAGATCTAGAAGAAGAATAAGCTTGGATATTTAGTATAGAATCCGAGTTTGACGCACGTGCATGGGTTGAATAGAATCAGATTATTGCTTATATAAGAGCTTATTTGTTATTTTTCCCATAGAACTATACGAGTGGTTGGTTGCTTATGCGTTTAAAATAAATTGGAGGTTTCATACACTTGTCTGGATGCAAGAAGAATTTTAGGCCCTCTATGATGCTGATCTGATTTGGACGTGCATTGTGGATACTTGGTTCTATGGTGTTTTGAATAGCTATATTTTGGAGTACTCAATTTCCACTTACTCTTGTCCAGAGGTAGATGAGTTTCAATTTTTACGTTATCCCAAGGGACCATATCTACACGGAATTCCACCGATGATCAAGATCTTGATGGTAACCTTGAATTTGGAAGAGAAGCCAAAGGCTAGCAAAACTTCACCACTACCTAGGAGCAAGGGCAATGTGTGGTAAAATATGGTGGACTTAGCAAAGTAAAGACAGAGATAAGAAAGTCTACTTAATTTTAATGAGGCATGCGAGAGGGATTTAGAGAAGCAACATGAGGTTGTAGAATGAATGGTGTTGTGGAGAGAGATGGCTCATGAAGGATTTGGAGCTCACACAGAGGACGTGGAGCTAGAGCATCAAGAACTCCCCCATTTGGGTAAGCATGACAAGGAACCCTCATTGGCATCTTATGGGAACGAGCCATCGAGACAACATGGGCCGCAGCGTACATCTACACCTACCGATGACCTATCCCTTGCGCTTGGTTTTCCAATCTCTAGTATAGTCTCGTAGTCAACAAGCTAGTTTGGGCAAAGTAGAGTAATAAGAGGTAAAGTTGACTTATCAACAGGTTTAGGAGTAAATCACATAGCAAGTACATCTATGGCTAGCAGACATCTTCCTTGTTATTTAGAGGTACCTTTTTAGGTGTGTCATCAAAGCATAGAACATAGAAGCGCGGAACTTAGGACTCACATCTCGGGAGTAATAACACCTCAAAATTGTTGGAGTTAAGTTTAGCACCACTTTGTTGGGGCACAATGTATTGCATCATATGGTTCAATTCCTGCTACAGGTGGAGGATCAAGGGGCACAGGTGGCTCGGGTCCGGTGGATCTAGAGGTAGAGGTAACACATGGGGTTCTAGATTTTGTGGGCATGGTCCTCCTCACTGCACTCCATAATATTTACATGGAGATGTCACTTCATCTCCCATAATATAGGTGAATAGAATATGTTGTTGAGAATGTCCATATGTTTGAAATATGGTGGTGTGTGAAAGGGATTACATCTTCAGAGTGCAAAGAAAGTCATTTTTCAACAATGTTACAGGACGCGTGCATATCTAGTACAAGAAGTTTGATCATGATCATACATATGTGGATTATGTGGAATTACGAGATGCTTTCCTCAAGGAATTTTATATCCCCGAATTTGAGCAAAAATTTTAAGTGCACTCATGGATATCAAACAGGGCACTACTGAGAGTGTTCAAGAGTACGATGCTCATTTCAAAACACTCATATCTAAACTATCCTTTCATATACATGTCATCAAAACATGTGCAATGGTTTGTTGGAGGCTTGATAACATCATTTAGGAGGGAGCTCTCACATAAGATGTATATAGATCCGTGCAAGGTACTTGAAGCAGCTCTATGTGTTGAGGAAGTTGGAAGCATATACACTAGAGAAAGCCCATTCATGAAAGCTCAGATTGCAGCAATGGCAAACCATTTGGAGAATTATCAGCCAACTTAGCACATGAGATGCGCAATGGAATTTGGTGTACAAATTATGAAGTAGAGGGGCATACTAAGGATAGTTGTTCCGTAGATCAAGACGCTCCATATTCTTTGGATTATGAGATATGTCATTTAGACCATGATGCAAGTCGTTGCCCATTATTACAATGCATTAAAATAAAGAATGTGTCCTACTACTAGAAAATATTATGGTCCACAACTCACAACATCAAGATTGTAGGTTAATTGATCGATTTATCATGCCATTGATATTGGAGTACGAGAGACTAAAGTTGTAAATAACTCTAAGGATAAAAGTAAGAAACACGATCATGATCACACTCAAGGGCACTATGATCATATTGAAAGGTGCTTTGAGGGAGGCCATGGTAGAGGTCAAGAATACCATGGTGGATTCGAAAGGGGCCAAGTCGTGGTGGTGGACAAGGTGAGTTTCCTCATGGGACATGTTATACTTGCGGATCTCCTAACCACTACAAACATGAATGTCCTTAGAACATTACTTGTTCCTTTTGCGGAAAGAATCATAACTATGAAGAGTTCTGAATTTGTATGAACATCTTACCAAGAATCATAAATAGGAGAATAAGGGCACAGGGATGGTTAGAATATAGTGTGTCATGGAAAATTAATGGATAACGAAGCTAGCAACAGATCCCGAGATGATATCTATAAAGATTACTACATGCATTGAAGTTACGCGTGCGCCAGATAAATGTTGTATAGAAGCCTACCATTACCGAGGAGGAAGTTAAATATGAAAGATATCCAAACCCTAAACATTAGAAGGAGGTTTACCAGAGACCATGGAGATACTCAGAGGTCTCAGAGTGATATACAATGTTTAAAGGAATAGTCATAAAATTTGGAACAAAAGAAGGAAGTCGACATTATCTAGACGGATGTTGATGATCTGCAAGAAGTATGCAAGTTACTACGTCAGGAAAACATTATTCCCTTACTAGGGAGTTGGCTAAAGGGAAACACTTTACGCGTTGGTCTTGAGAACGAAAGGAAAATCTTGCATGATAATCTCCCTCCTCATATCTTGGATTATGATAAAGAGATCACCCTAAATGTTGTTATAGATGGATGGATTTTGAGTAATATCTTGATTGATACAGGCGTGGAAGTTAATGTGCTTACTTTAGATGCATGGGTTCAGATGGGTAGACCTCCATTGCAGCCATCTTCTAATGTACTATTTATGGAAAATCAGACTAAGGCCACACCAATTGGAGTCTTAAAAGATGCATCAATCACCATATAGGGGCTAAGTTCACTGGATATTTTGAGGTTTTGGTGCTTGCAGAAGTGGACAACTTCCCAGCTCTACTTGGGTGTCCTTGGTGTTATACAAATAATGTTAATCTATGTTTCAACAAGGGATACATCATTTTTGAGAACAAGGAGTAGCACATTATTATCCCTTTGATAGATGGAAAATCTACACCCTATGTTGAGCCTTTAAGTGAAGAATACCTTAACAAGATTTATGTGCGTGCCATTTGAGATCTAGAAGCACTTGAGCCATCTAAGGAAGGAATTATCCAGTGGGAAGATGCACAATCCATCAATGATACTACAATTATTTCCTATGACAATTGGGCCCATGACACTTACGAGATGGTTGGGTGTGAGGCAATAAGTGCAAGCTGCGTGTATAAGCAAACCACATTATGTTAGGAGCTTAGGTAACCACCCTTTACCTCAATACACTGGTGAATTAAACCCTGAGGTATTCTTGCAAGCCATGGAATTGTAGTGGAAGGATCAAGTGGACAGAAGGAACATGTTATTCTATAACTTGCATGGAACATTATTGCGCTAGTGGATGGTTCATAAGGATAACCTCTTAGAATGACAAGAAGTGAGAATTTCCCTATAAACAAGGTTTCTCTGAAGAAATACACCTACTCATATATGTGAATATCACGGTAATATTCATATTCTCGCACCATATTTAGTAGTGTGAGATACTCTAGTTAGAGGGACAGAGGCCTTACCACCTTCGTTATGGGTACACAAGATTTATTTTACCTTGCAAGGCTACGCGAGTGCATGGTATGTTTATGCAGAATTGAATAGAGAAACTGGAAATTGGCAAAACTTAACTACAGGTATGATCCATACTTTTGACTACTTTTCCACTAAACCACCGGTGAATGAGGCCTTACGCAGTTATGAAGCGCTTGACTATGAGAGATAGTGAAAAAGCTGAAGAACTCATTCAGAAGTTACTTGGTGAATCATACCTAGAGGTGCCTTTGAGGAAGTAGAAGAGACAGATGCAGAACTACTTGAGCATGTTTTCCTAGAGAAGGAGAAAGGGAAGATGTTCTACATAGTGGATGATGAAGAAGTGGAAAATTTAGAAAGATCATTTAGAGAGTATGCACGAGGTTTTATACCATGTGGATGAAAAGGCACACATCTACCATGAACCTATGAAGAAAAAGAAAATAAATATTGAGACAGACACCACCAGAGGCCATCATTGGGGATTACTGGTCTGACCCTGAAGTAGCTAAGATAATGGAGTTGCTAACTGAATTCCAAGATTTATTTCCTAGGGGCTACCATGAGTTAAAAGGAGTACATGAATATTTGGGAGAGATGAAAATTAAGTTAAAATAAGGTGCGTTCCCAGTTAGCAAAAGACCATATAGGATGAACCCTAACCAGCGCGTAAAAGTTAAAGAAGAAATTGACAAAATGTTAAAATTTGGCATCATTGAACCCATAGAGGAATTAGATTGGGTTATCTCAATGGTAATCAGTATAAATAAAGATTGAAGGATTAGGATTTGTGTGGACTATAGAGAGTTTAATGTTGCATGTGTGATCTATCCCTTTCATGCTCCGTTTACTCAAGAAATATTAGAAGGCGTTGCAGGGCGTGAGATTTACTCCTTTATAGATGGATTATCTGGATATTATCAAGTAAGGATTGCTAAATAAGATCAAGAAAAAGCAACTTTCACCACTGAATGGGGAAGTTTTACATACATGGTGATGCCCTTTGGTTTGAAGAATGTACCTGCAGTATTTTCGCGCATTATTGTTCAAGCATTCCAGGACTTTATTCATAAGTTCTTGCAGGTTTACTTAGATGATTGGACCATATATGGGCTTATCAAGGATCATTGTGATAATTTGAGGTTAATGTTTGAGAGGTGCAAACAGTTAAGCATCTCTCTAAATATTAAGAAGTGTGTTTTCACTACACCATTTGAAACTCTCACTGGGCACATCATCTGCAAGGAGGATTTATTAGTAGATCTAGCTAAGGTTGTGGTTATTTTAGGCTTGGAGGAGTCTACTAGTCAGAGGGAGGTGTGCAGATTCTTGGGCTACACAGGGCATTACTAAAAATTTATCAAAGGATATGCTAACATTTTCACGGCCTTAGAGGAATTATTAAACGGTAAAGGCAAGTTTTATTGGGGAGAACCTCAACAATGCGCATTCGAAGAATTAAAAGAAATTCTTACAAAGACTAGCACCTATAATGCATTTTCCTTCATGGGATATACCTTTTCATGTACATGTGGATGCTTCTAGCATGGCCATTAGCGCAGTTCTAGCTCAGCTTGGAGAAGGTATTGTGGATCATCCTATTTGTTTTGCTAGCAGAAATTTGACTCCTTCATAACATAATTATACAACGATAGAGCAAGAAGCTTTGTCAATGATCTATGCACTATATAAGTTCGGACAAGACTTGCTCACAACACCTTTTTTGTTATATATAGATTACATGGCATTGAAATATTTGGTGAACAATCCCATGTTACAGGGACGCATATGACGATGGGTTATATTATTCCATGAGTTCGACTTCACGGTTGTGTCAAAGCCAAGTAAAAGCAATTCAGCTCTGATCATTTATCCCAAATTCAAACAGAGAGGACACATAAATTATTAAAGATACAATGCCAAATGCACAACTATATAGGCTAAACCGTGTGCCTTCGGACTTGGAGGATACTACTGTATTTTTACGCACAAGTATGGCACCTGAAGGGATGAAGGTCTTAGAAAAGAAACAACTTGCAATTCACGTTGCACCTTTCATGTTGATCAGTGGTGACTTATACAAATCAAGTCGAGATGAAGTATTGTGCTAATGTGTGTTGGATCATGAGCAAACAGTGATTATGGAGGAGGCACATGGTGGTATTGCGGTGGACACTATGCGGGGATGCAACTATGTGCAAGATCCTACTAAATGGTTTATGGTGGGAGACCTTGTACAAGGATTGCAAAGCATATTGTAAGGCATGTGATCACTATCAACACCTTGGAAAACTTGGACAGAGAGATGAAATGCCCTTAAGGCCTATTACTAGTGCAAATCCTTTTGAGAAATGGGAAATTGAATTTTTGGGTCCTATTTCCCTAGCCACACGTAGAACTAGATCATGCTACATCATCACTTGTATATATTATCTTAAAAGGTGGGCGGAAGCAACACCTATGAAGGATTGTATAGCGGCTACAACAACAAGGTTCTTGTGGGAAAATATTCTTACTAGGTATGGATGTCCTTTGAGTTTGACAAGTGATAGGGGCACTCATTTCCTTAATGAGACTATCAAGATATTATTGGATGAATTCATGGTTACACACTACAAGAGAACACCCTATCGCCCCCAAGTAAATGCGAATGTGGAAGATTTCAACAAAATATTGAGCAAAACATTAACCAAAATTTGTGATGTTAGAAGAAAAGATTGGGATGATAAAGTTTTTTATGTGATTTGGGAATATAAAATAGTCTACAAATAATTGAATAAGGTAACATCCTTTCAGTTGGTGTTTGGTGTAAAATTAGTTCTTCCTATGGAATTCATGTTACCTTCTTTGTGTATCGCACACTAGAGGTCTCGATGATGAGCAAGCATTAGAAGAAATAATTAACAAGTTAATACAGCTGGATGAGAGGTAGGCCATAGCAAGATGGAGTCGAAGCAAGAAAAATTCAAGCAAAAGGCATGGCATGACAAGAACATCAGGAACAAGAAGCTTGAAGTTGGGAAGATGGTACTTCTTTATGATTCAAATTTTTTGTGCCACCCAGAAAGCTTAAGGTATATTGGTTGGGACTTTACTCAGGTGCTTGATGGAACACGGTTTCCCAGTTAGTTTAATGGAAGTAGGCTAAAGCCCTACTATAAATAAGCCTTCTTGGTGTTTATAATAAGGTAGTATTGCTAGCTAGATTAGGTTTCCCTTAATGCATTCCCTTTATATGTGTTTCATTCATCGTTGATATGCTCTTTCAATTTCTTTCAGTGTTTTTTTGTAATTAGCTCACTTACATGTCGAAAAATAATTACAATCTGAAGTGTTTCCATGCACAGAGGATTGTACATACCCTTAATGTGGGGTGATTATCATCTAAATTTGGGTATGCATAAGGAAAAGTGTAGATGGTATCTAAAAAGTGTTACTAGAAAGGATATTGCTCCTAATAAAGACCATAGGTGAGGAAAAATGAATTCATAGTGTAACGTGGGGTAAGTTGCAGCCATGGGAACTACTTAGAGGAAGGCACATTGGCGAAGTACTTTGGCACACGGAAGCGCACGTAAGGAGGTATGTTGCCAAGAAGTAGAAAGGCATGTTGGAAGGCTATGACTATGGCGCACAAATGAATGACACGGAAAGGTTGGTGATTGACGAATTAAGAGGAAACTTGGTGGTAGGTGGAGCAATAAATGCAACAAAATTTCCAAAATATATATAAGGATGCAATACGGGTTCATTTTTACCTTTGTGATTTTGAGCATTTAAGCAAGCTATTTTCTACCAATTCAAGCGAGACGCATTGAAGTAGAGAGCTTAGAAACCAGGCGACGATACTAGAAGTGTGCATGAATTTGGCTTGTGTCCCCATTAGATAAGGGTTTAAGAGAAGCAAGGCATGTAGAAAGGAAGAATAGAATGTCGTGGTTTGAAGAAGAAGCTAGGGCACATGGGTTGAATTACAGAACCCGATAGAGGTAAAAAGGTGCATTTTTTCATCACTATGACAGCAAGGAGAGCACCTGGGGTAGGAGAAAAGGGGAAGAAGAAGGCCGAGACCAAGGTTGAGATCGAGGATTCCCCAAAAATAAATTTTCAGAAATGCATTACTCATAAGGTATAATCATCGAACGGGATTGGGATTCCCATATCCGTCGTTGCAAGGTGAGCGACTACAACCACCGCATGAATGATAACAAAGAGGAGCTAGATGCATTGTTAAATATAAATACCAACAAAATAATGGTCAATGATATGTTAGTCTACGATGATGTTGGTGAGAATTTCTTGAAGAAGGTAGGGGTATACCAGTTATATGAACTCCCTTACTTTGGAAAACTAGAGAATCTATACCAATGGCTGATGAGTAGAGTCCATGAGGACTATTTTATATTTTGTTGGGCGGTGGTGAGGATCACAGTTCCCTTAATTGCTATATTGACAAGATTAAAAGGTACAGGGATAGAGATTAGAAGTGATTTTACCGATGATAAGGCAATTGTTGGGCCTTTGGTAAGGAGTGGGGTATTTAAAGGATCTACGTGGATTAGACATATACAAAATGAGAAAATCATGTTATACATGCAATCACAAAGTTGAATGACCAGGAGAGGTGGTCACAGGTGAAAACCATGTGGCTACACATTGCCAAGAAAATATCACAAGGAGAAATATACAACTTGGTAGGATACATCACTAACACAATCATTGAGGAATCGCGCACACGGGTGAGAAGATAAGTTTTACGTTGTTTATTATCTCTTGTGTTTGTACAAATTAGAGTTCGATGGGTTGAATAATAAAATTTGAGAATACCCCATGGAGAATAATTCCTCGCAGAGAGGTTTGAAAAATACTTATGTGAAGGATCAATGAGTGGAACCTTTAAGCAAAGGAAAGAATTGTGGTATGACCGACTTCAAAGTGGCCTTTGAAGAGGAATAGAGAATTCTAAAGGAGCTACCTTAAATGGTAGGAAAGGAAGTCAAAATCATGGTATACCAACATTTTTTCATCACACACTTTGATGAAGGATGGGATGTGGAGTCCCCAGTGCAAATTTTCATATGCCTTCACATCACAAATTTTCCAAGCAAAGTAGTACACAAAGTTTGTCGATGAGTGTAGATTAATATATAATACATATAAGGTAGATTGCAACTACCATACTTTGAGAAAAACTTATGTTTATCCAGGTAGGTCTGCCTACATTGAAAGGCTAATTTTTAATGACATAAGCATGAGGCCAATAATTTTGGCCATTGCAGATAGTGGAGCTGCGCTCATCTATATCTAGCTCAAGCCTAGGCTGGAAAAAGGAAAATATGTGGAGAATGAGTTCATGCTCCCCGGCCTACCTAAGGGGAAGCATATAGTTGAGAATGTGGCAGTCATGAAGCCTGCCTTGGCCATAGAATAATAATAATAATACCTCAACGAGGATAGTGGAGGCTTGGAGCACAAGGCTCAAAGGTGTTGGTTTTTAAATTAGCACTTTGTAGTGATCAACAATCAGGGGACAGCAAGTCCCTCCTCTTTATGGGAGAGGTTCCCTTATTAAAAGTGAGCAACAAAGCCTATATACAAATATACATATTTTTATTGACGAGGACTTCGATACTTTAAAATGTTCCATACCAATATAGATTATCAATACACAAGAATGGAAGAACAAAGAAACTGAAAGGGAAGAATATAATAGTACTTTCAGGTAATATAGATAGCAGAATATAACCTTACACAGACTTGACAAGAGAGATATAGAATAGAATCATTCACATTTGTAATATCAGATATAATTCCACAGACACAAAGTTCTAGAAATCATATCATAAGAACACAAAGTTTCTTAACATGAAAGATTGATGATTCACAAATTTCAGACAAGAAAGAAAGGATAGCGGATGAGGATTAGAGATAAGAAAATTCTTCTATATTGATTACTTTCAACTCAATTTACATTTCAAAAGTATCATATTCCTACCTCTCTTTAAAACAATGGCATGGAGAGCCCATTAAATAGCTTACAAAATAGTTACATTTGGTTCCAACTTCTTTTAATCTAGAAGATTAAAGACTACTTAAGAAATACATTAATAGAATGGTCTTTAGCCAAATATTACATCATGGGCTTACAACCTTAAATTAAGGGGAGGTGCTTTAGGATTCCAAGGTAGAAGCATCCAAAGGAGGATTAGAAGTGCCAACTGTCTTAAGAATCCGATGTCTAAATCTTTTCAATGCTTCACTATCTCCATGCACTTCGGGATGGTGGTGTTAGCAGTGGCATGAATCCATATACCAAGGCATTTTTCCATATCCTTCTCAAACTCGTGTTCTCAAGAAACTCCTTGTTTGCCTCGGTGATAGCTGATTGAAGGGAGCATACCTCCTTCATCTTCTCTTTAGACATTGACTCCTCCTTGAAGAGATCTTCCTTGATGAAGGTACTAAATTGAGCCTTGATTTCCTGCAAGGAAAAGTGATCACCTGAGGCTTCATTCTAGATTTGACAATGAATATCTTGAAGGCATCCGAACACAAGCCTTGAAAGCTTCTCCTTTTTGCCACATATTTTTCAGTTCTCCTAATGCTTCTTCCAAAACTTTGATCTTCCACTCAACACTAAAAACCCAAGATCTTGACAGATTGTTCTTGGCCTCATTGAATACTTTGTTTGCCAACAAGATCTGCTCATCAAACAAAATCCTGGATGCATTCACACCATAGCTTTAGCTCTTTCTCCAAGCCATTGAGTTTTGTGGTTAATTTCAGCTGTAATTTAGACACCTTCTCATATGACTTGAAGGCCTCCTCAATGAAGTTCAATCCTACCCTTTGTCATATCATCAACTAGTGATTTAATGGCCTTTCCATAGGTGGCATACTTATGAATATATTTGATGGTCTGAACTTCATCCTTGTTGAGAACTATGGGAGGTGGAAGAGTGGTTAGTGGAGTTGGATCCAAGACCTTATCCTTTGCCAACAAGGATTTGATAAAATTTGAAAGAACTTGGTTTTGTTCCTCCAATTTCTCCACAATCTTTGATCAATTGGGCAATGGGAGTAGGGCTATCACATCCTAGCCTTCTCCAAAATTCATCAAGGTCAAGGTGTTGAGCTTCACTGTCCCCGATATCAGGCACAAAATTTTCTAATGAGGAGAGATGTTTATGCCCTTTGTATTGAATCTTCATTGTGACAGAGATAGGAAGAGAAACAACCTTTGATTTAGTATATTACAATTCAAATAGTCCCTGCAAGAAAACACAGAGGCATGGATGTGAGAAATGACCTATTTTTCAAGAACGTGAGTGGGGGAACGAGTAAGCAAGATTGAATGAAAGAATGGTTACACTCCTTTAAATAGCCATGAATTCAAATGGATGGAGAGAGAAGATAATGAATGTGCAATAAATGACTCCCACGCTAACTCAAAAAGGTGAAATGTGGAAAAGGTAGAAAAAATTGGCCCAAATGGTCCATGGGATGCAGGGACATGCGGGACGTGCAGATCCAAATTACCCAATCAAGAAGAATGCGGAAAAATTGGGTTTGGAGAGCACAAACAGTCCATGGGACATGCGGGACATGCGGAGCCGATTTAGCTGACGGGTAAACAGAGCGGGTAAAGTGGTGAATTAGTAAATGGGAGGCCCGACTATATTTGAGATGTGTGAGACATGTGGAGCTGATTTAGCCGTCGGGTAAGCACTTTGTGGGTAAAGCGGTGAATCGGTGAAGAGGAAGCCCACCAATACTTGGGACATGCGGGACAAAAATGTCTGACTTAGCCGCAAATCATTAAAAATGACTCCAAGGACTTGATTTTTCTAATTTTTTGAATTTCTCCCTTCACTTAAACATTTCCAAAGGACACCTCTTCAAAATTTTGAAAATTTATCTTGAGAAAGAAGGGAAATTTTGAAAGAGTGACAACAGCTGGCTCTTTCTGGGGATGACTTGACTAGGACAGAGGAACGAGGCAAGATCAAGAACCAAAAGAAAACTCTAGGAAAATAGACCAGTGCCTTATCCATTGGGAAAATAGAGTCAAAGGAAAAATAATACGAAGACAACACACAAAATGGGAAAGGAAACAAGACACAAGGGAAAAACCAAAACAAGACATTATACACAATATACAAAAGGAACTACCTAATCACCTAGGACTTGAACAACTTCAAATACTGCCCACTATAAGGAAGTGGGAGAGGAGATCCATCCATATAATCCAAATAGAAAGAATTTTCTCCAGCAAAGTGTCTTATCTTGAAAGGACCAAGCCAAAGAGAATCAAACTTACCATGGCTTCCACGAGGCTCATGCCTTTTGTCCCACAATAGGACAATGTCTCCCACTTGAAAATCTCTTGGTCTGGTCTTTTTTCAAACAAATCTTTCACCTTCTATTGGTGAGCAAAGATTCTATCAAAAACTTGCTTCCTATCCTCATCCAACTTCTGGAGATACATGATCCTTTTATCCAAAGAACTGATGAAACTTGAATCCTCAATAGCCTTCATCAAGTGCAAGGTTGGCAATTCAACTATTACTGGTAGTTGAGCTTCAACACCATACACTACTTGAAATGGAGACATTCCAATGGCTCTTTTAGGTGTAATTATATCTTCCCAGAGGGCATCATAGAGCTTCTTGTGCCAATTCCTTTGAGAGTCATTGACAAGCTTTCGAATGATGTTTACCAAATTCTTATTTGTTGATTCGCTTGTCCATTCCCCTCGAGTTAATAATCTAAAGAATGAGCAAGGGAAATTCCATACCCGTAGTAGAAATCCATCAACTCGGAAGAAGAGAAATTGGAAGCATTATTAGTTACAATTTTATTTGGTATTCCAAATCTTATCAAGATGTTTTCTTTGATAAAGTTACACACCACCCAGAGGTAGTACTTTTTATTGGGATGGCTTCCACCCATTTTTTGAAGTAATCTATAGCAGAGATAGCACATGAGTGTGTCCAACACTGGAATGTGGGTTGAGAGTTCAATAAAATCCAATCCCCACTGTTGAAAAGGTTCATCAATGATTACTAGTTTGAGTGGTAAAGCAGCCAATTTAGGCCTCCCAACAAAATTTTGACAAGCTTCACACTTTCCTACCCACTTTGATGCATCTCGGAACAATGTTGGCCAATAGTACCGTGCACGAAGAATTTTGTGAGCAGTGATAGCATACGAGAAATGCCCTCCACAAGCTTGATCATGAAAAGTTGCAAACAATTTCTTTTGTTGCTCTCTATTCACACATTTAAGGAATTGTCCATCAATGCCTCATCAGGGATAATTTTAGTGGCGAATATTCATAATATGGTGAAAATTTCATTTTAGGAAAATTTGAAAAGGTGAATTATTCGGAGCGGGTCGGTGTCCTGTTCGCCTAAAATATATAGTATATTTTTTTGGGGGTCGGCTTCGCCTTCATTTGAAAACATCTCCTATAAAAACCTAGGTGATTCACCGAGTAGTATACCTCAAGTAGCTTACCAAATTACCAATACTGTGAAGTTTGAACTCGCATACTCTTAAGCACCAGAGATTACTGTTAGCCTGTGAGGGTTCGTTGTTGACACGCGACAGGGACATTGTTGACGTGTGAAAAAGAGTTATTGCAGATGCGCGACAAAGAGATATTGCAGACGTGTGACAAGGGCAGTGTTGACGCATGACAAGGGAAGTGTTGACACATGACATGGGCATAGCGGTTGCCTTGACGCGTGATAGAAACCTCGACAAGGGACACATGAAAGAGACCTCAGACAGTGGACAGAGTCACTACTTGGTTCTTTTGTTGATGCAGGACTCTCTTCAGAATAATGGAAGGTGCTAGCTCAAAGAATGCGAATAACCTGAAAGTAAGTAAGAAATCTCAGAAATCACTCTTCAAGTATTTTGGAAACTCTGTGGATACAGATATTGAAAATACCAACCATATAGATGCCACCACAAAGAATCAGAATACTGACTGTGTGGAAGGTATTATTGAGGTGGACATGCATTCTACATAGTATCAAAGTCAAACAAATGAAACCTACGATAATATGCCAGATCTTGAAGATATTGTTCCTGTTGGGGTGCAACCAGAAGTGCATCAAGATATCACACATACAAATACTTAGCAAAATGGAACACAGAAATCAAATTCAAACTCCGGTCCAAGAAAGAGGAAACTAGGTGATTGTGATATTGCTCAAAATTCTACTCAAAAAAGTAAAGCATTGAAAATGAACAAGAATATGTGGACCATTGGCAGGACATACAAGTTTGATTGGGCAGCTAAATTTCTGTTTATTGAACCTATACAATCATCTAATTCTGAAGAGATCCCATCTGAATGTACATGTACAATATGTACGTGGAAATTGGGAAAGCAACAAAAAATGCAACTGAAGCTGGACACTATAGAAAAGCATTGTGGAAAACAATATTTGGTATGTGAGGCGAGATGGCCAGAAAATCAAAACACACAAGTGGAAAACTGAAAAATAATGCATGCATGTTAGATACGTAGTGAGAATATGAGGCAGAGCAGAAAAAACACAGACATCTCTTGGAAAAGGGAGGAACGATCACATCGCATATTGGTAAGATGAAAGAAACAAATCTACATGCAAAATTCATACAATTCTCTACTCTATTTCACATACTAAAAAAAGGAAGACCGATTTCGGATTTCCTCGATTTCAAAGTTTTGTATCAATTTAATGGAATGTTGAATGTACCTCAGTCTCATTGGTCTGAAAGTAGTGGATGGGAAATGGTAAAATTTCTCTCGATGATAGAGAAGGAAGATTTGAAAGATAATGTAAAAAAATCAAAGTTTATCTCTCTTTTAATTGATGAAGTGACAACAATTGACAACACTGCATGGGTATGTATCCACATCTATACTTTAGAAAATCATATAAGGACACCTCATCTGTTGGGTGTTATGAAAATGGTTGAAAACTGCAATGCCGAAAACCTACATAAAATAGTTGTTTCTCATTTGAAAGATATTGCTGGAATGACTGATTATGAAATTGCTACGAAGTTGGTATGCGTTGGAGCAGATGGTGCATCTATCATGCAGGGTCACCAAACAGGGTTGTGTGTTAGATTACAAACAACAGTGGCCCCATATATGCTACCAATTCATTGTATGGCTCACAGAATGAATTTAGCGTATAAAATGGTAAGCAACCACGAAAATGTTGCTAAATTAGAAGACCTTATAAGAGAACTTCATGCCTATATGTCAAGCAACCCAAAGTGATTTCTCGAGTTCAAAAATTTGCAATTGGAATTATAGATGGCAAAAAACTTCTGAAGGATGTGGAGACTAGATGGATCTCTTTGTATGAACCTGCATGCAGAGTTCGTGAGGAGTATCCTTCATTGGTTGGTTTCATGCACAAATACCATCATGAAGTTGATAGGGCGAGGGACTTGTTGTTCCGTTTAACTGATTTGAAGACATTGCTTACATTGGTTGGTATTCTTCTAGTGTTAAAGGAGATCAATACACTGATGAAGCATGCATAGGGCAGATTAATCTATATTGTGGATTTTATACGGATGAGAAAAATGGTATGTCAAAGTCTTGATATATTGTATTGTTCCCAAGATAGTTTTGATGCACCTGTTTTTGAGAATTGGAAAGCTTTATTAGATCTTAAAAATCCTAACACCTTTTTGAGATTTAATATCCACAATCACCTCTGCATCATTGTTAATGGGAGGGAAATACCACTGCACATTTCACAAAAACGTCAAGATATTACAGGATCGGAACGAGAAGATGTTCCCGTGACACGTAATCTCTTTGAGTCTGTTATAGTTGAAACAAGAATAAAGCTTTAAAAATTTTCAGAAACCTTGTCATCAGAAATTAGGGAACATTTCTGTAAAGATAAAATTCTGGAAGCCATGGGTGTGATGAATCCTAATTTTTGGAATACTGAAGGTGGCCGTGCAGAATTTGTCAGAAAGCATTTCCATAAATCCATGGGTACAATAATGGAACAATTTACAAAGACTTCAAAGCTCAAGGGTATGGAAATCAAAGGTATACTAAATGTTGATTTATTAAAGTTTCAATCAACAAATTTTGCAACAACAATGAGGAACCAATATAAAAATTTAGACGAACCTTCTGAAAGTGGTGCTATTACAAGGTTGTGGTGAGGAATCTATCAAAGTTCTATCTTACAAGAAGATATCAGTGAATATTTCAAATTATATGAGTTATGCCAAACAATGATTTTGGGGTCTGTGGAGGAAAAAATGTTTTCTAGTGCATTATCATTTATAAAATCAAAACTGAGAAACAGGTTGGATAAAAATCTAGAAAGTTGCATGAGGTGTTATGTTTCTCGATACTCCATCGAAACCTTTCCATTCGACAGAGCAATTGCGCATTGGAATTCCCTTTGTGAAAGAAGAGGTGTGAATAATACAGCTACAAGTACAAATATTCCCAACCTTGAGAGTGTAATTGGCTCATCGTCACATTCTACAGAAGACAACATCGAGTTTGATGAAGCTATTGATAATGGATTGTTTCAACTTTAAATAGGTATCTTCTTTATCTTTATCTTTATCTTATTGTTTGTCACTTTACATTTTTTTCAGCTCTTTTTATCATTAAAGATGTTACAGGTCTATATATTTAAATTTATTTAACTACAATCTTTTTATTGGTACTTCTCGGGACTGAAAATGTCAGGCAATTCACCCATCTATCTACTAATCCATTTCTCGTGTTGGGTTTTCTTAAAACATAGATCTAGCACATTACCAGTGGCAGTGATGATTTCAACTTTAAAGAGGTATCTTCTTCACCTTAATCTGATTGTTTGTTACTATTCATTTTTTTCAGCTCTTGTTATCATTAAAGATGTTACAGGTCTATATATTTACATTTATTTAAATACAATCTTTTTATTTTTTGAAAACGTGGGTTGACATCCATCCGAGGAAGTTGTTACTTCTCGGGACTGACAATGTCAGGAAACTCACCCATCTATCTACTAATCCATTTCTTGTGTTGAATTTTTTTAAAACAAAGATCTAGCACATTACCAGTGATGATTTCAATTTTGAATAGGTATCTTCTTCAACTTAATCTTATTGTTTGTTACTTTACATTTTTTCAGCTCTTGTTATCATTAAAGATGTTACAGGTCTATATATTTACATTTATTCAAATACAATCTTTTATTTTTTTGGAAAATGTGGGTTGACATCCATCCAAGGAAGTTGGTACTTCTCAGGACTGACAATGTCAGGCAACTCACCCCTCTATCTACTAATCCATTTCTCGTGTTGAGTTTTTTAAAACAAAGATCTAGCACATTACCATTGATGATTTCACAGCAATCTAATACACAAGAGGTAAGTTAAACCCTATCATATTTGCAATTATGTTTAATTTCTTACCAGTGATGATTCTTTCTTGATTTCTTACAATTATGTTTAATTTATACTATACTATACAATTCATAATCCACGATACATTATACAATTTTAAATATACGTCCACATAAAATTCATCATCATCCATATATATCATATCATCACCATATCATTATCATAATCCTAAGTCCTGACACTACAATTATTATTAAAACAATTATTTATCTAATTTAAATTTATTAAAACAATTCCATGTTTTTAAAACAATTCATAATCATATCATTACAAGTATATCCATTCTAATTTCATCTATATCCATTCTAATCATTAATGTCATCTATATCCATTATAACACATTCCATTTATTTATCATCTATATCCATTCTAATGACATTATGATCATATCATTACAAGTATAGAGAAGAATTATCTTAAAACAAGTTTAAATGTCTAGAGAAGAAGAATTATTGTGCTTGAAGATAAATCTACGTCCACATTAAATTGATCATCATCCATATATATCATATCATTATCGTCATTCATCATCTTTCATCATCATCTATCATCATTCCATGTTTGTAAAACAATTATCCATTATCATCATTCATCATCTACGTCCACATACAATTCATGATAATCCAAGTAAACAAGAAACATACATATAATTCATGATAATCCCCATCTAATGCAATCAAAATTAAAGATTATATATTATTTCAAATTTTAAAAGGCTATCAAATCCATATAATTAAATTCAAATACCATACTCAATATTAAAAGTTTCCAAACTCAATATTTAAAGTTTCCACAATAATAAAAGTTTCAAGTTTTCAACCCTCTTTTTCTTTATCCATTTCTACTCCTGTGCTCCTTTCCCCAATGGCTTCTTCCACTGTGGTTGTACCCCTTTCCCCAACAGCAGAAATAACCCCAGAACTTATAAGATCTTCCGCAACACTGTCCAGATTTTTTAAAATTCTTTCTTCTTGATTTGTCGCATCTCCATGCGACAACAAATTTGGATCAGTTGTTGCCTTAGCTTTGAATAATATGTCAGGGTTGAAGCCATGCTCTTTAATTATCTCGCTTTAGTGTATTGTTTTGTTTGTTAACCAAAACAATATTTTGCTTCAAATTCTTTGCTTTGCATGGATAAACTGTTCTTCGTTGTTTCCAAGTGAACTTGCAATACCTTTGCTTGACTCTTCAAATTTTCATATTTCAACTGCACAAAAAGAGTAATGTCAATTCAAAATATTATTAAAAATGAAAATTTCAAATTAACAAGAATGATTGTTTGAAAGTGATAGTACTTACAACCGCTCTATCTCTTTCAGCATTTGCAATTGCTACCAAATCCTTGTCCTTAGACCATTTGTTAAAATATGCCTGGGCCTCGGCACTAATATTTTCCAATTTGTTTAATGACTTATCTAAAATGTTGTCTTTATAGTTTTTTTATACATGACAGTCCCACTTCTTACTTGGGTAAGTAAGGAATCCATCTTCGCAGGTTGATTCTGGACTGCAGCATATAAACTATCCCTTTGCCAATAATTTTCATAACAACTAATAATCTCATTGATAAGAACTTTAGCCCTTCTCTCCCATTCTATAAGTTGATTGATATGAGGTAGAATAAACTCACTGACATGGGATTGACAATCATAACCAATTAAGTTCTCAAAGGAAAAGGTAGAACTGTTCACTATCTCGATGAAGATGAAGATGATCTTCTTTGGAGAAGTATGGGGGCTTTCAAGCAAGATCAAGCGCTACTTGTTTTCGCCTTTGGGTGGCCGATTCTGTTTGTAATAAAAATTAATCAAGATTTAGATAAATAAATTTAAATCGAAATGTAATTCAAAATTGTAAAGCATATTTAAATTGAAGTATACCTGTTGGCCTTGAATCATCTCGGGTATTGAAAAAACCAGTTGGGTCATTGCTATCAATGCCCAAATAATCTTCATCTAAATTTATATTGTTCAAAACTGATATGCCCGTTGCACTGGGCAAGCCACCAAGTGAGAGAGTTGGAATTCGAAAGGAGGAGGCAATGTTTAGTGTCCCACTAGGGGCCGGAGCAAGTGGCATGCGTTTACCAATGTTCTTTTTCACTATTCCTCTGGTTGGCATTTTAAAAATTATTGGTTGAGTGGGTGTCGGTGCCGTGGTTTGATCAGGACTGACATGTGCTGAAAAGTACAAGAAAAACATGAAAAATAGGAAAACAATTCAAAAAGGCAAAAACTACGAAATTAAACGTACTATCAAAAAGTTGTACCTTGTTGTCGAGGGGTAGTTTTTCGCGGTGCTAAGGGTGGCCTTGTAGGAGTTGTATTCGGTGTTTGTTCAGAAGATACGAATGCATGCGACTGTATGGAGTGAGTTGGGGAAGAAGGTTGAGTTTCCAAAACACGTGTATGGTCCAAAGTCCCTGCAATGTCATCAACATTAAATGTTATGTCAATTCATTTGGTTAAAATTTAAATTGAAAAATAAATATACAAATTTGGAATTTGTAAATAATATATGAGAAGGTATTACTTCTCTGGCGTTTAACGAGTTCAAATTGTTGAGGGTTTGGAGAGGAGTGAGCTTCCATTTCAGATTGGGAGTCTCCCAAAGCCTCAACGTGTTGTTGGCCTCTTCCTCTTGATAACGCCTTTTTTTCGGGGAAGGGCTTCAATAAATCTTCTCTACAAAACATTAAAATTTAAGTGTTAATAACTATGCAGTGCAATGTCAAAAATTGAAATACAAACTAAATAGTTTATACCTATTGTTCTTCAAATGGAATTGACAACTTCATCAACTCCTCGTCAGTGCAAGTAGGAATTTTTTTATCTTTTAAATTTAAAAGTGCCTCGTAATAAAGGCCGAGGAGATAGTTTGTTGAATAAATGACAGGTTTTTCTGAAAGTTTTGAATTTGTTATGTCAGTTCTTTTTTTTTTATAGATAGGTGCACCAATCGAATTTTTGTTTTGAGATAGTGGCAACTATGTATGCAATGGCCCAATTTGGTATATCTGTTTGGTGACCCTGCAAAACAATTCTGGATTGAAAAAATGAAATAACTGTAGCAAGAAAGTGGTGTGCAATTGATTGCATATCCACACCACGCCTGGATTTATTGACATGGGCTGCAAATGCCAAATAGTGAAAATTACAAGTAGGAATTTTTAACACCAAATTGTATCAGAATAAAAAACAAAATAAAAAATATGAATTAAAACAAATTATACTTACAATCAACATGGAAACCAAACGTTGATTCGAGAAATTTCTTGTCTTCTTCCAAGAGTGTTGCCTTCATTGTAACAATTGGTAAATTTCTGAATGGAAGGCCCGTAAACCGATGGATGTCATTTTTTCGATACTGAATTGAAACATTCGGCCGTCATTCAGAGTCACATAAAAAAGGTTGTCCTCTGAATTGTAGGATGACAGAAGGTAATTCAAAATATCCAGATCTATTTCGAAATGGGGCATATTAACGAGCCCTGTAAACTCACATGCATCCATCAAATCTTTATATTCAGAAGACATCTTTAAAACAGTATGGATGTGAGGGCACAAGGGATTCCTATAGATGATCTTAGCTGTGGATTGGATTGGATTCTCTTCTTGATTTTTTTCCTGAGCTTGCAGTTGGGAAGCATGTGAAGTCGACATTATAGTTGTGCTTGTGTCTTTGACAATGAGGGACATCTGTAAAAAATCAAGAGCCGGAAAGTGTAAACAAGAAAATGACCGGCGAGAGGGTATTTATAGGCCAAATCACACATCAATGGCCTCTGTTGACACGCGTCAATGGCCTCTATTGACGTGCATCAATGGCCTCTATTGATGCGCGTCAATGGCCTTTGTTGACGCGCATCAATGGCCTCTGTTGATGCATGTCAATGGCCTCTGTTGGCTCGCGTCAGCGAAGTATAGTTGACGCACATCAATAGATGTCATTGACACGTGTCAATAGAGGCCATGACGCCGGCGTCAACATTTTCACATTGGCGTGTGTCAATGGCTCATTGACGATGTGTCAATAACTTCTATTGACGCAGCGTTGCGCAGATGTCATTGGCACATGTCAGCGGAGCCATTGATGCATGTCAATAGAGGCCATTGACACGCATCAAGCGATGAGGCCATTGACGCGCATCATCAGAGACCATTGGCGCATTAACAAAGGCCATTGACGTTGTCTTAATGCGCGTCAAGAATGGTTATTAACCTCGTATTGTCATGTGTCGATGATTCAACCATGTCTAGAACTCTTTTTTCTCAGGCCCGAAAAACCAAGTGAAATTTTGGTTTTGGAATCTTCATCAAATTTGTCTTTATTTGAAAGCGGCTCTGGGGATATTCGCCAGGTATTTTCCACCTACAATTTTATAGAGGTGTCTTAAAATGAACCTTGTGCCTCATTTGAACAAAGTATTTTCCCACAATACGTATTATGCAAACCTTAACTTAATAGCTCTCTTTTCCTTGGAACTTAAGTGGGATGGACATTCTCCATAAGTAAGAAAATGTGCAATATCAACATACCACTCATCTGTTGAACTAAGAAAGAGAACAACAAGAACATCAACTCCTTATATGGACAATTCCTCATCATCTCCCTCGAAATAAGTTCACATAAGCCTTTACCCTGGACTAGATTTGTTGGCTTGATATCAAGGTCATATTCTTGAACCTTTGCCACCCAATTGCCTCTCTTAGTTCTAAACTCCTGTTGTGTAAGAATAGACTTAATAGTTGTATCAGGTACAAATACAACAAAGTGAGAATTAAGGACATAAAAACAAAACTGCTTGATAGCTTTGACTACTGAAAAAGCGTGTTTCTCCATCAAAGTATACTTCAGTTCATGAGCTTTCAAAATGTAACTCATGAAGGAAATCAGAATTTCATGATTCTCATAATTTTTTTGGGTTAGTATAATAGCCAAAGTACTCTCAGTAGCATAACAAGTAGATAATAAAATCCTTTCTGAAATCAGGACATGCTAGGATAGGAGTTTTAGCAATAGCTCTCTTGATATCCTCAAAAGCTTCTTTTCCTTGAATTCCAACAAAAAAATCCCTTTCATCATATGAGCAATGCTCATAGTTAGTTCTATAAAATCTGGAATGAATCTCCTCAAGAAATTTATCTTTCCAAAGAAAGAGTGAACACCCTTTTTGCTTGTAGGAAGAGGAATCTATTGAATTGCCTAAACTCTTTCTGGATCTATCTTGATCCCTTCTTTAGAGAAAATATTCCCAAGCAACTTGCCTTTGGTGACACAGAAGACATATTTCTTAGGATTCGTGTTCTCTACATTTTTAAGGACTGCTTCAAGATGTTGAAAGTGATCTACCCTTGTCTTGGAGAAAACATTCAAATCATCAAGGTATACAATGATGCATTTCCCTTTGAGACTACCAAAAGCTAAGTCCATTTCCCTCTGAAAAGTAGCACCAGCATTGATAAGACTGAATGACATCCTCTTGTAGGTGAAGGTGCCCCAAGGAGTAGTAAAAGCGGTCTTGTGCTAATCTGGGGTACTGACTTCCACTTGATTGTATCCAGAGAATCCGTCAGCATGGACAACATCTCAGCACCTATGACAGCTTGTAAGATTTGATCCATCATGGGGAGAGGATAGTTGTCTTTTAAAGAAGCTGATTCATATTTCTGAAATCCACACAAATCGAATCTCACCATTCTTTTTCTTACTGGCACAATGTTGGCGATCCAAGTTGAATGATGTATAGGAAAGATAATTTTTGCTTTTAGTAACTTTTGAATCTCCTAGTAAATGGTGTCAGAAATCTTGGGATTGTATTTTCTTTGCTTCTATTTGAAAGGTTTAATCCCTGGTTTCAAAGGAATATAGTGTTGCATCTCTTTTGGATGAAAGGCTTTGAGATCATCATAGGAATAAGCGAGGACATCAGCATACCTTTTCAATAGGTTCACTGCTTGCTTCCTTTCTTCTTGAGTGTAGCATTTCCCAATATTTACCATCTTGGGTTCATCATTACTTCCAATATTGAAATTATCATACTATTGTACTGTCATGTTTATCAAATAGATCCTCTAGTCTCACTAATCCTTTGGGTATCTTGTTACCCCTCAGCTTGATACAGCCATCTGATCCATTTCTTCCTTGATATCATCTCCATCGGGGGGCACATACTCTCTAGGAAGAGTCTCACTTCCTTCAAAATATAATTGATTAAAGTTATCCTTAAGCTCTAGGAAAGAGAGTAAGTGTTGATCATCATTGAAAACTTTCAGTTGTTTGCATTATCCAACACACTAGGCCTATGAATCATTTCAATGGTAAATTTCTCCTGAGAGAAATCTGGGTGAGGAATCAATAAAGATCCTAAAATAGCCAGAGAATCAGCCCTAGTGTTCTTTTCTCTTGGTACAACCTCAATTGAGAAAGCGTCAAGAAACTCAATGGAATCCTAGACAAGATTTCTATAATGTTTCAATCTTTTATTCTTAACTTGATAAAGATCCCTGACCTATTTCACAATCAACTCTGCATCACCATGAGCACAAATATTCTTCACTCCCATCTCTTTTGCCATGTTCAATCCAAGAAGGAGAGCCTCATATTCAGTTGTGTTGTTTGTATTTTCAAAATAAAGTTTGTATGAAAAAGGATGAATCTTCCCTTCCGGAGAGATTAACACTACACTGCTCCAGAACCAAGCTGAAGAACAGCTTCCATCAAACTCCAAAGTCCAAACACCATTAGGATTATGAATCACTCCCTTAGGAATTTTTACCTCATTCTCTAACATTATCATATAGTTACCATGCCCTATATCTTCATAGAGTATTTGTGCTTTTGGGTCATCAGTCTTTTGTACAATGTACTCATTCTTCCTTTCTAGTAGCATCTTTTTCATTTTTCCATTGACTGGATGAGAGTGTGTGACCAGTCCATTTGAATTTCACCTCCCACTTCTCTACAAAAATTTCTACTCAGTAACATACCATATGATGGAGGAATATCAGCCACTAAAATAGTGGCTTTAACCCTTTTCTCTGGAAAAGTAGAAAGCTACTTGTGCATCTTTGATTCTTCCGACCAATGGTACTTCCCTACTCTCCATGGAATAACAGGAACCAAAAGTACATGTTAGATTCAAGCCTAAGGCATGAGCTAATTTTGCAGGCATCACATTTTTATGCTCTGGTCGATGTAACACAATTCGAGTTTGTGGCAGCCTATGAGAAGCGTCACATAGAATGGTTCAATTTTCTCATTAGATGAGGAGACTGCAACCACAATACTTTGTTGAGATGAGGGGGAGGGAGTGGGTAATAGACCTTTATAATTATTGGGTGAAGTTTTTGATTTGGAATTGACAAATTTCACCACCTTGGAAAAATCAATTAGGTGAGTTTGGTAAAGTTCCGCTCTAATATTTGAATCTTTGTCCTCTTAATGTGGTCAATGATATCAAAAGATCTAGAGGTGAATGAGGCATCATTACTAGGAATGAGGGAAACTTTGGACTTATCTGGTTTAGGAGTTATAGGACAAGAAATTTTGGAAGTGGGGGTGGAAGGAGAAGAACTAGCATTAATCACCTTTTATGTGGAGGTAGTGGGAATAAGGTCTCCTCTCCTTGCAACTACTAGAATAGTTACAGGACTTCCTTAGATTTTTTAGAGAGTTGTACCACTTTTTCCTTCTGTTCATTTTCTCTCGAGTCATAATAGCATATGACTCACTATTCATATCAGCCACTACTTCATTATATTCATTTGCATCATCCACACCTTTGGTGGTGAGGAAATTAACTTGGAAGTCACCAAGAATAATATGTGGTCGAGTCATCCAAGCGTGCACCTTACTACTCGGGAGAAGAAGATCCAACTCTAGACTCGGCACCTAGGTTCTTAAGGGACCAAGAAGAAAGAAGGGAAGAACAAACGAAGAATATGTGGCTCCTGCTATGGGGTATGCAGAGGACACAAGAAAAATCATACGCACCCAATTTCATAGCACCATGGTCCTGAAATATTTATATGGATGGGAGTTGATTGATCCAGAGATGGCCATTGCGCTCACAAGAAAGTAGTTGTCCTGGTCCATGCAAACCCATACGGATGAACCATATTTTGATGTGTGCGAAGAGTAAGGTGTCTCACGCAAAGTAAAGAAAGCACCATGAATCAGGCACATGATGATAAAACCCCCTTTGATGTTTGATGAGCAGGTTAGAAATGCTTCTATCAAGGTATTTACTGAGGTTGCGTGGAGAAAGGTGCATAAAGTAGCAACAATAAGAGTGTTTATGGAGGACAACAAGGAAAAAACTATAGAAATAAAGTGCTTGAAGGAAGACAAGGAACAAGAGGAGGTAAATAATGAGGCCTTCATTAGCATGGCTGAGGAGCTTGGTGACCACATTATGAAGGAAAGGCCTCATCTAGAATCTCAAGTTCCTCAAAAATTTCCTTCTGTTATGCATTATTTGTGCACTTTGGTAAATTTGGTGTTAGATGATAGGCCCATTCAAATTCCCACACCAAAAGACTCTGCAGAAGAAGCAACAAGGGCAAAGGCCAATGTGACCAGAAAAATTTCAAGTTATGAGGATTTGCTCCAAACATTGAAGGATGAGATGAAGTATACCAAGCTCTCAATCTTTGTGCGGCGTCAGACTCCATAATAAGGATCAAAACTATAGTATAAGATAATGATGTTTTAAAGGTGATGAAAGACAAAACACTTGGGCATACAAAGTAAGGTTAGCCTGGTTGGTTAAACAAAAGTGTGAGGCCACAGGAAGCATCCCAAGATCCTCACAAGGATAGGATCGACAAGATTGGGAAACTTATAGCACAGAAGATGGACCCCGTGGAAGGAGTGCTATCAGGTATGGCCAATGTTGTCTAAGTGATACAAAATGAGAAAGAGAAGATCACTCAAGATGAATTAGATGCCATAGTCACGAGATATTTTGGAGAAAACGGGGATCGCGATCGGTGATTAGCAAACATTATAGGCCGAGGTCAAAAATGAATATACATAGTTGATCCTACCAGTCGAAGAAGAGGTTGTAGAGTAAAATTGCATTATTTCATTTTATACATTTTTCCCAATTCTTTATTATTTGTTTTTAAGGAAATAAGAGGAAGTTACCCATTATGTCAGGTGGTATTGTACTTTATTATAGTGTAATGTTGAGCGAGATAGAATGTTTCTATAAAGAGAAGATACACAAAGGATGTGTGTGCAAGAACAATGCGCATTTGAAAGTGTGGAAGGGTATGAAAGGAAGCGTGTGCGAGAACACTTTGAATTTGGGACTTAGCTGATTTATGGATCCAAGTTATTTTTGGAGATAGCGTGCAGGGAACACAAAGACATGAATACTTGCTGAGCTCACGCAATGTTATTTTTGGGAACAAGCATCGATTGAGCACCATGCATAGGTTAGGCTAATAATAGGATTTCTACTCAGAGTTAACTATAGGAAGTCTATTATTAGAGTGATTGCATGGTTTTGCATTCCTTTGTAAAGGCGCATGGATATTATTAGCATGTGACCTATTTTAAGAAGTGCGTGGGAGGTGAAGGGAAAGTCCCCACCCTTATAAATATGTATTGATTTTCACGGTTTGGTGTGTGGAAAATTATTGTAGAGATTACACTTGTTGGTTTTGAGCGTAAATAGGACTCATGGAGATACTTATGTAATGTAAGAATCTTTTTGTTTTATAGTATGTAACGTAATGGAATATATTGGCTGGATAATGGTACTAAACATGATTGAATCCGGCATAGTGAATTGTGGATTGTTTATGATTTGTTATGAATGTGAATATATCTATATATGCATCATCATGCTAACATTCTGATCAAGAAAATCTAAAGAGGGACCCGGTGCCTTTGTGCATTTTGGGTGAGCGCTCAACTAAGGTTGAGTGATGTGCCGGCGATGCAGGTTATTTATAGTGAATTCTAGGCTGCATTAAAACTCCCAAGAGAAACGTTGAAAAATATATCAAAGTGTTTGTACAAAAATTATAAGCTCCAATAGAGTGTTTTAGTCAAAATGAGTGTTCTTTAGTATGTAATAAGATCATTTGAGGTGTTTTTGATCTGAATTTCAAGTAGTAATAAATCCAATTTCATCCCATCAAGTTTTGTGTAGTTTACGTATATGTGTTTTTCCTTTGGAGAGGCCCAAAAAATCAATATTTGGCCAAAAAATGTCTTATTTCTATGGAAGGATCAACTAAGGATTGTATTGTGTTTAAATAGGTCAAGAGATTAATTTTGAGTACCCATGTGCATTATATCCTCTTCATCCTTGTAGATTATAAGCTTAGTGCAATTCACTAGGTTACTAGTTAAATATTCTCATTACAAACATGAACAAATCCAATTTTTAATCGGATGGCCATCAAAAGGTGTTAGATAACATGAAATGGGTGACAAATACATAAAGAAGTTATATGTCTCTATTAGGACCTAGTTGTCATTAATTTATCCCCCAATCTAGATTGCATCAATTGGTATCAGAGAAATGTCTTTCCTTGTTAGGTATAGTGTGTGAGGATCTTGTATGATTCCATTACAAATTTTGAAAAATAATTCTTGGAGATAGTTATAAGTTGTGGTAAAAAAATCTTACATAGAAGTGAGGATAGATTTGATGCAAGTGTGAGAGAAGTCTTGCAAGTGTAGAGAAAAATATAGTTTGAGACTATTACGGGTTATGAAAGAGAAGTCCACTTATTGAAGATAAAACAAAAAATAGAAGGAACTATAGGTAGAAGACTGATAGAGATTTTTAAGGAAATCTAAGAAAGATTGGATGTGGTGGATATTATATAAGGAAGAGGGTATGTGAAATACATGAGAGAATATGAAGATAGAACAACCAAAATTCAAAATGAAGAGCTAGTTGTAAATATGACAAAAGGGAGAACTAAAAGAGGAAAAATTATTTTTATTAATAAAAAAATATGTAGAGGAAGGTGCACATAGAGTTCTGAAAGTGAGGTAGCCCACACATTGAAAATAAGATAATTTTTTTCTCCATATGTGTCGATTGGTAGAGAACAAAGAGTGGAAGAGATGACTCAAAAAAGAGTCAAGAAAGAGAAGAAAAGTGACTCAAAGTCACATATTGCAATAATGGAGATGGTTTTGGAAGCAATGGTATCCATATTGGATGTTGTGGAAATAATTTCATCAAGTAGAGGAAAACGGGTAAAGCAAAAAGACCAACAAAGGTCAAGGTGAAGGAAAGAGGTAATCCCAATTACAATGTTGTCTTGTTTTGTGGTAGAGAGAATCCAGAGGAGCTTATGAAATGGATCATTGAATTATTATTTATAAAAGTTGAGTGTGTAGAATAACCCATGAGGATAAAGGTTGCAAGTAAGAGGATTTTTTATAGTGTATCTTTGTATTGGAGAGATCTCAAAGAGAGAAGACTGGCGAAAGGAAAGAAGAAGGAGAGAATTTGGGAACATATGGTTTCCAAATTGATGGAAAAATTTGTGAACCGAAAAAATGAAAGAGGAGTGGTGGAAAAAGATTCATTTTTTTATGCTTGATAGAGGAGAATAATTTTTCCTTAAGGTTCAATAAGTGATGGAAGTTACCATGTGAAAATATCAAAGTTGTTTTGATAAATAGCAGAGAGAGAAAGAAGTGAGAAAGATTCATTTGAATGATGAAGAGAAGAATATTGTCTTGAGAGACAATAAGAGAGTGAGGTTTCCATGTGAGGAGCCCAAATCTGATTTCAAAACAACCAAAGAGGAGGAAATTTGTGAACACCCCATAAAGGAAGGATTCCTTTTTGAAGAGGATGTAATGTGATAGTTATTGAACCAGAAGAGGTGGACCCATTATTTGATGATGGGAAAGAGTTTTTGAATCCCATAAGCGGGAAGATGAAGCATCATCCTTGGTGAATGAAGGAAATGAATTTTCTTTTCTCTTTTGGAGAGTATAATTGTTGAGGACAACCAAAGAAAGCTACATGTTTCCTTGAAGGAAACAACAAAAGTGAAAGAAGAGAGCATCTAAGAAGATTTGTAGGTTTCTATGAAGAAGAATATAGAGGTAGATGAATTACAATTTAATTCACATAAGAAGAGTATATGTAAATACCAACCATTGAAGGAGAATAATATTAAAATAAGAATGAGGAAAGGAAGGCCATGGAGGTTCTTGAGAATGGACCTTTAGGATTCCATCATATGATTGAAATTTATGAGAAGAATACAAGAAACAAAGTTTAGTGTTCGAAAACATGATTATGAGACATGGTATAGTGGATAAAGAAGTCTTTTTGGAAACTATTGATTCTCTTAATATGTTTGTTCAATGTGCAAGTCCAGCAATGGGGAAGATGGAAAATAAAAGGAAACATTTTGGTTCGATCAACATGTTCATTTATATCAAAAACAAAGTGAAGAGGTGGAACAAGAAGATAATATTGCAATAGTGGTTGAAGAGATGGTTGGTAAGGGAATTAAAATAAAATATGATTATATTCAAGTTAACATGAAGACAAAAGAGTGGGAAAGTGATGGTAAAAATTGTTTCAAAGAGTACATATAAGCAAGAATTATTTTGCATCGAGTTAGAGGTGTGAGAGAAGACTCTCAAAAGAGAAATTAGAAGAGATTGGCAAGATGAAGAATACATCATTAGGGAATCATTGGATAGAGAAGAGTCTTCATTGATCTGCCATCTTAAGAGGTGGATATAAATTGAAATAGTGGAAGAAAATGTTTATAAAGTGTTGGTCCATCTAAAGAGAAATTGGAAAAGGAGAGATGGAGAATATCACTCATATGACATAGAGGTAAGCAAGAAGATTGAGATGGTGGACATGTTTCTACCAAGAATATTGAAGGATCACAGTGATGGTGTCTTTTTGGGAGTAACCCACATAGGTATTAAAGAAGAGATTCTTATGAGTCAAGGTGTGTATTTTTATCATATTGATAAAAAGAGTACATAGTTAATTATACATGACATAGAGGAGGTGAAGAAAGAATATTGTAATTAGCCTAAAGATATTATAAATTATTTGCGAATGGAAGAATACAAAGATGAGGTGGTGAAACAGAGTTTATTATTAGCCCAAAAATGTATCGTAGGGTATGATGTTGTAGTTGAAGTGTATTTCAAAGAGAATTGAGTGGAAAAGACGAGCGTTGAGTTATAGTAGAGAGGCAATTGGAGAATGATGAGGTTGAGAAGATACTTCTACAAGCATTAGAAGCATACGGTGAAGAAGAGGAAAAGTATGATTAAAGATTTCTTAGAAAAAAATCATATAGAGATGGGTGATATTTTTGAAGACATATTGAAGGTGGACATAGAAAAAAGAAGAAAAGGTTTCAGAAAAAAGTTATCATGTTAATTCATATAATAATGAGAGAAAAATAAGAAGAGGATATTGAATTTGCAATAGAGATAACAATGGAGAAGATGCATATGAGAATGCCAAATTCTCACGAGACTATTTATATTGTGTTTATTGCAGAAATCATGCAAAGACAAGTGGCATCTGAAGATGAGTTGGTAAAAAGTGATGTTATAGAAGTGATGTTATGGAAATATGATTTAAAATGAGTGCTTCTTTAACTCAAGGAGAGAAAAAACCAAAAAAATTGGGCCTCACCGTTTCCCTCATTTGCGAGAAGTGGGAAATTTAATACATGAGAGGGAAATAGTGGGAAGTGAACTCCCATTTTACCCTCCGTCAATTGTCGGTTTAACAATTAATTAATGTTTTTATAAAATTGGTATCATTAATTTAATAATTAAATGCATAATTTAATTAATAAAATTAATAACATTAATTAATTGATGTATTTTATAACGTTAATTTAATTATTTAAATGTAATTAATTAATAACATTAATTAAATCAATATCATCAATTAAATAATTTTAAATAATTAATTTAATATTTATCATTATTTTGTGAAGTTGAGAGGGTATGTGAGGTGAGACGGGACAACAATGATGACATGAATGTGATGGTGTAGTATTACTACGATTAATGGTTGGATCTTCAGAAAGGATGGAGCACAATCGCTATAAAATGGTGTGGTTCAGTGAATTGGCGCAATATATTGACGTAAAAGGTTTTGAAATTTTTGAAGTTTTAGCAATTAAAAATTTTCTGACAATGCTCACTCGTGAGAATAGGAATTAAAGCTTATCTACATGTCATTTGAAATAGGAAAGGCTCACCCTCAATTTTGACATGCACATTGGATGTCGGGTTTTCTGAAAATGCATCCATTTACAAATAACACGATTTTTAATTACAAACTTTTTTACAATGACTATAAACATTAAATAGAGACACTATTTTATTTAAACTATTTGCACTATAAACACTTATGCTTATTTGTTGATTTTTACTACGGTGATAATATGACATCTGAGGACTCCACTAACCATTGATGAGAATACTTATAAAATTAATATAATACTATAGTCAATTAACAAGAGAATGACTTGACTTGAGCGATTTATTTAAATTACAAGACTATATATATATATATGTGTGTGTGTGTGTGTGTGTGTGTGTGTGTGTGTGTGTGTGTGTGTGTGTGTGTGTGTGTGTGTGTGTGTGTGTGTGTGTGTGTGTGTGTGTGTGTGTGTGTGTGTGTGTGTGTGTGTGTGTGTGTATGTATGTATGTATGTATGTATGTATGTATGTATGTATGTATGTAGGCTTAGCGAGAGAATCCTTAAGAAGAGGAGGATGGTATGTGGCAAGCGGACATTTATCTCGAGCATGACAAGTAAGATACCATAAAGGATAAAGAATAAAGGTCCATTTGGAGGATGTAGTCAAGAGATGGTGAGGTTCATCTCACCAAAGTGTGCAAGATAGCATGGAAGGGTCAAAAGAAGGTGATGAAGGGGAAGCGCAAGAAAAACACAACGGCCGAGAAATAGGATTGTTGGATGAAGAAGTTAGGACTATCTAATCCAATAGTCCAAAGGTTTTTCCTACCACTCGCTATGTCTACTCAAGGTGGAACTCAATTTTTAAATACCTCGGGTGTTTTATGTGGGAACATCCCATGTTCAAGAAAATCCTACACCATTTTTGGCTAAGTATAGATGTGCACAAGGATGAGAGGTGTAGAAAAGTGAAGAGATGATTACGCAAAGTGCACAAAATATTTAGTGTAATAAAATAAGGGTGAACCAACAATTCACGGAGGATTAAATAGGCACGAAGTAGAACATTTCTGTAAAAATATGTGAATAAGACAAGGGAAGAAGAGGCATGTAAGAGAATAGTGTGTAGAGGTGTTTTGAGAAGAACAGAGAGGTGGAGGTGTGTAAGAAGTGTGAAGAAGTTTAGAGTAAAAATAAACTTGTAAAGGAACATGGGAGGATGACAGGATTAGTGCACGGATGATTAATAAGGCCTAAAAGGAAATAAGGTGCAAGAAAGGAGGAAATGGTGTATCTCAATACCATCGGTGTGTGCAAGACTTGTGGAAAAACTTGGAAAGGAGAAGGAAACTTAGAAGTGCATGACAAAGTAGGTGGTTGGTAGAAAAGAAAAAAATTATTTAGAACTATTTGATCAAGGCGGATGACGGTGACTTATCGGTCGAAGAAGCCTAGTGAATAGGTCAATGTGGCATAGTAAGGAAATCTAGATGGTGCAAAAGTAGCTCGAATCATTTATGAGCTTGAAGACCAACTATGAGTTTGAATGAGAAATTTGGAAGTGTCTAGAAGAAGCTAGTTTGGAAAGATAAGTGAGAGGGAAAAACTATAAGAGGAGGTCGAGCTCATCATTTAGAGGCTAGTGAGAGATTCATAAGAGGCATTAATACACTAGGAGAAAGGTTGAATAAGGCCAAGATCCATTGTTGTAAAGAGTTCTTGTGATGCACAAGTGTAACCGGTCTAGGTTAGATCCCTAGGTGTACACTAATAAATTCTATAAAAAACTCCATGAAATTTTATATGCTCTAAGAAAAATTAGTTGCATATATATGGTATAAAGGCCTTTATGGTATAAAAGGAAATATACAATCGATTGTGTAGTTTTTGCATGGCTTTTGTGAGGAGTCCCCCCTGCATCACAATGCCTATTACGTGAGTTTTTATTCACTTATTAACTCATGCATAACTAGATTACAAAAATATGATAGCACATTGAAATAATAATGAAGAACTAATAAATTCATAATACTCCCCCTTAGTGTGAAAATAGGAGAACATTTACACTTCTTCTATAGCATGTCGCTTTTTCTTGCTCATGAACTTGATCCACATGTTACGCCACACAACTCACTAAGTTGTTTTCTCACAAATGGCTTTCATGGATAGATATAACTACCACCGGTATGAATAGTTACTCACACATTCCTTCTTCCTCCACACTTGTACAATGATGGTTTTAAATAAGATTGACCAACAACTCAAATACCCAAAAAAATTTATAGGATAACCAATGACCTAAAAATCAATATGTTTTTATTAGGACAGCCAACAACCTAAAAGTATGGATTCACATAATAAACAAATCCTACAAGAATGGTTTTACATAATAACCAACAACCTTAAAGATGGTTTTACATGATGACCGAAACATAAAAAAGTATTATGTTCTTGTACTCATCGATAAATTTAAGAGGCCTCTTGGAAATTAGATGTGGAAACTCCTAGAACCACTTTCGTGACATAGGTGAATGTTTGACGGAAAATATTTGTTGCAAACGTGAAATTCCCTAGGTGTGTGAAAAAATTTGTCGACAACAATAAGCTTCTTTTCATATGACAACAAATTTCTTGTCGCATGAAAGTGTAGTCTTTTATTTCCTCTCAAATGTTATGCACGTTGGAACCTTATTCGGATAGATCTAAACACTCGCCCAAAGTGCGTGAAGCTACTAGGTCCCTCCTTTATGTTATCTTGTCAAGGTGTTAGCATGCATATCCATAATTTCCATTACCAAAGCATACATTCAATTACAGATCATTACAGACATCATATCATGAGCTTAGAATAGAAACACATGTAATAAGGAAACATACAAATCAAATAACGAATAATACTAATTTCACCATGCATTTACAGACTCAAATACATCAATTACAGAACCCATCCACCATAATCCATAGCATCAAAACATTACATAACAAAATCTGAATAAATAACAATCATCACAAAGTCATGTATACAAGAACATCATAGCGGCATAACCCTATTACAACATAGCCTGTCTTTTCCACGGTATGGTACCCAAAACAATGACATATGATAGATATATAGGGGTGGATACTTCATCACCTATGCATTCTAAAAATAGACTACATGCTCAAAATAGCCATGCGTTAAAAACTGCATGCTTTTACAATGGATCTAATAATAGATTATTCTATAAATAAAACTTTATTTAATCCTAATAATAGCTCAATCCATACATGACCTTTGATCTTCACTTTTCATGTGTTTTATCCTAAAAATGGACATTCCCTTATCACCAATTCTCTTTTCTTCTTTACGTGATCCACAATCCAACTCACTTTTTCTCACGTTAGCTAGTAATTATAAAATCAACTAAGTCCTAAGATTAGACTTTACGGGTGCGTGCCACTTGGTAGCCCTTTTACATGCATTCACATGCCCCACTTACATGCCTTAATCTTGCACACTCTTTACTGTACTTATCTATTTTGTCGGTATAACATTACCCCACACTAATTACATTGTCATCCTCGCAAAGGGTTTTCTCTACTTATCTCTTCAAAATACAAAGAATAAAGGATAGAAAAAGAATAAGGGAGGAATATAAAATAATGAAAGTATGAATCAATGGAATAATGATCAAGGTGTGCAATGCTCCCTAGTCTGCGTAGTTGGAAATAAAATCTCAAGGTAATCTTTATTGATTGTGCTCTCTAGCTCATTCCATTATCCGACCCCTTATTCTCTTTATCTATAAGCTGTACTAATTATTCATTCAATCTCATCTAGAGTCATGTCCTAACCCTTATGCTTCAGATCCCTTGTTACTCTAATAGGGCATGACACCATTCCTTCCATGAAATCCATCCATCGTGCCACCAGTGCCCCAAGCTCCTTTATTCATTCTTCATGAGGATCCCTGGCTACCTTAACCACATTACGCTTCTTTGCAACTACGAACAACTTTTCTTCTCTCCCCAAAGACTCATCCTTCTTTTTTTCTAGGAAATAATTCTCCTCCTAGATGATGTATGATTTAATTATTTTCTCTGGATCCTTGCAGTTGTTTAGTGCCCATCATGCCTTCTTCAATTTATATTTCAACGTATGAAACATGGCATCATAATCTACAATTTAGCATGTTATAACCTTTTATTTTGCTCCTTTTCTACGACTATCTCCTCCTCACTCGATGCCGCACACTTGTATTTTCCTTCAATAGAAAATGCACCAAGCTCCATTATTAATGAAAGGTGGATAAAAATGTGATAGATACCTTGTCCTCATATTATGGGAACTCTCCCAAGATCTCTTCCTGTATTTTCTATGTCATATCTATGATAGTCTTTGTCTTCCGCTCTGCTCTATCTCTCTCCTCTCGTTAGCCACTATACCTCTTCTTCTTTATTATTTTTTCCTATATAAATGTTTGAAGGGTGGCCCCCTTATCTAAATTTATGCGAGCAACCTCCATTACCACTTTCATTAAAGCATTTATTTCCTAATCATCTGTAAAATCTATGGGCTTGATTGTCACATGTGTAGATTATGGCGTTTTCTTTATGATGTGCTTAATGCATGCCTCCTCGCTCACATTGAATTAGGGTTCATCAATGTCTATCTGAATGCTCCAAGAAAGTTTCTTTCTAGTGTGCATATTCGCACCTTTAGGATTTAGCATTTCCCATCCATACAATTGTTCAAGATTTGGTGTTTTTAAAACCTTGCTCGAATGATTTTAGTAGGGTCATTGGCATACCCTATGTTTGGTGTTCACAACACTTCTTCTCCCTTCTTCCTATCAACCCACCTACCCTTAGGAATATGCAATACTACAACTAGAGACATTCCTTCTCGTTTTCACCCGACGTGACCTCGTGCTCACCGATTTCTCACCTATGCTCTACTTTCTATCATCATTCCCACCATTGGGACCTTCTTCCTCATGCCCGCTTGGTACTTCTACATTGCATTGGGTCTCCTCGTCTCTGGGATCTTCTTCTTCTACATGATTACTAGGTGTGGAATTATTGTCATGGTCATCCCCATCGATGATCACTCTTTGACTTTGTCACTTTTTCTAACAAGCTTACGCCTTTTCTTCTTCTTTCTGGGCTAGATTTCAGGTGATGTTCTTGGTGACTGCCTAATAGGCTGAGCTATCTCAACACCACCACTAGGATCCTTGTGTCTCCTTCGCAACTTTCTCCTAGTTTGATCTAGTGTGCATCTACCTTCTTTCTCTATCTCCTCAGCCTCGAGGTCAATCTTTACTTCCTCCTCTTCCTGCCTTGGAGGGGTAACTTCATACGTTCTTTTGGTCCCTACAATCTACTTTCTCTTGGGAAAGTAGGGTAGAGGAATTTCTTCTCCAACAACGTATTTCCATCCTGGAATCTAGGCTTGAGATAAACATATACATGTGTGCTTTCTTTTTTTCCAAGTGACAAGGATTCAGGAGTAATGTCAATGTTTTCCGAACCCATTAGTTCTTCATAAGCCTCCTTATTAGGTGTATTCATAAAATCATGCACTTACTATTAAATTTATACCGTCGGGTATGATATTTTATATATGGATCTTGTGTAATAAAAGTATTCACTAGTGACCCATCCTTTGGTCTTGTTGTTATTTGGTCGGGTCGTCACTATTATTTTTATGGTTTAGTTGTCACATGTCTATACAGTTTTGGGCATATTTTAGAGGGTCTCAAGTGTCATAATTTTCTTAGTTCTCATCTCCAGTCCTACACTGGGGCACCTATGGTTTCACTAGGGTGCCTCAATCTTTGATTTTAGGTGCCCTAGTTTTCGTAATTCATGGTCCTAATTTATTTGTTTGAGCTCGGTCTGCTGTTCTTACCCCATGCATTCCCTAGGTTATAGTTAGTAGTTTCGAGTCACTAGTGTTGAAATTTGAACAAGAGATCCCTATATAAACATAGGATACTCACTATCAAGGGAAGCTATCTACTAAGGCAAGCGGCGCATTTGGGCATCTTCTACATCTTCATCACATAAGTATAGGGGGGAAGGGTTGTATTCTTTCTATTCTATCCACCAATTACATTTTTACATCTAGTTATTGCCCCCTACTTCTGCGACATTGGCGCTATGGATCCCTAGGCACAAAATTACACACACACACACACACACACACACACACACACACACACACACACAACTCCATGGTTTGGAATGTAGTGCAACACATAGTCTTAAGTCCACCATTATGGTAGCTAAGGTCAGTCTGACCTATTCATATGCATTTTTATTTTTAGGAATTGATGCTTTGAATAGGGTTTTATAAGTGGATCTTCATATTACATTTGTAGCGACATAGGAAACAATACTTTGCAATACCCATGCGAAGAAGACAAAGGTATTACAAAGACATTACGACACTGAAGAACTTAGGTCCCAAGCTTTTCTATAGTCTACAACACACAAATCATAGACAAGGGCACCCCAAGTATCCTCCCGAGGTGCCCCAGTATAGTCAGATCTTCAATTCCTACCCTTCTCAAAGCCACTTAGTCAAAGCTTGCCTAGTCTACACAACAGTCTACTTCAATCCAACACACAATGAGGTAAGTTTAATTTATATTAGTACCATATCCCTCTTATTTCCTATTATTTCAATACATTTAAATAATCAAATAAAATACCTAAATATAGCATTTGGATATAGAATGTTGCTTCTATTTCGATTAACTCATAAAATAGGAAAAGTTTCTATTTCTCTATTTTTAGTTAATCATTGGGGTAGAGATAATTTTTTTGTAGAATATGATAATTTGCATCTACCTTGTTTGTATCAAATTCAGCTTCCTAGCATTATATAGTCTGTTCATTTAATCCTTAAAGTAGTGTGTGGTAAACCCAAACAGAAATTTGCACAATGGGATTTTTTCCCTATTCTTCATAGAGAATCTATCTGAACAGAAATGTTGATAGGCTACAAATTCATCTTTTCCATCCAAAACATCTAAAAATTCTCTTAGATTATGTCATTCTCATTCAAATGCATCACGTATCATACGTACCATTTATCCACATGCTACTTATAGGTGCCCAAAATATTACCCTCGCAAGTAAATTTTGTGAACCTTTGGGCTGTTGACTTGTGCTCCAATGGATACATGACATTTTCTCCTTAGGCCCATCTGGTATGCTAATCTCACAAAATACTAAAATAAGTAAAATCACGCCCACATAATTTTCTTACCTTTATCTTTCTCGAAGGCATGCCTCCTCAATAATTTTTCTATGATGTATTATGTGATCTTTGTAATATTTATTGTTTGTCATCTTATGTGTGATGTGCACCAATGCTTGTGCACTTCCTTCCACCTTTCGGATGCACCTAACTTGTAGCTCAAAAGGTGCATGACCACTCTTGTAGCATGGTCCTCAATATTGGATACATCCATTGTGTGTCCTTCTTTATGGTAATTCAAAGCATGATTTGTGGTTTCTACCCCTAATTTCCCATCCAAGTCCGGCTCTATGTCTCACCAAGATATGCATAAACCAAACATCCCGCCTATCAACTTCCCCTGTAAGTCACATTCTCCTACCTGTAAAGTAGAATTAGTCTTCATGGACTCATGATACCAACTAATGGTATAGACATTTTGGTTTCCTAAAGAAAGGAATTTCATAAAGTTAAAGCACTAGAACACTTTCTAGGAGTTTTTGCACATAATCATCATAAACCCACTACCCATCTCTGAGTCCTTGATTGGTCTTAACAATGGTATCGTCGTCAATGTATTTCAATTTTTTCTCTAAGTGATGATTAAAATTGCTAATTTTGCATTTTTCCAATTGTGACTTCCATGACTTTCCCTCGATGACCTATCCGGGAATTTCATCTTTGCAAACCATTCCTCTGGCACTTCCCTCGTAATAAGCTCCTTTTTCTTAGTCGTGACTCTCCTTGGTGCCATTTCTAAACTATTGAATTTTCTCAACTGATATTGTTCCCTAATGTCAAGTAACTTACCACCACCTACTTGTAACCCTCTTCCTTTGTGTTGTCTCTTGTTATTCAAACCCATGTGCCCTAGTGTGAATTCTTCCTTACAGGACATAAATGTTAAATTTGAACCCTCAATCCTCGATTCACCTCTTCTCACACCTCCCCCTTTCTATAATACTTCCCACAAAGGATCTCTACTACAAGTTGTGCCAAATTCTCTTTGGACTCGATCAATTCACTTTTGTATTTGCACTACACACTCATCTGCTCTTTAATCACTCTCCAAATCTTGAATATTCTAACTTGTGAGGTAGGGATGAAGTTACTTACACCCTTTTATATATTTTTCAAACTTTCCCACATTAATTTATCCTCACATACTACCGTACTCATATTTAATTAGGTTTTTCACTTTTTCCACGCTTTGCTGCTGCTTTCTTTCGTGACCTAGTCATAACCTTATACGGTGTGTCCTACTACTTCTCGACTACAAACCTCCTTATGTGTGCCTCCATGTGCCGGAGTATATAATCCTCTAATTCAAACACCAAGTAGTTTACCATGTTATTTCCTACCTCACATTACATTGTGTGAACCTTTTCTCATGTGTGGTCTTCATCCTGAGTAATTTCCTTAAGAGCACATTAATCCCTAACACCTATAGTAATTTTTTCTTCTATGATACTTCTTGAGAGAACACCATCAAATGTGCCATCCTATATCAATTCCAATGCTAATTATTTTATTTTCCTCTTTCGCACACTTTGCACCCTGGCTCACCCCACACTAAAATTATGTGTGGTCCTCTACGCATGAACTCAATAGATAGTAATCAACTTCATACGTGCAAGTGCCCTTATTACAATAGAATAAATGACTAAAGAAGACAAATCATAACAACTATTGAAAGGAAACACATAAAATGGAAATATAATCTAAGAGGCAATACTACCTTATTACAAACACCAAGAATTTTTTTAATAGTAGGGATTCACCTATTCCCGTTGAAGTACACTGGGTAATATGGTTCCATCCAACTCCTACAACTAAAAGCACCTAATTCAAGTATCTTGGTTACTACAAAAGGTCCCAACCAATGCACTTTTAATTTCCCTAGGTGGCACGCAAACTTAGAGTCATAGAGAAGGACCATCTTTCCAACTTCAAATGTCTTATTCTTAATGTGTCTATCATGTCATGCCTTATGTCTTTCCTTCTCATTATTTTGGATCCAACGTGTAATGGCACACCACTCATCTAATTACATTAGTTTATCAATGCACTCTTCCATAGCTTGTTCATCATCTATCCCTCCTGCGTGTGAAATATGCAAGGATGGTAACATGAATTCAACTTTTAAGATTGCTTCTACACCAAACACCAACTGAAAGGGTGTGGCCTTATTCAATCTTTTAGAAGTGGACCTATAAGCCAAAAGTATAGCTAACACTTTTTCATCCCAATATTTTCTCCCAACATCACAAATTTTTGTCAATGTCTATCCCAAAATCTTATTAAAAGCTTCTACAGTACCATTATTTTGTGGATGATAAGAAGTAGTCTTATGATGTTCCACCATAAACTCTGCAGATAGAATTTAGGTTGTCTCATGAAGGAAATGAGTTCCACTATCGCTTGTCAAGATTAATGGGTAGCCAAACCTCCTAATAATATTCTCCTATAAAATTCTTTTGAAGTGGCTACTACTATACAATCCTTCATATGTGTTGCATCTTCCCACCATCTCATGTAATATGTGTAGGTAATAATGTAGTGCATGCATGTCCTATGCACGGGTGGTGAAATAGGACCTACAAAGTCTATATCCCAATTTTCAACAAGCTTCACACTTGCAATAGGACGTAAGGGTATCTCATCTCTATGACCAGTCTTTCCAAGGTGTTGACAATGGTCACATACCTTGACATATTACTTAGTATATTTATACAAAGTTTCTGCCAAATTCCATCCATTATAATGTTGTGTCTCGTAGTATCACCGGTGTAATGTCATCCTGCTATCCTACTATGAGCTTCTTCCATACTAGCCTCATTCTTATTCTCCGAACACAACACTTGTAAAACTTCATCACGGCCCAACTCTGTACAAATCTCCTCCAATCAACTGACACGGCACTACGCATATAATAAGTTGTTTTTTTTTCTAATGTCTTCATACCTTCACATGCTTTCCTAATGCATAAAAACATTATATTATCCTCCAATTCAATGGGTGAGTGGTTTAACATAAAAATATGTGCATTTGGCATTGTGTCCTCAATGCTCTACACAATCTTGCTAGAATTGATGCTTGATAGATGACCAAGCCCTAAATTGCTCTTACCTAGTTTGACAACAACTGTCAACTCAAACTCATGGAAAATAAGTATCCACTTGTAAATGTTCCCTTACAAAACATACTTACTAGCTAAGTACTTGAGCACCATGTGATATGTATAGAAAATAAACGGGGTTGCCAAAAATTATTGTTTGAACTTATGTAGCATGAAGATCATGAATAATGCCTCACGCTTAGTGCTATTATAATTCTTCTCTATGGGTGTTAAATTATTTCTTGTAAATTAAATGGGAAGATCCACAATTCCTTCTCCTAGTTGTACCAATATGGCACTAATTTCCATACCATAGGCATCAACATGAACATGAAAGGGTTTGTCCCAAGAATCAAAGTACAAAATAGGTGCATTAGGAAGCCTCTCCTTTAATATTTTAAACACCTACTATTTTGAGTCACCCCAATAGAATTTCCCTTTAACCTTCAACAATTCTTCCAAGGGAATGACAATATTTACATAGCCTTTGATGAATTTTCTTTAATACCCTATATGTCTCAAGAATCCATGCACCTCACTTTAATTGGTAGGCTTCTCTAAACCCAAAATCATAGCTATCTTGGCTAGGTCTACCAACAATCCTTCCTTAAATGATATGCCCAAGTAAAGTGCCAAAAGGTGTAGCAAATATGCACTTTTTAATGTTAAGAGAGATGCTCAACTACATGCACCTCTCAAACATAAGCCTCATATTATCAAAATGGTTCTGACCAACCCATATACTTTCTAATCATCCAAATATACCTACAAAATTTTATGAATAAAAACTTAAAAATCCTGCACAATAATGCACGAAAATACCGTTGACACCTATTTTAATCGAAAAGGCATAATTGTAAATGAAAAATTCCCCATTAAGTGGTGAAAGTTATTTTATCCGATCTTATTTCACGATGTGCACTGGTGATAACTGAAAATCCATCTATAAAATAAAGAAGGTAGTGGCACACTGGATCAGACTAGGATAAAGTTATGAAGGAGACGTAAGGATCCAGTGGTGGCACTTGATATATCTCAACCTGTTAGGTGTTCACCAAAAACATCACCTATGAAACCTATCCTAGAAAATAAGAAGAATAAAATGTGCAAGCTCATTACACAAAGTGACAGTGATGAAGAGGGGTCATTAGACAAGGATGTGTGTGACAATAATTCCCCACCTAGTACTCATGTATAAGAAGAAGATCGAGGGATGAGGAGACACATTGCAATGCGAAGTACCAAGTAGACATGAGAAATAATGTCCCACTTTGGTAGGAAAGAAGAAAGAGAGTAGAGCATGGGTGAGAAATTAGGTGAGCCTCGAGGTGCATTGGGTGAAAAATGAAAAGTAACATCTCCGTATATGAATAAGGGAGAAGAAGTGTTGTGAACACGGGACACGGGGTACGTCAATGACCCTACTAAAATCATTTGTGCAAGGTTTCAAAGCACATAGGCTCCTAAACAATTATATGGATGGGAGATGCTAAATCCCAAAGGTTCAAATATACACGGTAGAAAGGAGCTTTCATGGAGCATGAAGATGCACATGTATGAACAAGAGTTCAATGTGAGTGAGGATGCGTGCATCAAGCACGAGACGAAGAAAATGCCATAATCTACATATGTGACAATCAAGCCCATATAGTTTAGAGATAAAAATCAAGCAATGCCTTGAAAAAATTCTCACAGAGCTCACCCACAGAATATTAGATAAGGGGGCCACCCTTAGAACATTACTAGAGGACATAAAGAATAAAGAAGAAAAGGGGCAATGACTAGAAGAGAAGAGAGATAGAGTGTAGCGAAGGAAAAGGTTGTCCTAGATATGGCAGAGGAGATAGGGGAAGAGATCTTGGGAGAGCACCCACATTATGAGGATAAGGTATCTTCCATGTTTCCATCCACATTTCACTACTTATGGAGCTTAGTGCATTTACTATTGAAGGAAAAGACAAGTGTGCAGCACTAAGTGAGGAGGAGATAGCTATAGAAAAGGATAATAATAAAAAGGTTATAGCGCACCAAATTACGAGTACGATGTCATGTTGTAAACGTTGAAATATAAATTGAAGAAGGTAGGATGGGCATTGGAAAACTATGAGTATCTAGAGAAAATCCTTAAAGCATAAACCATCAAGGAGGAGAATGATGTCCTAGTAGCCAAGAAGGATGAGTCTCTGGGGAGAGAAGAAAATTTGGCTGCGAGTTGCAAAGAAGTGTGACATGCCTAAGGAAGTAAGGGATCCTCATGAAGAACAAATGAAGTAACTTGGGGCACTAGTGGTGCAACGAATGTATTTCATGGAAGGAATGGTGTCAAGACTTATTGAGGTAACAAGGAAGTGAAGCACAAGGGTCATGACATGACTCTAGATGAGATGGAAGGAATAATTAGTACAATTTTAAATAAAGAAAAGAAGAAATTTGAGAGAATAGAATGAGTTGGAGAGCACAATCAATAAAGTGTACCTGAGATTTTATTACCAATTGAAAAGTATGGAGCACTATGCACCCTAATCATTATTCCATTGATTCATTCTTGTATACTCCTACCTTATTCTTTTTCCTTCTAGGTGCGGCCCATGTGTTCTTCTTTTTCTCCTCAAGATCAAGGTGCGCCTTAAGATAAGGTTCTCCAAACATCTCCAACATGAGTCCTTTTTGCCTTTTTGCTATCTCCCAAAGTGATGCACTTCATGATCTATAGTGTTTCATGGACTAGAGGATTAGTAGAAAAATAATCAAAAGTTTGAATCATACCTACAGTCATCTCTTTCCAATTTTTCATTTCTCTTTTCAACTCAGTATGGACTTACCATGCACGCATAGTCATATAGTATGGATTAGAAACTATGTACCCAAAGTGATGGTATTAAATCCTCCTTTTCTTGCACCCATGATCTCTCACACTCGTGGACGTGATGAGAGGCGGGAGACTTCTCATGAAATTCACATGTTTGTGTAGGCTCATTTCTCGAGTAAACTGTTGGAAAAGGAGATTCTCACTTATCTCCATTCCAAGAGGCTATCTCTATGCATTTCCCCAATGCATTGTTGTCTTGCGCAAAGTATAAACTATCTTATTTCTTCTATCCCTTTCATTACGCCACCGAGTCTCTATGGCGCACAAGAATGCATCAAGGTTCCTTCACCAAGTATACCTTGGTACATGAGTTATTCCTAACTACCTTACCATATGCGACTCAATAATTATACTGACTCTCCCTTTGACTTCATGCCTTACCATCTCATATGTTCCATGAGCCTAGTTATCACAAGAAACACTAGCAGTGTCAATTATAGATCGCATGTCTTTCCACCGAAGGATGCCTTTTTTAATGGTTCTATATCCTCCAGTTGTATACTAAACAAGCATTGATTCTATTAAGTTCTTCTTCACTCAAGGGCCCAACATAATGCTCTATCTTCTTATCATACATGGGGTATGATCATTTGTTCCTCATCATTCTCAAAGCTGATGTACCTTTTGTTAAAGCATAGATCGAATTATTCACATAGCATAACAGGGCCATCCAGTAAATCTAGGAAGTTTTCTGCTTCAGCAAGCTCCAATACCTCAAAGTCCCAAGACACTTGGATCCTTGTATGGTAATAGACACATCCTTTAATACCCTTATATGAATACCCCTAGTTTTATTCACCATATGCACATTTGAAGATGGCTACAATGATGGTCTACCCATTTGATTCCATGCATCCAAAGTTAATAAATTCACTTATGTGTCTATGTCAATCAAGTATGTTGTGTAACAACCACCCATCAATTATTTCATCCAGTGTTATCTCTTTTTCAAACTCATGATTCTAAGGTGGTATATTTGCATGAAGTATCTAACTTTTGCACTCAACCCCAGGCATGGTACATTTTCTCACAGCCATTACCCTAGTAAAGGAATGATGTTCTCTCGGTGCAACATCCCGCAAACCTCTTTCAAGTCATCCACATCTTTCTACTGGAGATCAACATTCTTTCCACCTTCTTTCTCACATGCTGTTCCTTCAAGAACTATATTTATCCCTGAATCTCTTTGATGGCCCCCATAGTCTCTGGTAGACTTCCTTCTAATGTGAAGCTTCTAGATGTTTAACATGTATCACTTCCTCCCTCGTAATGAGTGGTTTAGCCTTCATGGTTTTGTGAGTGTGCGTAGCCTCATTGCACGTAGTAACCATCACTATCTGTAAATCAAGAACAACTTTCTTCTTAAGCATCCACTAATTTACAACGGTGCATTGTACCTTAATCATTCACATTCCCTTATCCTTATTCTTGTTCTTACTCATGTGCTCATACAAATCCGAAATCCTCTAACTTATGTTTCTTCCCACACCACGATTAAGTTGTCCTCTCGAGGGAAATCATGTTGATAGTGATGAGGAGATCTACATGTGTAAAAAGTTCCTCTAGAAAACCTACCTCTACCACCACCTGTGACCTTGACCTCAATATCCTCCTTGGAATCCTCCATTCCTATTATCCCCATTATTGCACTCATCGTTATTATGTCTTTTTGTTTCTTTGATCCACTCGCCACACTAGTTTGGTGCAATCCTATCTCAATAGCTTCATGAATGTGATCAATCTATCTATAATTAGTGGTTTCGTGAGTATGAGAATTGTAAATATTATAGTACATAGACACCTTCTTCTGAAGCACGAACTATAAAAGAGGACAATCTTGGACATCATGGTTCAAGTGACAGACTTCATAATTCAATAACAATGCTCGCACTAACTTACATGGGTAATTATCTTTAGTATGTCCTTCAACCTCATAATTTGTGCACTACATACCACTGTATGACTCGTGATCTAAATTAGCAGAAAGCTTCTCCAACTACTTCACCATGGCTATAATATGTGCTTCTAAAAATGGGCTTACTCCAATATCAACACTTCCAACTACCTCAGACACACGGGGCTGCGTAAAGGGGCTCGCGTGGATCCACATAAGTCTTATGAGATATCACCCATCTAAAGGAGTCAATGATCCACCCAAAAACCACTTTGTGTATGTTGACTATGATGGATATCATAAGACAACCTAGACAATAAAGTTTTAAAATGTGCATCATATTCCATCACACTTTTAGATAAACCCTGCTTAATAACCTTAAGTACGTTGATTCTCTACTTCTCAAACTCTGGAATGTGAAACTCTACCAAAAATGGAGTACGAAAAGCATCATAATCAACCATATTCTAATGTGAATCATACTCCCTCTACCAGCTATGTGCTTGCCCTTGAAGAGTAGTGGAAAATTGACTAGCCTTCCTATCTAAAGTTGTAATTCCTTTAGCATGCCATAGCATTTCACTCTTATGCACATGATCGGCTATATATTCAATATCTTTATACTATGGTAGACTCGAAAGACATCTCATAGTAAACTTTGGGTGTTGGTTGCACTGGTTGCTAAGGTGGTGGCTGATTTGGTGGTTATTGTGGTCCTCATCCACCAAATCCATAACCAGAATCCCCTCCTCCATGTGTTGGCTAACTAGACCCTCTTGATCTTTCTGTGCCCCCTGCCACAGGCTATGGACCACTCTATGACCTCCTTTGTGTCCCAGTTGTATAAATAAACTGGATACCTACTATTTGCATAGTCGTGGTACCTATAAAAGTGCTTCTAATCATCTACACCCCAATTACATGTCCTAATGATGCTCCTAAAAATAATCCTACCATAGAACTCCACAACACCGGCACCTGTTGTGTAGGCATGGGAAAGCTACTAACTTGATCTCTTAAATTCAATGCAAAGTGATATCTACATGTCTCTACTTTCTTACCTAAAATAACCACTTCTCAATAACTACTTCTAGATCTAAAACACTAGGTGCAAGAGTGATGTATCTAATTATGATTAGATGTGTGCCTACACGGTCCTTATTCTCTCCTCCGACACACTCTCATCCGAATCCAAAAGGGGCTCTCTACCGCATTTTCCCATAGTTGGGAAATCCCGATGTCATGGCTCCTCGTCTTCCATGAGAGATTCAAATCCTTTATGATCCATAATCTTTCTTAACTCTAGAGCCTTTTCCATCTCCCACACACGTGTCATGTACCTCAATAAACTTGAGTTTTATTTATTATCTCTATATTTTTGTTACAAGTCTGCCATATATTTCACCGCTTTTTGCTCTTGCCCTTGCATGCGGTGGGGGTTTAGCTAGCCATAGGAAGGTGCTCCAAATCCAATTCTATCATAAAATATTAATTTCCAAGGGGATAGCATGCAAATATGATCCTCTAGGATCACACAAGAATCGAACTCGGCCTCCTCTCGGACGCAAGTAGAAATAGCATATTCCAATGTATAACCGTGCAATACACTAGCCCACCAATGATCTACATCTCTAGTCCACTCTACATCAGCATCAAACAAATTCTATTAATTATTCTACGTCTAAATCTTTTGCCTATATCCCCAACTCTTTCCTAAATAATATGTCGCCACCCACTCATATAATTCTACTAAAAATAAACCAAGAATGCCTCATATAGCTCATTATAAAGATTATGTTCCAACCACTACCTTGCATTGAAATCAAGTCCAATGTTATATCTATGTGTAAACTTATCTTGTTAATCTTCTACCAAACTTTCAATGCTCTCCATACTCAATTAATACACCATCTACAAGAAACATCCTAGCAGACGGTTCGAAAATAAATCTCAAGAATGGAGCCAAAATGTAGTCTTTTATTTCCTCTCAAATGTTATGTGTATTGGCACCTCATTCAAAAAAAAAACTGAATGGTCACCCGAACCACACAAAGATATCAGGTCCCTCCTTTGCGCTATATTGTAAAGGTGTTAGTATGTATATCCAGTAGTTTCCATTACCCAAGCATATATTCAAGTGTAGATCATTACTGACATAATATCATGAGCTTAGAATAGAAACATGTGTAATAAGGAACCATACAAATCATTTAAAAATAATACCAAATTCACCATGCATTCACCCATCTTGAGAGACAACAATTACTATAACCCATCCACCATGATTCATTGCATAAAAACATTACATAATGAAGCTAAATAAATAACAATCATCACATAGTCATTTGCGCAAGAACATCAGAGCGGCATAACCCTATTAAAACATAGCATGTATTTTCCAAGTATGGTACCCCAAACAATAACATATAACATATATATAGGGGTGGGTACTTTCCCTTCACCGCCTACGTGTTCTCCACATAGACTACATGCTCAAAATAGACATGCATTAACAATTGCATGCTTTTACAATGGATCTAATATGAATTATCTTATAAATAAAACTTGCTTTAATCCTAATAATAGCTCAATCCATGCATGACCTTTGATCTTTGCTTTGCATGTGCTTTATCCCGAAAATAGACATTCATTGATTTCTAAGTCTTTTTTTCTCATTTTTTTGATCCACACTCCAAATCATGTTTTCTCATCTTAGCCCATAACGCAAAATTGGCAAGTACTTAAATTTCACTTTTTGGGTGCTCGCCACTTCAATGGACCTTTTTGCATGCGTTCATGTGTCCCACTTATGTGCCTCAATCTTCCGCACTCTTTCCATACTTAGCCATTTTTTCAGTCCAATAGAAAGGATTCTTCTTATCACAAGTTTCCTTTCACATGACAAAGAACTTTCTTATCACGTAATAACAAATTACATGTCACAACAATATGTTCTTGTCGCATGCCTCTATCCTTTAACTATTACTTGTATCTATCATTTTATTGTCACTCATCTCTAACCTTTTACTATCACATGCCCCTATTATTTCTTGGCCCGTGTCCCAGAACCTAAACCCTATAAATACCCCCTCCCCACTCATTTCTCACAATTCTCACAACTTATTTTCCACAATTTGCAATAATGCTCACGGGTCACACATAGGTTTCCCATTTAATGTTTTAGGATTTCAATGTAGTTTTCAAACCACTTACAGTATTCAAAGTTGAAGGATTCAAAGTTACAGTCTTCATCACGATGCCATGCACGAGAAATATTTTCTAGACACGGAGTTTCCTATTTCAATTTTTAGGTGAACCTCTTATAGGTATTTTCATGATGCCATGCCATCTTAAACCATCCAGAGCCCTACCCAAGATCCATTACAAGAACATAATGTGCTCGTAGATTAATTTTCTCTTGTAATTGAATGAAACATACAAGGATTGGGTCTAATACAGTGAGTTTGAAGGACTCGTTAACATGTCACATTTTGACATAGATGTCTAAGTATTGAACTTCATCCTTTCATCATAGAATCCAATAGATGTAAAATTCTTGTGATTTTTCCACATCGTACATCAAATTCAAATTCAGTGTCGATCCTCAGGATATTCATCTACTGATAGGCCTTCCTTTCAAAAATTACAATGTTGTTATAACTAAAACAACTTTGTCAGAAGAAGATAAGATTTCCCTCGAGTCCTATTACAATTTACGATTAGATGGAACCGTTGTAATTTTTCTAAAATTGTCAATTTTATATAACACTTTAAGTTTTGTATACATTGTGTTTAATTTTTATTCAATAATAATTTTTTGTGTAGAAAATCTCAACAAATCAAGACAAGGATTCGATGTACAAGGAGTCACAAAAAAATTTCTTCATGTCATGATCACATTATTTTAAGACAAAATTGTTTTGTAGGGTAGGCAGGTAGATATTCCTCATTGGGTTATTTCCTACATTCTCACAACCACCTAAAAGTAAAAATTTATTGTTGCATGTTTTTATCAAATATGATAAAGGTTGATCTTGCTACTATTCGATTTGCTAAAAACCCAAGTTTTTCTTGTATAAATTATATCCTTGCTCTTTATTTCGAGTCATATTATAATTTACAAGATGAACCCACTCCTACTTACATGAACCAAAAGTTGAAGGAATTGTCCATTTCAATTGAAGAACAACATGTTAGTAAATTATACAATTGTTACAAATTATTTTTGATGTTATTCAAATTACTCACTCTATTTGTTTAATTACCTTATGTAGAAAAAAATTGACCTCCATTCCACGAAGAATAGAAACATCAAGAGGAAGAGGTCAACAACATGTATTGAGGCATCAAGAGATTCACAGTCCAAATGGATTCTCAATCATCCCCTCTTCAATTTCAATTAGTAAAATAACAGAGACATAATACCACTAGCATTAATCATGTCACTAACATTATTGGTTTTTTTACATTTTAATATTTTTCATATTCCTTTTCTATTTACCATTTTATAGGGACTTTGGACTACCCTCCTTTACATCCTGAACAACCAATACCATTATCACCCACACAATCAATTCAAAGTCACATCCATATATTCAATCACTTCAAATTTTTCCTCCACCACTCGATCACCAAAGACAATCATTTCGATCCACAATTGCTAAAGGTTCTCATTCAAAGCAAGGTATAAGATTGTTAGTTTTTATAATTTTTTAGGATTTTTATATAAGTTAGTAAAGTTTTTTTTAAAGTGTGTCCATCTCCATCAATTTAAATGATGTCACCTCCTACACCACCATTCTAACTCCGAATTCAAACAAGAGGAAAAAATACCATTGGTAAATGCATGACACTTTTGGTCCCCAGTAGGACACTCAACATTGCATCTGAATTTCCCAATCTCTCTTTTGGTGGCATACCTAGTACTACAGGAAAATATGTTTTAAATCAAGTTTCTTTCGATGATTATTTTTAGGCATTGATAGTTATGACCCAACATATTTTATCATATGTGTGGTATGATTCAGGGCACACAAGTATGTTTCAAAATTTTGACGTATTTATTTTAACATTCTTCTATATCAATTTCTTGTCAATTTTTAGTTTTCGGTTGTTCTTAATAGCTAAATTTATTTTAACACATAAACAGGATCAAGGAACACAGTGACAAGAAGAGGCCACACATATACATGAAGCCCCAAATGTTGATCCTTCAACCCCCATCCTATCCATCCTCTCCGGAAAATGACCAGCAGACTACATTTTCTTTAGATAGCTTGATTGTTAATGAATGTGATGCCCATGTCAGAGAAGTTATTCTTCCTAGTATAAATCAAATAAAAGAATGGGAGATAAGGGTCAAAGTATTAATTAATGAGATAAATAATCTTTTTCATAATCACAGCCAGAGGTATACTTTATATGTTGTTCAAAATCATCTAGCTAAGATTGATATCTTACTGAACCAAGCACAAGCCAAAACTGTGACATATAATAATAGCTATCAAGACAATATTTTAGATATCATTTTAAGTCAATTAGAGAATATTAATGCTTTGAAGCCCAAGCATATTACAACAAATGGTCAAAGGATAAATATCTAGTGGACATTTATAATACTGAAAAAGATAAATCTCTTGTAAGTATTATGAATTACAACATTCAATTTTAAATCATAGTTTTAATTACTTTCAATTTTTAATAATATGTTTGAATTGATCTCAACTTTTTTCGTTGCATTCCAAATATAAAAATTTAAAAGAAAAGCAAGGGTCCTCCAGGTTCACTTGGATAAATCTCATAAAATTTTATCCATGGAAATTCAACTTAAGCAGACTATTGTTTTGCTTAACAAGAAAAATAATATGTTGAAGCGATTATAAAAGAGAATGACATGGATGCCAATATTTTGTTCAAGACAAAGGCACTGGAGATCCTTATTTTTATCCCCTAGAGATGCTTCAAAGGAAGATGAATCAATTGTGAGTAACTTAAATATTGTTGCAAAGGATCTTGTCAATTCTACAATTCTAGAAGCAAGAGCAGCAGTAAGGAAAAACGACACAAAAGTCGCAAAAGAAAAAGGAAAAATAATCGAGAGTGGGGAATTCTTTTGAGTATATGTGTACTTGTTGAAAAATGTTGACAAAAATTTAAAATTGACAAGTATCTTGAGTGTGTTGTTCCCATAATCTACAAATTTTGTACCATGTTCTTTCCATTGGGGGTATAGTACTAGAAAACTCTTTTTGTGATGAGTTTTGTCTAATGGTTGCATGCTTTCTTTTACTTTTCTAAGTAAGGGTGGTTTTTTCATCATGCACCTTCTTCACAACATGCTATGCACCAAATCTTAGGCCTATGTTACTTCTCAATGGCAACCGTGTTTGAGATCTTCATTTCTCTAAATTTCTTTTCAGAGTATAGTTTGGCTAGCTCCAAATGTACTCTCTCTAATTCAATTTTAAATGAATTCTCTCCTTCTTTACACCATGGTTGGTCCTCGGCCCAATGGTAATCTATATCACCTACGAGATAGTTTTGAAATGTTTTCCATCCATTGTTTCTTTGATAAAAGGAGAAGCCACAAGTGTACTATTTTATATGTTGCTTGTATGTAAGAGGTTCTATGAACTTCCTTGTTACATTTTGAATCTGTGACTAAATTCCTTGATCGTTTCATTTTCTCCCTAAATAGGCTTCAGTAAAAAAGAAGAAGGCACTCTTTGACCTCCCTTGAGCAAGGGAGGAATTACTATAATAAAATGCAAGGTGGATCATTTGCCCACACAAAATCTAGCTTCATACTGACTTTGTCCTAATTCAAGACTCATGGAGGTATGAGTGGACATGAAGATGGCCCCCACTTTAGTTCGGAACAAGGTTTCGGACTCTGCCAACACAATTTCGGGAAATTTTTGAAGCCAAGCGGTCTCCTGTAGATTCACCCAACATGTTCATCGAGCTCGATGTCATTCCAATTCCAAAGTGGGAGTCATTCCACCCAATCCATCACAAGTATGACCCCACCCTCACAATGACATGAGGACTCAAAGTGGACCTGCACAATAAGGAATGGAGCACATAAAATATTGAATCTTATTGGAAGTTTAGGTAGGAGATTGGGAAAACTACCCCTAATTTTGAAAGTGTATCATGTGCCAAACAATGGGAGGAGTTTTGGGATGTTGATCACGGGTCGACTCGGATGGTGAGGAGGTAGTGACGGTCCCATGGTATAGCCTACAGGAACTATCATAGAATCCTCTAGACCCTCTTAACAAAGAACTATCGTAACAGCCCACACCCTCCACTTCTTGGCAACATCCTCTAGTTCAAGCACCCACGCCGTAGCCCGCGGTAGATCCCTAAGGTGGGAAATTAGTGGAGAAATCGAGTGCCTAGCCCCTAATAAAAATTTAAGGTTATCCGAGACCCTAAACCTTCTCACCCACTCCCTCCTCCGGGTCTCCCTTTCAATCTCCTCCTCCTCTACCACCATTTTCCCCTTCATGGAGTTTCCTAATAGTAGTCACTCCACCCCTACTCCCTCCTCTCGGATCCCTCTTTTTCCTCAGATGCCTACCACCATCCCAACTTTTTCCCCCAAAGTTGTGACAGCCCTTCTTTGGTTGTAGGTGCCCTCGCAGCCTCAACCACCTATTACGATCCCATATGGTCTACCATCCAGGTTCCCATTCACAAGTGAAGTTGATAAATGTTAGCAGGAACAACAAAGTAGATGCGGTCATTATATGACCATCAACGAACTCCTTAACCATCACACGGTTAGTCCCACAGGCGTCTAAACCCACAGAAAAGATACATCCCGATGATTATTCTAACATTGTTTTCATGATTGACCTCACAAACTTCCGGCCTCAAAATAGGTCAAACTGATGAATGAAATGACTATTGTATTCATGACATACTACTTCAAACTCAACAACTAGCTGAAAAAGGCACAAAGTAGCCTCCATCGGGAAAAAATCACTATGGCCAACCAATAAGCTGAGATTAAGGGAAAATGAAAAGAGATTAAACAACTCCTATGTAAGGAGTTTAGGAATCACTATCACAAGTAGCCCTTGTTGCTTCACAGATGGAGGGTAAGAATCTAAAGGCTAAACTCGCCACATTCGAAGCCTTGGCGTTCGCTCTCTCAAGAAAAATAATTCCTCCAATAGGAGGTTGATTTAAGAAAGGTAGAGGTGGCTATGCTCTAAGTGAAGTTGCATGTTATCAAGGTAGAGAAGGGTAGCCTCCAGACAAGTTTGAAATCATCGAGGACACGGTCAAGAACTTGACCCATAAATTGAGCCAACAACCCTAGATAGGGGAATTGTAAGATTAGTGCAAGAGCTATATGCCTCTTACTATGACATAATTTCCACCGCGGTTAAAAATCTTACCCCGCACTTACATTTATATTTGATGCATAGGGGCTATGCTTAAATGTGGAAACCAAAACCTCCACCATCAACGGGGTTGTATTCGTAAAGGTCCCGAATCACTATTGTTGGTTCAGAAACTTTATGATTCTTCCGAATCCACCTTAGAAGGGGACAGAATCATGACAGTTGGATGGTTACCGCAAATATCAATGATATTATAAGTTGTAATAAATCATCCGTCAAATGCCAAAATCTCTTGACCCAGCTCCAACAAGGGATCAAAGAGCAGAAGTAGAGCATCAACAAATTGGTTAAATTGGGCTTCCCCTCCCCCTTCCTCAATGACTCTATAGTCCTATCAAAGGACCAAATTCATTAGCTCTTGACTTCCAAATGATAAGATAAGATTGTCTTTCGTCTTAAAAGAGAGCTCTAGCATTACTGAGGTGGAGGCCATCTTGAACCCAATTATACATTTGGAGTTCCATTTACACGCAGTAGTGCAGAGTCTCCAAACCTTCTCTCATAAGGAGATAGTTGAGTTGGATCGAGCCTTCCAATCCTTGCATCAAAGGATCTACCCCACAGAGGTGGAATGGCTCGGATATTGGGTAGCCTTGCAACAACTCTGAGTGGCATTTTGAAGCCACATTTTGAAATTAAGGAAAGGAGTAGTACCGGATCCTTCCATGACTGGCACGGAGTCCCTTGGTGAGTCGACATAGCTATAGAAACTTTTGTCTAATGTTACCTTATTAGTCATTTTTGTCACCTCAACCCTAGTTCTTTTTATTTTATTTTATTGAGCCTGAATTCAGCTAAGTATGGAGCTGAATGTGGAAGATATCCATGTGTCTCTTTGGTGCACTCGGGGAAGAATATGGAGATTCGGGACCTTTCAAGGAGTGAGCACCATCCACGTGGATTAGACACAATAAATTAACCCAAGTGGATTGGAAAATTCAAATATGTAATAAAATACACATAGGGTCTCCACATGTCACCCGAGCGCAATTTCAAATGGAGAGAGAAAAGGAACATTCTCAAATATGTGTAAGGCCATCCACGCGTCACCTAGGTGCAAGTAAAAATATAAATCCCCAAGAAAGGCTCTTATACTAGCACATGATCTCCACGTGGCTGAAAAGAGTGATCACCAACCAAAGGAGTGAAAGGATTGGTAGTTGGGTTGATTAAATATGATCATAAATATCACAGACAGGCAATTGAGATCTTACCCAAAAGATGAAAGATTTTGTAGGAAAATTGAATGTGGGTGGTGGAAGATCTAATTCTGGATGTTGAAGCAAGATCCAAAGGATCTATAAAGGAAAGTTCGATCCAACAAAAAAAAGGAGGGGGAGAGAGAAAAGGGACATCATAATTGTAAAGATATATTTAGGCTTAGATATTGTGTTTGCTAGCCTTAGCAAGGCTCCATTGTAGAAGAAAGTTGTAATATGTGCCATTATCACCTTATGTATTATTTTCTCTATGAATTAAGAGCTCTTGTTCTGTGCATTTTAGCTCTCAATAGTTTGTGTCCTCCCTACAATATTGCTTGTAGTTTTTAGATAAATATTGAATATCTATCATGTTATATGCCCTTGGGTCTTCTATATGCATCTATCGATCTACAAATAATTATGTTTTTCCACGTTCTCGACCCTTGATAGTTTAAAATACTTCTAAGAATAGTAGACCATGCTAAAATTTCTTCAATTATTTTTATAGTTATTTCAGAATCTATCTTTGTGTCCTTTTAATATAAGTTTTGGCACATCACCTTAGTTAGTTTTATATGTTATTTTATTTTCCTCTAACCCTTATCTCACACCAAAAGAAGAGCCAACTTCTATAAAACCTGGAGGTTATCTTAAGGGCGCGTCCCACATCCTTAAGGTATCCAATGACTCTGATGGTTCATCTACAAGGATAATCATCAACATGCCCCATAATACACAAGAAGGTAAAGGGTTGGTATTGGACTCATGCACCTGCATCCCTACGGGTAAGTGCTCAAAGAAGGAAGATGAATACTATGAGACTCCTGCAATTGGATATGTTTATGATGTAATAAAAATCATACGCACATGGTTTCAAATCACTGTGGAGCCTAAGGATTTGTATGGTTGGGATTTGATGGACGTAGAAATGGTGAACATGCGCACATGAAAGAAATTTTCATGGTCAATGAAGAATCATATGGATGATCCTTATTTTGATGTGTTTGAAGAGTCATGTGTATCACACATAATGAAGAAAGCACCCCACATACGACATGTGAATTTTAATCCCACTATCATGTCAGATGAACAGGTGGGCAATGCTTTGGTAAAGGTATCGGCTGAGATGTTGCATGCATGAACATAGATAAAGAAGAAACTATTAGAGCACTTATAGAGGACAAGAAGGAAAAAGATATAGAAATCAAATGCCTCATAGAAGAAAAGGAGAAGGCTAAGGAAGAGACACACAGAGTGTCCTCGGGATGGATGAGTAGATTGGGAATGAGATAATGGAGAATAGGCCACACTTCCATGAAAAATAGGAAACATATTTTAAATTTTCCTTGCATTATTTATGTGCTACAGTTCGGTTGTTGTTATAGGAAGGGCGTGTTCGAATGTTGGGACCAAGGGATCTTGTAGAGGAGGAAGAAAAGGCCAAGGCCACATCGTAAGGAAAGTTACAAGGTATGAATATTTTTGCGAGGTATTAAAGGATGAATTGAAGAAGGCAGACCAAGCTCTAAATATGTGTGCGGCACTAGATGTTATTATTAGGACATGGACCATTGAAGAAGATACTAAGGTCCTAAAGGAAATGAAGAATGAGATGCTCTGGCACATGGATAGACTTTTTATATTGAAGGAAAAGTGCAAGGCACTTTCGGGCTTCCAAGGACCCCACAAGGAAAGAATGCAAGAGATTGGGAAACTTATTGCGTAAAAAATGGATTATATGGAGGGCATGGTTTCCAACATGGCTAACATCGTTAGAATTTTTAGAATGAAAAGGAAAATATGACTCATGATGAGATGGAAGTCGTGGTTACAGATGTCCCTAGATAAAATAGGTGAAGTGTTGAGTGATTGGAAAGTATTATAGGTAGAGATCAAAAATTAAAATCTAGATTTAATCATGCCTATAGACGAGTAAGGCACCGAGTGAACCTCTATTCCTTTTGTATAAGTACTTACCTATTCTATATTTTATTAAACTTTATTCTTGGAGATATAGCTATGATTACCCATTATCGGGGAGGCAATGTTTTTCATGTGGGGTAATATTGAGCTAAGGAAGTACCACTCAAGGTTGAAAGTGCAAAAGGTTTGGGTGCATGGACATAGGGCACGCAGAGCACGCACGACAGATACAAGAAAATAGGGTGCACCCAGAAATAGGTTAAAATAGAACTTAGCCACTTTTTCGGACTAAGGCTATTTTGGGGATATGAAGTGTTGAGCATGCAAAATTATCGAGACTTGCATGTTACACCAAGCCTATTTTGGAGGAGTGTAAGATTGAGCGGCATGTAGAGTTTTGGGCTAATAATAGGATCTGTACTTACAATTAACTTTAGAAAATCTATTATTAACACTTGCATGCTTTTCTATTCTTTTATAAAGGCGAATGGCTATTATTATCATGTATCCTATTTTTTGAAGGTGCATGGGTGGTGAAGGGAAATTCCTCACTCCTATATATATGTATTGATTTGCACGGTTTTTATATATCATTTTATCAGAGTTATGCTATTGATTTTTTGTACGCGTGCATGACTATAAAAACTAGATCATGATGTATGAAGCTTCTATATTCTATGGTATTAATATAATGAATCTTATTGGTTGAATATTGGTGTTAGATATGACTGAATATTGTTTTTGTATGGTAAATTTAAGTATATTCATTGTTTAGTCAATCTTTCATATGGTTAAGCTCTAGATATGGTTTATGTATTGTGGATTAATTGATTATCTGTTATGGATTTGAATTATAACTTGCAATCATGCTAAAATATTGAATAATATACTCTAAAGAGGGACTTGGTACCCTTGTGTGCTTCGGGTGAGTGCTCGGTTCAGGCTGAGTGATGTGTCAGTATGCCATGGGTAGTGAATTCTAGAATACATCAACATGTGCAAAGTGGTCTCATCTAGTTTGTAGGAAGATCTAGGGGTATCAGATGGGACATGAGTAGATTGAGGATCAAGATGGCCTTCTTCGAGGGTTTGGATTTATAACTTTCTATCCATGGTGAAGGCTTCATCAAAATTTTGGAACGCGTGCGGATCTCGGAGGGTAGACAAGATGTGATGGACACACGATCAAGAAAACAACTCGATTAGTTATGATTGAGGCAATGAGAAGGTCAGACGATTGATAATGCTTTGCCATCTAGTGAAGAAGTCAAAAATGGATTAATTTCCATATTTTTATGGTAGAGATGTTAGAAATAGTTACTTTGTAAGTAACATTAATAGATACGTGATCAAGAAATAACAGGGCTAGCTGTGTGAAATATAATAAAGATTGATGAGGGAGGGAGTTGTACCAATCAAAGGTAGGTCTAGCTAGTGACATAGGAAAGTTTCTAAGCATGATATCTTTATCATGGATGATGAGGTAACACGAGTGTCGAAAGGACAATATGTGTTACATCGAGGATCCTCTTGGCCATGGAACATGGTAAATTTGGACAATTCCCAATAAGGAGGATAGGGCTTATACGACATCGATGGATGGATGGGTTCATTATAGACTTGATCATATGTGAGGACCTATTTGGATCCTATGGTATTGGCTTTAGAATTGGTTAATATGTACAACAAAACTTGCATGAGATCATTTTTAGAATGAATCATGAGGGAATTAACAATCGAGTGTAGTTGATCCGATTGATGATAGTGGAGAGTAAGATGGTTTTGTTGTAGATGGGTTTGATGTGGAGGTTGATAAGGGGTAGCATGAGAAGGTATTGATTACAAATTAGGTTGTGATAAAGGGATGTGGGGAGACATGTAGAGATGTTGGATGAGGGGATATGATTAAGCCTAAGTAGGGTTGTGTGTATGGGTTTGGGATGTCCGAGGTATTGAAAGAGATATTAAAGTCAAGATAGGTTAATTAGATAAGAGATGGGGACGTTAAGATTTTGATAAGACCGTGATGAAGGAGATGATGACACGATGACTCGATTAATGGGATACACTTGTTATGGGCTTATGGGTGATATTTTGGAAGAAATCTAGACATGAAGGATTCTCATAGGGTTCTTGGATGGAATTGTAGTAAGGTCAAGGATTTGTTATAATTTTGTAGTTCCATATGGAACAAAAGGTTATCCAGATGGATCTAGGAAGGTGCTTGAGCTAAATAAAGTTGAATAGGGTGTGATAGGTTGATGAGACTGATAAGGATTAGATCATGTATAGGGGATGTTTTGAAATTGATTGGGATGAAAATATGTAGAGCTAGGAGATGAAGCAATTGAATATGGTTGTAATAATGATGCATAAGAGATAAAAGGATATGTTGATGTAGAGGATTGATCCATATTAAACAATGATAGATTGGTAATGATAAAGCAAAAAACCCTAAGAGAGCTAAAAATGAAATAAACAAGTCAAGCATCCGTAAATTTTTATTATCTTAATTAGAATTTAGATGTGGAGGAAGGGGCTCAAAGGGAACCTGATGATATGGTTGTTCTATGGTCAGTTTTAGGTGATGTTAAAGGTAGGAGTCTTGTATATACCTAAATATACGTGAGGCTGAATCTATGTTAGTACCGATACGAAGCCCTGGTATTGGGGCATACCCCCTCATTTCACGGTCCCACAACAATAAGGGAGATAGGTGCTTAGCTAATATACCGACAACCATTTCTTTATACTCAGCCAAAAAATTGAGTCGAATTCTCCTCTTGGTGATGAAATCCAAGTAGGTCCACCTAAGTAGCAATGTTTTAATTCAAATTTATGTTTGAAGTGGTTTGGTTGTGTGTGGGGAGATTAAGTGAATAAAATCTATTAACCTCTTAATTCAACTATGCGATCAAAAAGAATGACAAGTTCATTTTAATTCCAAAAGAAAGATTAATTTTGATGAGGACAACAAACAAGAATGCAATGTTTTAAAAGAAAGAGAAGGGAAAGAGACGCACCTGTAAAATGTTTCCTTTTTTATTTTTTAATTTGTTTAGCACATCTATAGTGCAATAAATAAACATCTCTCAAAGCAACAACATGTAAGGGCTAGATGAAAATGGAGAATAGAAAAAGATAAATGATCATAAGAGGCTAATCGACTAAGCATCCAAAACAATTTACAGAGATATTCAAAGATTCGTAGGAATCACTAACGATTTAACCGGATCGTTGGCAATTGCAAAGCAGAGAACCTATAGATGAAAATTAATTAATTTTGAAATGAAATAAAGTGATGATGCCTCCCACTAGGCATGCTAGAATGTACCAGATATTTTTTTCTTTCCAACCTTAAATTAATGAAGTGAAATTAAAAAAACAAACTTACCTCGGAAGATGGCAATTTTCACCAATACCCATAATGACTGATGTTGATATTGATGGATAAATGACGTAGATGGATCCAAGTGTGTGTATAACTTCTTCTTTCCAATGGGATAAGTTACTTGCAATGCATAGACACTTCAAAAAAAAATAGGATTAGACAAATATATGGTGGATTTCTGGCAAAGTCCAGTCTCTAAAGTTCAATGGAGGTTTCTAGATATGTGGATTGGATGTTTTGGTTGGTGGTAATGTGATAAGAGAAGCATGTATGAGCCTCTCAAGGATGTCAATGTAAGTCCCTTTTGGAGGGTTTGGATTAATATATTTTCATTTTTATTTACTATAATTCTTGATAGAACGTTCCTTATTTTAGGATGTGGGTGGATGGGTAGATGTCTTATGGTGTTAGACCATGATATGAATTTTGTGATGTTGATAAGAGAGAGGATGCAACCCAGGATGGCATAGGATGTGCGATTGATAAAATTGGATTATGGATGAGGTCCCAAAATGGACAAGGAGGGACATATTATGGATGATATAGGGTATAACTGTGTGAAATGATATTGAGATAAAGGATGGGGTCCTAAAATGGATGATGAGGGTGGAATTGTAATGTGATAAATTTGGATTGTGATAAAGGATGGGGTCCTAGAATGGATGGTAAAGTTGATACCTTGGATGATGTTCATTTTTATTTCGTAATTTTTTCTTTAGATAGAGGAGGGGGTACTATGATAGATGATGAGGGTAAGGTTATGGGAATGATTGGATTTGATTGCACTGTTGTTTGATTCAAGAAGAGGTTCCAAACTAGATGGAAAATGAGGAGCCAGTGATAAGATTGGGTTTGATTCAAATGAGGGAGATGTTATCTCCAGACATAATTGAGGTGGGTTACTTTCATGTGAGCTACCCAATTCTTCGATTGGTTCAAAATATGGTTGGATGTCGAGATCTTTGATTATAGGTGCCCCTTTATAATGGCTTCTAAATTCAATTCTAAAGGTCAGTAAGGAGGTATTAGGTGTTTGGATAGTAGACAAAGGTGACATTAATGTGTGAGGATTATCGAAAAGAAGATCCATAGATTTTGATTCTTCAAGGTAAAATGTTGATGATGAAGGGTCTCCTCATGGGGAAGATCATATGTGATAGTGTTGATGACGTGACTCGAAGGATGTGCAATATCTATATGTACTAAATCTATCAAGGGCATTTGTTTAGAAAGATAAGAAATGGAAACATGTGTGGTGGTCTCATATAGTTCACGGTGAAGACCTACGGGAATCAGATGGGACATGAGTAGATTGAGTGTCAAGATGGACTTCTTCAAGAACTTGGATTTATAACTTTCTCGCCATGGTGAAGGATTCACCAAAAGTCTAGAACATTTGGATCTGGAGGGTAGACAAGATGTGATGGACACACAATCGATAAAATAACTCAATCAGTTTTGATTAAGGAAGTGAGAAGGTAATTTGATTGATAATGCTTTTCCATCTAGTGAGGAAGTCGACAATGGATTTTTTTTTAGATTGTTTGATGGTAGAGAGCTAAAAATAGTTACTTTTCGGGTAATGTTAATAGAGAAGTGCTTGAGAAATAACAGGGCTAGCTATGTGAAATATAATAAAGAGTGTTGAGGAGGGATTTGTACCAATCCATGGCAGGTCTAGATAAAGGTGACATAGAAAGGTTCTAAGCATGAAATTGTTATCATGGATGATGAGGTAAAATGAGTGTCGAAATACCAATATGTGTTGCTAAGGATCCTCTTATCTATGGAACATGGTAAATTTGGGCAATTCCCAATGAGGAGGATAGAGCTTATACAAGATCGATGGATGGATGGGTTCATTACAAACCTGATCATATGTGAGGAATTGTTTGGATTCCATGGTATTGGCTTCCAAATTGGTTAATATTTTCAACTGAGCTTGTATGGGATCATTTGTAGAATGAAGCACGGGGGAATTAACATATGAGTCTATTTTATTTTATTGATGATGGTGGAGAGTAAGATGGTTTTTGTAGAAAGGTTTGATGTGGAGGTTGATAATAGGTAGCTTTGAGAAGGCACCTAGAATAAAAATTAGGTTGTGATAAAGGGATGTGGGGAGACATGTAGAGATGTTGGATATGTGGTTATTGGATGAGGGATATAATTGATCTTGAGTAGGGTTGTGTTTATGGTTTTGGGATGTCTTAGGTATTGAAAGAGATATTGAATTCAAGATAGGTTGATTGGATAAAAGATGGGGATGTTAATATTTTGATAATCTTGTGATGAAGGAGAGGATGAGATGAGGACCCATTGATGGGATATACTTGTTATGGGATGAGGGGTGATATTTTGGAAGCAATCTAGACGTGAAAGATTCTCATAGGGTTGTTGGATGGAATTTTTGTAAGGTTGAAGGATTGGTTATAAGGTTGTAGTTCCATAGGAAAAAAATGTGACCAGGATGGATCCGGGAAGGTACCTCAGCTAAGAAAAGTTGAATATGGTGTGATAGGTTGATGAGATTGATAAGGATTAGATCCCATATAGGGGATGTTTTGAAATTGATTGGGATGAAAAGATGTAGAGCTAGGAGATGAAGAAATTGAAGATGGTTGTAATAATGATGTATAATAGGTAAGAGGATATGCTAATGTAGAGGGTTGATCCATATTAAACAATGATGGATTGATAATGATAAAGTAGAAACCCTAATAGAGATCAAAATTCAATATACAAGTCAAGCAGTCATAAATTTTTATTATCTTAATTAAAATTTAGATGTGGAGGAAGGGGCTCAGAGGGAACCTAATGATATGGTTGTTCTAATGCCGTTTCATGTGATGTTAAAGGTAGGAGTCCTTCAAGTACCGAATGTACATAAGGCCCGAATCTATGTTGGTTCTATTATGAGGCATGGTATTGGGGCCTATCCCCTCACTTCACAGTCTCACATTGATAAGGGAGTCGGGTGCTTAGCCAATATATTGTGACCATTTCTTTATACTTGACCAAAACACCAAGTTGGCTTCTCCTCTTGGTGATGAAATCCAAGTAGGTCCACCTAGGTAGGAATGTTTTGATGCAAAATTATGTTTAAAGTGGTTTGGTTGTGTGTGGGGAGATTAAGTGAATGTAATCTATTAACCTCATAATTAAACTATGTGATCAAAATGAATAACAGAGTTCATTTTAAGTCCAAAAGAAAGATTGATTTTGATGATGGCAATAAACAAGAATGAAATACTTTGAAATAAAGAGAAAGGAAAGAGACGAACCTATAAAATACTTTTTTTTTAATTTTTTAATTTTTGATTTTTTTAGCACAGTTATAGTGCAGCTAGAAAGTAGCTCCCAAGAAGCAACCTACAAAGGTCAAATAAAAATAGAGAATAGAAAAATAGAAATGAGCATTAGAGGATAATTTACTAAGCAATCGGAAACAATCTACAGTGATCATCGATGATTCATAGGAATCATTGGTGATTCACCTAAATCATTGGCTATTTAACCAGATCATTAGCGATTACAAATCGGAAAACCTATAGATGAAAATTAATTAATTTTTAAATGAAAGATAGGGATGACGGGTCCAACCAGTCATGTCGGGAATGTACCGAGAGATTTTTTTACTTTACAACTTTAACTTAATGCTTTGAAATCACAAAAACAAACCGACCTTGGAAGACGGCAGGGTTTACTAATTCTCATGATGACCGATGTTGATATTGATGGATAAATGACATCGATGGATCCAAATGTGCGTACAACTTCTTATTTCTAATTAGACAAGCTACCCGCAATGCACGAGACACTTGGAAAAAAATAGAATTAGAAAGATATATGGAGGATTTCTTAGAAAATGTCGGTCCCTAAATTAAATAGAGTTCCTAAAGCAAGGATGTCAATCCGTGTTCAAGAAAGCAATCTGATAATGATCAGATAAAATGATAAAACAGATAATATGAAAGGAATGATAACCAAATCGTACCAAGCCAAGAACATAGATGTTAATCAAACACCACGATCAATAAGATGAAAGCAATTCGCCATAATAACTTTACATAAACCTTTGCAAACAAATGAGTAAAGCGATTATCATATATTATTATGGAACTCAATGCGATACATTGAGAATGGGCCTTGCTTGAATAGGCAAGGAATAACAATCTAAGAACCAATCAAGGTCGTAGGTCAAGCCATAAAACAAGGAAATAACTAGTCATCAAAGAACTAGTTAAGACCATAGATTTAGGAGAGAATTAGACATCAAGGATCTAGTCAATACCATAGATCAAGGAAAGAACTAGTCAATACCATAGATCAAGGAAAGAACTAGATAATATCTCCTAATATCTAAATAATATAAAACAAATATCCACACACATAAGTGGGTGAGGATAAATACAATAAAGGTAAATAAAGTACCTAGGTGAACATGAGCTAAGATAAATACCTACTCTAACACCCCCAAGTGAAGCTAGGGGCAAAAATAGAAGTGGCATGTCCACGTATGAGTCCTGGTAACTAGGCTCGATGAGGTACTCATGTACAATAATGGGGAAAAAGGGGCACCACAAGGTATCCAAAACTAGTAACAACAAAGTAAAGAGAGAAAAAGCCCACTCCAAGGCATCCCAAGAAGCTCGGCTCAAAAACTCATACAATGTTGAAGAAGTTTGGTGTGCATTGTGGTCTAAATCCACGGCTCGATCATAGAACTCAAAAACAACTGACACTGGGCTTCACCAGAATAGCTCCATACAAGGAGACTATCAACGGAGTGATGTCGAAAGTGTAAAAAAAACACCAAACATAATTTGATCAACTGCTGCAAATAGGTGTGCCACGATCCAAGAACAAAAACCAAAGCAACAAGGTAAGGACACAAAATCTAGAGTGTCATGATCCAAGAAAAGCTAAGATAACAAGGCAAAGACACAAAACCCGAAGAAGCATGATCAACACCACACCCTCACCTATTGTTGAATGGGTGGAGTGGACGCTTCAAATATGTATGAGTTGCACAAAAATCAACTACTCAAACACGACAAAATAACACTAGACTTCACCGAATAGATCCCCCATAAGAGATACTATCAACATGGCAAAAGTGTCAAAAATACAGATACAAAATCTCTCAACAAATAAGAGAGATACACTACACCCGCTAAAAATGCTCAAAACAAGAAGCATCACAATGCGAAGGTATAGAAAGTGGAGCAAGAGGCCGGATGGTGGAGGAGCCACGCTGTAGAGTCCTCTCAATGAATTCCTATGTCTTCATCACGAGTGATCAGATATCCACCCCAAATTAACATGAGATGGATGAAGAATATGCTTGCATATGACTTGGTGTAAAATACATAATGGGTGTATGCAAAAGAACATCAGAATGTGTGTCAAAGTTAATCATGTCGGCGGAGCCTGAAATCTCGGAGTTTCTCAAGCTTTGAGTGAAGGTATAGAACTCATGTGTCACTCATGATCCTCAGAAAGATTCAAGCAAATAAAAAAGGAGCTCTGTCAATGTGTGATCCCAATGAAGTATCTCGCTTTCGAAAACCAATGTCATGAAAAGAATTCTACTTAACATGTCGAATAGAGGAAACAATACCCTATGAATGTTTGTCAATGACTCCACTAGTGAGACCCATAAAATGGAGCATGCGAGAAGCGAATGCGGTGGTATGCTTCTCAAAAAAATCCATGCATGCTAAGCAAAAGTAGGATACACAACATGTGGTACCTGTAATAGGCACAAATCTGGAAGAGCATACGGTAAAAAGCTTCATATGTGAATGAGCATCAAGAGTAGGAACAGACTCAAAATCTTGTGAGATCAATGTCAGTGGATTCAGGAGCAATAGCTGCAAGTGGACTAGGAACATGGATATGGCTGTCCACAATATGATGGTGATGTTGTAGGCTAGCAAGTTTGTTCTGCAGGAAGTGTATTATTGTAACCTTATCATGAATGAGTGATTGTAGAAGATAATTTCGCTACTTGAGTGATCTATTTTCTTCCACAAATTTTACAATATCCTCTTGAAGTCCACATACTTCAGAGAAAAGCATATCATTCTCAGAATCCATGATAGGTACAAAATGTAACTCCTAAAAGTTTAGGATGTCGGGCTCAGCCAAAATTACGTCCACAATTGATTACAACACTCCTCCATATTTGGCACTTTATAATTATAGTGCAAGTCTCAAAATAAATAACTCCAATGGAAATAGCATGAAAAAACAAGCACTTTTGCAAAAATCTTCTTGCCTTCCGGATCTAATGGAAGCCTCCATTTTGCATAAAAAAACACCCAGTAACAAAATATGACCAAATCCCAAATATATGAATATCAATGAATTTATTTACAATCTCCATCTCTGATACCATGAAAGGAACGATAACTAGATCATACCAAGCCAAGAACACAGATGCTAATCAAACACCACGATCAATAAGATGAAAGTAATTTGCCAGAATAACTTTACATAAACCTTTGCAAATAAATGAGTAGCAATATCATATATTATTATAGAACTCAATGCAATACATTGAGAATGGGCCTTGCTTAAATAGGCAAGGAATAACAATCTAAGAACCAGTCAAGGTCGTAGATCAAGCCATAAATCAAGGAAATAACTAGTCATCAAAGAACTAGTCAAGACCATAGATTTAGGAGAGAACTAGACATCAAGGATCTAGTCAATACCATAAATCAAGGAAAGAACTATTCAATACCATAGATCAAGGAAAGAACTAGATAATATCTCCTAATATCTAAATAAGATAAAACAAATATCCACACACATAAGTGGGTGAAGATAAATACAATAAAGGTAAATAAAGTACCTAGGTGAACATGAGCTAACATAAATACCTACTCTAACACGATATAACCAATAATGCAAAAGCAAAGGGACTAACGTGGTCCATGGTTATATGATGATCTCATAATGTGGTGATACCTAATCAAAAGGGAGTCTAGGGATCACAAAATGGCTCAAAGGAACAAAGACATTGATGGTTGTGACGCTCACAATGGAAAACTGAGAAATGTGTTGGATTTTGGATAGCTAAAAAGTGATGGGTATGGCTTTAAGGAGCTTGATAGGAATGGAAAAACACCTACAAAGGTAGAGTGGTAATAAATTATGGGTCTAGATATCTAAAAGGAAAGCTTAGGGATTAAATGATCAAATAGATAGATATTGTTGGCAATTGAAGCTAATTGACGGTGATTTGGACGAATCACTTTTGATTATTGTGGAAATGTACAGGCTTCCAAAACATGAGATAATGTCGATTAAATATTTTAAAGGACGAGTAAATGACATAATAATGTTGAAAGCAAGATATTTTCCTTGTATAAGTTGATAAAGCGATACTTAAAAGAGCTTGAAAAGAATCGAATCGGAAACGAGGCACCACGAAGTAGTTGCACTCTAACGAAATCGTGAAAGCTCCAGTGATAGCAAGGAAAAAATGATCAGTAATGGAAGAACTTGCTCAACAATAGAAACAAATCTTGCATAGAGGAAAGACAGCAGAGTGTCTTGGCATGCTCATAAATGAATAGAAAAGGGGTACATATAGGGTGTTGAGTAACCCTAGTGCATGACACACATGAAACCCTAAACCTAACCCATGTGAGATGACCCTCCAACATGAGAGGAGGAAACATAGGATAACTCACACTAACACCCCCCTTCATCAAAGCTGGGGTAGTGGCTGTGATGAGTTAGACGGAAGAGAAAGACACTCCTAAACAACTAAGAAAGATGTGCCAATGGGGCCTGGCAACTAAAGGCCTGATAAGGTGCCCATATATAAACACAATCTTCCTAGAAGAAGAAGAAGAAAAGGAGTACATAGCCCTAAGAAGATGGGAAACTACAGAAGACCTCACCCCAAGAAGAGACCATAAGTGAAGAAACTTCATCTCAGTGAAGGGCTTGGTGAATAAATCTGTAATCTGATCAGCTGTCTGAATGTACTAAATGTTGATGATACCATCATGAATAAGCTCTCGTATGAAGTGCATATGGATCTCAATGTGCTTCATCTCATTGATGTTGAACTGGATTTCTGAAAATAGAGATAGTGCTCGTGTTATCACAATACATAATGGTAGGCTGCCGAAAGTGGATGTCAAACTCTGTCAGAATACCCTGTAGCCAAATAGCTTTTATGGCAGCATTGACTGCTCCTCTGTATTCTGCCTCTATAGATAATATCACAATTGGATTCTAATTCTTACTAGACCAACTAATAGGACCCGAACCAAGAGAGAAACTATAGCCAGAAGTATATTTCCGATGATCTAAGTCACCGGCCCAATCAAAATCTGTGAACCCAATCAAGTCGATATCAACCCCTCCATGATAGTGTATGCCATCAGCATAAGTGCCACGAACATAATGAAGGATCCATTTAGCTACTTTCCAATGCAACTCATGTGGCTCCTGTATGAATCTGGACATGATCCCAATAGCATATGATAAATCCGGTCGAGTGTGAGTCAAGTAGATCAAGCTCCCCACTAACTGTTGGCAAAGAGTACCATCAACCAAGGGAGTAGAGTAATCTGAAACCAACTTAACCCCGGAAAGAAAAGGAGTAGGAGAATACTTACAATCAGACATCTGAAACCGAGCTAGCAAATCAAGAGCATACTTAGGTTGTGAAATCAATATTCCGAGTCATATTGTGAAATCTAGATCCCAAGAAAGTAATGAAGCAAACCTAAGTCAGTCATGGAAAACTTGTTGGCTAAGGCAATCTTCACAGAATCAATAATAGAGGAAGAGCTGCATGTGATCAACAAGTCATCAACATATAGAACAAGAATGAGTATGGAGTCATCTTGCCATAGAATATAAAAATTTGGATCAGAGTGACACCTAGTAAACCATGATGTAAGTAAGAAGGATTCCATCTTGGCATACCAAGCCCGAGGGGCTTGTTTAAGGCCATAAAGAGACTTCTTTAACTTACAAACGAGGGAGGAATATTGGACATAACCCGGAGGTTGTTCCATATAGATCTCTTCCTCTAGGTCACCATGAAGGAAGGCACTCTTAACATCCATTTGATAGACTTTTCATCTGTTCGCTGCGGAAATGGCTAGGGTCAGTCGAATAGAAGTCATCTTCGCAACGGAGCAAAGGTTTTTGTATAATCAACCCTAGCTATCTGGGAGAAACCCTTAGCTACTAATCACGCTTTAAAATTTTCGACATCTCCATCTACTCCATACTTTGTTCGGAACACCCACTTACACCAAACGATTTTTCTTCCTTTTGAAAGAGTGGTGAGATCCCAAGTACCATTCTTCATGAGAGAGGAATACTCCTCATCCATGGCAGAATCCCACTCAGAAATACCATAAACCTCCTGGAAATACTGTGGATCAGAATCAGAGGTGAAGAAAGAGTGGGGTCTAATGAAATCTGAGCGAGTACGTCTCATATCCAAAGTATCTCCAACTAAATCTCCAACACTTTGCAATTTTTTCCTGGCCTAAAGGGGACCAAGAGGATCGGGCTCGAGTCGAAGATTCTTCACTTGAGTGAGAAGGGACATAGTCCTCATTATCACCGCTATTAGAATCAAAAGACTCGAGGGTTGGATGGTCGGGAAGGATCCGGAAGAGGAGCACGCTCACAAGCGGTATCATCATCGATGAGTCGAATCGAATCGATGAAGTGAAGAACCTCAATAGGTGGAGAAGTAGAAGTCGAAGAAGACTCATCGAACTTAACACTTCTCTCAATATATAGCTCATGAGAAGTAGAATTCATCAATCGATATCCCTTCACGCCATCAAGATACCCTACAAAGATACAAGGTTTGGATTGTGGTTCCAAGGCCTTGTGTTTCTTCTTGGGAATCCAAGCCATAGCCTTGGATCCGAAGACTCGAAAGTGCTCAACATTAGGCTTGCATCCAAACCAGGCTTCAAAGGGTGTCATCCCTCTTACTGCCTTGTGTGGAACACGGTTCTGAATGTAATTTGCACAATTCACTACTTGCCCAATACTGTGGAGGAAGAGACTTCGAGTGAATCATACAAGTGGCCATCTCCTTCAGAGTACGGTTCTTTCTTTCTGTGACTTCCATTCGCAAGGGCTATAAGCAACTGTATGCTACAGAGAGATCCCTTCAGAAGTATAGAAATCCATGAACCTATTGTTTACATATTCACCTCCATTGTCGGTTTGAAGAACCTTGATAGACCGTTCCGCCTATTTCTCAGCAAGAGCCTTAAAGTCCTGAAAATGTTTAAAGACTTCAAACTTAAGCTTAAGAAAATATACCCAAGTATATTGTGAATAGTCATCAATGAAGATTAGCACATAAAGAGCTCTAGTAAATGAAGGAGAAGGAAATGGACCAAAAACATCACTGTGAACAAGATCCAAAGGACGAGTGGCTCTCCAGGATTTTCCTTTGTCAAAGTTCTTTTCAGGATGCTTTCCAAGGGTACAACCCTCACAAAGACCCTTAGAAAACTTGACGCGAGGCAACCCGTTGACCATTTCGTTTTGACTCAATTGTTCAAGATAGTGATAATTTAGATGTCCAAAATGCTCATGCCATAGCTTACTAACCTCATTTGCATGAGTGAGCAAGGTAGTGGGCGTAGAATCAGAAGTAAAGTGGGAGAAGGTGTACAACCATGAATGGTGATTTGTCTTTCCCTCAGCCATTGTAGTGTCATTGTTAAGCTCATGAATGATCACCGAGTTAGGACCAAATTCCACTCACATTCCTTCACCAAGGTGAGTAATTTGGTAAATTGATAGGAGATTGGTAGAGAGATCAGGAACACTCAACACTTGGTTAAATGTTCCCCATCCATCTCTACCGATCCACTACCAGAAACCGACACTGTCGTGTCATTACCCATCGTGATTTGGGACATTCCACAAGGTTTGATGTTGGAAAACTCAACATGTGAAGAACCCATGTGGTGCGAGGCACCGAAATCTATAATCCATGTCGATGAAGGAGCAACTTTGGCTACAAGGGCCTTTCCTTTCTTCTTATCATTTTTAGTACCTTTTGCAGTAGAAGACTCGGCCTTCGGAGCACTTTATTTTATTGATTCAGGAACACTTATTTTATTTTTATCAAGTAAATGAGATAAGTGATCAATTTGTTACTTAAAACAGTGTTGCTCGTCATGACCAATATTCTTGCAATAGGAACACGATTAAACAAGTACTTGCTTTTCTATGCTCTAGGCTCAGAAGTCGAAGTGTTTGTGTCATTTTTAGGTTTGATCTTGGTTTCTTTCTTAGGTTGATCCTTAGTTTCTTTCTTCTTTTCAATCTTCTTTCCCTTGCTAGTACTTACTACAAGGGCATGTGACTTGCACTTGAGAGACCCCATTTGAATGAGTTTGTCCTGTTCTAAAATGAGTTGGGACGAAAAGCAAGTCAAAGGAGGGCATCGTCCAAGTATCACCCAAAACAACTTTTGTAGCATAGAAAGTTGACACAAAGACAGAATATTCGGGACCTAGCTTAGAGAGAATCAACAAGATCAATTGAGAATCTTTCTTTTCTACTTGACATCCTTTTAACAATAATCTAATGTGGACAAATTTGAGAAGAAGGCTTGTAGGTTTTCAAAGTCACTAGGATTTAACCCTAGTAGTTCGTTTTCCAACTCATGCGCTCTCATGTCATCTAGTTGTCCAAACATCGCATCCAGCATTTTCCACGTAGATGTAGGTGTTTCAGACGCCTCAATGTGGAAGAGAAAGTCAGGAGAAACGGACATGCAAAGAAGACCTAAAGCTTCATCACTACGGTTTAACCACTTAGATTTTTAGGTTCGTCATCTGGTTCAGTCTCAGTTCCCATGGTGATGCGGTATAACCCTTTACCCCTTAGTTTCATTATTATTTTCGATCTCCATTCGAAAAAGTTGAACGGTGTAAGCAAAGGAATTGAAAGTGCATCCATAGTGAGAGAGAGAGAAAGAAATGCAGAAAAGAAACACAACCACCTAGGACAATAACAACCCCCTGCTTTTGGCACTTTATAGTTGAGTGCGTTGATTACAATCGAGTCCATGCGTGTGGTTTGAAACACTTGGTAACTTGTCTTGCAATTAGTGTAATAACGCACAAGAGAGGAGACCACAACAGTGTTTCATGGAGCGCAACAAAAGAGGAACACTGTAAACAAGCACAAGCAAAAAATAGAAAGGAGGTGAAAGCCAACCCTGGTGGTGAGAAAAAGTGTCTCATGTCGCACGAAAGAATCCCTTTGTCGTAAAATTGTGGTGGACGCGCTCATAAGTCCACAAAAAAGGAATAGAACAAAACTCAAAAGAATGATCTGAAAGAAGCAATACAAAGACACCCCCCAGAATGTGGCACTTTATAAAATTAGTTCGTTTACAAAGCTAATGATCCCATCATCTAGAGTGTAAAAAAACATGCAACTTTGACTAAAGAAGTGCTCAAAACCGAGCAACGAGTCAAAAGTTATAGCAAAAACCAATTCCTATAATTGATGAGAAAAATCCAATAAGCCTGCAAACGGATTAAAAAATCACCCTAAACGCATGCAAAGGGTGTCGTATGTATGCTCGTTGGAAATGGCATGGAATTTGAGATAGGGTTTGTTTGTATTGTGAGGGGGGATTAGCCACCTGCCAATCCCGGACCTCACCCTTCGTCTTCGGCACTCGACGGAAGGTTAAAAATACAACAAGCCAAAAGACCAAATTATAATGCCAAGGAAATATATTGTTTAGATAATGTGAAATTAATAAAAGATAGATTTAATTAAATTAAATCTAATTAATTTCAGGAAATAATTAAGATCTAAAAAGGATTAGAATTTTAATTTAGATCTTTTAAATATTTGATGAAACTTCTAAAAACAAATTGCTAAAATGGTTTTAGAAACTTGTCATATATAAAAAACACTCTAAAGTTAGAAATGTTTTTAAAAACTTACCAAAATATTTGATTTGTTTTACAGACAAAAAACTGAGCATGGATGAAAAAACATGGCTCGTTTTTGGAAAAAACAGCGTTTTTTTGTTGTGAGTAAGATTTAAAAAAGAAAGAAATAGAAAACTTACCAAAACATTGTACCAAAGAAGAGGCGAGGTTATAGGCCGTTTTGGAGTTATAGCCACATTTTTTGTTGCCAACACCAAAAATAAAGAGAACAGGCCGCGCCGAGAATGTACAGACACAAAAAAATGGTTTGCAGGTGCGTGGGTGCCAAGGAGGAGTCTATAGTCCACGCATAAGGGTGTAAAACCCCTTTTATCAAACAAAAACGTGGCAGATGTGATTAAAAACGCCTGTGAAGCAAAAAAATGTGGTAGATGTGATTAAAAATGCCTGTGAAGCAAAAAACATGGTAGATGTGATTAAAAACACCTGTGAAGCAAAAAAACGTGGCTGTTGTGTTGAAAACGCATGAACAATAAACAAAATGCGACGGTCAAGAAAAATCCACGGAACAATATGCGAGGATGGAGTGAAGGAGAAAATGTAGAGAACAATCCAAAAATGGTCAGAGGGACAGCAGTTAGTTGATGAGAAACCACAACTAAAGAACACAAAGATCCTGCAACCACAGACAACATGCATAGACAAATATCCTGCAAAAACCAGAGATCTTAAAAAAATTCACTTCCATTTTAATAAATTAACAAAAATGAAATGAATCTCTATTTTGGATTTTGATACATCCAACTAAAAAAAAAGAGTTAAAAAACCTGATTTCTCAAGGTATTTTGAAAAAACTGCACATGCACAAGAAAAAAACACAAAAAACTTTCCGAGAAAGCTTGTTAGAGATATTTGCAAGATAATTTCTATAAAATAGTGATCAAGGACTTGCATACAGAGTAAAATAGTGAAACTAAGTAAGAGTAATAGAAACAAAAAATAAATCAAGTGCACGTTTACCCGATCTCAGCTCTAATACCGTGAAAAGAGTTTGCGAGAATCGAATCAGAAATGAGGCACCACGAAGTATTTGCACTCCAACAGAATCATGAAAGCTCCAGTGATAGCAAGGAAAAAATGATCAGTAATGGAAGAACTTACTCAACTGAAACAAATCTTGCATAGAGGAAAGACAGCGGAGTGTCTTGGCATGCTCATAAATGAATAGAAAAGGGGTACATATAGGGTCTTTGAGTAACCCTAGTGCATGACACACATGAAACCCTAAACCTAACCCATGTGAAATGACCCTCCAACATGAGAGGAGGACACATAGGATAACTCACACTAACAAAGACAAGAAGACGATATTACCCGAGAGATGGAGATTGTAAATGCAAGAACATTTTGATTTGATTCATGGGCATTTGAATAGCCTCCAAGGGATAAAAAAATAGAGTGATGTTTGGAATTTTCTATGATTATCTCGGTTCCTGTGAATACGACTACGATACAAAATAACTACAATGATAAGGTTTCAAAGAGAAATCGACATGAAGGAACTGGACCAACCTCGACAACCTCGAATGGAGTGCGAAACTCGTATATATAGAATCGTTGGAGATCCAGAAAATCATCGGCGATTGTGGGGTTTATTTAAAACCAACCCCTAACCGAGTTGTTTTGACTTGATATTTCGTGAGGGATGAAATATATGTGGGTAAAAGGTTGTAAAATGGTTAGGAAAATTGTTTAATTTGTTTTTTCTTTATTTTGTTGGGGTAAGTGAGTGCTTTGGGTGATTTAGGAAGGGGTAAAATAATATTTTACAACTATTGGATAATATTGACAAGGAGTAAATATGATGGGGAGAAATAAGACTTAGGATAAAGGATTATAGATGACAATATTGATTTGATAATGTTGACGGGTTACCAAACACGCATACGGGGATTAGAAGTGCTAATTTAGGTTTCTACAAAGAAATATTACTAGCAATAAATGATATACAAAAGAGCCTTCAAGTATTCAAAGTTCCTTAAAAAGATACACACATCCTATGGGTAGGTGTATGGGAGGTTTTGGAGTGTGGGACAAGGTTTACTTGTCCCACACACCTTCCAAAATTGCCCTCAAAGGCCAAATTCGAGTTTTTCATAAATGGAAAACTTCCAACCTCAAAACATGAGCCCAAACATCCCAAAATTTGAAAAGGGATTAATTTAACAATCCAACTTACAAGTTAATTAAATCAAATCATCAAAAATAAGCAAACTAGTCAATCTAAAGGTTAGAAAGGAAGGAAATTAAATTTAAATCAAGGAATATAAACAACATTCAAACTAAGCTCACTTTTACGCAATAACATTTCCTGATCAAATTTCGATCCCGAATGGCCCATTGTTGGCCAATGAGCCCCATGTGAGTTAGTCCCCCTTCATCCTCTTTTTTTCCTTTATTTTTTGTTTATTTTGTGGTTCTAATCTCCTAAACACCTGTTCATCATCTGCACACTCAACAAACACATCATACCTACCTGAAATGATATATATAAATAAATTCTAACTATTGCACAAACACACACATGCATCAAAACAATTTACACACAATTCATATATATAATTTCCAATATTAATTTCTCAACATCAAATAAGTTCACCAGAATTTCCATGATTATACATTTTCAATAGAACACGAAAACTAATCTTACTTGCATCAATTATCCATCTACTTGTTATCTGTTATTCATCATTCAAGCCAATAAAATATGCACACATACCAAACTCTAACAATTAACTTTTACTAATAACCTTCCATAATATGATAACTACAAATATAATTCATGTTTGCAACCCATAGTAAAATATATGCAAATCATAATCCTACAACATCAACTATGTGTATCTATCAAAAACACTATATCAATATATCATGTCGTAATCATGTTAGTCAAGTCATAAGGTTGGCACCTGTGCCAATTCAATGTATACCAAGAGTCATATAATGTAACTATAATATGGATGGAGAGGTAAATATATCTAAACAATGTCCGAGGAAAGTGGGCACTACATCCCCTCCCCTTGAACATGACTTCCTCCTAGAAGTCACGAGGAGGGTTATAAAATCCATAGTCAACAATTTGACTTAAGTACTCACTAGGATTTCTTGCAGAAAGAAACAAGTTAAACTTTAATTACCTCACACAATATTTTTCTATTAATACCACCATGATAAGCTCACGTGTGAAAAGGAGAGGATCAATTTACTAATTTTTGTGAAGATTGGTAGTTCCTTCTTCACTCAGACCTTGCTTTTATTGCTTGTTAGGGTTCCTAGTGAGCTTAGGTACACTTAATTTGGTGAATTACTTTATTTATTGATCAAATTCCTTGATTTCTTTAGTTGTAAGGTGTTTCCTTCACTATTCCTAATCAGGAATTTAGCGTGTTATTTGATTTACTAAGTTTCAATTTTGTGTACTAGTTATCCTTATATTTTTATTACTTGCTTAGATACATCCCATTTATACATTGGTGTTACAACCCATCATTTTCCGACTAGAGACTCCTAATTCTACACTATTCAATTGTTTTCACTAGTTTATTACCAATTCGGGTTTCAAATCATACACAACATTTCCATTTTATCCTATTGTTCTAAGAGTAGTTTGCTTATTGCTCTACCCAATGGTCATTATATTCAGTTTTAAATTTCTTAATTATTACCACTTATTCATGGTTCAATTATAATTTTCTTATTAACTAGTTTAATATTATCAATACATTTATCATTACTTCTATTTCTTATTACACTATTAAGGTTTTCTTGGGCAATCTCCTCTTAACTTGCAAATTCATATTCTAAGTTTCATTCTTATTCAATATATTTTCAAACTTCTTGCTTAAAACTATGTTGTTGAAGACCTAGAAAGATTATATGACTCCTTGTTAAGGCTTATTATTATTTTTATTTATTTATTTCCCCCTTTCCTTGCATCTTACCTTAATACTTGATTAAATTAGAATTACCTTTGTTATAGTCCCCTTATTATATTGCTGACCATGTTTGATTCTTACTCTAGAATGTACATATGTTTTCCGAGTTCACTTCTTACTTTGATTATTTATATTATTCTATTCTAAATATTTGATTTCTTCATTTTCAATTTCATTTACCATAATTCACTGTTAGTCCTTACATGTTTATCATTTATATGTACACAATTAATTCCTTCTTATACTTGTTTAAATGCCTCGTCAATTCAATTACTGACCATATGCCATCTTATTGTTTTCCAGGACTATGACAATTTTGTTTGGTTTATTTGAATGGTTCATATAAAATTTAGCCTATTTCATTCCTACTTTTGTTTTATTAATCCCACAATGTTTCCAAATTATTTCTTTTACTCCTAAGCTTATAATTTCTCATTTCTACTAGTTTTATTCACTATTTAGGGTTGTTTAGGTGCATAGGACATGGCGAGTCAATTTATATTTCCAACATACACAAAATAATCTCAAATTGTGCTCAAATACCACTCTTATAGGTTTCGTAACATCTTTACAAAGATGAATGGGATAGGAATTCACACGTAAATTCTTAAGTAACAATACTATATCAAAAATCATGGCTTAGAACATAACATTGACACGAATGAAACTAGTTCATTTCACATTCCCATGAATTTTAAAACTAAAGTTTACAAGAAAACACAAACAAATGTACACAGAAACTTGTACAACACATCTCGATACTATAATTATTCCAAGGAAGTTACATACTGATAATTTCATTTATCATCCCAAAACAACAAGGACGAAAAAGCACAATGTTTCACCCTCCAAGAGGGTTCTACGGTCCCAATTTCCATGGTGGTATAGGATTACGATACAGGGGAACCTCGAATATAATGATTATATGACTTGTATAAGAAATAATTCCCACAAAGGTTTCCTCCTCTTCTTAAGAACTAAGTGTTGCACCCTTTGAACATTCTTGGCTCTATGCGTTCAAGAAGTTATTTCTTGTTCGCTCGTTGTTGTCATCTCATGGTGGTGCACCTTTCTAGAAAGATCACAATATCTTTGTATATGGGGAAGTAGGTTGCTCAAGTACATAAACTAAAACAACTATCATAGATATCCAAGCGTCGTAAACCTACACTTTGATACCAAGTGTGACACCCCAAAAAATTACTCGTAAAAAATGACTAAGTTTAGAGGTAGAAAATTATGGAATTAACTTTTTGATTAGAGAAATAATTAATGGGAACAAATCTCAAGTCTATGTTATAATTTAGTTACTACATGTCGTTGCATGATGCCACTAAGCTTCCACACTTGCAAGTTAGTCACATTGTGTGTTTGAGCGATTGACGGTTAAATTGGGAAAGCCAATAATCATGAAAGAGTGTCGGTTCACAAGTGGACTAAAAGCGGTCACAAGATAGTTAAAGCACGATTACACTTTTTAATAGTTACATAAAACTTTTTATATTTTCATGTTCGGGTAGCTACTTTAGGTTTCACCTGAAGTGCACATGACCACCTAGCAAAAAGGTTCATTCTTAGCCAAAATTCTAGTCACTTAAAAAAATCTATGTTTATTCTAACCGTCAAATCTACTCATTTAATTTTTCCCTTTACTCTATTAAATCGAAGTAACTTACTCAAATACGATGGTATAAAGCTATTCGTTTATTACTTTTTAGAACCTTAGTTTCTAAAAATAATTAAAATCCTATTAATTAAAAGATAACATTTATACTATGAAGAGGATCCTTTATCACCAAATAACTTAAGTTTGTCAAATCAATTAATACTATTATACTTTAAGTTATAATGAATTTTAATTCCATTTTAGAACCATGGTTATATATACAATAACAAAACCTACTCATAACTAAAGGTGCCCAACTCAATTAGTCAACCCTGACCAAGTGGAGGAGGAGGATTCATTTTCAGCCCTTAGATTGGGTTAATATTCACCCTAGGATCTAGGGTAGGTGGAAAACTCCTAAGTTTCTAAAACAACCTCCTTGTACATCCTTTCTTTCTCGTTTTCATCTTATTTCTTCTTTGGTTTTATCATTCCCCATTCTTGCGGGTTTAATGGAGGAGTCTTCTTCAAAGAAGGAAAATACATTGTAAGGAAGTATGTAATATATATAACCAATTTTATATATATATAAACTAACTTATATTTACAAAGGCTGAATGGCCAAATGTGAAGGGAAGGCTCTTGGGGAAGTGAAAGGGATGGCGAAGAAGGAAAGGGATGGCGAAGGGAAAGGATGTGGTCGGTGGCATGCCATATGAGGGAAAGGATGTTGTAAAGGCCGAGAGGCATGGGGGAGAGGGTATGAGGGATTCGTAGATGGGGAGTGTGTGGGGACGGCTTGGTCATCCCCCCAGTGCGTGGGAAGTCAGGGTGGGTCGGCCAATGGCCCCACCGTGGATGGGGTTGGGGAGGGTGGAGGTGGGAGCAGCTTCACAACTGCGTGAGTGTGGCCCACAAAACCATTATTTTAACTTATTTCTTTAATAAATAAATAAATAGTTTATAATACATGTATTTTTATTTATATATGTTTATTTATTTAATTATTTCAAGCTATTTAATTTATATAATATCCACACATATCTATGTATACAATATATTATCTTTATAATATAATACATATATATATACCTACAAAATTTTGTATATAATATATAACCTATATTATTTATATTTTTTTGTATAAGATCTTAAAACTATAATTATTTAATAAGAACATACTCGCTTAAGGTCTTATACATATCTACTTAATATAGATATATTGATTTACATATATTTAGTTAGTGTAAATTTTCTAAAAACTTAGTTTCCTTATAGATTGATAAGTTTATTGTCTAAAAGTCTATATATCAAAACTATACTAGTTTCTAAGTTTTTTGTTAATAGGGCTATATAAACAATTTTAGCCCTCAAGGAATGAAGATCTAACAAGTCACTAATATACTTCTAATTTAAAGTGATTTTATTTACCCAAATGAACTTATATTTACCGAGTTATTAAAACTTTAGTTCACCTAATCATTGAATTCCTTCCTTATTACAAATCCAAACTAGGATCACTCATTCCCTTAACAAGTTTCTTGTGAGACTAAGCATTTCCAATAGTTATACCAAGTAACTTCCATAACCAAAATTTAGCTAGATAAAGGGTACACAATTTTGAAATCTCATTTCCAATTTATTAAGAACCTCAATCCCATGATCAAACTTGCACAGCTATATACATGAATTTATTAACTAAATGTGAAACATAACATTTGAAGCACCTTTGCAATAAAATTTTGTAAAACATTTGAAGAAGAATATGACTTTCATTCACTCTTTTAAATGCATTGAGAAATTGAGCAAGTAGGAAATTCATTTAACAACTAATTATCCTTAATCATTTCCACCACCTTTTTTAGCTTAAATAGATGGAAGACAATTCTTGAAATGCTCCATTGAACAACACAAATGAAATCCATTCTTTTTATCATGAAACACTCATAAAGTAAGCATTTAGAGAGAGAATGGAGGATTAAAATGATATTCTATTTCATTTTACTAATCGTTTTCAAGCACAACTTTACAACATCAAGAATGCAACAATAAGTCTATTTTTATCTTCAATGCAACTAATACATATGTGTAAATAGTTCTTTTAAGGGAAAAGAGAGAGATAATTTAAAAATTCATTTTTCATTCGTAATACCACTTTCAATACCAAGAATACAGCCAAAATCTTTCAATTCTTCACTTAGCAATGCCATATACTTTTATAAATAACTCTTTCAAGGAAATGAGAGATAAAAGGAAACTTCAATTAATTTTCAACACCTTGTTATCACCAAATTATAGCACCCTCTAATATGTCATGAACTGTGGATGAGCAATCATTTTTTTGGTAACATGGGACCATCTCTCAAGTTGTGGGACTTGCATACTTGAGATGGACATCTAGAGAAGGTTGGTTCCTCTACCTAAACATAATGCTAAAATACTCCTAGAAAGGAAAATGCAGTTAACTAATCTTAAACTAACCACTCCAAGGGACTAGGGGGAAAAAGAGTTAGAAAGATGCATAAAAGGGAAATCATAAGCTAAAATGTGGTGATAGCACCAGAATAGGGGTGAGAGACACTCTAGTGAGGGAGAAAAAGAAAGAAATGGACAAAGGAGAGGCCAAACATAAGTGACACACATACATCTTCATTTACCATCTATTCTCACATGAAACATGGAAAAAATGAGCTTGCAAATATAAATACATGCACACCACAATGTAATAAGAAAAAGAGAGGCAAGGTTGCAAATAAAACAAGATAGGATAGAAAAATGTGTCACAAAACAAAGCTTTATTACAATAAGAAGTATTCACAATCCATTACAATTATAGAAGAAGGCACAAAAATACATTGCCAAGCCCAAAATGGAGGTTTGACGGCTCATAGTTGTTCGGAACAAATTTGTGAGTTCCATTCAATTTTGAATGTCCATCCCTTTCAAAATGAAAGGTTTTATAATATATAGCTTGAATGAGAGAGAAATAAGAGAGAAGAGAAGGGGCACAACTTTTTTGGACTTCAACCACCAACAGTCTGCATTAAACTCACCTACAAAGCACATGGGCACTCTGCAAGGCCTTTATTATGTTAATTTTTTCTGTATAAGCAAATGAAGTCATTCCTCATCAAGTCGGTGGTTTAACAACTTGATTTGATCAATTGTGTGCCAAAATAGTCCTCTTCGCCTCCAAAATCCATGCTTTTCATTTTACCCCCAAAAGCCACCAAAATCATATTTTGATGATGTCAAGTTGAAGGGCTCAAGGAGATCTTTCCAACGATATAAGATTTGTCTAGTTTGGATCTCAAGATCAAAATATATGGCCATTTAAATTTTTACCAATCGAGAGGCACAAGAATTTGACATGTGACAGCTTTTGATTGGTTAGAGGGTTGACCTCTGCCAATGTATGCTTACTTTTTCCTTTTTCAAGTGGCATTCCATCATTGGCTCACAATATCGGGCTCTACTTCCATGTCTACCATCTATACTTTCCTCTATTTTTCCTTGGCTTTAAAAAGGTCTGTTGTATTAAAAAATATAGACCAATAGAAATTTTCCATGTTCCTTTGGGATGTCGACTGTCCTTCAACCTACATCTTCCCCTTTTAAATGCGATCCAATGAGAAGGATCCACATTTCTTTGCCATTGTCGATTTTATGACATGTGGACCAATGAGGGGGCTCCACGCCTCTTCACACTAACAATTCATGTCGAGCCCTTAGAAGCGTCAACCAATAAGAAACAACCATGCTTCTTTGTAGATTTCCCTTTCAAAGCCCTTTGACTAACCATTGTGAATTACGAGCCAATGAAAAATCTCCACGTAGCTTCACATGTAAGTCCTTTTGATTTTTTCCTTTGACATCCACAAACCATCATTCGATGAGGAAGCTCCACGCCTTTATACGTTGTCAAAATTTTGATAGCCTCTTCTGACAATTACGAAGTGCGAGACAATGAGAAAGCTCCGCGTACTTTGCATTGTCATTTTTTTCTTCTAGATCCTCTAACACCTACGAAATGCGAGTGAAGAGGGAAGCTCCACGTCACCCCTATGTCAGGACTTGTCAAACCACCTTTCTTTTGATTGCTACTAATTAGATGGGCCTTTGCATTTTTCATTCTTCAAAATGAGAGAAAATGCGGTGATTCCACGTAGCTCTTCACATTGCAATTTCTAATTCTAGGGACTTAGAAACTTTTTGGCTTTTGAATTTTTGACATGTAACCCCCTGATGTTGAGGTTGAATTTTATGATCAAATGAACGTTAGTCAAATTTTTAACAATCCACCAATGTTTTTAAATTGTGTTTCTACGGGTTTTTGAATACCAATGGCCAGTGCATTTGGGAAGTGTAATTTGTGACAAGTTGTATGACCATCACAAGCTTTGTAAAAATGGATAAGTCCATTTTTAAAGCATTAAGGCCAAAATAACCTAGGAGATAATTTTGGTGAAATTTTGGCAACCTCTCGGGGTAATATGCCTACTAAATTTGACAAGTAGCCCTGAAGCATCCATTGGGCATTGAGTCAAGCCTAAAACATTTTATAAACTCATCAAAAAAATTAAAAAATTTACTCTCAAGTTGTTATGAAGCATGAATGGACTTAGAATGATCTGGAACTACCTGTAAACTTCCTTGGTGTGCTCTTGAAGCTAATATTCTAGGTGTTCTTGATGAAAATTTACAAACCGACCCAAAAAAATATTTTTACTAAGGAAGAGGCACGGGGACTCTAGACTCGAATGTGTTGAAATTACTTGAATTACCATTCACATTATAAAAATCTCTGAATAAGGTTTTATGTGAGTGGAAAATTATTTTGAATCTGAAATTTCACCATGTTCCCTCTATAATTGATCTGATGAGACAAAGAATGAACGTTTGAAGTTGTCTCTAATATGATTTTTTCTAAGTTTTGAAGAAAACTGAATCGAATCATGGCAAATAACGAAGCATTGCAAATTTTGGATCTCATGTTTATTTGGAAATGAAATGCATGCAATTAGAATTGTCCCAAGCATTGAATTTGACCAAAGAAGAAGCACCATGAACTCTTGAGTGAAATGATCTCTTGGGGTCAAAAAATGAACTTTAAAAGTTGCCCCAAAATCTGATTTGGCCAAGAATGTTGCCCAAACTAAATTGGGCTGTTCAAACAACAACAAAGCACATAAAAGCTATGTACAAAATGTGAAAAATCATACATGTTTCCAAATTGAAACATGTAGTGTGCACAATGCACTTATTTTACAGAAAGAAAACCTAATCTACTGACTCTAACCAAAGAAATGACAAGCTAAACAAAGCCTGAAATAGCAAGGAGAAATAGCTTCCCTTTCTTACAATTTTAGACCATGTATTTGATTTGACATTGGACATGGCCTTTAACAAGAGTGAAAAATTAACTTGAAGCCAATTTTCCACCTTCTTCAAAGTATCAGCTAGAAAGAAAACAAATACCTCCTCAATCTAATTTGCATTTAGTTAGAGGTGTTGAGTGACCTCGGGACTTTGTAACTCTTCCTCATACTCTAAAGTGAGCATGACCGGTGGCAACTCCTTTTTGGCTCTAAACTAGCTAGATATTTGATTGGGCAAGGACTAATCCTTTTAATTTTCCCATATTCTTTGCAATTAGCTCCAAGAATGGAGCTGGTAGAGACTCTTTCCTCTTCATGGTGGATGTCTGCAAGCTTGTTTGGAATTGATATTTCTTCTTTTGCAAAAAAATTTGTTTCCACCCTTATGTTCTCATGCTCTTCTTCTTCAAACAAGAATCTAGAGAGCTCAAACTCATCTTCCTTGAAATCTTGAGGCCCTTCCATTAAAAGTGCAACAAGCTCCAAACATGCAAAGCAATGAGGATCATTGCATTCCATTAAAGCACCTTGCTCACTTTCAAAACATTCTTCCTCAAGGCCTTGGGTGTCAATAGTGTTTAAAAACACTTTCTCCTCCTCTCTAGTTCCAATATGATTTTCCTTCATATCTTCCTGATTCTTCTTGACATTCAACACCTCTTTTTGCACATTTTGGATCCTCTCATCCTCCCAATCTGAATCGACCAATCTTCAACAGATATGGAATTATCTTCTTTGGTAGAATTGGTTGGAGAAGAGGCATAAACAAGAGGCTGTTGATTTATTTTATGCTTGGGAAGATATTTTGATGCTCAAGAGACTTGATTTGATCAATTGGAGAAGCCAAATGATCCTCCAAAACATATTCCCTATTGTTCTTATTTGCTTTCTCCAAAATAAATGCATGATTTTGCATTAAACCTTATTGTTTGGAGTGTTGCATGGGTTTCTCCTTCTCTCCAAAAGCATAACATGCCTCCCTTTCTACCAACCTTGTAGGATAACTTGGTTTAGTGAGTGTTGGATAGAAGGTAGGGACAACATGTGAAATACCACAACTTCTGAAAACATTAGTGCAAGGTTTAGAGAATTTGGGCAATGCCCTAGGTGGAGATGGGAGAGAATTTTGCAAATTTTGGGGATGCTTTGGGCATGACAGACATGTGGAGCATAAAAAGAATGACAAGGAAGTAAAGGAGCTTCCTATTTTGAAAGGAGACAATGGCTTTTTCTTTATTTGCACATGGGGAGGGAAGAATTTGAGGTGGTGAGGGAATAATTACAGCAACAAATATGGGTTTCCTTTTACCATCCTCGGTGAGCACCTTCTCATCTTGTAATGCAATAGAAAAATCTTGAGGAATACTTCTGCCTCCTAAGGATTGAATTAATATAGCTAAATCAGCATCAAAGGACCTCAAATAATACAAGAATGCCATACCTTGTGGGGGTCTAAATTCTTGAGGAATTATATGCCAAGTCCTTATAAATCTGATGTTGAAATCAGAAATAAAATCCATTAGAGCCCATTGTATTTTGTTGATATTTTACATGAGGCATATAACATATACATCCTCCTTGAACCGGTTGCATAGTTTTTCTCCTGGCTAATTCCATGTGGAAATGGATTGTGGAGCCAAACTGTTGTACCAATATCTTGTTTTACCTTTGAGTAATGAAACCAAAAGTCTGAGCCAAATATTATCTTCTATAATATCATGAATGGCACAATGATTTGTTATATCTTGAATGTGATCAATAGGATATTGATCCATATTTCCATGGAAAAGAGACAAGTTTTTCAGGGTTGTTTTGGGGATATCATCCCACTGCTACAAATGGAGGTGGATAGAAATGAAATGTGGGAATGGGAGAACTCTCTGGAGAGCCATGAGAAGATGGGGACAAGGAAATAAATAAGGGAATGGAGGAAAAGGTCTTAAACTTGAGAAAATGGGTTGTTTGAATAAGTGGAGTAAATCGGATGTGCTAAGAATCGTGTCTCTAAAGGTGAAGTCTCACCAAGAGAAAATCAAAGTTGGTGAAATGAAGTTCAAACTAGGATACACACAAGGGGGTATCTTTGGAACACCCTCAAAAAGGACTTGGATATGCACTTGTGAAATATAAATCTTTAATTACTTCTCCCACCTGGGCGTGCCAAAACTATTATCACCAAATTACAACACCCTCGATAAGTCATTAACTTTGTGGATGAGTAATCGGTGTTTTTAGTAATATGGGACCATCTCTCAAGTTGTGGGAATTACGTACTTGAGATGGACCTCTATAGAAGGTCGGTTCCTCTACCTAAACCTAATGTTAAACTACTCCTATAAAGGAAAATGCAGGTAACTAATCCTAAACTAACCATTCCAAGGGACCATGGAGAGAGAGAGAGGGTTAGAAAGATGCATAAAGGGAAATCCTAAGCTAAAAGGTGGTGATAGCACCAAAAAAGGGGTGAGAGACACTCTAGTGAGGGAGAAAGAGAAATAAATGGAGAAGGGAGAGGCCAAACATAAGTGACACAAACCCAAAGCTTTATTTACCATCTGTTATCACATGAAACACAGTAAAAATGAGTTTGAAAAGAGAAATACATGCACAACACAATGCAATAAGCAAAAGGGAGATAAGGTTGCAAATAAAACAAGATAGGACAGATAATTGTCACAAAATAAAGCTTTATTGCAATAGAAGTATGCATGATCCATTATAGTTGCAGAAGAAGGCACAAAAATACATTACCAAGCCCAAAATGAAGATTTGATGGCTCATAGTTTTTCTGGAACAAATTTCACAGAGTTTCATTACAGTTTTTGAACGTCCATCCCTTTCAAAATGAAATGTTTTACAATATATAGCTCGAATGAGAGAGAAAGAAGAGAGAAGAGAAGAAGCGTGGCTTTTTTGGACTTCAACCACCAACAGTCTGCATTAAACTCACTTGCAAAGCACATGGGCACTCTGCAAGGCCTTTACTATGTTAATTTTCTCCGCAAAAGCAAATAAATTAATGCCTCATCAAGTATGTTGGTTAAACTACTTGATTTGATCGATTGCGTGCCAAAATAGTCCTCTTCTACATTCAAAAGTCGTTTTCTCTTTTTATCCCCAAAATCCACCAAAATCATATTTTGATAATGTCAATTCGAAGGGCTTGAGGATATCTTTCCAATGATGTAAGATTTGTCCAATTTAGAGCTTAGGGTCAAAAGATATGGCCATTTGAAGTTTTATCAATTAGGAGGCACGGGAATTTGACACGTGGCAACTTTTGATTGGTTCGAGGGTTGACTCTGCGCCAACGTGTGCTTGTTTTTTCCTTTTTATAAGTTTCATTGTCTCATTGGCTTGCAATATCACACTCTACTTCCTTTTCTACCATCTGTCCTTTCCTCGTATTAAAAATACAAACCAATAAAAAGCTACCACGTTCCTTCATGATGTTATATTGTCCCTAAACCTCCTTCTACCCCTTTGAAATGTGAGCCAATGAGAAGGCAACACATTTCTTCTCCATTGTTATATATTTTGCAACACATGGACCAATGAGGGGGCTTCATGCCTCTTCGCACCGAGAGGCCATGTTAGAGCTCTAAACATGAACTAATAAGAAACAGCCACGCTTCTTCATAATTTGCCCTTTGATTGACCATTGCGAAGTACGAACCAATGAGAAGGCTCAATGTAGCTTCGCATGTCAGTCCTTTTGATTTCTTCCTCTAACATCCATGAACCATCATCAATGAGGAAGCTCCACGCCTTTATGCGTTATCAGACTTTTGATAGCCTCTTCTAACAATTGTGAAGTGCGATCTAATGAGAAATATCCACATACTTCACATTGTTGGTCTTTTCTTCTAGCTCCTCTAATACCTATGAAATGTGAGCGAATAGGGAAGCTCCATGTCACCCCTATATTAGGACTTGTCAGACCACTTTCCTCGTGCTCACTCCCGATTGGATGGGCCTTCGCATTTGTTAGACTACGAAATGAGAGCAAATGTGATGGTTCCACGTAGCTCTTCACATCATAATTTCTAAGTCCGGGGACTTAGAAAATTTGTTGATTTTGAATTGTTTCACGTAACCCCGATGTTGATGCTGAATTTGATGGTCAAATGAATGTCGGACAGACTTTTAACAATCGCCAATGTTTTTAAACTGTGCTCCGTGAGTTTTTGAATACCAATGCCAATGCATTTAGGAAGTGTAATTTTATGGCCGTATGATCGTCATAGACCTGTAAAAATGGCTTAGTCCATTTTTAAAGCTTATTAAGGCCAAAATAACCCGGGGGTAATTTTAGATAACACAACCATTTCAAATACAACTTTCAACACATTTTTTTGTTCGCATAGGGATTACGAATGTGATGATACAAAACATATTTTTCCATGTGTTTTACAATGCTCGCAAGCATTCACAATAACAAACTTGGACAACACTTTACAAGGTCTTCAACTAGCTCAAGGGTGTAAGTTGTACAAAACCAATAACAAATGTCTATCTACAATTTCATTCAACTTCAATACTCTTCATCACAACACTTCAATGTCAAAAAAGGAGGAATCGGCAACACTTACCGTGTAACCATGTAATGGAAGAATGATTTCATCCTCATTGCCCCACAAGTTCCCTAACTCACATAGGGCTCAATAACTAATAACAAACTTCAAAATAAACATAACACCCAAACCACACACAACCATGCAAACAAAGTTCACAACAATCAAGTAAGCAAAGGGGACAAACAACAATGTATGTCAACCACAAAAAAGAAGTCAATACACATGATCAAACCATCTATGGTTTGAAATGGGGAAGGAAGTACCACCCTATACCACTTATCGCTCCACTAGGAGAGGGTAGCTAGCCCTTGGTTCCTCCACAAGAAATAAAAACAAGATTTGGATCCACACTTATACCTCTCATGCCCACAACCACTTATAGCTCCACTAGGACTAGTTGCCCCTCCCCTTGGTTCCACCAAACAATACCTAAAGAGGGAACATATCCCTCACTTCAAACACTACTTATCCCTCTAGTGGTAAGACACATTCCCCCACACACAACACCACTTGCATGCCCATAGTGGAATCATGCAAGCTTCAACACAACACTTATTCAACAAACTAGCATGTACCCAAGTGGGTAGATAAAATCACAATTTAAAAATTAGTTCAAGGAATAGAATTTACACTACAAGTAATAAATCAAATGGTAAGGCATACCTAATAGAAACTTTTCCCAAGATAGTATTCAATAAATCATTCCAAACACTTCAACAATCCTTCCAAGTAATTCCCAAACCGGCAAAGACTTCCCTAAGATCAAGTGAACTCCCCAAAACAAGGCACAAGACTCCAATTTATAGAAAAACTCAAGGTAGGGGATCTCATAGGATCATGTCATGTGGCATGCTCCATCCCCAAAAATATCCCCAATCCCCAAGCATGACAAGAAATCCCTTACACATCACATGGGTCTCATTACAAAACCAGCACTTTAAATCTAATATGATTTGACCCATACTCAACTCATTTCCCAAAATCCTCACACAAAAATAAATAAATAAATTACAAAATAAAATAAATTGCGCACATCCACAAAACTTGATTTACAAGCAATCCCAAAATGTCAATTAATCAAATCATAATAAATAAACCCAAATCCCAAAATTCAAAAAGTAAAAGAAATACTTACAAAATCTCATTTTGAAAAGAGAGAAAGATTACAAGTAATAAATGATGTATAAAAGAGTCTTAAAGTAGCCAAAGTGCTTTAAAAGGATCACCTATCCTATGGGTAGGTGTATGGGAAAGTTTTGGAGTGTATGACAAGGTTTATTTGTCCCACACACCTTCCAAAATTACCCTCAAAGGCCAAATTCGATTTTTCCATAAATGAAAAACTTTCAACATCAAAACATGAGCCTAAACATCCCAAAAATAAAAAGGGTATTAATTTAACAATCCAACTTATAAGCTAATTAAATCAAATTATCAAAGATAAGAAAAATATTCAATCTAAAGGTTAGAAAGGAAGAAAATTAAATTTAAATCAAGGAATATAAACAGCATTCAAAACTAAGGTCACTTTTACATAATAATATTCCCCAATCAAATTTCAAGCTCGAGTGACTCATTGTTGGCCAATGAGCCCCATGTGAGTTATCCCCTTCATCCTTTTTTTTGTTTCATTTTTTTGTTTATTTTGTGGTTCTAATCTTCTGAACACCTATTTGTCATCTACACGCTCAACAAACACATCATACTTGCCCAAAATGATATATATAAATTAATTCTAACTATTGCACAAATACACACATGCATCAAACAATTTACACGCAATTCATATATATAAGTTCCAAGTTTAATTTCTCAACATCAAATAAGTTCTCCAGATTTCCATGATTATACATTTTTAATAAAACACGAAAACTAATCTTACTTGCATCAATTATCCATCTACTGTTATTCATTATTCATAATTCAAGCCAATAAAATACACACACATTCCAAACTCTAACAATTAAATTTTACCAATAAGCTTCCATAATAAGATAACTACAAATATAATTCATGCTTGCAACCCAGATTAAAATATATGCAAATCATAATCCTACAACATCAACCATGTGTGTCTATCACAACAACACTATATCAATATATCATGTCGTATCCATGTTAGTCGGGTCATAAGTTTGGCACCCCGTGCCAATTCGATGTATACCAAGAGTCAATATGATGCAACTATAATATGGAGGGAGAGGAAAACCTATCTAAACAATGTTTAAGGGAAGTGGGCACTACAAATCTACTTACCAATATAAAGAAAAATATTTTTCTAGATTTTCCAAAGGAGGGTGAATGTTATGGAACATGTAACAACCCTATTTTATTACTAATTTTTCTTCCCTCAACCCCATAACCCTATCTCAAGCTTGTTTTATGGTCAACCATAAAGGAATGGCTCTAAATTTGAAAATATTTTTCTAGATTTAGCTCCATTTCTCTACAAACCCTAGGCATGAAAATATTATTTTTAAAAATTGAATGTCATCTAAAAATATAAAAAAACATGCATATTTCATAAGTAAAAATGAATGAGAGAGAATTTATTGATTTGGTTAAACCCCAGATGAATTCCTTTCAAAAATTTGTTCTCCACCTCCTCTAATATTTTCCCAAATTTCTACAGGATTTTGTGCATTCCAAATTTTTCTTGCCATTCTCCTAGTGACCCAATGCCATTGTAAGATTTTTGCATAGCCAAGTGCCCTTCCATGTCACTTGTATCATTCCTCTCCTTCCACTCACCCCCTTCTCTCCTTCCATCTACCTTTTGTTTTTTTCTTGTATGAATGCATAATAGGGTAACATAAAAAAATGGGCACATATGAGCCCACCCCCTTTTATTTTGTAATTTAGGGGTGGGGATGGAGCAAATATGACACACATGTAATGCAAATAGCATCACTTTTTGTGTCACCTTTGTGCCATGATAATTTCATCATAATTGCATCAAAATCTCCATTTAAGATGAAAGATAAATAAAATGGGGATCGACGAATTCGACACAAATCATGACATTTAAAATGTACTAATGAAGCACTATACTTTAGCACTCTATTTAGCACTCACAAAGGGTACATTTTATTTATCTAATTAGCTTGTTATTCATGTTAAGGCATAAGGGAAAATATAGGGGGTATTCTATATTTGCATTCACACTTGCACGAGCACTAGAAGAATCGCATGGATTTTGAACCCTTCATTTGAGAAGTGTAGCATAGCACTTTTTAGAATCAACAAGGGACTCGCCACCAAGGGCAGTCCAACTCTACCACTCATCATTTTATTTTTAATCTAATATCCATTTTAGTGCTAGCACAAGAAACTAGAGTTTTGATCACATAGATGCATGTGTGAGGGTTTGGGAGGAAACGAAAGTGCAGAAGCAATAACATGTGGTGACAAAGTAACCGAGAAAAAATCAAAAGTGCTTGCAGATCAAAACATTAGCATTAGGGAGGACAGACAAGCGTTAGGTGTTAGTGTCAAGTTTGGCGCTAGCGTTTGAAGGGGTTTCAAAGCCTTGGTTCATACAAAGCACATTTGGCACAATCACAATCTATTTTACCTAATTATGTTGGGTTTATAATATTAAGTGGGAAACTACTTATTTATGAAACCCACCAAAGACTATATGTTTTTGGTTTATAGCTTATATTTAAAATATAATCATGTTGGACCCAAACGGGTTGGCTTTTAAGAGTGGATCATGACCACCCACCTTGTATATAACAAGGTGATCTCATTAGAGATCGGTTACACAAGTTGTAACATGTATGCGAGCTATATGTGTGAATTGATTATAGATACATGATGCGAATGAGATGAAACTCATGAGCAAATGTATGAGGTAGTTTGTAATTCCTTTTGAAGGTGTAATTGCATGTGGAAATAGTGGGAGTGTTGGGTGAAAGTTTATTCTCAATAAAGATAAGTGATTTTCAATGGATTTTTACCTTCCATGGTTTTCCCACTTATATCTTGTGTCTCTGTGTACATTTACTTTTTGTTCATGTTGTTTACATTTTGTAATCTGCATTATAAACATCTAAATCTATGTTCTTAATTATTGCACTTCATAAAATATAATCTTTGGCAATTTATATTGTGGATTTATAATTTGTAACATTATTCATCCCTTAAATTTCCTAACAAATTCCATATCCATAACACTCTACAAGACATCAAATAAGCTAAGTCAACTCATCCTCATGTGATTTACTATATTTTAACATGTGACCTATTTGAATATCATTCTTTATCGCATTTACATACACTATCAAATCCAAAAGTTGGAGGATTAATTTATAAAATATGAGTGTTCTTTGATTTCAAGTTACAAATCAAATTAAAGATAAACCTATTTTTAATTAGGGTTAAATCAGATTGGAATTACTTATTCCTAATATGTGTGGTTTTCTGATTTTATTATAGGTATGACTAAATGTGCAAAGAAGAGGAGAGTTTTGTAAAGAAGAGTCTCGAATGAATAGTACTTTTAAGCCCAAGTATGTGATATGGTTGTAGGTATGAGAAGTGAAGATGATATGTTCTTTGATAGGAAACCCATGAGAGGGGAAATGGAGGATGAGGTATACTCTTAGGAAAAAGGAATGTGAAGTTGGAAAGATGAATGGTGTGAGCCGAGAAGAGGGAGGAAAACATGATGTGTATGCTTTTATTGGAGCATTTTTAGAGATGTTATGCTTGGGAAGTGGTTAGTTCAAAGCTCGTGAAGGCTTGAGAAACGTTAGTGTTAAATACACTTGGTGGTAGTGGGAAAATAGTGGTGGATCAAAACTCTCAAGAAGATGGAAGATGAGAAAGGAAGAATCTTGGAGGAGGTGGAAAAACTATTCCCAAGTGATGGGCAAGGAATAGAGAGGGGTGATCAAAGATATTTTGAGGATGAAAATATATGGTTTAGAAGTGGATGGAAATGGAGAAAATGATAAATTGAAAAATTCATAGGTACCGAACAAGTTGGAAGGGGAAAATGTGGTCATTGGCCAAAAGAGTGGATCTATTACTCACCCTACCTTTGTGAGCAACATGTTTTATGCAAAATCATCCAAGGAATACAAGCAACCTTGCATCACCCAAAAACAAGTAGGGTTATGCTCATGTAGAATAAGCAATGTGTTTGTGGGTTTGGCATGGTTTTGGTAAAGGAAATAATATCATGGGCGTACATCAAAAACCTAATAGTATTGCATACTTGGATTCTCCTTGAAAACTTCTGCACTTTCCAAAAACATTTAATTTTAAGTTCATTTGAAAAAAATATGGTGTCTAGAAGATACGGAGTTTTTCAAGTTTGTGCTTCTAATCTTGTGTGGTCATTCTACTCTTGTGTGATTTCTACTCATGTGTTTCATTCTAATTGTGCATGATTTATTATCTTTTGTGAGTCATTCTACTCTTAAGTGACTCATTTTACTCTTAAGTTAGTCATTCTACTCTTATGTAAGTTCAACTTTTGCGTGAGCTTTCATTTTTGTGTGAATTTTCAACTTCAAGTATGTCCTTTCACTTCCACACAAGTCTTTAAATTTCGTGTGAGCTTTCACCTCTGCATGACTCTACAATTTTTTCTTGAGCTTTCGCTCTTGCATCTCATTTTGAGTTTGTATGCAAAATTTAAGGCATTTGGAAGATATAGGTTTGCAATTTTTTTCTTTACTCTTGTTTGGGTCATTCTACTCTATAATGTCCCCATTTCCGAGTAGTTGGCCTAGGAGGTTTTTCATTCATCTTAGCCTTGGTCATACCCGAGGGGCTAACGACACTGGAGGCTATTGGGTATGGATGACTATTACCACCTTGCTTATTTGTTATAATTTTGCGTTGACATGGGTATTAAGTGGCTTGGTGGCACTAGATGTTATGTTTTGTCATTAGGGGGGCCTCATAACACTTTAATGTTATAATATTGTGTTGGGGGTCACTTATGTCCTATGGCGACTTGAAGGGGGTAAAGTAACTTAAGTTACTTTATGTTTTGTTGGTCCTTTCTAGAGGGGGTCGATTAGGGCCATTTGGGCCTCTTGTTGCTTTGGAAAAATTATAAAAGGAGTTTGGGGAGGAAAGGGAAGACACACTTGCATACTCTCATATTTTTCTCATTGTGCAACTGTTGCTTGCAAAATTCTAGCTTGTGGAGTAAGATCCCACATGGACCCTAACTTCGGTGGTGAGAGATCCATCCCTAGCTAGCAGGGCATTCTTTGGTGGTGAGAGATCCACCCTAGCTTGTCATTTTGGAGCTGATTTAGGGTTTTTTACAGAGATAATTTTCTGAGCCTTCCAGAGGATGGTTTTGAGAATTTTAGGGCCTTTTTGTGAAGAAAAGCAAGGCTTTCATATCAATTGTTGGTTGCAGCAATAAGGGCAGGTTTGGGCACCATTTTTGAAGACTTTTTAGAGGGTTTTGGCCTCTTTTCTAGGGTAGCGACCCACTTTTGGATTTTTCGCTGCTATTTTTGGAGGGTTTCCCAAGTGCGGCTACCGGATCTGGAGGTTGGGGTTTCATTTACATTATTAATAGAAGTTATTTCCAGATTTTCAGAATTTTTGCACTTGTATTTGGAGAATATTATTTTTGAAGTTTTCCAGTTGCCTAGGGCATTCTGTAATTTTCTGGCAGTGATTTATTATTTGAAAAATTCCAAAAATATTTTCCTAGTGTTAGTTTTATTATTAGCAAGCTCTCTACAAATTTTCAAGGGTTTTGAACAAGTATTTTGTGAGTTTAAATCAAAACTAGTTTGCTGCAATTTTCTGGGTATTTTTACTCGTTATAAATCATAAATTTGTTTTGCTGCCATATATATATATATATATATTCATCTATTTTTAGTGGTATCCCATAAGGGATATTTCAGTGGTATCAGAGTAGTTGTTTCTCTAGCCTGTTAGGTTGAGAAGATGGGTGATAGTGAGGATCTGGGTGTAGATTTGATGAAACAATTATTCACCAACATGGTGAAGCAACAGGAAACTACTAATCTCTATTTGAGCCAGCTCACTGAGAGATTAGCACAAGGTAGGATTGATACTCATATAGAGAGAGGGGAAACTAGTTATAGAGAACACATTGTTCGGGGATGTGATGATGGAAACACATGGCAGAAATCTCCCCATTCTTCTACTAGGAATTTGGGCTTCATGAACCCTCTTTCTTGAAGGATCCAGAAGTCTCACATATCAAGCTTCCAACGAGATATTTTGGATGAGGAATCTTGTTGGGAGAGATACCAATCCTTGAGTGAGGGTTTCAAGATAACATGTCATTCCAAGAGTATTGCAAAATGAAGATTGGTAGTAGGCCCAAGAGAGATCATCAAATACAGGTACTTGAGTTACAAAGGATATTGGGAAAATCTCCATTCCACACTTTGATGGTTCTAAGAAGTGTACAAGTGTAGTCTTGGATTCAAAAGTTGAAGACTTACTTTGACTTGAATCCCATGCATGAAGAGGATGCAATTAAGTTTGCAATCCTACATCTCGAGGGAGATGCTCATGACTAGTGGCATCATGGATTGATTACACAGGGGAACATACATATTACTACTTATGTAGAGTTCACATAGAGGATGATGAGAAAATTTGAAGAAGGGACCCTGACATGTATTTTAGGGAGTTGACTCACTTGAGACAGGAAAGTTCTTTGGGAACATATATTGCAGATTTTAGAGATTATCGGTCATGGTACTGATGATGCCACAGAGATGAGGTTGACTTCACTTTTCATATCATGTTTGATGATGCTCTAGTTGGATTTGTGAAGGAATTTAAGCCTTCTTCTTTGCATGAGGCTATTAGAAGAGCACGAGACTTGGAGTTATCCTCTCCAAAGTTAAGGGTTCCAACTCAAGTTCAACAAAGGAACATTCATCCGGATCAAACAAACTTCAATGAAGGATCCTCCACCAAGGCGGAGGTGGCTAAGAAGCCGATCATTTCCCAAGATCTTACGGATGAGTTGAGGTGAAAGAAACTATGTTTCAATGGCCATTTTTGTACACCATGGGATCCAAGACATGATTGCAGAGGTAGAGGAAGGCCCAATTCATAGAGGTCTTTGAGGAGAGTGAGGGTGACATCGATGAGGAGACAAAGACCCATGAGATGGATGATGGAGATGGAGTTGTGTTGGAAAAAGTTGATGTGGAGCGGAGGAGGAGACTTTTCCTCGGGAGATTATAGCTACATTGTCTAGTATTCGATGTAAAATGCATTGGGATTAGAGGAGTTATGCAGGTCGGTGAGTTTTGGTACTCATTGATAGTGGGGCTACCCACAACTTACTTGATCCATCATTGGTTAAGAGATGAGGTTTGCAAATGGAGGACTTTGAGGGCTTCAACATTGTTGTAGCCAATATGGAGTATATGAAATTCACACACGAGAGTTCAAGTTGAGCTTCACCATGGGTAACTACACAGTTACCGATGATTTCCACATTGTTAGTATAGGAGTGACCAACATAGTGTTGGGAGTGCAAAGTGGCTTCACTCTCTTGGTGATTTTCAATCTAATTTTAGACGATGAAGATGAAGTTTAAGTCTAAGGGAAAGAATGTGATCTTGAGGGGATTATCTACAAGATCGCCTAGATTAGTTGTGTTAGTTGAGGGGATGGAGAGGACTTTTTCGGCATGATGAGAGGTTTTATTATCGTGCATCGATGTGGATTCGATGGATGTGGGTGTGACCAGTAGTATTGCATATGAGATAGTTACAAAGATTGGGGTTACGAGTTTAGATTATCCGATTTTATCATTATGTTGGTTATTTGAGGTTTCAATAGACTAGAGATCTCATTTTCTTGTTGATTACTCCAAGAACTGACACACTTGTGAGATTCTGGATGGTCGTATATAGGATGACAACTATAGATTGGAGGATGAGATGATCTTCTATCAAGGTAGGTTGTACCTTGTGTCAGATTCATGGTTAAGGATGGAGATATTGCGACATGTGCATTACTCTTCCATGACTGGACACTTGAGCTTTAATGAGACCTATAGGTTCATATTGGAGAGGTTCAGATGGCATGGGTTGAGGGAGGATATCCTCAACTTCATACAGGGATGTACGGTTTTTCATCATGACAAATCGGAGCTCATGGGTTCATCATTTTCTGAGTCAACATGGGAGAGCACTCTTATGTATTTTATCGCTTCTAGGCATGGTGAGCATTTCATCCATGTGTTGGTCAAGTGGAGGGAAGGAATTGACTCGGTTACCTAGTTATTCAGTAGGTTCACACTCATCACAAGAGGTGAACTATGTAGAGTTGACATCTAAGTTGACCATTTATTAGAGCCTTGGGATTTTTCCCCCACAGGACACATTGAGATACATTATGAGGAGCCTTACTCTCACATGAGTGTGGGTCATGTGGGAGAGTTAGCACACTTTGTGCATATACAAGTTATTTCATAGGTTGATCCAGGGATTCTACAGGATTCAGAATGGACTTTCATACTCAGGAGTTGATTGGAGAGGTAGTGAGTGGTCACATGATGATGGTATCAGATTGGCAGGGATTGGACAGATTGACAGTCCCGATGTGGGTACCAGTGGAGAGTCAGTTTGGGCATCATCTTCACGGACAACATTGTTCTTTATACAACATGGAGGTCATGATGACTACATGGGTTTTCTTAGTTACTTCGGATCACATCAATTTTTGGTTGACTACAGGGTGAGGTGGAAAAACTTACTTTGTGGTATTCAGCTTCTGCAGCATGACAGGATAATGTTTTGGGTCAAGAATTTCTCGAGAGGGGAGGATTTGTAATGTCCCCATTTCCGAGTAGTTGGCCTAGGAGGTTTTTCATTCGTCTTAGCCTTGGTCATACCCGAGGGCTAACGACACTAGAGGCTATTGGGTATGGATGACTATTACCACCTTGCTTATTTGTTATAATTTTGTGTTGACATGAGTATTAAGTGGCTTGGTGGGACTAGATGTTATGTTTTGTCATTAAGGGGGCCTCATAACACTTTAATGTTATAATATTGTGTTGGGGTCACTTATGCCCTATGGTGACTTGAAGGGGGTAAAGTAATTTAAGTTACTTTATGTTTTTTTGGTCCTTAGTAGAGGGTCAATTAGGGCCATTGGGGCCTCTTGTTGCTTTGGAAAATTATAAAATGAGTTTGGAGAGGAAAGGGAAGACACACTTGCATACTCTCATATTTTTCTCATTGTGCAACTGTTGCTTGAAAAATTCTAGCTTGTGGAGTAAGATCTCACAGGGGCCCTAGCTTCGGTGGTGAGAGAGCCATCCCTAGCTAACAAGGCATTCTTTGGTGGTGAGAGATCCACCCTAGCTTATCATTTTGGAGCTGATTTAGGGTTTTTTACAAAGATAATTTTCAGAGCTTCCAAAGGAGGGTTTTTGAGGATTTTTGGGCCTTTTTGTGAAGAAAAATCAAGGGTTTCAGATCAGTTGTTGGCTGCAGCGATAAGGGTAGGTTTGGGTGCCATTTTTGAATAATTTTCAGAGGGTTTTTGGCCTCTTTTCTAGGGTGGCGACCCACTTTTGGATTTCGCTACTATTTTTGGAGGGTTTCCCAAGTGCGGCTACAGATCTGGAGGTTGGGGTTTCATTTACATTATTAATATAAGTTATTTCCATATTTTCAGAATTTTTGCACTTGTATTTGGAGATATATTAATTTTTGAAGTTTTCTATTCGCCTAAGGCATTATGTAATTTTCTAATGTTGATTTATTATTTGAAAAATTCCAAAAATATTTTCCTAGTATTAGTTTATTATTAGCAAGTTCTCTGCAAATTTTCAAGGGTTTTGAACAAGTATTTTGTGAGTTTAAATCAAAGCTAGTTCATTGTAATTTTCTGGGTATTTTCTCGCAATAAATAGGAAGTTTTATATATATATATATCATGTGTTTTCGAGTGGTATCCCATAAGGGATATCTCATACTCCTATGTGAGTCGTTATACTCTTGTGAGAGTTATACTCTTTTATGAATCATTATAATCTTGTGTGAGTTCTCACTTCTACATAATTTTTCAACTTCTATGTGTGCTTTCATTTATGCAAAAGTTTTCAACTTCGTGCGAAGCTTTCACCGCACACAAGTCTTCAACTTTTGTGTGAGCTTTCACTTCTACACAACTCTTCAATTTATGCATAATCTTTCATTTTTGTGCAACTCTACAACTTATGCACTATATTTTCTTCTACACAAAACTTCAAATTTCGCATGCGCTTTCACTTCCACGTGATTCTTCAACTTCTACACAAGCTTTCACTTCCACACAAGTATTCAAATTTACACAACTCTTTGACTCAAATGGCTCAAATTTTGTAAGAGTTTCTTGGACCAAGTCTTTATAAGAAAATTGACTCCTCTTGAAAGGGGTTCAATCCAGGAGGAGGGCCAACTCACTCATATTGTAGCCATTAGAGGGTCAGAAGCAAATATATGTTATGGAGTGTAAATGTAAGGTGTTGTTGGTCTGAAAATCTATCACGAGAGTAGATCTATGGATAGACGAGCCAACAATGTGCAACAAGATAGCCCCTCTTTGAGACAAAGAAAGCTTAAATCGGTTTATTGCTATTCTACCAACAGAATCTATGCAAGTCCCACAATATTCTGCCTTTGGGGGTTTGGAATCTCATCCCAGAGAGGTGTTTCCAATCTGTGAAAAGAAAGGAATGAAGGGAAAGATGAAGAAAGGATAGGTCCGAAGGGAGAAAAGAAATGAATTCCAAAGCAGAAAGGTCAGAGGGTTTATGTTTTGGGATTGGTAATAAATGGAGCCAAACCTACTTGCATAAACGAACAAAGCAATACTGATGAGCAAATGACAAAAATTAGAGATAGATCTAATAGAATAAACATACAGATCTAACATAAGAAAGGTCTGATGCATAACACATGTATTCAGCACAAAGTCTCAATATTTGTATTAATATTTTCTTCTGTTACAAAAAGTACAAAGCCTTTTCTTCTCACTTCTATTTTTTATCTAAAAATGTCCAACACTTGAATACAACAAAAATTCAAGTATATATATAGAAGGAGAGGAAGAGAAGGCAAAAAGAAACCAACAACTAACTACAAAACATTTACAAAATATCTAAAAGTCAACTGTTGACTTTGGGCAACTTGGTGGATAACAACATCCCATGGTGCAACATGGATGATGTCATCATTTGTGCCAACATACTTTTAAATATTACAAAAAGAAAGCCAAGAGGAGGAAGGCTATTCGTCGTCGTCCTGTGGCTGGAAGGGAGTATCCTGCTTCAGGAGAGGCAATGTGGAATTGGGCGCGATACTCCATGAATTTGTTGATCATCGGTTGGAGTTGATCCTGCAGGACCCTTGGTGTGATCGCCGATGACTTCACAAGTCTCCCATTCATCTCTGAGTTTTTCGGGAGCTTGAAGTATTCATTACATGTTGTCGACACTAAAATTTTCCTCCAAAATTTCTATTTCATTAATGTATGTATTAGGAATAGGATGTTGTTAAGTGTAATTAGTAGAAGGTCGATAGAAGATAACGGCTCACAAGACGTGCGGTGCCGCCAATAATGTGGAGTACGGTAATACCAAAGTACAATAGGAATATTGTAAAAAGTAAATATTTGTCGTAAGTGGTCCGTAATGTTAAAATGTCAAATTTTGGGTAACTAGAGAAGTAGGGTCTACATGATTAGGAATTAGAAATATTATATTGGTAATAAGGACAAGGAGTGAGGTCATAAATATTTTGTGTATTTTATTTGTAAAAAGTCTAAAAATGTGGAACCCATGTAAAATAATAAGGTTTATCTTATCTTAACAGTATAAGCTTACATGTACATGAGATAAGAGTTAAGGTATGGAATATGATTCGTCGAGTGGATTTCTTATCCTATCTTAGAGATAGAATGGATAAGCCTCGGAAGTTCTATAAACAGAGAGGCCACCCCTCATTTAGCATAGAAAGAAGTAGTGAGAAATATTGTAGGAAGTGTGCGAAGGAAGCCATCAATTAAAGGTGTGTCAAGAAGCCATCAAGAGGTGTAATTGTAAAGTTTCTCCCATAGTCTTGTTCAAGTATCTCATGGGTGAGATCAGTAAATAGATTTCATGTTAATATTATAATTTACTTTGATATTTCAGATTTTTCGTCATTCTGTCTTATCATAGTCAATGGTATTCTTGTGTTCGGTTGTTGTTTTGCTTCCAGATTACATCCACCAAACTAAAGTCTCATGTGGCATTAGTAAATAATCATAAAGACGAGGAGTTCGGTGAAGAATTATCATAAAGTGCCGGATTGGTGATGACATTTTGGTTCCATTGCACGACCATTCCTCATTGGTGGATTTTCTCGGAGAGATATTCCCACTTAGGTAAAAATTAATGGAGGGTAACCTTGTTTTTATGCGTATAGTAATTACCATGGTAAAGTCATTTTTACCGTGAATAGTAGTTACCATGTTAAAGTCATTTTTGCCATGAATAGTAGTTACCTCGGTAAAGTCTTTTTGTTGGGAATAGTAATTACCGCAAAGAAAGTCACTTTTACCGTGAATAGTATTTACCGCAAAGAACTTCACTTTTACCGTGAATAGTGTTTACCACAAGAAAGTCATTTTTACCGTAGTAAGTCAAGTTTTACCATAGTTTACCGTGGTCATTTCTATTTTATCTTGTAGAAAGGTGTAAAGTCACTTTCTAGTATAGTGATTCCAATTATTTGTGCACATAAGTCTTGTAATTGTACTTTTGGGTTGGTATTTCACGGTGGTTACTTTTGAAAATGGGAAAGATTCTGCTTTTTCAGCTCAATCTAATGAAGATGCTTCTTCTTTCATTCAAGAGTTTAAACGATCTTGTATTTGTAATGGCCTTATAAGAAGGGAGCAATAGACTGAATTTTTCCTACCTTTTTGGATGGTTCAAAGACTTAGTTGGTTTGAAACACTAGGTGATAATGTGAAAATTCATGGGATTTATTAATCAAAGTTTTCAAGAATTTGGTGAACAATAGAAATATGCAGATCTCATGATCGAGATCACAAAGCTATCCCAAGGAGAGAAGGAGAAGATAAGGGATTATCATGCTCGTGTTCTAGAGCTAAGGAGGAAGCTCGATGCCCAGATCCGGAAGGAAGGACTAGCGGATGGGTTGATGAATGGCATGGATAATCTCCTCTGTAAGCACTTCATTCTTGGGATGAAGCCAGAGATCAGACAACGAGTGAAGTATGACCACCCAACTACCATCAACAAGCAAAGGAGATGCAAGAAGGCAAGAAGAAAGCATGGAAGAAGAGCCCAAAGAAATTGTTGCTAAAGTAGAGCCTACACCAAAGACCTTTGGTCCCGAATCCACAACCACTCCCGGTGAGCACAAATATTTCTCCTAATACATCTACCGAGTATGAAGATCTCGCTCAAAAGATGGGTCAGCTTAACTATTAATCTTCTTCAAGGAAAGGAATTTAGTTCTCAGGGAGGAGATAGAGGTCCAAAGAGAAATATTTCTGAAGTTGTTTGTTATGGTTGTTATAAAAAGGGTCATTATAAGTATAATTGTCCAGATAGAGCTTCTACATCTGGTAAGGGAGATAATGATAAAGGAAAAGCACTGTGAATTCTTTTGATGTAGTAGATAAGAGCAGTAAATAATGAAGTAGATGTGTTTGTAATAAAAAGAAAGAAAGAAAAGATAATCAAGATGGAAATGATCCTAAGAAGATGAAAGAAGAAACTAGTAAGAAACATAGGAGAAGAAAGTTGGGTGTGCAGGATTTTCTGATTTCACAGGGGCAAGGACCATACTCCATCTTGGAAGATCTATCCAAAAGGCTCGCAAATATTACATATGGTCAACTTGGCTATGTCTTCGAGAAGAGGCGGGAGTTGCAAGGTGGACTCAATGCTCGAAGAAGGAAGGAGGTTGAGGTCCCCTGCTGGAGGCGAGGCAGATCCCTATGCTCCACAAGCCGAGGTATTATGTAATGGCATTTCAATTCATGATGTCTTAGTTGATGGAGGTGCTGCAGCATTAATGTAATGACCGAGTCCTGTAATGAATATGTTGGGTTTAAAATTGATCGCCCTTCAACACTTATCTTAAGGTCATTAAATAAGGGAAAACTAAACCGAAGGTGTAGTTTCAAATGTGGCAATATCTCATATGGGTGTTGTATGTGTGGTAGACTTTCAGTGATGAAAAATGGTACTGTTGTGTGTACCCAATGCTTGCCGGGAAGACCATGGCTAAGGAGAGTTCATGCAAGAAACTACCGGAATGAAGGTTTCATGACACTTGGACGTGGTAGAGAGAGGGTGAAGATAAACGTGATCCCTCAACATCATAAAGTAGAACCCTGTGGATTCAAGTGATGAAACCGATGATCGGACATCCTCTCGATTACTCTAGTACCGGTGAAGTGGACATCGAAGATGAAGAAAGCGAGGTGGATGTTTCAGTCATAGATATCCTACCAGTCACACCAACTCATGACCCCATAAAATTATCTGAAGAAGAAGTTGATGATCGTCTCCAACAAATAAAGATTGGTGATGCTGTGATGGAGAGTGAGAAGGAATCCTACCTCCACTTTTTCAAGGTACATACACCTATTCACTTTTGATTACAAGGAACTCCGTCAAGTAAGTTGGGTAGAACATTGTATTGAGCTGGTAGATGGTGCTAAGCCTATAAAACAAATGCCATATAGAATGAATCCTAATTTTTCCAAGACTATAAAAGAAGAAATAGATAAGTTGCTTGATGCAGGATTCATATTTTTGTGGAGAATTCGTAATGGGTTTCTCCCATTGTGATCTCAATAAAAAGAATGGGAAGCTACGTATTTGTGTTGATTACAGAAGCTCAATAAGGCAACAAAGAAGGATCATTACCCTCTTCCATTTTCGATCAGATCTTGGACGAAGTAATGGCCAGAGTGCTATAGTTTCCGATGGATATAGTGGCTACAACCAAGTTCGTATAGCAGAAAGATCACCAAGACCACGCTCACCACTCCTTGGGAACGTTTGCTTATAGAGTTATGCCTTTGGGTTGTGTAATGCTCCAAAGAACATTCCAGCGCTTGATGAATAGGGTGTTCGAACCCTACATCGGGACCTTCATCGAGTATTTTCGGATGATTTTTGCATCTATGGGAGCAAGTTGGACCACCGCACTGAGATGGAGACAAGATTTCAAAGGTTAAATGAAGCACAAGCCTCACTAAACCCTACAAAGTGTGTCTTTGGATGTTCTAAAGGCGTTTTGTTATGGCATGTCAGATCCAGAGATGGTATTGCACCGATCCCGATAAAGTTTTAAAAATCAAAGATTTACCATTTCCTATGAATAGAAGTAAGTTGAGATCATTTTTAGGCCATGTGGGTTACTATAGAAGGTTCATCAAGAATTTCTCAAAGATTGCACAAACCACTAACCCAATTTGAAGAAGGATGTTGCTTATGAACCAGAAACAAAGCGCATGAAGCTTTTGGACAATCAAGGAAGCCCCCGTGTCTTCACCGTTTTGAAGAATCCAGATTGAGCAAGCCATTCATTGGTACATTGATGCCTCGGATGCAGACTAGGTAGTACTTTGAGCCAAAAGGATGAAAATGGGAATGAACATCCAATTTACTTTGGGAGTGCATAAATGAGCAATCTTGAGGTAAACTATATCAGAATCGAAAAAGAGGCTCGCTATCATTTTTGCTATAAAGAAGTTTAGAAATTACTTGCTAGGGCAGAAATTTATAGTCAGAACGGATCATCGTGCTCAAATATATTGTCAATAAGCCTAACCCATCAGGGAGGATAGCAAAATGGATAATTTTGCTACAAGAATTTGAATTTGATATTATAGATAGGCCAGAAAGAAGCATGTCAATGCAGATGCACTCTCTCGAGCCTATGATGGTTTAGGATCATCTTGTGATGATGATGATTTTCCGATGCAAAGCATTGTTCTCCTGACACAATCCCTAGTGAATACATAGATATTTGGAATTATCTTAATGAATTCAAGTTTCGATGGTGCCAATGCAAAGACTAAGAGAAAGATTACTCAAGCTACCGTCCATATTCTATTCTCGCATGGAGCATTATTTCGAATAGGACTCGATGGAAGATAAGAGGGCGTTGGACGTGATCAAGGAAAGGAGCTGCTAGAAGAATTCCACAATGGTACATGTGGAGGGCACTTCTCGGACAACTTACAAGCAAGAAGGATCTTGGATGCAGTTATCACCGACCCACTCTTTTTAAAGATTGTTATAATTATTGTAAGACATGTGATATTTGTCAAACACATGGTAACCGTAAGACTTCATCGGTTCCATTATGTCCTATTCTTCCCTGGTCCCTTTGAAAAATGGGGAATAGACATTGTAGGTCCACTTCCAACTACATCACGTCAAAACAAGTATATTCAGAGTCGCTACATGCATTATTTAACCAAGTGGGTGAAGCTAGGCCATTGAAAACAGCCTTCCATGGATGAAGTGGCAAGGTTCATATATGAATGCATTGTCACAAGATTTGGTTGTCCATTAGAAATTGTAACAGATCAAGGAAGCCACTTCATTAATGAGGTGGTAGAAGCCCTAGTCAATAAGTTTTCTATCAAGCACAGGAAGGCAACAACATACAAGCCAAGCACAAATGGATAGGTGGAACGAACAAATTTTGTGCTGTGTCAAATTCTAGCAAAAGATGCAGCCTTGCAGGTACATAAATGGGATAAAAGGATTCATGCAGCATTGTGGGCATATAGGGCAACATCAAAGTCAGCAACAGGATACTCCCCATTTCAGTTGGCCTATGGCATTGATTCAGTTCTTCCTATTGAGTTTGATATTCCCACTGTGAGAGTTATGAAAAATGAAAGGATGGATGAAAGTGATTCAGTAAAAGAAAGGTTGGTACATCTTCATTTGCTATAGGAAATGAGGGAAATAGCAAAGGATACAAGCCATAAGAAGAAAATGAAGCGAAGGAATACTTTGATCAAAAGATCCAATGGTCTCCATTTCATGTGAATGACTTGGTCCTAAGATATGATTCCGTATACAAAAAAAGAAGACAGAGAAAATTTCTTCCAAAATGGATGGGGCCCTACAAAATAAAGCAAATTTGTGCATGAAAATGGTACGTACTCAACTTGAGGAATTGGATGGCACTCCCATTACAAAATGGGTCAACCACTTACAAGTTGAAGATTTTCCAAGCACTGTAATAGTCTACTCCAAGGACGGAGTAGAAGCTAGGAAGGGGGAAGATGTCGACACTAAAATTTTCCTCCAAAATTTCTATTTCATTAATGTATGTATTAGGAATAGGATGTTGTTAAGTGTAATTAGTAGTAGATCCGATAGAAGATAACGGCGCCACAAGACGTGCCGCCAATAATGTGGAGTATGGTAATAGTCAAAGTACAATAGAATGTTGTAAAAAGTAAATATTTGTCGTAAGTGGTCCGGTAATGTTAAAATGTCAAAGTTTGGGTAATTAGAGAAGTAGGGTCTACATGATTAGGAATTAGAAATATTATATTGGTAATAAGGACAAGGAGTGAGGTCATAAATATTTTGTGTATTTTATTTGTAAAAAGTCTAAAAATGTGGAACCCATGTAAAATGATAAGGTTTATCTTATCTTAAATGTATAAGCTACATGCATGCAGATAAGAGTTAAGGTATGGAATATGATTCGTCGTAGTGGATTTCTTATCCTATCTTAGAGATAGGATGGATAAGCCTCGGAAGTTCTATAAATAGAGAGGCCACCCCCATTTAGCATAGAAAGAAGTAGTGAGAAATATCAGAGGAAGTGTGCGAAGGAAGCCATCATTTAAAGGTGTGTCAAGAAGCCATCAAGAGGTGTAATTGTAAAGTTTCTCCCATAGTCTTGTTGAAGTATCTCATGGGTGAGATTGTAACAGTTTCATGTTAATATTATAATTTACTTTGATATTTCAGATTTGTCGTCATTCTGTCTTATCATAGTCAATGGTATTCTTGTGTTCGGTTGTTGTTTTGCTTCCGCATTACATCCACCAAACTAAAGTCCGTGCATTAGTAAATAATCATAAAGACGAGGAGTTCCCGATGAAGAATTATCATAGTGCCGGATTGGTGATGACAAAGGTTCTCCATCGTGTATCCCACAAAGTCATGGCAGCCGTAAGGTTGTTGATGGATTCAGCGTCAAAAGTAGCTTCTGGCCCTAACCCTTGCGAGACGATCTCTTTGAAGATCCGAATGGTTTCATCTACCTTCCTCAAGGCGAATGATGGAGTGAGCAAGCCAGACATTCTTAGGACAATTTGCTCCATCTGATGCATTGCATCCAGGGCTTCCTCTTTCACCTTGTCAATCTTCTCCAGGATAAATTCCATCTGATTGACCCGGTAGTCCAAAGCAGCAAGGACTTTGTTGGGTGCTTTGGGGTGATCGAAGATGTCAAATTTAACTAAATCATCGACTAAGCAGTCGAGCATCTTCTAGAATGTCTCATGTTGCAACCTAGCATGGTCCAATTCTTCGGAGATAAGTCGTGTAATCGCCTGGAGTTCCTTGTTCGCCTGACCAATATTCTGATATAGCTCAATGAACTTAACGATTACTTCCTCACTATCTTTGAGGATCTGGTCTCTCCAGGCGGATACTGCCATGCCTTGTTCGCCAATTTTGGCATATTCATTTATATTCTCCTGGCTAAGGGCCTCAGGAGTTTCGCAGCTAGCCAGAGGGAGGTGCACCGCCCATTTCTCGGGGCTTGGAGAAGATGTTTGTTTTGCTCTTTTAGTAGCCTCTTCTCTTCCTTTGCTTCCTAAAGCTTCTTGCAAAGGGCATCCACTGCAGATAGGGCCTCTCCTTGTAGGCTCTCGAGGACGTTCCCATTGTGACCTACTTCACTGTATAATCTATAGTAGATAGATCCTTTTTATCTTTTTTGGGATCGGGATACGCGATCTCCATTACTCTTTCTCCCGATGCACTCTGAGAGAAGTGGGTTATTGGCTTTTTCTTCTTAGCCCCTTTCGTTGGGATGACGGAGAAGTCCATAGGTGTAATGGGGACTTTCCTCTTATGCTGACTCAGGTGCTGGGAGATCCATGCTGGACTTAAGGGAGTGGGACCAAAGGTGGAAGAAGAAACGGCGGCAGAAGAGGGAGCAATGCAGTGGATGAGGGGAAATGCATCGAGACACTTGGTGGCGGCATCGAGAGAGAATTCAACAAAGTGCTCATGGGGGAGGAGACACTGCAGGGGAAGAAGTCACGAGGGCAGGGAGCTGAGAAATGAGAGAAGAAATGGTGGGGGACAGCTCCGCGAGGGAAGAGAAGATGGAGGAAGAGGAAGGGGGAACAGTGGAAGACGGGGGAGAAGACACAACCAAAGGAATGGTTGGTTGAGTGACATGAGGAGGGGAAGGAGGAGAGGGAGAAGGGATGGAAGGAACCTCAACAGTTGTAGTAGTGGCAACATCCTGAGTGGATGTGCCACTGAACACTCATTGTTGTTTCTTCTTCTTCAGCGATACTGTGCTTATTACTGCCTCGTGTGGTGGAGGGAGGACTCTCAAGAGCTTCTTCTTGAGCGGAGCTCGATTCTCCTTCTTTGTCTTTTCCTTTGCCCTTTGGAAAATGCTTCGACCTGGCAGGTGCATTTCCCAAAGGAGACATGGTGAAGTCTACCCCAAGGTAGATGAGACCATTAAACCTGCACCAGTATTTCGTGCGCTGCAAGGTGCCTTTTACCCTCTCCTCAATAGTCTGAGGTGCCTTTGTTCTGTCTATCTCAGCAAATGGCCAGTTGTCCCCATCTCAGATCAAGATAGACCTGATCAACTTCTTGATCAGTCATTTGGAAACCTTTCGGAACAATGGCCACACCATACTGAATAATTTCTGCTAGGGCCAGGCGGGAGTGATCCTTTCTCCTGAGCTTGATCTCATGATAGAGATCGATATAGATATCCTCAATCTATGGGACGTGGATTGGATCGAGTTTTGCCTTTGGGAGGCAATTTCGTGGATCAAAGGTCAGCCTTGCTAGGAAATTGTTCTTCAGGTTGAGTAGATCCGGCTTCGCAAACATTTCTCGGGCCTTAGTGTGAGTAGTGCATGTACCGCCTCACGGGATGTGTGGGAAAGGAGTCCCACCCTTCTTTCTCTTTAGTCACTTCTCGTGATATGTTATGAGTTGTCTAGACAGCTCCAATAGGATCAACTTAGGGCCTGCATACCTTGGTAACTTGGTGGGCTCCCCAAGAAGTATGTTGCTCTAAGATAGGTAAAAGTGGGGAATCGGGTAAATAACGCCCCCCACCTCTTTGTTGCAATTACTATGCTCTTGGTCGTCTGACCGTGAGTCATATTTGGCCTCAATAGGCAGAGATGATGACATAGAAGAAGGCATCGTTGATCTTGCTAAACTGCGGAATGTTGTTCTCCAGTTTCAATCCTGGATAATATTCATATATTTTCACCTAGGGCCATACCCAACGGCTCGGTGTCGATAATCCCTCTCGAGGCAGCAGTGTAGAGTTCATGTAGAACCTCCCCATTTTGAGTTGTTACAGCTGCTCGAGAGATGGTGCTGCTGATGATTTTTGCCCACACAAAACGTTGATTAGGCACGTTTTTGTTCATTGTCTCTAGATACCTGAGCATCCATTTGTGGAAGTAATGGGCATCAAGAATCCTAAAACCCCGCTTCAGAAGGTAATGGTGTTGCTCAACTCCTCCGAAAAGTCACTGTAATGAATAACCTGTGGCCACCTGGTTATTACCTTCTTATTCTTTAGATAAACCTCGTTCATGAGCTGCATACATTTGTCTTCATTTTCATCCCATGCTTTAATGCAGTCTTCCTGACTCACGGCCACAAAGTGCCAGTGGTGGGGGATACCCAGCATGATTTCAAAGTGTCAGCAGTGAGGTTGATTATAACCTCACCCTTCTCGTTCTCGACACACCTTGTGTCTTTATTATAGCAAGCCAGTGCCACCACCATCATGAATTCATTATTCACCGCGCTAACGGGGATTCCTCCAGCAAGTGTAGACCACTACCCACTAGTTTGTCCATCCATGGACTGCCTGTGACCCTTCTGGTTCTGGCCCAAAAATCCTCCATGTCTATATGGCCAAGTTCAGCATCTCTGATGTCCAAGTCACATTCTGCATGGGACTCGGGCATCCTGACCCTTTGATACTTGTATTTCATTTCTTCCTCTGTGAGTTTGGCCTTACCCTTTGACTTGGTTGGCCTCTTACTTGATGTAGACATATGTGATTCTGAGTTCAGTTGTTGATCTGCAAGAAGAAGGAGCGAAGTCCAATGCAGAAGAGCCATGTTAGTTGTTAGATCATCCATCAAAGCTTTACAGAATGAGGAGTTAGCAATTTAAAAGCTTCTAGGCGTAAGGCGCAGGAATACTACAGACTGCAAGCTCAGAAAAGCAAGGCGCACTGATGCAGAGTGTTGCAAGGAAGAAAACAGCACCAAAGGGCGCAGGGCGCAAGAATACTGCACACAACATTCAGTGTTGATGTAGAAGGATTTGCGCCTGCGCCGTTGTATAGGTTTCAAACTGGGCACAAATAATTTTTGTGTTGCATGGAGGCAGGATGCGCCAATGGCACAGATATTGATCGTGTTGCAAACAATTTTGGTGTGCCAAAGGGCACGGGATTGAAGGGTGTATCACTGACTTTAGGTGCGCCAAGGGGCCTTTAGCTTTGGTGCAGCAAGCAGAAAAGTTTACATGACATTCAGTGTTGATGAAGTTGGGATTGTGCTTGCACCATGCATTAGGTTTATAAGAATTTCAAAGGGCACAGGGAAGGTGCATGTTGCAGGTAGGGACGATGCGCCTTTCGCACGACCGTGTTTTATGCAACTGGTATGGCATTTGTGCCATAAGAAACTACGGGTTTTGGATTGTGATAATTTGTAGATACCAAATTTGTGTCTTACGACCCTCGTGCCCCGCATCTCATTTCGCAACCTAACCTCATCACCTAAACCTTACACAATTATTTATTAATTACCTTATAATTAATAAATCCACATCTCCAAACCTGCCACCTCATTTCACCACCTCATCATGACCTAGCCCTAATCCTAAACTAACCTAATTAAGACCTATAACTTGGTCTACATCCACACCCATGACTAATTACTCCTCACCCGCACCAAAACCAACCTAATAATGACTTGACCAAGCCCACAACTAATCCTCGAAAGAAAAGGAGGGAAGGTGGCTATTTTACTAAAAATAGCCCACTTTGACTTAACCGACATCGGTTCCTACTCAACCGCCGTCGGTTACGTAACCGCCATCGGTTCTCTATAAATGACCTCCCCCAACCAAAAACAAAGGATCTGGAATTCATTGGAAAGATCGGGAATTCACTTGGCCGAGCAGAGACAAGTGAAGGAAAGAGAAGAGTTTGCAGAGAAGGACATCAAGCCCAAGACTGCAACTGAGTAACCAGAGCCCAGTGACACTCATCCAAGCATTGGGAGAGAAGATAGCTCATCTTTGATTGTCCGATCATCCTACCTGAGCCCTGCCTTCGTTATCACAGTCTTTGGACCTGTATCTTCATCAGGAACTAGTAAGTAGTGTCTTGTACGTTCTTTTAATAACATTTCTTGGACTTCTGAATCACAGTAATTATAAGTCTACTCCCAGATCCACTACCGGTAACACCCTACATCTAACTGTACCTCCTCTACCCTTACATTGCCCCCAAGAACAGCCCCATACTGTCTGAGTCTTCTCCATCACCCCATTACCTATCCTCAATCATTTACCAGCCTAATAAACACCATAGCCACCTTATAGCCAACCTTCACTAAAAGCCCCTAAATCACTGCCCCTACCGATATCGGTTATTAGGAACCGGTACCGGTGACAGTGACCGACATCGGTCACTGTGATTCAAAACCAAGACCAGCCTTTTCTCTATTGTTTTAACAAGGTAATTAAATTGTAATTTTGCAATAACTTCTTTGTTAGAATTTGTGTTAATTCATATTAGTAGGGGAACTGACCACCTTCGAAAGGAAGTCCAATATTTCCTGGGCCTAAGGCAGTTCCCTCATTTATTGTCTAATTAGAATCGGTGGTCTTGTATTCTTACTTGCAGTAGTCCTTCCTGCATAAAAATGAGTTCTTCACAATCAATCTGATCTCTCTCTCTACTTGTACGCGCACACCCTCCAAACATTCAACAGGTATTCCTCCTAGCCCTAACCCTTATCTGTTTCTCAAGAGAATGAAAGGATAGAAGCAACTCTATTCCAAGAACGGAAACAACATTCTGTGCGAAACATTTTGGCACGCCCGGTGGGACCCATTTTGGGTTTCTTTCTTTCTTGCTTGCTTTCATATAGGGAGCATACTTACAGTTTGTTTCTGCTAAATATTCACAAAATATTTTGTCATTTTGGTAAAAGAATTTGTCTTGCTTTCACATCTTTGCATTAGTGAAAATCATCTCCTTGCTTCATCGAATATCATTTTCGATTTGGGTTTAAAACACGTGCATCACATTCTTGCTTGTTGTTTTCAATTCTAGTGAACATAGATTAAGTAACAGGTCGTACATGTGGGGGTGATATCCACGGTATTGACAAGAAATTAATCTTACTTTCACTACACAACACATACCAAATCACATCATAAATTAACACAACAGCTCAAACATCCCCCTTTTCCGCGGTATTCCTCCGCCCGATTGAGGTAACCTTATAAGCCAAAACAAACTTGACATTTCCCCTAAGTCTTCTATTTAGGATTGACATCATCTTGCGTCTAAGGCATAAGCCCACAATAATTAAAACTAATCCTAGGGTTAGTCTCTTGATTTGCTTGTGCATCTTGCTTGTTTTTAGTTCTGTTTCTCTGTCCTACACTGTTTTAGTGATCACTTCAGAATAGTTGGGTAGGCATACTAAGCATTGTTAACCCCAAATCAGCAACTTCCTATAGCTTCTTACACCGGTCCTATTATACGACGATCGGTTACTTACCGACGCTAACTACCGACCGATATCGTTACCGACCGATATCGGGTTATCGCATTTTCATAGTTCCCAAAACCAGCAACCTACCAATTCCAACATTTTTTCGCTTCGTTTCGATAGATTGCATCCCTCGATGTGTACTCTTTTCCATGGTTGTTATCACTGAAACAAGCCACACCCATGGTTTCACATGCCTGCTCCGTGCTTTTCCCGAATCACCCCTACACATTCTATACGGAATCCTACGAACACCAAGTGAGGTTCTCAAAATCCCCGTAGAGATAAGGAATTTGTGAAATTTTTGACGCCAATCCTAGCGTGCGTACAATACTATTTGTCTCATGCCCCTGACCATACACCCAATGGTCAACTCCTTGTTGGCATGCCTATTAGTATAGCCGCTCACTTAGCTCCTTCCCCACCTGATAACTCCACCTTGCCTTCTTCATCCTTAGCCCCGTCTCCCAACTCAGTGGCTTCAGAGGTTCTTACGGCATAGATTGGCTTTCCTTTTGTTAATCTAGGGCCCCACGTATCATTACCACCAACTGCTCCTACCTCATCTCTCTCGCAGACTACTCCTTTCATAACTTGCTCTCTGCCACCTATCCACACGAGCTTTCCTTCTCAAGCTCCGCCCACCTTTTCATTTCCACACACTTATCCGGTGGCTTCAACACCTTATATAGGACATCCCTATTCGGTCACCTCAACATATTCATCCTCAATACCTTATCAACATTTAGCCCCCCCATTGTCTAGTGGAGGCCCTTGGCCCAATCCTCCACCTTTTACAACAACCGCACCATCATCTCATCCAACCATTGATTTCATCAAACACATGATGGACAAGATGCAAAATCTAGAGGCTTGCTTGTGAAGCCAGAAGACCGACATACGAGAAAGTTTGTTGGGAGCCTATTCATCCTTCTGTCCCCCTTCATTCATATCCTCCTCAATGGGAATTACCAAAATTCACTTGTTTTAATAGTAAGGAGGATCCTCAACAACACTTGCGATCATTTAGACATGCCTGCTATCTGATTGCTCATGACGATGCTTTACTACTCCGCACCTTTCCCATGTCCTTATCAGACCTTCCTTGAATGGTACAAGTTGCTTTTAACCCAAAGACTCAATCTTCTCTTTTAACCAATTAGCCCAATCTTTCTTGGATCATTTCTCCATTAATATTGCTAAGAAAGTATCTATCACCGACCTCTATGCCGTCCGACAATTTGAAGACGAATCTATCGCAGATTTCGTTGGACGATGGCGGGGTCTCATCAACCAACTTACTTATGCCTTGCCTCAGGCCGAACTCATCGAACTCTTTACGCGGGCCTGCGCTAAGCACATTTCTCCTACCCTCCAAATTCAAACTTTCCGCACCTTTGATGAGGCCTTTACTATGGCTCGGAAACTAGAAATTTGAGCCTTAGAGGAAGAGAAATTGCGGTTGCGCAACAAAAACCCTAATTTTTGAACCCAAGACTCCACCAACAAACCCAACACCACCAATTCTCATGCATCGACTGCTTCAAAATCAAAAGGAGCTGTCCACGCGGTGATGGTCAAATCCCAAGCACCATCTAATACCCCGCCAAAAACCACCTATAAGTATAAAGTCGAGCCCATCAATTACACTCCCTTGGGAGAAACTTATGGTGTCATATTGGAAAGATTGCTCAAAGCAGGAGCTATCCCCTTGCCTCCTGTTAAACCTCACTCTGGGTTTGATTCCACCCACGCTATACCTTCTTGGTACAAAGAAAATGACTTCTGTAACTTCCACCGCGTGAAGGGACACAGTCACGAAAACTGTAAGATGTTGAAAAACATAGTGCAGGAAATGGTTGATGTAGGGGATATAACCCTCGATAATCCTAATGCCCCTGCTAACCGAAATTTGAAAATCTTCAATAAACCATTCCCAAACCACTCTTCTAACAGTAACATAAACCAAGATATCTTAGCCGAGGAGAGTGTTCATGAAATCCATGCAGTTTTCGATTCCCAACCAAAAGCCTCTATTGAGAAAATTCTGAATCAAGCCTCTTCACTAACGCAGGAACCCGAACCCCCTTCACCACCATCAAGACAAGATGATAACCTTGCCATTCCTTTACCCATAAAGGAATTAACCAGCCCAGAGTTCCCTTCTCACAGATGAGCCTTCTTACACCACATCCTCGCAAGATCGTGGAGCGGATGTTATCTAACTTATCTATTTCCCAAATATCTCCTTCTCGCCACTTGTTGTACAAGAGGAAGGCTCGCCACTTTTTTCGTCATCCTTAGACGAGAAACCCCTCGAACCAACATCACCACATTCTTTAATCATGACGGATCCCCTCAAACATGCCCTTCTACCTATTAGTTCTTCATCGCCTAAATCTTTTCAGTGACCGGTTGACCTCTTAACAACCATTGATACAGAGACTCATTTACCCCCTGTATCACACCCACAGTGGACCGGAATCACAACCCACCTTTCTTCCATACAAAAGTTCCTATTCACATGTGAAGATTTTCATCCCTCAGAAGATAGATAAGTCCTATGGGAACATTTGAGTACACCATGCTCTACTCAAATGCAGATGACCGATCCAGACACCTCTATCATATACCCGCGGTGTTTACAAAAACTCAAAATTCCTATGTCCTCATTTTCACCCCCTCGTCTCTACCGAATACCTCATCCACCTCTATTAACCTAACCAAACCTTCCCCTACACTTGGGACTTCACCAATACCTAGCTTAACACACCCACCTAAGTAGTTAGATTTATCCAAAAATAAAGTCGTCCATCCACCTAGAGATGCACTCCAATCTCCTCAAGTCCAATCTATACCTCCGTCACAACTAAAACCCTCGCCATCACACCTACCTTCTATTGGGACCTCACCCTCCACCTTGCCTCAATACATCGTACTCTCCCGTTTTCTTTAAAACAACCTGCACCTTCTACATCCATATCCTGTCCACCTATCAACCCTAAACAAACTCCATCATCAAAGGATTTGTTTGTTGTCACTCCTCTTTCTCCGTGGTTGTTTCCTGATACCACATCATCTGTGGTCTCATCATCTAACCAGCTAAACATAACTTCTGCACCGAAGAAGCCATGTTTAGTTAAATCCAATTATCAAAACCCCTTATCTAAAACACCATCCGTACGAACCAACCATACCCAAACAATACCAAAACCCACCCAATCAATAGCTTTATCTTCCTCTGACTTTGACCCGCTTAAAGGATCTTACGCTAAGATCCTTGATATGTTGGTGGAGAATACGACCATTTCCCTACCCCCACTTAGACCTTATGATCCATCTAAACCTCGACCTATAGGTTATGATGAGTCTAAAATCTGCGCTTACCACCACACACCAGGACATGATGTAGAGGGATGCAAAGCTTTGAAAGTCATCCTTCGTCAGTCACCTCTCTCAGATAGAAAGGTTAAGAAAGACAACTTACGAAGGGAGAGACCTTTAGCTTCAATTCCCTCTCCTATACCACCTGTCCCCGCCTCACCAAGATCTATCATTATTACAACCCCACCTCTCGAAGACCATGACTTATCCCTACCGTCTTCCTCCTCTCATGTTCACGAGATCAACATGATTAGTGTTGCTACTCGAGGGTAAAAACAATGGGAAAGCTAAAGAAAGCACACTTGCGGCCTCTCTTTCTCCGTCCACCATCCCGATCACACCACCACCTAAAGTGGTTATTCGTGGACCTACCTACCCCGTCTCTAATGGAGTTTCCCACCTAACCATGATCAAACAAACCTTCACCAATCACCCGTAAAATGACATCGTATGATCTCATTCGCACTTCTCTCAATCTCATCGACAAGCTCTCGTTGAAATCCTTCAAGGGATAGAGGTCTTACCTAATGAAACCTTTCCCGTTACCTCCATCTTAACACACAACCACGTTGCTTCTCTCACCAAACAATCTATCACTTCCGCCCTCGTACAAAGAAACCGTCACGGGCCCAAGACAAAATAGTTGACTTTGGTGCGTAAGATCCCGACCCCACTCTTTTCATCTTAGCTTACGTCCTGGGACATCCGGGTGCTGCGTGTTATGATTGATGGGGGTGCTAATTTTAAACATAATCTCTTCCAAAGCCTTCCAACAAATGAATATCCCCTCTAGCCCGTGACATGTGTGCCAACCCCACCATGTCATGCGTTCATTCAACGATGCTATTACTTCTACCTTAGGCATCGTGATCCTTAACATTCGTGGTAGGCGTGTACCTTACCCGAACTCTTCTATGTCCTCGAGGGTGAATTCCAATGCAACATGTGTTAGGTCACCTCGATCCTCGGGGCTATGGGATGCGCTCCTCCACCTTACATGATGCATAAAATTGAGTACGAGGGGAAGTCCTACACCGTAAAAGCCTAACCCTCCCCCTTCAAAACCCGTAATATGTTATATCGTCCTAATGATGTGCTTGTACCACCAAGACACCCATTCATCCAACCCAACCATCCACTTCAACCACACCTCAACCATCCACCTCAACCGCACCTACACCTTCAACCAATGAAACCGCCGTCGCAAATACCACTTCCTTTCCCGCAGAAAATATCCCAACCTCAGATCCCTTAGTAGATGTCTTTCAATGCCTTACGCTGGGGGAGTATCGCCTGTATAACGTTAGCACGTTCCATACCCCACAGGAGTACTGGACAGTTACATGCGCATCCTACCTATGACCATCGTGTGGGGGAAGTAATCTCCTACGACCACCTAATCGCCACACCAACCTAACGATGGGGTATCGATACATCCTCGTCACCCTTGAACCTCCTCGTGTGGTCCCCTTCCAATCTGATTTTCAATATCTAACTAATCATCGTTTCGCTCTCACCTTCCTGACGCACTGTGCTTGGAAGGGCTTCATTTCGGTCTTTATGAACAAGGCCGACATACGATCATTCCCATTACTACACGCAAACACAAAGATCGTCGTGGTCTTGGATTCTCTGAACCACCTACACTGAAAACATCGCATATCCGTTGTATCCAGGAAGGCGATGAAGTCACCCCTTCCGAACCATCATCACCCATTTTTCCATCGTCACCCATAGAGTCGATAAACCCTGAATCTATCCCTCCTAACTTTTTTTTCATAAACGCTATCTTCCTGGGTCCTCTCACTTATCAACGTGATAATGAAGACCCATCTTCTCCCCTTCGTATACAGACATGATCAAGAGGACTCACCTTCAATTAATGTTGTTGAGTGCCGTGATGACGACTCCATCCTCACTTACCTCGTGCGGATGACTCTTATATTTAACACACCTTGCCATCTGATACTCAAACCATGTTGAATGAGTCGACTATAGAAATCAACATCCACACCGAGGACGATCCTCACATTGTGAAGATCGACAATCTCTTACCGCATCGTAACAAATACGCCTTCATTACTTCCTCCGTGCCCGCAACCAAGCTTTCGCTGTCTCTACGCCGACATGCCAGAATTGATCCCGACATGCATGTCCATAACATTACCTTAAAACCCTATGCCAAACCAATTAAATAAACCGAGAAAATGCATCCACGCATTGCCTCGTCAAAGAAGAGCTTCAACGACTCCTTTTCTGCTTCTTCATCTTACCTATTGACTATCCTCAATGGATCTCTAACATCGCATATGTTACTAAAGCAACAGGGGACTTCTTGATATGTACGATTTCCAGACCTTAACCTCGCTTGCCTAAAGGATGACTTCCTCCCAAGTATTGATCAACTTGTTGATCTCATCATGGGCCATGAGATGCTTTCTCATGGATGGCTTCTCGGGATACAATCAAATTTTGTAGCCCTGGCCGATCAACATAAAACTACCTTCATAACTCCTTGGGGAACCTTCTGTTATCGTGTCATGCCATTTGGCCTTAAGAATGCCGGGCGACCTATCACTGGCTATGACTTACATTTTTCATGACATTATGCACACTATCCTCGAGGATTATGTCGATGATCTTCTTGGCAAATCTAAACATCGCAGTTGAACATCTCGATGTTTTAACCATTATTTTTATCGCCTGCTACAATATTGTGTTTATCTTCAACCAAATAAATGTGTCTTTCGTGTCCTTTCAGAAAACTCCTTGGTTTTATTTGTCTCTTTGCGTGGCATCGAGGTCGATCCAAATAAAGTCAAAGCTATCCTAGAAATTCCCCACCTACTAATCTCAAACAATTGCGTAGTTTCGCAAGGTAAACTCCAATCTATCCGGTGTTTCATCTCTCAACTCTCGATCGATGTCAACCTTTCCATCATCTCCTTAAAAGGACATTGCCTTTCAATGGAGTGAAGAGTGCCACCAAGCCTTTGAGGCTCTTAAAGCCTATTCTCATGTGCCCACCGTGCTTATCCCACCTCGTGACGATCGCCCTTTCTACCTTTACCTTTCTCGCCACCACCATGTCAGAGGATCCATGCGCGCACATCGTGACTATGAGCATCGAGAACAAGCCGCATTTATTACATAAGTCTACTCGTGGATTACGAGACTAGGTATACACATGTAGAAAAGTTGTGCCTAGCCCTATCATTCGTAGCCACCAAACTCCGACACTACCTCCCCGAATCACAAAACTTTTGTCATCACCAACACAACCCCATTCATTATATGTACGCCAAACCACATCTAAACCAACGCATCGCCCGATGGCTTATGCTCCTCGCCGACTCGACCTTGAATTTATACACCGTAGAAATCAATAAAAGGACAAACTATTGCAGATCAACTCGCTGGAAGCCCTTTACCTCGGGGAAAAATTTACCAATTTTAATTTCCCCGACGAACTCATCGCCACTCTTTCACTTAGCGAGGAGTCGTATCCAATGACCCTCTTCTTCGATGGATCCAAATGCTAGTGCGGCGGAGGAGTCGGCGTTGTTCTCATTCCTCTGATGCCGAGCCTATGCCTCCTTCATTCCGATCAATTTCCCCGCACTAATAATACAGCTGAATACGAGGCCCTTGTTTTGGGTCTCTGTGTTACGTTACACTTAGGTGTCAAATCTATCAATATTTTCGGCGACTCTCAACTGGTAGTCAATCAAGTTATGGGCATCTACCAATGTAAAAATGAGGAACTTCAAAAGTACAAACATTACGTGGATTCACTTTTGACCTTATTTACTCATTATTCTATCCAAACCATTCCCCACTCCACTAACAAATTTGCAGATACTATGGCTTGCTTAGCCTCGCAAATTCCTCCTCACCAATCGACTCGACATATTCTGCCTTGGTCCAACAACTCTTTTCGCCCCATATTACTCAACCCGGATGTTCAGTATGATAAATAATGTGTCTGCTAATTCGCAGGATACCTGGTATCACCAATTTCACGACTACCTCACAACCTCTGTTCTCCCACCTAACCTTACTAGTAACGGCAAACGTGCTTTTCTTAAAAGTGTTTCTCGTTATGTCATCATGGGGGGAATCCTCTATAAACGTGGCTTTTATGGCATCCTCCTTCAATGTCTAACCGGTGAGGTCACCTATACCATCCAACAAGTCCATGACGGTATTTGTGGTGGACATTTTAGTGGCCTTGCCGGCCAAACGGATCCTTCGCCTAAGGATATTATTGGCCTACTTAATAACAATCGCTACATTTAATATGTTAAGTGTTGTGTTATGTGTCAACAACACGCCAACCTTCAACATACTCCTAGCCATCCGCTACAGTCGCACGAGATCTTTGGCCTTTCTCACAATGGGGTTTAGACCTTATTGGTGAAATTCACCCACCCTCTTCGCAACGTCACCATTGGATAATCACAGCAACCAAATATTACACTAAATGGGTGGAGGCCATTCCACTCATTTCAACCAAAAAATAAAAAATCGTAGAATTCATTAACCATCACATTATTTGTTGTTTTGGTGTTCCTCATCGCCTGATAACAGATAATGGAAAATCTTTCAAAAATAAGTTGTTACAAGACCTTTGTGACAACTTTGGTATCAAACTTAGCTTCTCATCACCTTACTATCCACAAGCAAATGGTCAAGCCGAATCTTCTAATAAAACCCTAACCAAAATCCTCATGAAAGTTGTTAACGATTCTGGAAGCAATTGGCCTGATCACATCCCCTTTGCCCTTTGGGCTTATCGGACTAGCATTCGCACCTCCACTAATGCCACCCCATTTTCTTTGGTATATGGTACCGAGGCTATCTTACCTCTCGAAATACAAATACCCTCCCTAAGAATATCTCTTCAGGATATTCTCACCAATGATGATTTCCACCAAGAGCGGTTAGCCCAATTGAGCTTCTGACGAGCGCCGCCTTACTGCCTCTTGACCACCTTCAAATCTATCAAAAGTGCATCAAGCGTGCTTATGATAAGCGACTTCATGAGTGTACCTTTAAGGTTGGTGATCTTGTCCTCAAAGAGAATCAACATGTAACCAAACTAGAAAAGAGAAAACGCGTAAATTTGCTCCAAATCGATTGGGCCTTACATTATCACTCACATCTACGGATCAGAACTTATCATTTAGCTTCTTAATGGTAAACCTGAGCCTAAACCCCTTAATGCCTTACATCTCCGAACCATTCTACTCGTTGAATTTAGTGTTACATCACTTCTTATCTACTCATGCGTCGTCCTCGAGCTCATTTACCACCTCATACACTTTGTTTCATGCATCTCAAAATAAAATCAAGCTCACATGGTTTGGTCATAACCTCCCCTTAAAGATGCCTTCCTTTTTAGTCTAGTCCATGACTTAAAAGTATCAAAATAACACGTTCTCAATTATATGCTTATGGGATATTCTCGAGTCAAACTTCCTACAACACTAGATGGTTCATGCCAAATGGACATCTATACCTCTAAAGTTATACATAGACTCGCTCCTCGAAGGACAATGCTATGTGCAAAGCCACATCTCCTATTATAAATAGACTGCCCCGAAGGACATCTATACACAAAATCCAGATCTCGCTACTATAAATAGACTACTCCTCAAGGACAGCTATACAAAGTCGCCTTTATCGAAGCTTCTCGCATTGCTCGGCCTTCGTGAAGAGCTCAAGAACAACAAAATACATATCCCATGTAGACTTCCCGCATCGATCGCCTCTATCCAAAAAGTAAAAAGCAAGATTCAAAGCACTTTTGAGTCATGGACTTGTCTATTTAGGTTTGGTTCTTTTGTCAAGATAATCACCTCATAACAAGTTTCTCTACACCCCTAGCTCTACCAGCCACCTCACTTCACCATTTGTCAAAACAACAAAACTCAAGGGACGTGACGTATATCCGATATATTGTGATTATATGACTCTTTTCACCTACCGACTTCTCGCCTATGCAAGGCACCTAGGGATTCAAGCTCATCCTACGTTAATAAGTGGTTTGTTTAGCTCTTCTCAACTACGGGACACTTTTGCCTCTTTTACTTGAATCTAGGATTGTGTGTTGACCTTAATCAGGACACGATTCCCTACTACTTGGGTAAGCTAACTTTTGTTTCACCTATACCTACACCAACATCGCCAGTCCCTTACCAACACCAACAACGTTACCCTACCAATATCAATATTTTTACCAGCCAACAAATTGCCTAACTATAACCAAGTTGCCTAAATTCACCTCTCCCTGGTCCTAAGGGAGAACTACATCAGTCCGAGGCCCTCCTTGCTTTGTAATGGGCTATGTAGGCAAGACTTAGAGACATGGGGTCTCCCAAGGTTAGCTCGACCATCCCCTACCATAACCTATCATGTGTGGTAAATATAAATCTTTTTGTATTTCTATTTGATCACATTCATCTTTATCCTTTTTCAAAACAAAACATTCAAAACACAACCATTCTTATTATTATCATCACTCAAATCAACATACATATTTAGTTTTATTTAGATGTTAAACAAATACATCTTCTCTATCATCGACGCACAGGTCGGCATCCTTATTTATTCTTATACTCCTATGAAATTCACTTAGACCCTTGCGCCTCCTCCCGAATCAGGTGGTGATCGTGATCGTCGATGCCACTCACTTGGCCTCTCCATCCTCAAAGGTGCCACTATTATTGGTTCCTCCCACTGATCCGCCAACATCTCCTGTAACATACGAATACGTCCTCTCGCGTGGCGGAATCTCACCTCTAGTCTCTCCACTCGTGACTCTGCAACCGCTAACAATCTCGTTGTCTCATTCACCCACGTTTGGAGCTGATGAACTAAACCCTGCAGACGATCTCTCTCCACTGTAATCACAGCTATGTCAGGATGATCAGCCCTCTCACATGAACCTCGCAACTCGCTACCCACCATAATCTATAAGCCTCTGTCGCTCCCACATCCATTACCTTGCGATCGGCTGCTATCTCTTCTGGCCCTTTTGGAGGTGTCGGCCGGGAGGTGAGAATAATGCCTCGGCATCGATCCTCATGTATGGTCTATAAGCCATAGGTATATCCTGAACAAATCCAAATTGTCGCCACACGCGATCTAGAGGAATCCTCTCGTACTCACCTGGCCTGTGCCCTGTGATCCACCTCAATCGCTCTACACCCTCAACTCCTCGCCTATGTTCTCTGTCACCATATGGTTCCCGTAAGGCCTCCAAAAATATCCGCAACCGTCACCATCTCCCATACCGCCTATAATACTCGATGTCATCTATCACGGCCTCGGGATCTCGCTCTTGCTCGTCTCGACCCATCATCTCGAATCCCAACCTCTCGCACTCGTATCTCTCTTTCTAGATTGTCAGTTTATTGGTCGCACACACACAATGTGCTCATAGGCCCAACAATGTAATAAGTATGCACAATCTAGTGTCGTCCTGTGATTTCGCTTGCAGCCCATAAACCCTCGTTTAACTCCGCCGATATGCGGGTGCCCATGCAAAAGTCACACTCCTTTCTATCATTTCCCAAATAACACACATCAATGCTTTTGGAAATCTTCCCCCATCCACCCTTGGTAATGCATAATACCCCACCGCTATCATTAATACCACTGCCAACCTTGTTTCTCAGGTGTGTCAGATACATTGTACCATAAGTGAATGTCAAACCTCGTTGTGTCAAATCTCATGCAGCTGAACCAAATACTGCTGTTATCGCTCCCCGCGCCGCACTAGGCAACGCCTGATACACTGGTCTTCCTGTAATTGGGAGCCTCAAAATTCTAAACACATCTTCCATCGTCACTGTCATCTCCCCTGTTGGCAGATAGAAGGTATTCTTTTCCAGATTCCACCTCTCAATCAACGCCTACAACATAGCATGATTGCGTGTGATTCGTGAATAATAGCGGATTCCACTTAACCCCACACAATTTATCAATGCCCATTCAACTGGTGTTACATCCGCTCGGATTCGTGATAACAAAGCTGGCACACTATCATTCATCCTCAACCCTGCCTCTGCCTGCATACATCAAAACGACACACAACCATTCAATAAATCAAATCCCCAAGTGTTTTTTCTCACATTCTGGAAATTCCTACAATAACTGGTATCGGTTATAGATAACCGATACCGGTTTACTAACCGATACCGGTTATCTCTAAATGATATTGGTCACTGTCAATCCTATACAGCCTGCTTAAAACCACCACCTACGATAATTATTTGCTCGTTTACCCTCTTTGTACCTACAAACATACATAAACACCGCTTTACCTACCCCTAACACTCACTCTACCCCAAACCCTTGCCTATCACCTTTTCTTTCTCATCTCTACCCTCTTACCTTCTCTCATCCTATTCATCAAAACATGCAAGAATTAAAATACAACCAAACAGTTTACCTCTTGGGATGTAAGCACTTGGGTGGAACATGTCTTCCTCTCGCCTCTCACGGCTGGATGCTTCTCCTTGTCCAGCCATGTTCACCACCCTCTTCAATATAACTGGCCTTTCTACCTTCTTAATACCAGCTCACAATTGTTTTACCTGTCTCTTTCCTCCTTATCACTCAATTCTTTCATGCAATTACTCAGTGATCGCTGGCCAAACAAATACGCATTCACGTATTTAACTTGTCATTGCATGACTCTAAAAATAAGAACTTAAGTCGCGCCCAAGCTTTTATATTTTTAGAAAAGCTCTTTTGGCATAACCGGTATCGGGTTACCTCAATGATATCGGTCAATAATCTACCGACGTCGGTTAGCTAACCGATATCGGTCACATGCCTCCTTTTTCTTAAACCTGGGCCTTTTCTTTATTTTTTGCAAATTTTTGTGGCGCCTCCTCTTTTTCCTGCATAACTACACCATTATCACTATTTGTCATCAGAATCACATCAACACATATATATATCATCACAATTTCATCAACATCATCTATCTACATTAAAACAACCATCGACAAAATACATACGACATTTTAAATATATACATCAAACCCATCAGTATACACACCATGTGGATCAAACTCATCATCTATATACATTCAATTTCAAAAACCATCGACAAAACACATAAAACATTTTTTATACACACCATGTGGATCAAAATCATCATATATATATATATATATATATATCAATGTTTAAATATACAACTTCGCATGGGGCCTCTGGCTACTCAAAATAATACAAAGCGCACGCAGCCGCAATCATCGCAAAATCTCGACTGGCCACAGCCGGTCTCTCTCATGTCAAAATATACTTGGCTCATAGTGCCAGTATCAACTATACAACCCGTACTCGGCTCGCAGCCAATATATACAACAAGAATGAATAAATAAATCATGGCGTAGCACGCAGCCTCTATATACATGACCTGCAGTTCGCACGGCAGTGTCTATATCCAATATCCAAAACACCATCTCCACCTGTGGATGTTCTCACTTCTCCCACCACCTCACCCTCTCCTCGCTGGGTCCTCGTGGCTCGCCTCTCCTCCTCGTCACCGACTCCACTGGCCGTGGCTGCGCCCTGATCTCTCGGCCCAAGAGGTCTCGGCCTGTGGCGCCGCATATGGCCGAGGCCCGCCTGCACTACTATCAAGTGACGCCCCGAGCAATACCGCCTCCGCTCTCACTCGATATAGCGGGGCCCATGCCACCATGGCTGCTGGGCTGTCTCTCGACTCCTAATAATAGTGCTCGCCCCCGGCATACACTACTCGTGCTGCAGATGCATGGCGGTGCTCGTGCTCGCTAAGGGGCCGGTGCTGTGGTGGTGCTCGTGGTTGACTCGTGCTTGGGCTAGCACCGCCTCGTAGCACTACCTGACTCGTGCCAGCCTGCAGCAGCAAGCTCGCCTCGTAATAACCGCACTGCCCTACGAGCCGGTCCTCTCGCTATAATCGCGCCAAATATGGCCGGGTGGGTTGTTTCTCTGGGGCTGCTTCTCGCCTCTTCCCACCAAACCAAAAAGGCCCTCGCTACTCCGCATCATCCATCAGATCATCCGCTGCCTCTCTGCTACTATCCTGGTCAACGGCCATGTGTGTAGGTAGTGGGGCTCTACATCATCCCTCCAGACTGTGGGAAGGGAGGTGGCTCATCCTGCCGTAGCTCCCAACCGCCATCGCACTTCTTCTAGGGGTATCCGCCATACTCTCCGGGGCCTCGTCGCCCAGCCTATTCTAGAAAGTATACTAGATCCAAAGACATCCGTGTTCTGCTCCTCCTCGAGGCCGATGGCCTCTCGTAGGGCCTCCATATAATGTCCAGTGCATGTCAAACCTCTAGCATATGGCGGTAAGAGGCCACATCCCGCCTCGCGAGCACCGCTCGTGGCTGGCCCACGACCCCCAACCACCTCTGAAAGCCATATCTATATACACTGTGGGCCTGCAAGCACTGGGTAGCCCTATCGTCGATACATATGATGTGCTCATATGCCCAGCAGTGTAACAAAAATGTGGAACAAATCCCAAATCACCTCATCCTAGCGATAACCCCACAAGCTCTCTCAGATATAGCTGCACTGATATATTGTGCCTGTGCATAAAGCACGTATGCTCCTCTACCATCTCGTGCAGCACTCCCATCAAAGCCCGTGGGAAGCGGCCTCCCTCTGAGTCCAGAGGGCGAAGCATGTGATACCTATCATCATCAACATGGCAAGTCGTGTCTCATGTCTGTGTGCACGATACATGTCGCCATAGGCAATGCTCACGCTGTGATAGGTCAATAAGCGCGGCCGCATCTCCAAATACTCAAGAATGTTGTCCATCGCCGCTCTCACATCTACTGGGAACATCGCCTCCCTACACCGGGGCCTCGTGGATGCGATACACATCCTCCAGGGTAATCGTCATCTCTCCAAAGAGGGAGATGGAAAAGATTGGCCGCTGAATCCCATCTCTCGATGAGGGCAACCATAAGGATGTGGTCTCTATCCACACTCTATACCGCCGGGACTCACGAGTCCCACCTCTCACATAATGGCTCAATGCACTGTGGACACATGTGGCCGCATCTGCCTCTCAATAGCTGGGGTATCCGATCCCGCATCGTAAGCCGCCGACGTGCCTCGCAAAACAACCCACTTCATTAGACCTACTTTACAAAAAAACTACCTTAACCTCTATACCCCTTTACCCACCCAACCACACCCCGACTCTATAACACACATCTCCACTTACCCTACACATCCCCTTTACCACCAACCAACCAACCAACCACCCCGATATACTCTAGCCATCTACCTATACCCCGCCACTTTAACACCTCCTACTTCATACCCAACACCTAATCTATCCTAACCGAACCAACCACACAACCACCCCATTTCCCCCCCCCACCCCAATCACCTTTCCTATCAACTCTACCCCCTCCCTCTTCACCCCCAAACAACAAACAAAACAAAAACAACAAACAAACAAAACAAAACAACAAACAACAAACAACAAAACAACAAACAAAAACACACAACATACAACAACAAACAAAAAAACAACAAACAACAAAACAAACAAAAACACACAACATACAACAACAAACAAAACACAAAACACAAACAACAAAAAAACAAAACAAAACAAAAACAACAACACAACAAACAAAAACACACAACACAACAAAAACAAAAACACACAACATACAACAACAAACAAAACACAAAACACAAACAACAACAAAACAAACAAAACAAATTTAATTAATGATGTACTCTGCCACTACCTCCTTGACCACATCGGTTCTCCTCAAGACATCCTATGCACTGGCGCGCCGATCGACATACAACCGACGCTTCTGCCTACCAAAATCTAATTTGTGCAAAATATTTGGTGACCGATGTTGGTCGCCTAGTGACCGACATCGGTCACTGTCCAGGTCCAGAGCCGAACCCGACGTGGCCCCCAAAAACATCTTTTTGCCTATTTCTACCCTTTTACCCACTGGAAAACCCTACAACCCTACCCACCCTACCGTTTTAACCTAACTAACCTACCTACCCACTCCATTTTACAAATTACTTCAATTTATTCATTATTTTATTCAAAATTTGGATTCCTACCCAAAACCCACATCTCGCTTACAATCATTAAATTCACATAATTAGAGGTTTAGAGCCTACCGGTATGACTACACGTCGTCGTGGTGGGATAGGTGGTGGTGGTCCAGCTGGTCCAACACCTCCTGCTCCTCCTGGCTGTGCCATGGCTCCAAATCTCCTCAACTGGGTCCTCCACCAATCAAATTCTGCCTCCTACTCGGGTCTACCAATCACTCACTCCTCCACTCAACTACTGCCAACTCAGCGTACAAACTCAACAAAATCAATTTTAAACCCAGACAAGCCGTATTGGTTATCAAATTGACAATGTGACAATGACAGGCCGTATTTTTCTTTTTATAGGTTTTTTACCTATAACCGATATCGCTTATATCAGGCTCTAAAACACCAGTGATCGGGTCCTCTAACGATACCTGGTCATGTTTAACCGATATCGGTTTTATACCTATTTCACCATAATTTCGCTCTTATTCACCAATCTCCTTTCTCACCACATCATCTATACCCCTCCTTTGCTAAATAGCCTTTTTTTGACTTCATTGGCCAATTCACGGCAATCAACCAACCAGCCCGCCCCTAAGCCGCAACTAAATTTCGCCCGACCAAGTGCCGCAACCAACCAATCCACCCAAGGCCACACCTAACCAAGGCCTGCCAAGGCCGCACTCCAACCAATCAAAGCCCGACCTAAGGCCGCAACCAACTAATCAAGCTCGACCAAGGCCGAACTAACCAATCAGTCGGGCTCGACCTAAGGCCGCACTCCAACCAACCAGCCCGACTAGGTCACAACCAACTAATTCCTGCCCGACCAAGGCCGCAACCAACCAATCGTGCCCGACCAAGGCCGCAACCAACTAATCAAAGCCTCGACCCAAGGCCGCAGAACCAACCAATCAAAGCCCGACCAAGGCCGCAACCAACCATTTAGCCCGACCAAGGCCGCAACCAACCAATCAAAGCCCGACCCATGGCTCCTCACTAATCAATCGGCCCGACCCAAGGCCGCACCCATTAAATACCTCGCCCAAAACCCGCAAATTACAATTTTATCCACCCATCGTAGCTTTTTGTTCAATCGAGCTCACATGTTCGTGTTTTAGCATGATTAGGTACTTGACTTGATCATTTGACCAACTTTTGCCTGCACCGAGACCGTGACGCTTATCTCAACCAAACCAACCATTTCGCACCGCCGAACATACCTAAACGTTCTTGCATCTACCTTACCCGTTATATCCCCGGAGCTACTTCCTATGCCTTGGATACCAGGATTATATCACCCTTGTTTGGATAAACTATAGACCTTTGCCTATGAATTGCTTGTTTGCTCTTCAAATCATGTACCCTGGTCGCACTATCGCATTTCAACGCATCCGCTTCTCGCACTTACCCCACCATCTTACCATCATCTCAACACCATTCACCCTTTATCAACCCTATCCCCGATTTCACGTCACCTCACTCGTGATAGATTTGAGGGGGATTACCTATACCCTTAACGGGAGTAACCACTTCTTATTATTGTCAGTGTAGCTTTACAAGACAAGCTACACGACAACAAGGGGCTAATGTAGACACCAAATTTGTGTCTTACGACCCCCTGTGCCCCGCATCTCATTTCGCAACCTAACCTCATCACCTAAACCTTACACAATTATTTATTAATTACCTTATAATTAATAAATCCACATCTCCAAACCTGCCACCTCATTTCGCCACCTCATCATGACCTAGCCCTAATCCTAAACTAACCTAATTAAGACCTATAACTTGGTCTACATCCACACCCATGACTAATTACTCCTCACCCACACCAAAACCAACCTAATAATGACTTGACCAAGCCCACAACTAATCCCTCAGAAGAAAAGGAGGGAAGGTCGCTATTTTACTAAAAATAGCCCACTTTGACTTAACCGACATCGTTCCTACTCGACTCGCCGCGTTACGTAACCGCCATCGTTCTCTCAGTAAATGACCTCCCCAACCAAAAACAAAGGAGTCGGGAATTCATCTGAAAGATCGGGAATTCACTTGGCCGAGCAGAGGCAAGTGAAGGAAAGAGAAGAGTTTGGCAGAGAAGGACATCAAGCCCAAGATCGCAATCGAGTAACCAGAGCCTGACACTCATCCAAGCATTTGGGAGAGAAGATAGCTCATCTTCGATTGTCCGATCATCCTACCCGAGCCCTCCTACCCTTCGTTATCACGCTTCTTTGACTAATCTTCATCAGAACTAGTAAGTACTATCTTGTACGTTCTTTTTAATAACATTTTCGACTTCAATCACAAGAATTATAAGTCTACTCCTGATCCACTACCGGTAAACCCTACATCTAACTCGTACCTCCTCTACCCTTACATTGCCCCCAAGAACATCCCCATACTGTCTCGAGTCTCTCCATCACCCCATTACCTATCCTCAATCATTTACTGCACTTAATAAACACCATAGCCACCTTATAGCCAACCTTCACTAAAAGCCCCTAAATCATCGCCCCTACCGATATCGTTATTAGGAACTCGGTACAAGGATGTGACAATGACCAGACGGCCACCGTGATTCAAAACCAAGACCAGCCTTTTCTCTATTGTTTTAACAAGGTAATTAAATTGTAATTTTGCAATAACTTCTTTGTTAGAATTTGTGTTAATTCATATTAATAGGGGAACTGACCACCTTCGAAAGGAAGTCCAATATTTCCTGGGCCTAAGGCAGTTCCTCATTTATTGTCTAATTAGAATCTGGTGGTCTTGTATTCTTACTGCAGTAGTCCTTCCTGCACAAAAATGAGTTCTTCGCAATCAACTCGATCTCTCTCTACTGATGCACGCGCACACCCTCCAAACATTCAATGTATTCCTCCTAGCCCTAACCTTATATGTTTCTCAAGAGAATGAAAGGATAGAAGCAACTCTATTCCAAGAACGGAAACAACATTCTCGTGAAAAAATAACCTTAAATTTTTCTTTTTCGACAGTTTGTTGTTTTCTTGGCCTCATTAACATGGATTTGGACGGGAGAGGAAAAATGGGCAAGAGAGGATCCCGGATCTTATGAACAAAAGCCCTCCGTGCCAGACCGGGACAGAGGGGAAACCAGTTTGGGGGGAGCCTCTTAGGTTCATTTGTTATTATTTTTCATAACAAGCACAACCACATAAAACCAACAAACAAATATCACAAGAAAAGCAAGGACCACTTACCGAGATATATAGAATAAAAGGAACGATGGGTCCACGAATGTGACATAAAATGACACGAGGACGACGGAGGTGCTGACAGGTGTAGAGGAATAAGCTTTTCACGTGTTTTTTAATCGTGAAAATGACTAAGGCGGATGCACCTATATATAGAAAAAGGTGCAATAAATGTGCCACCAACTTTTTCAAAGGGCGCACCAAAACATATGTCAACATGAAAAAACTTGCGCCTTTGGTGCGGTTTTGTGGCTGTCGACTCAATTTTTTAAGCGCCTTGGCGCACCGTTCAGGGGCGCAACAATTTTAGTGTTGACATGGAGGCACATGCACCTTGGCACAGGAAAGAAAGGTGCATCATGGGGTGGTGCAACAATTTTAGTGTTAACACTCCAAAGGGTGCGCCGAAGGAATAGAAGGGGGCGCAAATTCATTCTATGTTTCATGAACAAAATTTGTGCCCGGCCCAGAAAGGACCAAAATGACTAAGTTTGAAAAACTAGATTCTCCATAAAGGGATTTTATGCCATTCCGAATGCTCAGTGGACCTAAGAGACTCAAACAAAAATTTCAGATGGTTACTCCGCAAAATTGCCCGCCAATTTTAACAGATGACAGTTTGCTCTTTCTAAGGACTATCTTTAAGCGAAGCTTAAGGGTAGAGAACCCAGTGATCAACATGTGCCTATCCATTGGGTTCTGTAGTCAAAAGCAAGGGTGACGAAAAGGAAAACACACAACCAACGAAAGCAAACACATGACAAAAACAAACACACAACTTAAAAGCAAATCGTACATGTTAAGAGAGCAAGCTCTACTTCACGAATATTTTGAGATGTTGCTCGCTATAGGAAGTGGGAGATCAATTCCGCTCTAAATACAAGAGATAGAAGCTATTCTCTATTGAGCTACTTGATCTTGAAAAGGTCCTCTCCATAGAGAATCAAATTTCCCGCGCATGCCCTTTTCGCTCTCTTCGCTTGTCCCACAAAAGGACGAGATCCCCTACCCGGAAATCTCTACTTGGCCTTTTTATCGAATGCCTCTTGACTTGATTCGATGTTTGGTGATCCTCACAACCACTCTTACCCCTTTTTTCCTCAAGCTCGCTAGATACATGATCCTCTTTTCAAGAGAATTTTGGAAAGTTTCATCTTCAATCGCTTCACAAGCGCAGAGCGGAAGTTCCGCAGAAATGGGGAGCTCGGGCCGATCCCATATAATACTTGAAAAGGTGACATACCGAGAGACTCTTGGAGTAATGCGGTTCGCCCACAAAGCGCCATACAATGACTTTGTGCACGACTCACTCTGATTCTCATCAACTAGCTTCAGATGATGGTCACTAAGTTTTTTCTATCGATTCACCACCATTTTCTCGGGGGTAATAATCTGAGGCATGGGCCATGGTTATCCCATATTCGTAGTAAAACCGATAACTTCCCGTGAGGAGAAGTTGGAAGCATTATCAGCAACAATCTTGTTTGGAATGTCAAACCTACATAATGATATTTTCTTTTGATGAAATCGCAAACAACTTCAAAGGTGGCATTCTTAATATGTATGGCCTCCACCCATTTGGTGAAGTAATCGCCGATGTTAGGACATAACATGTCCGGCACTTGATTGGGGATGCGGTGCTTGATAAATTCAATTCCCATTACTCAATGGTTCAGTCCAATAACGACCAGCCTAAGGGGAAAAGGCAGTCAATTTTGGTTTGCCAACAAATTGTTGGCGTCAGCTCACATTTTCGCTACTTAGAGGTCAGATCCACGAAATAGCGTTGGCCGGTAGTAGCCTGCATGGATGATCTTGTGTGTTGTCATGCTAAGAGGAAAATGACCACCACAGTGAATCATGGAAACTCTCAAGTAACTTCACCGTGGCAAATTGTCAACACATCGTAATAAAATGCCATCAATTTCATGTTCAGTATATACCCTCATCCCAGCATGACATATCTGGGCCGCTGCTCGGAAAGCTTTATAGTACGCTTCTCCTTTGAAGTTAGATGGTTTGGCACTCACCGTAAAGTGAGAAAGTGAAAACAATATCGAATACCATTCATTCTATTGCAACAGAATAAATAGAACCACAAGCAGAAATCAGCTTTCTCCAAACCTGGCCTCAGGTCCCCATCGATGCAATCATCCTTTCTTCAGGCCCTCTCGAATCTTTGTTTTTAGCCATAAGTCGACATAGGCCCCGCCTCTCACTAGCTTAGTTGGTTTTATGTCAGATCATACTTGGACCTCGCGATCCAATTCCTCGCAAGCTCCCTAACTCCCTGTTGAGTTAAGATTGACTTGGATCCAGTGTCGAACTGACACTATTATGTATCGAGTTTAGGATATAATACCGAAGTTCTTAATTGCTTTGATAATAAAGAAAGGTGTGCTTTTCCAACTCGAGATATCTTCAATTCGCATGAGGCTTCGAGGGAGAGCTCATGAACGCGATCGAGAGAGATTCAACATCTTCGGAGTAATTCTTTTGCATTAGGATGCCGTACAAAGATGCTTCGGGATGCGTGTTGTACATGATAAAATCCTCGAGAAATTGGGACATACAGGTAACCGCATGGGCCACTGGGAGGCTTTATATCCTTGAATGACGTATTTCCTTCTTTTTCTCCACCAGAAATTTTGTGACCCTTTCATCATATTTGATACGTATGAAGTCTTTTCAGCAAAGTCGGAACAAAGCTACCCGAGAAAATTCACTTAGCAATACGTAATTCGAACGGGAATG